>JARHVA010001687.1:0-1435000 GCA_037957365.1 Torreya grandis | reverse complement strand
TGGTTGTTGAACCTGTTGAACCTGTTGAACCTGTGAACCAAAGTGGTTCAATGGTTCTACGGTTCAATGGTTCAAGCCTTCTTCTCTTTGATAAGTGTTTTGAAGTCGTTGAACCTTGAAGCGGTTGAACTTTGAACCTTGACAAATGCACTTAACTCTTGATGCTGACGTTGAACCTTAGAACCCATTAAACCAAAATGGTTCAAGGTTCAATGGTTCAATCCTTACTTAGAAGCTTGTCGATGAACTCTTTTGGTTGAACCTTGTCGTTGAACCAACTTTGAAATCACCTAAGTGTTGAGAGCTTGCTTCTTCCCTGTAGAGTCCATAGAAATCAAGCTGTGAAGCCCGTAGAACTTGGCCTACAGAGTTCGTAGATTTTCTTCTTGCAGAGTCCATAGATTCAAGCCTGTAGAGTCCGTAGATTTTCTTCCTACAGAGTCCGTAGATTCAAGCTTGCAGAGTCCATAGATTCCTGCCTGCAGAGTCCGTAGATTTTCGAGAAGCTTGAAAAATGAGGAATTTGAATGCTCAGAACAAATTTCAAGAAGGGAAGAGATTATTTTGGTCTATTGAACCAAAATAGTTCACATGTTGTCCCAAAAATGAGAAGTCTATTTTTGGGGACAACAAGTATATGATGCCCATAAACCTCTCTTTGATAAGCATACTAAAGCACACAAATTTTATAATTATTTATCCTTTAGTTGAGCTTATGTACACAATTATAAATACACAAAAAAAATTGGTGTTTTTGTTGAGGGGCCTACCTTAATAACCCCTCGTCATGCCTTTGTAACATGTATACAGTTTGGTAATTAGCAATCATGTTTGTCAATAAGTAAACCGTGTGAATGTCTAACTCCCACCCTTATACCTATGAGATGTGGGTTCATAAATGAAATTATATATTCTTTCACTAATGCAATATCCATCTTTTGGTACGAGCATGGGATAACAAGCCTTAAATATATAGAGAGTGGAATAAGGGTAGAGTGCAAGAATAAGTGTGATATATATAGCCTTATCTTTCTTGTGTGAAATTGTGTCCAAATTTGAATCCAAAGGAGCCTATATAAGTATACATCACACATTATCAAGATATATTTACACACACACACACACACACACACACACACACACACACACACACACACATAAATATAAATATATCTTGATAATGTTTGATGTATACTTATATAGGCTCTTTTGAATTCAAATTTGGACACATTTTCAAACAAGAAAGACAAGGCAAGGGGTGTGAAAGAAAGAAGAAACAATAAAATAAATATCAATTAAGCAAGATGCAATCCAAGGCATGAAATTGAGAGGAAGTAAGAAGAGGATGATCCCGACCAACCTAAAAATTCCCTCATAACTTAGTGCACACTAAAGCAAGAGCTTCAATATATATGTGTTGTCATAATTGTCAAGTCTACAAAAGATTTTGAAATGGGAAGTAAAAATCAATGGGAAAAGGGATAATTAAAAAATTCAGTCATCATAAACCAAGAGGATAGAAGAATAACATAGAAAATTTAAACATATGAAATAATAATATAACTTAAAAATTTAAACAAGATGACAAAAACAAGAAACAACCAACAAATCAATAGAGGATAGCACTACAAGGCTAAAAGGAATCATGATGAACCCAAAATCCATACACGATATAAGAGATAAATCAAACACTAGAGAGACATGAAAAATAGAGGAAAATAGAAAATAAACTATGTACAATAGATCATTCCATTGAATCACATGAGAATCGAAAACAATGCTAATGAATAATCCTATCTAAATGAATATATTGTGCATAATAAGTTTCCAACTTATCATCATGGTCAAGATGCTTAAATTAGAGGACCATGAATCTAAGGGTTATATGTTACTACTGTCATGAAAATGTAATCACTAAATGTATAATAATTATAATGATCTTCATGAGTAGTGTAAACATTATTGTGGAAATTATCTATAATAAATTTTTTACACTCGTATAGAGAAGAACTTTACTTAGATTGTTAGTTGAAACCTTAGTAGGTGTTATAACTTGAACAAATACAAGAGGTTGAAATAATAATACCCACAAATCTAGGCCCAAAGGACTTACGGAGTGCCATGTGGCATTAGATGAGTTAAATTAATTTGACAGTCATCAAAAAATTTAAATTTCTAATTTTTCATATGGTCGTGCATGGTCATTATGTAACATGGAGGGAAATTGGTTTTTTTATCATATCTTTCAAATGGGAGATTTTTTTTATATCGTTCAACCCATTGGAAAGATTTTTCTAAGGGTTAATAATGTTGTAAATTTGGAAGACATTGATGGGAATTTACAAACCTGTTCACATATGAGTGTCAGTGATTTAAGGGTATATCTCTTGTCATTTGTATAAAATTCTAAATGAGTTCCTCTTTTAGATATTTCCATGTGTTCTTAGATGGTTCTAGAATTATTCCATTCCCAATTGTGAAGATGAAATGATCGTCCTACCTTTCATGACTCATCTTGAGCACTATTCCATGTATTTCTTATTTGGAATGTTGATATTCATTCCCAACAAAGAGGATTCCTTCCATAATACATACATACTACATCATCCATGTTGATGAGATATTTTAGATGGTATGTTGGGCCTCTTTAATTTTTTGATCGATGTCTTAAGTTCTTTCCATTGACCAAGTTACTTCCATTTCCTCAAAAAAAAACTGTGCAAGGGTTTCTACAAGTTGATAAAACTTGCCTTCATTTAGATCTTTTTTCCAAATTGGGAATGCTTTATTTTTAAGGAGTTCCTCATTGTGTCCTATACTTCATGTTTTTTTAATCTTGCATTATTGAGTAGTTTTATAGTTGTTTTAGAACATGAAGAACATTATTAAAACAAAGTAGAGCTCTTAAAAGTAATAGGTCTCATAAGGGTATGAATTGGATATGAAACTTCATGTCTAATGGAGATGTAAAGATAATATAAATGTCATTATACTACATTATATGATATTGATCTTGGACATTTCACACTACATAATTTGTTGTTTAAATTTTTCCTTTATATTGGTTATTTCTTATGAGTAATCAAATAGTTGTCTTAAATGATTAATGAAAGTTTTGTGTAATAACTGATAATATTTGTGCATATTAGTTTCATTTTATATTACAATTAATGTATAATTTGTCTTAGGTGATGTTTTACAAGTATATCATGAATGATTTGTGTATATATTTTTATGTTTCCCAATGGATAGTAAGGCATCACTCTAAGCAATTTGATCAACCCTTCTTTGAATACTTTTCCTTTTTTTGTGGGAATTATGAGTTTAGCATGGAAAATCACACATGAATTATCTATGGTTTCATGAACATTGCATTTTCTTATTCAAATCCCTAATGGGTTATGCATAGTTGGTGTAATATGTATTATATGTGTGATAGATTCATCATAATATATGTGTGTTGGGAAGGAAATGGGTTTAATGTATATATTATCTACCTCTTTGTGTATATCTAAACAATTCTCTTTAATGAGAATTTAGTGTGTGTTTTTAGTATAAATTAATATTACTAGATGTGTGGGTATTTGATAATTATTTATATTTGATGTTCTCACTATAATTACATGCATATTCTTGGTGGGTTCATGATAACAATTCAGAGGAAATACACCCCTTAGCATTTATAGTTAAAAAATGCAAGAGAATTGGTCCATTCTATTTGCCCATTGGTGTGTCTATGTGTTATTTGTTGTGTTCATTTGCAACCCATGTACCATTGTGCTCATGTATCATTCTTTGTAAATTAATTATGATTGAATTTGGTTAAATATTGTGTGAATTCTCCTTGAGCTTCACGGGAGATTTACATATTTAAACCTTCTCATATTTACACATGTGAGTGAGTGAGATGCCTTCGATATGGTAAATGGGTGTGTAGACATTAAAAGGCCATTTATTATTCTTTTTTTTTAACTTCTAATCTTCAATTCATTATTTGAGCAAGTGTTTATATTATTAATGACAAATAATTGGGCATATATAACTAGTGGGTCTTACTTATTTGTCCAAATCTATTGCATGTGTGATTTTTCATCATTAATGCATTTAATTATTACTTATGAATACACCATTGGTATTGTAGAGTCAAAATTTTGGAGATAATAACCCCTCTTGTATGGTGTTTATTATATCTAAATCCTACTAAGCAGAAGAGTGAGTGTGAAAAGCATTATTAAATTTTTTTTTCCATCCCTTCTTCATAAAAAACTATGGTGCATATTTGAGCACCAATATTAAATCTAGATGGAATATTCATAACTTGTGCATATCATGATGTTGGTAAGGTTAAAATGTTTATTCATGTTCAAATGTTACTTTTAAATTGTAATCATACTAAAAATAAGAGTGAGTGTGAAAAAAATTATTAAAATATTTTTTCCATCCCCTTCTCCACAAAAAGCTATGGTGTATATTTGAGAATCAATATTATATCTAGATGGAATAGTCTTAATGGTAGGGCACAAATGCTTATTCATGTTCAAATGTTTTTTTTAAATGGGACGCCATCAAATGTTAGAATATTTTCAAAACATGGTAAAGTTGTATGTGATGATAATATTTTTTTATGTATTACTACCATTGCCAATGATAGACTTTCCCTAGTGTCTTATATATACACATGTTGCATGAATTTATGAATGTACAAATGTATGATGACTTATTATGAGGTAGACCATACTATGACAAAGAGGGTTAGAGAAATAAATGTAATATTTCCTTGTAATCCTTCTCAATATCAAGGTCAAACTAGCCAAAATAACCCCCTTAATCTTCCTCAATCTCCTTAGCTTAGATTGCAAGCCGCTAAATATTGTGATATTTTATATCAACTTTAGAATACTCTAAAAAAAAAAAAATTATAATTACTTACAAGGTTTGATGTTTACAAAGATATTATTTATAAGGGATTAGAAAACATTACTTTTCCAAGCAATACTCAACCTTCTTAATTCACCTTTATTGCTATATTTTCAATGGATTATGAGAAATTTATTACATTAGAGTATGGTGAGTTATCATTAAAATATATTTTGTATCAACATTTAATCTTACATATTTAAGTCATGTCAATAAGTTATGGATCAAAAGAGAATCGGTAGATAATGGTTCAGGGTTAAACATTTGTAGTGAGTCATTTATTATACAATTTAGACTTGAAAGACAAGCCCAAACTCTAAAATGATTATTCAAAGTTTTGTTAATGATGTGAGTTATAAAATTTTACTTGGGAGACCATGGATTCGTGATATGGGAGTTGTCCCGTCCAAATTACTATTCTATGCAGAGAACACAAAAGTGTTCAAAATATTATACCAGCCACATAAAAGCATGAGGTTAAGATAAGTATCATATAAATATAGTAAAGCATTAAATAAAGACTTAAATTATGAAAAAAATGAAATTATCTTGAGTATTGAGAATTGAAAAGGAAAGATAGAGATGTGTACCTGATTTTAAACTTGTCTGAGTTCTATTAAATACTATAAGTGCAAAAAATAATGAAGTGGTGCAAAAGGCCATATATAAAGTAGACATTGATTTAAGACAATAATAAGAATCAAATTGTACAAAAATTGTTAGTCATCCCAAAATCACATAACTTCTTCCAATAATATTGATGTATATCTCTTTGGCTTGAATTTTTTTTAAATACTTCATTAGTTTATGATACCCAATAACTTCTCTTCAATAAGCATATTGATGCACACAAATGTCATAATTATTTTTATTTCACTTGAACCCAAGTCCACACCTCAAAAGACATTTAAAATGGTGATTTTGTTTATGGGCCTAACACAATCATCCCTCATCCTGCCTTTATAGCATGTATACATTTCTACATTCAATAATCATTCAAGTCAACAATAAATCTATGGAATAAGGTCAAAGTGCAAGAATAAGTGTGTCACACACACACACACACACACACACACACACACACACACACACACACACACACACACACACACACACACACACACACACACACACACACACACACACACACAGAGAGAGAGAGGTGTGTGTGTGTGTGTGCATATATTACACATACACACACATATATATACATATATATGTATGCATGCATGCATGTATATATACACACACACACATACGTGTGTGTGTGTGTGTGTGTGTGTGTGTGTGTGTGTGTGTGTGTAGACTTGTGTGTACATTTTTATGTGTTATGGTACAAGTGTATATAGACTCATTTGAACTCAAATTTGAAGACATTCAAATGAAATAAAGATAATCCAAGGGGCATGAAAGTAAGAAGAAGTAATAAAATAAAAATCAAGCAAGCAAGACACAATCCAAGGCACAAAATTAATAGGAAACAAGAAGAGGAATATACCTACCAACCTAAAACTTCCCTCATAACTCAATTTGTGCTAGGGAAAAAGGCCTTCATATATATGTGTTTTCATCATTAGTAAGTTTGTGTAGGATTTTAGAATGAGAGGCAACTATCATATCCAGTTCCACTCTACAAAACTATTTAAGCATTAAATAGTGGATTATGAGACTCATGATTTGTAGTTCTGATTTTTATGTTTGAACTAGACATATATGTTGTATGGTTAATAGTTGCAGGAGTGTCCCACCCTCATAGGTAGTACAAAGGGAGAGTATCATCGAAGAGGGGGTACAGATACCAGTATTAGGGGTTGAAATATTTCCACTTAACCCATATACACGACATCTATTTGCTTGAGTGAAATGAATTTTTGCTTGCATTGATTATTTTGATAGCAGACAAGTCTTGTTTGCATTGTCTAGGCACAACACTTATTTTGATTTGCTTAGCATGTGAAATCTTTGCATTGACTGGTTGTGTTCTTTAAATATCTATAGGAGCTAAAAATATATTTTAGTAATATAGAATGCATTCTAGTTGGTTGATGTATGAGTATCAATGGTCTTATTTAGTTTCTTGATTTATCTTGATTGGTCACATTATGCCCCATTTTAGTGACATTGTATAAGAAACAAAAGAGGGTAAATGTACCCCAAAGCAAATTAAGTAAAGGAACCTGAAACTTGATTTAGGTTTTGGTGTTTACATCCATTGGTATATATTATGAAGTTGAAAGATAATGAAGTTAGGTTTCATTTTGGGGATTTCAAGACTTTAATATTATGATGTTATCATGGTCATATGCTATAAAGTAAAAAAGGGTAAAGAAGTTAGGGTTTTTATTTTGTTTGATTATTGTGATTTGGAAAGTTGACCTCACCATTTAGAATGATGAGGGTTTTTTCTACCACCATGCCCAAATTTTGGGTGAGACTATGAGCTAACTGCAAACATGAATAAGTTTGATTATTTATGAATTGAAGTCCCATAATGGCAAACTGGTAGAAAAGGAGGAGTTTTTCCCAATCATGTAAATTGTGCATGGATGATGAAAAAGTAATAAGAGAAGAAATGAAAGGAAGAGTAAGAGCATATTAGAGGAGGATAAGGGCATGGATCTTAGCTAAAGAGGAGAAAAAAAATATCTTTGCACACATTGAAACTATGATAGCCAGGTCGATTCAACTTGTTTTCATTTGTTGTTTGGAGACTTAGTTTGTATGAAAATTTTGTTATGGGTTATTCCAATTATCTAAATGTGTGGAATGATAATTTATACATAAAAATATTTATTAAAAAAAGGCACGATGACTATGGACCTAATAATGGAACTTGGTTCCATTCATTATATCCAGCCCTATAATTCTTTAGGGTAAAATCTTGACTAATATTCTAGGGCTTAGGCCTGTAGGGTTTAGATCAATCTAGAATTTAGGAAGAGTTGGAAATTTATTTGAGTAAGATGAGCCTACACTTTAATAGTAATGGTTGTGTTAATATTATTAGCAAAGACTACTTTATTGAAATGAGGAAACATTGTGTTTCAAGTCATACTGGTGAAATAGTAATATTAGGCAAATATTATTATCAATTATAGGGATATAAATTATTTGGAGTCTGAACATGTATAAGTTATACTGTAGATTTTTAAATCACTTGTGTGTGGGTGAAATCATACACACATTAGGTATATTTTATATAGATTACAATAACTAGTTAAATCTCATTGTAATGATGGTCATTTCAGTCTTGTCAATGGTTGTTGTTAATATTGGTGAGTCAATATCCTTGTATTATATGGCACATACCCAATTTTAATTATGGAATGAAAGACCTGCCTTATATGCATGTTTATAAATAGAGAGTACAAACATGTAGTTGTACTCTATTAGTTTTAATAGCTCAGATAGAATGATTAAGTTAAATAAAGTATGCAACTGAATAACTCGTTATGTATATATATGAATACATGATGATACGTATATAATTAGGTGTGTTCACACACACACACACACACACACACACACACACACACACACACACACACGTATACATATATATACATATATATAATAGACATATACATACATACACACATATAGATATACATACACTTATATATATACATATATGAAGGAATTGTAAAATTGTATGTTACCATCTTGGATAAGGAATATTGTTATAAGCTTGAGCATAAACTAGTCTTCTTAGATGATTGTGAGAGTTATGAATGTGAATGAGTTAAGATAAGATTATATGTGCAGCTTGTATTTATTGTTTTGGTCCTTCTATGACCTAGGTTTTAAGGTTGATTTACATATGGGAATATTATCTTGAACAGTGATGAAACCTGGGAGTATAAAATAGGTAACATAATTTTCTTAGGACTTATTAAAGAATGAGATGTGCTAATAGATAGTTTAATAAACATTGAGTTACCTAAATGAACATATATTTGTTGTATCTAGATGATTTACACAATTGTAAGTGATAATACAAATTCTAAGTGAAATGTATAAATAAGAGAAAGTTTTCTGTATCAATTTTGATTGTGTATATATAGGTGAGGGTGATTATTCTTGGTTTGTTTGGTTAGTAATGAACATAAAGAGTAAACTTAGGAATATTGTATATATATTCTTAGATTTTGTAATATTTATAATGGCTCTATTTATAAATGAAAATAGGGCAGATCTTGTTTGTAAGATATAACCAGAATGTAACCTTATTCTAATAAGATCTTATTATATAATAGAACATGATAAAAATAAATAGGGACATGGTGTATAAAGGAAACTTATGGTCTTAATTCTATTATGATTTATTTTGAGATTCATAGGTTATAATTTTGACTGAGTATTATCATCAGTTACATATATATTTATAAATATGAATTATGATTGAGGAATATTTTGAAAAGGGACTTAGAATGATTTAATTCTTGTTCTAGTCTTCTATACATATTTGGTTTTGAATACCGCCCATTTGATAAACCTATGTTGTCACTTTTATGGATTAAGTGAATAGAAATAATGAGATTCTAAATTTATGATTGCATGTACCTTATATTACTATTAGATGAAATGTATGTTATAATCTATGTTATTCTACTTTGAATATTTATGTGAAAATTATTAGACTGTATTTTTGGATAACAAGTGATGGTTATATGAGGATGCCAATATACAACTCATAAACCTATCCCCTGATATCATCTGATAGTCATGATTCAGTAGCAGAGCATTTTGTGTGAGTGGAATTGACTCAAATTTTTAGATATGATATCTACAATGAACACTTTGGCCAAAGTAATATTATAACTGAGATATCGTCATTCCACTATACTTTCTAGTTTACATGTGTATGTTAATGTCATAATAGATAGAGGATTGGAATCCATAGTCTACATGATTGTTGCATGTATTAGTGATTGTACACACATGGGTTTTGGTTGATTTTTTGATATATGAACTGTTATTATTTACCCCTTCATGAAGGGTAGGGCCACTCCTAGTGGGGAGGTGTGCAGGAGACTATTGGTCTATGGTTAGAGGTAAAAAACTCAGATGATGCTTTCCCTCAATTAGTTATTTCAACCATTTGGGATCATACTCATGCTATATTTATGGATCATTGAGTTGTTTATGAAGCTCATTTATTCTATTGTGCATATTGTATTGTATATTTGACTTGTACTTAAATGTAACATGTTGTACATTATTATTATATGGATGTTTAACAGAATAATGGCTGTGAGCCTTGTAATCAATTCTAAATATTATGACAATAGTGGTTGTAGGCTTATTTATGGCTAAAATGTGGATTATATCAGTGCTTTGTTATACTTGATTCTTTCCATTGTACATTTAATGAGAGATACTCATCTTCTAATCTAGTTTAGACTGTTTGAACTAAATGAATCATAGTTTTATATAGTGGGTTAATATATTTCTACAATTAATGATTAGATGCATTTAATAGTCAAATAATAATCTTACGTATAGTTAAAGATGATCTTATAAGTGTACCTTGTGTATTTCAAAAAAAAATAATGTAGCTATTGGTTAACCTAGTGGGCTTCTAACAACAATAATTAAAGGTAAAATGGCTAAGGAAATAATACAATCAACATAAACCAAGGAGATAGAAGAATGTTATAGCAAATCAAAACATATAAAATAGGAAGGTAACTTCAAAATTCAATCAAGATAAAATAATTAAGAAGCAACAAACAACTCAAGAGAGGATGATAATACAATGCTAGAAGTAAGTGTGATGAACTAAAAATCCATACACAATACAAGACATAAATAAAACATCGTGGAGACATGAAAAATAGAGGAAAATATAAGTATAAACCATGTACAATATATTTTTGGGTTGAAGCACATGAGATAACAAATAATGGTAGCCAATAATCTTATCTAAATGACCATATCACACATAATAAGTTTCCAACTTATCTTCATGATCAAGGTCCTTAAACCATGATGACTATGAATCTAAGAAGTTATATGTGTCACTAGTGTCATCATAAATGTAATCAAGAGTTGTATAATAATTGGAATCATCAACAATAGTAGTGTAAACATTATAATGGTAATTAGTTGCAATAGATTTGTTATCCTCTTGTAAAGAAGAAATTTATTTAGATTGTTTAGTTGAACCATTGTTAGGTGCTTTAGTTTGAAAAAATGAAAGAGGTTATGCTAATAATACCTTAATACGTGGAAGTGTAGGTACTTTAACTCTATATATTTTTATTTTAGGTTGTGTACTTTATTGTTTTAGTATAAATTTTAGTAATACCTCGTGTTCAGTTTCAATTAGTGATTCATAAAGAGTGTCTCAAATAGTAATCATCTATTTTATCATGTAAATAAATTATATATTAATTTAATGTGGATGGGATTGCTCGCATTTGATTAATCCAATTTCATCCAAGTAATATATGATAGGTATCTTTATCCAACAATATATGAAACGAATCTAGAAATATCTTAGGACCTAAAATGATAGGGAATGTGATACCCCTGAGAGGTGTCCATGTAATACCATCATAACCTTTAATAAGAGTGGTTCTACCATCTAAATCCTTCATAAGAAATAAACTGCATTATGCATATACTTAGTCTTGAATCATTGCCAACCCTAATTCCTTTTTTAAGTTTGAATGTTAATCAAATAAATCTCATATGAATAATGGTCCATCATTAAAATCATCTATTACAAACTCATGGTCATAGAAAATACTAGAAGGAATATCTTGACATGCATCCATTTTTATATTTTGGAATTGGTCTAGGATCACTTGAATAACCTCAAGACCTTCACCCATAGTTTCATGTGCATACATGTAAAATTTTCAAATAATAGACCCATATATAACTAAGGTAAAATGAGAACTAGTATATTAAGCTCAAATATGTAGGAGGGTCAAAGGCCCTCCTCAAATGAAGAATACATTACAATGTATATAATGGATTACCAAATATCTGGCAATGAGTAACCTTCAACCATTCCCTCCATGTTTTTTGATGCAAAAGCATCTAAGTCCACAAATAATTTTACATCAACCAAAAACATAAGTGAAATAAGTAGTGTGTTAGTTCCTTGGTTTCAAGTGCACTTTCATGTAAACAATTGTTTAGAGGATATTTGAAAAAATATGTGCATCATTTAATGCCTTTTGTATGGTTGTGCATGAGTTATCAAATCTTTTATGTAATTTTGGAGTACTCACCTTGTGTTTTTTGTGCAATCTCACATGTAACTCCTCATGGTTGAAAACCTTTACAAAGAGCTATGAGCTTTTATGTGTTCTTATGTTTTTTATATTTAGTTACATGAACACATTTGTAGTTATCCTTTATCTTTTCAATATTCTCTGGTGAGACTTTACACGTGCCTACTACTCTATGCAAGAGGTAATCATGTGTGTGCAAGTTTGCATAATTATGAATTTATTGACAAGGTATTCAGATATTAGATACGTATGCACCCATTATGATAACCACCCATCAGATATAAGATATTATGTTTGTAATGAATACAAATTTGAGACACTCGGAGAAGCTAAAATGCCACACATGGAAGAGATGGTTAAGCCTATGTAATAGTTTCTTGGAGTAGATATTTATAAATAAACCAATGAATTATAGGAAGGTATTTGATTCTCAAGAGGAAATAGTTCTAGAAGGTAGACATTAGGGAGTGTTGTAATCATATATTTGTGCATAGATAATATGGTTGGGAAATGTGAAATAGTGTCATGTCCATGAGAGGACTGCGTATGTAACACTATTAATGTTTGTAAACTTGATTATCCTAAGTGTATATGAATGAATATGTGTAATCTCTCAATTTAAGATAAATAAAAGAGAAAGAAAATTCCATCACTTAGGACTATCTGAATATCCATCATTGGTGGGATACCTGGTATAAGGTCATCCTTTATTAGACCCCCTAATCATGACTCCATCATTCTTATATGGATAAGTAAGGAGGTTTAGGGTTTGAAAGAATCTCTAACTTTTATGGATAATAACTCAAAATAGGGTTTGGATATATAAGGATAACCACTAAAGATATATTATTATTTATAAATAAGATAATATATAAATAAGATATGTATAATTATTTATACATATCCATGAAGAATGAATCTTAGATAATACAAGAGCGTTTATCATAATATACATTAACATCCCCCCTAAAATGCATTATATAAAAGAAGAGGATGAAACAAGCTACAATAACCTAGGTAACTTTGGAATATACGTTGACAAGTTGTCACAATACAAAATGGCATGCTCAAGTCCAACATCAAACCCCCCCTCCTTAAGAGAAACTTTGGGTAAGTGATAAAATGCAGCAAAACCTCAGATATAGATCTTGGAAACTAAGCCATATTAGGTACCTAGGTACATTTGAGTTAAAAGAATGTAATGATCATGAGAATGACTAGACTAAAATGATGTTATAGCATGTCTACATTTTGATGAATACCAAACAGTGGTATGTTCCTTATGGATGGCATTCCATCTTATCAAAATACATGTGTGTAAAGCCATTATAACTACCAAGTCAATAAGTAATTTTTGTTAAATATAAATATATATCTCACATTGTATGATGTTAAACATATAAATCGAGCATGCCTAAGCATTGAATAGTGTATCTTAGATTATCTACATGAGTGGAAAGAATCCACAAGGAGCCTATAAGTGCTTAATGATATGTCAAGTACAAATTAGCATGCTCAAGTATATCCATACTCAATAAGTGTCCCAAAAACTGACGTGTTATGTGTACATATATGTAAGGTATCATAAGAAATGATTGGATGGATAAACAAAGGTGGAAATTTCATGTAAGTGCTTACCAAATTGTCAATAATAAATTAAAATTATCAAGTACAACCTTACTCAATATGGATCCCAACAAAATCCATAATGGGTATGCATGTACATGTGAGGTATCACAAAATTGATTGAATTTATTAACAAAGGATAAAATATGGAACAATAATATGAACTTATTTACCTCAATAAACTAGGAAGCAAACTGCACCATTGAATTTTTCTTTAAAAAAACTCAAAATAAAAATGGGCTTTTTCATGCCCAAGGACCAATAATTTTTAAAAAAAAATCATGAAAAAAATGGTTATGAAATCGCAAATACCTAGTAGGTTCTAGGCTCTTTTTTTAAAACATAATTTTAAAAAAAAGAGAGAAAAATGATTGTTCTAAAAAAAACATTTTGCATGCAAAATAAATTCGAACCTTCATTAAATGAGCATCTTAGCTCAATTTTAGATGAAAAGAAATTTAAAAACATTTTTTTGAAACATTTTGGATGCAATGGAATTATTCAAATCTCTTGAGGAAGCTCCAAAGGCGGAGAAAATAGTAAGTTCCCTTCAATGCAACTTTTACAAAAAGCTTGAAAACTATGAAAGGAAGATAACTCCAAATATGTAAATCATTCATGCAATGAATTGGAGCTTAGGAAAGCTTTGATACCATGTGATATTATTGGATGGGCCCACAGAAGAGTAGATATGTTATAGGTTCCAATATCTTTGAAGAAGTAACCTCAATACCTTTACCCACAATTGCATGTGCATACATGTGAAATAATAAAGCAATTGACACATAAATGACTAAGGTATAAGGACTACCAATATATTAATCTTAGATGTGCCAAAGGCCCTCCTCACATGAAGAATATAATACAATGCATATAATGTATTTATATAGATATGATAATGAGCAACCTTCATTCGTGCCCTCTAACTTCTTATAAAATAAGTAAGGAGGGTTATAATTTTAAGAGATATCTATCTTTTAGGGATATTAGCTCAAAATGGGCTTTGGCTATTTTGAAGATTACCACTAAAGATATATTTTTATTTATACATAACTTATAAATAAGATATGATTTCTATATATCCTTAAAGAGTGAATCTTAGATAATACATAAGTGTATGTCATAATGTACACTAACATCCATGAGCACACCTATGAAACCATCTAAAATATGAGCATTAAAAATCAATTATGTTTGTTTAGGGGGCTACCATGCGAACATTATCTCACTTTTTAGGGATTAGTAAAAACCTTCAAATATTGATTTGGTTGAGCAACTTCTCTTTTCATTATACAAATGTGTCCTTCCACTTGAATGAAATCACTATAAATTGAGTATTGAATCTTAAGTATCAATGTAAAACATATATTGGTAGCATAAACCTAAGCTCTATGACAATCACAATATGCATTCACAACATAATTTTTAAGTAAAGGCTGAGATGAGTCAAACTCACATTGTGGAAGTAAAGATATTATATTGCACTAAAGAAACATTTTAAACACTTGATGAGTACTCTCATATAAAATTTTAAATTTTATTTTCTCTTGAGGTGGAAGGACAATCCTTTCAAGTAGTTGAGATCTATGTTAACTACATTCCTGGTCACATTCTTAGCTTGAAAATTAGTAGTATCATTAGCCTTGACATTGAATGTTTTTTACCTTGATATTTTTAGCATGTTAACATCTATAATATTGATATCATAGTTATTAATTGTAAGACAAATTTTATCAAAATATGGATATGTGTTAAAAAACACTTTTTATTTAATAACTTTAACTTTGGGAGGAAATGCCATGTAATGCACTATCACGTAACTGGTGAAACACATTTATAAGCATGTTTTGAATTTAATCACATAATCAATAATAGACTCATTAGGTCCTTGTTTAATTAGCACAAGCTATGAAAACATGACCTTTTTGGTAATGTTGATTAAAAAATGAGATAAAAAACTATCAGCCAAATAATTGAAGTAATAAATTGATTCTAATGGTAGCACATAAAACCAATCCAAGGCATAATCCTTGAGACTTCGAGGAAAGAGTTTAGTCAATAATCTATCATTTTGTATAAATTCAAAACATGAAACATATAATGATTTGATATATTTTTTAAGATTACTCTTTCCATTGAATAATTCAAATTTAGGTATAATTAAATTGGTAGGTAAAGGGTATACAAGGACCTCATAAAAAATGAATTAAGTAATATATCATGAGAAGTATGACCCAATTTTTTAGATCTTGGTGAAAGACGTTGAATTTTGCTTTGCATATCTTTAATATTTTGTTGAAGGAATGCATCTTGATAAGTGGGAGAATCAAAACATACAGGGATATACACTCTATTATTTTTAGAAAGATTGTGACCAAAATATGTAGATTAAAAAACAATTATTAAAGTACGAGGCACAAAAGAAACATTAAGCCAAGAAAGAATGGATATAGTAGCCTTAGTAGAAGTAAAAAGCAAAGGTACAAGAGTAGAATCATTAGTATTATTATACTCGTTACCTAATATAAAATTAGAACCTCTAGTAGGTGGAATAAATGCATTAAAAGATTCATTTGTAACATGCACTTGCTCATATATAGATTCCTTAACTAGATTTTTATTTTGTATTTATTTTAAGATAAATAGTATGTCATTAAATTTCTTAGGATTTTATTTAATACTTTGTCTAAACTCAAAAACACTTTTACTCTTTCTTTCTCTAATTCATCATTTTCTATGTTTTAAGATCCACTATCATTATTATTATTTATAGCATTGTCATACATAGTATTATCATCGAACTCATTTGCATCACAAGCATTGGTATTACAAGCATTTACATTTACATAACTTTTATTTTCGTAATTAATATTTATATCATTTACATTCTCATCATCAATATAAGGAGAAATAACGTCATCAATATTCACCTTTTTTATTTTCAAGCAAACATGAGTACCAACTAAAGGAATTTTAACCAAATCAATATGTCTGCCACTCAAACTATCACTTAGCCTAGTATGTCTCTTAGATCTAAATTTATTAACTAGAATAAGATAGAAACATAAATAGCACATAAAAAATTAGGTCTAATGATATCAAACTAAGAAAGCACAACCCTAGCAAATTAAGATTTGAAAAAAACGCAATAGCAAACCCTAATGGGAAAGAGAGCCTGAAATCCTAAGGCTATATATTCATAAGGAGTGGTTCACCAAAATTTATTATTTAGAGGTTGTAAAATTATTCAAAACACTACATCAACGACATAAAACTAAGTGAGATACCTTTATAATAGGTATGAAGTTTTAAAATCAACATTCATACATGTTAACAAGAAAACTATGTGTTTGCCTAGCTGCCACCCTTATCCTTATGAGACTCAAGTTCATAAATGAAAATATAAGCTCTTTCACTAATTTCATACCTTTATTTTGGTATAAGTATGCAACAAAAAGCCTTTGATATATAACGAGTGGAATGAGGGCACTCTAAAATAATATGTGTGAAATATATATATCTCATGATAATGTTTGATGTAGACTTGTGTGTATTTTTTAATATATGTTAAGGTACATGTATATAGATATGCTCATTTGAATTCCAATTGGTACACATTCATGTGAAATATGACTATAAAAATTATGAAAGCTAACAATCAAGGCACAAGGAAATATGCCAAGATGGAACAAATGTTATATATCTAAATGACTAGAATCGTATGACACAACTCTCATCAGACTATTGTTTGAATGTTCTAATTCCAATCAAGGTGAACTAAGGCTTAGGAAATAGACATAAATATGTTTAGGAGTATGTTAGAAATCCCAAGGTAAAAAAATGAAAAACATGAAGGTGTTCATGAGTAAATGATGATAATGAAAGATATTTAGGGTCCAATGTGAAGGGAAAGTGTGCCAATAACAGTCTAATGTTCATTAATGATCCAAATGTACAAAGCATGATAAAATTATGTACTTAATAGCCTAATCTAATTGATTAGCCTACATAATATGGGATTCCTTACCTTGGTATATTTTCCATTGATGAATTTATACAAGAAAATTTAGGAAATAACATAGATTTACCAATGTATCATCATAAAAATATATTCCCTTTTACACTAAGTAACCATACTTGTTTTGGGGAAAGTGAGCCCTTGCATAGTGATGAATAAATTACATTGTATAATTTGGGTGCATCACCTAGAACACCTTACTATTTAATGTTCTTTTTTATTTAACTTTGAAATGCTAAGAACAAATAAACTATTGAAAACCAATTTAGATCTAGAAAAACATATAGATCTGAATGTGAAATACAAAATTTATAGAATTGGAAATGAGCTAAAAAATAGTAAATTGATAAAATATATGCAAACCTAACTTGGATTTGATTTATTATTGATTATGTAGGTTAAGTAAGAATGGAAACTAGTTGAAAAGACTTGTGAACGATTTTGCATCTGAAATTAGGAATTCAAAGTGTTATGGGACAAGGGCACACTAGGAGGATAGGCTACACTACAACCTTATTTGTTGATTATGACACATCGTAGTTGACTATGTGACTGATTTTTCAATATGGGCACTTAAAACTGTATGTGAGGGCTTTTTGTTTAATTGTGTGTGTTGATTTTATGTGTGGAATACTTGTAATCTACAAACATCATCTATGCATAATAAACATAATAGAAATCAAGTGCCAAAAGGGGGGAATAGCCAATTTATCCTTAGAAAATCTTACATAATCTGAGTGTTCCCTGCATAACCCAAAATGGCCTCAGGATGATGTAGTTCTCCCACCTAGAGTGAGTGTGTGAATCTTGACTTTGTTATATTAATGCAACTAGATGTATTATTTTGAATGCTTGATAATAAGTACCCTTGACCTGAAAAAAATTACTTTAAACTTGGCCTATGACTATTATAATGTAGCATAATTGAAATTAGAAAGAACAGTGCTCGTTTGCTTAGTGTATAGTAGAATTTTCAAGTGATATCTAAATAGGCTTTGAGAGGCCTTGATGTGTTTATATAGAGGAAAATTTTAAATATTTACCTTAACCGGGCTTGATAAAAATGTGAAAGGGTTAAAATGTAACATCTCAAATTTAAAAATTTATTGTTTGGGTAGGGGGACAAGCTCACACTAGTGTATAAATTCGTAGTGAGGCCATGTTTGACCTAGAGCAGTCTTATCCTAAAAGGACATAATATGTTGTAACTAGGTAACAAGAGTCTTTAATTAGAATAAGGATGTCTACATGATATTTTTAGTGGTTGCAAGATAGTTTTTTGAATAGTGAATTATCATATATAGATTATAATTTAATGAAATGATGAATAGGCCAAGTGAGCGTAAAGATGTCAAGATTAATCATTATCAAGCACTTAATGATTAATTTTGAGTATCTAAAATTTCTCCTACTTTATTTTAGCAATTCAATGAAGTGAAATTACTCGACTAAATAATATGAAAACCTAAGTGTGTATACACACTTTGTATTTTGATGTGAAGTTTGATCATGCAAGATGTCTTAATGTAAAACCCACAACAATGCTACTGTCTATATTTGAAAAATTAAAAATTTGAGACTTGCAATTTGAAATTTTGAAAAGAGAATAAGGAAAGTATAAACCTAAAAGAGTATGAAATCTAGTTTCACTATAGCTTGGAAGTGGATAAGTATGTGCCCCCTTGTTGAGGCATTTGGAAAAATGTTTAAACTATGGTGAATTGAGAGTGATCAAGTCTCAATTTAAAACTGGTAAAATCCCTTGAGTTATAAATATTGTATGTTCCTCCAATTCTCATTTGACTGTGTAGAATAATTTGTAAAATAATTGATGAGGTAGAACCACTAGATGTGGCTTAATATAATAAATAAAATGCAACCATAGACATTGAGAGTCACTAAACTCTAGCATGGCCCACTTACAAAAATGAGACAAATCACACTGTTGTAGACAAATCTAGATTCTATTTGAAACTTTACACCTTAAAAACTTTTGAACTTGATAAACTTTGAAATTTTACATGTAGAAACATGAATATGAATGGGTATCATACCCCATATATTTGTATTGTATTAATATTGAATGTCATCTAAACTTGTAATTATTTGAAAACTATAACTTGTAACTATAGGAATGTGTGCACATGCATGTCACATGCCCCCATAATCTAAAAGTTGCTCATGACGACTTGACTTCTCAATACAATCTCATTGTGATGCCCCATTTTTTAATTAAGAGATGTATCCTACAATTCACTAATCTCAAAAGATAATTATAAAATATGTGAAAATTTTAATCATGTAGTAGCATATGAATATTTGAATTGTATTGCATCATAATATTGAATATAGCATTGAATTGCATATAAAATATGTGTTATATAGGTATATCATTGAAACACATAAGCATGATGTGCATGATATGTGTCATGGCACAAGAGTAAATGTAATGAGTAAAATTAATGCATGATATGAATCATGACACCATAATAACAACCAATATCATACAATGTCACACAATTTGCATATAACATCATGCATAAGGCTGAAAGGCCACATACAAGGGACATGTGAATGTCATATAAGCACATAAGGCTAAGGTCCACACACAAAGGGCATGATTATGTCATGAAAGTAAGAATATGTAAATGTTGCACACATAAGTGAAATGGCCACACATAATAAGCAAGCACATCATAACTTATCATGTAATAAATTAATAATGTAAAGAGAAGTATAAAGCAAATGAGACTAGTCTACATCAACTATATGTATAAATGTTATTGTTAGTAAATATCATATTCATGTAACACATTGTAAAGTATGAGTGATGATTAGCAAAACATTTGTATGATATATAGTTCAACATGGTATAAAAGTTGTGAATAGATACAACATGTTGCAAAGTTCACAGATAACAAAGGGATGCCCTCAACATGGCAAGGTTGATGGGTAAAAAGGGAAGGTTGACATAAAATAACCATATAAAATTATGTCATGTATCACACTCAAATACCTCATGAAAAATCATTGTGTATTAAAAATTGAAATATGTTATCTACTTGACATGAAATAAATACATATAGAAAGAATTAAACTAGAAACATCTAAGAAAGCTTGTAGATTCGGATTTTGAATTTCAAAAAATATTTTGGTTTTTATTTTTTATTTTTGACATATATGATTTTTTTTTGGATTTTTTAAAAAAATTAAAATTTTAAAAGATTTGGAAATTTATAAGAAGTAAGGCTTCGAAAATAGAGTAAATGGAAGAGATTCAAACAATCCTCAATAAGTTGTTAAAGCATAATGTGGCAAAAAGGAAGGCAAGCAAAACTCCCCTAATGTATGTGCAAATGAATCATAACAATGTAGCACAAATGATTGACACAGATAAAAAAGCACATGCCCCTAATGGGCAAGAAACTATGTTTACTCATGTAAAAGTAGGATATAATGATCACGTAAGTGCAATGAAAGCCATAAAATGGTAGATATGCAATAGTAAGCAAGTGTATTTCCATAAAGGATGAGCATTTACAGCATTATAAAATGACTATTTTTTATTGCTCGAATCAGTTTGAAAACCAATAAGGCAAGTGCCTAAAGTGAAAAAAAATTCAATGTCTAAAAGAATGCTTGGAGTGGGGATAAAAGAAGTAGAAATGAAATAAAATCAAATAATCTATGTACAAAGGAAAATATCCAACTATAAGCCAAGGATCCCATCAAGGGAATGCCTATGTATAGGCCCTATATCATTGGGATAATACCAATATTTTATATTATTAAGATCATAATCATCAATGTAATCATCAACATAGGAGATAATTAACTTGTTAGGTTGAGCTTGACATTGTGATATGTCATGTTGATTATCTTTTATATTTGTGTATGAGAAATTTATTGCACCATAGATTAGAGTTATTTTTTGAATATGTGCATCATTATTAGGATATTGCATGTCATGTTGAACTAAATAATAATCATTTGTTATTGTTTGAAAACTATTAAGAGAAGTAATTTGTGTTTTGACTTTATCTTTTTGCTCTATACCTGAAGTATATATAATGTTTGATTCCTTAGCAACCATGTTTGTATCATTAGACTTTATAGGAATATTTTGCTTTGGAAATTTCTTCATGGCATTTTTTTTATAAAAGTGTTTTCTTACTTATCTTGAATTTTTTCTTAGAACTTTTCTTTTGGTAATTGTTCTTTTTGCAATCTTGCTTGCTCTAATGTTTTTTTTTGAATATTTTATTATTCTTAATTGTTATTTTGTATCCATATTTTCTCTTTGTGTTCTTGTCCACTTTTTTTAAGATATGCAAGATAAGTGGGTTGATTAATTGATTTATCTATTATAGGATCACCACTATCAATGATTATTTTTATTTTTATCTTCAAATCCAAACAACTATCTGTATGTTGCCCATGTAATCTATGATATACACAATAGTATTTTGATATTCTTAGAGGAGGCATAAAAGGTAATATAATTATCTTGTTTTGAATCATTTCTCGTAGAAGGTCACTTGGAATATTATTATCCTTTTGTATGTCTTTTAAAGCATTAATTGTAGATGTATGTTGCTTGTGAGGCACATGATAGCTAGATGAAGATACATGGTTGACACTAGAATGCTCTAGACTCTTTGCATATTTGATATTATTTTTAAGTGATATTATCTTTGAGCTAAAACATGGATTTTGTTTTTGCAACTCTTTTATTGATTTCATCATAGTGATGATCTGATCTTGAAGGGATTCATAAGCACAAACCCTAGGGTATTTTATTAAATATGCATAGAGAAACTATCAATAGGAGATATGGGAGGGATAGGATCTTCCTTTAGGGTGAGACATTCATTGATTATAAATGAGTTACTTGTTTTGTGTTGATTAATAACATTGAAAGGATAATCACTAACAAGAGATGTTATATCATCATGTGAATATAATTATGAGGTGGAAGTAGAGGCAACATCATAATATGTGTTAGGAGTGTCATGGCTTTAACTTGTAGCTTGTGATGTTCTAATGGAAGAGGAAGGAAGTCCATCCTCATTGGTTGATAAAGGGGAAGAACTATGACAAGTAGGCTCAATAACTAATATTTGTAAAGAAGAGATAATATCATTATTATGAGTTGTAATTTTAGAGATTGAATCTTGTTTTGAACATAATTTTATCTTGGTCTGGTGGCTTTACCTTTGAATGTTGCTTTATTTGAGAATTTAATTTCTCATTTTGCTCCAGATTATTAGTCAATGATGAAGATGAAGGAGGATCCCAAGGGGAATCTAAAGGTGAATTTGAAGAGGATTCATGTTCCTAAGTTTAATTAAAAAATTGTCTATTCATTTCCATACCATCAAAATCATAATCATTGACATGTGTTGCTTCCATAAGTTTTCACTTATTATAATTTGTTCATTCATTATCATAACTAAAAGGCATAACATGAGTAGAGAACAAGGAAAATAGAATATCCATGTTATATATAATGAATTTAAATACATCAAGTGTAACAAATAAACACTTATTGTTATCAAGTAATTGTGTATGTAAAAAAGAGCTAATGACTATGAATACAATATAAGCAAAAATCAAGGTATGAAGGTGATCTAGGCAAGGGTTCGAATGATTGTGTGGGCTCTCAAATATAATTTTTTTGTTTGTAGAATAATGTTAGCCCAATTTTTCAATGAACTAACTATAAAGGAAAAGTCATGCATGTATCCCATTATCCCATCTCTAAAGGTATCATGAGAGTAACTTCCATCGGTGATACGCTCCTCTCATGTGCACCACAAATTTGTTAGGAGGAGAACATAATTGTAAAATTGTAGATTATACATATGTGTCACATCTATAAAATTCATTAATATTATCTTTTGTATATTCTAATTTGGTGTGTATCTCATTTATAGAAGTTGTAATAGGCTGAAAGATGAAGAGTCTTCTCTTGATGCCAAGTTTGATTAGAAGTTGAAGAGTTGAAGGCTTGTAAAAGTTTATATATATCATTTTATTGTAGTTCCAAAATCACAAGAGATAAATATAAAGATTTGGTTATGGTTACCTGTATGTTTTCCTTATTTTGCCCCTTGTGTGCATTGTCTTGTGAATAATTATGATCCCCTTCCATTATTTTTTATTCAATTTCCCTATTTCTAATTATAATTCATGTTATGCCTTTAATGCATGTGAATTCATAGGATAAAATGAACACTGGTATTTTATTTATTCTTGTTTTCTATGACCAACCCGAATTGGTCTGGGATCTATGAGTTTTATCACACAGCTATCCTCGTCTTAGCATGTTATGATGAAATATCAAGAACCTCTACTAATAATGATGTGATAAGCATGGAACTCTATAGGTGGAAGATATGCTATGATGGTTACCTAGACAAAGGGATGTAGAAAGGTGGTTAGACTAAAGGATACATAATTTTGTAGATGAAAAGTTGAAGAGGATAGGTTCTACTACTCGAGAGATTATACAAGAACATATTCATGGTGAAATATATAAAATAATTTGGGACGATTTCCCTAAATTACTAGCTAAATGGTTGGCACTGTTGGAATACTACTATTACCAACCTAGAACAACTAAGACCATCATTTGGACTAAAGAGAAGGTAGAATATCTACAAAAATTGGAAACTACTTGGACTCGAGTGATAGGTCATTAGTTAATTGATACCATATACAAGTATATAACAAATTTCACATTACAAGGATATATAACATTTGAGGTAATAGAGGATCTATTTATAATAGGGATTAGAGGAAAAAAATTACAATGACTACCTACTTTAGTGAAAATGTTGGTTATGAAAAAGGTCATGGTGCCTGCTCCAACCAATATGGAGTAGTCACTTTGGGTACTGTGGGGATGTGTGCAACTGGAACATGAATGATGAGAAGTTGAAGAGGCAGACCTTGGATCTGAATCAAAAATGGAAAATTGAGGGAAGCAGAGTTAGAAGAAGAGTCTAGATTTAGAAAGGGAACTAGGATAACAAAAAATATGGAATAAACAGAAGGATACTCAGGTAACTATGAGTATGAGTAATAATAAAGTAGGAAAAGAGTGAGAAGAAAAGAATGAAGAGTAAAGAACATAAAAAGAAAGAGATGATGTGAAAGATGAGGAAGAATGTCGATAGAGAAAGGATAACAAAAGAGTGTGAGATGAGGAAGAATTGAATGAGGACGAGGATAAGAATAGTGAAGAAGTAGATCAGTTGGTAGATAGTTATAGTTTGCAATTACAAGAAAGGGTATTATATGAAGGAGAGGAAGAAAAATTATTTGAGGAATTGAGATATAATTATAGAGATATCATAGATTCAAGCTACAAGAAAGAATATGTTCTAAATAAAGATCATTCACTTAAAAAGCACACATCCCCCCAGCCTAATACATCATACACTAACAATAGTCAATGAATAAAGTCTGGAGTAGACAGTAGTTGGGAACAATCATTTACAAAATAGGTTCATAGGTGGAGAGTCAAAATTGAGGAGGCATCAATGCACAAGGTTTTAACATAAGTAGATTTATCTAAGAATGAGAAAGAAGCAATAAAACAATTAAGATTATCGTCTATAAACCCAACAATCAACACACAATTACAATTTATTTTTGCATAACAAAAGTTAGTAGAAGGAGATAAATATTATTTTACTAAGACATTGAAAGCACCAGAGTGAATGGGGTAACAACCAATGATAAGTTCATAGGCATTACCACCAAGTTCACAGGCATTGCCATTAATTTTGTTGACACCGTTTATTACAATTACATAACAAACTCTTGTATTACCCAAGGGTACTAAAAACATGGTAGCCAGTATGGGAGCATTAATAAATCTCACATCTTATGATGGGTCTACGGATCTTGAACAATATTTACTCACCTATCAAATGAAATGGTAGGCTAAGGGAATTATTGATGAAGCAATGATGAAGTGTGAACTAATTGGAGCATTGAGTGGTCAAGCCTTAAAGTTTATATACTAGAGATATATTAATCAGGAAACTATTCGAGACATGAAAAAGTGGCTTATCACAAAATTCGGGATTAAGAAATGCACGAGCCAAACAATCCAAGACCTAAAAGAAATCTGATAAAAGTCAAGAGAGAAAGTATGTGACTATGATCATAGATTTTATGATGTTATGAATAGGGTTGAGTTTGCTCTAAAGGATAAGGATAAATTTCCATGGTTTTTAGAAGGGTTACGAATGAGAATCTAGTTTTTAATATCTCAAACCCAGTTTAACACCAAGGTAAATGTTAGATCTGTTGCAATTCACATAAAACATATTGAAGAATATGGGGAAGCTCCAATATCAAGCTCTACAATTGAAAACACCATATAAGCTTTTATGAAAAATGGAGCAATATCATGAAGGTGATAAACCTATCCTGAGCTTATGGTGTATGGAGTGTGGCAAGGAGGGGAATCACAAGAATGATTACCAAAAAATCAAAATAGAGTTTTGTGAAATATGTAGAGTTGTACGACTTGTGATGTCTTAGTGTCACCTTCTACAATAGCATATGAAGCAACCATAAAATTTGTATTGTAATTTTTGTAAATCACCAACTCATGATGACAGTTGCAGAGCTTTACAAAAATTAATGGAAGACATCATGAAGAATGTCCTCACAATGCTATGCAGTAGGTGTCTATAATGAAACAAATAATTCTCAGCCCAAAGGTCGATATAGTGCGACCTAGACTGGTCCATAGTGGATTCCAAAATCACCATAATACCAACCTCAAGGTCTAGTTGGATAGACACCTCCTTCGCCGAGTTGGACACCATTGTCACCAAACTACCATTATTTGGGCCTTTAGAATAATGTGATTCCTCAACCACCATAGTCAAGTTGGAATCCACCATCTCCACAACAACACTATGGGGGTATGATAACCACTAATAATAGCAAGGATGGAGTGCATCATAGAATTTGGTAGGCTTTGGGTTTCAACAAGAATGTGGATGGGGTTTTTGAGGTAATAGGGGAGGTTATAAAGGAGGATACTAGGGTGATTATCAGGGTGGCCAAGGAAACAATGGGCAGAGGCCACCAATACAGTGTTAATTATGTGGGGAATATAACCATATACATAATAATTATCCATTGAACCCATATATACAATCATATTATGATTATTGTAGAGTGTCAAAACAACATGATACAGAGGATTGCCTAGCTTCAGAGAAGCAGAGGTGCTACGCCCCTAACCTATCACATGTATTAGGATAGGAATAGCTGACTTGTGGATTAATTATCCCAATTTGATGTTATATCACATTTCTCTATGCATTCATTTGGTTATTAGGTCGACCTATGGAGTAACCATGGCCTAGATAGATTATATATAGGAGGTAGTGGGTAATTGTTTATCATCATATTGTGAATTCTACTCTTATTGAAACTTGTAGAGGTTGCCCCCTCAAAGTGGCTTGTCTATTATAATATATTCTAATATATTTCAGTCATATTTGGATATATTTCTACTATTATACTTTATTGTTGAAGTAATTTCATTACAAGTGGTATCAGAGCTGCGATTTGGGCAATCTTGTGGGTGAAACCCTATTTTTTTAAATTTGGATATATCTAAAAAATGGTTTTGAATTAATCTACAATTTTTTTCATGGAGGTTTGAAATAATTAAATTAAGCTTCCATTAAAATTTCAGCTCATTTGGATCTATTTTACAAAATTTATCGCCATTTTATTTTTTTTCATAAATTGCTCTATAGTGCACAATTCAAATAATTTTTTTGAGTTATTTACATTTTTGGAAAGCTTAGAAAAAATTGGATAGGGTATGTTATTTGTATGTTTTGATTTGAGGCCAACATAAGTCCAAAATCTCTTGGTCAAAGTTGGGTCAAAAGTGCCAATCAGGGTCGACATCGTAAAGCCCTTTTATGGCAAGTCCACAAACTCAGGGCTGAGGAAAGGGTGCTGAAACTCTAGGTAAAACTCATAAAAAGGAATATATGGAGTCATAAGGGGGATGTACTATATCCATTTTACCAAGGTTCTCTATCATAGATCACAAAGTGAGCCAACTTGACTATAGTGTGCAACGCATTCAAAGTGAGGTGCAAGGCATACAATCTAATATAAAATCCATACAATATAGTTTGGTAGATATCATGATGGCTTTGAAAAATAATCAATTAAATCATCCAGCTATCACTATTCCACAACCCCACTAGGGTGGTTCTCGCAACCAGTCTACTTCAAATCCAACTACATTGCCATAGAGGAACATGTTACCAAAGGTGGATATGCGTAAATTTGATGGAAAAGATCCACTCAATTGGATCAACCAAATGGAGAAGTTTTTTGATCTACATCAGATCCTAGGTGGATAGAAGGTTACCATGGCATCCTTGTATCTTGAACCTGATTAATTCATTTGATATCGATGGTTGTGTGCTCAAAAGAAAAAGATGACCCTCAGTGTCACCTGGTCAGTTTTTACAGAGGAGTTGCAATAACACTATGGCAATAGTGTGACAGAGAATTACTTCAGCCAAATGGTAAAATTGTGATAGAATGGCTCCATCAAGGATTATATTCATCATTTATAGAACCTATCCTTACATGTGGAGATAATTTTTGAGAACTTGAATGGCCTATTTTTATGTGGACTCAAGGACCACATTAAACATGAGGTACACATGTTTAATCCACTTAAGATTTCTGATTCTATTATCATGTCATGCAGAGCATAGTAAAAATTCATAGCCAACAAGAATAAACCATTCAATCACTTCAAAGATCGTAGCATATCAACACCAACATTTCCTCCACCTACCAGATTGACCCCTCAGCAAATTGAAGAGAAGCATGCAAAAGGATTATGTTTCGGTTGTGACAGCAAGTGGAGCAAAGGACATAGATGTGATGAGAAGAAGTTATTCTACATTGAGGGATCCAATGAAGATGAAGAAGAAGATGATGCCTCCAATGATGATGAGGAAGAGATAGAGGAGGTACTTGAAGATTCCCAACTTACAATCTCTTGTCATGCACTTGCAGGTATTAGCACT
The DNA here is from genome assembly GCA_037957365.1 of Torreya grandis. Taxonomy (NCBI): domain Eukaryota; kingdom Viridiplantae; phylum Streptophyta; class Pinopsida; order Cupressales; family Taxaceae; genus Torreya; species Torreya grandis. The sequence goes on along the minus strand of JARHVA010001687.1, from coordinate 1,406,090 downwards.
CCACAAACTCTTAAGGTGGTGAGTTTCCTCAAGAAACAGAAGGTGACAGTGTTGATTGATTCAGGGAGCACACATAACTTCATCAACCATAAGTTGGCCACTCAATTGAAGTGTTTCATCTACCCAGCACCAAAATTTTAGGTCATGATTGCAGATGGTGGCATAATTAATTGTTCAGGCAAATGCCATAGTATTAAGCTTGTTTTGGGCGAGTACAATCTTGATTCTCTTATGTTTGTTATTCTCATGGGTAGCATAGACATTGTTTTGGGAGTCTAATAGCTCACAACCTTGGGTACTATTGAGATGAACTTCTAATAACTATTCATGCACTTTCATTTTAAAGGTAGGAAAATTGAACTACGTGGATTACAGGCAAAATCTCCACAATTGATTAGTTCACATCAGATGACCAAGATGCTAAAAAAGGGGGTAAAGGGAATTATTTCATGATTATGTTCCATAGAAGTTCAACCCACATAGGCATCTACACATCCTAATCTACAGATGATTCTTGATGACCACCCATCTATTTTTGGGGCCATGCCAAAAGGACTACCACCAAAAAGAGAACATGATCATGCCATTCAACTACTTCTAGGGAGTGAACCACCAAATATCAAACCATATAGATATCCATATGCACAAAAGAGTGAAATCAAAAATATGGTCCATGAGATGCTGGAGGCAGGGATCATCAAACACAACCAAAGTGCATATTCATCACCAATAGTCATGGTACGGAAGAAGGATGACACATGGAGGATGTGCCCAGATTATAGGGAACTCAACAAGTACACCATCAAAGATAAGTTTCCTATTCTAGTAATCGATGATTTATTTGATGAGTAGCATGGTGCTAATTATTTCACAAAATTGGATCTTTATTCGGGGTACCATTAAATTAGAATCAAGGATGAAGATGTTCATAAAACTGCTTTTAGAATGCATGAGGGCCATTATGAGTTTTTGGTAATGCCCTTTGGTCTTACAAATGCACCATCTACTTTTTAGAGCTTGATGAACACTATTTTTAGGCCTTTTTTTAAGGAAGTTTGTGTTGGTTTTCTTTGATGACATATTGATTTATAGTCAGACATAAGAAGCACATCTGCAACATGTGAAACAGGTGTTGATAGTTTTAGAGAAGCATTAGCTTTATGCGAAGCCATCCAAATGTGCTTTTGGAGTACAGGAGGTAGATTACCTAGGTCACATGGTTTCCCTTGAAGGTGTCAAAGTTGATCCCCAGAAGATCAAAGCTATGATTGAATGGCCCATGCCAAAAACCTCTGAGGGTTTCTAGGACTAACAGGTTACGACCAAAGATTTGTGAAAGGTTATGGCAGCATACCGGCTCTACTCACTGCATTGCTAAAGAAGGATGCCTTCCATTGGAATGATGTTTCCACCAAAGCATTTGAGAAACTAAAAGTAGTTATGTGCACCACTCTAGTTTTGGCTACTCCAGACTCCTCAAACACATTCACTATTGAATGTGATGCTTCTGAATCTGGGTTAGGAGTAGTACTAATGCAGGAAAGAAGACCCATTGCATTTGAGAGTCATCAATTCAAAGGTAAGAATATACAAAAACCTATCTATGAGAAATAAATGATGGCTATTCTTCATACAGTTAAATAATGGAGGCCTTATCTGATGGGTAGACACTTTAAGGTGAAAATGGATCATGATAGTCTCAAATACTTTTTGGAGCAAAGATTATCATCTGAGGAACAACAAAAGTGGGTAACCAAAATGTTGGGTTATGATTTTGAAATCATCTACAAGACAGGTAAAGATAATGTAGTAGCAGATGCACTCTCCAGATGGGATACATCTATAGAAGCATTACTTTGTGCAATGTCCATGTTGCAAGCAGATTGGGTAGATGAAGCCAGGTTAGAATGGGAGGAAGACAAGGATACACAAGTTCTAATTCAGAATCTCCAGCAAGGTACTTTAGCCTCTGACAAATTTGAATGGAAAGGTAATGTCTTATGGTATAATGGTAGGTTATACTCGTGCAAAGAAACAAAGCTTAAGCATAAGATTCTTGTGGAGTTGCATGCATCTCCAATTGGGGGATACTCAGGGTTCTTGAAAACTTATCATAGAATTAAGAAAGAATTATTTTGGGAAGGACTCAAGGGATATGTACAAAAGTTTGTGGTAGAATGCTTGATATGCCAACATAATAAAGGTGAGACAGTTAAGACCATGGGTCTATTCCAACCGTTAGCAATTCCTAGTCAAAGGTGGGAGGAGGTTTCCATGGATTTCATCATAGGGTTGCCTTGTTCTAAAGGTAAGAATGTTATCTTGGTCATTATGGACATTCTTACAAAATATTCTCATTTTTGTGCTCCCTCACACCCATTTTCAGCAAGTACAGTAGCAACTATTTTTCTGGAGGCAGTCAGCAAGTACAGTAGCAACTATTGTTTTGGAGGCAGTTCTAAAATTACATGGAACCCCAAAAATAATTGTAAGTGATCGTGATCCTATTTTCACTAGTAATTTTTGGACTGAACTATTTTCCTATTTGGGTACTCAGCTAGCTCATAGTTCATCTTACCACCCCCAATCTGACAGACAAACAGAAGTGGTTAACAAATGTTTAGAGGGGTATCTCCATTGTTTTGTATCAGATAAGTAGGAACATTGGGTTAAATGGCTACCAATTATAGAATGGTGGTATAACACATCTTTCCATACCTCTTCTAAAATGTCTCCATTTCTAACACAGAATGGTTACCATCCACCTTCTATCACTTCTTCATTAAAGGTACAAACCAAGGTTTGAGATGTGGAGGAGCATATTTAGCATCAACAATACGTTTTGGCTAGTTTGAGAAAGAATTTGGCCTTGGCACAAAATAGGATGAAGCAACAAGCAGATCGACACCATAGTGAGTGAAATTTTGAGGTGGGTGACTGGGTATTTGTACGTTTGTAGCCTTACAAGTAGATGTCTTTGAAACAATAGAAAAAGGACAACAAACTTGATCCTAAGTATTATGGCCCTTATCAGGTTCTATAGAAAATTGGAAGTGTGGCTTACAAGCTCGAGTTACCTCATTCATCTCACATACACCTAGTATTTCATGTTTCCTATTTGAATAAGGTCATTGAACAAAAAGTTTTAGCCCAGACAGAGCTCCAAGAACTAGATGAATAAGGATGAGTCATTTTGGAACCAGAGAAGATCCTGCAAACATGTACTAAGAGGTTGAGAACTAGAGAGATTAGGGAATATCTAATCAAGTGGAAGAACCTGAGCAGTGAAGATGTAACTTAGGAAGGTGAAGATTTTCTGTAACAACATCCAGGGTTATTCAACGTTGAGGACAACATTGGTTTGAAGGGGAAGGGCATGCTACGCCCATAACCTATCACATGTATTAGGATAGGAATAGCTGACTTGTGGCTTACTTATCCCTCTTTGATACTAGATCACATTTCTCTATGCATTCATTTGGTTAGTAGGTCAGCCTATGGAGTAACCATGGCCTAGATATACTATATATAGGAGGTAGTGGGTAATTTTTAATCATCATATTGTGAATTCTGCTCTTATTGAAACTTGTGGAGGTTGCCCCCTCGAAGTGGCTTGTCTATTATCATATATTCTGATATATTTCAGTCATATTTGGATCTATTTATGCTATTCTACTTTATCATTGAAGTAATTTCATTACAAGAGGAAAGTAAAGGTAGTGTAAAGTGTCAATATGGTTAATTCATAGCTTAAGGATGATGCATTTATAAAGGTAGTTACCAGACACTAGCATGCAAAATAAGGATTACCTCCTTTAGAGATGTCACAGGACCATGGGATACGAAAGTTTAGACCAGATAAATACCCTAATCTTGGTACTAAAAAAGGGTTGATGTATGATGCTATAAAGGTTCTAAAAAATATACAACATCAGGGAACCATAGAAGGAGATGTTGTAGGCATTGACACATAGATGTATGGCCATATTTTGTGCATAATGAGACAAGAAAGGGTTGTTACTACCTTAATAGACATGATGAAGCTGATAAGCACATTATGAAATGAGGATATTTATCATAATATCATGAAGTTATTACATAATCTATTAGAATGTGCACATAAAGAATATAAGCAGATGAATAAGTTGGATGGTATGTAAAGACCAATAAGCCCTGGGATGTAAATTTCAGGATGGATATTGAGATTGTAGGGTATGAAAGACCTAATGACATCTTCAACTTTGGAAGCATAGTGAATATGATACCAAGGTCAACTTGGGAAGCCATTAGCTAACCTACAATTAGTTACAACCTAATGACTCTTAATTTGGTAGATTATGGGAGAGTCGAACCTATTAGAAGCCTAGATGATGTAGAGATCAAGCTTGTAAAGCTTAGTATGCATGGTGATTTTGGATTTATTAACATGAAAATGGTAGAAACATACTACCCTGTGCTAATTGGAAATAAATGGGCTTATGATGGTCAAATGACTATCAACATAGTGCATAATTAGTTGGAAGTTCATCAAGGTGATAAAATCACAGTGATCCCACTAAACAAGGTAGAGAAACCTTATGTTATTCCTAAAGAACCTGATTCACCACATGTTTATCAAGGAAATCATTGGATGGAGTTGAACACTAAGGAGAACTCGAAGGTTCTGCGTATAGCTGAATGTAATTTATTTTATGCAAACCCTAGATAATGGGCACAATATTTGTTGATTGAGTAGTTAAATTATAAATTGGAGCTAACTCAACATTGATTCCTCCATTTCAGATAGAGGATTGTCAATATATGTCTATGAAATCTCCCACCCATTCTAAAGTAGACTTTTTATACCAGGCAAACACCAATGATATGGATTATATTGAGCCAACTAAATAAGGTATCCTTCCATGGGAAACAACTTCTTATATAAATATGGACTCAGATACACACATGTTCAACAGGGCGCGAGGGGATCATGAAGTTAAACCCATGCACATGATATTTTCTAGTGAGTGGTAATTACCATAGTACTTTGTAACAAAATACATCAATTACTTTATCTTGTAAGTACAAATGCATGTGCCTATAATTGAGTAGAGAACGGAAGATGATGAGGAAGGTGTTGAGAGAGAAGGACTAGTTGATTACTAAATAAGAGGAAAACAACATGTAAAGTGTTGTGGAGAGACAACTACTAAACCACCAATTATGATGTGGTTAGTGGAGTGTTGTGTAAAAGACTAGTAGACACTAAATGTAAAGCAACCAACAAAAGAGGCTAGCAGGCTACCAACCATGAGGTAGCTAGCAGAGAGTGTTGAACAACAAAGACTAGTAGATCATTGAAAGTGAGGTAACCAATAGAGAGAAAATAGGTAGGAAGAAGAACACTCAACAAGGATAATCTGCATAGGATCACAAGAGAATATTTATGATAGTGGTTCAAGAGTCCAATAGCATTTATGTAGGATTGCACCAGTGAACTATAATAGTGGGTGTCCTAAAATATTAAGCGTGAATAAAAATATTGATAGGAAGCAGTCCATGTGCTAATTAAAATATGAAAACATTGACACATAACTACCTGTGAGGTAGGCAAGTACAAAAAAAGTGATGCTCTTATAGAATCACCATCAAAGGTAGTCAAGTGTAAGAGAGAAAAAGTTCAGGAATAATTACTAATAGAATATAACTAGATAAAGAAGAGAGAAGTGTTGACCAATCACCTAATATGAGACAATCGAGCATATGATAAAATAGGGAGTGTAACAAAAACACTGATCTTAGGCAGCTAATGAACAAAAGTGATTTGATGAGAAGCGTTGATAGATTGCTGACTGTGAGGTAGTCAGGGTGTGAAATCATATTCCAATCAAAGTATTGGATAGAAGTTTTTGAAAGAGTTTACATAAAGCACGTATGGGTATAGAATGAAGATCACAAGGAATGATTTGGTGAGAAGTTAGGAAGAGATGTGGCTCAGAATCACATGTCTTAGAGGAGAAGATGAAAGATAAAGGCTTCATGATCAAAAGACTATAGATATGGACAACACAAGGAGAAAGAAGATCTACTAGAATGAGAGATTATGTCAAAGATCAAGGAGAGACTGGCATGAGAGAATCCTCAAGGTCTTGGAGGTGTGTGTGAGATCAACTAAGAGCCGATACATAGAGGTTTTTTAGTGGATAAGACCCAAAGGAAGTGGAGAAGTAGATTATGGATGACCAACATAATTTCATTTTGAAGAGTGTAAAGGACTCCTTATAAGTGAATTGTGCACAAAGAAGGTTGTGTGGTAACATAATAAGGGGATGGAGAGACTTCGAAGAGAAGAAGAAAATGAGAGGTGAAGAAAGGGTGCACATATGGAAACATGTGATTTCAACACTACTATACCAACTAGTATACTCATAGAGCTGCCTCAAATAGAAGGGAAGTCTCGAGAGTTATTTCCCCCATGCACATGCCAAAAAACTCTCAGAAGAGGACCAAGTAAGGGCTGACATCGAAGAAAGGCATTAAGAGGAGAGTTGCATTGGTAGAGTACAATGAGTGAAGTTAAGTTTGATATCGTTCCACCGAGACAATGTAAGCATGAAATAATGTTGAGCAAAGCAACATAACCTATATGGGAGAATGATTTAGGGAGGAATAAAATAACACAAGTGTTTTTGTGTGTGGCAAAGAGGATACATCAAGGAAAAGTTACCGATAGTGTAACTAGGAGCTACCGAGCATAAAAGGAGCTATGGTGAAATACATACACCATAGGATGTGGAACTAGAGCTAGTGAATGATAAGAGGAAGGTACCCTTCGAGAGGTACAAGGGTGAAGAGGTCAGCCTATAGCTAAACCTAAGTTATCCCAAAAATAATAGAGCAACACATCAAATGCAAAGAACTGAAAAAGAAGAAGACCATAAAGATGCGTGACATAGTGGAGAAGTGAGCATGTAGTTGACTAGAGTGCAAGTCTATTTACGCAACAACATAGAGGATCTGTAACAGGAGTTGGCCAATATTAGGCCTTAGCTGAAGTGGAGAGTGCATTTCATAGTACGCAAGAGAGGATAAAGGGTCACTATCAATGAAGGGGTGGGACCAGATGAAGCCAAGAGCCAATGGAAAGAGATTGATTAAATTGGATAAGTGTCTAAATGTATAAAATGAAGGTCAAAATAGAGAGAAAAAAGAAAATGGGAACTGATGAGTCCCATGAATATTTGAATTCTACAATGGAATCAAGCAGGAGGACATAAGAGAGACCAATGGGTCGTGAACCAAATCCCCTAAGAAGATAAAGTTTAAGACAAGTGCACAAACATGTTTACTTGTTGCAAAGGATCGATGGGGATGTGATTAGTGTGATAGAAGTACAATACAAAGGAAGTATCCAAAGGTTCTAAATGAAGAGAAGAGTTGTATTGTGTGAAAATAAGGCTTGTAGAGTGTTGAATGTGAGGTAGCTAGCAGGAGTGTAAGTTTGAGGATGTGCCAAAGGAGGAAATCAAAACTGCCTAGTGTGAAACTAGAGGCTAGCATAGTGTCTAACTTGAAGGAATTAATAAGAGGAAAAAATGTCTGAGAGCACACCAAGAGTTGTAAAGCATATAAAAGAAGGATTGTGTGAAAATCAACTAAAAGTTAACAGCGCATAAAAAATGAGGAAACTAGTAGAGATGCATCTGGAGATGTGCAAAGAAAAGGAGAATTGGAAGAAGCACCAATTGAGATAGAGTTGTGTAAATAACAATGCCATTAATAATGAATAAATAGATGAAACATGACTATCATGAGGCCTAAAGATGAAGGATAAAGGAAGAAAGAAACATAAGGTTAAGATTATGTTGGGTATAGATTAAAGCCTCAAAGGAGAAGGTGAAGAGATGGTTTTAGCCTGTAGCTGAGCTTGAGATGTGAATAGCACAATGGGAAAATTGTGCCAAGAAGAAGAAACACGTAGAGAAGAGGTGAAATAAATAAAAATGCTGGAGAAGACCAACTTAATTCTACAGAGATCTTGGCAGGATTATTCGGTTGTTATGATCAATATAAGATTACCATAGGACCTTCAACTCTATTGCAACAACAAAGCACATATCCAGGCTAATGAAATAGAGGATTCTACCAACCTGGGCAACATAATAAGGTTTACATGCTTATGGTAACACATGATAACCTACATGTATAAGGGGCATGTCTTGCATAGACATGACCATTGAGTTATAAAGGTAGATAGTTGGTATTTATACCACAACATTGTGATATGGTAGATATATCATAGAGAGAGTTGAAGTCTGATAAGAGAAGTAAGATAAGAGATTTATGAGTATAGTAATACTTGTGATAACTTAGAGAAGAGTGAGAATAGAGTAAAAAGTAGGGTGGTGTGTAGAATAAAGAGATATGTAGAAACTATAACGGTTGTTCTTATTGTATTTATATGAAAAAAGAGAGTTAGAGTAGGAAACATTTGTATACTAATTACTATGAATGAGCACCCTAACTTCTTTTATTTTATGAATGCATAATATATTTAATTCTTTATAATACTTACCTTTACACCACATTAGTTTTAATTGAAGTTTAAGTTGAACTGCATAAAAATTGGTAACCAAAGTTAAATAATTTATGTCAACAAGAGGAAAGATTTACATTGAAGTGAGGAGATACATGAGAGAAGGAATCAATGCACAAGAATAACACATCCTCAACACAGAGTAAAGAAAAATAAGATAAGAACAGAAGCAAGATAGGAGATCTAATTTCCTATGGAGCAATATAGTCGTGTCAAGGCAATAACAAGAGAGAAGTGAGGGGAGGTCCACTTATAATAATGCAGGGGATAAAAAATGAGAAGAAGATGAGATGTTTACCCTAGAGGCAATGGATGGAGATGCATGCAAGGGAGTGCAAGAAGTAGGAACCACCTACACAAATATTAAGGAAGGAGAAAAGTTTACATGTAGTTAACCATTCATTGTGCTTGATAGTAGGATGTTGTTGGAGGAAGGTGTTGGGTGAATATTTTGTCAACCAGCTAACTGGTGAGCAAAATAGGTCTCTTCAACCACAACATAGGGAGATTGGTTGTCCAAAGTTGTAGGTTTACCACATCCAAAGGAGACAAATCTCTCCTCTCATCAAGGGGAGGTTCCCTATTAAATATGCAGCGCTATATACTATATATATAAGCAGAAAGTAAGACACAGGGGTGGGATAAACCATCCATCTCTCTTTTTTCAGAGATGATGCTAACAAATAGAGGAGAAATCCTAAGTGATTAGTGAAGGTACTTCTCTTCTTTCAGAAGTAACATTAAGCCAAGAGCCAGATCCCTTCTTAGATAGTAGAAATCTTGGTGAAGCGAAAGAAGGCACTTCTCTTCTTTCAAAAGTGCTTGTTTAACAGGGTGCCAAAGGCATAGCAACCAACAATCTAAGATGTAGCACAAAGTCTCCACCTTGACTGCCCAAGAGTGAGATATGAAGAACAATGGGGGCACAAAGTCATCCCAAGGTCCTTTACACAGAAACAGAAAATAAAAACACACACTGAAAACAATTATGTCAGCACAAAGTCTGAAAGTAACTAATTTCAGGACACCTTCCTTGTTACTTTCACTAATTCTACTTGCCAAATTAAATAAACAAGAACACATTCAGAAGACAGACATAAGCATAATCTTCTAAAATGATACAAGCCAAAATAACACAAAGTCTACAAACAACTTGCTTTCTCATTCAGATAAAATTAAATGAAATACAATCTGAGCTCAAAGTCTCAATATTCACCTTTCAATTGGGTAGAGTTTCACTTATGTATTAGAATATCTCCCTTACTAATGAGAGAAATTACAATCTTATAGCCACCATGCAAGGCTTGGTATTCTTTCCCATGGGACGGCCCATGCTGCAGTCAACGCCTTCAATGCGCCTTTAGTTCTGTCTGGAGGGACCATGCTAGGAATAGTGCATTGCCATAACTATGGCGTGTCCATTCCTCTAATATGTCTCTTCTTAGTATGGACTGTATGGTCCTTTTCCTTATGTCTACGCAATTGTCCAATTTGCCTCGATTTGGTGCACTCAAAAGTCTACTTGATCCACTATTTCACCTACTAGAAATAACTCTTTTGAAGATATTTCTGGTCCTTTGGTCTCCCTCCTCTCTCTCCTGTAGCAATTTGAGTCTTTGGGCTCTCTTTTCAGCCAGTCACTTAGTTCTCCCTTTAATTTACGCGCTCTAGTTGAATTTCCATGGATATTCCCTCACTTTAAATTTGATGTCCGTAGGACCGTCAATGGTTGCTAGCTTCTTAAACCGTGTTGAAATTTGAACCCATGAACCATTTGAAAGTTCATTGGTTCATCGGTTCCTCAGTTCATTCTGTCTCTTTTGGTCCATCGCTTCCCTGCTTAAGCACTTCTTTGCTCTCTAGTTGAACCATCGCTTTAATTGAACTTGCCTTTGGAATCATCCATGTTGCTTCTTTGTCCTTAATTTGCCCTTCTTGTCTAAGTCTTTAGGGGGTCCTTTCTACTTCTTTAACAAGAGGCAAGTTTCGTTGTTATGAAACTCATTAGAAACTTACAAAAAATGGGATCCACGACACATCTTGCCTGAGCAACTTCAAAAGGGGAACGCAGATGCAAACACTTGTCACGTTCCACTGAGTCATAATAAGACACGTGACGTATTCTGATTAACTTATAGAAGCTTTAAAAACCTTTTGAGAGTCTTGCAGAAGATGACACGTGGCGGCTTTCACTCTGCTTTATAATGGACACGTGGCGACTTTCGCTGCACTTTGTCTTTTCAGTCGGGCTTTCTTCTCGAGTGAATTCCTTCAAACAATTTGTCCGAAGGACACTACTTTGCCTTTTGCCTTGTTCATTTTTCTGAAAGAGTTCACTTTGTCTATTTTTACTCGCTACCCTCCGCAAGGGTTCTTGGCCTTGGTTCACCGCCCTCCGCAAGGGCACTTGTTCCTTTGGCCTTGGGGCAGCCCCTTGAACCTACCGATTGAACCAACTGATTGAACCAAATTTTTGCTACTTCTTTCCTTGACTGAGGCTACCTTTGAACTTGTTGATCCATTGAACCGATTGAACCTTTGGACCAAAGTGGTTCAATGGTTCAAGCCTTCTTCTCTTTGATAAGTTTTTTGAATCCGTTGAACCTTGAAGCGGTTAAACTTTGAACCTTGACAAATGTGCTTAAATCTTGTTGATGACGTTGAACCTTTGAACCCATTGAACCCATTGAACCAAAATGGTTCAAGGTTCAACGGTTCAATGGTTCAATCCTTGCTTAGAAGCTTGCCGATGGACATTTTGGTTGAACCTTGTCGTTGAACCAACCTTGAAATCGCCTAAGTGTTGAGAGCTTGCTTCTTTCCTATAGAGTCCGTAGAAATCAACCTGCAAAGCCCGTAGAACTCGCCCTGCAGAGTCCATAGATTTTCTTCCTACAGAGTCCGTAGATTCAAGCCTGCAGAGTCCGTAGATTTAAGCCTATAGAGTCCGTAGATTTAAGCCTACAGAGTCTGCAAATTTAAGCCTCCAAAGTCCATAGATTTTTGAAAATCTTGAAGAATGAAGAACTTGAATGCTCAGAACAATTCTTGAAAAGGGGAGAGAGGATTTTGGTCTGTAGGACCAAAATAGTTCAAATGTTGTCCCAAAAATGAGTGATATTTTTGGGGGGCAATAGCTGGCTCCAGTTGGGGAACTTCCTTCAGTTGAAAACTTGAAATAGCTGAGGGGAGTAGAAACCAGAATCTCCAGTGCCTTGAAGTGTGCCATTGGGCAACGGAGTCATGCTACCCAAAAAGAAAGGCTCCAAAAAATGAAAATAAAAAGCACAAAATAGAACTAAAGACTATACAAATATACATATGTATAGGTGAACTTATCTGATACTTCAAGAATTGAAGTGATTCAGACACTGTCCATTGTGAGACAATGAAAATGGTGCTCTGTCTTGATAACCCAGTAAGAAGCCATTTTCTCCCTAGAATCGGTGATGGGTGAATGGAACTCTCCACCAGGAAACTAATTTTCTATGTCCTCCCTTTGGTTTTCTCATCTTGCCCCACATCAAGACTTGACTTTTAATCTAAAAACCATGAATCTTTGCTCTCTTGGCAAAGAATTCCTTTTCTTGATTTTGATGTGCAACAGCATGGTCCATTACCATAATTGGTTGCTCTTCTTGTTCAGTCAAGCACATGATTTGATTGTTCCCATTCAACATCTGCCAATGATTGGCACTATCAGGCATACTTGGTGTTGTTATGTCTGAACCAATTCCTATATCGTCACCTATAGGATTTTTGTCTGCTGAAACATGAATGTCTTCAGTAGATAGAAAATAATTACCCCTGCTTGAAGACTCAAATAGAATTTGAGCTTCAGGCCTTGATATCTGAGTGACAACATATTGTGCCTCCTTCTCAGGAAGCAACCTATGCATTACACCTTTCACAGGGATTCTTGCCTGAAATAAGTCCATGCTTAATTCCCCTCCAACATCCTTTCAAAAGTTCCACCCAAGAAGGATGCCATATGATGCTGGGACGTCGGCCACTAGGACAGTCATCTTGATTCGCTTGTCTGGAAAGGCAACAAATGCAAATTAGGCATCTTTAATTTGCCTCATCAGTGGCACTTATTTTTTCTCCATGGAGAAACATCTCCCAAATGTCTTGGTCGGTGTGAGACCCAAAGATTCTGCCACTTTAGCAGGCATGACATTATCTGAAGCCCCAAAATTAATGATGCAATTGTTGAGTTGGTGACCATTTATCAATAGGGAAACATATAAAGGCTCTATTTTCCCAGGGGCAGTAGGAGGAGTAATGAAAAAATTGTTTGGGATGGACATGTTCCTTGGGGGATCATGAGTTACTTTCTTAACCTCTTCTCTTGCAAGAACGGTTTGGTTCTTGACACATTGAACCAACTTGTCCAATTGCTCAGGATTGGACTGCAGGAATTCAATTTCAGACATTTGAATTTTGGTTTTCTTTATGTGGTCAATTATGTCAAATGTCTGGAATGAGCTAGGAGCAGAGGATGGAAATTCATCCTTTTGATTTTTGGAAGGGGGAGGACTAGACTGTGAATTTGAAGTAGAAGGTGTAGGGGCATTTGAGGTACTTACCTTTTTTGCAATCACTAAGTCCTTTGGTTGGAAAGGAAGAGTGTATCCCCGCTTAGCAATTGAAACTACTGGTTGAGGTCGCTCCTCTGCTTTCTCCTTATCAATCGATTGAGCTGTTTGATTCTTGGATCAGGTGAATACAACATATGACCCCTCAGTTGTATTACCTTCACCTCTGGGTTCATCCTAATAATTCAGGAAACCAATGTGGGAGTCCCCAACTGACTCTTCTTGACCCTCCGTGAAGAGATCAACATCATTTTCTTGATCAAACTCAAGTTGGAAAGAGAAATCATGTTTAGTTTCCAGATATCCAACTACTGAGTTGGTTGGAGGTGCTTCAAGGGCAAGGTTCCTCTGTGGGGGAGGAAGACGATTTGGCTACCCTTGATTCTTAGCAACATTGCCTTGGTACGCCTGATTCTGAAATGTCCTCCTTGGCATATCTCGATTAGGAGGAGCAGACATAACTTGGGCCATTTGTCTTATGAGGATCAATAATTCATTTGCTAGCTTTTGTACCATTATATTTGTGGTGGCTAAAGGGGAGTATTCAGAAGATGAAGAGGATTTACCTTTATTAGGGTCTCTCTTTATCTTTCCTACCAGGATAAGGTCATCTTCTACCTCAGTAGCCAAATCCTGAGCAGCAGTATGGTCTATGTGTCTAGCCTATCTCAGCAAGAAACTCACTTCAGGCAGCTGTGAGTTGATGAAGAAACACTTGAGATTCTGAGGTGTCAGCTAGGTGACCATGGGAATCCTATGCCTCAGCTTGTCGAACCTGGTAATGAAGTCCCTCATAGGTTCATGGGGCTCCTTCTTCATCTGTGTGAGCTGAGCCAACAAGCCATGCACATCTTCTGCAAGTTTGAATCTGGCTTCAAATTTATCTTTAAGAGTGTCCCAATCAGTCACTGATCGAGCTTGTAGATGGTAGAACCAATCTATAACAGTGCCTTGTAGTGTCTCCATGAATAGCCTGACTGCTATGTCTTCAAATTCCACCCCTATTACACCATAGGCTAGGTTGAAAGCTGTAATGTGTTCATCAGGATGAACTTTCCCATCACCAAAGAATTTGGGGAAATTCTTTCTTGAACTACGTGGAAGCTCATGCAGAGGTGGAGTTAAATTCATTGGACCAAATAAGTTACCCCAGGGGCCTTGAGCCATGATGGGATTATGAAACAGAGGGATAACAAATCTAGGTAGCGTGTGGATAGGCAAAACTTTGCTAACAACAGAAAAAGTAGCTCTGTTTTATGTTCGTGACCTGGGAGGGGTAGGAGGAAGAATCCTAGTTCGTTGAAGGTGAGGTTGTGGAGGAAGTAAATCAAAATTACTCTGTTGCACCAACTCAAAAGCAAGGTCAACAACACCTTGAGATTTTTGGCTTCTAGTATAATGTGGAGTTGCTAGATTATAGGACAAAAATGGAAAAGAGCAAGATCTACTTCAGCTTGAAGTTTGAGACTTCAAACTACGCGCTCTTCCCAACAACTCTAGTTTTGCAGACCAGATAATATAACAGAGATGAAGGAAGATGGTAAGGCTATAATGATAATGGGTAAGACATGGAATGGAGTTGCCAGAATCTGTATAATGGATAAGGGAAGGAACTGCTTCAATCTGAAACTTGAGGCTTCAGACTGCACATTCATCCCCAGCGGAGTCACCAAAAACTGTTGGGTGAATATTTTGTCAACCAGGTAACTGGTGAGCAAAATAGGTCTCTTCAACCACAGCATAGGGAGGTTGGTCGTCCAAAGTTGCAGGTTTACAACATCCAAAGGAGAAATCTCTCTTCTCATCAAGGGGAGGTTCCCTATTAAATATGCAACACTATATACTATATATATATAAGCAAAAAGTAAGACATAGGGGTGGGATAAACCATCCATCTCTCTTTTTTTAGAGATGATGCTAAAAAACAGAGGAGAAATCCTGGGTGATTGGTGAAGGTACTTCTCTTCTTTCAGAAGCAACATTCAACCAAGAGCCAGATCCCTTCCTAGATAGTAGAAATCCTGGTGAAGCGACAGAAGGCACTTCTCTTCTTTCAGAAGTGTTTGTTCTTGCAAACAACATGAATCTTTCTGGTAGGATAAGTAATAGGGTGCCAAGGGCGTATCAACCAACAATCTAAGATGTAGCACAAAGTCTCCACCTTGACTGCCCAAGAGTGAGATACAAAGAACAATGGGGGCATAAAGTCATCCCAAGGTCCTTTACACAGAAACAGAAAATAAAAACACACACTAAATATAATTATGTCAGCACAAAGTCTGAAAGTAACTTGTTTCAGGACACCTTCCTTGTTACTTTCACTAATTCTGCTTGCCAAATTAAATAAACAAGAACACATTCAAAAGACAGACATAAGAATAATCTTCTAAAATGATACAAGCCAAAACAACACAAAGTTTGTAAACAACTTGTTTTCTCATTCAGATAAAATGAAATGAAATACAATCTGAGCTCAAAGTCTAAGTATTCACATTTCAATTGGGCAGAGTTTTGCTTCTGTATTGGAAGATCTCCCTTACTAATGAGAGAAATTACAATCTTCTAGCCACCACGCAAGGCTTGGCATTCTTTCCCATGGGACGACCCATGCTGTAGTCAATGCCTTCAATGCGCCTTCAGTTCTGTCTAGAGGGACCATGCTGGGAATAGGGCATTGCCATAACTATGGCGTGTCCATTCCTCTAATATGTCTCTTCTTAGTATGGACTGTCTGGTCCTTTTCCTGATGTCTGCGTAGCTGTCCAATTTGCCATTACTTCATGGAAGAAAAAATAGGCTTGTGTCCTTGATTTGGTGCACTCAAAAGTCTACTTGATCCACTATTTCACCTACTAGAAATAACTCTTTTGAAGATATTTCTGGTCCTTTGGTCTCGCTCCTCTCTCCCTTGTAGCAATTAGAGTCTTTGGGCTCTCTCTTCAGCCAGTCACTTGGTTCTCCCTTTAATTTACATGCTCTAGTTGAATTTCCACAGATATTCCCTCACTTTAAATTTGATGTCCATAGGACTGTCAATGGTCGCTAGCTGCTTGAACCGTGTTGAACTTTGAACCCATGAACCATTTAAAAGTTCATTGGTTCATCGGTTCGTCGGTTCATTATGTCTCTTTTGGTTCATCGCTTCCCTGCTTAAGCTCTTCTTTGCTCTCTAGTTGAACCATCACTTTAATTGAACTTGCCTTTGGAATCATCCATGTTGCTTCTTTGTCCTTAATTTGCACTTATTGTCTAAGTCTTTGGGGGGTCCTTTCTACGTCTTTGACAAGAGGCAAGTTCTGTTGTTATGAAACTCATTAGAAACTTATGGAAAATGGGATCCACGACACGTCTTGCCCAAGCAACTTCAAAAGGGGAACACGGATGCAAACACTTGTCACATTCCGCTGAGTCATAACATGACACGTGATGTATTTTGCTTAACTTATAGAAGCTTTAGAAACCTTTTGAGAGTCCTGTGGAAGATGACACATGGCGGCTTCTGCTCTGATTTATAATAGACATGTGGCGGCTTCCACTGTACTTTGTCTTTTCAGTCGAGATTTTCCTTCGCTTTCGGTCGGGCTTTCTTCCCGAGTGAATTCCTTCAGACAAAATGTCTGAAGGAATTCCTTCGAACAATTTGTCCGAAGGACTCTACTTTGCCTTTTGCCTTGTTCATTTTTTCGAAGGAGTTCACTTTGTCTATTTTTGCTTGCTGCCCTCCGCAAGGGTTTTTGGCCTTGGTTCACCACCCTCCGCAAGGGCACTTGTTCCTTTGGCTTTGGGGTAGCCCCTTGAACCTACTGATTAAACCAACTTTTTGCTGCTTCTTTCCTTGACTGAGGCTGCCTTTGAACCTGTTGATCCATTGAACCCATTGAACCTTTGAACCAAAGTGCTTCAATGGTTCAACAGTTTAATGGTTCAAGCCTTCTTCTCTTTGATAAGTGTTTTGATGCAGTTGAACCTTGAAGCTGTTGAACTTTGAACCTTGACAAATACGCTTAAATCTTGCTGATGACATTGAACCTTTGAACCCATTGAACCCGTTGAACCAAAATGGTTCAAGGTTCAACGGTTCAATGGTTCAATCCTTGCTTAGAAGCTTGCCGATGGACATTTTGGTTGAACCTTGTCATTGAACCAACCTTGAAATTGCCTAAGTGTTGAGAGCTTGCTTCTTTCCTGTAGAGTCTGTAGAAATCACCCTGCGAAGCTCGTAGAACTTGCCCTGTAGAGTCCGTAGATTTTCTTCTTGCAGAGTTCGTAGATTCAAGCCTGTAGAGTCCGTAGATTTTCTTCTTGCAGAGTTCGTAGATTCAAGCCTGCAGAGTCCATAGATTTAAGCCTATAGAGTCTGTAGATTTAAGCCTACAGAGTCCATATATTTAAGCTTGTAGAGTTCGTAGATTTTTGAAAAGCTTAAAGAATGAAGAACTTGAATGCTCAGAACAATTATTGAAAAGGGGAGAGAGGATTTTGGTATGTAGGACCAAAATAGTTCAAATGTTGTCCCAAAAATGAGTGATATTTTTGGAGGACAACAGAAGGCATAGAGGTAGATCACAATCATGTTATTGACAAGGAGAGCACAATTTTGTTTAGCATGGCACTAGGAGACTACTAAAGGGAGAAACATAGAAAGATCAACTTGAAGCTGATAAGAGGTGATTAAGGGGTATATCAATCTAAATACGAAGTAAAGTGTGGGACAAAAGAAGGAGATAAAGATAGATAGTGAGATAATTATGTAAACATGCCTCGTAAAAGGCATGAAGAGGAATGAAGAACAATTATGCCTATTTACCACAAAGGAGAAGAGAAGGAATAAAGTGTGCATAAGGGAAATAATGGATGAAGGCACACATAAAGGTTATTCAACAAAACACTTGGCAAAGGTAGATTGGAGTAGGTGGGTGCAAACCACATGAGCTTAGAAGAAGGGGAATCAAATGGAAGTGCATAGAGGAGCCTTGTCAAGCACACAATAAAAGAAGTGTTGAAAACACTTGGCAGAGGTGGACATGAATAGGCGGACTTAGGTTGACAAGAGTGAAAATAAGAGAAGAGAATGAGAGCAGTGCACATGAGATCCTTGTATGGCATGCACATGAATAGTAGTGTCGAAGACACTTGGCATAGGTAGGAAGACAAGGTGGGTGTAGACCCATAAGAGAGATAAAATAATGAGAGTACAGAGAAGGAAGAATAAGAGGAAGAGGGTAGAGAGGATGATTTCTTGATCCAAGGAGGATCTAGAGTAGAAAAGTATTGAGCAAGCTTGCTTAGGCAAAGCAATCAATGAAAAAAAACCACTGTGGTCAAGGTAACCCACCAAAAGGATGGTTCAACCACTTAATACCACATGTAAGCAAAGGATTACATTTCAAATTACTTGGGGAGTATGATGCAGGGGCACCACAAATTAACAATCTTACATCGCCCAAGTTTTGAAGCATAAAGAAAAGCACACACACATGTAGGTAATAAAGGAAACACTAGGTGCCAAAGAATACAACACATAATGACATGCACAACATTGCATAAAGTCACTTAGGAGGCACGTGCATATGATGTAAAAAGTAGAGACAAACTAACACAAGGGTTCTAAGGGATTGGGTAGAATGAACGTTGTGCAAGGACAAACTCCTACACCATGGAATGTAGAAAGAAGGCACATAACCTTTGACATAAAATTTGAGGAAGCCATATTTATTGAGAAACAAACCATGTGGACCTACACTTAGATGTTTGAATTAGACTAGGTTGGTTACATCATTAACATGACTACACAAAGAATGAAACTGACAAAATATAATCCATGTCAATGTGTTTTCAAAATTATTAAAAACACATTTCTTAAGATCCCTAAAAGGCAAGGCTACACGCACGACAGGCCAACTGGAGACAACTATCATTTCCTTGGTAGATGAGGTAGCATATACTATACAAGGAGGAGTCCAACCAACAAAAAAGGTTGTTGATGGTAAAGTTGTAGTTGCTGACAATGTTGACTATTGTAAATGAGTAGGGTGAAAACTTTGTCAAAATGTAAAGTTAGAGCGAGGGAGAGAAAGAGCCAAGAGCTCTTAGCATGGCTATAACCTGAGTGTAAACAAGAGGTATGAAAACTCCATGATGTAAAGGAGATAAGAGCCCTTATGTAAAGCTAAAGAGCTATAAATACCTTGTATTTCATGTCATGAAATGAAAAGTAGTTTGAATATTTTGTTGTGTGACTTCGATGGCTATATGGTGAGGCATCCCTTCACTGGGAACCCTTGTATTTACCTATATTAGAGGTGAAGATATTAAGAAAATCTCTAACATTGAGAGTACTACTTTACCTTATTGTTTGAACATGGAAGAAAACAATAGTGCCATTTCATCTTCTCTAGATTTCAACCACTCCTCCAAACATTTGAAGGACTAACTAATATCATATTGTTGCACAAGAGTACCTCTGTTGTAGTTTTGCCATTCTATGTTTTGTTACATAAATTGGAATCAGAATCATAAGTCTTCAATATGGTAGTTGCAACCTCGACAAAGGAAGTTATAACAACTGGGGTGGGGCCTAATTTGAGATACATTAGACCACTGCATGCTTGGAAAGAGTATGTAGAGATTGGTGGGGATTTGAACTTAGGTCCATTCAACTATCCAAAATTGTCAATGCTTGTGGTCTTGGAGGCAATTTTTCCTTTCCTCCATTCACTGAATAAAGAGAAATGAGTGCTATTGTTATGAATACAATGGATGTTGTTAGTTTTACCGAGAATGAGAATGGAAAAAGCTTAGATATATTTGTATACATATCTATTTACATATAACATATTGCATCGGTCGATTAAGTTATATAGGAGGCATCTTTTATCGAGGAAACCTTTCCATTTTTTGTCTAACTGGTTTTATATTCTTTTATTTTGGTTTTATATGGTTAAAACAATCATAATTTTCATCTAATTAGTTTTAGACTCATCTAAATTGACATATGGTGCATTCTCTACATTTTTTGAGGAGCCATTGGATATCCGACACTTATTTTCATTGAGATGATTGGGTAACTGAAACAGTGTGGTAAGAGCTTTAGATTGTATTGATAAATGTGACATGGCATTGAACTTTGCATGTGTATCTACTTGAACTTCTTCGAGTCCATCATATGAAATAACTTGTCACTGTCCCTTACCATCACCTCCTAACTCACCTTGAAATATTTTATAGCTTTCATGTTCTTTATGGCCTTGCTCTTCCTTACCACTTTGCCATTCCTCAAGCTCATCGTGAAAAGGAACGTCTCTTCCTCGCACGACTCATTGCCACTACATTCAAACGAACACACCAACTCATTTTCCATCTTCACCTACACTAGAAATATTATATCGTTAATCAATACTTCATGCACAAAAGGTGAGATGGAATCAATAGTCATGAATTTTAAGCAGGGTATGACTACTTATTTACACTCTTTTTGCTTCACAAAACTCTACTCTACTAAAACAAAAAATTACATCCCTTCTAACATAACCTACATCTTTAAAACAACTTGATAATTTTAAAATTCCTAACATTAATTATCTCATAACACTAACACTTAAATCACCTATTCATGAACAAGAAAATATTAATTAGAAAATACTTTTACATTTAATACTTTACTGATGAGAATTTTTTCCTTGATTACATCACATGCTCAACTACAACAATCCAAGGGACTAGATTGAGTAATGTTTCCAACAACCAACAATCCAAGGGACTAAATTGACTAGTGTTTCCAAATACCAACAATCCAAGAGGCTAGATTGAATAGTCTTTTCTTTTAAGACTTTTATTATCCATGCCGTGGGCCTTTTTTTTTTTTTTTAATAATGGGTGAAATTACGGCGGAAGAATATTTAGGATAGAGAAGTGCGGGATCTTAGATCACGGAGGTTTAAATAACGCATTCATCTTTATTCATATTCTCGCAATAAAACCTAATGGCAAAAATACCCTCCTTGGAACTTCAACTTCTTTTTCAGCTTCATTTCATACAGCTCTGTCATGTTTTCTGTGTGAGAAGCTCTGTCATGGATCTATAAGTCGGCCTCCCTGGTTAAAAAAAGTTATCAGAAAAGAAGTGGAGAAATTTCTTAGAAAATGCAATGTCCAGGCGATTTTTTTAAAGCATGGAAAAATAATTTTCAGAGAATTTCGTCGCTTCCCTAGTTCGTAATCCGGGCCGAAGTCGATGGAGGTATTTTTGACAGTGCGCCTTATGGTTATTATTTTATTAGCCGTAGGATCGGGGGTTTTGGCTGTGGAATTGCCCCGGGGATGGAACCCTCGACGCCTGGTTGGCCAAGCCGACAACAACAATTCTACCTCCAAGGTAAATACCTTTTTTGGGGATTTATTGGGTATTTTTATTTTATGGGTTTGAACCGCTATATTTTTAACCTCATACTGCAGCCGGCCACAGGGCAAACGCACAATAATTCAAGTGATACGACAAATGAGAAGGGCAAGGGCAACACAAATAATACGGCAGATGTGACGACTCCACCCACAAATAAAAATCCCGCAAACACCACCGGCACGGGTAAATCTTCAGACAAGGAGGGAAGTCCGCCAGATGTATCACATAATAAAACGTATGTAGCCACAGAAAATCCTAAGGGCCCCCAAAATGACAGTAATAGTGGTGTTTTAACCCCTCCAGCTGAAAACAAGGGTTCCAAGGACCCCACACATAATTTTACTGACTCTGCTACCCCAGAGAAAAACAACCAGACTCCACCAAAGAAGAAGAAGAAAGAGGATTCAGATGCAGAGGGAGAAAAGCAGAAATCTCCAGCAAAGGATAGCAGCAAGGGTTCGTTGTATCCACAAGGTTGCGACGAATCTCATAGCTGTACAGATTCGAAGAAAAAGATTGTGGCTTGTATTCGGGCTTCTGGAAATGGTTAGTAGCCATTCGATTCTAATTGTGGATTGCTAATGTAGGAATTAAAAGATATACAACGTTATAGCATTGCCTCAAACGGAATTCTCCTTGCTCTTCTCAATCTATTTCCTCTAGAATTGTCAGTATTTTACAAATAAAAAACTTCTCTCAGAGTTCACCTTTTTTTTCCCCCAAGAAATGTTACGAAGAATCTATGTTAACAATCTCAGCAGTACCCAAATGTGAGGAGAGTGGCTAATTGACTTAGTTTTTTGTGTTTTAGACATTACACTTTTTACTATATACAAATGGCTACCAGACCTAGCTTTGACATTACACTCGCTGCTTTATGCATTTATTTCTTTAGAGATTTTCTTAGCGTTTTTATTCTTTGCTTTGCTGGCACTCCCTTTGTGTACTTTTCAGCTATGCTATCTTTGTCAGTACCATTGGATAATCTTGGTTATCTGTAAACATTGATATCGAAGCTAAATTAAATTATGGATTCAACACTTTAACACGTTTCTAAGGAAATGGTTTGACGGAGGATGAATTCCTTTATTTTCTCTGTAGGTGTTAGAGTCATTTGCAGAAAAATTGATCTGTAAACTCTTAAGTGCAATTGCTCAATGGAATTTGCAGAACCACGATATGCTTTCCTACTTGAAAACTACTCCAGATTGATAGTTTAGAATGCTTTAAGTGCTTGGAATCAGTGTAGTGTGTTGTTGGAAATATAAACAGAACTTGTGGCTATGTAATCAACCATGAATAGCAAATAGAAAAGCGAGAACATCAATGGACACAAAAGCTTTAACTTGGGAACCCCAGTGTAGGGAAAAAGAGCTGGAAATGGCAATAACTGAGCTTCCTCTCTTGCCCAAAGATAGTTTTCAAAGAGTACAATAGGACATTACAATAAAATCTCTGATGTTTGCTCTCTCAAATCACTCCATGCACCTTTCTGCCTCCTAAATCTAATTGAATACCAATTCTTACTCTCACTTGCCCAATTCTTACAATTGGATTTGTGCCTCTTATTGATCATGATTTGGAAGTGTCATTTTGTGTGCTAAAGAACTTCCAAATGCAAGTTGCCTTCTACCTGGATTTGAGATCCAACTTTGTAAAGTCAACTCTTACTCTCACACACTCATTCTTACAACTGGATTCGTGCCTCTTATTGATCATGATTTGGAAGTGTAATTCTGTGTGCTAAAGAAATTCCAAACGAAAGTTGCCTTCTATATATTCTCTTCTTTCATAGAAATTTGTAGTTACCTAGATTTGAGATCCAACTTTGTAAACTATTTGGCATACTACAATTGGTATGGCAAGTCATCAATCCATGGGATACCTGTTTTTGGTGGTGATCTTGTTCATAGATCTATAATCTATGAACCTTCTTCAAGATCTGTCCTTTTGTAGCCCATCACAATGGGTGATCCACATGGTGAAGTACTTGGGTGTATGAATCCAACAACTGTTGATGTTGTTTTTTCACTTATTTACTCTTAAAAGTTCTGTACAAGCCTCCTTTAGGTAAAGGAGATTCGGGCAGCAATTGAATCTCATGCTCTCCTTCCTTTTTTGTTGGCAAACCTTTAGGAGTTTGAAACACTTTTTGAAAGGAATTCATCAATTCATCCAAATCTTTCAATTTGTTGTTACCACAATCAATTAGAGAAACTTCTAACCCATCTTTTTATTTATCCCTCAAAAGAAGTAAACATAGTTGTTTGTTTGCTTGAATTATTTTTTTGCCTGGTTGGCACTTACCATGGCAAGGTTGGGCCTGCTTTGATGTGCCATGATGATACTGCTGATCCCATCTCTGACCGATCTGTATTTGTTAACCCTCATAAAAATAACATCTCTAATTCATAAGTAAGGACTTCCAAACACCACATTAAATGCATCAAGTGGAATCACATCTGCTTCTATCTCATCAATATATTGTGGGTTAATTCCAATTTTAATTCTACATTTCTTAATCACTTGAATCTCCACACACCTCTTCACCCAACCCAAAGGATATTCATAAGGGCAGTCAAAACGTTTCAAACCAAACATAACAACTTTATCCGAATTCAAATTCGATCGTGAGCCAATATCGACAAGTGCATTTACCTTTGTTTTCTTCACTGAAATCTGTGGTAGTGGTGCAATCCAACTTATCATCAACATCAGAAGTGTCCTCTATCTCCACCTCTGATTATTCTTTCAAAGATGCCATAGACTTCTTAGAGTCCTCCTTGGAGTGGTACTTGGGATGCAATTCATGATGCAACTTTTAACATTTTCGTTGACATGCCCATTAATAACTCAATGACTCCAATGATTCTTTGGATCCTTACAAACATGTAAAGTGGTGACATTTCATTAGCCTTTGCACTTACCCCTTTTGTAGGCTTTGGATGGCTGATTTTGTTTTGAGTATTCGCCCTCTTCTTGCTTCTTTTCTTCCTCAGTGTGGTATGCCTGCACACATGCCTCATCAGGGTCCTTTGGCTTCCACGAGATGACTGATCTCCTTATGCTTTAATAGAGAGTTCCCATGTGCTTACTTGGTCAAGTTGTCTTTGTCTTCCAAGTCCAAGTCCATCAATATAGCTTGTCTATGGAATTCTGCGGTGCATTCCTACACACTTCAGTCACTTCCTACCCTGAAATACTACCACTTAATTTTCTGATCAGTTTTATGTTTAGTAGGATAAAAATTATTATGCAATAATTATTTGAGTTCAGTCCACCTAGTTACAACTGGCTTCTTATTTTCTGAAGACACTAAAACTCCCACCGAATTAGAGCATGTCCTTCCATTTTGAGACTTTCAAAAGAAATCTTCTGTGCCTCAATAACCTTATTTACACTAAAATAAACATCCATTTGCTTCCACCATTTGTCTAGTAATTCAACATCTGCTTGTCCTACAAAAAATTTAATCTCAACATTCTTTCAACTTTGAAAGGAGTATGATTGGATGGTTTTACCTTGGCTTTTTCTGTGTCTTTTGGAGGCTGCTATCTTCACCCATGAGTTCTTCTTTCTCACAATTTTATTAGTAGAATTAGGAAATTTTATTCAAATTAAATAAGGCCTCGCTATTCATATGTTAAATTGATGCAGTTCATAATGATCGATGTGTCCCGCAATGTTGAGTTAAACTATTTTTATTACAAATGTTTAATCCCTAATTACTTTGTTAACTGTAGCATGGACCATGGAAGCCTTCACTCTGAGGTGTTAGCGCTGGATACAAGGAAATTGCTTCCTGATCAACCTTGGTACTTTCACCCCATAGTGTGTTCCGGATTGGCAAAACTTTTAGTGCATGCAAAATAAGTCTCCTATGTCTCACAATTATTATGAATGTGGGATAATCACAACCCATCACTTTTTCATTTTGTTTAGTAGTTATATATTTTTTATATTGTATTTAAAATGTACAAAACGATGTGCCTTTGAACTAGGCTATGGCATAGACATCATAGCATAACTTAGCCTAACCAAAATTAACATAGCTTATGGATATACCTCATAACTATGATATCAAAGTATAATTTACGCTAAAATTTTCATGACTGCACGTCACAGGTCTGGCCACATTCACTCACTAAAAAAAGTTCATAGTTACCATGCTAATCACATTTCTTATAAAAGTTATCAGTATTTTTAAACTTCAAATTCTTCTCAGTTGTACTATTCTTGATAGCAGCTGGAGGATGAGCAACAACTGTCGAATCACCAGCAGCATGATCATCTTGATGTCATATGTTAGCTGCTACCAAATTGGGAAAGAGAGGAGCCTGTGGCGAGTTCTGCACTTCTGTTATCACGTCTTACCTTTTTCAATTCATTTCCTTGAACATGCTGAAAGAAGCTTCAGTCAAGAGACCCCTGCACAGACCATTTCCTTTTTATTCCGATGAGTTCTTTGAGTGTTCAACTGTGACCTAGTATCAAAAAGAGAGGGATTTGCATCAAATGCAGGACTATACATGGGTATTCCTGTATATGCTGAGTATGCACGGCCAACATCAACTACAAGCCAGCTTTCAACATTGACTAAAAGAGGCTTGGTGTCAATATTTGAATTTCCTTCCAATTTTTCACACTGAGTCTTCTTTTCCCTACGTTCTTCCATTCTGCTATGTTGTTGGCATGAGGCGCCCCCAAACTCTGCTTTGTTCTTTACTTGGCGGCTTGATTGTGAAGCTTTCTCGATTCTCTTTTGGCCCAATTCTGATATTGGGTGTAAGCCTTTTCAACCTCAATCTTCCCTCTCCCCAGAATTCTGTCAAGAGCCTAATTAGAGGAGATTGTATCCCCCTCGTTGTTCACCCACTTCCCTCTTGGTGGAGGGAGAGACTCTGGAAATTGCAGACCTGATGACTCACTAAAACTAACTGCATTCGTCCACCACAGTTATATCCACATTCCATGTTCTTGATGTTTCTCTATCATCATTTTTATTGTTTATCTGCTGTTCATTTGTCTAGTTACTTTAAGACGTCTAGTTTTTTAGGGGATTTCTAGGGCCAATTGATTGGTTACTTCTTTCTTTCAGCCTATTTCAACCATTGGTGGTGTCAAGTACCCTTTGGATTCAGTAGTCATAAATTCAGATGGCGATGAATTTACGAGACAACCTCGATCTCCATGAGCAGCTACAGGTTCACATCAGACCTCTTATTCTCACTCCTGGTGTAGAGGATTGGTTACTCATCATCGTTCACAATGCAGTCTAGAGGGGAAGGTTTACATTAACAATCTTCACTCTATGTCTGGAGCATCGTGGGTTGTGGATTTTCTGAAAGGAGCACCTTGCTTCTTCCTAGGATTGTTCTACGTGGGCCTCTGAGGTGAGCTTGACCTCCTTAGGATATCGACAAACTTTGTATTGGCCCTTTCATGGTAATTGGGGAGGGTGCTGGTACGTCTTGTGACCCAGACTCTGTTACAGAGCAGGCAAACAATATATAGATTTCTCCCGTTGCAATTCAATATTACTCTTTAGCTCTAGATCTAGAGACTAGAAGTGTGGGGTTGAGTTAATCATGATCAGTATGCTTATAGCATAACATACTTTGCTGACCTTTTAGTAGAAAGTTAAGGAAAAAGGAGATAAAGTACTCAAAGAGGGAACAAATTATCTTCCAAAAAGAGGTTTCTTTGAAGAAGTTTAGGTCGCAAATCGATAGATGAAACTATAACGTGCCAATCTTGCCCAGGGCATTCTATGGTCATCACTTTATTATTCTTTGGTGAAATCTGTGTCCAAGAAAAGATTGCATTTATTGCTCACTTTTTGCAGCAGGACTGTGTGTTTCTATGATCATCAATGGATGGAGTGAACCTTTTTTATTTCCTATTCAGACAAGGAGTCCTAGTTAATCTCCAGTTGCGTAAGAGCCTAATTTTGTTAAGGGGTAGACCAGTAAAGTTAGCCATATGTAAGCAAACTCTTGTTTCTATGGCTGAATTTATTTTAAATAAATAATTAATGTTTTTCATATTTCATTTCCAGGCAGTACTAATTGCATAGTGATTGCCTCTACTTAATCAATATCATTTGTATTTCATTAGTGAATATTGAAGTTTGGTTTGCAAGAGATCGTAGAGACTACAAGATTTGGTGACTTGCCTTGGGAGACTTGAGGAGACCCAGGGTTATTCTTTTTTTTTTTTTTTTTTTTGAAGCTATGGGTAAATTAAATTAAAAAACATCAAATTTCGGTTTAAGTTGAAGGAATGGTAAGATTCGCAACATTCTGCATAGTGTTTGTCCACAAAGAATTTTGAGAAATCTTGCTTGGACTTGAGGAATCTCATTAGGGAAAATTCAAATTTTAAGAGTCCACCATGAGAAACCTTAAATTGTGGAATGTGTCTTCTAAAACTAAAGTCAATCACTTAAAAGACGACATCATCCACTATAGTCACATCATCTAAAGCTAGAATATTATAATTTTTATATATTATAACAAACTTAATAAATCTTACAATGTAACCTACAGCAACTAATTTAATCTTACTTATGTTAGTCATTATGTATTATATCTTTTAGTTCCATAATGGAAGTTACTAACGTTTGGGAGAGAAAACATCAGGAATCTAAAATTAGAATTTTAATAAAGTTAAAAAAATATAATGAAAACTTATAATAGTAACTTTTGAGACAAAAGCAACATGAAACTAAAAAATAGAGACTCCACTTAGACAAAATCAACTTTATCTAGAGAGAATCATTATAATGAAAACTTTAATATTTACATTAAAACTTCAAATTAGAAAGTGTATAATTCTCAGTAAACGAGTAAAGTTTGATATTTTAGTGTAAAACTTATAAAAGTCTATAAAGCATAGTTACCAAGAGACGGGTATGGGTACAGGGAGATAGGGAGAGGTATCAATACACCATTTTTCAAAAAAATGAGACGTGTGCTTGGAGATAACAAAATAAATATATATAAATATTTATGTAAATTAAGAGAAAAAATATAATATAATAGCCACGACTCTTTAAAAAATGTAAAATACACTAAAAATAACTTGTTAAAGTAAACAAATTATATCTATTAATAATAATAATAATAATAATAATAATAATAATAATAATATATTTTTAAGGTCCACGATGGCGAGCGCCTTGTTTATGGTCTGCAAGGTAGCTTATAGCATATGGGACCACCTCGTACTTCCAGCCTACAGGAGGCACCTTACTGTGCTTCAACTATGAGGCGTGCGTTCCTTACCCCCTACATGATTTGAACTTGTGACCTCTCTTTTAGGAGCACATGTTCTTCCCCATTAGGCCAACTCAAGAGCACTAAAACTCAAATATAAAATACAAACAATAATTAAATGGTATTATTTTTATAATTAATATAATCATATATTCAAATTTTAAGAGTAAAAACTAAAAGTAAAAAACATTTAAGTATACCAATGTAAAATAATATAAATTGAAATGCCATGTGAAAACTAAAAAAATTACATCATACTATTTTTTCAAAAATACATACTAATATTGACATCAAAAATAAAATAACAAATTGAAATGAATGTATTAGTAAAAAAAAAAAAAGAAATATTAAAAATATGAAAAATTAAACAAAAATTAAAATGAATGTATTATTTCACATAATAATAAATAATTAAAAAAATAAAATGAATGTTAGACAATGGTTTGTTAACATGTTAAAAACCACCCTAGCCTCTGAATGGCAATGTTGAATAAATTGACGATTGTCAAAAAACCCAAAAATTGGACGGCAATGATAAATTTAGCTGAAACATGGAGAATAAATGATTATACTTGAGGTTTGTGCAAAATTGTTCAAAGCCCTACAAAAATGTTGCTGAATTGTTCAAAGCACTAGCAGAATTGTTTGAAGCTCTAGTAAAATTAGGTTTAGTTTTTCATTTTTAAACTTGTTTGTTTTAAAGGAGTCACATTTTTTCAAAGGAGATGAAGCATGAAATGTCCCAAGTCTTCAAAGGGCATCTTCGAGTAGGGAAACATCTACGTATTGGAGATGTGTCTCAGGTGGTAGGAGATGCGTTTCCTCGCAACATTGTTGTAAAGCAATAAGAAAGATTGTCTTTAATAATTTTAATGGAAATATATGGCCCTTCTTAATTCATGTAGTTAAGTGATTTATATTTTATTTTAATTTTTTTAATTCATAAATTAAGAGAGTTTCTTATTTCTAGGATTTTTTAGAGTGCCACTTTTTAACCCACATTTCCTCAAATGATTCCTGACTCCTAAGGTTTGTTGATTTCAAGCCATAAAGATATACACAAGAAATACAAATAAACATAAAGATTTATGCAACAAAAAAAGCTTTCCTTTTGCTTTATTTTTATGTACAAAAGCATAGTTACCATGTTTGGAACGTTTGGAATGTTCGGAAGGGGAACAAAGTTCGGAAGTTCAGAATTTTGAAAAAAAGTTCAGTTCGGTAAGTTCGGTAGTTCGGTTAGGAAACTTTTACAAATCATAAAAAATAAATATATCATACATATGTGTAAAAAATAAGCATAAATAAGTTGATCAATAATAACACATGATAAGAATAGTTATTAAATTATTAATTATAAAATAGTATATTAAAATATTTTGTAAATTATTCAATTTAGAAGGGGGAAAAAGTTTGGGCTATTCAAAAGGGGGAAAAAGTTTGGAAGTTTGGGTTTTTACAAAAGATTCAGTTCAGTTTGGAAAATTTACAAATTTAAAAATATAGAAAAAAATATATTATACATATTCATATATAAAAGTCATTTACATATAAAAATAAATAAACTTACACATGACATAATTATCTACTTTTAACAATATATTTTATAAATTTAAGTTTTAACTATTTATTGTCTAAATTTAAAATAGAACAAAACTAAATCACCCAAATGTAAATTTAAAAAATAAAATATTACAAAATTTAAAATAAAAAATAAAACAAACTAAATACAATTATAAATTAAAAAAATCTAAACCTTAAATTATTTAATAAATTATTAGATACAATAAATAAAATTATAAAACCATAAATTATTATATCAATAAAATAAATTAAATGAAAAAAACAAAAAAAAAACTAAACCATACACGTGGGATCTATCATGCAATTCATATTACATATTATAAATATCAAACTTACAATTTATAAATATTAAATACAACCTAAAATAATCATGAACTAAGTTTTAAAATTTCTAAGCCTCATAAGTTATTTGCCACGGTTGATATTACTAGAGCATATGATGCCGCCGCTTTGTTGGAGTGCTTAAATCACAAACTGTTGATTGGGTCTAATACGCAGTTGCACACCACAGGGATAAATGTTAAAACAATAGGTTACAGTCTGAATAGTCACCATCTCTCCAGTGGTAGCCATTGCTTGACCTTGAATGCTTTGCGTGACGTTTATCAAAGATTAGCCAAGGCACAACAAGAACCTGTGAACCTACAAACCAGTGAATGCCTTTTGCACAAATCAAAGTTATCAAACGCCATGGACGCCTGTTTCTTTCTAGCTTTAGCTTTCACAAAATTGGAAATTGCTTTCATTGTTGCAATTTTTGGTTGATCAATGTTTGCGATTAGGGTTACTTTGTTGAAGTTTTATATTCATTGTTGTAATTTCAGGGTTTGGTATTAAATAACCAACATTTAAAAAAAAAGTTAAAGATTCGAACTTACCGAATAAATTCGACAGGGGCTAAAAGTTCTGTTCAAACCGTTTTTCCACCATGTTCAGACGAACATGGTAACTATGTACAAAAGTAAATAATACATTGTTTTACAACTCAAATGTGACTTTTCACCTTCTAGTTTTTTTATGTGAATATTTTTCTTTGGATATTTTCCTAACGTGCCCCATTGTGATCCAAAGTCTACCCAACTCATTCTCTGCAACTAAAATGATGCATGAATTATATCTCAAGCTCTGTAAGCTGCAATCCTCAATATGCTTGTACTACCTTGTTTGCTCATGTGTCCAACGATTCCAAAATGTTAATTGTGAAGGTGAACTGTATGTACCAAATTTCCATTTGTATGAAGCTCATGCTATCTCCTATGAGTCTTCAAATCTCTCCAATGCGATATCTCATGTTGCATCTGCCATGAGTATTCAAATTCTTGCAAGGTCAACTGTGTCAACGTGCTTCAAGAGCACACTCTCAAACACTTGACTTGTCATCACATCAAGTTTGTGTTGCAGGAAACCCCCTCGACGTCTCCTGCTTGGGGATGCCTTCGGTACGGAGACGTCCCGAGCATGCCCAGAGACGTTTGGAAATGTCTAGCACTGTTACGGGTGTGCTCGGGACGTTGCAAAAAAGTTCAACGTAGTAAACAACTCGGGGGTGCAGATAAATTTGTAATATTTGGCTAGGAAAATGCAACAAAGTGCAAAAAACCCTCCTCACTCTTTATAATACCTCCTCTCTCTGCAAAATACACTGCAAAAAATGCCTTAGATGAAGGCAAAAGTCAAGATCACTTTGTGAGTGGAGATATGAGCGAGGAGAATGGCATGTGTGTGGCGTTCAAGCAGAGAGATCACCTTGTGCGTGGCAGACCAAGCGGAGGTTCAACAGATGGGAGTGACCAAGGAATTGCCGTAGCTTTTTGAATGACAATGTTTTACTTAGGCTTTAATTTTTGTTTTTTATTTAGCTAGGGCTGCAGGGCACGATCAATTATTTATTTATTTATATTTTATGTTTATTTATTTTTATTTTTGTTTTGTTTTAAGTTTTTTAATGTTTTTTAGTTTTGTTTGGTTTATTTTATTCTTTCAATTATGTAATTTAAATATTTTTTTCTTTTTATTATTATTAATTTTTAGTTTTAAATATATTATTTGTATTTTATATTTTTCATTATATATAATTTAAAATTATATGTTATTGATTTTTATATTTTGATTTCTGTTATACAATATATTTAGAATATATATTTTTCTATTGTTCGAACTTTATTTATTGGCAAACTTGAACCGAAATTTATCCTTGTTGAACCCAAATTAGAACAAACTTTATGATTTAAGTTTGAACTTAATGTCGATTTTTTTTCGAATTTTATCTATTGATGAACTTGAACCGAAATTCATCCTCGTTGAAACTCGAACCTTGTGACTTAGGACGTACCCAAGCAATGAATGAGCAAAACTCTGTATTTTCAAGTGTTTTACTAAAAAAATGAGTAATATGCATTCTATATATATATATATATATATATATATATATATACAGACGTACCCACGGCGTAGTAAAATCAAGGTTCTAGAAAAATGGCGTATCCATGTACCCGAGTCATACTCGTACCCATCCCAGTATCCAAACAATACAGTGTCAAGTTGATGAAGGACCATTCTCCTTATGGTCTCTAATTGAGGACCATTCTCATGATGGTCTCTATAGTCAATGACTCCTATCTTTGGCAAATAACTCTTGATTCATAGAAAACTGTTTGTGGCAGAAAAAATTGTGACAAACATCATCTCTCAATCAATGTGTAATTGTTGTCTCCTTAGTTACAATCTCAACTCACAAACTGAACTTTGATATAAAATTCAGAAAATAAGAGTAGTCTCCACATACCACCAATTGGGGCAACCCAAAAACTCTAGAAAACTATGAAAGGCTAAGATATTTTCAGCTACACATATCTGGAATATCCACAAAAAAACTGTGCGCAAAACACAACCCAATCATCAATTAGATGCACAAAATCTCCAAGTAGATCACACAATCTACAAATGTCGACAAAGATGTCGAAAACAACTCTCCAAATCACAATTGTGCTCTTCACCAATAATGTCACCCATAGTTCAAAATCTCGTTCTCGACAATTTCTTAATAGGGCAAAATTTGAACTGGGACTTGGATCTCGGCAACTTTATTGCTACTTTAAAAAACATTTAAATTCATAAAATACACTTAAATTAAATGTATATTTTATGAATTTAAATGTAAAACATTGTTAAATGACATGAGAAATGAATGTAGAGAATCCCATAAGTATATTTCTGTCAAATTTTGACTAAAATTTTGACCAAATTCTTACAAGAAGCACACCAAAGCTTACAAGAAATCTTGAAAACATACCAAATGCTCATTAATCAGATTCCGTCTTACAGCCCATAGTTCAAAATCTGGGCGATATCTCAGGCCTTGAGTCCCAAGCCCCTAAATCGCTATTGGCAATTTGGCACGACTATGTATTCTTGGAATCATGAATCACTGCTGGGAAAAATGCTTAACACAATTAACATTGTTGGGAATCACTTATCACTGTTGGGAAACATGCTTAACATAGTGACTCACCAATCTTGTAATAAAACTCTGCAATGATGCACAATCTATTGACCTGTTGTTGTGATTCTGTGAATATAAAATGGTAAAAACAATGTTAAAGTCGCATATTGATAAACTCATAAAACTGCATAAAAACAATGTTAAAACCGTGTAATAAATGCGTTGAAATTTTATTTTCATTTTTGTCGAGATGATGGGGATTTCTTGGTGATTTTTGCCGAGTAATCGCTGATATTACTAGGCGAAAATCACTCAGAAACCGTCATTTCTTGTCTTGCAATAAACCCTCATGTTTCATCTCGCTATAAATGCTGAGAAAGCCAAGATATTGATGAGATTTTGAACTACGCTGTCACCCACTGAAGTGCTTAATACACAAATCAATTTGCATGTGCAAATTGTCAAATGCTTAAATCAATCCAACATGAAAATATTTTGAACCATGAATCATAATGTGCTAGTTATAAATCTAAAATATCAACACAATCTCAAATCTTGGAAAATATTGACCCTTAGGCACCTATCAAGGCATTTCACAACCCAAAAATCTGAAAACACCAAACTGAGAATACAATGAAATTCTTCTCTTCAAATTGAGAATCTAGGTATAACTAGGTCCTAATATTTGGAATATCACAACAAATTGTATCCAATGATCAACATGCAAATTGAAGAATTCAAGTACACAATGTTGTTGAAGTCAACATGCACTAGTCCAATCTATCAAATACAAACATGTCCACAAATTGTTTCAAGATCAAGTCCACAACTCAAGATTCACAAACACAGTTTGAAATATCTTGACTTAAAATCTGAATCCTAATGTTTCCCCTGTGAGAAGAGAGTGGATCAACCTATATAGAACCCCCTCGAAGGGTAAGTGATAGTCTTAAATACAAATGCCACATCAACAACTCAAACTGATCATGTGTATGCTATTATTTTGGTCAGAGATTTAAACAAAATAAACAAAATGAATCATACTCAATAGTCTTACTTCATTATTATATGCAATCGTAGAGATACAAATACATAGGCAACTTAGCTTATTGATTAAGGGAGTATAGCCTCATCACATACAACAACAAATATCCCCATAATTCTCTCATCCTTACAATCTCTCTCACACAATCTCTATTTTCAATCAACTACCCTAGAAACTCTGTAAGAGATATCTATGTGAGTGAATACTCACGCACATTATTCTAATCATAGTTTGCTTACTCGTCGAGTGGGCGAGTAATCATTGAGCTTCACCCAAACCCATTAATTGTCGCTTAAAATTGCGGGTTTTTTATTACTCGAGCCTTGGAGAGTACTCTACCAGTACTCGTCGAGGCTCTAATACTGGCTTCCGTGTCCAGAATGCATCCAGAACATGTCAGACGCTTTTAAACGTGTTCAAAACGCTCTGAATATGCGGAAAAAACACATAATTTTGTCTTATAAAAGCATACACGTCTCCACATTGGAATCACACAGCATTTGGAGCAAATCGGAGGGAGCAAATTTGAGCAAACTCGATTTCCATGTTCATTTTTTTTTCCAAGAATTTAAATTCTTTGTAATTTATTTGTAAACATGTTTGACAAATTTACATGCATTCCATTCACGATTTATGCACGGTTTTCAACTTTTCAAAATTTTTGAATAAAATTGTTTTTTTTTTTTAACTATTAATGTAAAAATTACGGTTTATGTTTATCATATATGTTGTTTTAATTTTTCAAATGTTTGTAATATTTTGTCGTACCTCGTATGCATAAGCCCTAAGGTTTAGTGTTTAAATTTATAAATTATGGTATAAGTTTTTTTTAAAAAATATGTTATATTTTAGTTTTTTCCAAATGTTTTTATTTTTATAATATTGTTTTGAACATGTTGCAGGTTTACCGTTAGCATACAATGGTATATGGGATTGCACAAGGGTCATAATTAGTTAGTGGTAACCATTTGGGTCCCCTTAATGCTTTCATCATTGCTTTGATGTATGTCATACGGGTTGGAATGTCTCATACGATTGTGATTTATACGATTTGCTTAAAGAAGGTTTCTGAAGGTATTAATCGTTTCAAATAACAACTTGCATGCATTCTTTGCTACGATGTCGCACCTTGTTCCAGTGTAATAGAAGAGACAAAACGAGAGATAGTTGTAGAGCTTGCAATGCTGGATGGAAAGAATTTAGAGAGGGAAAAGATGCAAACAGCCTTAATAGTAGCCATTGCTCCCGCATCGGCATAGGAAACTGAGGCATCTATGATAGAAATTGTGGGCCCTAGTCATGGTCCACGTGAGACACATCCACCTCTTCGAGTTTGAGCAAAACTCTGATACACAATTTTTTTTTGGTGCCTAGAAACATACATAGGGCACAACTTTCGTTGCAAGGTACGTGGAACAAGGAGCAACATGCGGAAACAAACAAGGCATATGCAAATTTTTGGTACTTCAACAACCTTCCATTCAATGTGGCGAGGATTCCATATTAGAAATATTTGGTGATGACATCGATAGTTGCAGAGCAAGGGTACAAGGCACTCTCTCCAAAAGACTTAAGTGGGAGGTTGCTTTAGAATGCAATTGAAGATGCAAAGTTAATTGTTGAAGATCAAAAGAGGTGGTGAAAGTTTGGATGCACCATTCTTTTCGATTGGTGGACGGATGAAAAAATTGCACCCTTATAAATTTTTAATGGTTTCAAATGATAAGTTGGTTTTTTTAAAAATCAATTGATACTTCTAAAAAATAAAAAATGCAAATTTTTTGACCGTGATGCTTGGGGAGGTTGTTTTAGAGATGGGCATCAAGAATGTTATGCAAGTTATTACTAACAATGCAACATCGTATGTGGCGACTGAGAGACTTCTCAAGGACATACATCCATCTCTCTTTTGCACCTTTTGCGCGACCCATTGCCTTGACCTTCTTTTGAAGGACAAATAAATTTGATTGGGTGAGACCGATTGTAGAAGAGGCCAGAGACCACCATATATGTTTATAATTGTCCTTGGGTTCTTAGTTTGATGAGAGAACACACCAGGGGGATTGTGCGAGTAGGGGTCACAAGGTTTTCAACTAACTTCCTTACGTTGCAAAGTATTTGGAGTTTGTTGACAGCTTTGAAACAAATGTTTGTGTGCCAAACATGGGTGGACGCAACATAGTTAAAGAAAGTTGACCGAGTCAAGGTCTCAAATGCAGTTTTTAATGAAGACTTTGTGAAGAGAGCTACAAAGATCGTCAAGTTAACTTCAAATTTCAATTTAAATTTCAAGTCGATTCTCTTATTTTCAAAATTTTAAAGTATTTATTTTAATTGTAAGTTTGTAACTTTGTAAGTGTCGGAGCTTTTGGTGAGGGTTTTGCACTTGGTGGATGGGGAGCAAAACCCAGTGGGTTATTTTTATGAAGCCATGAATAGGGCCAAAGAAGGCCATCCAAAACTATTAGAGGGAGGATAGTGTTATATTTGATCCCATTTGGGAGTTGATTGATTGGAGGTGGAACAATCAACTCCACCAACCCATTCATGTAGTTAGGTACTACCTTAACCCTAGGTTTTTCTACTTCGATGGCTTCATAGATGTTAATGGGAAGGTTATGAAGGGCCTCTCAACATGTATTGAGAGTATGACATTTGATGTTGAGGCAAGAGATCTCATTATTATAGAGGTGCAAAACTACAAGTAGGTTAAGGGAGGCTCTTTTCTTCAGCACTAGCTATCTGAGGGGGAACCGCATAGTCACAAGGTAATAAAAAATGAAGTATTTACTTGTACCTTACAAGTTACAAATTTACAATTATTATTACTGTAATTACTTACAAACTTTTGGTATTTTGTTTGCAGGTTCGTGGTGGGAAGATTGGGGTGGAAATGCCCCAAATATTCAAAAGCTAGCT
Organism: Torreya grandis; assembly: GCA_037957365.1. Lineage (NCBI taxonomy): Eukaryota > Viridiplantae > Streptophyta > Pinopsida > Cupressales > Taxaceae > Torreya > Torreya grandis. The sequence goes on along the minus strand of JARHVA010001687.1, from coordinate 1,368,249 downwards.
CTTCGCATTTTTGCTTAAACTTGTAGCGCTTCTGGATGTGAGTGTAACTGGAGTTTGTTTGACGCCATTCACATGAAGAAACGAAATAAGTCGAGTGAATAATGTCTCAATGACTTGGATTTTGTACAATATAACTTTCGGCTTTGCACAAAAAAAGTGGAGAACATATCTCATGAGCCTATTGATTTAGATGAGATCAATCCCTACAGTGATTGGATTGGACAAGACAAAGAGACCCCTTTATTCAGGAAGGACAAGATTTTTGATTTCAATAGGCAAACTATGGAGGGTGAAGCCATAGACACAACGTTCTAGGCAGAACAAGGAGGGGCAACTGAGTGGGAGGATTAGATTCTCTCTGTCTCCCTTAGTTTTCAAAGATCAGAGGAGAAAATTATAGATTTTTAAATGAGTATCAATTTGTTGTTGACAATTGTATTCTCATGAATTATGATTATGCAATTTTGTATTCTATTTGTATTCATATCTAATAGAAAACACAATGTTTTATAGACTCATTTGATATATTTTGCAACTATAATTTGATAAATTTTGTTTTTTTAATAAATTCAAGTATTTTTTTAATTTGTTGTGTATTGTTGAGTATTTGTCGAGTATTGTTGAGTAATTGTCGATTAAAACTTTAGGGAGCTAGGTGAGTACTTGTCGATTAAAACTTTAGGGAGCTAGGTGAGTACTTGTCGAGTACGAGTATGCAAATAATGATTTCTAATAATTAATCTCACACAAATATTCCTAATGTGAGTACTAATTTTCCTTCATTCCCTCCCTTAGTATGAACAAAGGAACATGTGTTTTACAGGACTGTATGAAGGTAGAGAGGGAACAAATAGTCATCTACCTCTTGTCAACCATTTATTGATATAAACTCATTAACCAAATCAGTGTAAGAACTACAAACAAGAATCATTTGCCTGTCATCAACCATTCATTGATGGGAACACAACAACCTAATCAGTGTGGGAACTATGGACAAGAACTCTACCTCTGTTCAACCATCACTCCTATATCTACAAAACAAAGTAGTTCAAAATGAAGTACAACATTTGCAATATAGGAATTGTACCACTTATTTTCACACATATAAATAAGAACATAAAAAATGAAGTGTTTGAGGACTAAGTTCTCATTGCCGTCTTTTGTAGCCATTGCGCACAATCATTGCCATTTGATCACAACAACAAAGGTGATTCCACTGCCGTTGAAGACCACCTTTGGCTTTTGTCGGTTTGGCACAAACATTCATGTCACTAATGCGATGTGTGACCTCTGAGTTAATGACTGACTCGAGGTTGCTATTAGACCTCCTTTCGTTGTTGCCTTTGACCTCATGTTTTGTTGCTGCTTATTCAACAAATTTGACTTTGAAATTCATTTGTATGTCATCTTTAACAAATAAACCCCCCCCCACACATAACTAACACATTTGACTAAGGATGCTGGGTTCACCCGCCAACGTGTCCTTTACATAAAATGGGTGTTTCGACTTTGACAATTTTGACACACTTTATTGACATAAAAATGACTTTTCGACTCATTTAATTTTAAAATCACTCTCACACAATCTCTATTTTCACTCAACTACCGTAGAATCTCTCTAAGAGATATTTATGTGAGTGAATACTCATGTACATCATTATAATAATTAATCTCACACAAATATTTCTAATGTGAGTGCTAATTTTCCTATCATATTCACTACAATGTCTGACTACCTCGCTCTTTGAAATTTGTTGTGTTAGCTACTAGTCTAAACATCACTCACTGAAAATATGGGTATCCTTGTTACATGTCCCATCCTCAATGCTGCAATAATAAGGACCAATATCTCTCCAATGCTACAACAAGATGTAATTAAACACAACCAATTCTCAGTGAACAATGAGTAGTCTTCATGCAACTCATCTGGGACATCTCAAAAATCTGAAAACATTCGAACATAATGGGCAATTTGCTAAATACACAACAAAAAATCAACATGTCAATCACAAGTATCCTATCCCAACATCAAACATCTAGTTGTAATGACAATCATAAAATCTTGAGCAACATGATATACATACAGGTGCTCTAATCCTCCACAAATAGGTACTTTGGCAATTGTAAGCCATGTACAAAAAGCCCATCAAGTGCACAAGTAGACATATCAACATTTGGTGACTCAACCAAGTGTCAACAACTACTAGTCATATTGAAAAATGAGTCATCCATCGAATCATTCAACAATCAACAATCTGAAACTTGAAATAAGGTCCTTGATGTTCTCCACTATAATAATAATAATAATAATAATAATAATAATAATAATAATAATAATAATATATTTTTAAGGTCCAAATGCCAAGTAATGCCTTAGTTATGGTTTGCCAGGTAGCTTACAACATATGGGACCACCTTGTACTCCCAACATGTAGGAGGCACCTTATTATGCTTCAAATACGAGGCGTGTATACCTTACCCCTTGCAGGGTTTGAACTTGTGACCTCCCTTTTGGGAGCACATGCTCTTCACCATTAGGCCAACTCAGGCGCATTGAAAGGGAAGAATCTTGAAATACATGGAGGAATCAACAAATCATTGGATCCTATGGTTTGTATAGAAAAAATCACAACTCAATGACGCTCTTGTGGGTTTTTATCACTAGCCTCCATTAAGCCGCCCTTTTGAGTTTTCAACTTACAGTTCAAGTGCACAAATGTGGGCCTCCTAAATTGCCCTACCAAATCAACACAAAGAGGAAAAACTCCAATCTCCAGAGTGTCAAATAACAAAACAAGTGTTACATGATATACATCACACTATATTGCACATCTTGCTCAAATGAAAGACATTTCAAACCAAAACGTATCACTGTGGCACAATGATATACTTCTTGTGCTACAAATTCAACTACTTCAATCTGTTACATCAAAATGAGTTGTCCATCAAATTACTCAAGATTCAACAATCTGAAACTCGAAATAAGGCTCTTGATGTTCTCCCTTGAAAGGGGAGTATTCTGAAATATATGAATGAATCAACAAATCATCGGATCCTAGAGTTTGTATAAAAAAATGCACAAGTCAATGACATGAATCAACAAATCATGGGATTCTAGAAATTGAATAGAAAAATGCACAACTCAGTGACACCATTGGGAGTTTCATCACTAATAACCATTAAGCTGCTCTTTTGGGTTGTCAACTTATATTTCAAGTGCACAAATGTGGGCCTTTTAATTTGCCCCACCAAATCAACAAGAAGAGGCAAAACTCCAATGTCTATATCTGCAAATGACAAAACATGTGTCACATGATATACATCACATTATACTGCACATCTTGCTCAAATGAGAGACACATCTTAAACCAAAACATATCACTGTGGCACAATAATACCTTGCGTGTCCTACAATTTCACTAGCTTCAATTTGGCACATCAAGGCTTAAAAAAAGTGGTTTATGTAGAGGCACAATCAATTGTATGTACTACAAATCAACATGCCATCATCATCTGTGTGAATTTGGTCCAACTCTACAATTTGCTCAACAATTTGTTTCTCATTAAATATACCAAGAGACATCAAGAAAATCAAACATCAATGCCAAATCTAGAAGAAGCAACAATATCTAGACCAATATGATCAGGGTCTAACAAGATCTATAACGCTGTGCTCATCAATGTGGGAAGCAAGACTAACATTTACATCATCATCATCATTAGATAAATCATGATCATCATCAACATTGGATTGAACTCTCCTATAATACCTAGGCAACAGGGGAATTTTGGATTGCTATTTGGGATGATCAATCCAACAAAAAATACACACGCTTCATGGACTTAGTAGACATAGCTCGTATATAATGATCCATAAACTAGGTGGATATTCCACTCTAAGTTTCACCAACAAGGATCCTATACATTCCTAACAATTCCTTGATTGCCTAAATCACTATTTGCTTGAGAAACAATCATTAAATGTGCTTAGGAATGAATTGCAAGCGTTGCATACTGAAAGGAAGGTCGAACAATGAAAATAGAGCAAGGAACTATAGCAAAACAGAATTGAAAGAGACATAAGATTACCTTGGAGAAACTCAAATCGAGAAAACTCCAACAAAAGTGAGGTATCTCTCTGCAATTACAAGTTTATTGCCTTTGTGAGGCCTTCATGAACATTCTTTGCATTACAATATGCTCAAACACTCACATGCTCTGCAACTTGCTCACTTCCTTCTCTCCTTTCCACATTCCAACTCAAAAAACCACATACAATCAAGAAAATAACTTGCTAAGAACATATTCCATCCTTACAAAGACTCTCTCCATACATTTATATACAAATTAGGCACCAAAGGGAGCTTGAAACAAAAACCTAAAAGACTCAAAAGATGAAGAGGAAGCTTTTTCAGCCATTTCCCGAACTTTTCTTTGTCTTGTGACAAAACCGTCGGAGTTTGCAATAAAAAACTGCCGGGGCGGTTTCATCATTGGGAAAAATACACAAACTTCCAGAGGCCATAAATTTCGCATACAAACTCGGATTGACATGCCATTTTTAAAAAAATTGTATAACTTTTGAGTGAAACACAAATATGCAATAAAATTGTACTTCTAATGACATCTTCATATTGTTTTAGCCTTTGTACGAAAACCTATCCATTTTAGGTCGTAGAGTGTCACAACTTCTTGAACACTATCAATGGTTACAACTAACAAAGAGCAATAGAAAGAGTGTTTTAAGTTTTATATTATGCAATGAGAATAGAGAATTAGTAACCCACTATTCAAACTCCTATTGTGGAGCCTTAACCTGTTGTATGAGAATGGAAGGCAATGTCAATCGATAAGTATTGTGTCAGTCTACGGTCAATTGGTCCTATTGGTTTTCATGTTCAAGAGCTATTCACTTTGTTTCTAGGGGTAGTCTATGTAACAATCGATTTGTTGATTCTCTTGTTTCTAATTCAAACTCTGCTCCTAGAGGTCATCATACTTGTTCTCACTGTGGACCTCAAGGTCATAACTCTAGTGATTGTTTTGACCTACGTCTCTGTATATGATGTGGTAAAAACACACACTATGTCAAGGATTGTTATATGATCCAAATTTCGGATTGGTAAATGTATGATCCACAATGGGCTTAGACTCTTGTAGTGGTTTGGAAACAAACTTGTCTTTACTTTTCTCAGTAGCATGAGTGACAACTTTTTGAAAACAACGGGCTTTGACATATGTTTTTGGTTGACAACTACTTTTTGAACATTGACTGTGGGCTTGATATTATCTAGGGTTGTGGTTTGTTTCTCATTCAATTGATCGTGTAGCCTATCAAGTTCCTGCCTCGTACAACTGAATTCACTGCAAAATGGGGTAAAAGAAGGCGGGAAATATCTCCTATCTTTGGCTATGTGATCAGATCCTTTTTGGTTTTGAGTTTTGATGAATAAAGATGGGATGCCATTGGCATAGAGATATCACCCAAAATGCAAGGCAGGCTCAACAACTTCTAAAGCAATGCAAATATGTCTGAGTTGGATTCAACCGATAATACTTAGACAAAATGAGAATATAGCTTATTTATTCAATTTCAAGTAGAGATTGATGAGAGTATGCCAAATCGCCCAAATTACATCGTTATACAAAAAATACATCCTTATTTCTCTGTTAAAACAAAACCATGTGACACATGATAAAATTCTCCACATTTCTACAGTATGTTGCAAAGTGATGGCAACCAAAATACGCTGTCAGAAGCTTCAAACACATAAACTAACTCCTCAAAAGATTTCACAATTCTCTTTCCAGAAAGAAAGAGTGATAATAATGCTCATTTGGACACTGGATGCCGAAGATATGACAATTTGAAGCTTTTTAGTTGGTTTATAACATGTTTTTCCTTAACAATTGCAATTCGGGTTTCAGTCTGAGTTTTCAAACTTGAAAATCTACCAACTGAATGTTTTGGAACCTTTCGCGTAACCACTCACTGGAAATCTAGCTGTGTCTAGTTTCTAAAACACTTGAATTTTTTGACAAATATGCCAGTATGCATAAGTTATGGCAGAAATGGTGATAGGTCTGATTAGTTTTATTTTTTAGCAAAATACAACTCCTGCCTGGGCACGCCTCTGTTATGGGGATGCCCCGGGCATGTCTGGAACAGTGCCATAAATGTCCAGCACTGTTCTGGATGTCTCTGGGTGTGCCCGGGACGTCTTTGACGGGGCTGCGGTGACTTCAAGCCAAAAAAATACTCGAAAAACTTTAAAAAAAAAACAGATTGAGGATTTGGCATTTGTGCATATTCCAATTTGCGCCTCCTTTCACACAAGTCTGAGGACTATATGTGAGGGCCTAACAAACTTTGGGATATCCTTCCAAAGAATACAGACTTGGATGCCTTCACATCTACATTTGCCCAACTTTCATTACTTGGCGTTGATGATGTTGATGACAATCAAGAGAATTCTACATGAAGGGTGGAGAGTGGAGCTAGTGGGAGTGGCATTCATAATTATAAATATGAGGACAATCCGAATCTAGATGAATCATGATTTATTCTAGATTTGAATTTTGAATGTATTTGCAATGTCTACTTTGAACATTTTGAAGCAATGAATGAACAAACACTGTAATTTCAAGCGTTTTATTTAAAAAATGAGTAATATGCATTGTGTGTGTGTGTGTGTGTGTACAGACGTACCCACGGTGTATCCAAATCAAGGTTTTTAAAAAATGGCATACCCACGTCCCTGAGTTGTACCCGTACCCGTATACAGATTCCAAACAACATAGCCTTTGGACAAGCAATGAGTATCTTCTGCCAAAATACATCTGTACCAGTTGATGTATGTAGCAAGCTTGAGTTTCAAATGGGCTTTATATGGATTTGTTACGGATTTGCAGTCTTGCAGGTTTTGAACACAACTTCATGTGAGCAAAGTCTTACAAAATGCATTCCACCAACTCACCTATGTATTCATTTAGAGTATTTAACAAAAATGGTTTATATATTCTTTGCCAAAAATATCTTCAATATATATATATATATATATATATATAATGGTTTTGGCTTTATTTACCTGGCAATCAGCAAATGTTTATTTTTCCGGCAGTCATCAAAACATTCACGCCTAGCAAATAAGTGTTTGTTTAGCGCTTCTGTAATTGTCTTTTCTCTTTCAAAAAAGCATACAACACACACTGCCAATTTTATGGTCTGTAATCAACAACAAAAAAACAGCTTTATTTTTTTAAAATTCAAAGACATCACATCCCACTTCATATTGACGTTTCTTTCAAAATCTTTATGGCCAACAAATCGTCAAACAAAAACAGCACATGTTCACATTTGTACCCAAAAATAATTCACTTTTGCACCCCAAAAAAAATCCCTACTCCTTAAAGCCCCATGAATTGCAACAACAAGCTCTTCTTTACTACACAGTTTCAAGGATTCACCATCTGCTCTGATTTTTCTTGCACAAATAGCAACTATCCTCACAATAATTTCTCCATCACATCTTGTTTACCGTGGTTTTGATACCATATGTTGATTTCAAGTCATAAAGGTAGACACAAGGAACACAAATAAAAATAAAGATTTATGTGGCAAATCAAGCTCTTATCTTGCTTTCTTGCTTCATATTTTTCATTCATGTACAAAGGTATACAATAGATTGTTTTACAACTCTCTTCAAATTCACTTGAGAAACCAAAGGTCTAATGTGACCTTTCACCTTCTAACTCTGTGTGACTGTGGAATGTATTTTCATTATTAATATTCATTTTTCGTTGGATCAATTCCTAACAAGGTTGATTTGAGGTAGGGTGCTATACATTTTAAAGAAGAATCAAATCTAACATTGGATTCAATTTTTAGCTTCATAATTCTATAATTTAATAGGGTTGTTACGAGAAATTAACAAAAATAGAGTTTTATCATATTAAGAAGCTTAAATATGTCATCATATTCTTCTTTCCTACATTATTTTTTGTGGATCTTCTTTGAAAATTCGTATTTAGAACCCATGGTTTCTTTAGTGTCCACGATACTAGGGTCTGAATGTATATACTTTGTTGGTTTGCAGCAATGCAGGAGTTGTCACTTCTCATCCAAAATAAAGGAGAAGATTCTCTGAATGTGGAAATTAAGGCTCCGCCTTTTCTGAAAGTTGATCCTTTAAATTTAACATTGGGAAAAGTAGAAGACAAATCGGTATGTTTTGGCTGTTATACTTACAGTATCGTTTCATACTTGAGATCAATGATTCCACTGCCTTGTGATCTATTATTTGACCTTTATGAAAATTCAATTGCACAAACCTTCTTGTATATGATGCATGATTGACTGCACAACTGTAGGAGTGGATGTCTGAATGTGACTTGGTTTTGTAGGTTAAGGTATTGATGGTTGACCAAGCCCCAAGTAACTTGAGCCTACACAAAATAGTTATCAATGGTGGTAACGGGGATTGTTTACTTGATGTGCCTCATCAGTTGCTTAATTCACCATACAAGCAAAAGTTTTTTGAAGGCTTTTCGTATTCAGCCATCATTACACCGATGTTTGGTATGTACTTGTTGTTATTCACTGTTCTGGCTATTGGTGGCTCCTGGATGTGTTATAAGTTTTGGGGAAAAAGACGGCATGGGGATGGAATTAGATACCAGGAACTTGAAATGAATCTTCCTGAGTCAAGCTTGCCAATCACTGCTGGAGGAAAGCCCGAAGCAGAAAATATAGATGGGTGGGATGAGGTATGGGATGATAGCTGGGAAGATGCGGAAGCTGCAAGATCATCCTCAAGGCCAATCCAAAGCCTGTCATCGAAGGGTCTTGCTGCTAGGAGGTCCAATAGAGATGGTTGGGACAATTCATGGGATGACTAATCACAGATTAATGTGTGTTTCTTTGGCGCCTAGTTTTGAGTCCAAAGTTCATTCTAGTTGAAAATCATCTCAACAGGAATGCATTGTTTTTCATTTGTGGTTATCTATCACTGACAGTAGATGGTTCTTAAACGGTTCCATCCATAAACAAAATTTGTTATTTGAACTATTTATAGTTCAATGCATCCTATGTTGTGGATGCATGCATCTGTACACACACGTATTTACCACCATAGATGTGATTGAAGATTTTGGAGGCCAAGTCATTTGAGGGCTTCTCATAATATAAAAATTATGAGGAGCAAAACTTAGATTTGTCTCATACACTAGAGATAAAATACATTAGCTGACAAGGCTAATGCAAGTCATCTTAAATCTTCAACTTCTTGAAGCAGGTAATTGAGTTGGTTTCTAGGTGAGTGTTAAATCACGTTGTACTTACTTGAGGCAAGTTTTGACTAGTCTGGCATTCAGTCATTTGTGCTGCAATTGATAATTGTAATTGCTATGAATTATAGAATTGACATTCAATCTTATATAATTTCAAGGCATTTCAATTTCTTTCTTTTGGCCGCGGATATTATCCTTCATAAGAGGGTTACTTTCAATTCTGGCATTTAGGAGTTGGTCGTCAACAGTGCCGCTATATGCCTCATTCCAACATGCAAGCTAGGACTGGTAGCATAGAATGGCCTATGGAACGTTTATGACCAGCCTCATTTTATTTGTAATATTTGCTTTGAAGCATATTTTTTTGTGGTCTGCAGTCTAATCTGGTAACCGAGTTGTTGATAATGCATGAAATTGTAGGATTGTGTGAAAGAACAGAAATAAAAGCCTCTTAACATAAGATGGCATAAGCCAAGAACAAATATACTTGTGAATGAGTCTTCAACCTGAAATCTATAGTTATGCATCCAACATAACATACAAATTTGATTCTGCTAAATCTGCAACTAGAACTAAATTTGTTCCTGGTAAATCTCTAATTGTAGCTAAAATTGATCCTGGTAAATCTGCAACTGTAGCCATTTGATTCTCCTGATGGAGTTGTCACTTGCCTGTAGAATATTCCAGACACATGCAAGAGGTATATGTTGCCTTGCCGCTAAATTTTAAGGGCAGTGGGTTCTCAAGGGGTGGGTAGATTTGATTCGTGTAAACACTAAATACACTTGAGTAGAGCAGTGATAATTTTTTTTTCTGAAATGGGTTTCTGAATTTACACTGAAACTTGCGGAGATTTTTGCAAACTGCCTAGTTTGGAATATAGCAAGTAAATATTTTTTAAAATTTATTTATTGGTGCACCGCCATTCTTGTAAATAAAACCACAATGGATTATTGGTCATTGCGAAATTTGGTCTTACCTGAGCATTTTTCTTTGCTAGAAATCGTTTTGAAATGCCTTAAATACTGGAAAATCCTACTTTAACGAGTAAATCGTGGATCTGCAGGTTATTTATTTCAAGGTATTGGGGGTAGTGGTTGCGGTATTTGTACAAACTTAATAATTCCAGTGTTGATCACCTTACTCTTCACCATGCTGTGTGATGGTAGTGAGCATAACATTCTGTGATTTATTGGCATATTTGAATGGCATTGACGACATGATAATCTGTGGCACGACAAGTCAAAATGTTTCACGCATCACTATTAGTTACAGAAACTAGCTTTGCTTGTTGCAACAACGAGCATGTTGATATCTGATTGTTTGTAAATTGACATTTCTTGCACGATTTTGTGTAGGAAACAAAGGTAGTTGTTCCGATGTTGACCTTTTGTTCCGTTGTCATTATTCCAAAGACCTCAACGTGAGCAAAGACCATTTGAGAAATTTGAGGCCTCCGCATGAGCACCATACAGCTGCCCAGAGATTCAACTGATAGCGCTACTTCTAGTGCTTCCTTTTGCATGGAAGAGGTGTGTTGCATCAACATGTGCCAAACTTGAGACTTCAACCACCCAACAAACCACTCCCGGTGTTGCATGTTGCCTGTGGAATTTCTTAAGCCTTTGCTTGTATCATATCGTGAAATTGGTGGATATCCTTCAGTTTAGAAATACTTCGTTGATTCAATTTGGGTTACGAGAAATAATCAAGAGAGCTCTAGATCACATAGAGGAAATCAACCTTTGTTGCATCCTCGTGTCCAAATTAGTACCAAGCTACTAGAATTCATCAAGAGAGCTCTAGATCACATAAGAGGAAATCAACCTTGCATCCTCTTGTCCAAATCAGTACCGGGGTCCTTATGTCGAAGGGACATTTTCATAATTCATTAACCTATTTAGCTTCACCTTCCCACCTGTAGCATCATCTTCAAGTAAGTATATACTCTAATGTTTATGTTTATATACGGATTTTAATACAATTTAAATGTTAATTTTAGAATTATAACAAATAGATGCATTTACATAGAAAAATGCACTGAGAGAAATTCTGAGGTGTCATCTATAGATTCAAAGTTAAAGATTACAACACACTTGATTTACTCGTAGTTCAGCAGCAGCCAATCCGAGCCTAATGACAACTAATCACCTAGATGAAACTCAGTCGCAACAATAATTGTCTCTTAGATAATTATCTTGACTAAATGTCTAAATAATTTATTTTTACGAAAAACCAAGGTGCATTAAAAAATACACCGACACTTGGTGTGTGCACTTTGAGTGAGTGAATATTTAGAATCTCCCCTTGCTGATAGTTTCATCATGTCCATGGAAATTAACAAATCAACTTTCTTTTTGGGGTTTCCAGTCTATGATTTTGTGTATTGAATTTATAGAGAAGAACAAACAATAATTTTGACAATTTTCCCTAAATATGGCTTGAAAAAGGGAGGGTGATGCAAAACACCTACCTAGGCAGCCCAACATTAGAGGAAAACATGTACTTGTAATATGGGCAAGTGGATTACAACATAATTGCGATACTCAAATAAAATTTAACTAGGACAAATAGCATATGCAAAACACAAATAGATTCCTAATTATTAAATTTCAAAAATAGAAAGGTGACCATGCAAGGTTTAAGAGTTGTATTTTGAATAACATGAGATTTGTTTTCATCCATATCAAAACCTAAAAATGCATGCTCAATAGCGACGATGCCGTAACCCAATAATTCACTATAATTAGAGAAGGCTCTTAGAAGTGTGATTTCTTCTCTTGGGAGAGTGAAGATATTGACAGTTGATGGACAAGCTAAAGTTAATTTGATGTCTATGCTCACTTGGTTTGGATCTTTGCATCCTTTCCCTCAATTTGTGCATTGTGACACCTTTGTATCTAGAATATCTAATTTTATATACTCTACATCTTTGATTTATTTTCACCTTAAAGTTAATGTAGAATGTTGTGGATGACATGTTACTGATGTTTGAGCTTAGAGATGTGCAACCAGAGTTAAGATGACTGTAACCCTAATATTTGGTAGTGATTAGAGAAGGCTCCTAGGGGCGTAATTTCATCTCTTACGAGAGGAAGTGATTGCTTTGACCAGTGACTAAGAGGAAAAAAATGATTTGATGGTTGTGCTTCTTGGTCCAAAGCTCTAATAATTGAGCTTAAAATTTCATGTTATGACACCTATGACTTGCAAAACAAATTTCTTTTCCTTGTCTTTGAGATCAACAAAAATCTCTGAATTTCAAGGATCACATGCAAACTCTAGATTGAGTGTCGAAAGTGCTTTTTGAGAAATACTAGCTTCAATAATGATAAGTAATATTGATTGCTTGATCTCTCTAAAATAGTTGAGCGCTCAATAGATTCATGTGAACAATAGATGGATTCTCTATATGTAAATGAACTACAATGCTTGTGTATTTACAGACAATTCAATTCAAACGAGAGTGTTGGCGTGCTAATCGACATAATAATGGCTAAAAAGAGAAAAAGAGGAGACCACAAGATGGGTGCACCTTGACCACAAGGGGCTACTAAAGGACCTAAGAGTGAATCATGCCCTTAACAAACCCATGAGTGTCATTCATGCCCCCAACATAGGTCTTGAGTTGGAGGGGAGACAAAGGAGAGAGAAAGGGGTAGTTGGAGGGGTTGAGAGAAGAAATGAGGGCTATTAGATGTCGACCAACGTGCCAATAATGCCTAATTTGGACTAATAATCAACAAATACATAAACACCTTAAAAACATGCAATTTTACAACTAATAAATGTCTAGGGGCCATTTTTTAGTGTTTCCATTTTGCCCTGCTTTGATGCCCCTGTGCGTGCATGCTTATATATCAAAGTAGAAAAGAAGGCATGGTTTGGATATAAATTTTTTAACCTCTGGACCTCCGCAGAAAAATCCATTGCACTTGGGAATCTACAAAAAACATTCTTTTTCTACACGAGTGAGTGCACAATAATAATAATATGCTACAATGGAAATATGGTACCTTGTTTTGGTGAAAAGATATGAATACTAGGTAGAGTTGGTGCCTCTAAATATGTATGAATTTCTAAACAACATTTTGAACATAAGCTTGAGTAACATTTTAAATAAAAGATAGATAGAATTATTAATACTATTATAAATAAAATTGAATACAATTCCTAATACAATACTAAGTAAAGTTGATGTAATATTAACATAAGTGAAGTTAGAAATTATTATCATATTGTAGACATCTAAATTTGGTGTTAGACCCATTGGAAACATCGACTTTGACACACTTTGACATACTTAGACATTGCATACACATTCGACAATTGTGCATACTTACTTTGTATTTGTCTACCATCCTGTTGTCTTGGCCAACTCTATTTGTCAGATACACCTATTCAAGATTAACGTAGTATATATAAGGACATTCCAAAATGCTAAATAGAGTTTCTCCACATCTTAGATCATTGATTTACACTCCTAGGACAATATCGGTAATCATTAGACAATTGCGGTTACCATATGTGTTTGTGTCTATTAGTAATGTCCAAGAATGCTCAAAGGCTATTTTTCATGCTGAGAAGTCTCCATTAGGTTGACATAGATAGGTTTCATGGGTTGGTCATAGCGAAAAATAACAAAGAGTCAGTTATAAATATAAATCAATTCTAAGGTTATCACACACTTGGTCACAATTGGAGATATTAAGAAGTCATAACAAATTTTAGAAATCCACTAACGCTCTCTTGAGACATTATCACAAAGAAATACTTAGACATTGCGTACACATTTGACATTTGTGCACACTTTCTCTCTCTATCTGTCTACCCACATGTTGTCTTGGCCTACTCTATTCGCTAGGGACACCTATTCAAGATCAACGTGGTTTGGACAAGGACATTCCATAATCTTAAACAAGATTTAACCTCTCTGGACAATATCATTAATGGTTTGATAGTTGTGGTTATTGTAAGTGTTTACCTCTGTTGGTAATATCCAGGTACACTCAAAAGCTATTTTTCAAGTTGGGAAGTCTCTATCAGGTTCGCCTAGACACATTTCATGGGTCAATCATCATGGGAAATAATAAAGAGTCGACTATAAATATAAATCAATTCTAAGGTTATCACACACGATCACAATTGAAGCTCTTGGAAAGTTTTAACAAATTTTATAAATCCACTAGCACTCTCTTGAGACATTATCACAAAGGCATACGCATCTAAAAATTTCTCAAAAGAGCAACCCTTGAGCCAACTTTGAATACATACGAGAATCAAAGGTGCATGGTGCCAAGTGTTGAAAGCCAAACATTGTATTGCATTCTAGATTGATCACGATCTTGCACACACACACATAAGTGGGAGAACTACTTGTAGTTTGAGTTCTTTTTGGAGTATTAGTATATATGCAATGCTCAACCATTAAGTGAGGAGTGGTTGACGCTTTCCAACCCAAAATACTAACATCTTTTTCAAGGGTCGTCTTGTGGTCAAAAGTACTAGGGTTTGGATGGAAGGAGAAGGAAAACACAAACTAACACTCTAGACCAAAGGTGATTGGACACATGAAGCATCTATGGGAGAAGGCGTAGGCACAGGGGTAGGGGTCTCAAGAGTTATGGATTTGCACAACATAAAGAGACACGACACAATCTGGGTAATATCGATTACCACGTGTCAAACTTTACCGACAATGTTCAGGGAGGGTTTGAGCCACTACTTTTTGATTTTAGTAACAAATTACATACAAAGCATTTTTAGACATAATGATGACTTTTGTGGGTGACAAAATATCAAAATAAACTAAGTACACTACTACCTTCTTGCTTTGTTATTTCAAAATTTTCTAAGTGTAATATCTATTTATAATTTCAATTAACATTTGTATGTTATTTTTACAATTTACATAATATAAATTAGTTCTAGTTTTACATTGTTTGAAGACATCCTAAATCCAAAATAAGTAAAACATTTTGGTAAATCCGATAATTGAGTTGACCATGAAGAACCCTAGGTCTCTCATACCTTAGGATTTTAATCTTTCTTGAGGTTTGAGATTTATCTTCAATTAAGGTTTGACTTTCATATTTGATTTATGATTTCCTCTTATTTATGTAAAACAAACAGTAACATAAGTGCAATGGAAGCTAATAATTTATATTTTGTAATCCAAGCTACAATCATTATGGTTGAATGTTTCTTTCCTAAAATATACAATGTGTTTATATATCATGCGACATAATGCTTTAAATTATGTTGTAATAAAACTAAGGACGATATTATATATGATGAAATTTTAGCTTTCCGTAGTAACACATACTACATGAATATTAAATCTAAAATGCTTCTAGTTACTACTAGAAGGGAACATGCATATATGACTCCTTTTGTTCCTCCTCCCTCAAGACCTCATGATAGTGATAGGCAACATCCCGCCCTTATTATTCACCGTAGGCTTATATTGGATGTAGAGGTCCATATTATCACAACACGACGAGGTAACGTACATAATCCTATAGGACAAAGCATAGGAAATCAAAATATCCCTCTTAGTCTTCCTTCCCCACTAAAGGTACCAACCAATGCAATTAGAGTTTATGATGTAATAGATCAACTTAAGAATACTCTAACATAATTCAATATATCAGAGTTGCTTAAGAGATCCACTATCTATAAGGACATTCTTTATACAACACTACGTGATGCAATCTTACCAAACAATGCAAAACCAATTAATTTTTCATCCATAGTTAATACATTAAAGGATGGTGAAGATAATTTATTTTGAGAAAGAAGATTTGCTTACTCAACATACTATAAATCAGAGCCTTCCACTTTTTATTTAAGTATGGATCTTAGGTATGGGGGTTAAGCGTGTTCTTATAGATAACAAATCAGGGTTGAAATTTTGCAACATTACATTTCTTCAAACACTTGGTATCAATGTCAATTTTTTTCATAAATTAGATAAGAACTTCAGAGGTTTTTAGATTGTATCTCAACAAGTGTTAGGAATGATTACATATAATGTAAGAACAGGGCCTAAAGTGTTTAACAACTATATTTCAAGTGATGCCAATCCATTTGTTTTATAATTTGCTACTTGGAAGAGTTTGAATTCATGCTATGGAAGTAGTCTCATCCATCTTACATTGGTGCTTAAAATATATGCATGAAGGATGTTTACATACATACCTGGGGGATAACAAGCCTTTCAAGTATTTCAAAATAATGGAACCTAGTGAAGGATTTATACCACAATCCTATGTTGCTTACTCCTCCACAGTACCTCTATTATAGGGCATCCAATAGAACGAATACAAATATATGAGGTAGAAGAGACAAGGGAAGCTAATGTAAATATGTAATCACTAACCGTACCACCTAAGCAAAAAATAGTAAAAGAACCTCCACACATGTCTGAAACACAAGTGGAAGAACCAGATCTTCCTTTGGTGGTCAATATAGAAGATCCAAATCAAATGATTATTGAGGACGATAGTGATGATGATGACAATGAAATCCTTGTAAACATAGATTGTTAACTATTTCATCTAAACTTTACACCTACAAACATCAAGGGAATATCATGATGATTCAAACATGATAAGTATTGATAAATTATGAGGTTTCCTCTATGCTCAACCAAGTTATATAAAGAGAAGGCACCCCTTGCAAATAATCATGAGAATACAAATAGTGTAACCACATCGCTAGAGGAAACTTTACAAAGTAAGCAGGGAAAAAGTGAATGCTCTATGGTACATCACAAAATAAATCTGATCCATGTTATAAGGAAAAACATGAATATAAAATCAAATGATTGTTACAATATCAATTCACGATTGAAATTTCTCACCATAAGCACTCCATTGAGACAACACTTTGTAAAATATAATATGACGCGATCACAAAAAACACTACACATCACACAATGTATAACTGATGAATATCCAATAACTATCTGATGTTCAATTAATAATATAGAGTTTATGAAAGTAAGACCTTCCACATACCACGATAGAACATTGCAAGTAACTAGTTTACAAAACAAACCAAGTATTATATTACAGAGGTCATTTGACAAGAATTTGATCATTCTACCTTCCCTTAAGCATTGATCTATGACTCATTTATCAAATCAAGAAGTGGAAACATATTGTAGTTATTACAAAATAATTGGACATGAAACATATAATTGTGAGACATTACAACAAAATATTCAAAATTTCAAGGATCAAGGCATTATCACTATTGTACAAGTACAAGTTGTAACAATCCCAATGGGTTTTAACTAGAAAATACGTCAAAGTTTTTTTTTAAATACTTCAACTATAAATAAATTACACCACAAGAATTTAAGCAGATCATAGAAAGTTACTTCAAGAGTGATAACTGTTATTAGGTACATGATATCAACAGTCATTAATCACTATCAATATATGCAACGCATCATAATACATTCGTAGAAGTAAATACAAATATCCAACCACTATTGGTACAATACTCAACCACTACTGTCAAATCATAGTAAACAGACAATTACATTTTTACATGAAATGTTTACAATAATCAAAACAATAATATACAAAGTACAAAATAAGATACAAAGTTCCCTAGAGCATGAGTCTCTAGACTCTTCAGTATTTGTGGAAATATCAAGAGTCGTATTAAAAATAGTACCGTTGTGGGGAGGGAGAGCATCATCCGAGTGCTTTTCCATACCAACTATGGACCAACGATCCATCGCACTAATCCCATCAGGGAATGACCCTCCCTTCATGGATGAGTAGATAGTGATGGTGCATGAATTCATAATAGCTAACAAGCACCGAATTGCTGTATGATTTTTAAAATTAAACATGTAGTGTATCATAAAAAACCGTTCTGTTGCAAGATATTGCACTAATATACAAATCATACATACCAAAAGATAATGTCTCACTATACATTATTTAACCCCAAGTATCATACAACTTACATCCTACTAGCAATCATATCACATCACATGTTAAACGTATGAGCAAGCAAAGTATATATTTATTCCATCAACAAATGAATAAATCTTACATTATTATCTAACTGATACTAGAAATAATGACTACAGTTTATACCATCCGGATAAAATACACATTTAATTGCAGATTTTAACTAACACAATAAGTTTCAAACAAACTACATCCCATGATAACCCATATTATCTTAGTCTAGTGTTCTAAGACATAATTTTAGTTTTCTCCTATTAGTCATATAAACTACTCTTAAATACATGGAACATAAGCTTCTATTCAAGCAACAACACAAATCAAAACTTTCACCAAACACAAATATTCTATCCTAGCATCCGTTACTCACTCAAAGATTGTATGCATGCAAACATAATATCTTACTAACTGCCATTAAACATACTATTCAAAGTAACAACCAACACACCTAATTTTATGCAAGTGTGGGTCTAGACTTAACAATTATAGTGTATACCGTTCAGGTATATCATATTTTTATACTAGTTCTTTATGACATCCCATACTATCATAGTTTACAACTACATAATTATACACAAGCAATTTATGATTTGAAGGATCATACGACCCACACATTTACATAATAATCAAGATAACACAGGTTATATCACCCAGGTATACCCTAGGTTTATATTGATAATTAAGCAATCAGAAGAAAACATAATTTCTAGGTATACAACACGATGCTTTATTTTGTGCTATAAAAGGCTAAATACATTTTTATATTAAAACTTTCACATTAAGTACTACACAAAGATTTTCAATACTATCAACACATATACAACAGTCATTTATGACATAAGTCAAAGTTTTATAAGATTTCATAAACAAAACTTCCATGAACCTTTAAGATATACTCTGAGTACTATAGTCAAATAGACCTCTCTAAAAAACAAGATTTTGTTCTTGTTATTCATAGATATTTCACAACATAGAAGAAAATAACTTTTAACTCAAATACCACCATATAAGGCATTCACAAGTTCTTTTTATGTGTCCCAATTCTATATAATCTGGGTTCATGCAATTAATTTTACCAGCTATATTAAACACATACAAACTTTCGTAAAAGTTATGATTACACACTTAACGATCAAAAGTATGATTGAATCTTATTTATTTATTTATCATATAACCAATATCTATGACAAACAAGTTAATCTACCATTCGGGTATTAAACAAGTCATTTATCAATTCCCTATGTTGTAATTATTATCTTCAAATCATAGTTCGTATTTAAAACATCTAGAAATGGCAATAATATGGTAATCTTTTTTAGATGTGAAACTATTTGATACATCAAATAAGGTTATAATAGATGTCAAAGAGTTAATATGCTTTCTAAGTTCTCCTATCACTCACCTTGCATAACATGCACTACCTAAGCGTATATTTAAAACATATGATTATCATTAATTATTCATAATATCAATGTATACACATTTTAAACATAAACACCTTCATATGTATATAACTTATTAGTAAAACACTCATGCTACCTTCAACTAGCATAACTAGCGTTGTTATTCATAATGCTCATTTAGGTCTCTTCTTATGGGCCCACTTTTTATTAATGGGTCTTTTTATTATTGAATTATTGAAATGTTTTGCTATATATCTTAAGTAACTTCTGTTTAACTAGCATTGCTAAATGCAATGCTCAATTGGATCATAACCCACGGTTTGATTTTTAGCCAAGATATTTTATTAAATATAATATGTAACTAAAGGTAAATTTCTTTCCGAACCGATTATACAGAGCATTTCAACATAATTCTGGATCAAGGGGCATTACAAAGAGGCGAATATAATTTTTACAGAATCACTGTTGTCAAAAAGATCCCATGATAATTATGCTCAATTTCTTTTTAATGCAACTCAATTTTCTTGTGCATCTCGAGCTCGCAGTGTAACTCGGCTCAATCGCTTATGGAAATCCGAGGCAAAATAAAGTTCCACCCAACCTTCGATGTTGCATTAAGGAGGAAACATAGTTTTCTATGTACATTTACTATTTTCTTAAAGCACAGTTCTGATAAATACAAAATGTAGCCACTATTTAAAATGATGATCATATATAAATAAAAATATGTATTACGCTTGCTTATATAAAAGGCAAAATTCTCTTTTATAATTGTATTTAGTCTTGTACTAGTATTATTATAATGCAATCCATTAAATATTCCTCATAAATATTTAAAAGTGGCGTTGTCAGTGTATATATTTAATTTGGACACTTTCAATTCATTTGCAGATACAAATATCTATACATCTATACATGCTTTTATAGGTTTGGAAAATTTCAAACAATTCCATTTACATTTATTTATTATAAATAGTTCGTTGTTCCTAAATTGAAGCGTAGTCCATTTCTATGGATTTTATACAGTTTGCTTAGTTTACAGGGAGGATTCAGTTCATTTACTTGGAATTTGGAATTCTAAATTAAGGTTTCAAGACTCATTCTAAAACACCTCTCCTGCGAACAATATTCAACCATTACTTGGGCACTTTTATCTGTGGGAGACTATAAGACATCTCTTTTTCAATATACTAATTTATATACACACACACAATCCATACAGTCCATATTAAACGTAGTTTATAATTATTAAACATCGCCCAAAGAATTCATAATGCAATCCATAATACACTTGGGACTTAAGACAAGGTTTAAAATTTGAAAGTTTCATCTGCCTAGAAATCTTCATCTTTCACTAATGATTTTTGCACTCAGTGATATTATCTAATTACTAAAATAAAACTCTGATTTCTTCATAAATTTAAAAATCATACACAAAAAAAAATGAATTACAATACCAACCTTCTAAGTATTTGCTTGAAGAATGAAGTTGCCTTTTGCTCTCTCCAATTCTCCCTAAGTTCACATCCTCTTCTTCCGTATCCTCTTTCTTCTATTTCCATATCTTTTCGCTTTCTATTTCTGTATTTTATTTAATTTCCTAAGCCTTAATTTATAAAATTTCTCCTAATTATGTCACCGCCCCTTTCTTTGCATTTTATTCTTCTCATAGATCGCTATCCATGCATATCTTTTCTGATCTTTTTAATTTCACTTATCTACAGTTATCTCCCCTCTCCAAAGTCGTAGTCGAACTCACCTTCAACTTTATGAACTAATAGAAAACATATAATCTGTTTATTATAAATCATTACGTCATAATTTTCTATGTTATGTCAACATAAGGTTAAGTTGACTAATTAAATAATGATATCTAATTTCTAACTTCCAATATAATTTCATGCATGCTTTAAAAAGATTAAATTTAGATTGTCTTAACTCAAGGTTAGTATTTTAAGATAGTTCAGACTCTTTTGCAAGTAATTAAAATAAAGGTAATTATTTATTTATCTAATATATATATATATATATATATATATATATATATATATATATATATATATATATATATATAATTGCTTCTAATTACAAAATAACTGTATTTTCAATTATATATATATATATATATATGTCTTATATATATATATATATATATATATATATATATATATATATGTCTTATTTATATGGATATATTGTATATCAATAATTAATGAGCTAAACGTTCAAAGACTTTTTTCAAAAAAGACATTATACTAATTTATATTTATAATAGCAATTAAATATATTTTTTTATTTTTTTCGAAAATCTAGACAATTATAAGTAAAGAAATCTTATAAATATCAAGAACTAATTCTACATACAAAAATATAATCACAAGAAGATTTTCTTAACTACGCACTAACATTTAAAATATGTTATGCATATAATATTTTAAATCCACTCTTTGTGTGTGTGTGTAGGGTCATTAATAGTTCCTCTATCATCCCCCAATTGTCCCATCTATTCCATTTCTTCTGATGATGCTTTCTCTCGTCAAGCTTTGATGGTAGGATCAATCATGCATCTACCTTGCAACAAGTAAGTAGTTAGTCTAAGTCATATATCAACTAATGATGCAAAACTAACAAATATACATCCTCAATGTACGTAATAAGAAATACAACTCTCACTTCATGTATACTAATCAATAATATCATTGTCCTATGACAATATATATCATTAAGTTAAATCAAAGCAATAATAATCAGATAATAACCATACTAATCCACAGATTCAAAGGTTGTAGATCATAAGATGAAATCGGCATGTAACACAAGTAAAGGTACCTAGGATGGATACACCACTTCCAACTTCCAAAAATACCCAACAAGGAAAATATTACATAAAGTATACAAGCTTCCACAAACAGACACATTGATAATTTAAGTATTCATAGAAGGTGACTATCAACAAGAAGTTCAAGTTGGATGTAAAAGAAGGGGCCAACACATGCAACATTCAATATCTACATTGGATAAGCCACACAATCAATGAGTTAAGACACATTATTTATTGAAAGGGGTCAATAGGACATTTTACATTGCCAATTGCTTGTGGGCCAAATGTTGTGGACACATTGATATTTTTGATATGTAGCGTGGAACAATTTCACACTACACTTGGGACAACAATAATTAGAAAAACTACAAGCTAGCTTTGATGGTCCAAATAAGTGTGTTATATTAAAATTTGAAAATAATACAATAAAATTTCAACATGATGGAAAATGATGAACAACAAAAGGTCAAACATTCAAGAACAAGTCATGTGGCATTGCTTAGTAAAATGACATTCAAACCTACACATGTTGTTGAGCAATACACACTGCTTGCACATAGCCATCTTGAGAAGGCAAAAGAAAATGTGACAAACATACCCAGAGAAGGCAAAAGAAAATGTGACAAACATACCTAGGTATGGTGAGTCTAGCGATGATGACTTATGCACGTGCACATTTGATACACTCGTCTATCCACAAATAAGAACTTTGTTAAGAGATCCAATGTTTACACTTAGGCATCCCCTAGATGCGATCTAGGAATATACACTCGTATATTTAAAAAGATATTTTTTTTCAAAAATATAAACAATAAAAAAATACTAAAATTGGACCTATGCATGACATGTTTTGTTGGTATACACAGTTGATTGATGCTATTCATCATACTTGGTGAATTTCATATTCATTCTCTACATACATGCTTTTCATGTTATACATGAGTGGGATGCATAACATACATGTTACATATGATACATGGACATATAGATGTGTGACATTATTTACACCTAAGGGCAACCTTTCTACATTATAAGATCAATGTATAAGACCAGGAGTGAGTACACACACATAAAGCATTTGTATGCACAAGCACAAGGCTGTTAGGAGTTATAGACTTGCACAACATATAGGGATACTACTAGCAAAACTTGGACAATATTGGTTATTGCGGGGGTTAGAATTTATCGACAACGTTCACGTAGGGTTTGAGCCACTATTTTTTGATTTAACAAAGCACATATAGATAATTTTCAAACAAAGTGATGTCTTTTGTGGGTGTCGGAATATTAGAATAAGCTAAGCAAACTTCTACCCTCTTGCTTCATCATTTATAAATCTTTTTAAGTGCGATATCTATGTATCAATTTCAATACATATTTGTATGTTATTGCTAAATTTTATATAATATGAACTAGCTCTAGTTTTACACTATTTTAGAACATCTTAAATAAAAATAAAGTAGAATACATATGCGGGCCTCCACATCTTAATAAAATCTAAATAACTAGAAATTGGAGTTAGGCACCTTGTCAGTGATCATGGACCTTTGAATCCATCATGCTAAATATGACAATGTGCATGCCCCATAAGCGTGTTTGTGAATATAATGGGTTGGATATCTTTTGCCCTTTTGAAATGTGGGGTGAACTTATTAAACTTACATCTCAAAAGAAAGATATTAGATTTAACATATATAATATGTAAGAAACACTAATGTATCTATCATATAAATATATTTTTCTAAATCATGTGTTGGGAATAAGTTTCTCCATATGGGCCCTTGATACAAACAATATAACATCAAACGCATTTTACACCACGTGGATTCAATATATATGTAATATAGTGTTATTATCACAAAATATAGTAGTGTAAAACATATATAAGAGTTTTCCCCCCATTGGATGCTTGATAGGAATCATGGAAACACAACACTAACATGATAAGGAATATATTAGACATCATATAAGCATGATAAGAAAAACATTACATTTGATGTAAACATAATAAGAACTGGTGTAAACATGGTAAAAAGCACATTAGATAGTGTCAACATGATAAGAAGCACATAAAACACCTCAATTATATAATATGACACAAATAAGATACTTTAGGCACATGGGAGACATGTTAAACATTTGGAATTACAATGGGATTATGGAAACACAACAATGACATAGAAACACACTAGATATATAAAAGCACATTAGGTAAATGAAGACCCAACAATTACAAGCAATGTAGTCATAAGATAAGGCACAAAAGACACATGTAAATCAGATCATGATTGTAAACATATCAAAGATATATGAGAAATCAAAATCATAGACATATAAGCATTACAAGGCTATTAGACATAATGATCATGATAAGCAACACAACAAACATCTGAGCATGATAGAGATGATAGTAAACAAAGTAAGACACAAGATTGAAGCATAGAAATAAAATATACAAATGAAAGAGTGACTTGTGATGGAACATGGATAAGCCCCATATTTCCCTGATTTGCCCTCGAGCACAAATGGAATTACCCATGGCTTATTATGAACCTTCACCCCGTTGAGAACTCTACATTTATCTTGCCAATCTCATTAGTAATATATATGAAAATAAGTGAATTGGTGCTTCTACTTATGTGCATGTTTGTCACATGATAATGAAATGTGTGTTCTAATATAGTCACAAGCTAGACAATCTTTCAATGAAAGCATACAAGCATTAAATGACATACAAAATGATTCATAGCATAACATTTCATGATAGGTAATAAACATGACTAAGACTAACCAATAATAGAGTCATAAATTTCAAAAGTTTTGTTAGAAGCATTATAAGAATTAGGTCTACATATGGGATGTTGAGGCACTGAAGAATCAAAACTTAGTAAATCATCCTTTGTAGCACCATATTCATTATTGTTAGTCTCTATAATTATATGACTCTTAGATCCCTTTGATTATTTAATTAGTGTAATTTATATCTTTTATCTTATTTGCAATTTATTAGGGGTAGAATTACGTGCCTCAATTTATGCTCTATTCCTTCATGTATCATCTTTGGTTCCTTGAATATTTCAGGTCTTGTTGTTGTTATCCTTTTGGAAATTATGTCGTTATAGATTATAATAACTTGGCTCTTATGTCCAAATTTTAGACAATGAAGCATGTTAGATAGAATTACTTTCCTTTGATGTACCTAGGATCAATCGAGTAACACCTTGTAAGAGGGTCACTTTCTCATACACTACCTACATTTTGGGAATTCTTCTGCACTATTCCAAGACCCTTTTCTTTGCATTTTTTACTATTGTTAGAATCTAGGTGAGTCAAAATTAGGTTACTCTTGTCAATTTCCTATTCGAGGTATTCTCGTTCATCTTCCCATTTCCCCCACATAGGTAGATATTTAATTACTATATTACACCCAATTTATTTATTGTTCTTCCTTTTATGTAGTTGGTCTAGTGTTTTGAATACTTGTGCACCCTCCACATAAAACACTTTTATCAGTTGATTTCTCCATGTAAGTAGATGTTTCATATCTCATACTTGAATTGATGTGTGTATAATCTATTTGAATTCGACCACTATCAATTAAATTCTTATTCGTATGTTTCAAAGTGATACATCTTTTTGTGGAGTACCCTTGAAGTCTATAAAAAATAAAATATGCATTTGAATCAAATTATTTAAGAAATGGTCTCGAAGTATCAAATCACCTTGTTAGTGGTAAAGTAATAAAGTTGCATT
Source organism: Torreya grandis (assembly GCA_037957365.1). Lineage (NCBI taxonomy): Eukaryota > Viridiplantae > Streptophyta > Pinopsida > Cupressales > Taxaceae > Torreya > Torreya grandis. The sequence goes on along the minus strand of JARHVA010001687.1, from coordinate 1,341,994 downwards.
CAAGTAATTTATTCAAAACATTGTTGGATATTTAATTAGTTTAGTATAACATAGAGTTGGTACTTTTATTAGTTAATTAAATAGATATGTTAGTAAAGTTTTTAGTAAAGGTAACAGATGATTGTAAGAACACTTATATAATAAATTAGAGGTTGAGTGAGAATAGGTAACAGATGGGAATCACATCTTAAAAAATAGGATGTCAATGTCAAATATGTATATATATTTGTATAGGTTCACAACAAATTTACCCTGGTATGGTACAAATATACCAATGTTTGGTAGCAGAGAAGGTTTTTAGGTATGTGAAGAAGAAATGTTAGATTAGGTAGCCTATGAATATCATGGTAGTTTGTAGTTTTATTTAAATTATTTTTTGAAATTTGTTTTGTGTGAAGTAAGATCATAATAAGCTCTCTAGTTTGAATTTTTGTTTCTTACAACCTGTAAGTGGTAGTTGTGAAAAAAATTAGATAAAACAGTTGAAGGGTGACACCTTGTGTATAAGCGCCCAACTAAAAGAAAGAAGCAACTTTTTTTTGAAAAAGATAGACAGAGGTGTGAGGCATTTTTGAGAGAGCAATTGCATGCTACATCCAAGCCAATTCAAGGTAGATCCTTAGAATGAGGCATGATTATAAAAAGTATGACCTTGAGGTTTGTAAGAGATGCACCCAACTAGTCGATAGCAACATCATAATAGAGCTGTGAAAAACAAAATGAAAGACCAAGCCAACAACGCCATCCAATTAGAGGAGGTGCAGTTCAACATGGAACAAAACATCCAAAGAAAATAAGAGTGCCCACCGTTTGGCCAAATCCATACACAACAACATAAAGAAAAATTATTCGAAGTAAGAGCAAAACACAACAATATAAGAAATAATGCAAAGACCGGTTGAAAGGAGGAGCACCCAGGCAAGAGGCATTTTGCATATGGTGCAGATCTGTATAATGAAAAACAACCACAAATAATCTTAGAAGGCGTTGAAGAGGATTCATTGTAGAAAATAAATTCATGGGCACAAGAGCATCACAGAAGGCAAAACATGATAGTGCCTTGGAAAGGTAGCCTGCAGCTAAATATGGTGCGCCCAACTTCAATATCATCTTATACATTTGACAACCCGGTAGATAGTTTTATCATTATTAGGGTAACTTCGTTTAGTATTTTTATATTTCATTTTAAAAAAGGGTACAAAACTATAGATATATTTTTAATATTCCATAAGTCTACATAGGGCCTGAAGTAATTCAATATCTTACAAACTAGGAGGAGTCTGCTTTAAAAAAATTCCACATTGTGTTTAACATTAGTCTTTACTCCTTTGTAAAAGGTTTTTGCCTAACTGTATGTTATTTTTTTGTATTTAATTGTTTTAGTGTTCACATAGGTGTCTTTAGGCTTAAGAATTACTTGGAAAACTTGTATTAATTACATATCTTTCAAATCGGGAGTCTATTTTAGGGCAAAAATTTATTTGAGATGTAAAAATGTATTTTGTTTATACTGATAAAAGGATTTCACAAGAAATCTTATGGTTTTGCCCAAAAAATATTTTGTTTTTAAGACTAAGCTAAAAAATATTTACTCTGTACATGAGTGCATTGTTGGTTGTACTCAAATACATACGAGTGTTTTTACTTATGGGAGGGATATTTATGGGGAAAAAAATACTGAAACCATTGACATGCATCATGAAGAGATTTGTGGTCCACATGACCATCAAATTCAATTTGGTTGAGTGAGCCACATCCACAGGAGGCTAGAGGTCAGAGGAAACAAAGGAAAGATGTCAATTACAACTTCGAGTTCACCACTAACTTAGAGATTACAATCCATTTTAGTGACAAGACCAGAATGCACTTAAAAGACAATACAACTGAAGAGTTGTTAGTTATCATTGATAGTGATGATGTACTCCAACTACAGATGTGATTGTTTTATACCTATTTAGTGAGGCCCAACCAACCAGAGGAACAAGACAAAGAAATGGAGGCCCATGCTACACTTGCAGTGAGTAGCTTGTGTCCCTAATTACTTATTGTAAAGGTCAGTTTGGCTTAACTTATAGATCTCACTGCGAACAATGTATGTCTGTTCACAGTTCTGGATAGCACGTGTGTCCCTATCCATTTTTGTATGATCTTTAGATTGAGTGTGTCCTTATCCATGATCATAGTTGTACCCCTTGTTGGATTTTTGATATGTTCCTATCCAATGTTGTTCTTCTTAAACTAGTTTGTTTCTCAATTCCCATGTAGTATAATTCCTTTCCCTATGATTGTACTAAGGGGTCAAAGATTTAATTAGTTTAGTAAAACATATATTTTATTTTATTATTAATTAGTCAAATATATATGTTAATAAGGTTGTTATTATATGTTACGGGTGGTTGTGAGAGCATCCATAAACTAAAATAGAGGTTGAGTGAGAATAGGTAATAGATAGGAATCACATCCTAAAACATAGGATGCCAAATGTGTATTATATTTGTATATGTTTAATGCAAATTTATCCTGGTACGGTGCAATTTTGCCAATAAATATTTTGAGGAATTTCACTTAATCTCTTGAATTACCTATGTTCCTTTTGTTGAGGTAACACAAGCTTCTTTAATGGTTGATTTATGACATTGACCATCCTCTTAGCATCATTCTTATGTTGGAACTTGGTTATTGCTTTTAGCCTTGAAACTTGGTTTATATTGATTTTTTTAACAAGTTGGAGCATTAGTCTCATATTTAAGCATGTTTGATTTTAAAAGCTTGACTTCAAAGTGTTTAACCACATGACAAAGTTCATCAAAAGATTGATAAGTGTCGAAAGGTACTTTGTCTTTGAAAATTGATAGTACATTTTTGATAAAAATGTTTTGAAGCTCACCATTTGGCATTTGATAAGTCCTATTAATTACCATGGTCTTAAATCAAAGTATATAATCCCTGATATATTCATTAGATACTTGTATAAGTTGAGCTAATTCCACAAATGTAACCTTATACACAATTTTGATTTGAAAATGAGCGCATAAATACTCAACTAGAGATGTAAAGTAATATATGGAAACATACATAATCAACCAAGTGCATAGTCCCCTTATTGTAAACAAATTAGTTAACAATTTATCATCATGAGAAATGTTTAATCAATAGGTGCAAAATAATCTAATATGGTGAGAAGGGTCTCCTTTTCATTTATACAATGCCAATTTGGGAGCAATAAAACCAATTGAAAAAGGATAAGCAAGGATATTATGATCCAAATGGTTAAAATCATATCATGAGAAAATACCCTATCACTTGGCTTTGTTAAATATCATGTAAAACATACATCATAGTGGTAATTTCAAAAATTTGGGGTGGAATAAAAGTGATAGAAGAGATGGGAATAAAATAAATAAAAGAAGGATTAGCAACATTACGAGGATTTTGAAAATATATGGATGGTTGGATTTGAGGAATAACAGAGATAAGTTGAGAGCTTTGAAAAGCTTGAGAAGGCACATCAACATTTTCAACACTTGGAGGAATAAACGTTTGAAAGGGAGTATAAGCAATGGAAACATTTTGAACATAGGAGAACATATTATTTTGAGGAGTAATAACAATAGGGTAGGGTTAAGAGGAAGTTTTGAGATAACATCATGCAAAGGAATGTTTTGGAAATAATTTTCTTTCAACATATTCATAATTTTAGAGATATTTGTAGGATTTGTCATGGCATATTTATGAATATAATTAATGGGTTTCTCTCTACTTTAGTATTCTAATTCAATCCCATAATCACAGTCATTGTCATATTCATTCAAACAATCAACTTGAGAGGCTTTAACATTCATATTATTATCAACAATGGAATTCCAAGAAGCAGCATTGATCTCCACATGAAAACATGAATTCACATCCACATTATCCCCTATAGTTTGTGATATGATTTTCTTATATTCTAAAAAGGGATCAATTTGTTTTAGTACACATCTAGGTCCAAATTCATATTGCTCTAGTGTGGTCATACTCACTAGCATATTCATCATACACACTACCTTCTACATTATTTTGAAGAGACTTTTTATAGAAGTATTTGTAACATCTTGAAAAAAGTACATATAAAGGGTAATCCATCACAAGTAAGATCTAATTTCTCTGTGCTTGCTTCAAACCCTAAGCAAAGATAAATTATTCACAAGTAAGATCTAACCCTAACAGAAGGGCACAACAAATCAATGGTTTGTGAAAATACAATAGGATTTGAATGATATGCAAGGACACCAAGCTAATGTTTGAAGTTAATTCATAAAGGCTAGGGGAAGAAAAATTAAAAACCCTATAAATCTTAGATCTATCACATTGAAATCAAGAACTGTCTAAGGGGTGTAAGAGGGTACACATTCACAAAAATGTAGGTATGAGAAAGTGGTTTTACATCAAAATATAATATATCGACCCCCTTTACTTTTCAATAAGATCTAATCATATTTGATCAAATAAAATAATAAAATAATACCTAATTGTAGTAAGGAATATTTTATAATAATTTGAAATTACGAAGATAATGTTTTATATTAATATATGAATTGTCACAAATCTAGAGATAATCGAGAGAAACAAGTACTGATAAATAGGACCAAAAGACAAGATAAACAAAACCCAAAAAACTTAGGGAAATCAAATATTTTTTCTCAGACTGTAAATTTCATAGCACTCATTTGTTGGCATAACTAGAGCCATACTGCTATGTTTCTAACAACTATCAAGTTATGTGAAATTAATTTAACTACCCTATTCCTTTGCTTTTGGGATTTTAAAACCTTGTTTGTTTTTCCTAAATTTGATGCAAATATGTGGGAAATTGATCTCCTTCTCCACAACTATATCAAATTGTCAAATATCAATAAAAAATGGCGGAGTCAATGAGGGACATATGTTATCCTTCCATTACTATCCTACCCCTATTTTAGAATTTTGGGAGACAACATTAAATGCACTTCAACATGTAATTAGTGGATACATGCCTTAATCCCTATATTATTTTCACACTAGCATGAAAAAGGGGCACAATGTACATGAAGACTTCAATCTTGAATCAAATTTTGTCCTAAACACTCAAATTCTTCCCTTTGGTAAATGCTAGACTTTTGTTTTCAATTCGTGGCTCATATTATTTTATTTCATTCTTTGCATGTCTTTATTATGTCCTATATGAACTAATGCATTTTTCTATTTATAGATTTAAAAATAATAATTTTAGGACCCTATTGACGTGCAAACCTACACATAATTGGTGGGAAAGACCAACAAAAGAGGACAACAAAGCATAGGGGACCCAAATCAACTGTTATACATGCCCATTAAAAAGGTTACAAAAAACATTGTTATATGATCTTGATAAACCATAATTGTATTGCTATGTTTTTTGAATAAAACCCAAAATAATAATAAATAGGTGAGGAGAGAGAAAACTAGGGAGGAAAGGGAAAACAAGAGGATGGGGAAGCAAATAGGGAGAAACATGGAAAAAAATAAAAACATGCCAACAAAAGACAAATATGAATGAGTAATAGAAAAACACACAATTACCCTATAACAATGTAATTTGATAACTAAAACTACACCTATACCAAAATTAGGTGTCTATAGTAATGCAATGCTAAACACATACACTATTGATATCAATATAAGAAAACTAAATGGTTTATTGAAAGTGGTTTTACTTCAAAATATAATAGAAGTACCCATAAACAATGTGCAATTCAAATCTAACCATATTTACCTAATCAAATATTAAAAATAAACATAATTAAAATAAGGAATATTCTATAATAATTAAAATGTGAAAAGAGTGGTTTATGAGAAGAATATTGAATTATAAAAAATAAGTAGAAATTTAGAAGATGAAAATAGGTCCATGCAAGGTGTACAAAACCCTAAAAAAATGTGTCGAGCAGAGAAAATTTCTTAGATAATTAAAATTGTACCAATATGTTCCTTAAGACTATAGTATTCTATGAAAAAACTGACCTCATTCCTCTTCTCTTGGCCTCCAAAAACCTTGCTCACATTTCCATAATTCCACCTAGATCTCTAGGAAATTGTTCCCCTTCTTTGAAACCTTACCTAGCTCATAATACCTTGCAAAGCCTTCAAAAATGGGTGAGTCATTGAGGGGCATGTGTTTTCCTTCCATTATTATTAGGCCCCTGTTCTATTCACGTTTGAAAAATAACATTTGATGCACTTCAACAATAATTTTTTGGATGCAAGCCCTAATTCCTATATGAATTTTCATTAGCATGAACAAGTAAAACAATGAAATATGAAGACTCAAATCTTGAATAAACCTTTTTTCTAAACATGTAATTTTTTCTCTTTAATAAATGCTAGACCTCTACTTATTAGTCTTTGCCTTGAAATTTAATTCTCTCATTTACTTGTTTTCTTCATTGTCCTATATGCACTAATGCATGTGTATTTATCATCTTTTTCAATTCAAATTAGGAATTTTTGGCGTGTATGATGGCACACCATGGGAGAAAAAGACTGAAAAGGAGGAACAAAAAGCATGTGAGACCCCAAGCAAATGTTATAAGGGCCCACAAATATGTAATCCATGAACTTTCTTGGCAAACCACAAAATTAGTGGTATGGTCTTGGCAATCCAAAATCGTATTGCTACATTCGTGGTAATAACTCAAAAAATAAGGGGAGTAAAGAGAAAATCATGGAGGAGAGATAAAAATAGAGAGGGGAATCAAACGTTGTCTGGAACATAGGAAACATGTACAATAAGAGTCTAATATGAACCAATAATCTAAAAACACACAAGTACCCTATCCAAACCAAAATTAGGTGTCTATATATCGCCCCACTTTGATGTGTGTGCGTGTGTGCATATCAAAGTAAAAAAACTAGTGTACTTGGAGGATTCATATAATATGTTGTGTTGAAACTTGTAAGAGTTATTAAATTCAATAAAAGAATGACAAATGACTTTAAAAGTTAAAAGGAAAGATAGGTTACCTAACTAGCATTGTGAAAAGTCATGAAGTTCTTGAAACAAACATTTACACTTATGTGTATGGGATGGCAACATGTGCCCCTACAAACATATGAAAATTGAATAAATGTCTATATAAATCCAAAAAACTATTGAAAATTTAGGAAATGAAACAAGGATAAGAACAAAAACCCTAGTTGAGTGGAATCTATGAAGACATCTATGTGAAATCTATGCCTCAAAACTTGTGTTACATCTGAATATGTATATGTTTGTCTCATGAGGAGACAAAGTGAATTATTGTGTACTACCAAATGATTATTTCCACGTGCAGGAGCTAGGAAAATGTGTTGTGTACCACCATGTGATTGATTTTGTATACATGAGCAAAGGAAAAACATGTTGTGTACCACAGTTTGACTAGAATATTGGATAGGTAAAATAAGTGGATTATATTCCCCATTTTTAGGTGTGGGATGAACCTATGATCTCAAAAGAAAGGGATTATGATTATCATGTGCAAGATAAAAATGTAAATCATCCATGGATAATCATGGTAATATATCATAATTAAAGCATGTGTGTAATAAATAATTTGACCCATGTGTGTCTAAGTCTAAGCAATGTATTCATAGTAGTAACAAGTTACCCCTATATTGGAAAGGTATAATTATAAGGTTGTGTGTTTGATTCACATCAGGTTCAACATCTGTAAAAGTGAGTGAGGTTTTAAGAGCCCAGGTGTAGAGGAACAAGGTTGCCAATTTTTTTTTCACAAAATCTTAAGTTTCTAGGAACGTATAGTTGTGGTCTTTAGCAGTGTCATGATAGGAGTGGTACAGTTCCTGTTGTTCCAAAAAGTTATTTGTTTTTCACAAATTTTTGGGTTTCACATACATGTCTATTAGGGTGTTTGAAATTACAACATTAAAAAGTATCCACTTTCGATTTTGATTTTATGGATATGCATATTTTGTAGCCATATTGAAGCATGTAAGTTATAAAACCTACGATGAAATCTCAATTTCAAAATGTAATGTACAAACCATCACATATCATCATCATTATTGTCATCGGTGCTTGCGTCCCCAAACAATGTGTCATCTTCCCAAGAGTAGTGTTATAATGACACCTCTTCCTCCTCATCTAGAGACTTTTATTTAGAGCCATAGGAGTTAGGCAATAAAGGGCATTCTTCTTCATCTATATATTTGTCTTTGTCATCATCATCATCATCCTCATCCTCCTTTTCTCATCTTCCTCCTCTTTGTCTGAATCTATCTCCTTTTCATCCTCATCCTTCAATTTTTCTTCATCTATCTCCTCCTTTGTGTCTTCCTCATCTTATTTTACACCAGGCTCATCAACATCCAACTTGTAGGACTCTTATTTGATTGGCTCTTATATTTTTCCCTCTTCTTCTTCTTCTTTCTTTTTCATCCCTCAATTTTTACTTTAAAGGGCCGAGGTGGGGGGGAGGTTGCATGATTCTATAAAGTGACATGTAGAAAATAATGGGCATTTGAGCAAGATGTGGTAAGTGGTAAAGTTTCTATCTTTGGAATGGTTTAAACATAGAAAACCTCTATATAGAGGCTTATGAATCACAATTTATGTCGATCCCAATCCACTTGAGTCTACTTGTAAAGTATAGTTCTTCCCATATTTGGCTATGTAATCATAATTGAGATTCTTGCAATCACCTTGTTGACACACCCATATTGATGAAATTACAAGGCATGTGGTACACAATTATTGAATAATTCTCAAGATTCTACATAGGGAATTGAGAATGACGAGATATATTAGTACAAATCCACTTGAAAAGTATAATAACTTACATATCCAATTATGTAGTCATAATTGAGATTAATATAGTCACCTTGTATTACATCCATACTTATATACATTACTAGACATCTGGGATTTAATAAGTTGATAATTCTTTGACTTATGCATAGAGACTTATGAACAAAAATATTTGTCAATCTGTTAGGGTGTGGAGCTAAAAGCTTCAACTGTTTGCACACACATGAAGAAAGGATGCTGAAGAACCAGAGCCACCGGCGTCGGCAGTATGACTGACGTCGGTCAGATGCAGTGGAAAAGGAGACCGGCGACGGCAGAGAGTCGGCCGACGTCGGCAGCACCAGACAAGCAGGGACCGACGTCGGTCGCCTGTGCGGTCCAGAACTGCTGTTTACGAACAGTCAGTTAGTTAAACCGAGTGTTTGCATGCTAAGAGACTATTTTAAGTCGCGAGCTGTGTCTAATTTTAGTAGTTAGAGGTCTATTTTTGTAACCATGGATTTCTATTTAAAGAACCATGAGGCATGTATTGTAATTATCATATTGATCAAGTAAGAGCATTGAAGCAAGCAAGGTCAAGGAGATCTACAGGTGTAAGGTCAAGGAATTTTTGGGTTTCACATACATGTCTATTAGGGTGTTTGAAATTACAACATTAAAAAGTATCCACTTTCGATTTTGATTTTATGGATATGCATATTTTGTAGCCATATTGAAGCATGTAAGTTATAAAACCTACGATGAAATCTCAATTTCAAAATGTAATGTACAAACCATCACATATCATCATCATTATTGTCATCGGTGCTTGCGTCCCCAAACAATGTGTCATCTTCCCAAGAGTAGTGTTATAATGACACCTCTTCCTCCTCATCTAGAGACTTTTATTTAGAGCCATAGGAGTTAGGCAATAAAGGGCATTCTTCTTCATCTATATATTTGTTTTTGTCATCATCATCATCATCCTCATCCTCCTTTTCTCATCTTCCTCCTCTTTGTCTGAATCTATCTCCTTTTCATCCTCATCCTTCAATTTTTCTTCATCTATCTCCTCCTTTGTGTCTTCCTCATCTTATTTTACACCAGGCTCATCAACATCCAACTTGTAGGACTCTTATTTGATTGGCTCTTATATTTTTCCCTCTTCTTCTTCTTCTTTCTTTTTCATCCCTCAATTTTTACTTTAAAGGGCCGAGGTGGGGGGGAGGTTGCATGATTCTATAAAGTGACATGTAGAAAATAATGGGCATTTGAGCAAGATGTGGTAAGTGGTAAAGTTTCTATCTTTGGAATGGTTTAAACATAGAAAACCTCTATATAGAGGCTTATGAATCACAATTTATGTCGATCCCAATCCACTTGAGTCTACTTGTAAAGTATAGTTCTTCCCATATTTGGCTATGTAATCATAATTGAGATTCTTGCAATCACCTTGTTGACACACCCATATTGATGAAATTACAAGGCATGTGGTACACAATTATTGAATAATTCTCAAGATTCTACATAGGGAATTGAGAATGACGAGATATATTAGTACAAATCCACTTGAAAAGTATAATAACTTACATATCCAATTATGTAGTCATAATTGAGATTAATATAGTCACCTTGTATTACATCCATACTTATATACATTACTAGACATCTGGGATTTAATAAGTTGATAATTCTTTGACTTATGCATAGAGACTTATGAACAAAAATATTTGTCAATCCTGATCTACTTGAGTACACCTAAAAATTACAATACTTAGTATATTTGTATATGTAGTCATATTGGATATTCTTTTAGTCACCTCACATATATGCCTATATTGATGGAAATTACAACACATTGTGTAAGTAATCAGTCGATCATTCTCTAATTTATACACAAGGATTAAAAAATGACAAGATTTGTCTATCTAGATACACTTGAGTATGTCTACCATGTACATTACTTCTCATATGTGGGCTTATAGTCATAATTGAGGTTCTTGTATTAATCTGATAGACATACCCATAATGCTAGAAAGCACTAGACATGCAATACATAATTTGTCAATCATTCTATGAATTCTACACATGGGCTTGTAAATGACAAGATTTCTAAGTCTTAGTCCCCATGAATGCACTTGCAAATTATAAAACTTACAATATCCAGATTTACAATCATATTTTAATTCTTATTGTTGGATTATGGACAAACCCAAATTGATGGAAATTACTATATTTTTTTGTATATAATCAATTGACCATTATCTAAATTATGCATAGGGACTTGCAAAATATAATATCTTATAGTCATGATCTACTTGAGTGCACCTACAAAGTACGATACTTCTCATATTAAGTCATGCAATCATAATTGAGATTCTCATAATCATGTTGTAAACACACCCATATTGATTGAAATTACTACACATTTACTATTAAATAATTTGATCATTTTTTGAATTATGTATAGGGACTTATGAATGATAATATATGTTAGTTTTGATCCACTTGACTGTACTTGAAGTGTATAGTATTTCCTATAGACATCCAATTCCTAACACCATTTGTGTTGAAATTGCCAATCTTACTCGATTTGCACTCAAATGAACATTTTATGCTAACATCCATAAAACACCCTAAATGGTTCAAACTTGTCATTTACAAGTGTTGATTTAGGTCCAAGTATCCCTATATAAGGCAATTCATTTTATGGTCCAGCTACCTTTGGTTAGATCATTTCGAGTCAAAATGATGATTTCGCCTTTTGTCCTCTAGATCACTCTTTTTTCCTAAATTTGTTGGTACAAATCACGTACCTTTGCTATTTTGTGTTGGCAACATCATAAACGGGAATACGGTTCCAACACATCTAGCATCACCTTCCAATTCTTCTCGAGTCAAATTATGACTTTTTGACCATTTTGATTAATTGAGGGCCAAATTTTTAATAATTGTAAAAATGTTGATTAACCTTGTTTAAGGACAATTAATCCAAATCAAGAGATTAAGTGGATTTTCCATGAGAGTTGTTGAGTATTTATTTATTGGAAATTGATTTCTATTAACTACATCATCAGGTGACATCATTCCTTGAGAAAACATCCCTAGGCCATAAATGCCACAAATATCAGGATTATGCGTCACCCATGCCTAGTTAATGATTCCCATGCCTTTTCAATGTCCCTTCTTCCAAGGTCATGATGAAGATAATTATGGATTTAATTCAAAATATTGAATTAATCCTCAACCACACATCTTCATCTCAAGATGGACGGTTCAGGTTGATTCTGGTCATTCTTGAAAATCTATAAATAGAGAGGACATGGACATCATTTTTAAGCTTGAATATTGCAAAGTTATAATGTTAAATTAGTTCCAAAATCCTTTGCATTTGATCATTAATTTTATTTTCAAGCTTTATTGATAGGCTAGTTTAGTACTTCCAAATCATGAGCCTAGGTTTTGTGGAGTGTTCTTGAGACATTTGAGGATTTTGCCACCATTGTTGATGAAGACAAGGATGCTTGATCAAGGGAGAACATGCTTTTGAGCCAATTTTGGAGAATGGATTCACTTGGGAAGGTATATATTTCTTACTTTCTTTCATTTGTCTTTCATTGTCATTAGTAATTCCCACATGAATAGATAAGCTTAATTCGGTTTGTTCTTATGCATTCTTCCTTTGGTTTATTGGACTAATGTTGGACTAATCATGTTATGTAATCCTCTCTACATTTCCCACATCTAATATCCATACATATTTGATATTCTTGTAGTCACTTTGTATAAACACCTATACTGTTGTAAATTGATAGATATTTGGTATTTAATCAATTAATCACTCTTTGACTTCTACACAAGGACTTGTGAATGGAAGGATATGTTAGTCCCAATCTAATTGAGTGTACCTACAAAGTAAAATACTTCCCTTATCTGACTATGTATTCATATTTGAGATTATTGTAGCCACACTCATATTGATAGAAATTACTAAGCATTTTGTATGTAATCAATTGATCATTTTATGGATTCTACCTAGGTATTTTTGAATCTATTCTATTTATAAGAGGTGGAGAAAAACATTGAATCTGGGTTGAGATAATTTCATTAAAATGATTAAGGTTTCAATCAGTTAATTGTTTAGGCTACATTAGTGCTCAATTATTCAATATGTAAGTCTCTTTATGTAGATTTCATTATTGTTTTATTTTATACTATTTTAAATTATATTATGTTTGTTTTAATTTATTTTTTCGGACACATAGGAGACTGTAGTCAGTCCTAATTTTATATTTATATACACCACAATGATCCTACATACCACAAAGGTTACACTAAAATTATAAAGGAAGGTTTGAAGGGGTGAAAACATGTGCATCCACCTTTTTTCTTATCACAAAGAGAAAAACACAATCATTACCTTTGATCGTGTACACCCTAATAATAGTTGGTACATAGTAGAACACTTGGTTTGGTTTACAAATAGGCCTTGAGTGTATGCAAAGGTGTTATGGGCCTCAAGTTCTCAAATATTATGTACTTGGTGGTGTGAGTTAGAGTGTTTTTCTAGACATGCTCCTGAAGCTCCACAAATGTAAGCAAATATCGATGCAATAAGTTTTCCTCAAAACCAGTGGGGTGAAGGAAGTAGTGGATCAAATGGGATTCAAGGTTTTCTATGTATGATTGGGGGAACATCATAATGCTTTCAATATTAGTCATGGAGGCCAAAGGCCACTCCCTTCCTTGGTATTCCCATCTCGGTAAACTTAAAAGATCACATATCCTTCCTTGCAAGGCTTTGAAAGTCAAATAAAACATGTTTTGTTAATTTTGAAGAAGTGAAGTGGCCTCTTTCATCATTTATTTCATGTTCCCTTCTGAAGGAAAACATTGGAGTACTTTTGAGCTATAAAAACATGTACATTTAAATAGCAAAGATCATTTTAATTGGACAAATTTAGAAAAATAACTCTTGTAAGGAGACATTGAGGCAATACATATTTTAATATGAGTGTTTCTATACAACTATTATGTTGGTATATGGTGGGGTAAAAATTTAAGTTTTGTTAATTTTAATGTTGTACTATGTATTTCAACTTGTTATAAACTCGAAGAAGTTTAATCACATTTGTGTGTTTAAACTTATGTTCTTTGCATAGATGGGTTTCGAGATTCATTAGTTTTTCATAGCTTAAAACTTTGTTTGAATATTTTTTATTTAAAGAACGAGGATTAAAAAACTACTGGGATGTTTCAATTGTTTATTCAACAACATCAACCCCACCTCACACAACATCGACTACTTGAGTACCTACAAATCATACTTTGTGTATCTTAACCACAATCATTTGCAGGTGTAGTAAACTAGAGGACCGAGACCAAAAGGTGACTATAAGAATCTCAATTGTGAATGCATTTAGGATACATGAATTTTTAGATGTAGAAAAGTGGATCGACACTGATAGATTTTGTCCCTCGCAAATCATGTACTTCATATATATTAAATTTGGTCACATTGAGTTTCATCACTTGTTGACACATGTGAGTTCATCTACAAGTAATGTACTTTATGTATCCTAAATGCAGTCACATTTATATTCTCACAATCATCACTTATAAGTGCACTCAACTTGTGGATTAAGACTACAAGGCAACTATAAGAATCTCAAATATGACTTCATAGTTGGATTTAGGAAGTATTATACTTTTTAAGTTCTCTCAAGTGGATCAAGACTAATATATCTTATCAAAATTAAATAGATATTTAATATGGATATGTTCTATGAGTCTTGACCTACTTGAGTACACCTATAAATCATACTTTGTGTATCCTAATTATATACTTAATATTATTAGAGTTGTCACTTTCTAGCCTAATCAAGTGTACGTGAAAATTCATACTTTATGTATCTTAAATGTAGTCACATTGAAATTTTGCAATCATCACTTATAAGTGTAGTGAAATAGTGGATCAAGACTACAAGGTGACTACAAGAATATCAATTATGAATGCATAGCTAGATATGAGAATTATTACAATTTGTATTTGTAGTCAATTGGATTGGGATTGACAAATTTTATCATGTTTGCATAGATATTTACAAAGGATGCTATTTATCAGTCTCGACCTACTTGAATGCACCTATAAAGTGTAATTTACATATCCCAATTGCAGTTAAATTAATATTATTGTAGTCATCACATCAGCAATATCTATGGAAATGATGTGACAATATCTAGCATCTTACCAATTAATCATCCTCTAATATCTACATAAAGGTTTTGTGAGAGACATGGTCTATCATTCAATATAACTAATTTGTGATTATTTTCTATTTATAGTAGGTATAAGAGAACATTTACTATGGATTGAGAGAACATTATTACATAAAGGTTAAGATATAAATCAAAGTTGTCACTAGTGCTCAATTATTCAAGTTGCAAGGTTCATTGTATAGGTTTAATTTTTATTTTATTTTATTTTAATATTATTTGATATCGATGATTTTTTTTACCCTCATGGAATGATAATGTAAATATGTTTTTATTCAAGTTTCATTTGTGTAACATGTCATCAAGATTTTGGTATGTATATATAAATGAAATTCAAGATATAAATTCAATATATTGTAATTGGGTGTGAAATGTGTGATCATGAAACAACCTGAAGTTGTTGTGTGGTCATGTAATGGCTAGAGCTCTAAGACTACACACAATAAGGCTAAATACCATGCACTTTAAAAATTAATGGAGGTTGATGTATACACATAATATTTTTCACTTTGTCATTTACTGACACTTTCTCTTGTAGTGACTTGTTGAGAATCAGTCTCCCTGAGTGCATGCCTTAAAGGGTGCACTGGGAAAGGGGTGGGCAGGATCATGGTGATTTGAAATAGATGTTATTCCTATCATGATCATATCATTCCTACTACTAGTCTAGCTTCTTTAGATTATATTTTCATTTATCTTCTTTCATCATTTCCTATTTAGTTGTGCTACTTTATTTTATATCCTACAACATAGGCCAAACCAATACAGTCTATTTTGTGCCTTTTGCCTTCTTACCCTATGTAGTTCTGAGTAGGTCTTATGACATTTGTATTGTATCAGCTGACATCTTTCAACTGCATCGACTTAGTTGATATTATCAGCTTAGTGTTAGAGTTGGTTTTAGGTATTGGATCAATATAGGTGTCATGTTTCATTTCAAACATATCATATACACTATTTTCATTCTGATTTTACTCACACTTTTGCCCTAACTATACCTGCCAAATCGATATAATTGTTTGCATGTTTATTTCAATTCATTGAATACTTTAAATTGATTTTTGACATTGATTTTCAAATTTTATTTTTTATTTGTTTGGATTTTCCTAAAAACCGTGTTCTAAAAATTATAAAAATACATGGAGATATGTCATTTTTGGGTAAGTGATATCCTATTTTACCAACACTATAAAGTGAGGGACATTATCACAATACCTAGGTCCTTGACAATGTTATACACAGAGTTTAGTTTTCACATACCTCATGATATATTATAAACTCCTAGGATTCCATTTTTATTGAACTTTAGGAAACCAAGCATCCATTTTATTTTGTGGGGCACCTGAGAGGTGTGTATCACCTAGGGAATGTATTCTCACCATACCCTTAGAAATGGTTTTAGTGGGCTACAAGTATAATTTAGCCTCTATAGTTAGTGTTCTAAAACATTAGGCCAACATTAATCAATGAACAAACAAGTATATTTGTAAGCCCAAATTATCAATGAAATAATTTTAGTATACCTCCATGATATATTTTTTAAAAATTGTTTAGATGTTAATCATTGCTTGATTTACTTATTCTATTGCAGATTTTATCAACCAACCTAACACTATTTTATGTTGTGTATTATAACTGCATCAACTAGTCCAATACAATTATCTATCTATGCGAACTACATCTACCATCCTGATAAAATTCCCTATGTTTTTGTCCCTGATAGCATCAACATACTTGATATAGTCTAAGTGTTAGCCTCTTTTAGTTAATTGTATTGGCCAACCTGACACAGTTCCTTTCTGCTTCCTAATTACATTGGCCAGCTCGATACAATCTGATTTACCTAGTTTTTAGAATATTGCATTGGCCATCTCAATTTAGTTAGATTTTAATAGTTGGAAATAGTGTTGTCTTTCCTCATATTGCATTGGCCTGGCTGATATAGTCATTTTTCCTAGAATTAGAAACTAATTACACCAACTTTCCTGATACCATTTATTTTCTGTAATCAGGGACTTTACAACCTTTTACAACATACTTAACATCATGATGTCACCTCTTAAGATCTTTCTTGCCAACCTTAACCCATTCAAATTATATATGGGTTGTTCCTTTCTTCCTTCCTTGTCCACTATTGAAGACAACTCTTCATGATGCTATTTTTCTCAAAATCATGCTAGATCTATCGAATGCAACATGGTTGAAACCAACCAAATCAAAGATCTATATTATCATGTCCACCTTATTAGAGTTCTTGATGAGAACATTGTTTACACTCAAAACAAGAGTGGTGGTCTCAATAAGCTTCCTCTTTCCTCTACAATAATTAGGGCAACCAACACTAATTTTTGGAATCTTCCTCCCAAGACTAATGTTGGTAATTCCTCTCCTAATACTTATAATCAAAATTCACCTCTATATAAAACTCAAGTCCTTACATAAATGGTCTAACAAATGAACCTTATGCAAGCTTCTAGTAGCCCTCAAATGCTCCAAATATAAAAGCACATTTTGTAAATGGCTAACTAATCTCAAGTCATCATGACTCAATGATATAAATTTTTTGTTCCTTCTCTTATAGATGGGAACATCATCCTTTAACCTCCTATGCCTAACAAAATGCTTCAACATATTCAAAATGAGCCTTTAGTTCCCTTCATTTTGTCCATAGACATTGAAAACATCTCTCCAAATATCACATGTGACACGACTAAATATCATGCCATCTTTCTTAAAAGCTTTGGCAATTTCTATAAGGAATGGGTTCAAACTAATACCCTTACTACCATCAAATGTTTAGCCAAAACCTTTAGTAAAGATGCTCTTGAATGGTACAATCAACTTCCTAGATATTTCATTACATAACTAGAGGATTTAGATAATACTCTAGTTAAGGAATTCTAACATAGTGACCTCCCTGAAAACACCCTTAGCCATTTCATTAATGCTAAATAACTTCTTAACAAATATGTTCACAATTTCATCAAACGATGGAAGTCTCTAGCTCATAAAGTAGACCATAACATGAGTGATGATAATATTTTAAAACTCTTTATTACTGATATTAAATCCCCTCTCCAATATAAGGTTAGGATATTCTCTCCTCAAACCTTAAAAGAGGCCTTCGATCAAGCCAAAAGGCAAGATTTCCTCATGGCACAATTTGAACCTTCTAAAATTCCTAAAAATGGATCTTCCCAAACAATCAATGTGATAATCACTAATAATCCTTGAACCAAAGTAGGATCATCCAAATCAGATAACCAAATTCCCTCTCACCCACCCTTTAGTGTGCAATAAATAAAAAAATTGTTATCTCCTTCTAAATCTTTTGTATACACTAATATTGTTTCCTCACCATGGTATGATCCTAACTAGTTTTGTTGGTTCCATGTTGACAGTGGTCACTCTCATGAGACATGTCAGATGATCCAAAAATTTGTTGTAACTATCATTCTAGGGAAAAATTTGATCATGATGCTATTATCAAATAGCACCATAACGAATATCATAAGGCTTATTAAAAGCGAACCTATAATCCCAACTCTACAATCTAAAAATCTCAAAAATCATTTTAATCGTGATATCCCAATACATAAAATTCTAATGAAATCACTTGTGCGATTGATGCTGACTATAATAGATATTACACTAATTCCAATATGTGAATGCAATAAAGGTCAACTACTGTCATAAACCCGCTCACAAAGATCTTGTCACTAAACCTAAGAAGCCTTCACTTGAAGAATAACTTCTCAAGGATACTACTACCAATACTAATTCACCTTTTGATCCACAAATTAGTGATGATCGCGCTCTACCATCAGAGCCTCAACCTAGTTCCTCCAATCCTTCTTCAATCATTCCTCCTAAAATCACTACTACTAATCAACGTAAGCCTCGTTATGGCTCAACCTCTAAACCAAAATGGAATTTTCTAGTTGAGCTTAATTCCATGCCTTACAAAATCCCTCCAATGGAGCTTAAATAACTTCTCCTTATCATCATAAGTTTCTCATGCAAATTTTTCAAGACATTGAAGAGTCCCCATCTATCGGATCCTAAATGCTTGTTTCAATCTTTGAAAGTCATGCACCTACAAAAGTTCATGCTATCAAAAACATTTCTCATTATTCTTCCTCTAAGAAACCCTCCATAGATTTTATTGAAGAAGACGTGATTAATGATGAGATCCTTTTTTGAGCTAATGAACCACCCCTCATTATTAATATTGTGATCAACAACACCTTAATAAGAAAGGTCTTGGTGGATGAAGGATTTGGTATTAATGTTACTTCCCTTTGGTTAATTAAACAACTTGGATATTCCAAAGATAACCTTAAGGAAACTGGACTTACTTGCTATATATTTGACAAAACTAATCAAAAACCTCTTGGTTGTATTTGGTTCCCTTTCATATTGGGCCCAAAATAATATGAACCAAGCTTATGGGTTAGATATTACACTTTCTTATAACCTCCTTTTAGGTCATTTATGGACTCACCAAATGCGAGCTATCACATCTCTCAGTAGTTAGTGCACAAAGTTCATCTATGATGGAAAGCATTAAAAGCATGAAGTAGATCCCAATCCGTGGGGTATTTAGCTTCCTAATCTTAAATCTCAATATCACATCTCCACCGTTCCTCATATTAATAGTACTTCTCTACCTAATTTTGTCAATATGATTCTCGATTTTTGAGTCACTCTTGTAGATTCTAATGATGAGGAGCCCAATGAATTGTAAAACATTTTTAATACCACTAAGTTACCTCCTTACATAGTGGAATGGCTTCCTCCTTCTCTCCTTCCATGAGATTGGACCATTTCTTTGATTGATGACAATATTGAAAGTCCTCCCCCATGCAATGCTAATGAAGCCTCTTACACAAAATATGTTTTTATGAAATGATTTTGGGGTAGCCAAATTATTTCAAGATCCTTTATTAATGTCCTCATGCACTTTCAATAAAATGGGTGTTTCCACCATAGATACTTCCACTAAAATTATTTAGCCAATTTCTCATGCATATAACATTTCTCTATCATATGATGATGATTATATCAATGTCCAAGCTCAATCACAAGACTTGAATGTAATGCATTATCAAAAGACTCTTGATAAAATGCATGCTTTTAACTGATATATTCTTTTAGTTCACCTATCCTTTGATAATATTGATGATGAACTAGAACCTAAAATTTATGTCTCTCATGTCAACCCACCATTGGTAAACACCATGGGTTGTTTAGTGAATTCTTGATTTCCCTAAATCTGATGGCATCAACCAACCCAATACCATCTATATTGTTCATCTTAATTTTAACACTATCAGAGTAACCAATATCTTTTAATCTATCACTCAAATTTCAAACTGCATTAACCAACCTGATATAGTCCAACCTTCAATCCCCAACTGCACAAGCTAGGCATTTTTAAGTGTCAATGTAATTTATTTATCATCATCAGTTCTAGTAAACTATATCGGTCAAGTTAATACAATCAAAATTTCTTATGTTCCTACTAATTGTATCACCCTACTCGATATAGTTCAACCCAGTTCTTCTATACCAAGTCAAAATTGCTTTTATGCCTGCTAACTGTATTAACTTGCTTGATACATTTCAACCTAGTTCTTCTATAACAAATTGTATCAGCTAGGTTGATATTATACAGTCAAACTCTTTGACTTGTGATATTATCTTAGATGTTAAAGCTTTATTGTAAGACAAATAAATTTTGAGTGTTATGGTAAATGTAATTAGATTATGGACCTTGAAGTAGATGTTGAATACTGTGAACCTTTACCTACGCTTCCTAGTGATGAAGTTATCTTCAAATTACTCCATGATAAATAACCTATACTTCCTCCCACATCAAAAACTTAGCCATTTTGAAAAAAATACTCCTCACTTCAATAATTTAGTTTTTAGTATTGGTCCAATAACAAATTATATTTCTAAGATTCCTTTAGCTCCATATCATTTCTAAAATGGAAATGCCATGCTTGTTGAACAAACTTATAAAATTAACTATGATATTGTTGGGTGAATATTTTGTCAATCAGCGTACTGATAAACAAAATAGGTCTGATCAGCCACAGCAGGAAGATTGGTCAACCAAATGTGTAGGTTTACCACATCAAAAGGGGACTAATCTCTCCTCTCATCAAGGGGAGGTTCCTTGTAGATATGCAAGAGTTATATATATATATATATATATATATATAGAAAATAACACTCAAGGGTAGGATAAACCATCCATCTCTCTTTTTTCAGAGATGATGTGCACAAATCAAAGGAGAAATCCTGATGAAATGATAGAAGACACTCCTCTTCTTTCAGGAGTGTTGTTCAACAGACAAAATGAATCTTTTTGGTGGTGACAAATAACTGTAACAGGGTGCAGTGACATGGCAGGATGAAATGAGTCACAAAGTCTCCACCTCAATTGCCAAAGAGTGAAATATGAAGAACAATGAGGGCACAAAGTCGTCCCAAGGTTCTTTACATAGAAACAGAAAATAAACACACACTGAAGATAATTACGACAACACAAACTTTGAAAGTAACTGGCTTCAGGACACCTTTTTTATCACCTCCACTAGTTCTGCTTGTTAAATTGCCTAAACAAGAATACATTTAGAAAATAGACGCAAGAACAATTTTTTGAAATGATACAAGCTATAACAACACAAAATCTAAAAGTAACATGCTTTCTGATTCAAACAAAGAAATATGATGAACAATCTGAACTCAGTTTCAGTAATGCCTTTTAATTTGGGCAGAGTTTTGCTTCTGATAACTGAGATATATCTCCTCTAAAACAATAAGAGAGAGTCCAATATATAGCCCTCCAAGAAAGACTTGGGAGGAGTAACACATCATGTTGCATTAAATTTTGTCAAGAAGATATGTTGGAATCGGGTGTATTTGCCCATTTGCTTTTCTCAATGCAGAGAAATGGGTCACGTCATTGAATGTTTGCGTCCTCCAATGTCTACTTGGCGGTCTGCTTCTAGAAACATATTTCATGCATGGATCTTTCTGGTCTTCTTTGTTAGGGTGTGGAGCTAAAAGCTTCACCAAGGAGCACACTTAGCAGATTCGGGTCTACACAGACACCGGCATCGGTCAGGAGAGACCGACGTCGGTTAGGAGCAGTTGCAGAGACGCCGACGTCGGCAGAGGGTCAGCTGACGTCGGTCACAGACAAGCAGCAGGAACCAACGTCGGTTACCTGCGTGTCCAGAAAGCTATTTTCGTGGACAGAAGTGAGTGTTTGCATGATGAGTTTGAGTTGTAGTCTCAAGCTCGCGTCTCTATTATTGGCAATACTATTTTTAGAGCCCTTGTTCAAGTGGCTTAACTGCTTGTTGGAAGGACATGCTCAAGTCTCATAATTCTATATGTAGAATTAGATCTTCCTAGCTTATCGTGATCATTGTAGTTGGGTGAATTATTTTTGTAATTCATTGTATGAGAAGAACAGTACAGAATTGAATCAATCTAGGCTTGTTGGAGTTGATTGTTCTTGAGAGAGAGAGCTCTTAAGGAATAGAGATCTATACATCCAGGAGAGGTGTGGAAGAAAGAAGCTTTTTTCAATTGTATTCCTTTTGTAAAGAGTTTGTTAATACAAGTTTTCAGGGTGTTTTCTTGTATCTCTTGTTCTTGCTATTATCATTCTAGTTACTTGTCAATCTGATTTAATTTCGCGTTTATTGCTTTCACAATTGTAATCTATTGTTGACTTGATCCCATAACAAGTGGTATCAGAGCCTTGGTTGCAGGTTCAGAGCTTGATATCCAATAATTGGTATCAAAGTTCAGGTTCACTAACAGGTGGTTCAGATCTGTGTAGTGTGTATTGATTACAGGTTCTCACAGGAATTTTTGCAGGGATTTCTATTTGAGTGGGAGAAGCAATGGCAGATGAAAGTAAATTGAGAATGGAAAAGTTCAATGACAAAAATTACCAACACTGGAGAATGCAGATAGAGGATTATCTGTATCAGAAAGATCTCTACTTACCGTTAGGTGGGGTTGCAAAGAAGCCCAAAGACATGGAGGATGAAGAATGGGAATTTCTTGACAGAAAGGCTCTGGGGTCTATAAGACTGAGTCTAGCATCCACTGTAATATCCAATTTATCACAGGCAAAGTCTACGATAGAGTTGATGACTACGTTAGCAAATTTGTATGAAAAACCCTCAACTTCCAATAAGGTATATTTTATGAAGCAGTTATTTAATTTGCATATGAATGAAGGTGGATCTGTTTCTACTCATCTGAATGATTTCAATGGAATTGTGAATCAATTAAGTTCAGTGAATATAGTATTTGATGATGAAATAAAAGCTCTTTTAATATTATGTTCTTTGCCTGAAAGCTGGCATGGCTTAGTAATGACAGTAAGTAATACTGCATCTGCATCAAATATTTTGAAAGTAGAGGATGTTGTTAGTGTTATCTTGAATGAAGAAATACGCAGAAAAAACACAGAAGAGGCATCTGGGAATGCTTTAAGTTTTGAGAGCAGGGGAAGGCAAAAAGAGAAGAGCAAGAAAGGCAGATCAAGATCCAAGTCAAAGGGGAAAGGCAGATCTAAATCCAGAAATGGCAGAAGGCCACAATGCTGGAATTGTGAAAAAATGGGGCACATAAGCAGAGATTGTTGGTCAAAGCCTAAGGAAGACAATCAGCACGAAGGAAAGGAAGAAGCCAAGATTGCAGGTATTGCACAAGATGCTTTAATTTTCTCTCTGCATAATAATATGGAATCTTGGGTATTAGATTCTGGTGCATCTTTTCATGCTACCCCTAACAGGGAATATTTTAGTGACTATATCCATGGAGATTTTGGAATAGTGTATCTAGGGGATGATGAGCCCTGTAAAATAATTGGCAAAGGTAAAGTGCAGCTGAAGATGCAGAATAGCAACACATGGGTGTTGAGAGATGTGATGCATGTTCCTAGCTTGAAGATAAATTTGATTTCTGCAGGAAAGTTAGGGGATGAGGATTGTACAGTAACTCTCACAGCAGAACCTTGGAAGGTGACCAAGGGTGCACTTGTTATGGCCAGAGGTAAGAGAGAAGGTACTCTCTATTTGTGCAATTGTGTTACTAACAAATCTCCTTTTGTATTATCTACTTCAGATGTGGATGCTAAATTGTGGCACTCAAGGCTTGGCCACATGAGTGAGAAGGGGATGTCAATTCTTAAGTCCAAAGGTATGCTTTCAGATTTAAAAGGCATAGATCTAGAGTTTTGTGAGCACTGTGTATTTAGAAAACAGAAAAGGGTTAGTTTTCTCAAGACTAGGTCTACTAAGAAGAGGCATAAGTTGGAGCTTGTTCACACAGACGTGTGGAGACCGGCTCAGGTTGCTTCCATTGGAGGATCACAGTACTATGTATCTTTCATAGATGATGCTACAAGAAAGGTATGGATCTATTGTATTAGAAGGAAATCTGATGTATTTGAGACTTTTAAAGTTTGGAAAGCTATGGTTGAGAATGAAACAGGTAAAAGATTAAAGTGCCTGAGATCAGACAATGGCGGTGAGTTCTGCAGTCATAAGTTCAAAAATTATTGCTACATGCATGGAATTCGCAGGCAAAAGATGGTTCCAAGGACACCTCAGCAGAATGAAATTGCTGAAAGGATGAACATGACAATAATGGAGCGTGCAAGATGTATGAGATTGCATGTCGATTTGCCCTTACAGTTTTGGGCATAAGCTGTTGACACTGCAGTATACCTGATTAACAGAGGACCCTCTACAGCTCTGGATGGTGGTATTCCAGAAGAGGCATGGACAGGTAAAAAAGTTGATCTCTCATATCTCAAAGTTTTTGGTTGTAAAGCCTTTGTGCACATAGATAAAGAAAATAGAAAGAAGCTAGATGCTAAGTCTATGAGGTGCACGTTTATTGGCTATGGCTCAGATGATTTTGGTTATAGATTATGGAATCTAGAAACTAACAAGGTAATCAGGAGCCGTGATGTTGTTTTCAATGAAAGAGTGATGTATTGTGATCAGCTAAGGAAGTTGAATCAATCTGAGCAGAGCAATGGTGAATTGGATGAGGTGAAAGTCCAAGATGAGCTCGCGGGAAAAAGAAATAATCACTTGCAGAAAAACACAGAGACCGACGTCGACAGGTTAGGAATCGACGTCGACAGTACAGAAACTAGCGTCGGCCGTACAGAGACCGACGTCGGCAGAACAGGTACCGAGGTCGGTCAGATAGAACCGACATTGGCCAGTAACAGGTCTGCAGGTGACCGAGGTCGGTCACTGTCAGAGAATTTGGGTGGACAGCGTGTTGTAGACGAGTCTCAGACACCCATTAGGAGGTCAGAAAGGGTGAGTAAGCCTCCAATTAGATATTCTCCTTCTTTATTTTACTTATTGCTAACTGATGGTGGAGAACCAGAGAGTTTTGAAGAAGCAATACTAGTGGAGTCCAAGAGTGAGTGGGAGCGTGGCATGGTTGAGGAGTTGGAGTCCTTAAGAGAGAACCAAACATGAGATTTGGTTGAATTGTCAGCTGGTAAGAGAACACTCAAGAACAAATGGACCTACAGGTTGAAAGAAGGTGAGAATAGACAGATGAGATATAAGGCCAGATTGGTAGTGAAAGGATTTGCACAAAAGCCAGGTATCGACTTTGGTGAGATTTTTTTTTCTGTTGTTAAAATGACTTCTATAAGGGTTGTATTGTCTTTGGTTGCTTTTGAGGATTTGCATCTTGAGCAGCTAGATGTTAAGACATCATTTCTTCATGGAGATTTAGATGAGAAAATTTATATGGAACAGCTAGAAGGATTCGAGGTCAAGGGTAAGGAGAAGTTTGTGTGCAGGTTGAAGAAAAGCTTGTATGGCCTCAAGCAAGCTCCTAGGCAATGGTACTTAAAATTTGACAGGTTTATGACTGAGCATGGCTACAGTAGGTGTCAATCAGACAATTGTGTGTATTTCAAGAGATTTGATAACGGTAGATATATTATTCTATTGTTGTATGTAGATAATATGCTGGTTGCAGGATCTCACATGTAGGATATCTCAAAGCTTAAGGTGAAATTAGCTCAAACATTTGCTATGAAGGATTTGGGAGCAGCAAAGAAAATCTTTGGCATGAGCATTAAGAGAGACATGAAAAATCACAGGTTATATTGTCTCAAGAAGATTATGTGGACAAGGTGTTAAAACGGTTCAATATGCAGGATGCTAAATCGGTAAACACACCTTTGGCTGGACATTTTAAGTTGTGTAAAGAACAATGTCCTAATTCATATGATGAGGTAGAGTACATGAGTAAGGTTCCATATTCTTCTGCAGTAGGGAGTTTGATGTATGCAATGGTGTGTACTAGACTGGATATTTCCCAAGCAGTGGGAGTGGTAAGTAAGTATATGGCCAATCCAGGTAAGGAACATTGGAAAGCAGTTCAGTGGATCCTTAGATATCTGAGAGGAACCAGCAGTAGGCACTTGTGCTATGGAGGTTCAGATACTTCTCTACATGGTTATGTAGATTCAGATATGGCAGGTGATTTGGATGGCAGGAGGAGCACTACAGGTTATGTTTTCACTATAGGTGGAACGGCGGTTAGCTGGATATCTAAGTTGCAGAAGGTTGTTGCCTTGTCAACTATAGAAGCAGAATATATTGCAGCCACATAAGCTAGCAAGGAGATGATATGGATGACACGATTCATGGATGAGCTTGGTAGGGAACATGACAGTTGCAGATTGTACAGTGACAGTCAGAGTGCAATCTATTTGGCTAAAAATTCAGCCTTTCATTCAAGAACAAAGCACATACAGCTAAGGTATCACTTCATACGACAGGTATTGGAAGATGGTGAGTTGAAGCTGGAAAAGATCCATACAGATAGGAATCCTGTTGATATGCTAACAAAGCCGGTTACAAAGGAGAAGTTGAATCTTCATTCAACTTCTGTTGGTCTTCATGATTGAGTTGAAGATGGAGGAGCTAGAAGATGTTGCTGTACAGGTACTGGTGCAGCTGTTTATCTCCAAGTGGGAGATTGTTAGGGTGTGGAGCTAAAAGCTTCACCAAGAAGCACACTTAGCAGATTCGGGTCTACACAGACACCAACGTCGGTCGGGAGCAGTTGCAGAGATGCCGACGTCGGCAGAGGGTCGGTCGACGGCAGTCACAGACAAGCAGCAGGAACCGACGTCGCTTACCTGCGTGTCTAGAAAGCTATTTCCGTGGACAAAAGCGAGTGTTTGCATGATGAGTTTGAGTTGTAGTCTCAAGTTCGCGTCTCTATTATTGGCAATACTATTTTTAGAGCCCTTGTTCAAGTGGCTTAACTGCTTGTTGGAAGTACATGCTCAAGTCTCCTAATTCTATATGTAAAATTAGATCTTCCTAGCTTATCCTGATCATTGTAGTTGGGTGAATTATTTTTGTAATTCATTGTATGAGAAGAACAGTATAGAATTGAATCAATCCAGGCTTGTTAGAGTTGATTGTTCTTGAGAGAGAGAGCTCTTAAGGAATAGAGATCTATTGAGAGATCTATACATGCAGGAGAGGTGTGGAAGAAAGAAGCTTTCTTCAATTGTATTCCTTTTGTAAAGAGTTTGTTAATACAAGTTTTCAGGGTGTTTTCTTGTATCTCTTGTTCTTGCTATTATCATTCTAGTTACTTGTCAATCTGATTTAATTTCGCGTTTATTGCTTTCAGAATTGTAATCTATTGTTGGCTTGATCCCCCAACATTCTTCATCATTCCTCCTTTTCTAGTTGTTGAATAGGGTCTTTAGTTCAATTGGATCTTGCTCTTTGGTCACTTTCCAAATAGGTGAGGACACTTGGCAGCATCCATGAGACTCTGAGAGATGCTTATTGAAAGAAGCTTTGAAACTTGTAAGAAACTCAAGATACGGATACAGACACTTGTCACATTCTGCAGGACATGTGGCAGCTTCTGCTTGTCTATAGAAGCTTTAGAAACATTTTTGAAAGTCCTACGGAAGAGAACATGTGGTAGTCTCCACTGAGCTTTGGTTATACTATAGAAACACTCAGGACCTATTTTAAATTCACTCAGATGCTGACACTTGTCGGTGTCTGCCGTGCTTTAGCTACCTTTCGAAAGTCTTTAGGAGTCATATTAGTTTCCTGCAAAAGATGACACGTCACGGCTTCCGTTGAGTTTAGCTACTCATCCGAGACCCACCACAGTCCTTAACAAAGATACCAAATGAGGAAACTATAGATGTCGACACGTGGCGGCTTTCGCTGAGCTTTAGCTTTCCTTTTGAAACATTCTAGACTCATTTTAGATTCATGTGGATGATGCCACGTGGCACGTTCCACTGCAAGAAAATGTGTCTCAACAGACGACACATGGCAATTTTTGCTGAACTTTGTAAGGGACACATGGCACGTTCTGTTGCAATATTTATAAGGGACACATGGCAGATTTTTGAGCTTTTGTCTCCTCGATGGGTTTTTTGTTTCGAGGGACTTTTCTTTCAGACAAAAAGTCTGAAGGAATTCTTTTAGACAATTTGTTCGAAGGAAATATTCCTTCGCTTTGTTTCTACTTCCTATCGGGCTCTCTTCCCGGGTGAATTTATTTGGACAAAAAGTTTAAAGGATTTTTGCTTTGACCATTTTGCCGCGAAAACTTTTTGAAGAAATTCCCTATGTCCACCTTTGCTCACTGCCCTTTGCAAGGGTACTCAGCTTGGTTCAATGTCCTCTGCAAGGGTACTTTTTCCTTTGGCTTTGCCTTCGTCAAATTTTGACTGATGTTCAATAGGTGACACGTGGCATCATTCACTTAAATTAAAAAGGCTTTGGAGGCCTTTTGAGAGTCTCACAGAAGATGACATGTGGTGGCTTCTGCTGAGCTTGAGAAACACTATAGAGATCAACGGGACTCATTCAGATTCTCTTAGACGATGACACTTGGCACGTTTCACTTATCTTACAATGGATACATGGCAACTTCCACAACTCTTCGAAACAAAGTAGAATGGGGCTCAATAGATGACACTTGGTAGTATCTGCTAGAATCTGATGGGTTTTTGCTTTGGGTTTTTCTTGCCTTAGTCACTTTTACCATGGAAATTCCCTCTGCAAGGGCACTTGTCTCTTCACCTTTTGGGGCAGTCCTTTGAACTTGCCACTTGAACTGATCGATTGAACCAACTTTGGTTCAACGGTTCAATGGTTCATTCCTTCATTTCTATTTGTTCAATTGACCGCTTGAACCAAGCTTCTTGGAAATAAACTGTGTTGAACCAACTGCTATTGAACCTATTGAGGCTTTGAACCCACTGAAACTTTAAACTTGAGTGGTTCAATGGTTCAAGCCTTCTTCTCTTTTGATAAGTGTTTTGAAGCTATTGAACCTGAAGCGATTAAACTTTGACCCTTGACAAAAGCACTTAATTCTTGAAACTTGTTGACATCGTTGAACCCATTGAACCTATTGAGGATTTTAAAATGGTTCAAGGTTTAATGGTTCAAACATTGTATAGAAGCTTGCCGATTGATTCTTTTGGTTGAACCAAGGTGTTGAACTAGTCTTGAAAATGGCTAAGTGTTGGAAACTTGTTCTTTTGATTGAAATCGCCTGTAGAAGCCTTTGAACCTGTTGAACCTGTTATTTTTTTGACCAAAAATCTTGAATAATTCCCAATTTTAAGGTTTAGAATAATTTTTTGAAATGGAAAAAGATAATTTTGTCTTGCAGGACCAAACTAGCTTATATGTTGTCCCAAAAATGAGTGACATTTTTTGGGTACAACAGCTGGCTCTAGTTGGAGAAATTCTATCAATTGTAAAAAGAATTGAAGGGAGTAGAATCCAGAATCTCCAGTGTCTTCATGTTTACCATTGGGCTACAGAGTCATGTTACCCAAAAATGAAAGACGTAAAAAATAAAAACAAACAAAACAAAATAGAATTAAAAATTATACAAATATACATATGTACAGATGAAATGATCTAGTACTTAAATAATTGAAGTGTTTCAGATGATGCCCACTATGAGGTAGAGAAAAGAGTGTGCCATCTTGATACTTCAATAGAAATCTATTTTCGCCATTGTGCTGATGAATAATAAACGGGCCTCTCCAAAGGGAGTCAAACTTTCTATGCATCCTTTTTAGTTCTCTCCTTTTGTCCCACAATAGGACTTGATCTCCAACTTGGAAATCATAGTTTTTTGCTTTTTGGACGAAGAGTTTCTTCACCAGACTTTGATGGGCAGCAATTCGATCCACCACTATAGTTCTCTGCTCATCCAACTCAATTAGGCACATGATCCTCTTATCAAAGGGGCTTTCATATGTCTAATCTTCAATTGCCTTAGCTAATTTTAATGCTGGCAATTCTAAAATGATTGGTATCTTAGCATTGATACCATAAAAAAGTTAGAAAGGAGACATATCAATTGCCCTCTTTGGTGTGATTCTATCTGCCCATAGAGCGTCAACCAATGCTTTATGCCATGTTCTTTGGTTGTCATCTGTCAGCTTCTTGATGATGGTCACTAGGTTTTTATTGCTTGATTTAGCTTGTCCATTCTCTTGTGAAAAGTAATCAAAAAAATGGGAGAGTGTAATCACATAATATAAATAGAATTGATTGATCTCTTGGGAAGTGAAACAAGCTGCATTATCAGTAACAATCTTGGTTAGAACTCCAAACTTGGAAATGATATTCTCCTTGAAGAAGTTGCAAACTACTTCTGAAGTGGCATGTTTGGTTGGAATAGCTTCTACCCACTTGGTGAAATAGTCAGTTGTTGTAAAGACATAATCATGTCCAGCACTTGAAGATGGATTTATAGTTCTAATAAAATCAATTTCACATTGCTGGAATGGTTCCTTTATGACCACTGGCTTGAGAGACAGGGTAGCTAACTTAGGTCTTCCAACAAATTACTAGTAGAGTTCACATTTTCTCACCCACTTATATGCATATTGAAAAAGATTTGGTTAGTAATACCTGGCTCGCAGAATCTTGTTGGCTATCATAGGAGCAAAAGAATGTCGTCCACATGCTAGATTGTGAAAATATTTCAAAAGTTGGCTTTGTTGCTCTTTGTCTACACAGCGAAGGAATACTCCATCAAGGCTTCTCTTGTACAGGCCTTTGTCCCAAAAGACAAAATTGACAGCTTTTAACTTAATAGTTCTCTTTTTTTTGTAAGATAAATGAGCAAGTCATTCACCATAAGTAAGAAAATGAGCAATACCTGAATACCACACATTGGTAGTGGAGACAAAGAAGACTATTGGTGTGTTTTCTACCTCTTCTTCTTCACTCTCTATTTTTTCTAGTTTGTTATCAACAATTAATTAGCATAAGCCTTTTTCCCCTACCAGCTTTGTTGGTTTGATGTCTAGATCAAACTCATGGATCTTTGCAATCTAATTATCTCTTTTTGTTTCAAACTCTTGTTGAATTAATATGGACTTGACTGTAGTGTCAGGAACCAAGGCAGTAGTGTGTGAATTCAAGATATAGAAGCGAATATGTTTGACTGCTTTCACCACTGCATAAACATGTTTCTCCATGTTCAAATACTTCAGCTCATGGGCTTTGAGAGGAGAACTCATGAAAGAAATGAGAGATTCTATACCTTCTTTATCTGTTGAACCAAAATTGTTGAAAGCGTGTGTTCAGAAGCATAATTGTATATGATGAACTCTTTGTTGTAGTCTGGACAAACCAGAGTTGGGGCGTGGGCAATGGAAGTCTTGATATCCTCAAACGCTGACTTGCCTTCTTTAGTCTAGCTGAAGGTGGTCTTCCCTTTCATCATGTTTACAATGTGTCGAGTCTTCTCAGCAAACTCGGGGATGAACCTTCGTAAGAAATTCACCTTTTCAAAGAAAGAGTGAACAACATTTTTACTTGTAGGCAAGGTAAGCTCTCAGATGGACTTGACTCTGTCTGAGTCAATCTTTATGCCTTCTTTGGACACAATGTGTCCAAGAAGTTTTTTCTCTATTACTCCAAAAATAGACTTCTTGGGGTTCAAAGAAATACCATTCTAGTGGCAGCGCTCCAGTTTTTATTGCAGGTGGTGTATATGATCATAACG
Organism: Torreya grandis; assembly: GCA_037957365.1. NCBI lineage: Eukaryota > Viridiplantae > Streptophyta > Pinopsida > Cupressales > Taxaceae > Torreya > Torreya grandis. Next base: position 1,309,818 of record JARHVA010001687.1, on the reverse strand, counting down.
ATGCTTTGAAAAGATGGTCAAGTCATCAAGGTATATTACAATGAACTTACCCATCTCATCCTTGAAAGTAAGGTCCATTGCTCTCTGAAAGGTGGCACTAGCATGTATCAAACCAAAAGGCATCCTTTTATATGCAAACATGCCCCAAGGTGTGGTGAAGGCAGTCTTGTGTTGGTTTGCTTCACCAACTTCAACTTGATTGTATCCTGAGAAGCCATCTAGCATTGATAATATTTTCGAACCTATCATTGTTTGAAGCACTTGATCCATGATTGGTAAAGGATAGTTATCTTTCAAGGATGACTGATTTAGATTTATAAAATCCACACAGATGTGAATTTTGCCATTCTTCTTCCTTACAGGCACTATGTTTACAATCCATGTGGAATGATGGATTGAAAAAATGATTCTAGCATTTAACATTTTTTGTATCTCAAACCGAATAGCACCTGATATCTTTGAATTGTACTGTCTGAATTTTTGCTTATAATGCATTGAGTCAGCTTTGAGAGGAATGTCACGGCGATTTCATCAGGCCTGAGAGACTTCAGGTCATCATAGAAGTATGCTAAGACATCATGTATTGGCTAATCAAAGTGGTGAACTTGAACTTTTCTTCCTGAGTGCAGCACTTACCAATGTTAACCATCTTGAGATTTTTTTCAGTAGTCAGATTTATTTGATCAAATCTCTGAGAGAAGCTTGAATCTATTTGTTGTTATTTGATAAATTTATCATGCTTGTCAAATAGTTTTTCAAGAGAATCAGGCCTTTAGGAATCTTATTTCCTTTGAGTTGCAAGAATTCTTCATTTGCATTTGAATTTGATTCATGGGCTGATTTACACTTCTGAGGTTCACTACCTTCAAAATACAGTTGTTCAAAGTTGTCTTTTTATTTCAAAAAGGCAATGATTTAGTGATCATCATTGAATACTTGTCAATGATCAGCATTGTCAGGCACACTTGGTCTAAAGACCAGCTCAATAGTGTACTTGTCTTCTTTGAAGTCTGAGTGAGGGACTAAGAGAGTTGCTGAAACAACAAGTGCATTAGCTCTGTCATTGGATTTCTTGGGTATGACAGAGATGTTGAAAGCATTAAAGCTTTCAATTTGGTCCCAGACTAGATTGCGGTAGTGGCGCAATCTTTCATTCTTAGTTTGGTACAAGTTCTTCACTCAAAAAACTACTAGTTCAGCATCTCCTTTGACATGAAGGATCTTGATGCCTTTGTCTCGGGCAACTTTCAATCCAAGCAATAGAGATTCATATTCAGCTATGTTATTAGTGTTGTTGAATTGTAACTATAAAGAGTAGGGCAAAATATCTCTTTGAGGAGATATCAATACAATCCCGGCTCCTGAATCGGTAGAGGAGCAACTGCCATCAAATTTCAGAGTCCATACCTCATCAGACACTGATTTTTTTTTAAATTTTTCTTCATTAGAGAGGGAAGATCCTTACCCATCTGTATTGCAACTTACCAACTCTTCTGTTGTTCTAGCTAAACTAATTTTTGGGTTGACACTTTTAAGAGCTTTATCAGATGCTTCATGAACTTTGTCTGTAAATAAAAAATAATTATCCATGCTTGAAGATTCAAACAAAATTTGAGCTTCAGGGGCTGATGTCTGAGTGACAATATATTTTGATTCATTTTCAAGAAGTAGTCTTTGCATGATGCCTTTGACAGGGATTCTTGCTTTAAATAGGTCCATGCTCAATTCTCCACCAACATCTTTGCATAAATTTTATTTTAGAAGAATGTTGTATGAGGGTGGGACATCAACCACCAGAATTGTCATTTTGATTCTTTTGTCTGTAAAGGCTGAAAATACAAATTGAGTGTCTTTGATTTGCCCTAGTAGTGGTACTTGCTTGTTCTCTATGGAGAAACACCTCCCAAATATTTTGGTCAATGTGAGGTCAAGGGATTCATCTATTTTGGCAGGCATGACATTGTCAGATGCACTTGAGTCTATAATGCAATTGTTCAGTTTGTGACCACTTATTAAAAAAAATATAGAAAGGTTCTATTTTTCCAAGGGCAGTAGGAGGAGTAATGACAAGATTATTTGAGATAGGCATATTCTTTGGAGAATCAGGAGTTACCTTCTTAGCCTCTTGTCCTACAGGGATGACCTTATTCTTCACACTCTCAACTAACCTATCCAACTATTTAGGATTGGATTGTAAATATTCAAACTCAGTCATTTGAATTTTGATTTTATTGACATGATCAATTATGTCAAATGACTGAATTGGACTAGGAATAGAGGAATGTAATTCAACTTTCTGGTTTGTAGGGGGAAGGGCTGATTTGCAAAATTGAAGTTAAAGGTGAAGGTGAAATTAATGTACTTACCTTTTTGGTGATCACTGGGTCCTTTGGCGGGAAAGGTAGAGAGGTTCCATGTTTAGCAATTGAAATTGTTGGTTGAGGTTGCTCTTTTGTTTTTCCTTTATCAGCTTGCTGGGCTGACTAGTTCTTAGACCATGTGAACACTATATATTATCCATCAAACGCTTCTCTTTTACTTCTGGGTTCATCCTAATAATTCAAAAAACCAATGTTGGAGTCATCCGCTGATTCTTCTTGGTTTTCTATAATGAGATCAACGCCATTTTTTTGATTCAATTCAAGCTGAAAAGAGAAATTTGATTTTGCTTCAAGATATCCCATTGCTGAATTGGCTAGGGGTGCTTCAATAGAAAGTTTTCCTTGTGGAGGAATAAGATGATTTAGCTGCCCTTGATTCCTAGCACCATTGCCCTAATACGACTGATTTGGAAATGTCCTCCTTGGCATATCTCTATATGAAAGAGCAGAAGACATTCCTTGCACCATTTACTTTTTAAGAGCAAGCAACTCATTTTCCAACTTCTGCACCATTGGATCAGTGGTGCCTGTAGATGGATATTCAAAAGATGACGAGGGTCTATTTCTATTAGGATCTCTCATTATCTTCCCTACTAAGATGAGATCATCTTCTACTTCAATGGGCAAATCTTGAGCTACAACAAGGTCTATTTGATTGGCACGTCTCAATAGGAAACTTCCTTAAGGGAACTGAGAATTAATGAAAAAATATTTGAGATTCTCAGCTGTAGGTCAAGCATTTATATGGATCATGTTCCTCAGTTTGTCAAACTTGGCTATGAAGTCCCTCATTGGTTCATGAGGCTGCTTCTTCATTTGTGTGAGCTGAGCTAGAAGGGCATGTGTATCTTCTGCATGTTTGAATCTGGCTTCAAACTTGGCTTTGAGGGTGTTCTAGTCAGTTACTGATCGAGTCTGCAAGTGGTAAAACCAATCTACAACAGCACCTTGTAATGTCTCTACAAATATTCTGACTACCATGTCCTCAAATTCCACTCCAATTACACCATAGGTTATGTTGAACGTTGCAATGTGTTCATTAGGGTGAACTTTTCCATCACCGTAGAATTTAGAGAAATTTTTCCTTGAACTGCATGAGAGCTCATGTAGAGGTGGAGTAAGATTGAGAGGGCGAAAAGAATTACCCCAGGGGCCTTGAATTGCCATTGTATGACTATGAAAATAAGTAATAACAAATTTTAGAGGGGTAATTATTGGTAAATCTTTATTAACAGCAGAAGAGGATGCATTGCCTAGTAATGGAGACCTGACTTTAGTAGGAGAAAAGTTCCTGGTTCATTGGAGGTGAGATGGTGAAGGAGACAAATCAAAATTATTTTGTTGTACCAACTCGAATACAGGGTCAACAATACCTTTAGCCCTTTGCCTTCTTGTATACCGTGAATCTGCCAGATTGTGAAACAGAAATGGAAAAGAATTGACACTGCTTCAGCTTGAAGCTTGAGGCTTTAAACTGCATGTTCTTTTCCAGTGGATTTGGTTTGTAGACCAGATTATATAACAAAAATGGATAAATATGGTAAGGTTATAATGATAATGGGTAAGAAGTGGAAGGGAGTCGCCAGAATATATAATGGATAAGGGTATAAAGATAATGGATAAGACACATGTGATGTTTCAATTTGAAAGCTTCAAATTGCACAAAATTACTGGTATCCCTAGTGGAGTCACCAAAAACTGTTGGGTGAATATTTTGTCAATCAACGTATTAATAAACAAAATAGGTTTGATCAGCCACATCAGGAAGATTGGTCGGCCAAATGTGTACGTTTACCACATCAAAAGGGGACTAATCTCTCCTCTCATCAAGGGGAGGTTCCTTGTAGCTATGCAGGAGTTATATACTATATATAAATAGAAAATAACACTCAAGGGTAGGATAAACCATCCATCTCTCTTTTTTTAAAGATATTTTGATGAAATGATAGAAGACACTCCTCTTCTTTTAGGAGTGTTTTTCAACAGACAAAAGAAATCTTTTTGGTGGTGACAAATAATTGTAACAAGGTGCAGTGACATGGCAAGATGAGATGAGACACAAAGTCTCCACCTCAATTGCCAAAGAGTGAAATACGAGGAAAAAAGAGGGCACAAAGTCATCTCAAGGTTATTTACATAGAAACATAAAATAAATACACATTGAAGATAATTATGACATCACAAATTCTGAAAGTAACTGGCTTTAGGACACCTTTATCACCTCCACTAGTTCTACTTGTTAAATTGCACAAACAAGAATACATTTAGGAAATAGACATAAGAATAATTTCTTGAAATGATACAAGCTATAACAACACAAAGTCTGAAAGTAACCTGCTTTCTTATTCAATCAAAGAAATATGATGAACAATCTAAACTCAAAGTTTTAGTAATGTCTTTCAATTTGGGTAGAGTTTTACTTCTGATAACCGAGAGAGATCTCCTCTAAAACAATAAGAGAGAGTCCAATATATAGCCCTCCAAGAAAGACTTAGGAACAATAACACATCATGTTGCATTAAATTTTGTCAAGAAGATATGTTGGAATCATGCGTATTTGCCCATTTGCTTTTCTCAATGTAAAGAAATGGGTCATGCCATTAAATGTTTGCATCCTCTAATGTCTACTTAGCGATCTGCTTCTAGAAATATATTTTATGTGTGGATCTTTCCAGTCTTCTTCATCATTCCTCCTTTTTTAGTTGTTGAATCGGGTCCTTGGTTCAATCGGATCTTGCTCTTTGGTCGCTTTCCAAATAGGTGAGGACACTTGGCAGCATCCATGGGACTCTAAGAGATGCTTATTGAAAGAAGCTTTGAAACCTGTAAGAAACTCAAGATGTGGATACAGACACTTGTCGCATTCTGCGGGACATGTGGCAGCTTCCACTTGTCTATAGAAGCTTTAGAAACATTTTTGAAAGTATTGTGGAAGAGAACATGTGGCAGTCTCCGCTGAGCTTTGGTTATACTATAGAAACATTCGGGACCCATTTTAGATTCATTCGGATGCTGACACTTGTCGGTGTCTGCCATGCTTTAGCTACCTTTGGAAAGTCTTCAAAATTCATATTAGTTTCCTACAGAAGATGACACATGGCGGCTTCCACTGAGTTTAGCCACTCACCCAAGACCCACCACAGTCCTTAACAAAGAGACCAAATGAGGAAACTGTGGATGTCGACACGTGGTGGCTTCCATTGAGCTTTAGCTTTCCTTTTGAAACATTCTAGACTCATTTTAGATTCATGCAGATGATGCCATGTGGCACGTTCTGCTATAAGAAACTGTGTCTCGATAGACGACACATGGTGATTTTCGTTGAACTTTGTAAGGGACATGTGGTGCGTTTCGTTGCAATCTTGATAAGGGACATGTGGCAACTTTTCGGGCTTTTGTCTCCTCCGTGGGTTTTTATTTTTGGGGGACTTTTCATTCAGATAAAAAGTTTGAAGGAATTCTTTCAGACAATTTGTCCGAAGGAAATCTTCCTTCGCTTTGTTTCTGCTTTCTATTGGGCTTTCTTCCTAGGTGAATTTCTTCAGACAAAAAGTTTGAAGGATTTTTGCCTTGACCATTTTGTCGTAGAAACTTTTCGAAGGAATTCCCTGTGTCCACCTTTGCTCGTTGCCCTCTGCAAGGGTACTCATATTGGTTCAATGTCCTCCCCAAGGGTACTTTTTCCTTTGGCTTTGCCTTAATCGATTTTTGATCGATCTTCAACATGTGACACGTGGCAGCATTTGCTTAACTTAAAAAGGCTTTGGAGGCCTTTTGAGAGTCTCACGAAAGATGACACGTGGTGGCTTCCACTGAGCTTGATAAACACTATAGAGATCAATGGGACTCATTCAGATTCTCTTAGATGATGACACTTGGTGCATTATGCTTATCTTACAAGGGATACGTGCCAACTTCCGCAGCTCTTAGAAACAAAGTAGAATGGGGCTCGGCAGATGACACTTGGTAGTATCTGCTGGGTTTTTGCTTCGGGCTTTTCTTGCCTTAGTCACTTTTACCATGGAAATTCCCTCTGTAAGGGCACTTGTCTCTTCACCTTTTGGGGCACTCCTTTGAACCTACCACTTGAGCCGATCGATTGAACCAACTTTGGTTCAACGGTTCAATGATTCATTCCTTCGTTTCTATTTGTTCAATTGACTGCTTAAACCAAGCTTCTTGGAAATAAACCGTGTCGAACCAACCGCCGTTGAACTTGTTGAGCCTTTTAACCCATTGAACCTTTGAACTTGAGCGGTTCAATGGTTCAACGGTTCAAACCTTCTTCTCTTTTGATAAGTGTTTTGAAGCTGTTGAACTTGAAGTGATTGAACTTTGACCCTTGAAAAAAGTGCTTAATTCTTGAAACCTGTTGACATCGTTGAACCTTTAAACCCGTTGAACCTGTTGAGGCTTTTAAAATGGTTCAAGGTTCAATGGTTCAAACATTGTATATAAGCTTGCCGATAGATTCTTTTGGTTGAACCAAGGTGTTGAACCAGTCCTGAAAATGGCTAAGTGTTGGAAACTTGTTTTTTTGATTGAAATCGCCTATAGAAGCCTTTGAACCTGTTGAACCTATTAGTCCTTTGATTGAAAAATCTTGAATAATTACCAATTTTGAGATTTAGAATAATTTTTTGAAGTGGGAAAAGATAATTTTGTCTTGCAAGACCAAAATAGCTTATATGTTGTCCCAAAAATGAGTGACATTTTTCGGGTACAACAGGTATGATTGCTAATCGTCAACCAATTTTTGTCTTTAAGTAACTTTGTCCTAAAGAGAAAGATAATTATAGCCTTTTTTCAAAAAATATCATGAAATATTTGCTTGGTCATATAAAGACATGCCTAACATTGACTCTAGCATAGTTGTCCATAACATCATTACATATACAAATGTGAAACCTGTGCGCCAAAAGAACCACAAGTTATTTCTCAAGGTTTCCACCTTATGTCACAAATAAATTATCAAGCTCTTAGATGTTAAGTTCATTAAGCCTATAAATTAATTTGAAGGGGTATCCAACATTGTTCCCATTCATAAGAAAGTCACTATAGTCATTCACATATGTATTTATTTTTATATTTCAAATATAACATATCCTAAAAATAATGTTCCTTTACCATATATTGATGTCATTATTGATTATACAACTAATTATGAGATGTTATCCATCATGGATGGTTTTTCAAGATATAATCAGATTCACATTGCTCTTAAGGATCAACATTAAACCACCTTTAGTACTGAATGGAGAACCTATTGCTATTTTAAGATGTTAATTGGCCTTAAAATTCTAGAGCAACTTATCAACATGCAATGATCTATATATCACATGACCTCACCCATAAAATAGTTGAAACCTATGTGAATGTATTATTTATAAATCTAAACATCATGAAAACTTTTTTCACAATCTTGCTATCATATTTGACTGTTTCATCAAATACAAAGTTATACTTAATCTTTACAAGTATGTTTTTAGTGTCACCTCCAGAAAGCTCTTAGGATTCTTAGTATCCTTGTTATAGATTGATGTATATCCATCTAAAACCAATGTTATTGTCAACATGCCTATTTCTAGATCCATTCTTGACATTTGTACTTACCTTGGGAAGTTTGTAACAATCCAAAGATTCATCTCCGAAATGGCTTACCACATCTATTTGGTAAACTCTCTCCTAAAGAAAGATTTTGCTCTTGAATGGACTGATGCATGTCAAAAATACTTTGATAACAAGAATTAATCATTACTTCAATGTCCTACTCTTTAATCACTTTATAGTGATCATCCTTTCATCTTGTATACATCATCTACCCCCATATCAATTGGGTCAATGCTTGTGTAATAAGATGAATCAAGAAAAGAGTATGGCATTTACTACCTTAATCATGCCTTGATAAATTATGAGACTCATTACATGAAAGTGGAATGAGAATATCTTTCAAACTACTTCATAGCCAAAATGCTTCAACACTATATGATTTATTAGACCACTTATGTCATTGTCCATTCCAATCCCCTTCATCATTTATTCTCCAAAGCTTTCTTGCATATAGATAAAATTGGAAAATTGATGGCACTCTTAATGGAGTTTGAAATAAGAATTGTTACCCAAAATTTTTTCAAAGGCCATGTAATTGCTGGTCAACTTGCCGTTGCTCCCATACCAACTACAAGTCATAGTCGATATACTCTTCCCAATGAAGAGGTCCTCTTAATTGAAGTTATTGACCACATTGTTTCTCTCAAATACTACTTTCATAATTTCAACACTGATATTGAGGCACAAGGCCTCAAATAACTTAAAATTGTAGTATCCAAATCTAAATCCAATTTTACCATTGAATAATTACCTAAAGTTACAATAAATTTGCATGAGGAAATTTGGACACTTCAATTCAATGGAGATAAGTGCCTTCAATGAGTTGGAGTAGGTTGTGTCTTAGCTGACCCTTATGGAAAAATCATTCCTTTAAATTTTCAATTAAACTTCAAAGTCACTAATAACATGGTTGAATATAAAGGTCTCATCCTAGGTATGCAATCAACCATAAATTTAGACATCCCATACTTACATGCCTTAGGAGATTCATAACTTATATGTCATCAAGTCAATGGCAAATATCAATGCAAAAGTGAAAACCTTGTTGCTTCTCTTCAACTTGTTTCCACTCTTATAAAAGAGTTTGCATCTTTTACAATCGATGCAATCACATGAGAACAAAATGCTATCACATATTCGCTTGCTCTATTAGATTTTCTTTTCCATCCTCATCAGACACTACTCAACTTATAGTTCCTCATCCATATGAGAAAATCACCATCTACTCTCAAATCTAAGGATGACTCTCTTATTTGCCACAATGAGGTTGTCAATACTCAACAAATCATGTGGTACAAGGATATCATCCAATTTATCAAACATCATTCTTATCCTCGCGAGGTAGACTCTCATGAAAGGACTACAGACTTTGCAAACAAGATTTCAAATGTGTACTTAGACTTAACATCCTTTATTATCGTAATGTTGAAGGTACCATGATTTGATGTGTTGCTCAAGATGAAGTCCCTTATATTCTTGAGCAAGCACATGGGGGCATTTGTGATGGCTATTGTAGCAAACATGCTACAACTCGTAAATGCTTATGGACGAGTTATTTTTGGCTTACTCTTGAAAAAATGCCATCATGTTTGCTAAAAAGTGTAATCCTTTCGAATTCCATGATGATCTTATTCATTCTTATCCACTTGAGCTTTAAACTTTTGAGTGTCCTTAGCCATTAGCTATGTGAGGATTAAATCTCATTTAAAAATTACCTAGGTTGCAAGATGGCCATGTGTTCATCATTACTGCTACAAAGTTATTTACCAAGTGGGTAGAAGTTATGCCCCTTGTTAATGTTACCAACATCACTATATCCAAGTCTATCCTTAAGCAAGTCATATGTCAATTTAGAATTCTGTGCACCATCATATCTAACAATGGTGGCAATCTAAAAAACAAACATGAAACAATTGTGTGTAAAATTCAAAATTGCACTCAAAATTTCACCACCTTACCACCCTTAGTGTAATGGTCAAGCTAAAGCTACCAAAAAAATCCTAAATAAGATATTTCAAAACACTATTAGGGATTCTTGCTCGGATTAGCATCTTAAGCTATACCTCACACTTTGGGCTTATCATACCAACATTCATACTATCACCAGGGCAACTCCCTTCTCCTTATTTTATGTCTTCGAAGCCATCTTACCACTAGAAGTAGAGTTACCCTCCTTGTGATTCTCTCTTCATGTCATAATTACCTATGAAAAGCTTTATGAAGCATGTCTTTGTGCTTTATATTTTCTTGTTGAGCGACGTATGAGTTTTTTAAAACACAATCACTAATCCAAAGCTTGTATTGCTAAACAACATAATTAAAAAGTCAAAGTTTGTACATTCAATGTTAGAGACTTAGTGCTCAAGTTGAATTAAACCCACGATAAAGAGGGAAAGTATGCCCAAAAGTGCTTGGGTCCCTACCTAGTTAAGAACATCCTTGTGTCAAGATCTTAACAAGATACAATTGATTACTCTTGTAAGCAACTAAACACGAAATTAAACCAGAATTATAAGTAACTAGAATCAGAAATCAGCAAAGAACATGAGATACAAAAAACAAAAAAAATTGTATTAAACTCTTCCAGAAAGAAATACAATGAAGAAATTTCTCTTTATTCTACACCTCTTAGATGTACAGATCTCTTTTCCTCAAGAGTTTTCTCTATCAATTACAAACACAATTCAATCCTTGAATTGTCTATCTTACATCTTACAAGCTATGAAGATCTATCCCTATTATAAAGAATTAGGGATCATGAGCTATGCAATATCAACCGTCAGATATACCTCCTAATCAAAGGTTCAAATCAGTCCTGCCAAAAATAAAAACGCGGACTTACAACCAAAAATTCAATTTATCATGCAAACAATCCGTTCATCCCACAAAAATAGAATTTTAAAATGCATAGGTGACCGATGTCGGTCCCTGTCTGCCTGCATATGACCGACATCGGCCGATCCATAACTGATGTCGACAGCCTCCAGTCGATCCCTGACTGATGTCGATGACTGTGTAGTCTAGCAACCTCTGCATTTGCTCATCGGTGAAGATTTTAGCTCCACACTTCAACAATCTCCCACTTGGAGATAAACGACTGCACCTGTACCTGTACAACAACATCCTCTAGATTGTTTCTCCATCTTCAAGCTCAATCTTGAAGACCAACAAAAGTTGAATGAAGATTCAACTTCTCCTTTGTTACCGGCTTTGTTAACATATCAGCAGGGTTCTTATCTGTATGGATCTTTTCCAACTTCAACTCACCATCCTCCAATACCTATCTAATGAAGTGGTACCTAAGCTATATATGTTTGGTTCTTGAATGAAATGCTAAATTCTTTGCCAAATGAATTGCACTTTGACTGTCACTGTATAATCTGCAACTCTCTTACTCCTTTCCCAACTCTTCCATGAACCGTGGCATCCATATCATTTCCTTGCTAGCCTCTATGACTGCAATGTATTCTGCCTCTGTAGTAGACAAAGCAACAACCTTCTGCAACTTTGAAATCCAGCTAACTGTCGTTCCACCAACAGTGAAAACATAACTTGTGGTGCTTCTCCTGCCATCCAAGTCACCTACCATATCTGAATCTACATATCCATGTAGAGAAGTGTTTGACCCTCCATAGCACAAATGCTTACTGTTGGTCCCTCTCAGATATCTAAGAATCCATTGAACTGCTTTTCAGTGTTCATTTCCTGGATTGGCCATAAACTTACTGACAACTCTCACTGCTTGGGCAATATCAGGTCTAGTACATACCATTACATACATTAAGCTCCCAACTACGGAAGCATATGGCTAGGCATAGGTGTACTTACCAGTTTTGCATCCTGCATATTGAACCTCTCCAACACCTTGTTCACATAATCTTCTTGAGACAAAATCAAACTGTGATTTTTTCTATCTCTCTTGATACTCATGCCAAATATTTTTTTTGCTGCTCCCAAATCCTTCATGGCAAATGTGTGAGCTAATTTTACCTTAAGCTCAGGAATATCTTGCATGTGTTAGGAATCTAGAACAACAAACATGCTCTGATCCCACTTGTCAGGATGCGAAACTGGAAGCATACAATTGATTACCAAACTTCAAGCAACTATAATATGCAGAAAATAACTAGATTCACCAAGTAACTAGAATTCAGAATAACACAGCATATGAGAGACAATACACAACTTATATTAACACTTTATACAGAAAAGAATACAATAAAGAAGATGCCACTTCTTCTCCACCACCTTACAGAGGTTTCCCACACCTCAAGTGAACAGTAAATCTTCTCCCCAAAGCTCTCCCTCTCACAAGTCCCAACACCCAACTCAAATACAGAGTTGGTGTTCACCTCCCGAGCTCCACGCACAACACAAGTGCTCCACGCACTCCACAAGCACTCCACGTGCTCCACAAGTACTCAAGGTACTTCAAGTAGATCTCCCATGAACCTGCAATAACCTGCACTTCAACAGACCATACTTATGGAAGGAACTCCCTTGCCTTCCTCTCTTGCTCTATCCGAGTACACACCTGTACTCCAAGTAGATCCTGCCTGATACTGCTCCTTGTTGTGTTACTGTCTATATGACCTTGCACACCTGCAAATCAAACAACGGTTCTGCTCACCTGTGAACCTCGACCTTGCACACACATACACCTGCAGATCAACGATCTTACTTACCATGTAGATCTCCTATATAGGCCATGCAACTGTGACCAAGATTCTACACTCTTAAAGAATCCAACTGACTCTCCAAACCAGCACCAACACACCTGGTACTGCTGTGGAACTAGGAGGAACCCACTTGCTCACCTCACACACAGAAGGAGCAAACTTTGCTCAACTCAAACTAGCCCCCTTTTCCAATACAACCATGAGTCTATTATATAGATCTCATCCAAACAATAATTAGACATTTAATTACAATAATTAGATCCACAGCTCTCAGTCTATAATTAGCCCTGATCATGCAAACACTTGGTTCGTTAGCTAACTGCCCGTAATTAGCTCGCAGTCGAACCACACAGGTGACCGACGCCGGTCCCTGTCCGCCTGGGGGTCGCCGACGCCGGCCGATCTATGACCGACGTCGGTTGCCTTCCTGCCCTGTCCTGCCGACGTCGGTTGGCCTGACCGACGCCGGTGTCTCTGACACTCAGCAACTCTCCTGCAACCTCCTCTGTGTCTGCATCAGTGAAGCTTTTAGCTCCACAATCCTAACAGCATGTGTGAGCCTGCAACCATTTATCATCTACATACAACAATAGGATAATATATCTACCATTATCCAATCTCTTAAAATAAACACAATGGTCAGATTGACATCTACTGAAACCATGCTCAGTCATAAACCTGTCAAATCTCAAATACCATTGTCTAGGAGCTTGCTTAAGACCATATAAAGTTTTCTTCAACCTGCACACAAGCTTCTCCTTGCCTTTGACCTCATAACCTTCCGGCTATTCCATATATATGTCTTCATCCAAATCTCCATGAAGAAACATTGTCTTAACATCAAGCTGCTCAAGATGCAAATCCTCAATAGCAACTAAAGACAATACAGTCCGAATAGAAGTCATTTTTACTACAAGAAAAAAAAATTCACCAAAATAAATACTTGGTTTCTGTGCAAATCTCTTTACTACCAACCTGGCCTTATGTCTCATCTGTCCATTCTCACCTTCCTTTAACCTGTAAATCCATTTGTTTTTCAGTGCTCTCTTACCTGCTAGCAATTCAACCAAATCCCACGTTTGGTTTTCTTTCAAAGAATTAATCTCCTCATTCATGCCAAGCTCCCACTGTTTTCAAGTTTCTACCTCTATTGCCTCATCAAAACTCTCTGGTTCTCCACTATCAGTGAGTAATAAGTAGAATAATGAAGGGAAATATCGAATTGGAGGTTTACTTACCCTTTTTGACCTCTTCCTGGGCGTTTGAGACTCATTCATTGCTTGCTATCCACCCAAATTCTCTGTTAGTGATCGATCTCGATCATCTCCAAGCCTGTACCTGACCGACGTCGATTCTTCCTGACCGACGTCAATTTTTGTCTGACCGACATCGATCACTATCTGACCGACATCGATTCTTGTTCGACCGACATCAGTTCCTTTTTTATCGACGTCGGTGTCTGTGTTTTTCTGAGTGTGAAAATTCTTTCCCACAAGCTCATTTTGGATCATCACTTCATCCAAATCAACATTGCTCTGCTCAAAATTATTCAGCTTCTTGAGCTGATCACTGTACATCACTTTTTCATTGAAAACAACATCATGGCTTCTAATAATTTTGTTAGTTCCTAGATTCCACAATCAAAATCCAAAATCTTCAGAGCCATAACCAATAAATGTGCACCACATAGATTTAGCATCCAACTTGTTTCTATTTTCTTTATCAACGTGTACAAAAGCTTCAGGATCAAAAACTTTGAGAAATAAAATATCTACTTTTTTACCTGTCCAAGCCTCTTCTAGAATTCCACCATCCAGAGCAGTAGAGGGTCCTCTATTAATCAGGTAAACTGCAGTATCTACAGCTTCTACCCAAAATTGTAAGGGCAAACTAACATGCAACTTCATACTCCGTGCACACTCTATTATTGTTATGTTCATCTTTTCAAAAACTCCATTCTGCTGAAGTGTCCTTGGAATTGTCCTTTGCTTGCATATTCCATTCATAGAACAATACCTGTTGAATTTATAGCTGCAGTACTCACCACCATTGTCAGATCTAAGACACTTCAATCTCAAACATGTTTCATTCTCAACCAAAGCTTTCCATTTCATAAACGTGTCAAAAACATCAAATTTTTTATTTATGCAATAGACCCATACTTTTCTTGTAGCATCATCAATGAAAGTAACATAATACTGTGATCCTCCAATATAATCTACTTGAGCTGGTCCCCACACGTCTATGTGAACAAGCTCCAACTTGTGCTTCTTCTTTGTTGACCCAGTTTTGAGAAATCTCACTCTCTTCTATTTTTCAAAAATACAATGCTCACATAAATCTAGATCTATGCTTTTCAAATCTGAAAGCTTACCTTTTGACTTAAGAACTTCCATTCCCTTCTTACTCATGTGGCCAAGCCTACAGTGCCACAACTTTGCATCCACATCTGAAGTAGATAATACAGAAGGAGAATAATCAGTAATATAATTACATAAATAGAGAGTACCAACTCTCTTACCTCTGGCTAATACAAGTGCACCCTTGGTAACCTTTCAAGATTCAACTGTGAGAGTTACTGTGCAACCCTCATCCCCTAACTTTTCTACAGAAATCAAATTTCTCTTCAGGATGGGTACATGCATGACATCCCTCAACACCCATGTGTTGCCATTCTGCAATTTCAGCTGCACTTTTCCTTTGCCAACAATTTTACAAGGCTCATCATCCCCTAAATAAACTATTCCAAAATCTCCCTGGACATAGTCATTGAAATATTCTCTGTTTGGGGTAGCATGGAAAGAGGCACCAAAATCTAAAACCCAAGATTCTATTTTATTATCCAAAGAAAATATTAGAGCATCTTGTGCAACAATACCTGTAACTTTTGCTTTTTCTTTACCTTCATGCTGATTTTCTTCTTTAACCGGCAACCAACAATCTTTCTTTGCATGCCCTATCTTTCCACAATTCTAACAGGTTATTTTTCTTCTATTTCTGAATTTGGATCTACCTCTCATCTTTGACTTAGACCTTGATCTCCCTTGCTTGCGCTTCTCTTTTTGCCTTCCCCTACTTTCAATACTTAAAGCATTACCTGATGTTTCCTATGTGCTTTTCTTGCAAATTTTTTCATTCAAGATTACACTAACAACATCATCTATTTTCAAGATATTTGTAGCAGATACAATATTACTAACTGCCATTACCAAGCTATGTCAACTTTCAAGTAAAGAGCATAATATTAAGAGAGCTTTAATTTCATCATCAAAAACTATTTTGATTGAATTTAATTGATTTACAATTCCATGAAAATCATTAAGATGATTAGATATATATCCACCTTCTTGCATTTGCAAATTAAATAATTGCTTCATAAGATATACCTTATTCGAAGCTGAAGGCTTTTCATATAAATTTGCTAAAGTATCCATTAACTCTACCGTTGTCTTTGCCTGTGACAAGTTAGAAATCACAGAAGATGCCAGGCTCAACCTTATGGATCCCAAAGCCTTTCTATCAAGAACATTCTATTCTTCATCTTTCATATCTATGGGCTTCTTTGAAACCCCACCCAATGGTAAGTACAGATTTTTTTGATACAGATAATCTTCTATCTGCATCCTCCATAATTGATAATTCTTGCCGTTAAACTTTTCCATTCTCAGTTTACTTTTTTCTGTCATTGCTTTACTCTCACTCAAATAGAAACCCCTGTGAATGACCTGTAATCAACACACACTAAACAGATCTGAAACCACCTCTTAGTGAACCCAAGCTCTAATACCACTTGTCAATTGGTATCACTTGGTGAACTAGCAACCTAGCTCTGATACCACTTGTCAGGATCTTAACAAGATACAATTGATTACTCTTGTAAGCAACTAAACATGAAATTAAACCAAAATTATAAGTAACTAAAATTAGAAATCAGCAAAGAACATGAGATACAAGAAACAACGAAAACTTGTATTAAACTCTTCTAGAAGGAAATACAATGAAGAAATCTCTCTTTCTTCCACATCTTTTAGATGTATAGATATGTTTTCCTCAAGAGTTTTCTCTATCAATTACAAACACAATTCAATCCTTGAATTGTCTATCTTAAATCTTACAAGCTACGAAGATCTATCCCTATTATAAAGAATTAGGGATCATGAGCTATGCAATATCAACCGTCAGATATACCTCCTAATCAAAGGTTCAAATCAGTCTTGCCAAAAATAGAAACGTGGACTTACAACCAACAGTTCAACTTATCATGCAAACAATCCGTTCGTCTCATGAAAATAGAATTCTAAAACGCACAAGTGACCGACGTCGGTCCCTGTCTATCTGCACATGACCGACGTCGACCGATCCATAACCAACGTCGACAGCCTCCAGTCGATCCCTGACCGATGTCAGTGACTATGTAATACAACAACCTTTGCATTCGCTCATTGGTGAAGCTTTTAGCTCCACACCTTAACACCTTGAACCTAACACATATAGATAACAAACAAATGAAAGACATGTCTTTAAAGAATTGACCAACACTCAGTTTTTGAAGAAGTGTTTTGCTTAAGTTTTATGTTCTTCATAGTTTTACTTTTTGTATCCTTTTCTATTTTGAGTACTTTTTTTTTTTTTTATCGAGTAAAAGTACATATTTTACATGGATCTTGTAACTAAAGAGATAATATAGATATTCAAGACAACAACAAAATAAGCAACATTAAACAAACTAGTCTTCCAAACTGGCTAGAAAAGTAGATAAACGTCTATCAAAACTCCCCAAAAACTCCAAAAAACCTATGCTAAATTAGAACTAAACTAAAACAAGAACCTAGTTAAGCAGTAGCCTCTTCAGAGTCAGATTAATTCACAAGCATGGCTAGACTAGTTTTATTCATATCTTCTTTGGTTTTATCTTTCATTGTTTATCCACGGGTGCGTTTGCTCAGGCCTTCTTCCTTTTCTAGCTGTTATTTTTACCTGAAATTTTGGGTGAAAATTTTGCTACTTTGTTTTGAATCAAGCTGCATTTTTTCCCTTCATTTTTCCTTTTCTGCTTTCCATTTTCTTTGTGCTCTTAGGAGGGATAGTGGCAGGCACATATGTCTTCGTCACCCCATTCTCCTTGGGAGGAATGGATTTTCCCCCATCTTTTTGAGGGCCGATCTCCACATTTATACTAGTCTATTTACATGAAGTCCTGTGGTGTCTTTCCTCTCATTATTATCCTTAGATTCTTTTAGAGGAGATTGAGAAGTCTTCCTCCAGTATTCCTTTATGTTTTTAAAATGCTTCTCTTCAAGACTCTTAGAATCTTGAGCTTTGTGTTTTCTAGATTTGGCCTTCCTCACAAACATCCATCCCTTTTTTAGTCAACCATTATTTTTTTTAGTTATTTGGTCTTATTTTCATTATACACACCCTTTTAGTTATTTACTTACGCCACTTGGATTTTCAGTTTATGAGTTGCATTATAAGATCTTGATTAGGACCTCCTTACAAACACACATCATTTGATTTCATATATTTATTTTTATCCTAACCTTAGATAGTCATCTTCTCAAAAAGATAAGGCAACAATCATGAGTAGTGTTTTCCCTCACTCATAATCAATTATATTTCCATGGTAAAAATTTAACAATCTATCTTCATGTCCTCATTCACATTATACCATTTCTTCTGATAATGATTCAAGCTTACCTTTCATTGTATCATCTTCATTTACACATTTTTTTGTGATTGGTACAACCCAATAATTCTATGATCCTTTACATCATTCCCTATTTTTCATTTCCCTTTGAACTCACCAAGGTCGATTTTGAGATTACACTCTTTTCTAAGGTGAAAGCCTAGGAGCCCTTAGACACCATGGTATTTAGGTCCTCTACTCTAGCCACTAAGCATAAGATCTCTTGTGATATTAATCTTTAGCACCCATGTTTGGTTTTCCAAATCCACATGGAGAAGGAAAAATAGAAAAAAAATAAAATCCAAAGCATAAAAAAAGGAAAATGTTAAAATGCAATTATATTTTAAAATTCATATCACTCCAAAAGACATGATCTTTGTTTAACACATCTCCTATCTTATTCAAAGATCAAACTCCATAGTTGGCTTCATAATAGAGTCAAGGTCCATTGGGGTGCATTAGGAAAATAGACTAGGGTAGTGTTGGCCATAGTTGGCCCACATACCAGCTTGTGCCAAGTTGTCATGATCCGATACAAAGAAGGAAGCAAATAAATAGAACAACATCTAGATGGTATGACTGGATTAGTGAGATCATGAATCTCAAAAATCTTTTAAAACGCTTTAGGTTCACCTAAAGTGTAATTTGTCAATCTTTCAAGGATGGGTCTAGAGCTGTGAAATCTCTATGGAATGTCTAGGATGCTCAGGGTAAACATGGGTTTCTTCTAATTGGTCCCATATTTCCATGTTCTAAGTTTCATCTCATCTACCTAAACATAGTAGAAGACCTAAGGATCTAAAGTGGGATCTTGAAGCAAAATCTGCTAAGTTCTATACTTAGTCAATTCTCAGAGAACTCAAACAGAGCCAAAGGAGCATGTTCATGAGGTCAGACCTCACATGTATGATCAAGTCAAGGAGAATCAGTCATATGGGTTGGTTCATTTTTATGCTAAGATCATCCATGACAAGTTGTAGCTCATGTGATGAGGCAAGATGGAGGCTATGTACCTTCAGAGGTTGGTTTCATAGACTAAAATGACCAAGCCTTCACACTTGGCCATTTTTGAGCTAGGATCGAGTAGGCTAGCCAACTCATGCATTTAATGTCTTCACTTAGGAATATTTCCAAGCCATTAGATCAGATGGGTTTGTTCCTTGTGGCATTAAAACCATCCCCTAAAAGTTTGGTGCCTTCACGAGTTTTTCACTTCAAGTTACAAGTTGGCCATAATATGAAAGACATCTATGGAAGTGTTAAATTTATGCCCAAGAAAAAATCTATATGAGTTTAAATTTGATGGTTTGTAGGACGTCCAAAATGTTATCATGGATGTCGAATGATGTTCATGTTAAATTTATATTTAATCTTCATAAACTAGCTGATGGGGTTCAAAGATCCTTGGTAGAGACCTAAGGAAGAACACACAGTCGATAAGTGTCAAGACCACAAGAGCTTGAGCAAGTCAAACAGTCAAATTTCCAATAACCATAACAAGTAGGTGAGTTAAGGTGATCAAGTGAGACGAGCCCAAATTGAGAAGCAAAAGATGTAGAGTTCGATATGGGTTCAAATGGGACCAACTGTTGGACAAGGTGCTATATCTATAGGAAAACCAATATCCTTGGATTGGTTTTATCTATAGTCAATTCAATTCAAGATCTAAGGCACAGGGGAGATGTGAAAGGATTATTTAAAGTCATGCCTCAACAAGCCACCATTCAGAATAGGCATGATGTGTCTCTAGTAGGTATGAGGATTTTATCCTCTCAATGAAATCTAGTAGAAGATCAACAATCTAGAACTTGGGGATTTGGAAATCAGTTGTGGCATTCATTTCCATCCAGATCAAGAATTACCACCTGTGGTTAACTTTTATCTTCTAGTGCATCTTCATTAATCAATGGAATGATTTTGGGGCTAATCACAGATATCTCTCTCACAATAGCCTATCCTACTTGGACCAAGAGCATGATAAAACAACTAAAAATCTAATAGACAATTGGTTACCAACTTCTCCTTTTGTCTCTTTTATACTATATATAGAGGATCTTGGGATCAAAATATGGATCTTAGATTAATCATCTGACTAGTTAGATCTCTCTCTATTTTTCTCTCGGTTCCCTCTCTTGGTCAGACCAGACTTTGCCAAGATGGAATTTGTAACCTCTTGAACCAATAGAAGGTTTTATTTTGATTTCACTATTCTAGTATAATGTGTACTTATCCGATTTATGCATGTGGATAATATGACTGGTTAGTGTCTTACTCTAGACCTCTCCTTCACTTCCCTTGGCTTAGACCATTTAGTGAACCTCTACATAAATGCATCACAGATAGTAATTTTTTAAATTTGGCCTTTTACTTATTTCCTTAGTGTTCTTCGAGTCAAGTAGGGAGGATCGACTTGTAATTTTGGTGCATCACTTATTAACTTCCTTAGAAGCCTTATCACTTTCTAACCCTTTTTTTGTGAAGCACTAGGCTTAGTTTTAGTTTTAGGTGAGCATTAAAGAGGAACCGATCTACTCTAGAGGCTCAATCTTGTCATAGGCAACCCACGACTTGGGATTGTCCCCATTTTATGGCTCAGTTGGGGGAAGCCCGAAGAACTCCCAAGGGTGCGAGTTGAAATCTATAATATTTTTTGGCACACTCTATGGGACTAAGGTCTAAATCAGTTGAGGAGTCTTGGTGTTCTCTTCATCTAATCAGCCTTTAGGGGCACATCTGCAAAACATCAATGGCAACTCTAAGTTTTAACTAGTTATAGCAATCCAGGTAAGCCTTCAAGCAATGTTATCTACATCTAATCTCCTTTTATGAATCTCTACGGCTGAATTTAGGGTAGAGTTCACCTTTTGGTTGGTGAACCTTTCACCAACCAAATGGAGCCTACCAACAATCTAAGTATCCCTGTCAGCCCTATAATAAGCATATCTATCCTTTATACCATCCCACTTATTCTTGTATCCAACCTTCTATTATCACATCTTTGTTGGAACTTAAACCAAATATGCTAAAGTCAAAAGAAGTGATGAAAAAATGGGACACTGAGCTTGATGTGATCCCTTTTCATCTCATAAAGAGGTTGAGGGAGTCGGTTAAAATGTTAATGGAGTGGATGGTTGTCGAAACAGAGGTTCAGTTTAGTGCTATCAATAAGATCTGTGTGAGATGAAGACCCTAATCTAATGGTGGATAGACAAGTTAGTAAAGTGGGAGGGTAAGGAGAAACAATTCAAGCAACCTGAACCGCCCATCCCACCCCCCTAAAAAGGAAGATGAGGAAGAGAGGAATCAGGAAGATTCATGGCAGTAGCTGTACCAAGATTTCATGGAAGAAATAGACCTAGTTGGTAATGATATGACCTCTCTATCACATGAAAGTGAATCAATCTTGACTAACTAGCCTGAGGTTCCAAAAGAATATTTTCAACCTCATGATTGTGACCAAAATATTGACATGCTTGATTCTGGAAAGGCTCCAATCAAGTTGTAACTTCATGAAAATGAGTCTTTAAAAGTAATTATTTTATCAAGAGATGACATGTTTGAGCTTTTCAAGCATGGTTATCAACTTGTCTTTTCAACTTCAGATGTCTCTCTACTATTGGAAGCTAGAGGTGAGATCAGATGGCCTCAAAGAATCACAAAGCAAGAGGTTATCCCCATAGATAAGTTGAAGGGGATAGATCAAATCGATCCATATGTTCATGATCAGCAGTTTATGAATGAAGAAGAACTGGAGTTGTTCTTACAAAGAGCATAGATCTGGGAATGTGCTGATTGGATTTTAAGCCCATACTTCCATCCAATCTACCTTAAGCCAGCGATAGAGGAACCAGTAGCCGCCCCGAGAAGGCATGAGCATTTAGTTGCTCTTGGTTACAAGGAGGAGCCATCTGAAAAAGGGAAGCATGTTTCAAAGCTCCAATGTGTATACAATAGTTTTCTATTTGACCTAAGAGGGTATCTATAATTTAAAACATTGTACATAATAGGTTAGATTTCCAAGATTTTCTCTAAGCTCTTTGTGTACATATTTTCATAGATTAGTTTTTTCCTTTTTAAGTTCCTATGAGCACCTATCTTGCTTCATTCTATTTCTTTTCTTCTATTTTCAGCAAGGTTAGAATAAGGGTTAACTCCTTGCCCAATAGATCGAATTGGGTTCTCAAAGCATAGTAGGCATGCTTCCATATGAATCACTAAGAATGTTGTCCATAGTTGGACCATATACCAACTTATACCCAGTTACCATGATCTGATATAGAGAAGGAAGCAAATAAATAGAACAACATATAGATGGTATGAGCGAATTAGTGAGATCATGAATCTTACAAAGCTTTTAAAACATTTTAGGTTCACCTAAAGTGTAATTTGTCAATCTTTCTAGGATGGGTCTAGAGCTGCAAAAGCTTAATGGAATGTCTGGGATGTTGAGGGTAAACATGGGTTTCTTCACATTAGTCCCAGATTGCCATTTACCAAGTCTCAACTCATCCACCTAAACATAATAGAAGACCTAACGATCTAAAGTGGGATCTTAGAGAAAAATCCGATAAGTTTTATACTTAGTCAATTCTTAGAGAACCCAAATAGAGGCGAAGGAGCATGTTCATGAGGTCAGACCTCACGTGTATGAGCAATTCACGGAGAATCAATCATATGGGTTGGTTCATTCTTATGCTAAGATCTTTCATGCCAAGTTGAAACTCATGTGATGAGG
This sequence comes from Torreya grandis, assembly GCA_037957365.1. Classification (NCBI taxonomy): domain Eukaryota; kingdom Viridiplantae; phylum Streptophyta; class Pinopsida; order Cupressales; family Taxaceae; genus Torreya; species Torreya grandis. The sequence continues at coordinate 1,286,727 of JARHVA010001687.1, read as the reverse complement.
CAAGATGGAGGCTATGCACCTTCAAAGGTTGGCTCCATAAACTAAAATGACAAAGCCTTCACACTTGGCCATTTTTAAGCTAAGATCGAGTAGGCCAGCCAACCCATGCATTTAATGTCTTCACTTCTGAAGCCTTCCAGGCCATTAGATTAGAAGGGTTTTCTCTTTGTGGCATTAAAACCATCCCTTGAAAGTTTGGTGCCTTCACGATTTCTATGCTTAAAGTTACAAATTTGTAAAGTTGGCCAAAATATGAAAGATGTTCGTGCAAATGTCAAATTTATGCCTAGGAAAAAATCTAAGTTTAAATTTGATGGTCTGTGGGATGTCAAAAAACCCTCTCATAGATGTCGAATGACGTTCACACAAACATCAAATTTAAGCTCCATAAACTAGCCGATGGGGTTCAAATATCCTTGGCAAAGACCTGAGGAAGAGCATACAACCGACTAGTGTCAAGACCATGGGAGCTTGAGTAATTCTAATTGTCATATTTCCAACAGCCATAGCAAGGAGGAAAATTGAGGTGATTGAGTAAGAGAAGCCCGACTTGAGAAGGAAAAGAAGTAGAGCTTGATATGGGTTCAAACAGGACTAGCTACTGGACAAAGTGTTATATCTATAGGAAAACCAATATCCTTGGATTGGTTTTCTCTATAGTCAATTCAGTTCAAGATCTAAGGCATAGGGGAGATGTGAAAGGATTATTTAAATTCATTCCTTGAAAGTGATCATTCAAAATAGGCATGACTTGTCTTTGGCAGGAATGAGGATTTTATCCTCTCAATGAAATTTGATGGAAGATCAATAGTCCAAAACTTGGGGATTTGGAAAGTAGTTGTGGCATTCACTTCCATACAGATCAAGACTTGCCACCTATGGTTAAATTTTATCTTCTAGCGCATATTGTTCAATCAGTGGAATTATCTTGGGGCTAATCATAGATATCTCGTTCATAATAGCCTATCCTGATTAGACCAAGAGCATGATAAAACAACTAAAAAGCTGACAGCCAACTAGTTACCAACTTCTTCTTTTCTCTCTTTTCTGCTATATATAGAGTCTCTCGGGCCCAAAATATGGATCTTAGATTAATCATCTGACTAGTTAGATCTCTCTCTATTTTTCTCTCAACTCCCTCTCTTGGTTAGACCAGACTCTGCCAAAGTGGAATTTATAACCTCTTAAAGCAGTAGAAGGTTGTGTTTTGATTTCACTATTGTGGTATAGTGTGTACTTGTCCAATTTGTGCATGTGGTAGAAGTCTCTCCCTTGTCAAATTATGATCTCACCTAGTTACTAGTTCATCTATTTATGCATGTCATGTGTAGTGTTCTGCATCTCTTGATCAAACCCTGCATGTGGATATTGTGATTGGTTAGTGTCTTACTCTAGACCTCTCCTTCACTTCCCTTAGCCTAGACCATTTAGTTAACCTCTGCATAAATGCATCATAGATAGTTGTTTTTTGAATTTGGTCTTTTACTTATTTCCTTAGTATTCTTCGAGTCAAACATGGATGATCGACCTGTAATTTTGGTGCATTACCTGTTAAATTCCTTAGGAGCCTTATCTTTCTTGAACCCTTTTCCCATGAAGCACTAGGCTTAGTTTTAGTTTTAGGTGAGATCAAAGAGAAACCGGCCTACTCTGAAGGTTTCCCATCATAGGCAACCCACATCCTGGGATTGTCCCCATTTTATGACTCAACTGGGGGAAGCTTAAATAAATTCTTCCAAGGGTGCGAGTTGAAAGCTGTAACAGTTTCTAGCACTCTCGATGGGACCAAGGTCCAAATCGATTGAGGAGTCTTGGTGTTTTATTCATCCAATCAACCTTTAGGGGAACATTTACAAAACATCAATGGCAACTCTTAGTTTTAACTGGTTACAATAGTCCAGCTAAGCCTTCAAATAATGTTATCTGCATCTGATCTCTTTTTATGAATCTTTATGGCTGAATTTAGGGTAGAGTTTCACCCTCATCTGGTTGGTGAGCCTTATCACCAATAAAATGGAGCCTACTAGCCATCTAAGTATCCCTGTTAGCCCTATAATAAGCATATTTATCCTTTATACCAACCCACTTATTTATCTATCCAACCTTCTGCTATCACATCCTTGCTGACACTTAAACCAAATATGTTGAAGTCAAAAGAAGTGATGAGAAAATGGGATGCATAGCTTGATGTGATCCCTTTTCATCTCATAAATAGGATGAGGAAGTTGGTTAAGATGTTAATGGAGTGGATGGCTATCGAAATGGAGCTTCAATATGTTGCTATCAATAATGAACTATATGAGATGAAGACCCTGATCCAATGGTGGATAGATATGTTAGTAAAATGGGAGGATAATGAGAAATAGTTTAAGCAGCCTAAACCGCCAATCCAACCTCCCCTAAAAAGGAAGATGAGGAAGAGAGGAATCATGAGGATTCATGGCAGTAGATATACCAAGATTTCATGGAAGAAATGGACCTAGTTGGAAATCATGTGACCTTTATATCATATGAAAGTGAATCGGTCTTGATTGACCAGCCTGAGGTGCCAAAAGAATATTTGTATCCTCATGATTGTGATGAAGAGATTGACATGCTTACTTTTGGAAAGGCTCCAATCAAGCTGCAGCTTCACGAAAATGAGTCTTCATAAGCAGTTGTTTTCTTAGGAGATGACATGTTTGATCTTTTCAAGCATGGTTATCAACTTCTCTTTTCATCTCTAGACATATCTCTATTATTGGAAGCCAAAGTTGAGCTCAAATGGCCTCAAAGAATTACAAAGCTCGAGGTCAACCTTATGGATAAGTTAAAGGGGATATATCAAATTGATTCATATGTTCATAATCAGCAGTTTATGAACGAAAAAGAGCTAGAGTTGTTCTTGCAAAGAGCATAGATTTGGGGACATGATGATCAAATTTTAAGCCCATACTTCCAACCGATCTACCTTAAGCCATCAATGGAGGAACCAATAGCCCCCCCAAGAAGGCATGAACATTTAGTTGCTCTTGACTACAAGGAGGAGCCATCTGAAAAAGGGAAGTATGTTTTGATGCTCCAATGTGTACATAATAGTTTTCCATTTGACCCAAGAGGGTATTTGTAACTTACAACATTATACATAGTAGGTTAGATTTCTAAGCATTTCTCTAAATGCTTTATGCACATCTTTTCATAGATTATTTGTTCCCTTTTTAGGTGCCTGTGAGCCCCTGTCTTGCTTCATTCTATTTATTTTCTTCTATTTTAGCAAGGTTAGAATAAGGGTTAACTCCATGCCTAATGGATCAGACTGGGTTCTCAAAGCATAACAGGCATGCTTCCCTACAAGGCACCAAGAATGTTGGCCATATTTGGCCCACATACCAGCTTGCACCCAGTTGTTGTGATCTAATACAGAGAAGGAATCAAATAAATAGAACAACATCTAGATGGTATGAGCGGATTAGTGAGATCATGAATCTCATAAAGCTTTTAAAACACTTTAGGTTCACCTAAAGTGTAATTTTTCAATCTTTCAAGGACGAGTCTAGAGCTACGAAAGCTCCATGGAATGTTTGGGATGCTAAGGGTAAACATGAGATTCTTCACATTAGTCCCAGATTGCCACGTGCCAAGTCTCAACTCATCTGCCTAAACATAGCAGAAGACCTAAGGATCTAAAGTAGGCTCCCATAGCAAAATCCGCTAAGATCTATACTTAATCAATTCTCAGAGAACTTGAATAACACTGAAGGAGCATGCTTATGTGTTCATACCTCACATGCATGAGCAAGTCAAGGAGAATCAGTCATATGGGTTGGTTCATTCTTATGATAAGATCATCTGTGCCAAGTTGCAACTCACATGATGAAGCAAGATGGAGGTTATGCACCTTCAGAGCTTGGCTCCATAGACTAAAATGACCAAGCCTTCACACTTGGCCATTTTCAAGCTAGGATTGAGTAGGCCAACCAACTCATGCATTTAATGTCTTCACTAACGAATCCTTATAAGCCAGTGGATCATATGTGTTTCCTCCTTGTGGCATTAAAACCATCCCCTAAAATTTTGGTGTCTTCACAAATTTTGTGCTTAAAGTTACAAGTTTGCAAAGTTGGCCAAAATATGAAAGATGTCTGCACAAATGTCAACTTTATGCGTAGGAAAAAATCTATGAGTTTAAATTTGATAGTTTGTGGTACATTAAAAAGTGTTCTTGTGGATGCCAAATGACATTCACGTGAACGTCAAATTTAAACTCTGTAAACTAGTTCATGGGGTTCAAAGATCCTTGGTAGAGATTTGAGGAAGATCATGCAACTGACAAGTGTCAAGACCACAGGATCTTGAGAAAGTCAAATAGTCAGATTGCCAACATCCATAGCAAGGAGGTGAGTTGACGTGATTCAGCTAGACAAGCCCGACTCAAGAAGCAAAAGAAGTAGAGCTCGATACGGGTTTAGATGGGACCAACTGCTAGACAAGGTGTTAATCTATAGGAAAACCAATATCTTTGGATAGGTTTTCTCTATAGTCAATTCAATTTAGGATCCAAGGCACAAGGGAAATGTGAAAGGATTATTTAAAGTCATGCCTTGATAAGCCACCATTCAGAACAGGCATGATGTGTCTCTAGTAGGTATGAGTATTTTATCCTCTCAATGAAATCTGGTGGAAGATAAACAGTCCAAAACTTGGGGATTTGGAAAGTAGTTATGACATTCACTTCCATCCAAATCAAGACTTGACACCTATGGTTGACTATTGTCTTCTAGCACATCTTGCTCAATTAGTGGAATGATTTTGGGGCTAATCGCAAATATCTTACTCATAATAGCCTATCCTGATTAGACCAAGAGCATGATAAAAAACTAAAAAGCTGATAGACAATTGGTTACCAACTTCTCCTTTTCTCTCTTTTTTGCTATATATAGAGGATCTCGGGCCCAAAATATGGATATCAAATTAATCATCTGACTAGTTAGATCTTTCTTTATTTTTCTCTCGATTCCCTCTCTTAGTTAGACCAGACTTTGCCAATGTAGATTTTGTATCCTCTTGAAGTAATAGAAGGTTGTGTTTTGATTTCATTATTTTGGTATAGTGTGTACTTGTCCAATTTGTGCATGTGGTAGAAGTCTCTCCCTCATCAAATTGTGATCTCACCTAGTTACTAGTTCATTTGTTTATGCATGTTGTGCATGGTGTTTTACTTCTCTTGATCAAAACCTGCATGTGGATACTGTGATTGGTTAGTGTCTTACTCTAGACCTCTCCTTCACTTCCCTCGGCCTAAAACATTTGGTGAAACTCTTCATAAATGCATCACAGATAGTTGTTTTCTAAATTTGGTCTTTTACTTATTTCCTTAAAGTTTTTTAGGTCAAGCAAGGAGGATCAAGCTATAATTTTGGTGTGTCACTTGTTAACTTCCTTAGGAGCCTTATCTTTTTCTGAACCTTTTCCCATGAAGCATTATGCTTAGTTTTAGTTATGAGCATTAAAGAGAAACCGGCCTACTCCAGAGGTTCAAACCCATCATAGGCAACACACGGCCTAGGAATGTCCCCATTTTATGGCTCATTTGGGGGAATCCCAAAAAATTTCCCCCAAGGGTGCGAGTTGAAAGTTGTAATAGGTAAGATGTCTCATATTATCATTAAATCATAATAACTTCATACATTTTCATGCCACCTTCTCACACAAGTACCCAATATTTACAATAGGTTGATGACTCTGTAAGGGGCCATAATGAGTGGGGAACGTGTTGTGGGAAGGTAGTATTATTTTACTTTTCATGTAATGTAGCCTTCATGAGATGATTTATATATACTTCACTAGTTAGCCCAAGCTTACGTTGCTACGTAGGGTTGTATAGGGTCATTGGTGTTGAAAATCCTTATTCTTTCCAACTTGAATTTTGTGTCTTGTTTCCAATAAATATCATGTTTTCACCTTGGTGATGCCTGCTTTCCCATCCCTCCATTTCTTTCCCCCTTGATAGGAAGATTTGTTTCTAAATCTTTTCTAGTTTCTGTACTTTCTGTTATACATCTATTTCAGACATGGCAGTAATATGACAACCTTACTTTATCCATTTTTAGAATAGAAGCTACACCTTTGATTTGTTTTAATATGCTCTATTGGTTATTGCCTTATCGTTCTATGATTTTTCTTAATTGGGTTTTGGGATCTTGCATTTTTTATTTCACCTTTTTTGGGGCCATTTGGTCCTATTTTTGTATTTCATGTTTTTACATCTATGTTCGAGTATGGTTTGTTATTTATCTTACTTTGATGTTTTTACCATTAATCAATTTTATGTGTCCTTAGTTTGATTTGGATTGTTACTTCTCTTACTTTGGGTGCATTAATTGGGTATTTCAATCATAATTAGCCTTAAATTTTTGTCTTACTAATTTTCCTTTATTTTTATCAGTTTCCTTGGTATTTTGGTTCTAACCTAGCCTTTGCGATCCTAACTTGTTAATTTTCCAAGTTATTTAATCAGTTTTGAAAGTTTTCCATTTACTTTGACCATCTTGTTTTTGGTTGCCTTAATATTTAGCCTTGTATCCCTAGGGGTTTTCAAATGTAGTTTTTGTGCCCTCCATGATTGAGACTATGATATCTACATGCAACCATTTAACAATTAAGGTAATTCAAGGTATGTATATGGTACTTTAAGTTATTCATCTATCAATAGTTCTGTTTAGCTCATTTCATTTCAATTATTTTTGTGTTGCTATGTTCTTTCCAAAAGTACAATCCCATGTTACACCATTGTGACACGTGATGAGTTTTGGGTGGGACATATGTATACACATATTATTTTTTACTTTATCATATTACACATTGTGATGCATGATAATATTTCTCTTACAATGACTTGTCGAGAATCAATCTCTTCAAATGCACACCTTAAAGGGTGCACTGAGAAAGGGGTTTGTAGGCTCATGGTGCTTTGTGAGAGATGTTGTTGCTATATCATGATCATATCATTCATACTACCAATACATCTTCCTCAAATCATCTTTCCATTTATTTCTTTCCATCCTATCCTATTTAGTTGTGCTAGTTTCCTTTATCTCCTATAGCATCAACTAGGCCAATAATATCTATTTTGTGCCTTTTCCATTCTTGTATTATATTAGCTAGCCCAATGTAGTTTTGAGTCTATCTTCTAATATTTATACTATATCAACCTAGCCAATACCATTTTGTGTCAAATAGTATTGGCTAGCCAATACCATCAACTTAGTGTTTGGGGTTGGTTTTGGGTATTGGATCAATATATATAGGGGTCATATTTCATTCCAAACTATCACATACACTCTATTCTCTCTAATTTGACTCGCACTTATGCCCTAAGTCATATTCAGAGGAGTTTGTGGTCTAAAACCTTATTTTGAAGAAGCTTATTTTGTGGTAGTATTTGAAGCTCAATGGAAGGAGTTGAATTAAGGAGGTGTCATAGTATCTAGAGTCCCCAACTAAGATATCTAGGTCTTCTTCTTGAATTTGAAGTCTTCAACCCACAACATCTCTTGCAAATCTCCACTTGAGCCAAGAAGGAGAATGGTGCTTGATGGGTCCACATCAAGGTAAGTATTGTAGACACCTAAATCTGTCCACCGATAACTTTCAATCAGACTTTTGACCAATTTCCATCCAAAATGCATAATTTAGCCTAAAAACATGAAAACATGATAAATGATATGAAACTGACATATTCAAGTGCCAATTTTGGTTAGGGTATCACTAAATGGGGTAATGCAATTTATGGGCCATCTAACTTTGATCAGATCATTTTGAGTCAAAATGCCAATTTTGCACCTAGGTGCTCTAGATTGCTTTTTCCTATCAAATCTTCTGCACAAGATGCATGCCTTTGTTATTTTTTGTTGGAAACATCCTAAATGAGATAATGGATCCAATGCATCTTACATCACCTTCTAATTCCAATCCAGTCAAATTTTGGATCAATAACAAGGCATTCTGATCAATTTGAGTAATTTGTGCATAAAGTGCTTAATCATACTTTAGAGCCAATTAACCCAAATCAAAGCTTAATCAATAATTCTATCGAAACTTGTTGAAAACTTATTTTTGGAAGTGAATATTGAATATCTACATCATCAAGTGACCTCATTTCTTGAGAAGACATCCCTAGACCATAAATGCCACAAATATCAGGATTCATGCCTTCCATGCCTCTTAATTTTCCCTTCTTCTAATGTCATGATGAGGATAATTATAAACTTAATTTCAAAAATTGAATTAATCCTCAACCACACATTTCAATCTCAGGATGGATGGTTCAGGTTGATTTTAGACATTCTCAAAAATTTATAAATAGGAGGCCTCACCATATGAATTTTAAGTCTTGATTATGCAAAGTTATAATTATCAAATGGTTCTAATAGCTTCATGAAAATAGTGTTACCATGCCAAATTGATTCCAATCCAAGCCAAGCCACAAGCCAAAGGTTCCAAGGAGAGATAGAGGTAACCAAGCTTCCATTGCCAAGGACTTCATGAGCACAAATTCAAGCAAACCACTACTATAAAGGCATTTGGAGCATCCAAGGAAGGTGAAGGAATTCTTGTGTTTTATTCCTTACTTTTTATTTGTATTTGTCATTTATTTTTGTTAACTAATCTCTCCCTAGTGTCTAGGCTTAGAGATATTATACTATTAGTGTGTTTCTTTCATTTTGTTTTCATTGTGGAACTAACACCATACTAACCATCTTCTTTTGAGTCAAATTCCTAGATCACATCATGACACGCCTTGTGGGACTAGATGCATATCACACTTAAAAAATATCATTTTACAAATCTAAAATATTTATTTAGACCCTTAAAACTTGTGCAAATTGATTTTCTAACTTTATTTTTGTTTGCCACGGTTTTACATAGTAATCGATGTCAGCAAGTAAGACTAACTTCAGATATATAGCTTAACTGACATCAATTAGTAAAACTAACATTGATTAGGTTTTGGTTAACCAAGGTAATGGTCGTCAATTATATATAACCGATGTCAGTCACTGTGTTTTTCCAAAAACATAGACCCGAGAATTATTTTTCCAAAGTTCATTATTTCAAACCAAAAAGAGATTCAAATCTAAAGGACATGCTAACATTTTTACTGCAATATCAAGCTTGATATTTGCTCAAAACATGTTTAAATCACCTTTGCATGCTTAAAAATCAATTACGAACCTTGTTTTGGGTGTTTAACAAAGAATTTAGATATGTTTGGTGAATGTTTTTCAAAGTTTGCAACTAAGACCAAGGGGTCAAATGAACACCACCATATCTTTAATTTTGGGCTTAAAATTGAACACACTTGTCAATTCTTGTTTACAATAGTTATTTAATCAAATTTTTGTTTGGAAAAAAGAGGGATGTGTGTATGCTCTTCTATTTATCCCCTATAGGGAACCCTTGGAATCAAAAGCGCCATTCCTGTTGCAAGTAGCCTAGTCTAAGGCTTAGAAATAAAGTCATCTAAAGCACTCCCTAAAAACTCATCAAAGTTTGGGTGACCTTGAAAATGACCCTAAAGTCTTTCTACTTTCATGCTTTCTTTATTTTTTTTCCAAACTTGGCTTGCGAGGGGGACTTCATCACCTCCCGTAAGTTCTTTAGGGAAGCTTTGACCTGGGGTTTCATTTCTCAGCATTGACTTCATTTGACTCCTTGGGAGTTACACACGAGATGTAGTGGTACTTTGGACATCACACTACACTGAGCGAACATCAGGATGTAGTGGTTGTAAAAAAGACTAGACTTTTTTGTAACAACTCAAGTGATACAAACCCAAAATTTGTGTTTTTCTTTTGCATTGTTTGCAATGAAAGTCATTGTGAAATTGATTCCCCTAGATCGTTCAAAAACTTGTTAGATCTTAGACAAATCCCCACTCACCACAAAAGTATTGTTGGTGCAGGGTGCACCTCAAGGTCCATGTCATAGTATTGTCATTTGAGAGAGGGGGGGATAAAAACTCTACTATATAATGTGCATTTACTTTTGGATGAACACTTAAAATCCTCTCAAATGGTGTATATTGATGGATTCTAATAATGCCAAGCAACCTTGTTAGTTTAGGATCTAAGAGAGATTAATTAGTTGGTCTTGTCTTAGATTAAAGGCTTGTTTGAACTAAAAACTTGGTGTAAACAAATAATCCAAACCCAACACATAGTCCAAATTTTCCTTTAAACAAAGAGGCATTATACTACCTGCATGAGATCATATTCTTTCCTTGTTCAAAATTTCACCAAAATCTTGAGAGTCATATCATCCACTTTGGTGCAGTTATGCTATCCAATTGTGTCTAGACCTTTACCAAAGTTGCTTAAGTCCTTCAATTATAATCTAAATTCGGGATTGCACCTTTACAAGTTCATAGAGTTGATATGTTAAGTGGGTTCACCATTTACACTAAACTCGAGGGAACTTAGGTTTAATTTCCAATTTGGGTTCAAGGTCGTTTAAAACTCATAATCATTATCATCACTTGATAGACTTAAGCCATTTTGTGCTAAACACTTGTACTTTGAGTCTATGCACCACAATATTTTGAGTCAATAAAAGTAGTGTTATGTTGTTAAAATTTTAGGAAAACATCTTTGCCGTAGAGAGTTTTTGAAACAAACCTTTTTGTCACACCATTCAGGTGGTATAGTGTCGTTACACTGCCCAAAAAATTTCAAATATTGTTTCATAGACCCTCTTGCATAGAGTTCCAAATTCTTTCCTATATTTTCATACCAATCCAAGTGTAATTTTGTGATCCTTTGTCTAAAGTACATTTATACTGATCACTTTTGTCTAGCTTGTTTGTCAAAACAACCAAGTTTTATACCATTTTTGTGAAAAAATAAACTATCTTTAAAAGTTCTTTTTGTTTCATACCTTATACCTAGTTGATCAAGTTCATGCCCAAGAATCAAATGCCTAGTGTTTGTTATAAGTGTTTCAAATCTATTAAATTAAACTTTCATCTATTTTCAAAGTCTAGCTTTTGATTTCATTTGGCCAAGAGTCGTAACACATGCCTTGTTTGAGCCTAGCTTTTGACGCCGTGTTTGGCCAAAAGACCTAGCAACTTTTTAATTCTTAGATTAGACTGATTTGAAACACTTCAACCTTATAGTTTGGCATTTTGATTTTAGATCAATTTACTTGCTTATCTTTGTGTGAACAGTGAAACGTTAGATACTTCACACTACCTTATTTCCTCACAAAACTTTGCAAAAACATTTTGATTCTTTTAACAAATATAGACCAAGTTGGAACATCATATGTTTTAGACATTTTCCTTTTTAGAGTGTGTAGAAACCCTTTGACCTTTTATTGCAAAAGTATTGACTATGGATCCCAACATGTATTTCTACATTCATATTGGACTCATATACAATCTAGGAATTAGTAATGTAGTTGCACAGAAAGAAATGGTGCAAGACCCCTATGTAAATAATATTGCTTATGAGATGGATTCTTATCTCTCTTATAATACTCAATCATAGGCATAAAGCCAAGATCCATTGGTTAACTATTTGGTTAACACACCACCTTATTCATAACAAGATCAAGAGCAAATCGTACAATACCTAGCTACAATACCTGCAGTGGATGAGCTATTACTTTAACAGTCATATTATACTAATATGACTTCCATGTATGATCCATTTTTTTTTAGCGACATTTGTTAGAGAACAAAGATGAGATTTTGGTTAGATCCATAGAGGTAGGGGCTAATTTTCTAGCTAACTTTCCCCATGAAAATTTACCAAGTCTAGTAAGAGTGCCCCATAATATCATTTACGATCAAGAGGCTTTTTTTAGCAATCCTATGGCTCTAGTCCAAACAACATATCAAGACCCCAATATATCTGAATGAGGCAAAAACATCATGAAAGATCACTTTAACCAAATGTAAATAGCATATCAAATCTACTTGAATCTAACACATGATTTCACTCAGATGAACGTGGTAAGTAAGCCTCTTATTGACCTAGTTCCTTCAATAGGAGTGTTGATGGAGTTAACTGGACAAGAGAATCTGAGTTCCAACCCATTCGTACAAACTGCTTTGATATATAACTTGATACATATGCCCGTTATTGAAGAAGTGTCTTCAACCTATACACAAAATAGTGAGACAAACGTAGTAGACAATGTGCAAACAATGTCCAATCCTAATCAAAGTGGTACTAACACGCAAACAATTAGCCAACAACATGTGCATGTAGTTAATCATATAAATAGGTCATCATATGGAGTAGGAGTTTTTACACCCCAACCTCAATCAGATGCTTCCTCAAGTGTACAACCTATGGGATTATGTAATTAAACAATGGCTAATGTCACGTCTCAATGACAGAATGTGACAAACCCTACTCCTCCTCAATAAGTAATGAGTAGTATTCCACAACAATAGGCAGAATCTAATGTATCAATACAATAGAGGATAAATACATTGCCACCTCAACTAGGGGTAACAAATGTTCCACCTCACTAGGTAACGATGAACGTACCTCTTCAGTTGCAGACTAATATGCCAATCAAAAACCAAGAAATGACTAGTCAATAACGTGAAAATATTAGTCAACAATAGATGCCAAATCTATAACCTGCTTTCACTTTCTCATAGGGATTCATGTAATAAGGAGGTCCTCATGTTTCTCAAGTACCTACTAGGAAACCATTAGTTCAAAATGTGCCACAAATCTAGAGACAGGGTCTTGGTCCACAAGTTCTCACTCAACAGCAAGGTTTGATTAGTTGGTTGCATACCCTTTTCAACCACAACAAACATAGTATAGTTATATCCCTCCATCCCAACCACAAAATCCTCCAATTCAAACTTTTATCATTAACCTGAACTAGAATATCGCACAACCAAATGTGCAATTTCAAGTACATCTTAATCCATGTATGCATATTCTTGGTTCATTCCCCAACCAAACCAATGTACCCCAAAAAATATCTCCATCCTACCCTTGTCAAAGTGTCTCACTTGTGACCTCCCAACCATCTACCCAAATTATCCCTCAAACCAATATTTCTCCCAGTTTCTTGTCACAAGAATTTCAATAGATGAAGGATGCAATTGCTACCATTCAAGCTAGTAAACAAACTAAAAGTTTCAAATTGGATGACGTATGTTCCTATCCATTCAACATGGAGTATTTTTAGATACCATTTCCTCTAAGATACGAGCCACCAAAATTTGATAAATACAAAGAGAAATGTGACCCTATGGCTCATTTGACTGAATTATTTGTTGTATGTTAACTAGTGGCATATAATAACATATACCTTTTGTTGTTATTTCCAAGGAGCTTGGCTGGATAAGCATTGGAGTGGTTTTTGAAATTGCCCAAAAATTTAGTATTAGATTTTGATGATCTTTCTGATAAGTTTATGCAACACTTTTCCTATAATCTCAAGCATGATATTTCATTAGTGGACTTAACACAAGCAAATCAAAAAATTGATGAGAGTTGTTCAAGTTATTTATAGTGATGGAGAGCCTTTGCAAGCTGCTTCACCCATAGTTTACCAGATAAATAATTAGCCAATGTGTTTACCAAAAAATTGCATAGTGAGATAGCTTACCATCTGGAATTACAATGTGCACATACTTTCAAGGAAATCATCGATAAAGGTTTGTTTATTGAATGGGTTCTCATCAATAAAGGAGTTATCAAGATTAATTCAACTAATCAAAATCAAGGTACCAATCAGGGAAATGACCAACATCCCATTCAAATTCAAGCATGACAATTGGCATAGGTCAATAACCAAGAAAGATCGAAGCAATTCAATCGTAATAGGAATGTTGTGAGAAATGGAGTAACGAAATCCCATCATGTCCAAATGATGAAAAAATCATCTGTACCAACTTTCCATATTACTCCTACCCAACAACCTCTCCAACCAATGCCACAATCACAATAACCAAAACCTATACAACAAGTACAACATCATTTACCATTGCAAACCCCTCATCCTAAGAGAACTGTGCCTACACATCGCGTCTTTAGTGACCTAAGAAAACTTATTGAATTTGTATTTTTCAAGCTTGTTGTCACTAATCTAATTATTTTGCCTATACCAAAAAATTATTTGAAAGGCATTCCTTATCCTGATTGGTATTGTGAAAATGAATTCTATGACTATCATCAGGTCAATGGGCATAATGTACAAGGATGTGTCCAAATCAAACATTTAATTGAGAATATGTTGGAGAATGAGCAGATAACATTGGATAATAGTGATTCTACTTCTAATCAAACTCTTAGGATTTATCAAAACCCTTTTCCCTGACATAACAATCAACATCAACAAAATAATCAGCAACAGTAACAACAATGGCCAATGCAGCAGCAAAATCAATAGTATCAAAATCAAAGGCCAAACTAGTAAAATCAACAAAATTAGCATAGAACCCACAATATAACAATGCACAAAACCAAAGTCAAAATGGTAAAAACCAACAAACCTACCATGCAATTACACATGACTACAATAGGGTTGTAGGTCATATTACAAGAGGTAGTGTTAATACCATCTCCATTAATCCTAGACCAAGCACTAATCAACCTAACTGATTGCTAAACAATAATATTTATCCAAATTACATAGATGGTCCTTCTTTGACTTAGAGATGCATACAGAAAAACTAGCAAACTAGGACTTTCCCTTTTGGACCTTATATCGATAACTTGTCCTTGCCACGTGACCACATGCAAGTGCACCGACAACCAAGACTTGTCATGTCTAGTCCCACACCATTCCCAACATTGATTAGCAATAATGGTCTGATATTTAATCTCCCAAGCCCACAACCATAAATTGAAGGTCGAAGATTACTATCCCAAGCCCGCAACCATCTGCCACTATGCTTATCATCCAACCAACTGTTCAGCCTTAGAATAAACCATTCACTATTGACCAAGACAAGAAGTTTGATATTGTGGAACAATTACAAAAGACATTAGCACAAATTTTTATTTTAGATTTACTATGAATGTCAATAATCCATAAAAACATCTTGAATGAGTTTCTGACCCAATCCACTATTGTTAGTGACATATCCCCTGATAAATTTCAAGCTTTGGTTAGACACCTAGCTCTAGCCCAACAAGTCACATTCAACCAAAGCGATATGTCTTCTCTTGACCCACTCCATAATAATCCATTATACATAAAAGTTTATATAAAGTGGCATAAAATAAAATGTGTCCTTTTAGACAATGGATCCAGCCTCAACATAGTGTCTCTAAAGCTCATCAAGCTTCTTATCTACATAATGGCAGATCTCCAGTCAGAAATAATAACTATCAAAGCCTATGATAATCAAAAAAGAGAATTGCAAGGCACCATTATTTTGCTAGTTATCATTGGGCCTTTGACCCATGATACACTTTGCCATGTGCTTGATCTTGACTTATCATACAATATGCTTTTAGGCAGGCCTTGGTTACATGAGATTCATGTAGTCCCATCAACATTGCACCAATGTATCAAGTTTTCCCACTCAGAAATGGAAGTGAATATTCCAGAAGATTTAAATCCATATGAACATTGCAAGCATCTTGAGGCCGAATTTCAAAGCTATAATTATCAGTACGACATGAATCCAAGTTCCAAGCAAGATAAAGGAAAGGCTATACTTATTGATCCTTCACCAGATAATTGCATAGATTCCAATACCTTGGATTTCTTTTCCCACATTCCACCTCTTGAAGATTCTAATCATTTCACCATTTTAGATAATGGATCGAGAGAGTATGTGACCCATGATACATTTCATATTGCTAATCCTCCTCAGAAACCAAAAACTTTTAGGCGACCTAAAGTCATCCCACATATGCATTGGCAACAAAAGAACAAAGATAAGGGACATGTCACATTTATACCAGCATCTAGTCTAGAACCTGACCCTCTTAAAGGGGATGAATCATGGTCATACAACAACCAAGTTGATTTCTATAAAAATGTGAAGTATCCTATTCCCAATAGAATCATGGAGCATCACGATTATGAAGGAAGAGGCCTCGAATTGAATCAAGGAACCATCAAACCAATTTCTATGACTAAATATGAAAGACCTTGTGCACTTGGATTTAAACCACCTGGGGGTGACCCCACATATCTTATTCAAACTGCATCACTAATGACTAGTGATGATGATGCTGACAGTGAAGTATAGTCTGATCATTACCTCACCTTTGATGACCTAGGTAAAACCAACATATTTGATAACAATGCCATTTGTACCCTTACCTTGGCCATTCATCGTAACCCATTGTCATTATACTATCCCCAACTGATAGATTGGGACCAACAAGAATCCAATCTACTGATTGATGAGTTCTAGAATGATGAGGCATTCTATGACTTTTTAGGCCTTAGAGATACTGTTTCATTGGGAGAACACAGATCAAGATTCTCAATCACATTGGATCCTACAACTTATTTTGGAGAGCGAGTGAACACACTTAGCCAAAAATGAATAAATAAAACATTGAGGTCCCAAAGTGAAAACCTCTTTGAGGCACTTTGTGACCAAGGAAAACGTAAAGATAAAGGCCAGTCTAGTGGTGAAAACTTGTTTCAGGAACCATTAGATGGGGGTGTTCATTATTATTTGAATTTAGACCAAGAGACCACCAATGATGAACTTGCTTGTGGATCCAAAGTTTTCTTTGAGCAACAAGTATTTGATCAAATTCTCTAAGAATTTTCAACTTTTTTTGTTACATGGCCAGATCTCCCATTAAAGGACTCAGATTCATCATTCCTAGGAGAAGTTGAAGAGCAAGTCCTAATAGAGGACCCTAATATAATTCAACAGTTTAAGTCATTGCCTACTATCCTAGAAGATGGTTCAATCCTTTTAGTCAAAGCTACAAAAGAGATAACTATTGAAACTCCATCAGACCTAAAATGGATAAAATTAAGAGTGTCCCTCATTGAGGAGGAACGTGACATCTTTATAGTTCTATTGAGAAAATTTGTAGATATCTTTGCATGGGCCTATTCTAACATGCCAGGTTTAGACCCCACCTTGGTTCTGCACCACCTCATGGCTTATCCTGATGTAAAATCGATAAAATAAAATTTATGTAAGATGAATCCTCACATTATTATATTGGTAAAGAAAGAGTTGGAAAAACTCTTAGAAGCATGATGTATCTGATCCATTAACTACTCAGAATGGATCTCTAATATGCTACTTGTTAGTAAAAAGCCTAAAGGGATCAGAATTTGTATTTATTTTTTTAACATTAACAAAGCTTTTCTTAAATATGATTTTCCCTTGCTTAATATCAACATGATCGTCTATTCAACAACAGGTTATGAAATGCTTTCACTCATGGATGCATTTTTAGGATACAACTAGATCTGAATAGCACTAGAAGACCAACATAAAATAGTGTTCACCACTCTATGGAGAATATTTTGTTATTAGATAATGTCATTTGGCCTTAAGAATGTTGGAGCTACATATCAAAGGGCCATGACTGTCATATTCCATGATATCATAAATGATATTATTGAAGAATATGTCAATGACATTAGGAAAATCCAAAACCAAGGCTGACCATTATGCCTCCTAACCTATGTCAAAAATAAACCAAAGCCTTCATTCATCATTCCACTCATTATACTTTACTTGGATCCACCCTCTACCATCGCAATTTTGATGAAACTCTATTTCATTGTTTAACTTCAGCAGAGTCTACACTAGCGTTAAGAGAAGTTCATGAAGGAGTATGTGGTGCTCATTCTAGCAGGTCAGTCCTATCCAAAAAACTCTTACGTACTAGTTATTATTGTCCCACAATGGATGTAGATGCCACTGCATATGTAAAAAAGTGACAAATGTTAAAAGCATGCTAATCTAATTTATGCCCTAGCAAAAACTCTGAAACTAATGTTGACACCATGGCCATTTTCTACATGGGGACTTGACTTTATTGGGAAGTTCAACCCCATTTCATCTAATGGCCATAAACATATCCTTACCACCACCAAATATTTCACTAAGTAGGTTGAATTTATACCCCTCTCTTACGTGACTGGAAAGCAAATTTCCAAATTTATTTTCAACTATCTCATTTTCCGCTACGGTATCCCCTCTGACATTATATCTGATAATGGAGGATCATTCAAGAATAAGGATGTAGACTAGTTATGTACTAAATATAACATCACACAACATTTTTCTATAACATATTACCCTCAAGGTAATGGACAAGCCGAAGCATCCAACAAAATCATTGTCAATATCCTCAAAAAGATTGTCAATAATGTCGGTCATGATTGGCACCTCCATATATTATTTGCCCTTTGGGACTACCATACCAATCATCATACCCCCATAAGAGCCACTCCATACTCACTTGTTTATAGTATTGAAGCCATCCTTCCCATTGAGGTCAAATTGCCTTCACTATGCATCTCTTTCAAGCATGTCCTAAATGATCATGACTATCAAGTAGCTCGCCTATAAGAGCTAGATCTACTTGATGAAAAATGCACAGCTATGCTTAATAATCTTCAAGCATATCAGAATCGACTCAAAGGCCACTATGATCAGCATGTTAAGTATAGAAGATTTGAACTTGGTGATCTTGTTCTTAAAGAAAACCAAAAGAATATCATGACTGAGAAGAAGCATAAAGGGAAATTCAAGCCAAATTGGATAGGCCATTTCATCATTATTATAGATTATGGATTAGGTGCATATAGGCTCGCCACACCAGATGGTGATGAATTCTAGAGCTGATGAATATTATTCATCTCAAGCAATACTATACTTAAGCACTAAGGTGTATTATCTATAAGGACCATTTTAGTTATGCCATTTTGTTACTATTCTTCTTTGAACAAATACCATCCTTACCCATCCTCTTTGTTGTATCCACTTTCCACTTCCACTCTATCAATCCAGTGTGTTCTAAAGCCTAGCCCATTTGACCTTGGTTTTTTCCATTCATTACGTAGTTTCAGCATCAAAGTATCTGATCAGTTTCATCAATTGGTTCAAGTCCTTCAGAGAGATCATATTTTAGGAAAATTTGATAGTTGTTTTGGTAGTTGCATCTTTTGTTTGTTATGCCTTTCTTACCATCGATCTTGTTACGAATTATAACCACCTTTGGGCAAATTAGTAACATTGATCTATGCCATTGTGTCCTAGTTATAACTACCTATGGGAACACTAGGGGCAACATTAAGCCTTGACGTACCAACTCACCACTTCCTATGTTATACTGTGCATTTTTACTAATTGTGCTTATTTTATTTGAATTGATTGCTACACTAGTCAAATTTCTCCATTGTAAGGGTGGAACTACAGTGACTTGAGGTCTGACTCTATGACTATGTAGGCAATGATCAATAGTTTTTGAGGTCATCTTAGTCATCCTAAGCCATGCTCTCATAATTTTATGAGCAACCTAAGCCATGCTCTCACTATTTTGCGAGCAAGCTAAGCCACGCTCTCACCGTTTTGTGAGATTAAACCATTTAAGTGTATCATCATTCTTGATCAAGTTGAGATCCTTGAAAACAATTCCAAAAACATTTTAAAAATTGTTAGAAAAGAACAAAAACATTGACCACTTCTTTGTCTTAAGGATTCTAGGAACCCTTACTAAGTTATAAGCAAATCACTTGTCATTTAGTTTCCCCATCCTTTTTGGCATTTTCCCTCACGCACTTGCCATTTTTCAAGACCATTCCTATTCTTCTATCACATCCATTCTATTTGTTTTCCTTAGTTATCATATTCTTTCTATTCCCTGGGAGAACTACATTTGTCCTGAAGTTTTTTATTAGCTATTACATCATGGAACTATGTAGGCAGCGTCCACTTGCCTAGTGCATATGGAGACATCTCGACCACCCCCTTCCTTTTCTTCTATTCCACCATTTTGTTCATTTATTAAGTTGTCATCTATTTTCTAGGGGCAATGTTCGTAGGGTTTCTATGGCATAGTTTATTTGTTTGTTTCTGCTTGTTTTGTTTGTTTGTCTACCTATTTATTTGCTTTCAGCACTATTGCCTTAATTCAATTTATATGTGTTCATTGGTTGATTCCTTGTCCACTCTTATACTTGAATCTATCTATATTCATATGTTTACATTGTCATCATGGTTTTTATCACTGATGCATTATTTGCTATTGAGTATTGGATTACGAGAGTCAGTCCTTATGCATATTTCAGCCAAGTCCTCATGATGTTATACCATGATGCATATCTATATGTGCTATAACAAACCTCAGCTTCAAGAAGTCTATTCAATAATGGTAGCATTTCTTCGACACTGACATCCTGATTCCATCCTAATCATATCCCAAACAGAGTAATTAAACATGAAAGAATTTCAATTTTTATTAGTTTAAACAAGCATCTCCCTACTAGTAGGTATTTCTAATTCATCATTACCCTTTTTGTTAAGTTATCATCCTCTTCGACCAAGTTTATCATATTTTCCATAATCGGGGTCCAATGATTATAACCGCCTATGGATAAATCATTGCACACCATCCCACCTGCATTTATTAATGATTATAACCGCCTTTGGAAAAATCATTGTGTTGTCACCACTTTAATTTTTCTACCTATACAAGGGCATGTTATTATCTTGTTTGTCTATCCTAACTGGGGCAGCTCCATCATCTCAATGATTATAACCACCTTTGGGTAAATCAGTATGTTACCATACCACCTTGCCACTATCAGGGTACAATGCTTATAACCATCTTTGGGCAAACCATTGTACACTATCTCACTTGCATTCTCAATGATTTTGACTAGTTTTTCACTATCATTATGTTTGCACCCCATCATCTTTCCTTTCTTTGGTCCTCTCATTTTGCTTCTTATCAAAAGACCATTTTTTGGCATACTTGTGCCAACAGTTCCCTCAAGGGGGCATCATACAATTAGTTTATCATCATTGCAACTGTAGGCATACAGGACCTTTTCATTATTTTAGAAGACGTTATTGTGCTTATAGTTTGTAATGCCTTCCCAAATAGGGGCAAATTGTTGACACCTAAATCTGACCACCGATAGCCTCTAATCAGGGTTTTGACCAATTTCCATCCAAAATGCACAACTTGGCCTAAAAACACTAAAACATGCTAAATGATGTGAAACTAACATATTCAATTGCCAATTTAGGCCAGGGTATCCCTAAATGGGGAAATGCAATTTATGGGCTAGCTAACTTTGATCAGATCATTCTGAGTCAACATATCAATTTTGCACCTAGGTTATCTAGATTGTTCTTTCCTATCAAATCTCTTGCACAAGACACATGCCTTTGTTATTTGTTGTTGGTAACATCCTAAATGGGATAATGGATCCAATGCATCTGATAATGACTTTCAATTCTAATCCAGTCAAACTTTAAACCAATAACAAGGCATTCTGATCAATTTAAGTGATTTGTGTACAAAGTGCCTAGACATGCTTAAGAGCTAATTAAACCAAATTAGAGCCTAATCAAAAAATTCATGGAAATTTGTTGAATAATTTGTTTTGAAAATGAATATTGAATATCTACAACATCAGGTGACCTCATTTCTTGGGAAGACATCCCTAGGCCATAAATGCCACCACTATCAAGATTCATGCCCTCCATGCCTCATCAATGCCTTCCATGATGCCCTACATGCCTCTTAATTTACCCTTCTTCCAATGTCATGATGAGGATAATTATGAATTAATTTTCAAAAATTGAATTAATCCTCAACCACACATCTCAATCTCAGGATGGGCAATTCAGGTTGATTCTAGACATTCTCAAAAATATATAAATAAAGAGGCCATGAACATCATTTCTAAGTTATTTTGGTGCAAAGTTATAATGTATAAATATCTTCAATGAGCCATTGAAAATAGTGTTACCATGCCAAATTGAATCCAAGCCACAAGCCAAAGGTGTCAAAGAGACATGGAGGTAGCCAAGCTTCCATTGCCAAGGACTTCATGAGCACAAGCCGAGCAAGCCACTATAACAAGCATTTTGGAGCATCCAAGGAAGGTAAAAGAGGGTTTATCTTACATTCTAGTTGTATATTTTATTCATTTTTGTTAACTAAGCTTTCTCTAGTGTCTAGGCATAGATATGTTATGCTATTAGTGTGTTTCTTTCATCTTGTTTTCATTTTGAAATTAACACCATACTAACCATCTTCTCTTGAGTCAAATTCCTAGATCACAAGTATTTCTAACCCTACACTCTTTTCTTTATTATACTTAGTATTTAGATGTTTCTTATTGCTTAGTGAATGAATGTGTGTGTATCCTTGTCTAGGATCTCTCTACACCTAATATTAGTGTAGCTATAAGATTGCTTAGATTTGCCATATTCTATTTTATTTTGCATAAACCCCCACTTGGTTGACCTTGGCACCTTACCAATAATAACCATTATAACCCTTATACCTTTAGTTTGGCATACTTACAACGATTTACTTTACTATCTTACTTACATTACTTACCTCCAATCAATTACTTTCATAGATTTTTAGTGAGAGTTATATCCTTGTGTCATAGGCCTAAAATTTAGATCCTTTCCTCTTTGTATTTACGACATAGACAACCCTCTACTACATCTATTGATTTCATTGGTCATTACCTAGACAAACTAAATATCACATGCTCTATTTGATCACCCTTCTCCAAGTCTGAGTCTATTGAGATATGATAGTTGCAGGTTAATCCTAGTGCATGTATACAATTACCATGGGTTACAATGCAATAAGACCACATTTTCCAAACAACCAAATGACATTGGATCAAATACATGATTGTAGGGGTTTGAGTACAAGGATCCAAATTTGATACCCCTTGAAACCTGAGCCAAGATATTGTGAAGTGCTTATCAAATATGCAATATTTTGCACCTAAAGGTGGTAAACACTATGTGAGAATGCTAAAATTTAGTACATCAAGCTATAGTTGACAATTAAGTGAAGAGGTGAAGAAAGGATTTATAAAATTAAGCTTTAAGGAGAGCTTTAGTCGATGTGTGTAATTTTAACAATTATAAGCTATATTTATGCATGTCCATTTTCAAATTTTTAAGTTTATAGGTAGTTATGACTGAGATAAAAAAATCATAAACAACATTTTATTTCAAATAAAATTAAATACAATTAAATTATGTTTTCATGACACAACTTTTGACATAAGAGAATTTACATTATAATAACCACGAATCTCCTTTGACCATTATTGATACATATAGGATCACTTAGAATACCTCTCTCAATGATATTTTCATGTTTGTAAAATGTTATTATAATCTATGAAGTGTAAACATCTAATTTTGGTTAGGGGTAGTTTTAATTGTCAAATTACATTATTCTAGGGTACTTGTATGTTTGTTGATTATTTGTTCATATTATACTCTTATTAGTACATGTTTCCTTTGTCCAAGTCCATCTTTGCTTCCCCTTCCTCTTATTTTCTCTCTCCTCCCTAGTTTTCTCTCTTACCCTTTTTTATGTTATTCCCATATCTGTCCAAAAATGTAGCAGAATGGTTTTGGCCTTCTAGAATTGTAGCACTACGTTTTTGGTATAATAGAATCATAGTGATACATTTCTAGTCTAATTTTTTGTGGGCACTTCTGACCATTGTTTTAGGTCTCTTATATCTTTTGTTCCTCTTTTGTTAGTCCATTTATTCTGTTGTGCATTAGCTTGTGTTGCAATAGGGTCCTAATTTGAAGTTGTGAAATTATAAATTCACATGTGCTTTGGTGCATATAGGACAAGTTAATGAGATAATAATTTAATGCTAAGTTCAATATTGATAACTGAATTTTTTTTTAAAAGTGTGGCATTTATTGATAAATAAAAATTTGGTTCAAGATTGAAGTCTTCATATTGCATTGGACAACTTTTTCATGCTAGTGAAAAGTCATATAAGGATTAAGGCTTGCATCAACAAATTACTTATTGACGTGCACTAAGTGTTATTTTCCATTTTTTTCTAAAATAGGGGGTAATAATTAATGAGGGATAATGCAGGCCCCTAAATGGATCTCATATTTTTCACTGGATTGTGATTTGTTGTTAGGGTTTTAAAAAATGAGATAAATTTTCCATAGATTTAAACATTATTACAAAAAAGTGATTATTATAGATTTAAAAATTATTGTGGTTAGATGTATTGTATCTGATGTAAAACCAATTTCCCATAACACATATTTTAGGGAAACCATGGTCTCTTACACCCCTTATTATATTTATTTTTAAATCATTACACTTAGCCCCTGTGTGTGGTTTGTAAACCCTAATTTTTTGTGATTGCTTTATCATTCAAATTCTAGGGTAGATTGCATGTTATATATGTTTCCATATTATGACACCTTAAGTGACTAGTTATAATATATCTACGAGGCAAAGTGATATATTGAATTACAAAATTAATGTGTGCTTGTTTGACAAAGAAAATAGTGTCTCTCAATGATATTAATGTTCCTCATATTACTACATATTCTGATGCAAATGATGTCAAAAATATTATGAATGATAAGTTTGTGAATTGATCTCAATATAATAATGATTATGATGTTAATCACCATGACGAAAATGATAGATGTAAAAAACTCTCTACGTTCTTAAAACACATTCTATTTTTTCCTAAAGAAATAGATGCATTGTTGGATGTGTTGAAATATGTCTAAATCCAAACCCTAAGTCAAGAGCCTTGAATTAAATATTTACCCTATAGAGTGAACAATGGATTTATGACTTCAAACAATGTATATCAACCTTTTAGAGGGTCCCCCTCCATGCCTAATGATGAGATCACTTCCCAAATTTCTTTTAAGGTTATTCATCATCTCATTTTTTTAATGATGTTGATGTTCATTTTCCTCCTCAAAATGGTTTCAATGCTTCGCTTATTGCTTTTCAAATTCCTCAACCATCTCAAAATTCTCCCAACTTTCATCTCTTCTTTGTAGTGTTTTTCAATTGGCTAATGTTTCCATTCCCACCTATTCTATCACCACTTCTCTTCCAAATCTATAAATAACCACTCTTAGGCAAACTTTATATGATGTTCAATAAGAAGTAAATTTTCTTTCTCAAGGGTCCCAAAATCCAAGTCCTAGGGTCACTTTACACAATACTATTTAACCCCTTGGCTTATGATGTTCTTGCCTACGCTTTGCTTATAATATTTTTGGATCCAAAGTTTGGATTATTCAATGTTATATGAAATATATCTCATCATATTAATTATTTTTATTGACTATATTTTGTGCATAATGATAAATTTTGTTGACTAATTTATTTCCTAGAATTTAAAAATATTATACTCTTGGTTGGTTGTATGGCTTGCCTTGTTGATCCCTGTATTCTTTCACTATTTTAGCTAATGATTTTATAGCTCATTTTTTTATCAATATTAACATGAAAGTTACGTTTTCACAAATTGCCCAACTTAAAAAAGAACTAATAAAAATGTGAGAGTATGCACTTCGATTCAATAAAATGGTTATAAAAATGAATCAACAATTCCCTAATAGTTAATTACAAAGTATATTTTCTCAATGTTTGCTTTTACAAATTAAGGACAAACTTGTCTTCAATACTTATCCATCTGGTTAGAAACTATGAGATAAAGCTTATAGAGGAAAATATGGTTAAATATGGGATCAATACCCCTACTTCTAGTGGAGTCAAATTTTAAGATTAATCATACTTTAATGTTAAGAGTAGTGACAATGCTTTCAAACCTAATAATGAGGCCAATAATAATGTGAATATAGTGGGTCAAAAACCTACTAGGCTAGTATTATCATAACAAAGAGAATGGAGAGAATTTACATGGTTGAGTTAAAGTCCTCAACAAGTGCTTAAATCATTATTGATTACAATATGCTTATGTTACCTCCTATTAGAGAGTTAGATTGAAATGGGCATATGCTTAAGAACTATGACATTAGTGCATATTGTGATTACCACAGAGTCTTCAAACATTATTCAAATAGATGAATCACTTTAAAACATAAGCTCCAAGATCTCATTGAAAGTAATCAAATTTAGGTAGAGAGTTGCAACAACACTTTAAATGAATAATTGGCTTAACCAAATCTATATTTAAAAGTATTTCCAAATTCTCTTACAAATCATGCCACTTAATCTAAAGACTAAGCAAATTTTCATATGGTAGATAAAAGACAATCATCACAAGTATCTAAAACTCATCCACTTGACGGATTCATAGGTGTGGTCAATATAATACATAAAGAGACTTCCAATTATATTATATGGTAATGAGATTAAAAAAGAGGACTCTAGCAATGGATCACCCTTCATTCAATCTTTCATAAGTGTACATTCAAGGTAAACAAATAGAATTATGACTGACAATGGTTCAAGTATAAATATGGCATTCATAAATTTGTCACTAGTCTTGGATGTAGTCAAAAGGATTTAACAAGTACTAACACAATTATTATAGGATTAGATGCATAACATTACCTGTCATAATGGATCCAAATATCATATTATCTTGATTTCATGTATTACTAGATAATGGAGATTATGATTTGTTGTTTGGAATACCATGGATTGATAAAAAAATAAAAAGTTTTGTCAGTGTTACATGAGTGTTCAATTATTATTTTCATAACAATCAAGTAATTTCTATTCAAGTCACTACTATGATCCCCTAGTTCAAATATAACATGAGGTGTTACCTAAGTAGTTACCAAACTAATGATTAATCATAAGTCCTCAAATGAGTGAACCTAAATTTCAAGTATATACTCTTCCACCTACTTGTTTTGATGAAAAGTTCTTGATGGACAAAAGACACTAATCTAATCATCAAAATGGAAGGGTAGAGTTAAATCTAAAATAAATATAGAAATACAACACCTTAAATATATTTGAAATGCACAAAACTGGAGAATTAAAATGCTTGGAATAAACATAGTTATAAGATAAATACTTGAATTTTGACTTGCTTGTGCACTATCAAAGGCTACAAGTGATTTAAAAATGGTTTGGAAGTAGTCCTAGAGCAAATACAAAAAATTGGTGCACATCACAATAGTGTAGGAAAATATCCAAAACCAAAGGGCTCGAATTTGGTAGTGATTTAAGGACTCAATTTTAGAAAATTATGTTTGATTTTGGTAGCAACATTAAATTTTGGTTAGATGGTGTTAGATCCTCCTATAATTTTATGAGTGCCTACATCTATCTTCAAATCAAGAAATAATTTCAGATTGTTGAATTGGTGCATATATATATTAGAATATATTCTCATTTTTCAAAACCCTAATCCATTCTAAGAGACCTTGCAAGATGAAAATAATGGTTGTAGTTATGTGGGGATTTCCTCAATCAAATTCTTGTTCTTCTAGAAAACAATCCAATGTAATATGAAGATCTTCGAACTTATCTGTGTGTATGAGATTAAAACAACTAGTAGATTCTATATGATCTTTCATTATTCTTTATATTTTGGTACAAACTTCAATAGATGGAATATATAAAATAAAAGTAAAGTGCAATAGCTCATTTGATTTTGATTGTGTATATATAGCTTTCTTGATTTCAAATTAAGACTTATTGTTGTATAAGCTGACAATCAAAATAATGGGAGAGTCAACAAACAAAGCACACAAAAGACCAAAAAATGTAGGGAAAGGGGTCAAAGGACCCACAAGGCACAAAAATACCAACAAATTTGGGGACAATGGTCAAAGGACCCACAAGGCACAAATGACCAAAATTGAACGGCTTGATCTTGAGCACAACCAAAATAGTACGGTTCAATTTCAAAAACAACCAAGATCAACAAGTTAATCTTGGTAGGCTGACCTAAAGCCATAAAAATAATATTTTTTAACCTTTTGGAACATTCAAAGTCTATTGGAATATTGTTAGTACAAAAATATAATTTGAGGTGTGTATTTGTGTAATGAGTTGTTATAAACAACCCAACCCTATAATATGGATTTGGATGTGGTGGACTCCTTGTGATTAGGATATCGTGCCTCTATTTGTATGCCTCATACTATTGAATAATGTAATGAATTTTTTTGTGTGTTATAGTTTCAACCAAAATAAAATTTGGTATCAGAGCAAGTACTCTATCAGAGCCAATTCAAAATGAGCCTCTATTCATTTTTTTGATTTAAGGTTATCCAAGGTAAGATTTTTCACATAATAGACCACATGCATTCTTGTGAACCCCACAAAATTTGACACCCATTCATGGATGCATTCTCATGATTCTCATGTATATTTTGATCTCACTTGTGTAAACGGATCTTAACCAAAACTCACAAAATAGTGGGGTGTACACTAAACTAATCACATAAATCCATACCAAAAAGAGCTAAATATTAAAAAAATTGATTGGTTGCCCAACTAAAGTCAACTAATTTATGAGTGTTGGTTAAGCTTAGCTACTTTTCATGTGATTCTACACTGCAGATTTCATTACCACCATATTTGTGGCCAACATAGTCAACACCAAGTTGTTTATTTATTTAACATTATTGGATGTTCCTCCCCATTTGACACCATTGGACCACTACATATTTTAGTACTTATCTGTTCCCTCGACATCTACCACTATTTATAACATTTGTGCATCATATTTATCACTAGCTACAGTTCTTTATGTTTCATTTGCAATTTAGATCTAACTATACTATGCATGTCATTCTTATATGTGTGTGTTAGCTTTGCCAAACTCTAAAAACTATCATATCTTTGGGTGCATCCTTCGTAGTTCATGCATCATTGAATTGACCGCTCTGTCAATGATCATTTACGAAGACTGAATGAGAATTTTGTGAAGATAATACTTTGAACCTATAGATCCACTTTACCTCATTCAATTTGTGGTTCCCATGCATCTTATTTTGATATCTCATAAATTTTTTTTCATTCAATTTGATCATCTCTGTTTGATAATCTTGTGCATATTCTTCTTACAATCTTGAAAACACCATGCAAATTTGTCATTGTTAGAAACATTTGTAAGCATCATTATTTTGGTTAGAGTCTATAGTATGTTAAAGTTTGTTTTATATTTAGTTTGTTAGATATGTCATGTGTTAATAGATTTTTATTTCCATGAGTATTTAGTCTTGTTAAACATTTCTTCATAACTTGAAGCTTATATGGTTAAATGTCATGTTTTTTTTAGATTAGGGTGTGAAAAAGTAAATGTTATTTAGTGAATAAGTTTTATGTCTATATAGTTCTATGATTTAGATCAATTAGTAAATTATATTTTTTGTTAATAATTTGTGTCATTACCTCATTAAAATTGTAGTGTTAAATTTAATCATTATCATAATCAATTTGACAAGTCAATTTTTTATTCTTAAATGACACATTTTTCATTGAAACTGGTGTCTTGAGTGTCAAGGTTCAATTTGGAGATGGTAATAGTCATGGAAAAAATACATCTAGTCAAAAAGTTTGAAGGCAAGGACTTTCATACTTGGCATGTAAAATGCACTTGAAACTAATGGAGAAGTATAATTGGGAGATCATAAAAAACAATGCAGCCAAACCAATGAATGCCAACACACTCATCAAATGGACTATCAAGGACCCAAAATCCTTGGATTTCATTGGCCTCAGGTTGTTAGACTCGTATCTACATCATATGGATTTTAATAAGTCTTTTAGTGAATTTTGAGATTCATTGAACAAGTTGTTTGGATATGAAGCTGAGAGCACCAAGACAACACTGAAGAAAATACTATCTGGTTTGAATATGGGATAATGAATTAAGATGGTAGATCACATCAATAAGTTTTGCTCTCTGTTAACTCAATTAGTTGATGTTAATGAAACAAAAAAAATGAAGATGCAAAATTCATAATTCTAAATAACATGCCTAATAAATTTTCAAATATGGTGTTTACTCTAAGCAAATTTAACCTTAGTCTAGAAGAGATAACTTCCACCTTAATTGATGAAGGAAATCAAATGAAAAATCTGAAGTCGAAAAAAGAAGAAATAATGTTTGCAAAAGATGAGCCCAATACATATTCAAAAAAAAAAAAAAGTTTAAACCTCCAAAAGACAAGTACACATGTTTCTATTGTAAAATGCCATGACAAATTATTTTGAATTGTAAACAAAGAGCACAAGATCTCATCAATGAAATATTGGAGCAAAAGGCCTTAGTTGTTGAGAATAATGATTAGGAAGAATATACTCCTCATTCAAGTGATGAAGAATCTTCCCATCTAAGTAATGAAGAATATGTGTTTTTACTTTAAACAGGTTTATATGTGTGGTATGGCAAGAATAAACTACTATATATATATATATACACACACACACACACACACACACACACACACACGAGGAGCATTTGTTTAGTATGTATCATATGATGAATACTTTTAAGTGATAGGCTAGTGAGTAGCCCAACACTCATTGGAAGTAAAAGAGTGAACAATTATGCTCACATATGTAAGTTATCATTAAAAGTAATCAATTTGTCATTAAGAATCCCAAAACTCATTGGAATTGAAAGTGTGAATAATTGTGTTCATATATGTAGGTAATCACAAACAATAGTTGTCATGGGTATCAAAGTGCATACTGTATACACATAATATTTTCAACTTTTATCAAATACTAATGATTTCTATCTTGTAGGAACCCATCAAGCCTCAATCTCTCCAAGTGCATGCCATAAGGGGTGCATCGAGAAAGGGGTGGGTATACCATTGGTGCCTCACAAGATTGTTGTCCCTTATTGCCACTTATTACCAATCTAACTAGCTCCTAAAAACATTCCCCTAAGATATTACTCCTCTTTTTCACATTCCTCCAGTCTTTTACCACATTTTATACTCTTTTTCCTAACCTAAAACCCCTTTTGATAGTTTACAGTACAAGGTCAATTGGGTCAACCTTGTCCTCTTATTGGTGAAACTCATTTAGGGTTTAGGTTGGCTCTTGGCTGACCTAGCTCGTGACCTAGACAGTTTTTGTCAATAATGATACTAGGTCGATTGGGTCGACCCTATCAAACTTTAAAAAGGGCTTAGGGTTAAATTCACCTATACAAACACATCCTTTTCACCATTATTAGAGAGACATAAAGAGTTATTATTAATTCATGCTTTTTTATAATCTGCTCTTCCAACATTTTACTTGAGGAGTCTTAGCTTAGGGTTTCTACTTGGAGAATCTAGTCTTGTGGATAAGTCTTGAATGCTTTGGCCTTCCTTAGTGATCCTTACAAACCACAAAAACCTCTTGAAAATCACCTTTGGCCAAGGGAGAGATTGAGTCTCGATGGGTTTGTCTTCTATGTAAGTATCTCTAACTTTGCTCCTCTCTTTAGTAGATAGAAGTAACATAAGTATTAGCTTTTGAATAATATTACTCTTCTTCTTCATGCATAAGGGTATTACCTATACATAGCTTAATTAGGATTCTCTTATGCATGTTTTTTTCATTTGTTTACTAACCCCCATATTGTGCCAAAAGCTTTGGTGAGCACTAGATTATATTTTGCTTTACTTGTTATTAGTATAGTGAATATGAAAACATAGGACTTAGTTAGGGTTATTGCATGGTTTTGATTTATTGGAGGTTTTAGATCCCTCCCTAGTGATATTGTTGTGATAAGAGATCCTCTAATTCGGTCTAGAGGATCCACATATTGGTCATGTTCCTGATTATCTAATATATCCCCAATCGAAGGTGTAAATAGGATCTATCTTCTCTAAGCTAAGATTGACTTATAAATCTGATGCATTTATGATTGCATACATTATAGTGAACCTAACATGAATCTAACCCTTACAGGTTTTATTTCATGTTTTTCATTTTCTATAATTTTATTTATTATTTTTATATATTTATGATACTAGGTTGATAAGGCTAGTATAGTTTCTAACTTATATGTGCAAGTTTAACATAGTCACATAAAAAACAACTCTATTCTTTTTATATAGGTCTTTATCAAATATAGGTTACTGGATCGAACAGGTCAACACAATACTCTTGTTCACTTCCAAAAAACATACTAGGTCAAACAGGGTGGTACAATACTCTAGACAACATCCAAAAAACATACTAGATCAACCAGGCTAGTATAGTCATCTTAACAAGCTTCAACAAATAGGGAATTGTAGAACTAAATCAACCCAATTGACATGGTTGAATTTAAAAGTAGCATTCAAGGCACTTCAATAAAAATTTCACATTTCTCAGTATCTTCCAACCCACCAAGGTTCCTTTCTTTCTCTCTTTTTCATTTTAGTTCTTCCTTAAAATTATGTTTTGCAAAGTTTGTAGCATTTAAAACTGCCATTATACAACAAACTAGGTCAATTTGGTTGACCTAGTTCTGTATTTTGTCTTATGTCTAAAATATTAGGTCAACCTTATCAACATAGTTCTTAAAGACCCTTGCTTCTACAGTATAGTAGTGACATTGTCAACTTTGTTCTATAATGTTTGCATACAGTGTCACTTGAACCAACTTTGTACTATGTTTCAAATTGGGAATTAATAATTATATGCTATAATTACTTTGCACTCTCACTTTCAGTTGTTTTCATGCTTAGATTATCTCACATAGTCTAATTAGGTGGTTTTTCAATATACCATTTAGTTTCACTAATTTTTTCCTTGCACACACTACCAAATCACATAAATTCAAAATGCATTTACACATTTGTCTACCCAAGGCCTACCTACTTGGATTTCATCACCAAAGAAAAAATTGACTTAGTTTTTTAGCTAAGTATAAACATGTAGTTAATGATATATATTGAAAAAGCACCTGACACTCTTATCACTACGTGATTGTGAAGTGAGGGGTAGGCCCCAATACCAAGTCAATATTATTACCAATATAGATCCCTTTCAGCCTAAACATCCTAAAACCATCCATAAATTGTTTTTTAGTTCCCTAATTTCATTCAACTTCTCTATCACACTTATAATAACACTTTCTAATAATCTAACAACATTCAGGATGATTACTTAGTTAGAATTTACTTTTCAAGTTGATTGCTTGCTCTTTTCTCATTGTATGTTGTATTGCAAAAACTTGCATTGGCCAATGTTGGTGTAAGGTTTTATGTTGTGTGCCTCAATTGGATCATTCTCATTGACCCAATTGATTATATACTTTTTTTTATTTCTTGATTTCAAAATACATTGTAAAATCTTTCCTTGTTTTTCAGTACATTGTCATTCTATTCGACACAGGCTTTTACAGATAATTTTTCCTTCTTGCCTGTAGTACTAGGTCAACCGAGTTGACGCTGTATCTTTTTTACTAGTTAGATTACAATACTAGGTCGACCTAGTCAACTCTATACTCTTATCAGACTCTGTTTTTCTCAGTTTGTAGTACTAGGTCGATCCAATCGGCTCTGTACTCTTACTTCTATCCTATATATCTGACTTAGTTCTCTATTTTTCTTGCTTAGCATCCTCTTTCTTTTCTCAAGCATCATATCCCCTATCAGAATCTTCTTGGACAACCTAGATCCATTTAAACACTATATGGGGTGCTCTTTTCTTCATATATTTTATTTCTCTTTTCAGCATGTGGAGCATTTTGTGATGCCCATCCACACATTACTCTTGCCTTTGGGGCATCTTGTGATGCCCATCCCTACATCCACTTACCCTTTAGGGCATCTTGTGATGCCCACTCTTATTCTTGGCATGCTACCAAACTAATTTAACTTCAAAAAAACTTTCAAGACATATAGGCTCATCTCTCACATGCTCGTCCTTGATATAGACATTAACATAGATTCATTCCCTTATTTTTCTTGCTTTCTATATGTTATATATCTACACTTTTTGTAGGATATTTACACGGGTCTCACCCTCTACAATAACTCTCTCTTTACACAAACCTTAGTCCTTCCTTTTTTATCTTTTGGTTTCTCTTTTTCTCATGAGTTGCATTGTAAAACCATGGATAGGACCCGTTCTTCCTCATGATATAATTTTATTCTCTTTGTTTTCCTACTTTTTACACACTTTTTGGCACCCCTTAGATTTCTCGTTTGTGATTTTTAGTGTAAGACCATGGATAGGACCTGGCCTTCCTCACAAATAACATCTTTTCCTTACCTCATTTATTTTTCCAATACCTTTTTGGCACCCTCATGGGTTTCTCTTTTATGATTTGCAATGTAAGACCATGGATAGGACCTGGCATTCCTCATAAAATTTTCATCTTATCATTTCTTTTTTAGAATGTGTTTTGCATTGGTTACAATTACTTGATATTTGTTCTCAACTTTAACTTTTACTTATTTTTATAGATGAAATTTGCATAACAATCTATGTTAGCATGTTTTCCTCCCTTTTCTTCATTCTTATGATAAGAAAAAAGACTTTTCTATCAGTGTATCCCTTTTTTCACCCTTTGTCACATTTTTTACGATTTTAAGTAATTCAAATGGTTTCATGTTTCCTTCCTCTTGATTTCCTTTCCTTTCACTCTATATTGAACAAAATAAGGCTGAAGTCAAGATAACACTTTTATTTCACCTGAATTTACAAGACTCTTAGACACCATGCTCTCTAAGTTCTCTCTCTTAGCAACCAAGTCCCAAGCATTCAAATGAAAGTCATCTTTAGCACCCATGTTTAGTTTTTCAAATCCATATGGAGGAGGAATAGAAAAATCTATCAAGAAAGTTAAAAACCAAATCATTTGAAATAAAAGACAATAATATACAAAAGCAACATATAACTCTCAAAAGTTAAAATCACACCAAAAGACATGATTACAAGCACATATCCTACTCTAATCGAAGCTCAAACTCCATAGTTGGCCTCACAATAAAGTCGAGGTTTATTGGGGTGCGGTAGGATATTAAATTAGAATAGGAGAATTCAATAAACTTTATGGTGTTACCTACTTTGTCACACAAGTACGTAATCTTCACGTTAAACCAATGTATCTATAAGGGGACCTGAGGAATGGGGAACACATTGTGGGAAGGTAAGTCCATTTTTATTTTCATGCATATAACCTTCATGGGATGATCTACATACTCCATTTGTTGACCTAAGACTTGTGTGGCCAAGAGAAGTTCTTCAGAGTTCTTAAAGTTGAAAGTACTCTTGCTTTGACAAACCTAATTTGAGTGTCTTGACTTCGATAAAGAGTTCCTCTACCTTGGTTTTTTCTTCATCCTCCACTCCATCCATTTCATTTCCCCCCTTGATAGGCATGTGTGATTCTAAATTTATTTTTTCTCTTCTATACTTCTTCTTGACATCTAAAAAAATATGCTAGCAATACTTTATTTCAGTTTTATATATCCTTAGAACTAAACAACATGTTTGAGTGATTATGGATTACTTTCTTTACACCATGGGTCTACATTTCTAGACATACTTTGCTTTCTTTTCTCATTTATCATTGTTGTACCACCCTTTTTTGTAAACACCTGAGTCTGTTTTTACTTTCATATAGTTTTTTCATTGTTGAGTGAGGTTAACTTGTTACTTCTCACTCACCAAAATTTTTTCCCTTTTATGCACCCTTTTGCATTAATGATTGAGCAAGGATTGTTACTACTCATTCATCAATGTTGTTTTACCATATTGCTTGCCCATATTTGTTTAAGTAAGGATTGTTCCTGCTTTCACATTGATGTTTGATTATCATATTTTTGACATGTATCCTTGGTTTGACATGGTGAGTTTGTCTTTCTTACTTCATGTTTATCTATTTGAGATTTTTGGTCTTTAGTAGCCTTGGTTTTTTCAGTTACCTGATTTACACTAAATTTTGACTTGGTCATTTGGTCTTGTTAACACTTTTTTCATGACCAGTTTGTGTTTTCCCTTTGACTCTTTTTGTTTCTCCCTTGCTCATTTTCTGTGTTTGGTCACTTGCTTAGTTGTTTGTCTTTTCCCTTCTGCCTCTCCTGGTTTGGGCTCTTCTCCCTTGTTCTTTGTTTTTTCCTTTGCCTTGTTTGCCTTAGCCTTTCTTGCTTTGTTTTGCCCTGAAGTGCCCTTCGAAAAAAGTTTTGACGGGCCACTTCCCTTCTAAGTGCCCTTCAAAAAAAAATTGAAGGGCATTTCTTGCCTTGCCTTCCCCCGAAGTGTCCCTTCAGATTTTTTTGAAGGGTAGTTTTTGTCCAAGTGACCCTTCAAAAAAGTTTTGAAGGGCACTTTTTTGCCCAAGTGTCCCTTCAAATTTTTTCGAATGGCACTTTTTGTCCAAGTGACCCTTCAAAAAAGTTCTGAAGGGTACTTTTTTGCCCAAGTGTCCCTTCAAAAAAATTTGAAGGGCACTTTTTGTCCAAGTGACCCTTTGGAAAAGTTCTGAAGGGCACTTTTTCACCCAAGTGTCCCTTCAGACTTTTTTGCAGGATACTTTTTGTCCATGTGACCCTTTGCAGAAGTTTCGAAGGGCACTTTTTCGTCTAAGTGTCCCTTCAGAATTTTTTTGAAGGGCACTTCGCCTTGTCCTTTCCTCCCAAGTGACCTTTGGATAAATTTTGAAGGGCACTTTTTGCCCCAAGTGTCCTTATCCCTTCAAAATTTTTTCGAAAGGCACTTTTATCCATTTTCTCCAAGGTTACCCTTTGAGATTTTTCTCGAAGGGCCCTTTGTCTTTAGAAATGTCCTTTGTACAAGTTCCAAAGGGCCATTTCCATTGGAAATGCCCTTCATAATTTTCTGAAGGGACCTTGTGCCTTTACCCGAGTGTCCTTCAAAACTTCTTTGAAGGACACTTACCGAAGGGTCTTTCAGGAAAAGTTCTTGAAGGAAATTAGCCGTTGCCTAGAAGCCAAAATTCTTGAAGAAATTCCTTCAAACAAATTGTCCAAAGGAATTACTTTGGGAAAATTACTCGAAACAATAAGCCTAACCTAAATGGATTCCCATGATGTGTTATAGAACTTCAATTTTGATACAGCCAACTAGTCATTGGGGTTCAAATTGGTGACATGTCATAGGACATCAAATTTAATGTAAAGAACTAGCCATTGGGGTGCAATTTGGTGATGTTTCGCAAGATGTCAAGTTCATGCCCAAAGTCTTCAAGCAAGAAGTGAAGTCACTGAGAAAACCCAAATGACTTTGTAGTGCAAATCAAGATTTGTCAAAGGCTTGACTTATAAATTTTATAAGGAGCCTTAAAGAACCTGAAGGAGTAGGCAAGAAGTAAAAGGACTCAAAAAACCTAAAAGGGTGTTAAGCAAAGAAAAATCAAGTTTTCAAGAGAGATTTGCTTATAAACTTTTATAATTAGAAGCAATAAAAAAAATGAAAGAGCAGGGATAGTGCAAATTGGTTTTCCCAACATGCTTAACTTATAGGTTTTATAAGTAAAGCCATTCAGAAAACCTGAACAGGTCTGCAGTGCAAAATGTGAAAGCTTTTAGGGAATCTAAGGTTCATAGCAGTGATCCAAGCCATTTCTTATGGAGGGTCATCCCACCATTGGTTTTACAATGATCCTGGTCATTTCAAGAGGGTGAATCAAAGAGAAGGATAAACTCTAACCAAATGAGAGAATAGTTGGAATCAGTTTCACCAGGATGGTGATGACAAACCATTTTGGAGGATTCTATTTTAGCACCCAAGAGCTCTCTCTTCTCTCCCTCTTTTTCTATAAATAGGTCCCTTGGGCTCTTTTTTTATCGTCCACAGATAGTACGATGAATCCCTGCTGGAATGTTCTACCAATTTCTTGCCTTTGAGCAAAGAAGCATAGGTCTATTTTCTTTCTAAGTTCTGAGCATTTGCCTGGATATGTAAGAAACACAAAGTGACATCAAGTGATTTTTTATCTTTTTTTTCTTTGTCATTCATTCTTTTGATCAAAGAGTTGATCCAATAGGTCATGTAGAGTGCATTCTAGATGTATGAGATTTTGCACATGTGTAACCCTTTTTTGGACTACACAGTTTATCTTTCCAATTATTTACCTTGTGTTATCTCATTCATTTTATCTCTACATTGAAATACTTATGTTAGAATCTTCTAGATCTTGAGGTATAGACTATATTTTTCTATATTGTGCATAAGTATAGGGCATACATGTGGATACTAATTCTTGGTGTATCACCATTTTAAACTAGGCTTTTCATTTATGCAAACTTCTGACTCTTTTCACTCATACAAACTGGTTCAATAGTTTTATTGCATAAAAAGGTTAATATAGGGAGCTAGCCCTTTCAATCTAGAGGTTAATTTCCACTTATAGGCACATCCACAGGCCTGGAAATATCCCAACATTGCGCAAATCTAGAGGAGGCCTGAACATCCCTCTTCTAGGGTACAAGATTTGGAGATAAAAAGTCTAACATAACACTTGTCACCCCAACTTGCCAAATTTCCAAGTAAGTCCCATCACATAGCACTATAGGCTTTCCTACATTTATTTATTTTTGCTCAATAGTTTTGTATTCTTGGGTTTGTTGAAAGTAGTCTCTACGCCCTCCACAATCAAAACTACAAATAAAACAAACAACCATACAACAATAAAGGTAAGTCAAGGTACACATACATTTAATTTTCAATTATTTCCTTTTAAATCATTTAAATTTTATTTATTTATTCTTTAAAATACTACAACTTTTTTTAGCCTCAACATTGTGTGTTACTATGTTCTTTCTCGAAGCACCATCCCCTGTTGCACCTGAGTGACACATGATGAGCTTCGAGTGGGGCATATGTATACACATAATATTTTGAACTTTTTTCAAATACTGATACTTTTCATATTATAAGAACCCATCGAGTCTCAATCTCTCTAAGTTCATGCCCTAAGGGGTGTACTAAGAAAGGGGTGGACAAACCATTGGTGCTTCATAGGATTATTGTCCCTTATTTCCACTTATTACCAATCCAACTATCTCTTAAAAACATTCCCCTAAGCTATTACTCTTATTTTTCACATTCCTCTACTATTTTACCACCTTTCATACTCTTTTTCTTAACTCAAAACCCCTTTTGAAAATTTACAGTACTAGGTCAATAGGGTCGCCCTTGTACTCTTATTGGTGAAACTCATTTAGGGTCTAGGTCGGCTCTTGACCAACCTAACTTGTGACCTAGTGAATTTTTGTCAATAAGGATACTAGGTCGACTGGGTCAACCCTGTTGCTGAAATTTTTGAAAGGGCTTAGGGTTAAATTCACCTATATAAACACATCCATTTTTCCATTGTTAGAGAGACATTAAGAGTTATTATTCACTTGTGCTTCTTTACAATCTGTTCTTCCACTATTATACTTGAGGAGTCTTAGCTTAGGATTTCTACTTGGAGAATCTAGTCTTGTGGAGAAGTCTTGGATGTTTTGGCCTTTCTTAGTGATCCTTATAAACCACAATGACCTTTTACAAAGAAACTTTGGTCAAGGGGGAGATTGAATCTCGACGGTTTTATCTTCCAGGAAGTATCTCTAACTTTACTCCTCTCTTTAATAGATAGAAGTAACATAAGTATTGGATTTTGAATAATATTACTCTTCTTGTCCATGCATAAGGATCTTACCTATACATAGATTAATTAGGATTCTCTTATGCATGTTTATTTTCATTTGTTTAATAAACTCCATATTGTGCCACAAACTCTGGTGAACGCTAGATTAGATTTTATTTTACTTGTTATTAGTATAGTGAATATGAAAACATAAAACTTAGTTAGGGTTATTGCGTGGTTTTGATTGACTAGAGACTTTGGAACCCTCCCTAGTGATATTGTTGTGATAAGAGATCCTCTGATTGGGTCTAGTGGATCCACATATTGGTCATGTTCCCGATTATCTAATATATCCCTAATCGAAAGTGTAAGTAAGATCTATCTTCTTTGAGCTAATGTTGATTTATAGATCTAATGCATTTCTGATTACATACACATACTTGTATGTGTTCACATACATACATGTTTCTAGTTCTTATGGTGTGGTTTTGTTAGAAATATGTTATATATTTTCCATGTATTTATGGGTACCCATGGTTTTGGCACCCATGGTTTTGGCACCCATGTTTTAGCTATTGATGTCGCTATATATACTTGTACATACATCATAGGGTAAAAACATAACTTGGTATTACATTATTATATTGTAAATATTAATATGATAAAGGAGTTACTATGCCAGTTTATTACCTGAAAGAGTTTTCCTAGGTGAAACAATGTGTATTGTGTAATCTGGTGTGGATCCCACTCATTTTCTCTTGTTAGTTGAAATATTATGTTAGTTTGAAATATTATATTAGTAATTTTTTTTAGTTTATCAAATATGTTTCTATTCATTTGGTATTAGATCTAGGTCTTAGCTTTGTGTGAAGAGCTAGGTTTTCTATAACCTATGATAAACTATTGTTTGATTGGGAGCTCCATGTAAAATATTTTTTTCAAGTAAAGGAGAATGATGGGAAGCACAAAGATAGAGATGTGTATCTCATAGACTTAAGCTCACACTTATGCAATGTTGCATGGTTGATTAATTATCACACCTCATTTCATATGAATCTTGTGAAGGAGTGGCTCACAAATACAAAGAGTATGATGGTGGTGATGTCTTTTGGGAGATAGATCAACTTATTGAGTTATGGTAAGAGGTAGAGTGAAGCTGAAAATCAAAGATGGGAGGACCAAGACTCTCTCGGGTGTCCTGCACATTCTTGGGCTTGCTAGGTAATTAATTTATGTGAGCAAAATGAATCATGTTTATGTCTAGATGTCATTTAATAGAGATAGGTGAAAGATGGTGCATCAAGACATGGTATTGGAAATGGGCATACACATTGATAATCTGTTATGGCTTGATGCAACTATGGTTAGTAGTTTATATTATAGTTATCTAGTTCTTGAGATGAAGGTCAAAACATGAATGCGTGTATAAGCTTCAATAGAGGAGACAATGCTTTGGCATAAAAAACTAAGTCACATTGGTGAGAAGGGTCTGTGCATGTTGTTAACCGAAGATATGGCCAAAGGGATGGATAATTGTCTTAGATTTGTAATTCTACGAATACTATGTTTATGGCAAATAGAGTCTGGTAAAGTTCCCCAAAGATGCTGCACGTGCAAGTGGAATATTGCAAGTGATCCATGGTGATGTGTTTAGACCAGTTGAGGTTCCATCACTAATCATGTTTGTCTACCATGTGACTTTCATAGATGAATATACTTCGTTATACCTAGGTTTGATTCATTTGTGAAGAAATTCAAAGTTCTTAAGAAATCAAGGAGTTCAAAGCCCTTGTGGAAAACAAGAAAGAAAAGAGGATCAAGGTGTTGTACATGGAAAATGAAGTATTGATTGAATGAATTCACCAAGTTATGTAGACAAAGAAACATTCAAAGTTATAAGATGACTCCATGCATTCTACAATAGAATAAAGTTATAAATCAAATAAATAAAACATTGATGGACAAGGTCCAGAACATGTTGAGTGGTGCATAGTAGGAGCAAAATTTTTGGGTTGAATTAATCGCTACTCCTTATTACTTAGTCAACCAATATCCAACACCCAATCATGTGATTTGATATTAGGGGACATTTGATAAAAGTGGGTATTTGAGTCTACAAAGGTTTGTGAATTGAAACTACAATGGAAGTCTTGATTATTAAAGATCTACCAGTTGATATGTGTTTAACTTATTTTGTAGAGCTGTAAGTCTGGTGAGAAAATGACATGATAGTGTTGTAATATCCACCATAGAGGTTGAGTACATGGTAGTTACTCAAGAAAGCAAGAAAGTGGTTTGGATTCAAAATTTAATTTCCATTATTGGGTTTGTTCAAAAGGTTGTAAGGATAGATTGTGACTCTCAAAGTGAAATTTGTCTCGGAAAGAACCTAGAGTATCACTCTAGAATGAGACACATTTATGTGCAATACCATTTTTTAAGATAAATGGTGGAAGAAAATAAGATACTTATTGATAATGTGGACATACGTGAGAGCATCATTGATTTTCTGACAAACGCTGTAAGTACTAAGAAATTTTATTAGTGCAAAAATTAATGGGAATAGCTGCCCTTAGTTGTTGAAGGTATGTCAATGTGGCCCACTATATAAAGTATTCAACATGTGGAAGATTGTTAGAAATATATCATATATTTCCATGTATTTATGGGTACCCATGGTATTGGGACCCATGCTTTTATGGTATCCATAGTTTTTGGTACCCATGGATTACCTATTGATGTACCTATATATAATTTCACATATAATAGGGTAAAAATATAACTTGGTATTGCATTATTGTACTGTAAAAAATTAAGTTAATACAATAAAAAAATATTGTGTCAAGTTTTTTACCCAAAATAATTTTCTCAGGTGAAATGGTGCACTATGTAATCTAGTGTGGATTCCATTCATTTTCTCTTGTTAGTTGAAAGATTATGTTAGTATTGATTTTCTTGTTTTTGTTTAACAGATATATTTTATCTTCAAGTTCCAATCCCTATGTCCACTCTACATGCGAGGGGGGGGGAGGGGGCGGGAGGGGCGTGGATGGGGTGGAATGTTGGAATATTCCCAATATGGATGTATTATTTGAGGTGTTTGTATTTATGTAATGAGTTACTATAAACAAATCAAATTTATAATAAGGATTTGGATGTGGCTGACTTCTTTTTATTAGCATAACATGTCCCTATTTTTATGCCTCTTATTATTGAAAAATGTAATGGAGTGTTTCATATGTCTAAGCTCCGACCAAATTACAATTGAGTCATGCCAAGGGAAATAAATAGATTTGTAGGTATTTTATTATTATAGATTGAATGGGGGTATTATCATAAGCTCAAAATTAATAAAAATTAAATTTATAAGGATAACACAAAGGAATGGAATGCAGGCAAGGCCAAATAGAAGGGAAAACATGCCAATAACAACTTAATTTGAACCAATTATCCATATACACAAAAATACACTAATACTAAATAAAATAAATAGTCATGTACCAAAATTGGTTATCTACATAATTCCCCAATTTGATATGTGTGTATGTACATATCAAATTAACATAATTAAGTGCTCTTAGAAGGCTCGAAGAAGAAGTTGCAGTTGAAACATGTAAATTTTAGTCAAATTTAATAATGTTAGTGTATATTAGGACATAGACTCTTGTATTGTATAATATGAACTTTTAATTATATTATGTGTGATAAAACACACCATATGTGTGTATTATTATCCACAACATATTTATAAATTATTTATAAATAATAAAAAAATATTTAGTAGTTATCTTCAATTTAGTGTTTTTTTGATGCATGAGCATCAAGCAAGTAGACATCATTTTTGTGTTATTGTTAATAGAGGTCAAAGTTGGTCAATTTTGGAATGTCAATGTGAATAAGGGACCTTATAAGGTCTATTTGTGTCTTTGGAGTCATTTTGAGTCATAAGGGTGTGTTTTATAGGTACTAGGAGTTTTCCCTCCAAAATAGTGAATTTAAAAATTCAAATATTTGAACTAAGGCTAGGAGGACCAAAAGCATGTATGGAGTGGTTAGGAGAGTGAAAGTGGTGTAAGGGTCCAAAGAGTCATGTAGGGAGTGTTTTAAGACTAAATATGCCTAAGTAATTAATTCAAGTCATATTAACTAATGTAAATCACCCTTATGCGTTGGAGTTGGTTATTGTAAGGGAGTTTGATGTAACTACCAAAAACCAACGTTGAAGTTGGATGGGAAATAATTGGTGAGAGAGTTGTATCATAGGAGAATGGGAGAGAGAGGTGAGAGGATATCTCCAAGAAGAAAAAATAAGGATCAATGAAGAGAAGATGATATACCTCTCCAAAGATAGTGTTTGAGTCCTTTCATGGATTGTGTTTTGTAATCAAGAATGATCAAAATGAATAAAGAAGGAATGGTTCTATGTATTTATGTTTCCTGAATAGTACTTGGATTGTTTTCAATCACATGTTATCTTTGAAATGCCTTTGAGGCCATGATCTTGTTGGTATTTTTCATCATTTGGTATCATATCAAGGTAAACTCTTGGTTTACTTTTGGTTTTGAGTTTCTTGAAGCTTGTTGATTTGAGATAGATGAGATTGTTATGAGGAATGTATGAAGAGATATTGCTAGGTATTTTGGGAGAATATGTTGTAGGAATGACTTATTGAGGTTATAATAGAGAAATAGAAGATTGATAAAGAGAGGAAGAACAACCCCAAAATCCAATGAGAAGGACTTGAAGCTAGTCAAGAGGACTAGAGAAGGTAGAGAGAAAAGAGAGTGTTGAAGCTTAAGTGAGAAAGAGAAAGGAAATAATCCAAGAGAGAGTCAAGAAGGATAAGAGAGGTCCTATACATGGAATAGCAGCAGAAAAAGAAGACCCAAGAGAGGCCTAAGAGTCAAGTTGATAAGCTTGCTAGTGATTGGTCTAGACAAGACCTAGAAAGCAAGGAACAAGAAAGAAGATGTATGTAGAGAAAGAAGTCAAAGATATGAGAAGAGAGCTGGGGAAA
Source organism: Torreya grandis (assembly GCA_037957365.1). NCBI lineage: Eukaryota > Viridiplantae > Streptophyta > Pinopsida > Cupressales > Taxaceae > Torreya > Torreya grandis. The sequence continues at coordinate 1,242,223 of JARHVA010001687.1, read as the reverse complement.
AATATATAGAATATAGAGCTCATGGTGAAGCTCATGAAGAGTCAAGAAAGCCAATGTCTTGGTTGTAGTATGAAGAAGAAGGTGAAGTGGCCACTAGAGCTAATTTGGAGAGAGAGAAGGCATAAGATGAGTGTCTTAAGAAATAATAAGAAGAAAAAGGGTGCAACCCATAGAGTCTTGAATAATGATCTATTTCCAAGTGAGTAACAAGACAAAGAGATCAAGAAGAGATTTCTCATTGAGGAGAACATGAAGGAGATAGAAGTACCAAGAGGAGCACTTGAGAGAGCAGTCAAAGAGAAGAGAAGAATGTCTATGCAAGAGACATTCAAGGAGACTATGTGGTCTCTCATTTTATACTCTAGCATTGCCTTTGAGTTTGTGTATGTAGGTAAAAAGAAAGGTTTGGTGAAGTCCAAGCATAAGGCCTTAAGTCTAGTGAAGGATGGGCCTAGTACATCACCCTTCTAAAAGAAATAAGAAGATAAAGAAAGAGAACTCATTATAGAAGACAAAGTGATGAAGATTGAACGAATTCAACATGGTGAAGATAAAATAGAAGAGGAGGTATATGATGTTATGAAAATCATTACGAATGAAGCAAGAAAAGAGGCATACAAAGAAGACAAGATAGCTAACCATGTAGACAAGAAACCAAAACATGAAGACATGAATGAAGAAATGATCTTGAAACAGTCATGTATGGAGGTAAATGAGTGTTTGAGCATTGATTTTGATTGCACATATGAAGAAGAGGTAAATAATATGCAAATTGGAAGAAAGAAGGATAAGGTATAGCCCTTAAAGGTGATACAAGGGCATATGTATGTGATGCCTAAGTGGTTGAAGATAATAGGTGGTGGAATGAAGAAGGTGAACCTCAAGCAAGAGGTCAATCAAGACAAGAACATAGGTGGAAAATAAGAACATATGTGGAATCAAAGAGCAAAGGGCCAAGTACGTTAAGTTGGCATGATAGGCTACCAAGGCAAGAAACATGAAGGAGATGAAATGAGTATCCAATTCCAATCCAAGCATGGACAAGGCATAAAATGGGTTGAGAAGAATATGAAATGGGTGCACAAATAAAGTCATGAAAGTAAACTCCAAGAAAGCATGAAGATAGAGGAAGATTGCAAGTCTACTAAGCAAGCAATAGACATGGTGAAAGGAAACCAAGACAAAAAGATGAAGTTACAATTGTGTAGGCAAGAAGATGAGTTCAAAGAAGATAAGTGTTCTCAATATTTACTTTCAAATGTTATTTATGATGATGTCTATGAGGTTGACTCAAATAATGAAGAATATTTGTATAGAAAAACCATAACATTGATGGACAGGTTTGTGGAAGGCAAGGTGAAGATGAACCACCCCAAAGAGTGCTTAAAAAACATGGTATGTAACATAATGAATTTGGTTTGACTCTCATGAATGAGAGAGTCTAAGTATTATATAAGTATCAAGGTGCCCAAGAATATGAAGAACAATATGGACCAAGATTTGATGAAGATTATGAAAAGATGGATGCTCACAACTTGAAATAAGAAATAGAAATGTTGGGAAATATTATTAGTCCCTCAAAAGGGCTGAAAATAGGTGAAAAACAGCAAGAATATATCATGGATTAACTCAAATAAGCATCAAGATTGGAACAATATAAGTAATCACAAGGAGTTGTGCAAGTAAAGACACAAGCAAACATCCTAGCAAGCAAGCAAGCAAACAAAGCATCAACAAGTCAACAAGGTAAATTATTCAATTGGTCAAGTTAAAGCTAAGTTGATAGTTGATATGCATGGATATGGAAAGTTAATAAGATGTCAAACAACATTGTACTATGCTGAAGATGAGTGGGACAAGCAAGTTGTTTCTTGCAAGATGAGCAAGGAGATAGAAAGAGACATCAAGAAGTGAATAAATGTGAATAAGAGGTAAAAAAATAGAGACAAATTGAGAAAGTGACAAAGTTTGACATGCCTATGATATCATTAAAGTATAAGCAAGGATTCAGCAATCCTAAAGATCCAAAACCACTAAACAAGCAAGCATCAAGTGAAAACAATGAGGAAAAAGGCCATAGAACAAGCATAAGCAAGAAGAGTAAGAACCATTTGGTTGTAACTGAATATGATGAAGGATAAATTGACTTAGAAAATATACATGTATCAAACAAGAAGGTACAACATTCAGTACACCTCATAGAGGTAGAAGATGCATTGACAAGGAGACTAGACAAAGCGAAGAAGAAGAAAAACAAGAACATAGTGAAGAGAAAGGAGCAAGAAAGGAGGGGAAACCGTAAGATAAGCATATAATATCCTCACAAACTAAATTGGAAGGCAAGAAATAAGTTGTAACATTCACTTTTTCTCCCTCTTGGGGAGTATGATGAAGGAGCATCGAGCAAGTAGACATTATTTTTGTGTTATTGTTAATAGAGGACAAAGTTGGTCAATTTTGGGATGTCAATGTGAGTAAGGGACCCTCTAAGTTCCATTTGTGTCTTTGCAGTCATTTTGAGTCATAGGGGTGTGTTTTATAGGTATTAGGAGTTTTCCCACGAAAATAATGAATTTGAGAATTCAAATATTTGAACTTAAGGCTAGGAAGACCAAAAGCATGTATGGAGTGGATAGTAGACTAAAAGTGGTGTAAGGGTCCAAAAGTCATTTAGAGAGTGTTTGAAGACTAAATATGCCTAAGTCATGAAGTGAATTCATGTTAACTAATGTGAGTCACCCTTATACATTGGAGTTGGTTATTGTAAGGGAGTTTGATGTAATTACCCAAAACCAACATTGAAGTTGGATGGGAAATAGTTGATAAGAGAGTTTTAGCATAGCAAAATGGGAGAGAGAGGTGAGAAAAATAAATCCAATAAGTATAAATATGGATCAATTAAGATAAGATGATATACCTCTCAAAAGATGGTGTTTGAGTTCTTTCATGGACTGTGTTTTGTAATCAAGAATGATCAAAATGAATAAATAAGGAATGGTTTTGTGTATTTATGTTTCCTGAATAGTATTTGGATTGTTTTCAATCACATGTTGTCTTTGAAAGGCCCTTGAGGCCATGATCTTGTTGGTATCTTGTAAGGTTGCAAGTTTAAATAAGAGGATTGTAGGTTCCAGTCAAGAGGAAGGACTATTTCAATACTTTTGTAATGGTAAATATTACCCTTAGACTCCATATGCATTGATAAATTCATAATGTGGTTAGAGAATATGTTATAGAGTAAATAAACTGGTAAAGGAGTCTCAGTCCTTGAGCCATGTTGATTGTGACAGTCAAGGTTTTCAAGAAAGTGAAGGTTGTGGGAGTGTTTTGTAGTAATAAGATCCTTGTTCCAATGATGATGCTTTGTAGGCAAGGACATATGTGATATAATGGTAGTTCATGTAGTTGGAATGTGAAACAAGTGATAAATGTTTGAGTATATAGTTAGTGCCATGTTCGCATGATGAATAACCCTATTGCATAATTACACATCTAAGAAGGAATATATTTGTTGAGAGAATGTGAATGATCCTCGAGTTAGGGAGTTTTGATATGAGTATAATGAAGGTAAGTTGGGAGATTAGCTTATGCAGATACTTGGAACATATGAAAAGTACAAATAGACCTATGTATACTTTTGGAAACCATGTCAACAAAGTAAAAGCCCTGTTTTCATTCAATTAATGTGCTAGGAAGAAATGTGGATGTTCAAAAAGGTGAGAGATTATGGAGTTAGTTTTATCCTAAAATGATTGAAAGGTAAACCAAGACTTCAAAATTACCTTTGTGAAGTTTTAAAACCATTGAAGTGAAACATACCAAGCAAACCCTTACATAGTCATCTATTTGTGTACAGAATTTTGTCTTTTGCTCGGTTTGAGACAATGAAGGATTGATTCAATGATTCTAACCTATTAAACAAGGTGTATAAATTTGAAACAAACTTGGGTATGGTATTTTATCCCTTTTAAATGTCCTAACACTAAATAAAGTGAATTTGTATGCCTCTCGGCCTGCATAGTCAGGATAATAAGACTAGCTAGGGTTTCAAGTTACAAACCCCATAACTTTTGATTGAACCAGTCAAAAGAGTTAAAATATCATATTCTAGAGTAAGTCAATTCCCTCTATCAGATTCTGAATATTTTAAGTTGTTACCAGGTCCGTATAGTATGAAACTAGTGCTGTGGGTATGCTTTGAGGGCTAACAAGGCTAATTGAGAGGAGGCTTATAAAGGAAATACTAGCTAGGTGTGGATTTAGGTCCTGAAACTTGATACAGACATGTAAGGAGATAAAGGGTAGTGTAAAATGGTCTTATATATGCAATGGATTTCATATATTGTGCAAACAAAGAGAAAATGTGGAAAAAAGGCTACAAGCCAAATAAAGTCACTATGAGGTTGAGGCATAAAAGAAGGTGTTAGATGGTGTTTTATAGGTTAAAGGAGATTGAGATTAATGTGTTGTATCCAAGATAAAACATTCATGATAAGATATTGTCTTAAAGAGACCTAATATAAGTTTTGGTGTATCTAGTCAAGAGAAGGTTGTCGAGTGAGACTAGAGAGGGAGGAAAGTGAAAACCAAACAAAATAATGAAATGAAATGAGTGATATAGTGATTAAGGAATCTGGTGATAGTGAGATATGACTCTATGATGTTTGTGAATAGGTAGCAATATATACTATATGGATTAGTGTACAAGTTGGAAAATATCAATACAAAGTTAATTTTTGAGACCAAGCCAGGCAAGAGGAAGTTGAATTCTAAATCAAGGTCATGTTTGAGACAGGTCAAAGATGGTGATCAAGAGGCTTCTTCCATATACCTCTACATCATTTTCTAATTTGGGCTAATATCTCTAAAATATAAAAATGTCTTATAAACCCTTAACCTCCTTACTTATCTTTATAAGTGTTTACTTGTTTTGTGAATAATGTGATTTAAATAAATTAAAATTATTAATATTAAGATTATAAAAAATAATAAAATAATAATATAAATCTAAATGAAAAGAATATATTGATATTTCACTTAAAAGATTAAAATTTGATAAAGCACTAAAAGGAACTCACAGTTAGGTTATTTTAATATTTTGTTGTTTACTTGTTTGTCATTGCCTTTGAAAATTCGATGTTTGATTTGTAACCACTCATATCAAGAAACATGAGCTCAAACCCTACGTAGATGTTATCAACAAAACACACACCACTTCATCAACCACTACTATCTAAGTCATGCCTATCTTGTCCAGGTCTTATCAATACTATCTTTGTTGATTGTGTAGGTTTGTGACACCTTAGACCATTGTGCCTACACTTATAATTTCCTCTTATGTGTGTGATCACCTTCATTCATATGCGCTAATTTTTTTTTCCTTCTGTTTACTTTGAAACCATAATCGCACTTTGGACACCAATAGAACCCTTAAAAAATGAGTTAGTATGTTGGGTTGGGTAGCCCCAAGCACTCCCCACTGAGTGACTAAGTGTTCCCTACATTCCAACACTCCTAAGAGGGCTAAAGCCACATTTTTTTATCAAACCTAGGTGTGTGTGTGTGTGTTCACCATCGTGATTGATCTATAATTCAAATCAATGTTTGGATTTTGATAGTTGGAACCATGCAAACTTGGCATGCATTTTTATTCAAACTTGGCTCTAGGACTACTCTCTTGAGGGATATTTAAATGTGTATGCCTTTATGATAATATCTCAAGAGAGTAATAGTTAATTTCTCAATTGTTTTTAGGACTTGTTAAGATTAGTATAATCTTAAGATTGATTTGTATTTATTATTGACTCTTAAATATTTTTCTGTATGAATGACCCATGAAACATGTTTATATCAACATAATGGACACTTACCAATATGAAAAATAGCCATTGAGTGTTCCTATACACCTATTTTAAAGTTATAATTATTCAACTATTTTTGGTACTGTCATGGGAGTGAGAATCATTTATCTAAGATACAACGACAATCTATTTAGTATTTTGGAAGGTTTTTGCACAAACCAGGTGATCATAAATAATGTGTATATGGTAAATTGGATTGGTTAAGACAATAAGCAAGTAAATAGATAGGGAAAAATGTGTATGGATGCAAAATTCAAGTATGTTAATTTGTGTCAAAGTTGATGTTGCCAAAGTGTTTATACCAAATTTAGGTGTCTACAAATTCTTCCATTTAAGTCTATTATAGAAAATGCTAAATTAAAAAGATAAAATAAGAAATTTTGTACTTGTGATTAGTTATATTTGGTGTTCACAGGTATGCCCCAAATATCCCACTTGTTCCTTGAAAAAATTGCAAGGAAACATGCATATATCAATGTCCTCCCATGATAGAAAAATAAAATAATTTAGATCATTGAATTATGTGAAATTAAAAAGTTAAGGAACTAATACACCTAATGGTATAAGAACTAAATTGTCACTTGATGAACTCATTTGATAATGTCACAGGGTGATTATGCCAAAAGGAGATGCAACCATTGAAACCATTAGTTGAAGAGTATAAATGTGTTAAGCACCATTGAAGAATGAGAAGCTCTAGAAGTTGAGCACCATAGAAACCTTAACTATATTATGAATATCATCATAATTATTTTTTCATAACCTCAAAGTCGTGTTCATATGTAAAAGTGGAATCTTAAAACAGGTTCACATGTAAAAATGGAACCCTAAAGTAGGTTCATATGTCATAATGGAGCTCCACATCAACCACGAAAAATGGATTATAGATCCAAAGTACTTATGTAGTACCATCATTCCCCATTAATCTACAATATTGAAATAGAAAAGTGTTTCCATGAACAACATTCATGCCTCAAATTTAATCCATCTGTATGTTAAAGTGATATATAGAATTCCATAATCTACTTGTTATACTGTTATATAATATTTCTTAACTGCTCAATCTGACCAATATAATTAGTCTCAAAATGTCATAGAAAGTTCCAAATATTCCTTACAATTATGTAGAATGATCCACATATGCCTCAATCTATCCAATCTATCCCATCTGAATCACATAATCTAACTCAAAGTGTCAACTATATATCTATCATATCCTTAATCTTTAGGACAATCCCACTACATGCCTCTCTTTTGATATGAAAGATAAAGCTTGTGAATCACTCATCTCAAAAGTAAAAATTATGCACACCACATGTTATATAAAAAAATATAATCATGTAAAATATATATACAAATATGATAAATTATGTCATTATATAAATATTTAATTATTCAAGCATGTATGAAACATGTAATCTAATACAATACAGTAATAAGCATCACAATAGATACATTATATAAATTATGGCATCACACACTATTTGAGATTAATATTATTTTGGTTTACTTTATGCTATTTTATGTTAATCCTAAGACTATTTTAGTTGTGCATTCTTATTATAAAAAATTTACTTTATCTTAGATTTATGATGTGTCACACCTCTATTGTCCTCTTGTAGCGAATCTTGGAGTTATATTCACATGTAACTCCCCTCAACACTCGTTACACGCATCCCCCCTATCTTATGGGGATTATGGATATTTGGAACACATTAATAAGGTTGTGCAAGTCATTACGAGAATCTTTGTAATTCCATGTTCTTTCTTTTACCTCTATTTATTGAGCTCTCCTCTCTCATTCTACTCACTTTCTTTTGATCATCTTGAGATGTTTGTTATGACTTGAAGTCATTCTACTTTCTCTTTCCCTTGTCTTACATTAAATATTATATTTGGATATTCATACTTTGTAAGCCTTCTAATAGATGTGGGGGTTTTCTCCGTTTGACAGTTTCTCCACTTGACAAATCTTGTCTCTTACATTTAGGTTTGCTTGATATAAAAGTAACATTCTTCCATTTACATTCATTATTTTTATGTTTTCTCAACATTAATCTATTAATATTGACATAAATCTTAATATGGTATTAGAACTTTTTTTATTAACATCTAAATCTAAGTGTACGTAAGTTTTAAGTGGATAAGACACAAAATGTTATTTTTAAATTTTTTTTGTAGGCCCTTAAACTCTAGATCCTGTTAGTTTTTTGCCCATTATTTTCTTGGAAGGTCATAGCCAATTAAAAACTTCATTCTTCCATTATTCAATTCATTATCTTAGATTTTGGCATCTTATGTTTTCATTTTTGATGAGTTTCTAAATGTCTATGAGATTGACATTTTGATTTCTTCCATCTTACCTTTCCATGTTAGCACTTCACTCTAAGCCAAGCTCTCTTTCCTAAGTGTCTTACTGAGTTATCTAACTTTTTTCTGGTTTGAGCTCTTTTGCATTACATCATCTTTGTGTCGCACTTCCAATTGTTCTTTATCTCTACATGGTTGAATATTTTTGTACTTTTTTATTGGATGTTGGCATTTGTATCTTTCCAAACGTCTTAAACTAATTTAAGTTGTTAAGTTATTATGTAAGATGTTTTGATTGGTTTATTGTGTTGCAACTTAAAATTAAACTATTTTTTGGCAAATGACGCCTTATTTACCTTTATATTGGCACTTTGTTTATGTGTTTAGTAATTGCTTATTACAAAATAATCAAACTCGATCTTTTCTCTTTGTCATATAGTATGAAAAAGATTTTTTTTTTTAATTTGTCTCAACCAAAAAAAAAAAACTTTTATTTCATAAGTCCTTTTTTATAATAAAATTTTTGTGATATAAAACCTTAATGCATGCACATTCTTTTTTTTGAAAAATACTTCGTTAATGTGTTTCACTAAAAATAATGTACACACTTTTTATAATAATAGTTATTTGGTAACTTTTCAAAACAAGGGAATTACTTTGTTGTTCTTAACCTCTTATTTATATTGATTTGGTATTTGATAAAACTTTTAAATTCAATTTTATTTTACAAATGGATTTCTTCACATAAAATAATTTGAATAAATAATCTATTTTTCATTCTCTTTTGGCTCTATTCACATTCTCTAGAGCCAAAATTTAATTAATTTTTTTATTATATTTTCATATATAACTTGTTTTTATTTATTATTTAAATTTAATCTCTTTATTATACATGTTATATTTATTTGATGAGGATTAAATCTTCATGTGAGATCATTTGCAAAGTGAATTTGTTTCTTTTTCCATTGGTGTTATCTTATTTGTTTTGCTACTCATGGCTTTTAAATTGGCACTATTTCTAGCATTTAAGAATTTTACAACAAAGATTGCTTTTCAAAATCACAAGATTCATTATCGTAAATGTCAAAATATGACTATTCATGCTCTTTAAACCTCTTTTAATGAATAAATGGAGACACTAATGTTCTATTGACACTTTGAATGTTAAAATTGTATCTTTTGATCACTTTCATGCCTCTACAAATGTTGATTTAAAATATTCTTCTCCTCCTAAGATAATATTGATTGCAATAACTTTTTTCTAAACCCAGTTTACGTATTATGCACTCGATGAATTATAACGAAGGTGGCCTTAGAAACATCAAAATGACATTTTTGAGCATATTTTGCTTAAAACTAACGTGAATTTTATATGGCTTGGTTATAAAACTTATGAAGACAATTTAAAATCATATTATCACCCCTATCAAAAGACTTTGCACAATAGTGTTCCTCAATATCATAAGACTTCAATTAATTATAATGCTTCTTGTGTTCATTTGGTTAAAAATTGTGACATTTGTAAGCATTTTGGTAAAATTGGACATCATATTTCTAAATGCTAGAATTTTCAACCATGCACATGTTGTGGTTGATCCACTCATGACATTTTACATTGTTGTAAAATCATGAGGCCTTATCTATGGTTTATGCACTTCAAAAAAATTGTCAATACTTGTTGGCAACCCCATTCGTCTTCTATACAGATTATAAATCACTCAATTATTTGGTAAATAAACCATTATTCCATGGATGCATGTGTTGATGGATTTTTCTCTTCCAAGAGTTCTAGTTCTTTGTGGTCATAAAACTAGGCAAAGTTAATTTCAGACCAAACCATCTCTCACATGTTCAATCTATTGAACCATCGTGTGTCATAGAGGATGATTTCCCTGATGTATAATTTTTTCAAGTTACATGCATGCCTAAAAAATTAGAAGAAATTATGGATTTTTTTACAACAGGCTCCACACTAGACAACCTTACCACCCAAAAAAAAAAGCAACTAGTTGTACACACTACCCCTTTCAAGCTTATTGGCAAAGAACTATACAAACTTGGCTAGGATGAAGTACTACAAAGGTGCATAATGTAGCATGAGTGCATGAAAGTCCTTCAAGACGTCCATGAGGGAATCATAGGAGGACATTATGTTGGTGATGTAATAACATGAAATATTCTACTGACTAGGTTATGGTGGCCCACCTTAATCAAAGATGCAAAAGCTTATGAATGCTAATGTGATATTTGTTAGTGCGTAGATAAACCAAACAAAAACGATGTTATGCCTCTTCATCCCATAATTTTTCATGAACCATTTGAAAAATAGGCTATTGATTTTTTTGGGCCCATTCAACCCATTTCACATTGGACTGGCATGCGGTACACCATTACTACCATAGATTATCGCATATGTTGGGCTAAAGTAGTGCCCACACACGATTATACTACTACAACCAACATCATATTTCTATGGGAAAATATCATCATAAGGTATGGATACCCTTTAATTTGAACAAATGAATGTGGAACTCACTTTTTCAATGAAACAATGTGCATCATCTTGGTTGAATTCATGATTGTGCACCATAAGACCACTCCATACCACCCCTAAGTTAATGACATAGTTGAGGCCTTCAACAAGATCCTGGATCATACACTGACCAAGATTTTTAATATCAATCACACTGAATGGGATCATCAAGTTTTTTTAGTCTTATGGGTGTATCAAACCACATACAAAAGGTTGAATAAGAATACTAATTTTAATTTTGTCTTTGACATTGAATCCATCTTAACAGTGGAGTTTCTTGTGCCCTCTTTGAATATTATGTACATTGGTAGATTAGATGATGAGGAGTCCCTAAAAGCATGCATGGATGCTCTACTTTAGTTGGATGAAACACACTTTCTCACCCATTGGAGCCAAGGAGTTGATAAGCAAAAACAAAAATCTTGGCATGATCGACATATCAAAACCAAAGTTTTTCATCCTGATATGCATGTCCTGGTCTATGATTCAAAGTTTGTGTTGTTTAGGTAAACTATGGATACAATGGGATGGTCTATTTATTGTTCATGTTATCCATCCAATAGGCACTTTCAAATTGAAATGGTTAGATGGTCAATTCCTACCAAGCCATTTCAATGGTACTCGACTTCGACCCTACCATTCTATGTGATTTTTCAATTCAATTAATAAGGCATATGCCACTAGGTTAGTCTAGGACTTTATTTAATTTTCAAATAAGTGTGGCATTGGTTGTGCACCTTTTGTAATTTTTTTTCCCATTTTGGTGCTCTTTTGATCTTCAGCACTCTATTTTTCTTTCTTTCTTGACATGAATTTCACTAAGTTATGATGTGGATGACCACGCATAGATTTTAATATGGGGTAGGTTTTAAGGATGGATAAGCTACTTAAGTTAAAGTCATGCAAAAGGAGGAATGTAAAGGAAGCAAGCAAGAGGAGGAATGTGAAATAAGTGTGCAAGAGGAGGCACGTGAAGGAAACATGAAAAAGGGGGTGTGTAACCCAAGAATGCAAAATGAAGACAACAAAAGAAACACCATTATAAAAATGGGTTAAAATGGAAAAGATAGTTTCCCATGAATAAAATAGAAAAATTGAATAATTGTAGTTGACATGCACTCAAAAAAATGTGCAAAGGATGGGACATGCATTTATTAACGATGGATTGGTATAAATGGCAAGCATGCAAAATAGACACCAAGGTAGGTTGTTTAATGCATTGAAGTGATGTACGACGACATGGAGTTAATATGAAAATTTGAGATAGACTATAAAGGATCACGAGGCTTCCCATTTTTATTTCTTATTATTGAAAACTTGAAAATTACAGAGCTTAAACAAGCAAAAACAAACAACGAATTAGGCATCTACATAGTACTCTCATTTATAAAAGTGAAGTAGAGATTGAGGCGATGAGTATTCAAGAAAAGAGAAGTGGAAACACGTCCATGAAAATAGGTGAAAGAAAATTTATAGGTTGCATGTTAAGTCCACCATTAGAGGATATTGAATAAGGAATATAAAGTATTTTGGGTGTATAACAAGGAGTTAAAACATATTCTTGAAGTAGAAGAATACGAAGGCACAAAAGGAGAAAGCCCCATTTATATTGAAGAAGGGTCTAGTGAACATGAAGCACAAGTCAAGGACCCCACAAAGTTGTCAGAAGAGACATCTAGTGTAAAGGTGCCAGAAATGACACGTATGGGAAAGAAGGTTTCTACAACAACATCAACCTCTCTTATTTTAATTGAGGATATGCAATACCCAGAGATATTTTTTTGCACAGATGATTAGGATTCTAAGGTTTCCAATTACTAGGTCCTTAATTACAATCATTGTCAAATGAGAAACAAAGGTGACTTGTAACGGGACTCTCAGGTGGAGCGTCAGAACACTAGGAACAAGATCACCTATGATCTCATGGTATACAACTTATTTTAGGATACAGGGATCCTCTAACTCTTCCAACTACCATATTTTTGGAAACTGTAGGAGGCAGTTTGCTTTCTAATTTTATGCATTCATAAAGACTACGTCTACTTTGTTGGGTGCATAATGAGAAATACACCTAAATGGATTAGTAAAGTAATGGGGTTACTTTGTTCTAGAGTTAATGTTGGTGAAAATCTTGAGGATTAGGAGGTAATTGACAAAATGGTGTCGATGTTGTAATATAAAAAGGAAGGCCACACCATGTACAGTACAATCCTAACAAATCCCACAATTAGAGTAGTTGTGTGCTTGGCCATAAACAAGCTAGGAGGTGTAGATAGTGTCAGGATCCCTACTCCTTGAGAGTACACTTGATTACCTTTGTATAAGCAACTAAACACGAAATTTAACCAGAAGTAAAATGTAACTAGAAATCAAAAACAGCACAGAATATGAGAGACAATACAATCTTGTATTAACACTCTTCCAGAAGGAAATACAATGAAGAAATCACACTCTTCCCACACCTCTTGGGCATACTAGTAATTCTCCCTCAAGATTTATCTCTCTCAATTACAAACCAATCAACTCAAACATAGAGTTGTTATTTCAACTAGTCAGTAACAATACTACTAGTACCACCACCGAGTACACCACGTACTCCAAGTAGATCTCCCTAATCTTGCTCCTTGTTGTGTTGCAGATCTCCTTTGACCTTGCACACACACACCTACAGATCAACTGATCTTACTTACCATGTAGATCTTCTACCTGATCTTGCACAACCTATAGATCAACCTGGTCTTGCACACCTGCAAACTTAGATCTTACACAGCTGGAAGAACCATTGTCCTTACTTTTGCAAGTCATTATGATTCTACACTTACAATACAGTCCCATGGGTCTCTTAAATAGATCCCATACAAACAATAATTAGACTTCCTAATTAAAATAATTAGAAACGCAGACTCAAGACTAAAATTAGTCTTTTACATGCAAACTGACTGTCTATCTAAAATTAGACCAGATTTGGAAGCGCATGCAAACACATGCACACACAGGTTGCCAACGATGGTTCCTGTCTAACCGATGTTGGCTGACCCCTAACCGACATCGGTTACTGTGAACACTAAAGATGGCTGACGTTGGTTGCCCTATTGACGTCAGTTTATCTGTAACTCAGCAACCTCCTCCATTTGCCTCAGTGAAGCTTTTAGCTCCACAACTTAACAATCTCCCACTTGGAGATAAATAGCTACACCTGTACCTATACCTGTACATCATCTAATTTTGTTTTTTGGCTTGTATCCCTCTTCAAGTTCAATCTTGAAGACCAACCACCACATATCCTATGGTGCTTCTCCTATCATCCAAGTAACCTGCCATATCCGAATCTACATACCCATGTAGAGAAGTGCCTGACCCTGCATAGCATGAATCCCTACTGCTGGTCCCTCTCAAATACCTTAGAATCCATTGAACTGCTTTCCAATGCTTCTTTCTTGAATTGGCCACAAACTTGCTGACAACTCCCACTGCTTGGGTAATATCAGGTCTAGTACACATGTACTCAACCTCATAATGTGATTTGGAACACTATTCTGTGAACTATCCATCCATAGGTGTGCTAACCGATTCTGCATTCTGCATATTGAACCTCTCCACTACCTTATTCACATAATCATCCTGAGACAACATCAACCTATGACTTTCCCTGTCTCTAGAAATACTCATGCCAAGGATTTCTGCTCCTGAATCCTTCTTGGCACACCACTGAGCTACTTTTACCATTAGCTTAGCAAATCCCTGCATGTATGAACCTGCAACAAGCATATCATCCACATACAGTAACAGGATAATGCCGTGACCATTATCCAACCTGGTAAAATAAACACAATGGTTACATTGACATTGACTAAAGCCATGCTTTGTCATACCCCTGTCAAACCTATACCACTATCCTGGAGCCTGCTCAAGACCATATAACCTGGCCTTCTATCTCACGTGTCCATTCTCTCTTTTCTTTAACCTGGGAATCCATTTGTCTTTTAGTGCTTTCATCCTGGCTGGCAACTCTACCAAATCTCCCATTTGGTTCTTTCCCAAGGAATCAATTTCCTCATTCATGCCATGCTCCCACTGTTTCTTGGATTCTATCTGCATTGCCTTTTCAAAACGTCCTGGTTCTTAACCATCAGTGATCAATAAGTTCAAATAGTATAAGGAAGGGGAATAACGAATTTGAGGCTTACTTACCCTTTAAGTCCTCCATATGGGCATTTGAGACTCCTTGACAGCTTGATGTCCACCCCAAATCCGTTCTCTGGTCGACCCTGGTCTGCACCCAACCGATGTCGATTCGACCTGATCGCTGACACTGGTTCCCTGATTGACGTCGGTGTCCACCTGGTCACCGATGTTGGCTCCCTAACCGACATCGATCTCCACCTACCCAACACCACTGACTCTGGTCTACCTATGATCAACGTCGGTACCTACATGTTCAATGTCAGTTCTCACCTGACCGACATCGATAACTGTCTTTTCTTGTGAGTGATGACTTTTACCCGCAAGCTCACTTTGGATCATAACCTTGTCCAAACTGCCCTGCTCAGAATTATTCAGCCCCTTGAGTTGATCTCTGTCCATCATCTCCATGAAAACCAAGGCTTTCCAGACATCATACTTCCTCTTAAGAATATGCATCCCCTTCTTATTCATGTGACCAAGCCTACAGAGCCACATCTTCGCATATACATTTGAAGTAGATAAACCAGAAGGAGAATCAGTAATACAAGTAGATAGATAAAGAGTACCTACTTTCTTACCACATGCTAATTCAAGTGCACCCTTGAAAACTTTCCAAGATTTTGCTGTGAGAGTTACTGTGCATCCCTCATCACCCAACTTTCCTGCAGAAATTAGACTCCTCTTCATTTTTGAGACATGCATGACATCCTTCAACACCCATGTGTTGCTTGTCTACAATTTCAGCTGCACTTCCCCTTTGCCAACAATTTGACAAGGCTCACCAACCCCTAAATAAATCTTTCCAAAGTCTCCATGGACATAATCATGGAAAAATACTCTATTTGGGGTTGCATGGAAAGAGGCGACAGAATCTAAAACCCAAGATTCTACTTTATCCAAGGAATATACAAGAGCATCATGTGCAACAACACCTACAACATCTGCTTCTTTATTTCCTTCGTGCTAATCTTCTACCAACCAACAATCTTTTTTTACCTGTTCTTTCTTTCCATAATACCATAATTGATCATTCTTGCCATTGAATTCCTCCATTCTTAGTGTACTTTTTTCTACCATTGTTTTACTCCCACTCAATCAGAAACCCCTGAGAGTGACCTGTAATCAACAAACACTTAACACGCTCTTACCACCTGTTAGTGTACCTAACCAAGCTCTGATACCACTTGTCAGTGCTATCACTTGGTGATCCTAGCTCTGATACCAATTGTCAGGATCCCTACTCCTTAATAGTACACTTGATTACCTTTGTATAAGCAACTAAACACAGAATTTAACCAGAAGTAAAATGTAACTAGAAATAAAAAACAACACAGAATATGAGAGACATTACAATCTTGTATTAACACTCTTCCAGAAGGAAATACAATGAATAAATCACACTCTTTTCACACTTCTTGGGTGTACCAGTAATTCTCCCTTAAGAGTTCTCTCTCTCAATTACAAACCAATCAACTCAAACACAGAGTTGTTATTTCAACCAATCAGTAACAATACTGCCAGTACCACCACTGAGTACACCACGTACTCCAAGTAGATCTCCCTGATCTTGCTCCTTGTTGTGTCGCAGATCTCCTTTGACCTTGCTATCCCACAGATCTCCTTTGACCTTGCACACACACACACACCTGCAGATCAATTGATCTTACTTACCAAATAGATCTTCTAGCTGATCTTGCACAACCTACAGATCAACCTGGTCTTGCACACCTACAAACCTAGATCTTACACACCTGGAAGAACCCTTGTCCTTGCCTTTGCAAGTCCTTATGATTTTACACTTACAATACAGCCCCATGGGTCTCTTAAATAGATCCCATACAAACAATAATTAGACTTCCTAATTACAATAATTAGAAATGCAGACTCAAGACTAAAATTAGTCTTTTACGTGCAAACTGACTGTCCATCTAAAATTAGACCAGTTCTAGAAGCACATGCAAACGGATGCACACACAAGTTACCGACGTCGGTTCTTATCTGACCGATGTTGGCTGACCCCTAACTGACGTCGGTTACTGCGAACACTGAAGATGACCGACATCGATTTCTCTGTAACTCAGCAACCTCCTCCATTTGCATCAGTGAAGCTTTTAGCTCCACAACCTAACAGATAGGTGGAAGGAGGTGGATATGATCTACCTCTATGTTTTTATCCAAATGAAAATGGGAAAAAATTACAATTACTTCTTATACTTTGATGATAAAATTGCACAGGATGTTGAGAAGGCACATTGTCTGCCTAACCATAAGTTCCCTCGAGGAACAATTTTATTGTCATTGGTTTTTTATGAGATTAGTGTCCTGGAGTATTCTAGAAAGGGATTAAAGTGGATGTACCCACTAAAGTATAAGTCCCCCACCAAAAGGTTCAAACAATTCACATGTCTCAGTGGCATCACACCCTCTTACAAAGTAAAGATGAAGGGTTGGTTTGATGGCATGAGGGAGGCATTCAAAAATTAATGGTGTATACCAGAGGACTTGCTTGCATTGATGGGATCCTATGCTATATTTTTATTAAAAAAACATCATTCCCTCATGTGAATCTAAATGGCAAGCACTGACAGATTGTACCATGGCTCAAACTACCCTACGCATTCACTACCAGATATTTCATGGACTCTGAGAATCGCATTAAGGATGTGCACCCTGTAAATATTGATGCAGACAAGATTAACATTGAGATCCACACTCTTAAAAATCTTTATGTCTACCTAGGTAAGCATGCATATGTAAATAGGCACGACACTGATAAGATTGATATTAACCCCTACAAGATATTCATGCATGGGCAGATCTAAGTGACTTTCTATATGCTCAGGTCCCAAAAGAAAGCATTGGGAAGCCAAGAAGTGTAAAGGGAACCGATCCACCTCAACCACACACATGTGCTGAAGAAAAGGTGTGAATTAAGGAGAAGAGGCCAAGTATAGAGGCCACCATCTCAAGTAGGGTGAAGGAGGAACAACCTAAGGCCGAGCCCAAATGATAAAAGTGAACCCCATCGCTAACAAGGCCACAAGGGATAACTACAAGACAAAAATTTGATGTTCTTTCACATCCATCTACCCAAGTAGAGCTCAAGCATGAATCACCCTGAGTGGTGATTTTGGACACAGGTGAAGTGGCTTTGGATGCACAAACTACAAAGGATCCCACTCTTGAGCCTAATGAAGAACAACTTACTGGGCCCAGTGAAGAACAACCTGCTACCAAGCAACAAATAGACATTGAAAGTGTGAAACCTAATGAATAAAATAGAGGGGAAGGCCCCAACATAGAGGACATTCATGCCAATACTAGCAGACAATAGGAGAAGAATCCCAAATTTATTGATCTATAACACAACTTTCAAAAGGGCAAGGAAACTATGCAGGAGATAGAACAACAACAATAGGCAAATAATGAACCTCCCATTTATTTTGTATTCTAACAAAATACACCATATAAACAACTATATTTGTGGGGTTATTTCCCCAAACATGACTCTATGAAACAAACTTGGCATGAGATGCCTTTTGTAATGGAATTGTATCATGATAAAGAATGATTTGAGCTTCCAGAGGCCATCACTAACATAAGCCCAAAGGTGGTAGATGTTCTAGACAATCTTTGGGTAAGTCCCATAAATTTCTCTCTGGTGCAAGCAGGTACAACCCTCATCAAGTTTTACCTAGAGGTTTCTAAGCAAAACATTCTAAATAGCCATGACATGGGCCAACTTCACCATAAATATTGGGAGGTCATTTGACTATATCAAAAAGAGCATAAAACAAGTTGCAAGCTTGAAGGAAAAATTGAAGAACTTAAGTGCCAACTAGATGCTATCAAAGTAGCTTCACTTAGGACTTTGGGCCTTTGCTAAACAATTTTTAGGAGTGAACCAATGATTATGGATGGCATTCTCATTACCAGTGAATCCATTAATAAATTAGAGATGCTTGTGGACTTCTTAATGAATAAATGTAAAAACACGGTGGATCTTAAACAAGAGAAGCTATAGGCCATCGAGCAGTTCACTAATGCCATAAATGTTTGCCATGAATTTTTGAATAATTTAAGTGCCACTATTCCCATCATCAATGGGGTTTTTATCAACTTGGCATGACCAAGTAAAATTTTGGAAGCACAATTGCTATTGAAAGATCAATAGTGCCAATAATTGGTTGAGAATGTATTGAATATCAAGGATAGGGCTCAAGATGCAAAAGTGTTCTAGGACATTGAAGAACTGAACAAACAAATAAGTGCCTATAGACAATAGTTGAATGTTAGTTTATCAGTGCTTTGAGGACAAGTTTTGGTGAAGGTTGGGGCCCTCAAAAATGCTCACAAAATTGTAACTCCTTAGTTTGAGATTTTGATAACTCAAGCTGATAGTTTTCTAGAGCAACCTAAGGAGATGAAAAGATTTAAGGGTGAAGTGGAAGTTATTACTTCCAATCTTTAGATGACCCTCAACTAGTGGGAGGAGCCAAGATGCTAAGTACAGTAGGTGGGCTCCAAATTTTTATTATCTGAGACTCCAACATAGTCTGGGATAGACTATCGATTTAGTCTAGGGTGCTGTTGGACCCAAATTTTGTAATATATTCTAAGTATTTTTGAGCCATAAGCAAGAATATGCAAGGGCAAGGGAAGAGCACAGACAACAATGATGTGAGAGAGAATGATGCAAAAGAGAGAAACATGGGTAAACAACATGGAAGACCTTGGCACATATGGGTGAGTTATGAAATACAAGGAAATGAATAATAAGAAGCATAAGACGTAGGACTCAAAAAAGTAGAAGACTAAGATAAGGGTGCAAGAAGTGGAGACAATTACGAAGTAGTTCATGGAAGTATCATAAATTAAATGGAGCATGAATCTAGCACCAACTCATGAAGGAGGAAGAACACGAAAGCAAATATCTATCATAGAGAGAGTATATAGGGACTGTTGGGCATAAATCAAAAGGAACTTAATGATAACAGCTCATCATGACTTCTTTTTCTAAAATAGTCATTGGTTTATCATCTTTAACACATTAATGATGCAACTCGAGAAGGTGTTTGCTTATGTATAAATACCCATTTAGCTTTGATTAAAAAGAGTTGTTAAATGTAGATGTGTTGTTGCTATCAAGATAGAGAACTAGAAAAAATGTGTACTGAATGAATTACCTTTGTAATCTTCTCATATGAGATCAATGGAAATAATACATTGTGAATCTTGATGTGTTGAATCTATTTGGTGTTAATTATACTATTATGATACTGATAAGTACATGCATTGTGTGAATATATCAAATGGATAACTCTAGAATGATGTTTTTAATGACAATGATTAAATGTGTTAACTCAAGTGCCTAAGAAATATTTATCTATTCACCATCATGCGATAGAACTGACGAGAACCGATCTAAGTTGCATACCTCAAGTGAACACATGAGGTCACTCTCATGATATGTTGATATACTAGCATGTTGGCTTCTCCCTTCTAAGTGTGTGACTAGTACTTAGTTATGTGGAACTAAAGATAAAAATAAACCCAACACAACCCACGATATCTCCCATGGAACTATTATGTAACTAATTTAAAAATATTGATGCCCTTTACACTTCCACTATGATTCTTCTTCTCACTCGAATCTCTTTTCTGTTATGGATCTTCTTATATTTAATTCATATATGACCATTTATAATCGCACCATTGTTCCCTTATACCTTATGTGTATTTTATTTTCCACATACCACCTCATATTTTTTGAGTGTGTTCCCCCTTCTTCTTGTGATATCGTCCACCTTTTTATTTTTCCTCCTTACACATTTATGGGCCATGTGCACCACCCTTTCTAAGTTATGCTTCATAACCCATGCATCAGGATTTATGGATCTAATTCAATCATGCACATCATACCTTTTACTTCATCCATCGTATCGAAGTATTTCATCAACCTAATCCATCATACTTTAAAGGCCACATTTTAACACTCTTGAGCTTTCTTGAGTTATTATGATTTTATACACCCTTGCATTACCATTATTTATTAAACCAAAATTTCCCTCTTCATTTGCCTTTTCCAAATTCATCTTTTACAACATGATTTTTCTACATAAACTACCTTTCATGGCATCATACCATATCATCTTACCAAACTTTCATTAGTTCGCTATATAAATTTTCTATTTTAACTCCATCATTCAATTGTATGCTTTGTACACCATCTTATATAATGGTATTTTCTCTTCCTTATTAAACACATAAATGAAAATCCTTCCCAAAGATTAATATATGTTTGACATAAAAATCCTAAAATATTCCTTGCTCGACTCGTTGAATAAATATATAGGGTCATCCTTGCTTCTTAACATAAATCAAAGAACTTTTTAGTAAAATCTAGCTAAAAAGAATTAAATATTTTTTGGGTACAATTTTTTCTTAGCATTAGTTCTACCCTATTTATGGTTTCCCCTCACAAATCATTTGAATAACAGTTGGAGCTTATTCCCGAAAGTCTTTTGCTAGAATATCTCTTCGAGGTGCAAAACTTATTTCATTCTCTCTTATGCATTTATAAGGTTGACCTTGGGTGGTTTGTCAGTTTCAGTCATCTATTTTCCATTTCATGTGCATTGCAACTTACCTAGTGAAGATTATTTATTAAGTTCCTTTTTAGACCATACGTCTTCAACTGCTTGTATTATTTTTCAGTGGTACATTTTGTGTTTATGCTTCACCCTTTTAGGTAACTCATTTTTTTGTAGTCCACTTTATTTGATACACTGAACTCTAAATTTGGTGTGTGTGATGTCACCCTTGACCTCTGCACATCATTCCTAAACCCTTTCTTTTTGTGCTCACCAATTTTTACCTCCACAACCTTCTAAACTTGTAATTGTTTGATTTTTTATTTTACTACATGAGGTTTTTCTATTGGCTATCTTAGTATGTGCAAGACCCATCATAACACCAATTTTGTCCCTTTCAATTACTCATTCTTGATCTTTCATCTTCTTATCATTTCACTTTTCATAAAAGATGAACTAGCACCATTCACCTTCGTGCATGCTTGGCTTGAGTCATCTGACACCTCTTCTTCACTGGTCCAACTCAAGGTTTACTTATTTTGTAAGCTCCCCATCTTCTTCCTTTGCACAACAACATTGAAAAGATTAGTTACTTCCTCATCTAAACCCATGTCCTCTATATATGTTACTCCATGATCATTATCTAAGGAACTAACAAATATGCATTCTATATTTTCAAAGCTCATTATCATTGTTTAAAGCATAAAATGGGCCTAGTTGAAGTAGTGTCGTGGTCTGCCTAATAAGGGAGGGTATTTATCTTCCTTAACCACATTTATTACTTCAAAGTCCACTAAAAATGATACCCACATTAGCTCCAAATATGCATTGCGCAAGACCTCAATAGGTCTCAAATTTAATTTTTTTTCATAAATAACATATTTCTTAAAGGATGCAAGGTTGGCTTCCCCATGTGCTTCCAAGCTTTCTTAATCAATATGTTCAATTTTGCTTATGCATCAATGAACATGTTATTCATTTCTCAATCATTGATCTTAACATCAATGATAGATTCTTGGTCATACGGTCCATTCCTTGTTTCCCAAACTTCCCATGGTCCTTCTTGGATCGACTTTTGGTTGTCCCCCACACTTTGTTGAAATCATGATATAAACAAAGACATTACTCCTTTTTTCAATAATACAAGAATCTCTATGATATTCCTTATTCTATTCTATTAGAGTTACCATTTATTTGGGATGATTTATTTATCTTAAGTTTCTTTTATATGTGTGAATTTTTATTTATGTGAATTATAAATCCAAATTCCATGAGATGTCACTCACCTTTTTGTTCCCTTTTAGGATTTGGGAGTTACTTTCTCAAGTAACCACTTTCTCCACTTGACACACACTTCCCTTCACTCTCTAAAGGAATAGGACATTTTTCACACACAAAGGAGACTTGTAAGGTAATAATTGGATTCCTTGTACCTCTTTTTCTCTTCTTCTTGCTCTATTAAAAGAGCCTTCTTCTCTTCATTTTCTCACTAGAAACTTAAATCTCTCTCTCTTCTTATCGAATTCATCTTACTTCTAAAATTGTAATTGTGAAATTTTTTTGGTAACAAACCTTCTTATATATTACGTGAGCTTTTCTCTGATATGTTTGGTTTCTTATTTTTAAAACTAATCTCATTTATGGTTTGCACCTTAAAAGATAATTTTACTTTTGGCTTGTTTAAATTTTATACTTTCAATATTATTGATGAATATTTTTGTCATAAATTCTTCTTGGTATCAAAGCTAAGTTCATCTTATTAACATAGTTTTTTTAGAGTGGGCAGATTTGAAAGAAAATTTGAATTTTTTTTTACAAGGGTTCCACTTTTATAGTATTGTCAAATTTGACTTTCTTTCTAACATTTTTTTAAGTTTTCATTGTTAACTAGCTATTGCAGTTTCTCCTTAAGAGTATTTTGACATTCTTCAACTAGCTTTTGACAATCTTTCCCAAGTATGTTGATCTCCTATTTCATTTAAATCAAGTTTTTTTTAATGTATAAATAGCAAAAAAAAAGAGCATACTTTTTTTCTTTGTTTGGTTATTTAAAACTTAATTTTGTTTACTCTTGAAAACCTTCCTTTAAGCTTGGTAAAAAAATCAAACAATACTCTTCTAGTTTACTCATGTGCATTCATGCATTTTGGTTTATAATTATATTTTTTTTCTTTTTTCCCAGTGTAGTGGTTTTGTATTAGAACTCACTAACAATAGAAAACAAATTTATGTGTTTCTATTTATGCTTTCCAAGTCTTTATTTCTAACATTATAGCTTTTGGGGCTTTTATGAAATATTTTCTCTTGTTACGTGCCTTATTAGCTCTTGTAGCCTTACCAGACTATGTCGCCCCTCCTTGTTCACCTTGGGTATCACTTTATTCTTTTGTATAGTTATTATTCTAATTGTTTTTGCTCGGTCCTATTTTTATGAGTTGTGCATCTTCTTCTACATTATTTTATCTCTATGGGTGTGTAATGTCTTTTCTTGTCCTTGTTGAAAGGCTCTTGGGTTGTCATGTACTTCATTCTTTTATCTTATATTGGTGTATAAGTTTCCATTATTCCTTCATAAGCAGTAACGCTTCTTTGTAGTTTGTTATTCCTTTTTCTACATAGTTTGTATTTAGTGTTTGTAATTATTATTTTTTAGTGATATATGCTAAACGCATTCTCTCATTGGATTTTTTGGTCTTTGAATCCTAAACCTACCTCTTCTCCATGTATCTGGATCTTCTCTTTTCGTATTTATCTTATCATTGTGTGTATATCACTTTGATAAGTGCACAATATATTTGTTTAGTCTCATAAGAATATTTATATCCATGTATTTTACATTTTAACTATTCTTAACACAAACATATCATGGTAATGCATAGTTTCCATTTAAATATTTATTCTTAAGAGTGTATAATGTGCCCTTTCTAAATGCATGTTTTTTATTTCAAACTTTATTCATAATTGCTTATAATTGCATATAAAGAGTTCTTATATTCAACTCAAAACATTTATAAAACAAAAAAAAAAATGTCAATATTTGTCATTCACAGTTTGACATTTCATTTCCTTTTTTATGAGAACTTAATTTATGTTTGCTTTAACCTCCCTCCAAAATAAATTATTGCCTTTTTATTTACACGTATATCAAAGAGAGTGAATACCTTAAACATAAAAAAAATGAACAAAGTGGTTTAAATTCCTATAAATTCTAAATAAAACAAAGTTCTCGCACTTTTTATCCATCCATACAAAGTCTATTTGAAGTTTTTGTGTGAACTTCCCTTTACAAGTTAATTGATTTTAAAGTATTTCAAATTGGTTAAGCTTATTCGTTTAATAATGTTACATCCTGATTCCTTGTCAAGCAAATCATTTGATTATATGTGGATATTTATAGTTAACAAATTTGATTTGATTATTTTAACTAAGTTTTGAGATATATGTTGTTATGGGACAATTGGATATTGCTTAGGTTACATGATTACATTACTATGAGTTAGTTGTAGTATATATATTTACATTATGAACATGTTGATTTGTTATTTTAGTTACATTTTATGATGTATATCATGATGTTATGGTATAACTACATGTTTGTTGTGATGTTGATGCAGAAAAACTCATCCCTCAGAGCATGATGAAGAGAGAGGATCATCAGAGAGAGTGACGTAGATGGAGATGTCAGAGGACGATAGAGAAATTGGCTAAAACCCTGCACACACCACATTAATTAGCACATGTTAGATGTATAATGAAATGGTTAGCATAATGTGTTTAATGTTGCTTACATTTAAAATTGTTTGTTCATGATTAGTTTAGTTAATGGTTATATCGAACTAGTATTGTGTGTCTACATTTTTTATCATATATATAACTATTAATGTTTTGTGATTTTTATAATTAGAGCAAATTTGGATTTGTAGACTAATGAATTTTTCATTGAGTCATTATGACATTTAGAGATGTTAATTTAATTAGTGTTAAAATAAATAAAATTTAAGAATTTCTAATTAAGTGGAAAAAATGGGGAAAAAAATAAAAAATAATAAGAAATTAAGAGAAACAAGAAATTTTAAATTTAAGAAAAATAAAAAGTAAGATATTCATAAAAATAACGAAAAAACAAAAAAAATACAAAAAAAAAAGAAAAGAGAAAAATCTAAAAGGAAAAGCCATGCCCTTTTTCATGGGGAGAATAATAAAGAATTCAGGGGGTGGGGGGAAGGTCGGGGCGCGGAGAAAAAGGGGTGTAACATACAGAGAAGAGGCATTTTGGAAGAGATTGGAGAAGAAGCGAGGACAAGGAGCAAAAAGAATGAAAACACAAATTGTTAGGTAGGCAATGCAATTTATTTCTAGTGTATGTTCTTGTAGAAAAATTTAATTGAAATATATCCATATAAATGTTTGTTTGTGATATATATGAACTGAAAATAAATAGAGGTCAAACTATATATACACATACTTACATGGCGTTAGTAATGAAAATGGTGAACTGGGTATATACTTGCATGTTAATTATTAACATATCTTACCATATATAAAATTCAAGGTAGTTATGATATATAAATAATCAGCCCCTTTGTAGGAATAAGAAAGAAGAGAGTTTATACCGAAATACACCAGCTAATAGCGAACTGTATATTAACTATTAGTGTCATATAAGATATATGTTATCCTTTTATATATATACACTAAATTTATCAATTATACATGCTTTTTATTATTTATTTATGTGTAGCGATTCTTACAAACTCTTATCTATTATAAATGTTTCTATAAACTGAGGTAGTTATTTACCAACTCAGTGAGAGGACCGATCCCCTTAAAATGAAGGTATAGTGAATAAAAAATTAAATGTACCTACTTGTTTATATCATTGTTTGAATTGTAGATCAAATCATTGCCTTAAACAGAATAATAATCATGTGTGTGTGTGTGTGTGTGTGTGTGTGTGTGTGTGTGTGTGTGTGTGTGTGTGTGTGTGTGTGTGTGTCTAATTATGTACATATAGAGTCCTATATATTCAACAACTTATGCATGCAAGTCATTCTATCCTAATGAGCAGATATTATCTATTATAATCTTTAAAACATCTGCTCAAACCTGTATAATGAATCTACAGGGTAACTGAAATTCTGATGTGAGCCTATTAGTGAGGCAATTGAGAATTTAAAAGCTAATATATATATATATATATATATATATATATATATATATATATATATATATATATATATATATATATATATATATATATACAAACAAAAGAATTTCAATATATTGTTTAGTCACTGAGGTATGTAGAATATTCAATGATGATTTATATAGTCTAAAAAGAATATATCAATTTTAATTAGCAAGTCGATTTATAAAGTTTAAGGCACTGACTATAAGTTGAATCGATTTATAAAGTTCGAGGAATTGATTAAAAAGTTAAGTGACATAATTATATGATGTTGTATAATTATCAAGTCAATATATAGATGGAATCTTTCAACATATCAATTAGAAGGCTAAGTCGCTTTATATAGTGCACTAAGACTAGCAAAAACAAGTCATAATTATACTATAAAATTTGTTATGTTTAGACACCATAAATAGCTAATTGGTATATTTAATATTTTGAATAATATTAAAACAAGGAAATCATATAAAGTTCATAAATATACATTGGGATGTGTAGCCTTATGGATAAATTTATACATGAGTACATATATAAATACGAACAAGGTTTATGCAATGGGGATCAATAGAATTGATCTTATAGTAAGATGTAAGATGGTATGGTTAACCGAATTTAAGAAACTGTGAATGTTGGTAGTCATAGCTAAATGACGAATTTAACTGGAGAAATATATAATATATATAACCTCAACTTGATCTAAATGGTTTGTTTATTAATATTTCAATATTAAAATTAATAGTTAATCTATTCTAGCATAGGATTGTTGAAAACCTTATTTGAAATATATAAGACTGGAAGCGTCTATTTGTAGTTTTAGTATATCAAATTTTCTAAAATTGTTTTAATAAGGCATGTGAAGTATAAATAGCTTATCGTAGTCTTTCATTATCTTATGTTAAGCTTTATGATATGCATGAGTTTACTTATCATACATAGCATGTGAGATAAAATACGTGGTGTGGATATAACATTATATTAAGCTATGTATTTATGAATTAATAATGGTATGGTTAATGTGAATATAGATATACATGTGCCTATTAACATATACATGTACATAGGGGTGTATACGTATGATTATAGTTCTATAGGTGGTTATAAACTATATTATAATTTTTTGTATAATAGATTCTTATTTATGCGTGCATACAACCGCCCTGAGAGTATAGCAAATGCTAGAATGAAATACTATATGTTTTGTGTGAACTGGGACTTTATTTGTTATATCTAATTGCTTGAATAAAAACTTGTGTTTCATGAATTTATGACCACTTTATTATGATTGATTGTGGAATTTAATAGTTGTGTTTTAGAACACTAAATTATGACAATATGGGTTATCATAGGATGTATTATACTTAAAAACTATTTATAGTAATTAAAAATTGTAGTTAAATTTAAATTTTATCCAAGTGATATAAACTATAGTCATTATTTTTATTATGAGATAGATAATAATATAAGATTCATTCATACATTTGACGGAATAAATGTATGTTTTATGATTATTTTTATACTTAGCATAATATGATAAATGATTGCTAGTAAGTTGTAATCTATGTGAATCTATTAGTGATATTATGTTAACTACATCTCACATTGTTGATACTGAGTAAGTAGTGAGATGGATTCACTAGCATACTAACATCACAATGCCAAATAAAGGTAATCTAATCAAGTGATGTGTATGAACTTTGATTGATCCATATATCATTTATTATTTAAAAAATTTATCCAAAGTAATATTTAGTGAGACATTATCATTTTATGAGTATGAATTACATGTATGTGTGATATCTTGTAATAAAATGAGTTTCTATGATACACTACATGTTTAGTTTTAAAAATTATAAAACACAGATATTATCTTGTCTTTTTGAATTTTCATGCCATCACTATCTACTCATACGTGAAGGGAGGGTCATTCTCTAATGGGATTAGTGCAAGGAATCGTTGATCCATGATTGGTGTGTAAAAGCGCTCGAATGATGCTCTCCCTCTTCACATCAGTATTACTATTGAGATGGCACTTGAGATTGTCACATATATTAGAGTCCAGAGAACTTATGATTTAAAAAACCTTGTATCTTATATATGTACATTGTATTGTATTATATATATTATTGAAACATTATCATGATGAGTTGTAATTATTATTTATTATACATTGACAACAAAGGTTGTAGGTATGTTTCAGCCGTGGTTGGTTAATTGTAACTACTTTTTTTATTTGTATTATGATGTATTTTTCATGATGATAGAGATTAGTGATATATGATGTTATATGCTTTATTTTCAATTTTCACACTTAGAATATCTTATGTGATCTTTGATTAGATTCTAGTGGTGTAATATATTTAAAGTGTGTGTTTAATTTATTTTTTTAAACACGTATTTATAAGTAGATCTCAAAGGGGATGTTATATGTGGTATCAAAGCTATAGCTCAATCTCTAGGATCTAATGAGTCCACTAATATTTTTAAATTCTTCTATTAATAGAAAGAAGGATAATGAAAGCTAATTTTTTTAGAGAGGGTCTGTTGAATGTTAATGATATTAACCCTCCATTTGATCTCGTAGCCATGAATGATACCAAAGATCAGATTATAGCTCTAGAATAGGTGGTTCACGGCCATAAAGTAAAAAAACAATTGGACATACTTGAAGAGCATCTCGTTGAGTAAGAAAACCCTAAGGATGTGAGAGATCAAGTAGCTGTGGAGTTGGCTAGAGACATGAAAAAAGTGAAACCACATAAGTTCAATGAAATTGTTTTGTGTATCAAAGTTGAGGCATGGTTGATTGAGATAGAGAAGTATTTGAAGATTCAAAACTACTCTGAGATCATTAAAGTAATATGGGAAGCATACCAGTTGGTCGGTGAGGCAACTACATGGTGGGCCAATAAGAGGTTGAAAATAAATCTTAACTTGACCACCACTATCTGGGATCAGTTTGTGGCATTATTTAGGTCATAGTGGCTTTTACATCTTTATTTTGATTAGAAGTTCATAGATTTCCATAATCTAAAGTAGAGAGACTTATCGGTGAATGAGTATTGGGAGTAGTTCACCAAACTTTTGAAGTGCATACCTCAGTACTAGGGAAATGAGAAGTTCAAGATCAGAAAGTTTATCATGATATTGAAACCTTAAATAGGTGAAGAGGTAGATGTTCATGGACCTTCTACTATGGACCAAGTCTTCGAGAAGGTGGTTAAACAAGAACATAAGTTGAAGTCTCTTTCACAGGCTAGGGACAAGTTCAAGAAAAAATTTGAAAATTATAATTCAACATTTAAAAAGAAGAATTAGAAATAGAGGAGTGAAGACTCCATGAAACACTTCAAAAACTAGAATGCCAAGTTTAACAATGATTTAGTCAACAAGAAACAAGGTAATGAGTCTAAAGATGGTTTCAAGGAAAACCAACATACTGATAAGAAAGGACTATCTAGAGGTTATTTAATTTGTTTAGATGACCATTATGTTCATGATTGTACTCAGGATAAGTCAAAGAGAAAAGGTCATAATCCTTAATAAGGCAATTTTTAGCAGTAGATTCATGAAACAGTCGATAATCAACAAGTTGGATTTCAAGAATTACCCATAGAGTTGTCAGGGACTTTGACCATTCAATTTTTATTATAATAAAAACAAGGGCTACATAATATTTTATAGCTCCTATAATTCTTAGTAAGTTAACTAGAAGAGCTAGGGTAATGACAAATGCATGGTCAGTATAGTATGAGACTCAAAAATCATGGTCGATAAGTGTTTAATAGATTCAAATATTAGGTTGCTCAAATTCATAATAGTATTGGATCTGTATGTAGCATCACTATGGTCATATGATGTGATATTAAGATTCAACTAGCTTATAAAACATAAGACCAAGGTTGACTGCTACCTAAAAAATGTTGAGTGTCTAGATAATTTTGAAAATCAAAGACAAATTCAATGTGAAAAAAGAGAGTTAAGACTTAGACTGATTTTTGCTATGCAACTCAAAAGGGCTCAAGGAAAAGGGTGCCAAGCATTTATCATCAATATAAATGAAATGGAAAAACCTAAGGAACCATCTCTTTAAGATCACCCATTTCTTAAAAACTTTCATGATGTGTTTCTTGAAAAATTATTAGATTTGCCTCCTAGATGTGAGTTTAATTTTTCTATCGACATCATACGTGGTTCAAAACCATAGTCTAAGGAATCATAAAAAATGATGACCATTGAGTTAGTTGAATTGAAGGCTGAAATCCAAGACTTTTTGGCAAAGGGGTTGATCAAGCCAAATGTGTCATCATGGGGTGCACTAGTTGTCTTTGTCAAGAATAAGGATGATACTCTTTGACTTTGCATTTTTTATAGATTGTTGAACAAAGCAATTATCAAAAATAGGTATCTACTACTTTGTATAGATGATATTTTCAATTAAATGTGAGGATCAGTGATATTTTCTAAGATTGATCTTAGAATGGGATACCATCAGTTAAGGATACGAGATGAGGATATTCTAAAAATAGCGTTTAAAACTTATAAAGGGCACTATGAGTTCACAGTGTTACCATTTGGGCTGACTAATACTTCGACAGCATTCATGAATCTCATGAACATGTTCAGAGATTACTTTGATCATTTTGTTTTGGTTTTTCTAGATGTCATTCTTATATACTCAAAGAATGAAGAGGATCACCTTTGGCATCTAGAACTAGTTATGCAATGGTTGCGAAAATATAAGTTATATGGAAAGTTGTTTAAGTGCATATTTTTAAGAGAGAGTGCAATATCTGGGACATATTATCTCTATGGATGGTATCTCAATAGTTCTGAGAAAGATAAGAACCATTATGCAATGGTCAATACCAAAGAATGTGCACGAGGTAAGAAGTTTCATGAGATTAGAAGGCTATTACAAGAAGTTTGTTCTAAAATTTTTTAAGATAGTTAATCTAATTACTTCTTTACAATGTAAGGACCAATGATTTGTCTGGTTAGAGAAGTGAGAAGTAGATTTTCAAGAATTGAAAAGAAAACTTATTTCAACACTAGTGTTAAGAGTACCTGACCTTAATAGTAAATTTTATGATCACAAATGCATTAGGGGATGGACTAGGAGGAGTCCTTATGCAGGATGGTGCAGTGGTGGAATATGAATTGCGGAATCTAAATCTTTATGAGTTGAAATATTAACCTCATGACCTAGAACTTATAGCAATTATGCATGCTTTGTAAGTATGATGACATTATTTGTTGATAAAATTGTTTGAGCTTAAGATGGATAACTTAGGACTCAAGTACATCTTCATCCAACCGAATTTGAATGTTTGTCAAAGATGTTGCTTTTATTTCTTATTTAATTACAATTTTGATAACAACTATATCAAAGGAAAGGAAAATAGAATAGTCGATGCCCTAAGTTGTATAAGATACATAACAACCATAGTTATTATCAGTATTTTCAGAGATTGAGTGATTGAATTTTTGTTAAGAGATGAATTCTATGATCAGGGCAGAAAAGCATTGTCTTAAAATGCTCATAATCCTTAGTATAAAATATTTAGATCGGAGAGTGATGGTCTTTTACATTATAATGGAAGGATTCATATGCTAGATCAAGAGAATCTATGGAGCACAATGTTGAAATAACTACACAATGTCCCATATTGAGGACATCGAAGAGTAATCAAGTTCATGGCAGAGCTTAGAGTACTATATTTTTGGAAGGGAATCAAGAAAGATGTAGTAGATTATGTGTCACATTATCTAGAATGTCAATGAGTGAAAGTTGAATATGTGCATTTGACTGTGTTGTTATATTTGAATGATATATTGGAATAAAAGTGACAAGTGATCAGAATAGACTTTATCTAAATTTTACTGATGTCACAAAATAAACACGATATGATCTTTGTTGTAGTTGACAAACTAACCAAGGTGGCTCATTTTATAACAGATAATTTGATAGATGATGCACCTACCCTTGTGAAGAAGTTTATAAAAGAAGTGTAGAGGTTGCATGGGTTTTTTAAGAATATCATTTCAAATCATGATCCAAAGAGGACTTTTAAATTTTGGATAAATCTGAATTCAATCTTAGGTATGCAATTAAATTTTAGCATTGCATATTACCTAGAGATTGATGGTCAGACTGAGAGAGTTAATTAGGTGTTAGAAGATCTTCTTCGTATGTATTACATGGATCATCAATACAAATAGGAAGATTTTATTTCATTGGTTGAGTTTGCATACAATAACTCATACCAATCAGCTTTGAAGATAACACTATTTGAGGCCCTATACGGAAGAAGGTGCAAGATATTAATCAGTTGGGACAAGTTAGAGGACAAGGTAGTCTCTGGACCTAAAATGCTTTTAGAAATGGAAGAGCAAGTTAGAGTAATCAAGCAAAGATTGGCTGAGACCAATGATAAGTAGAAGAGCTATGTCGATCTAAAGAGGATAGATAGGCAATTTTTAATAAGTGATAAAGTGTTCTTGTGAGTTAAACTATAAAAGAGCTCAATTAAATTTGAAAAGCTAGTGAAAGTGTTATCAAGATATGTGAGACCTTTCAAGATGTTAGAAGTGGTCAATCCTATAGTGTATAAGTTTGTATTGCCACCAGCCCTAGTTCTATTACATAATGTCTTCCATGTTTATTATCTTAAAAAGTATATAATTAATCCTACACATGTGTTGGATTGGAATGCTTTGCAAGTTCTAGATCTTGGTGTGGTCATGATA
Organism: Torreya grandis; assembly: GCA_037957365.1. NCBI lineage: Eukaryota > Viridiplantae > Streptophyta > Pinopsida > Cupressales > Taxaceae > Torreya > Torreya grandis. The sequence goes on along the minus strand of JARHVA010001687.1, from coordinate 1,208,806 downwards.
GAACCAATTAGGATAATTGACACTCACAAATTTTGTTTACGTAAAAAAGAGATGTCATAGTGCAAGGTCTAGTGGGACTAATAATCTGAAGATAGTGTGACTTGGGATGACTATGATGAGTTCTACAAGCAATTTTTATATTTATTTGCTTGATTAGATACGATTATACTATATTATTTTTTTCTAAACAATATTTTTTAATTTAAATAAAACTTATGTTTGAATAAGAATCATCTAGGATGATGATTAGTTTTAGGAGGGAATGATGTTACATCTTAATTTCTCATTAAACAAATTATTTGATTATCTATGTACATTTATAATTGATGAATTTGATTTACTTATTTTAACTAAGATTTGAGATATATGTTGTTATGGGACAGTTGGATATTGCTTAGGTTATATGATTGTATTGTTATGAGTTAGCTATAATGTATATGTTTATATTATGAACATGTTGATTTGTTATTTTAGTTATATTTTATGATGTATTTATATCATAATGCTTTGGTCTAACTACCTGCTTGTTGTGAGGTTGATACAAGAGAATTCATCTCTCAGAGCATAACGAAGGGAGAGCATTATCAGAGAGAGTGACGTAGATGAATATGTCAGAGGATGACAAAGAAATTGACTAAAACCCTACACACACCACATTAGCTAGCACATGTTAGATGCATAATTGAATGGTTAACATAATGTGTTTAATGTTGCTTACATTTAAAATTGTTTGCTCATGATTGGTTTAGTTAATGATTATGTCAAACTAGCATTATGTGTTTACACTTTTTGTCATATCTATAACTATTAATGTTTTGTGATTTTTATAATTAGAGAAAATTTAGATTTGTAGATTAATAAATTTATCATTAAGTCGTTATAAAATTTGGAGATGCTAATTTAATTAATATTAAAATAAATAAAATTTAATAATTTTCAATTAAGTAGAAAAAATGGAAAAAAAAAGAATCAAAACAATAATAAATTAAGAGAAATAAGAAGTTTTAAATTTTAAAAAAAAACAAAAAGTAAGATATTCATAAAAATAATGAAAATACAAAGGAAAAAAAAAAAAAAGAAGAAAAGAGAAAAATCTAAAAGGAAAAGCCACGGCCTTTTTCATGGAGAGAATAAGAAAGAACTTGGGGGAAAAGAAAAAGAGGTTAAACATATAGAGAAGAGGCATTTTGGAAGAAATTGGAGAGGAAGTGAGGACAAGGAGTAAAAATAACGATAGCATAAATTTCCAAGTAGGCAATGCAATTCATTTCTAGTGTATGTTCTTATGAAAATTCTTGATTAAAATATGTCTATATGTCTATTTGTGATCTGTATGAACTAAAAATAAATAGAGGTCAAATTATATATACATAGAGTTATATGACGTTAGTAATGAAAATGATGAATTGAGTATATACTTGCATGTTAATTATAAACATATCTTACCATCTATAAAATTCAAGATATTTATGATATATAAATAATCAATGCCTTATGTAGGAATACGAAAGATGAGAGTTGATACCCATAAAACAAGCTAATATTGAATTGTATATTAATTATTAGTGTCATATAAAATATATATTATCCTTATATATATATATATATATATATATATATATATATATATATATATATATATCAATTTTAGATGTTTCTTACTGTTTATTTCTACGTGTGGCAATTCTTACAAACTCTTATCTATTATAGATATTTCTAAAAACTGGAGTAGATATTTACCAAATCAACCATAAGATTGATCCCTTCAAATGAGGGTACAACAAACATAAAATTAAACGTACCTACTTATTTATATCATTATTTGAACTGTAGATCAAATCATTGCCTTGAATAAAATAATAAGTGTGTGTGTGTGTATAAGCGCGCGCGCGCACACACACACACACACACACACACACACACACACACACACACACACAGAAGCACACATATATGTACACACACACACACATATAGAAGCACACATATATGTACACACACACACACACACATATAGAAGCATGTGTGTATGTGTGTGTGTGTGTGATTATGTAGATTTAGAGTCATATATATTCAACACCTTATGCATGCAAGTCGTTCTAACCTAGTGAGCAAATATTATCTATTACAATCTTAAAAACATCTACTCGGACCTTATAACGAATATGTTGGGTAATTGAAATTGTGACATGATATATATATATATATATATATTCAACACCTTATGCATGCAAGTCATTCTAGCTTAGTGAGCAGATATTATCTATTACAATCTTAAAAGCATTTACTCATGCCTGTATAGTGAATATGTTGGGTAATTGAAGTTATGATGTGAGCCTATTAGTGAGGCAATTGAGCATTCAGAAGCTAATTTATATATATTTCTATTATAAACAGAAGAATTTCAATGTATTATTTAGCCTCAGATGTATGTAGAATATTCAATGGCAATTTATATTGTCTAAAAAGAATATATCAATATTAATTAGCAAGCTGATTTATAAAGTTTAAGGAACTGACTATAAGCTAAATCAATTATAACGTTTGAGGAATTCATTAAAAGCCCAATCGATTTAAAGTAAAGTGACATAATTATATGATGTTGTATAATTAGCAAGTCAATATATAGATGGAATCTTTCAGCATATTAATTAGAAGGGTAAGTCACTTTATATAGCACATTAAGACTAGCAAAATCAAGTCATAATTATACTATAAGATTTTTTATGTTTAGATACCATAAACAGATAATTAGTTTAAGTAATATTTTGAATAATATTAAACCAAAGAAATCATATAAAGTTCATAAATATATGTTAGAATGTGTATCTCTATGGATAAATTTATATATGAGTACATATAAATACAAATAAGGTTTATGTAATGGAGATCAACGAAATTGATATTATATCAAGATGTCAGATGGTATGCTTAGTCGGATTTAAAAAAATATGAATGTTGCTAGTCATAGCTAAATGATGAATTTGAATGCGATATATATATATATATATATATATATATATATATATATATATATCCTCAACTTGATATAGATGGTTTGTCTATTAATATTTCAATATTAAAATTGATAGTTGATCTATTCTTGCAAAAGATTGTTGAAAACTTTATTTAGAATTTAAAAGACTGTAGGTGGCTATTTACAATTTTAGTATATCAAAATTTCTAAAATTGTTTTAATAAGACATGCGAAGTATAAAGAGCTTGACATAGTCTTTCATTATCTTTTGTTAAGCTTTAAGATATGCATGAGTTTACTTATCATACATAGCATGTGAAACAAAACACATGGTGTGGATATAACATTATAATAATCTACATATTTATGAATTAATAATGGTATGTTTAATGTAAATATAGGTATACATGTGCCTATTAATATATACATGTACATGGGGTGTGTACTTATGATTATAGTTTCACAAGTGGTTATAAACTATACTATAGATTTTTGTAAAATTAATCTTTTTTATGTGTGCATACAACCCCCTTGAGAGTATAAAAAATGCTAGAATGGAATACTAAATGTTTTGTGTGAATTGATATTTTATTTATCATATCTAGTTGCTTGAATAAAAACTTAAGTTTCTATGAATTTATGACCACTTTATTATGATTGATTGTGAAATTTAGTAGTTGTATTTTAAAGTACTAGATTATGATAATATGGGTTATCGTAGGATGTACTATATTTAAAAATTACTTATAGTAATTAGAAACTAAAGTTAAATATGTATTTTATTATGGTGGTATAAACTATATTCATTATTCTTATTATCAAATAGATAATAATGTGAGATTCATTCATACGTTTGTTAGAATAAATGTATATTTTATGATTGTTCATATGCTTAGCATGTTATGAAAAATGATTGATAATAGGATGTAATCTGTGTGAATCTATTGGTTATATTATGTCAACTAAATCTCACATTGTTGATACTAAGTAGTGAGATGGACTTCACTCGCTTACTAATATCACAATGTCAGATGAAGGTAATTCGATCAAGTGATGTGTATGAATTTTGATTAATCCATAAATTATTTATTATTTGAAAACTTCAACCACGGTAATGTTTAGTGAGATATTATCATTTTATGAGTATGATTTACATGTTTGTGCAATATCTTTCAATAGAATGAGTTTTTATGATACACTACATGTTTATTTTTTTAATCATACATTACATGTGTACTAGTTTGTCTCTCTGGATTCCTACATCATCACTATTTACTCCTCCATGAAAAGAGGACCATTCCCTGATGGAATTAGTGTAGGAGATCGTTAGTATGTGGTTGGTGTGAAAAAGTGCTTGAATTATGCTCTCCCTCCCCATAGTAGTACTACTATTGAGATAACACTTGAGATTATTGCAGATACTAAAATCTGGAGAACTTATGCTCTAGAGAGCCATGTATCTTATATATGTACATTGTATTTTATTGTATTTATTATTTAAATATTATCATAATGAGATGTAATTACTATTTTTTATACATTGATAATAGTGGCTATAGACATGTTTCAATTGTGACTGGTTAATTATAATTACTTTATTTATTTGTATTATGATGTGTTTCTCATGATGATAGAGATCAATGATATATGATGTAATATACTTCATTTATAGTTTTCTCACTTAGAGTAATTTATGTGATATCTAAGTAGATTCTCGTGGTGTAATTTATTTAAAATATATGTGTTTAAATTTTTAAAAATTACGTATTTCTAGGTAGATCCCAAAACGGATGTTACAAATAATTTATAGTTTTTTAATAAAAACTACTTTAATTTTTGTTTTCATTGTAACTGGTGATAAAATCAAACATTTGTTTTTCAATAATTGTAACCCATTTATTGTGTTTTTTTAATTCTCAACCCTTTATAGTTTTTATTTCTTCCTTATCTTGTTTCTTGCACTTCAACAATAGGTCATTTTTTAGTCTTTTTATCTATCCTCCATGCATATTAAGTTCTTAGTTTTTTTTTTTGCACGTTCACTTCCTGAAATTGGGTGAGCTTTCGAGGCACAATAATTTAATTATGATATGAATTTAAATCTACGTCCACCAATTCTTATTTATGAAAATTGTATATGCAATACATCTTCACTTCCAATACTTAGTGTGCATAGTAGATGTCAAAGGCCTCAAACCCAATGAAAAGACAATTATAATCAATGTCTCATAAAAATGAAAGGCAAAAAATAAAGAGTCCTTAGGTTTGATTGGCATGGTCATGATCCTTAAATTGCATGTGCACATTGATAGTTGTCTTTTTGCATCTCATGATTGGCTTAAACTTTAATATGTTTATGATGTGAATGAATCTAAGAAAATTTATGTTCATGATCAATTTTATGATTTAAAGTATAATGACTTCAAAATTATGAATGATTTCTTGATTAAAATTTTCTATTTGCATTCTTAATTAATTGGTTTAGGTGTTAAACTTCCAAACTTGAATTTAATTCACATTATCATGAAAAAATATTTTCGTAGACCTTTTTAGTAGTTTATTACAAATGTTTACTCGCAACTAGTTTTTATTACTTTATCTACTCAGTTGACATTTGATTTATTTTGTATTTTATTAATTCAATAATAACAAAAGGTAGTTCAATTTGGTAATCTTAAAACCAACAAACATGTTTTTGTTTCTACACAACAACATAAGAATGACAAATCTCATGCTAAGCACAATAATACACATGATAAAAAAAAATCAAAAATCTAATTTTAAACCTAAAGAAAAGTTAGAGTGTAAATATTGTGATAAAAACATGCATGATGACGATCATTTTTTTAAGAAAAAATTTTATATTAAAAATAAAATTTTTAAGGTCAAAGACAATATAAGCACTAATAACACTAAGACTCAAAACAAATAGAAGTCTAATACTAGAGTTGATTTTACTTGTGTTTTGTGGGCTTCTCCTATTGAATGGATTGTCAACATATGACATCTAATGCTAATTTATTTACTTCTTTAAAACTATATCTTTCTAACAATCATTTAAGTCTTACAAATCATACTTCTTGCAATGTTGAAGTCATGGGAACTATTAAAATCCTTAATGATGAATTCCATGATATCTTGTTTGTTCCTAATTTAAAATTAAATCTACTTTCTATTCTAAATTATGCAAATAGGACTATAAAATAGAATTCTTTAATGACACTTTTTATATTAAATCTACTAAACAAGATTTTTAAATAGTTGTTAATATTTTTTTAAATAATGATAACTTGTTCAAGTTTATTGGATTCTCTTCTTCATATTCTACTCATGTTTTGTTTGCTTCTATTGATGGTATATTGTGGCATGAAATATTAAGACATATTAATTACCAAGGTATTGTTTTAATACATAAATTCAATATGGTTCAAGGTTTAATAAAATTCCTTCCACTGATTCTATTTGTAGTGGATCTATGACTGGTAAAATTCATATAGAATCTTTTCCTAAGAATCAATAATGGCGTGATAATAAAAAGCTTCATTTAATTCATAGTTATCTTATAGGACTTATGCAAACTCTTTCTATTAATGGTGCAAATTATGATTTAACTTTTATTGATGATTGCATTAAATGAGTTTGGATTTACTTCTTAAAAAATATAGATCAAGTTTTAGACACTTTCATTGAGTTTCATGCCTTTGTTAAAAATAATCTAGTTGTTATTTAAGCATGTTACAAACTAATAGTAGTACTAAATATGTTAACACTATTTTCCTTGCTTATTTTAAGCAACATGGTATTAAACATGAAAAAAATATTTCTTACACATATAAGTAAAATGGTGTTGTCGAACGTAAACATATGACCATCACTAAAATGGCTAGGTGTATGTTGCATTCTAAAAATATGCATTTAAGTTAAAGCTATGTATTGTGTTGTCTATCTCATTAATATGACTTCCACTAAAGTTGTTTTAAATAATACCCTTGAAGAAGTTTGGAGTGGTAGAAAACCTAATATAAAGTATTTATGTGTTTTTTGTTGTAATGCTTTTGTTCATATTCCTAAAAAAAACAAAAAAAATTGGATTCTAAAATAAAAACCTTCATCTTTGTTTGTTACGATGAATCATTTAAAGCTTACAGGGTGTGTGACCCTCAAACTAACAAAATTAAGATTAAAATGGATGTTAGAATTATTGAAATAGATGTATTTGATTGTGCTTCTAATTTGGACTCTCTTGATATAGTTTCTGCTTCTTTTCCTTTTGAATCAAGTGATGCTCGTAATGATGTTTTTCATAATGATATTGTTATTCCTAAATTTCCATCTCCTTATATTATTTTTGCTCTACCAAAATATATGCCTAAGTGCGCCAAGACTACTCTAGAATCTTTTGTAATTGATGTAGATCTTAATGATCCTCATAGAATTAGGCAATAATTTTATAATAATGTTTTGATATCTAAACTTATAAACAATAATTCTCCTCAAAACACTCAAACAAGCTCAAGGTCACCCTCATCGAGAAAAATCTATGCATGATGAATACAACTCTTTATTTTCTAACAACACTTGGGACTTAGTCCCTCTCCCCAACAAACATCATTTGTTAAGTTGTAAATAGTTATTTAAAACTAAGTTTGATTATGATAATCAAGTTGAAACATATAAAGTTATGTTAGTTTCTAGAGATTTTCTCAAATTGAGGGAATTGACTATAATCAAAATTTTGCACTTGTAGCTAAGATGCTCACAATTAAAGTTATGTTAGATTTAATTGCTCACGTGCATTGACATGTCTATCAAATGAATATTAAGAATGCTTTCTTAAATGATGACTTTTATGAAGAAATATATGTGTCTCAACCTCTTGGCTTTATTAATAAAGGCAATCAAAATCGTGTTTTCAAGTTAAACAAAGCCATTTATGGTTTGAAACAATATCTTAGATAATGGTACTCTAAAATCTATCAAATTTTCCTATCTAAAAGATTTACTCGTAGCTCTAATGATCCTAACATTTTTATCGAAAGCACTCTTAATGGCATAGTTATGATTGCTTTCTATGTTGATGACTTAATCATAACTTTTAGCAATAGTTTAATAGTTTCTTGCACTAAAAATGCTTTAAAGAATACTTTTGAAATGACTGATTTAGGTCTTTTATATTATTTTTTAGACATTCAAGTTTGGAAAGAGAAAAATAGCATTTTTATTTATTAATCTAAATATACATATGACTTATTGTCTAAGTTTTTTGGTCCCCAAATCCATCTAAGTATAAGATCCTCACCAACACATCAAACACTTGGGTGTGAGACCATCACTTTTCATGATTGTTCTTTTGTCATCTAGTGGTGCCACCTGGTAGGTGGCTAATAACTTCTTTTTAGCTTAATCTTCTTTGGGAAGCGGGCATATGGGATAACGATGGATCATTTAAGCCCATGTAGTGAAGAGCCAGTAATATGAGTACCTCTAGAACTAGCTAAGCAATCATAGTACTTCATTCTTCAAGAACCTAAGATGCTTTGAAGCACTATAAAAAGAAGCAGAGTCTAGTACTTAGTGAGGAGGAGAAGATGGGAATAGCAAAGCTCTATCATATTAGTTCTAGATACTATGTTTGCATTTAGACCTAGAATAAGTTTGAGATGCTCTTATTTCTCCCCATTATAATGCCCAAGCTCGCATGTCAGCCTCTGGGCCTTTAGCAGCTGAAGACGAGTATTTGCTCAGTTTTAGTTATATATGAATGTATTATTATTGAACATTGTTAATGATGAAAGCTTTGTGCAATGTTAATATATAAATGTTTAAGTCTATATTATGTATGTTGAGCTCTTATGAGCTTCTATCCTACTCATCTATGGCATCCCTGTAGCTAATGAGTACCCCCGTGCTTGATATATGAAATGCTTTAAGTATGGGTAAGACCCTATACCTCACAATGATCCCTATGACTATGCACAAACCTATGCCTAAGTCCCTCAACTAGATACCTAGTGCCCCTCAAGCACTTGAATGCCATTAAACCAAGGTTACCAAAGGTCTGCACCCTTGAATGCATAACCATTGTTGTACTAACCAAATTCCCTAAAATGTAGAGTTGCATCATGGCACAACTAGCCCAACACAAACCCCGATCCCTTCTCCATTGTGCTTCAAGTGAGAACATAAGGCTTGTACCTTATGTAAAGTGATGCCAGCATAGTCGAGTATCAAATATTGAGCACATAGGGTTAGTCAAGACCTACAACCCGTTAGAACAAGCCTAAATCTGACCTGGATAATTATATATGCCCCTAACTAGGCCCATTATAGAAACACCTAATTTTTTATAACATTTTGGTTTCATTGTTGGGACATGTTTAATTTTGTTGCTATAATGGTGCACCAGAATAATGCTCTAACTCTCCCTCAAGAACATCAAGTGCTAACTAGAACAAGTGGAAGATAGCTTTGCATTAAGGCATATAATTTGTAGAGGATAAAACCCAAGGAATTGGTTCTAGAACCACTTGTATAATGCCATGTGCAAGCTTTTATTTTGTGAACTACTAGAGTAAGTGTACTGATGGTTGGTTGCCTATGTGACACATAGAAGTCAAAGCTATGAACAATGCCTCAAGTGAATGAAAAAGATCCTAGAGAGGCCTGATAACTTAGACACCACATGGACTAGACTTGTAGACAAATGGTGGCAAGGGACATTGAACAGCTACATGCTTGATTTCATATTATCGATGCACTCCTACCCTGAAGAAGTAGAATATCAGTTCTTATGCAAGCCCAGAGGTGTGTTTTTGAAATAACTTAGTATCAAACTTAAGAAGTTAATGGTGGATTATGATTTTGAGATCATAAAGATGGAAAGCTAAAGTCCTCTTGCATATGAGCAACACAACAGGGAAGAAAGAGACATGTAGGTGACGCACAATAGAAGGGGACAAGCAGATTGACAACCAAGAGCTCAAGAGATAGGCTTATAACAAGAGGAGGCATGCATTAATGGAAGACCTAGAATATGGAAGTGCCGAGAGGACCTATAATGAGTGGGAAGGGCATGGGGAAGGATCTCTTGAATGGTAGCCATGCTTAGAAGAAGGAACCCTTGAAGCCATGAAATAGCTCCAAAATTGATCGGTGAATGATCAGGGTCCCTATATAAATTGACCATTGGAGATGAATTAGATGCACCTACCTCCTTTGAACCTGTAATGTGAGTTCATTTATCAGTTTGCCCATAGGGAGACAAAAGATTGATAACTGACCCCATTGTCAACTTAGACTTTTATCATTTTGTAAATTTGGACCAAAATTTTATGATTGAATAAGTTATCCCTTACAAGGAGGTAAGTGAGAATACTTTTAGACCTCAAGCTGCTAGCCTGACTTGACAAAACCTTGAGCGCAAGCACCTTAGTCCAATAAATGTCATCTACGCATCTTAGGCAATAGCCCAAAAGAAGTGGCCCTGTGCCACTAATTGGTAGTATAACACCATCAATATCTATGATGTAGTAGTAACCATAGGACCAATGCCTGGCCTAATGGCTAGAGGCCTTGGAGGACCAATGCCAAAACAAGTACCAAGAGGACAATCACCTTAGACATCAATTGCTCCCCAACCCTAGATTTATTATGAAATGACCATCCACTTGCCTAAATATTGAGGTGTAGATAATATCATAGAGCATGTGCTCAAGCATGAATTATATTGGAATGCTAAGGGAATAACCCAGTCTGAGTGCAAGGCAACCTAGTTTGGGACAACCATGCTTGATTGCACCCATACTTGGTATAAGTAGTTTGATCTTAACCAGGCTATGGTTGATTATGATATCCTAAAGAATGCCTTAATGAATAAGTTTAATATACCCGAGTTTGAGTAGCAAAGTATCACCATGCTCAAGGAGATAAACTAAGGATTATCAGAGAGTGTGTGCTTGTATGATACTAGATTTAAGTGTCTCCTATCTAGGATCCCTTATGATATTCACCCTTCCTAGTATGTGCAATGGTTAGTTGGAGGGTTGCTAGTACTATTCAGAAGAGTGTTATCCATGCAAGCTTTCATGGACCCTTGATAATTGATTAAAGTTGTGTTTAGAGTTGAAGTTGTGGGGAGCGTTGATACATGCATTAACTCTTTCATGGAGGCACAGATAATGGCTATGGCCTCCTAACTACAAAAGTTGACCACCAGTTCATCGTAAGATGCTCAAAGCAGATTATGGTGCAAAGATTATGATATGAAGGGCCATAATAGAAATAACTACCCCCAAAATAATGTGCACACACTTCTCCTCAGCTATAAAGTTTGTCATGAGGTGCATGATGTTTGCAACTACCCTTTGTTGCAATGTGCCAGTTAGGTCAACACAATTATCTATTACCAGTTATGCGATGCCTATACCCATAACATGGTTGATTATCATGTAATAAATGAGATACGTGAGAACATGGGGAGAGGCACATGGTAAATAATGATAGAAGCAGAAGGGAAATAATCCCAAGGAAATGAGGGTTATGACTAATAGAATGCATGCTATGGGATGTAGAGAGGCACTTGGTGGACGTGGTGGAGGAAAGTTCCCACCACAATCATGTTACAAGTGTAGTTTGATTGAGCACTATCAACACGACTACCCTACACATCCAATGTGTGGGTATTATCAAGGAATACACAAGGTCGAAAAATGCCCCAACTTATACAAAAATATAACCCAAAGTCGGTTGAGTGTCAACAAGGGCACATGGATGATCAGGGATGAGTTTAAAGAGGATAAATTAGCTCCAAAGACACATTCAACATACATAAAGTCAATCAAAGCAAAGGAAACTACTCAAAGGGGACTCGCCACTCAACCACTAATTGTGCCAATATCAGAGTTGTGCCTGGAATATGGGATGTCAAGTTGCACTGAGTGTATGATGTAGTTGGGACCCAAAGTAGTGCCTTATCTAAACCCTACATGCCAAAAAGAAGTGCTACAACAAGCCATCAGTGTGATCCAAAACCTATAGGGAGAACTCCAACTAACATGAGATGTAGAGGCGTAGATTATTGCCTATTGAAAAAATAAGGATGGCTAGGACACTGAAGTGTAAGAGTTGATGGAGATCTTGCACCTCCTACGAATAGAAATGATGCTACCCCTATTAAAAAACTTGATTCTAGAACATGTAGGACAATAATCAGTAAAAGTCACTACATCACGCATGGAAAGGATGTGAGAGGTTAGGCATACACAGAACATGAAGTATGACCAAAAAATCCTAGTGAATGCCACCATTGAGGGATGGTCCATCTATGAGATCCTAATCGACACCGTCATCGAGGTCAATATCCTGACCAAAAACGCATGGGAAAAGATGGGTAGGCCAGTCTTAAGGCCTTCTCCCCATGTACTCTTCATGGACAACAATACCTAAATGCAGTAGATTATAATTTTGAAGGGTGTCATTATAGCTATTATGGGCATGGAATTCTATGTTGACTTTGAGGTAATTAAGTTGGCTAAACATGATAACTATCCAGCACTTATAGGAAGGCCATGATGTTATGCCAACAATGTAGATATGCACTTCAAGAAGTGATATATGACCTTCAAAAATGGTAAGTGTAGCGATTCCCCTTTTAAGCAACCAAGGACCCCCTATGTCTAGAGCATTGATCTAGAAGATGAGATCAACCATATATATAACATCATGATGCAAAACATTAAGAATCTCAACCCTTCTGATCAAGGATTGCTCTCTTGGGAGGATGGGCAATCTGCCTCAGACACCACCGATGTCCCTTACAACCGATGGGTTGAGGAAGATTATGAGGCCATTGGTAATAGATGCCACTTGGTGTACGTAAAGGCGTCAAAGCCCATGAAGACTGGCTGTGTCTAGATTAATCGCACTGTAAAACCATGGGTCCCACACCATAAGGAGAAAGGAAAGAGAGTATTTGCCTAAGCAAAGGCAAGCTTACATCACTCCTAAAATTTGAAGGGAGAAACCCAATGGAAAGTTATGTCCATGACCTTGAAGTATGCATCCCTAAAGAGATAGATAGAATGGGCACACTAGTGTATACCTTGAGAAACACTACCACGCATTGGTGGGCAGTGCAAAGGTCTAACTTGCCAACCTAGCCAGAGGTAAAATTAGCCATTTGCACCAAATTTAGGAGTAACAAGAACTTGGGTATATCAGCATACTCTGGTGACTGTGATCTCATGTCACATATGCTCCTATGAAAAGAGACATGGACTGATTGTGGCATGACTACCCTAAAGAACTTATGGGTGCATGCCTTTTATAGGACTTTAAAGACATGGGCATGAGCATGGTATGTGGTCAACAAGATGCACTAAGAGATAACCAATTAGGATGCCATGAAGGAGTTGTGCATACCTTCTCCTTTTACTCATAGAGCTTGGAGTTGGTCGAGCCACTGCAAGTAATTCAAAGGGAAGTATTCAAGGCCATCCTTGAGGAGTGCCTGAAAGACATTTTCAAGGAAAAAGGGTTGACGTTCTCGAATTTATTTAAAGAATAAATGTTTAACAACTTGAGCAAATGAGGTGATGAAACTTGGAAGGAGCCCTACTAGAAAATGCTAACTACTAAAAGAAAGCTCATGCATCAAGTAGATGATGACACTCCTAGCAAAGAAGACCCCACTCATCTTCACGTAGAGACAACAAAGGGAACTCGATAAGTCAAGGACTTACACCAAGAGAAGAATGAACCATACCATACACCATTAAAGACCATCAAAGTGGACATCAGTATAGAAGGAAAGCCAAATATGGCTACTTTACGCACCTATTGGTTTGACGTAGAGATGGCGTGCATCATAGACCTCCCAAAGGAATTCCAAGACTTGTTCCCTAGGACTTATCAAGATATGAAGGACCCCAACCTATGCTTTAGGAAGATGAGCATAAAGTTAATTGATGGTACAATACTAGTCAAAAAGCACCCCTATAAGATGAATCCCAACCTCCACACTAAGTTCAAAATAGAGATCGATGCAATGTTGGTCGTAGGGGTCATTTACCCTGTGCAGGAGTCTGAATGGGTGAGCTCGATGGTAATAAGCATAAAAAAATATATTCATATTTGCATTTGCATTGATTATAGAATGTGGAATGTCACCTACGTCAATGGACCCTTCTCGACTCTATTCACTAATGAAGTCCTAGAAGGCATTTCAGGTTACGAGATCTACACCTTCACTGATGGGTTCTTTGGTTACCACCAAGTCTAGATAGAGGAGGAGGACAAGCTCAAAATAACCTTTGCAACTTAATGGGGCTAATTTGTTTATAACATGATGCCCTTTAGACTTAAGAATGCACCAGTTGTGTTCTCCAAAGTGGTGATCACTACGTTCAAAGACTTCATCCACAAGTTCCTCTAAGTTTACCTAAATAACTAGAGAGTGTATGGCCTCGTGAAGGAGCATTATGACAACCTGTGCCTAATGTTTGAGAGGTGTAGGCAGCTTCAGATATCCTTGAACCTAAAGAAGTGAATATTCACAACACTATTTGGAGCCTTGCTCAAGTACATCATCCATAAGGATGGTTCACTTATTGATCCAGTGAAGATTACCATCATCATTTAGCTCCAAATTCCTTCCACACAGAAAGACATTGACACATTTCTTAGCCAATGTGGGTATTATATAAATTTTATAAAGAGCTATGCAAAGATTACAGTACCACTAGAAGATATCTTGTATAATGATGGCCCATTCTATCGGGGCAAAGTGCAAGAGGATGCATTTGAGACCTTGACGCTCAAATTGGCTGGTATGCCTATCTTGTAATTTCTCAAATGGATGACATCATTCTATGGCCTTGTCGACACTTTTGACTCTACAATTGGTGTAATCTTAACATATCCTAGTGAAGGCAAAATGGATCATCCATCTCTTTCGCTAGTAGGAAATTAATAAAGGCCGAGCAGAACTATATTACAATCGAGCACGATGTGCTCGTCATGGTCTACACCCTATAAAAATTTAGACAATATTTGTAGGTGACCCCATTCATATTTTTCACAAACCATGAGGTGCTTAATTACCTTATAAATAAGCTCATTCTCCATGGGCACATTTGCAAATGGATCATTCTATTTCAAGAATTCCAATTTTCTGTTCTTGTCAAACTTGGAAAACAAAATTTGTGTCCAGACCATTTATCTCATATAGACTCACGCGATGCAGTAACACCAATTGAGGATGATTTATGGATACATAACTATACAAAATCTAATGTGCCCTTAAAGACTTAGCAAAGATTGCCACCTTTCTAACATCTAGATCTATGCCCCAAATAATGACAACAAAATAAATGAAATAGTTCTTAGTTCGTGCTGCCCCTTTTCAGCTCATCAATAGAGAACTATACAAACTAGGTCAAGATGAAATTCTACATTGATGTGTTTTAGAGCATGAAAGAGACTCCATCCTATACAAGGCACATGAAGAAATAGCAGGAGGCCATTGTGTAGGAGATGCAATAATGCATAAGATGTTATAATCATGCTTGTGGTCGCCAAGTTTGTTTCAATATGTGAAGGATTATGCCAAGGAATGCAACACATGTCAGTCTATAGGGAAGCTCAACCACTGAGATGAGATGTCCCTCATTCTTTTTATTTCCCAAGCACCATTTGAGAAATGACCTATTGACTATGTTGGTCCAATTACTCTTGTAGCATAACACATAGGTATGAGGTACATTCTAGAGGCCACTGACTATTTCACCAAGTGGGTTGAGGTTGCATCAACCAAAAACTACACAACTACCACAATCATAAGATTCATATAAGAAAACACCATAAGCTAGTATGGGTGCCCACTCAACTCTACTAGCGATAGGGGCACATACTTCACTAATGAAATTATATAGATTTTGATAATAAAATACATGGTGGTGTACCACAAGACAATGCCTTACCATCCCTAAGTGAATGGCATAATTGAGGCATTCAACAAGATCCTGGGGACATGCCTCACAAAGATATGTGATGTTAGTCATAAATATTAGGATAATCGGGTGTCGATAGTGTTATGGGCATATCACACAACCTACAAGCATATGAACAAGGCTACACCATTTCAACTGGTGTTTAGCACTAAGGTGATCCTAACGATGGAGTTCTTGGTGCCATCATTATGCATCATATGCATTGGTCAGTTAGATGACCAAGAGTCACTGAATACGAGGTTGGATGACTTAGAGTGCTTAGATGAGGCATGTGCCCAAGTAAAGTGGAGCCAATAGATAGAAAAAACATGCTAAAAGCTTTGACATGACAAGCATATAAAGCATAAGGTGTTAATAGAAGGGGCATTCATTTTACTCTATGACTCCAAGTATATCAAGCACCCAGGCAAGTTGTAGATAAGGTGGATGGGCCCATATATCATCCACAATATTTTAGAGACTGGCACATGCAAGCTATGCACGTTATTGGGTGAAATGCTCCCTAGGAATTTTAACGATAATTGATTGAAGTTGTATCGGTAATAAGGTGGCATTTACGACATTAGACATTGACTTTTTGGTCATGGGTCAGTGGTATTAAACGACTAGAATAAAGTTTGATGCAAGCCAAACAAGTTCTTTTTATATGTCTTGGTTGAAATTTTGATGTGATAATGAATAAGCGATGCTTTGAGGCCACCAATAGAATGTTTTAGCATTTTCATGCATGATTCTAGTTGAGTGAGTCGAGCATAGATGTTCTCCAAGTGCTTGAGGCTAGACACCTAAGTTATGGGTGCATGAAGTTTTCCAAAATTAGACACAAGGTGCACCAAATCTTTGGGTGCAAGATTCAATAAGTGAGGCATCTTTAGGCCCATGGAAGGGCTAGTTCGGCACTTCCAAGAATAATTCTAGTCGAGTGAGTTGAACAAGACTATTTCCTAAGCACCTACGCTAAACACCTAAGTCCTAGGGTGCATGAAACTCACCAAACTTAGATCAAATGTGTACCAACAGAGTCATACAAGATAGAGTGAAGATGCACAACATGATCATATGTAAGAGATCAGATAAGAATGTCGTGTTAAAGGGTCAATGCAAGGGATTTGTATGGGGTAGGAAAGGTCAAGGTAATAAGATGAAAACATAGTGAAATCGACCAAAATAGATAAGTGCAATAGAAATAGAAGCATAGTTATAAAAGGAAATGGGATCAAGGAGGCTAAATCACATGTATGTGAGGCACTACACCCAGGTTACCATATTGAAGGGGAAGGTCACACCAAGTGAATAAAGCACAGGAAAAGATCTTTATCATAAGTTGGTATCCACCCAAAGGGAGGCATGAAGTGACTATTTGAACTACACATCACTTCACTGAAAGTAGTTAGAAGAAGTTAATGAGGTGGTGGAAGAGGCACAAAGATCCACATTGAATACACAAATAACAAAAGATTTGTGCAGATTTTGTGGGGCATAGTAAATCCCAAGGAGTTTAGGCATCGCCACACCATTAATCAACTGCAATTAAGGTGGTAGATGAGAATAGAGGTATAAAGCAATGAATAATTGACTACATATGGTTATAAACCATGTGCTAATTTGAATTTTGAACAAAAAACTAGAGAAAAACTAGTGAACCAGAGAGCCAAACCAAAGAAGCCATACTACAGTGAGATCCTAAGCACCCCTAGATGCCAAAAGTGAATGACTGTGTAGAGAAACGAATTGCATTCCCTATGAGTTTGGCAGAGGAAAGAAAGGGGCATGAATTGGGTGAGAACTAGGTAACTAAAAACTTAAGTAATGTCAAGGCTGCCATTTGTAGACATGATGCTCGAGAGCCGAGCATCCATTTATAGACCTCATGACTGTGTGAAGTGCCAACAAAGATTGAAGGCTTTGGCAAGATCAACATACCATGGTTTAACACCAATAAATTTAGAATGGGAAAAATGGTTGATTTTGGTCTTATAACAGGCACAAAAAGATTCCAAGAGAGCACAATTAACATCAAAAGTTACTGCTATGAAAATAACAACACCACTAGTAGGAGTGAGCGTTGCCCAAATCAATCTAGAGGTGCTTGAGAAGATGTTCTATTGGGACATGAAATTTCCTAAAGAGGTGTTGATAGGAGAAAATTGGATGTCATTCATACATAATTGCCTACTAAAAGAGTACAACCATTGAACCTCCAGCAATGCAAATGACCTAGTGTAAGACTAGTTGGTAGACATAGGGGCAAAGACTCCACAAGGCACAATGTTATTCGATGTCTCTATCTAGGATAAATTAATGACCACCAGCATCACATGACTCTATGAGTTGTCAAGTTTCAAAAAGCTGGAGGAACTTGTGTAGTTCTTCCTCTCATGCATCCATAGGGACCGAATCTATTTAACAGGGAGGTGTATGAGGCTTTCTGCAAACCTCATTAACTGAATCATCAAACTCCCAAGATCTGACACAGACATCTACTAGATAATGGTAGATGACACTAAATTTGAAAGCGTCATGAAGCTCTTAGGTTACTACAAAGGAGGATTCACGTTCCTAATCAAAAACATCAACGATCCTAGGATGAAGGCAGTTGCACACCTTGTGAGTTCTAAACTATGCCCAGGCGACCAATGGGCAGATATAATGAAGACTTACCTATGCATTGTGTACCACATGGTGTAGGGGTTGAAATTCAACATCATCAAATTCATCGTAAAGGAAAAAATCAAGAATGTGCTTGAATGTCACATGGCAAAAAAGGCCTTCTGATGGGGTTACATGTTGATCTTGATTGTGATAGAGGAGATTCACATGCCTAATGGTGATAAAAACAACCTATGGGTCTTCCTAGTGTACAATGACTCCCTGATGCTAAAATACTAGAACTTCACTTATCCCCTACTTTTACCCTAAATTATAAAGCTCGAGTATGGGATGGTGTGCCCAATATATTGAAGCATTCAGAGAAGAATGGTTCATCCTAGAGAAACTCTCCTAGAGTCTATTTGGAATGGCAATTTTCACCATTATTATTGGGTTTATGATCCAAATCTTATAGTTTCATTAGTTTTTTATGTTTTTGTTTTGTTTTTGTTTTATGGGTTGGTTTCACCCGTTGGTTGGTTTTGTAACCAACTCCTTTCGTAAGATTTTTAAGCTTACTATTATACAAAAATAATTATGAGATTTTACATTGCATTTCTTGAATATTTTGTGTCTATTCCTCCATACTTGAAGGGCCATCAGTGGTATCATAACCACATATTAAAGGAAGAATTTGCAAATGGAAAGATGACAAGACTGGGGATTTTAGAGGGCAAAATAAAATCGATGGCTAGAAGTTGTGGTCATAAGTTTTTCTAATTAGAACCACCATTTTTTTTCACAATAATAGTAAGATCATTTTTTTAAGAGGAACAATCATATCTACTTCTTAGATTCATTATAATTTGCAGCCACACTGAGAGGGTGTATTTAAAATCTAGTTGTAAATTGTGTAGTTTCTGTGATGGAGAATGATAGGCCATTTGGTGATTAGATGCTACAATATATTTATTGCCATTATTTTTAGTCTGTATATGCAATTTTGAATTCCCAATTACCTCAGTCCAGCCCATGGTTTCATTTTTAAAATCAGGATTAACCAGTATGCCTCCATTATAAAGAGGTGTTGTTGGTTGTATTTCACAATGTGTATAAGCAAACACATCATAGTTAAAAGATCCATCTGAACTGGTCACCATGTTGTGCCATAAAACCAACAAACAAAGGACAACCAAATTTATTTTATCATTCAAAGCAAGTGCCACCATACACAGATTGTAGCCTATTTTAATGCTCAGCTAGTGTTTTGTTACCCTATTTATGTCTAGAACTGCCTTTTATGACCATATGCATAGTTGGAAGGTAATTTTTTTTTACATGCAATAGTTTATTTTATTTGAACAAACCTAAAAAAAAAAAAGTTCAAATAGCATATCTTCCATATTTATTTAAAAAATAATTGTAGAGCAATTGGTGGAAGAGGTTTTTGTGAAACTTTGGAAGTTTAAAAATCTAAGGTTCAAAACCCATTATGTATTTTTTATCAAAATTTATTTTTTGGATCTTATATAAATGGATTTATAAGGATAAAACAAGCAATGAAAGTTTGTAATGGAGAAATAAGAGTGTAATAGGAGTTGTAAGGTGTATTCTTTTTCAAGTCCTAGGAATCTCTTGTAATCAGAAGCTATTTCGAAGGTAAAGGCAAAATCTTGATAGCATTCCTTATTTTTTGATTTTGTAACATGGCTAAAATTATGAGCTTGATTTTTGAAAATAGATGATTAACTTTTAAAAATTATAAGGAATGGTTAATGAACATGGAAAATACATTAATTTTCAATGACTGTGGGAAGTAGTTGAAAAACAACCAACATTGCCCATTGATACCACAAAGCTTGCAAAATTCCATAGACGTGACAAGCGTGCCCTTGCTTTATTGAAATTAACTTGCAGTGCACAAGTTATAATTCACATAGAGGCCATCAATTCTAATGCTTGGAAAGCATGGAAATATCTAAAAGACATGATAAACAACCTACCTACAAGAAAATAGACCTTCTTATGTAGTTGATCAACACTAAACTAACAGATGATGAATATGTTTTAGAAAATGTGTCACGAATTAAGAATTTGAAACAATAATATGGCACTACTAGCAGGAAAATTGATGATGAAATGCTTATTTATACTGTTTTAAATAGCCTTAGCCCTAGCTACAGGTACTTTCTAGAAATTTTGCAGCTTAGTGATAAGCTTAACAAATCTACTTTTGATTCCATTTGTGAGTTGATCACTCAACATGAGCGACAATTTACAAAGAAAAAATAAAAACCTACTGAGGAGGTCCACTATACCAAAACAGGTAATCCATTATATGAGCATAACAAAAAGCATTATTCAAAGTACTTTTAAAAACACTTTTTGTGGCACACTTCCAGACATAAACATTATTCTGGACATAGGGATCATTTTGGTTCTCTGAAGCATAGACATCACTCTAGTTCTCAGAAGCATGAGCATCACCACAAACATTCACATGGACACAAGCACAAGCATAAGCATTCTTCTTCATGTGCCTATTCTTCCTCTAGTTCCAGTGGACGTGAGAGAATATGCTACAATTGTGGTGGCATAAGACACCTCTCTACAGAGAATCCCTCTAAAAGGACGTCCTCTCGATATCAACAGAAGGAAGAAGCGAACATTTTTGGTCACTCCAGTCACTCTGCTCACTCTTCTAGTTCCTCTTCTAGTCATTATTCTGCATATTCTTCTGATGGATGAGATCACTATGAAGTTGCTTGCTCCGTAGTTTATGACTATATATTCTGAGATGGTAACACACCCATCTTGTGTAAGCTGTTAGGCTCAAGATTGAGATTTGATGTAGTACTTTTTGGCTTATGTGTTTTTCTTTCATATATCTAGTGTTGATATGATCTTTGATGTGGAGAATTTTAGTGATTTATACTTATTATTGTATAAAACTAATTATGAGATTTTACATTGTATTTCTTGAATATAATTTTCTATGTCTATTCCTCTATATTCGAAGGGCCATCAGTTATGAAGCACTTATGTGTCGTTCAATTGGTGCTTATAGATGGGAATAGCTTTGGTTGGTTGAAACTGCCTATGCATTCTCAGTCAAGTACTTCAAAGAGGCGTTATGAAGAATCCCTAATGCACATTAGGTAGATATCCCAGTAAAAACTATGAAAGAAGAGATACATAGATTGAGGCACAAATATATGCACCTAGGGGGCAAGGCAACCAAATATGAGGATGATTTAGATGCCATCGACATCTATCCCCTCAAAAGAGAAGTCATCTTTGGGCACATTCATAGGCTCTTCTATGAGATGAAGCCAAGGAAGAAGGGCACACTCATGGGCAAAGATGATGACCTCCCCCTTCAGGTCGATAAAGAAGGAGAGTTGGCGCTAGTGGCACTAAGCAAATCCCCTCAAAAAAAGTGGAGAGAAACCCTAGAGGAAATACAAGAGTGCCTTCATTTGAAGATCACCTCCAAAGATAAAGCTACTCCCTCTGCACCAAATAAGAAATGCATGGTCTTCACACCAATAATTTCCCCACCCAAGCTGAGGGAGAAGAAAAAGAAGAAGTCTAAGGGGCTAGTGCCGATGCCCACAATAACCTTGGCAGAGATGGAGGCATAAGAGGTGTAAAAGGAAGTAGAAGCGTAGTGGGCACAAGAAGGAAGAGGAGGGAAAAAAGTGTATATTGTCCAAGAAGAAGAGAAAGAGGAAGAGCCCATCACTGAAGAAATTCATGAGGTTGTCCAAGGTGGCACTACTACCATGCTTGGGGATGTAGAATCGTTAAGCGCCCCAACTATAAAAAATATAACATAGCCTCCACAATCTGAGAAAGAGGCACTGATGGATAGAAATGGGCTTGAGTAAGGACCATACAGAAGAATTGTTGGAATCACATCAAAAAATGGAGGTCATAAAGGCCAAGGGCATGACACAAGTAGAAATTAACAAAGTTGAGGCTAAGGAGATAAGGGTCGAGGATGAAAAGATAATCATAATCGTGAAAAAGAGGAAGGAAAAGATAAAGAAGGCCAAAAAGAAAAAGGACAGGAAAGAGATGGAAGAAAAGATGGTTTTCACAATCATAGAACCCATGAAGGATAAAGCAGCAGAGGCACCTAGCACCCCCACTAGCACAGTGAAGGAAGTTGTACAATAGGTGCACCCAAGTAGTGAAGGAGCACTTGGAGATAAGGAAAGCAATATTGGCACCTTACAAAAACAAATAGAAAGCACAATTGAAATCCAATGGACTCAAGAGGGTGAAGCCGGTGTCAAAGAAAAGGAAGTAATGAATGAAGAGGCTACATTTGAAGAACCCCTGCTGGAGAAAAAATATGCATCAAAATAAACCACCAAAGAAGGTGTTAGCTTTGACAAATAAGAGTTGGAGCAGATGGAGTGATCGTCCAAGAAGAGGAAGTTGAGTCGAGCCTGCGAGAGAAGGCATAAAAGGGGTTCATAAACAAGGATTATTACATGATGGAGTACATAACCCCAGATCTACCATGACATTGATGCACCAATAACTATCCTTCCCCTTTGATAGTTATATGGACAAATCTCAATTTGAGGTATCATAAAAGGTGATCCTTAATGCAGACTAACAAGGGGAAGGGTAGGACTCACTTCTCATCAACCCCCATGCAATGAATCTAATAAGGTTGACTAATGCCCTCTTTCAAATAGATTCTGACGTAGTACGCAAGAACATCATGAATGATGTTAGAGCCTTAAGCTGGAAGAAGATCACACTTAAGGAAGAAGAAAAAAATAAGTCCACAAGATTTAAATTACAGTAATTAGCCGAGTGCATAGAGGAAGCTGAGCCATCCCTCCTAGATGGCATTGACCCCTCAAATTTTTCAGAGATTGATAAAGTGTGTGTATTGGTGGAGCAAATTCTCCTAAGGTTAAAGGCAATATCAGTGCCATAATAAGAAGAGGACCATTGTGCCAACATAAAGTAGATCACTGTGAAACTCAAAGAGGTGGAAGACCTCTTCATGAAGCTAGAAGAGGGTCCAGAAGCAATCGATGCAATCTTTTGTAACTTCTCCACCCAAGCATCAATCATCTATGTGTACCTTAAAAAGGCAAAAGGGGAGAAAGATGCACTAATGGCAAAGGCATACACTATGAATAGGGCCGAGTGTGCTCAGATAATGACGTAAGTCAACACTTTAAGTGCCCAGATCAAAACCTAAGAGTAGGACCTGGAATAACTCTTCCACGCATTGCAAACAAAGGCCTACAAGCAAGGAAAGATCCTTAATGTAGGTGAAGGAAAGGCTACATGCCTTTCAAAATGAGTTAGAGTAAACTGACATGCTCAACCTTAGTGCCACATCCAAAGAAATAGACAGTGTTGTTGAAGAAATCAAGATCACAATTCAGGGTTTTGAGGACTTCAAGATGAAACTAAATGAACTTACACTTGAGTTTTGTGCACCTAAGATGCTAGAAGATTAGTTTAAGGATGGAATAACAATTTTGTATGGGGTAATGTTGGCCCCAAATCCATCTAAGTATAGGATCTGTGCCAACATAATATACACTTGGGCATGAGGTAATCACTTTTCATGATTGTTGTTTTGTCATCTAGTGGCACCAACTGGCAGGTAGTTAACAACTTCTTTTTGGTGAAATCTTCATTGGGAAGTGGGCACATGGGATAATGATGGATCATTTAAGGCAGCATAATGGAGCTGGAAATATGAGTACCCCTAGTGCTAGCTAAGTAATTAGATTACTTCATTTTTTAAGAACCTAAGATGCTCGAAACACTATAAAAAGAAGCAAAGTCCAGTTAGCGAGGAGGAGGAGATGGGAATAATGAAGCTCTGCCAGAGTGGTTCCAAATACTATGTTTGCATTTAGACCTAGAGTTAGTTTGGAACACTCTTATTGCTCTCCATTGTAATTCCCAAGCTCTCTTATGAGCCTCTAGACCTTTAGTAGCTCAAGGCAAGCATTTGCTCAGTTCTAGTTATATATGAATGTATTGTTTTTGAACTTCATTAATAATGAAAGCTTTGTGTAATGTTAATGGATTGAATGTTTAAGTCTGTAGTATGTATGTTGAGCTCTTGCAAGCTTCTATCCTACTCATCTATGTCATGTTTGTAGCTAATGAGGATCCCCGTACTCAATATAATAAATGCTTTAAGTATGGGTAAGACCTTGTGCCTTGTAATGATCCCTATGACTATGTGCAAACCTACACTTAAGTCCCTCAACTAGATACCCAGTGCCCCTTAAGCCCGTGAATTCCATTAAGCCAAGGATACCAAAGGTCTACGGCCTTGAATGCACAATTGTTGTTGCACTAACTAAAGTCCCCAAAGGATAGAGTTGCACCATGAAACAACAAGCCCAACACAAACCCCGATCCCTTCTATGTTGTGCTTCGAGTGAGAACATAAGGCTTGCACCTTATGTAAAGTGATGTCAATGAAATTGAGTGTCAAATGTTGAGTACCATAGGATTAATCAAGGCCTGCACCCCACTGGAATAAGCCTAAATCTGACATGGACAGCTATATATGTACCCGCCTTGGCCCATGACTGAAACACCTACTTTTCTACAAGGTTTAATATGTTAGATTGTAAGTTTGTGGCTACCCTTTGTGAAGTTGGTGTAAAATTGCTTAATGACATGGAAATGAATTTTTTTTATCCAAATCTCTATAGACAATTAGGTGGTAGTTTGAATTATCTTACTCATACTCATATTGATATTGCTTTATTTGTTAGATTAGTTTCTCATTTTATGTCTAAACCTCAAACTACTCATTTTAAAGCTGCTAAAAGAATTCTTCATTATATTAAAGGTACTCTAACTTTTGGCATCGAGTATATCTTGAATAAAAATTTATCTTTGATAGGTTATTTGGATTCTGATTGGGCTGGTAATCCTAATGATCATAGATCCATAAGTGGCAATTTTTTTGTTTGGGTTTCGACACAATTTCATGGAATAGTAAAAAGCAGACTATAATAAATTTATCTTCTACTGAAGCTAAGTATAAAGCTTGTAATCGTGCTTCCAATGAATCTATTTGGCTTCAAAGACTTCTTGTAGATTTGAGCCACCCTCAATCTTTGACTACTCAAATTTTTGGTGATAATCAAAGTGTCATCGCCTTAGGAAAAAATCCAAATTTTCATATAAGGTCCAAGCACATTGAGATTCAACATCACTTTCAACACGAACTTCTTGAAGACAATAAAATTATTCTATCTTCCTATCCTACTCAAGGGCAAATAGTTGATATTTTCATTAAGCCATTATGTAAATAAAAATTTGTATTCTTTTGTAATATGTTAGGATTGAAGGAAGTTATCATCAAGGGAGAGAGTTAGTAATGTTTCCACCCTTCTTATTTGTTTGTAACCCCCTAAATAAAGTTTAAGAGGGAGTGTAAGAGTTATCCTTTATTTAGGATAATTGATTTATCCTAAGTTTCATTTGTGAGTGAAATTTTTATTTATGTGAATTCTAAATTCACATAAATCTAAATTCGATGAGTTGTCACTCACCTCTTTATTCCCCTTCAGGATTTGGGAGTTACTTTCTCAAGTAACTCCTTTTTCCACTTGGTATATGCATCCCTTCACTCTTTAAAAGAGTAAGCCACTTGACACACACAAAGGAGGCTTATAAGGTAATAATAATATTCCTTGTAACTCCCTTTTTCTTCTTCTTTTTCTATTAAAAGAGCCTTTTTCTCCTCATTTCTTCGTTAGAAACTTGAAGCTCTCTCTCTTTTTCTCGAATTTATATTGCTTATAAAGTTGTAATTTTGTATATTTTTTGGTGATAAGCCTTCTTATAGATCATGCAATTTTTTTCTAATATGTTTGGTTTCCCACTTTAAAAACTCTTATATCATTTATGGTTTACACATTGAGAGGTAATTTTATTTCTATCGTGTAGTTTGCACTTCACCTAGAAAAAACTTTTGATCGTCTCCTACACTTCTCTTAGGATATATTTTTGTACATGTGCATACGTATATCCATTATTCCCATCATCAAACTTGCATTACACATTATCTCTCAGAGGTAGTGGGTTGACCATTCTTGCACCCTCTATCTACATCCCACTTATTGTTGTATTGTTTACTTTTAAGCCTCCTTCATTTATATCATCCAACTATTTTTGAACATGAGACCTTTCCTAACTAATGCAAATCATACTCACAACCTTTTCTGCTTATTCCTTGTATATGATCTTTACATGCAAATCCGTGTGATATTCCATTTAGTGGTCCTTCCGACAATATCCACAAGTTGGGTATTTAGTACAATATTTATGGTAATATACTTCCCCACACTTGAAACAATTAGAAAGGTCATGACCCCTGCCTTTACCACTTCTTTCCCCATGCCATGAGGCTCCTTCACCTTGATTAGATCCCCCATTATGATTATAAATCATCCTTTGGTTTTGAGTGTTTCCTCTCCCTTGGTGTTGCTAAAACCCCACCTTTATTTTGATTAAACTCTCCACCTTGAGGTTGATTATATCCTCCCCAATTTTGGTAACCACCTTAATACTATGGTTGTTGCATAACGATGGCCTAACATAGCCTCATTTCCTTTACTTCTTTGATCGTGTGTATCAAACTATAATTCTCTATCTCATTAGTGTTCACATCACAACTCTAGTAGTAACAAGTGATATTGATTTGTTTTGTGCATTATAAAAAAACACTTTTGTGTTTCATGATTTACCTTATAAACATCATGAGATAATATCACCACTTACATATTTTTCTTTATGTGATTTTCCCTAGTGTGATCCTCTACTTCACATTGTGGTACACCATAATGGTTTTGACACATCCCACATAGTACTTGTATAAAGAATCTATAATTATGACATCATCTTCAATATATTAGCTTCAATAAACATGCATATTTCTGTATCAAATTTCTAGCAACCTCAATTTTCAACACAACATCCAATGTCTCTTGTGCATAAGTGAAATTCTTCATTGCCAATTATGTCTTGAAGTTTGACAATAAACCATTGATAAACCATTACATATGTTATAAAGGGTGGATCTCATAAAATAACTTTGAAAGAAGTGTCTTAAAATATGCATCATATGTGTGCATGCTCTTTTTGGCATCCTAATCGATCACTTGCAGTGTAAAGGTGTTGTTTTACTCAAATTTAAGAACATGGAATTCCCTCATAAATGTCTTTTTCATTCCCTTAAGTTAACCACCATTTGATTTGGGTCATACTTATTATACCTTGTGTGAGTGATATAACGAGGCCATCTTAAGACAACTATATTTCTTCTCATATGCACTAATTCCCTTCATGTGCCATGTGATATCAAATTTGTGAATGTGATCTGCAATAACATTGATACCTCAATAGTTGGAAACTCCATTGACATTTCATACATAAATTTAAAATGTGCTACCACTTTCTATTATCATCGTTGTTGTTATTGTGTATTGTTTCCATATGTAAAACCTCCTCTCGATCCAATAGGATCCACTCCTCTTATACTTACAGGCAACATTATGCTCCTTTATGTGATGCCTCTTTTACCCAAAACTCTGGGGTTCATTGATGTACCAATTACACCTTCCAATGGACCTTGTATACTGACCCCTCCTATTGTTGCAACATATGTCATCTTCATTATTTCCTACTTGTGCTCTGCCTCTAAGTGTGTGTTATTTATTTCCATTAGACTTTGAAACACAATATGTTCCATCAAAAAATATTCATCTCTCATTAGTGTAGACCTTTTTACTTCAAATAACACTGGATTATTTCCTTCTTCAAAATCTATACCCATGTGGGTATTGACATTTAGTCAATCTAAGTTAGAGCCTCTTTCATCTTTTACATTTCCTAAAACTTCATCTTCTTGAGAGATCTAATCATTATCTTCCCTTGGATAGCCCTAAAATAGTGAATTTTTGTGCACATATCACCATACACAAAGGAGCATTTATCACTTTTATGTGAACTTGTTGTATGTCCTCCTTTTTTTCCAAAAATTCCAATGGCATCCCCTCGACAAAGACGTATCATATTCCTAGGATACCTAGTAGTGATTACCCTATCTCTACCTTAATTATACTTTTGCATCCTCTCTTCCCTCTCATCAATACATTCTATGTTTTTGGAATTTATCTTCACCAAAGTTACGCAACACATGATGTACTCCTCTACGTAGCTCAAAGAAAACTTAGCCACTCATTCTTATGGTCATAATTCCCTAATCAACCAGAGCATATTTATCCACAATGAAATTTGTGCAATGAATGAGACTTTAGGCTTGCATATAAACTAAAATTATGCCTCTCTTGAGCATGAGTACGTTGAAAATGAAAACTCTAATAAGTAGTTGTTGAATGCACCTCTTCACAAGTACATCCACTACTCTTTTCCTTTACTCGTCCAAATCTCTCAACTAATTGACTCATTTTTCTATCCAAGCATGTTTAATTACAAAGTGTTAATTTCTTCCTACCACATATGTAGCTAACCATGCATGTATGTGCTTTGAAAACTTTACAAAAAAGGATCTCATAAAGAACACTCAAAATATGCTCTTCTAACCATTTTTTATATTTCAAATGCTTGCTTCCTACAAAATTCTTTGCGAACTATAAAAACTTTGCTTCAAACTAAGCTTCCACATGCTCTAGAGATATATGTCCTTCCATTCATCAATTTTATCTCCATGCTCTTTTCAAACAAGGTCCTGACAACATAACCAAAATGTGGGGCTTTTACTCACCAAACTAATTAAGCCTTACGTAGGCTCTAGTAAGCGCAAAAAGTAAGTAGACACTGTTCTCTTACCACAATGGTTTTTAGGATCAAGGGCCTAAGCACTCACCTAAGGCACAACAAGAAACACTGAAACCCCCATTTTGAGAATTAGCCATAAAGACACACAAATACAACATATTACACTATGAAGCAAATTTAAAAGATATCATTCATATACACAAATATTGACACAAAGGTACATTAATCATAGATGCATAATTCATCCTTCCATTCATGTATTTACATTTTTATATAATCAATAAAAATATTACATCCATTAAAAACCATACAATCATCATCTTACGATGATATTTATATCATAACATCTTTCAAACCCTAAATTGATACTTCATGTTGCTTCTCCTCTCGAGTTTGTAACAATCCAACAGTATCTCAAATGGGAACCTAATGCCTCTAATTATATTTTTCCTATGCCCCTTGGACCCATATGATTTGTCTCATTTGAACAATTATCATGCTAATTATCTGCACATATTTTTTAATATTATATTCTATATCCTTTCCATGTGTTCATGTAGTGGTATATTCTCTATCCTTGCTGTCATATGCTTTATCTAGTTAGGATCCAACCTGGATCGACCCCTTGTCATTTGAATCCTTCCTTATTGGCTACCATCCACTTATTAACATCTCCTTCATTTTATCTTCCTCATCAAGTGTGATTCTTTTCATCTGATGTCTGCTTCTATAGCCACACACATTGCACATCATGTATCTTGCACCATGTATTTTTTTATGCACGCATAATCTTGCTAAGATTATAATTTTTATAGTCTATAAGAATCTTCAACACATATCACTTGTGTGTTGAGTCTTGAAAAAACATGTACAATTTCCTTGAGTACAATTGAAAGGTCAACATACAATGACTTTAAGAACTCTCACATGTTTTTTCCACAACATCTTTTACGATCCCTCCTAAGTACAACTATTTATTTTATTTTGATATGTATATACACACATATCAAAGCGACACATTATGTAGACATCAAATTGTATTGTAGGGGAAGTTTTAAATGTCAATTACATTATTTTATGGTACTCATGTTTATATCTATTATCAGTTCATATTAGGTTGTTTTCTCTATGTTGGGCTCTATATGGTTCCCTTTTGTCTTGTTTTCTTTCCTCCATATTTTCCATTTGTTTTATGGGTTTTGGCCAAGATTTAGTAATATGCTCTTAGTTGACTAGGAACATACCACTATGCGAGTAGTTCTTATTTTACGTGGGTCTGTTTGTCCCTTCTCTTTTGTTCCCTAAGTTTGTGCTCATCTTTTGTTGGCATTTATCACCCTTTGTTTGTCGGCTTGCATGCCGACAATGTCTTAATTTGAACTTGAGAAGTCTTCATATACACAGGTGTATTAATGCTTGTAGGTCAATAAGATAACAAGTGATAATAGTTCTAATAAGAGGTCAAGAGTGATCAACATAAATCTAAGACAATAAATGAAGTGATTAGGCCATAATTTCATTTGGAGTCTCCATTGTACATCATTGCCAATTATTCATATGGTAAAAAGACATATAATGCATAGGGCTTGCATCCCCATATTTTTTTTGAACAATATGAGTGGTGGTTTTCAACTTTTCTAAGAATATGGGTCTGATTGAGAATTCCCCTCAATGAGTACACCATTTTAATAGTCTCAAGGTATTTTGAGTTGAATAGGTTTTCATAAAGAAGATCGTTTCCCCAACAATCCACAACAAATTCTTTAAAATCAAGTGAGGTTTTTTAGCCTAGAAGTAGAGGAGTAAATTCATAAAGTTTATTTTAGTAAAGGACACTATATCCAAGAGAGTAACAATATGGTGTTGGCCTAACCAAGAACATAACACTCTACTCCTGGTCAATTTCTACAAGTTATTAGTTTGATTTTAAATTAAAAGGTTATGTTTACCCTAGCTCCTGAAACTATTTCCAACTAATTTTAGCCTTTAACACTCCACAAATTTGTGACAATTCCATGTTCTTCTCAAAACCCTAGCTTTGCACATTTAAATTATTTTAAAGTATTCCTTTGTTGCAATTAGGTATGTTTTACGATTTGATTTGAATTGTAACATTGTATATGGTTAAGTTTAGTGCATTTTGATGTAAAACTACTTTCCCATAACACATAAACATAAGATCTAAGACCTCGTTAATAACAACCAAATTCAAGTAGAGGGTCTCAACAATAATTTCAATGAATCAATGGCTCAACCAAATCAAAATTTCAATTTTTTTATAAATCTTCTACCAAACCATGACATTCAATCAAAAGACCAAGGTAATGTTCATATGGTAGACCATAAAGAGCCACCACAAGCTTGCAAAGATCATCTACTCGATGGATTATAGGTGTGGTTAATGAAATTCACTAGGAGCCTCCTCTAATTATATTCTATGATCACAAGATTCCAAAAGATGACTCTAATAATGTCCACCTATTTTCATTCGATATTTTAAAGGTTTACATTTAAGACAAATAAATTTAATTATGATTGATAATGGGTCAAGTTTAAATAGGGGCGCATAGAAATTTGTCACTAGTCTTGGATATAGTTCAAGGGATTTAGCTAGTCCTAATAGGATTATTATGGGATATGATGGGATTACAATAAAATCACTTTGAGGCATTACACTACCTATCCTAATGGGTTATGAGACTATCTTAGTTTAGTTATGTGTACTAGCAAATAACGAGACATGTGAAGGTTTGTCTAGAAGATAATGGATTAATCAAATGAAAGCAATTATGTCAACATTACATCGATGGCTAAAATTTATTCGTGATGATCAAGTGATTAATATTGAAGTCACTACTTATGATGCTCTAGTACAAGTTTAACACAATGTTTCACCTGAAGAGTTACTAAAGCAATAATCAATCATAAAACCTCAAATAAGTAAGCCTAAAGCTCAAGTATCTACTCTTCCACCTACCAATTTGTATTTATCACAACCCTTGGCGCTTATACATTAAAACACAGCTACAAATGATCCACTTTTTCAAGCTAACATTTGGATAAGAGACAGTGTTACTTCACAAGAATGCATAATAGATAACATAGATGCTTACAATGACAATGATTATAATACTGATGAGATTTACAATGATTATGGTAATATATTGTTTTTATTTGACTCATGGACACATAAACATCCTAATATTACTCTAGATTCTAATTATATATAGTTTGATGAAGATTCATCTGATATTATTGGTTGGTATTGCTTGCTAACCACCTATGTTTTCACCCATGTTATCTCTATTTCCCACACATAGTTTCCTTTTATTGTTTATTACTTTCCTTTATTGTTCTATTTTTATTTTCTTTGATTGCTTGCTTTGGCATTATTTATTAATTTCTTTGGCATGTGGCCTTTAGGAAAACTTATTTCTTATTTAGCCTTCTTCCATTTTTGTTACCCACTTGAAACTCTCCCTTTGCTTCTATTTTTTATAGATTTCCCATTTTATTTGTTTATTTTTGTTTGAATTTTGAAGTCACCTTCTTGCTTCTTCGCTCTCATATTTTGGTTATCCTTTATCTTGGTTTTATTCCCTAGATTCTTCCATTTCTCATTTGTTTAAGGTGTCATCCTCCCTCTCCATCCTTCTTTACTTCTTATGGTTCCTTCTTCTTTTACATATGCATCACTCTTTTAGTATTTCCTCGTGCTTGGTTGTGCTAGTTTATTTTATTCCCAATCCTTACTTTTGTTTGTTGTATTTCATTCCAAAATATTGTGTTAACTTCTATATGACGATAACAAATATATATTGGGGCCACATGCCTCATAATGCACACAATTATGATGGAATGTTTAGGTTAGTATGAATTTCCCCTTCTTTCCTCTTCTTACTTTTGATCATTATTTTTCTTTGTGTGATTAGATAATTTATTTGATTGTTCGTGTCTTCTATAATTTATTTGCCTTTATATTTGAGTTTTACTTGATATGAAACTTGGCATATTATGATCATTTGCCAATTGATAGAGGTAATATTGATTACACACATGATATTAATGGTATTTTTGGGATAGATGGAGGATTTACAAGCACATACCATGTATGATTATGGATTCATAGTAGGTTCAACATACTTTTCAAGCTCGCTCTGTGGGCATTTTGAGGGAATCTCTTGGGGGTGCTTCCAAATTTATCTTATGTGATTTCCTTTGTCATATCGAGATTTCATTTTGATCTTGTCTTTCCTACATACTGTGTGTACCTTTGCACGCATGGTGATTTTATGTGTGTTCTTATTCCTATTGTACATGTTTTGAATTTAATGTTGCTTTATACTTAGTTACATAGGTGATTTGTGTGTTTTATATAGTTTTGATTCCATTGTGTCTAATGTGTTTGGATCATATTCTTATTACTTAGCATGCCTCTCTTACTTGTCCTATGTCTAATGGGTGTTCTAGGATTTATTGTCTACTAGGTGTCACATGCTTGTGTTTATTTTATTTGTGTGATTTGATTGTTCTATTTCTCTATTATTATGTGTGCAATAGTTTTTAATTTGTTTACTATGTGCATGTGGCATGCTTAGTTTATGCTTAGCGAGCCTTTATTTCTTGTTATGTTTACTCTATATTACTATACAACAGGTTTCATGATCTATATCATGCATGATTCTCTTTTATTTGTCACAATTCATATCATGAAGATGTTTTTGTTTGCTTTCCTACATTGCCATGATTCCTATTATGCATTTACTTGGGGGAAGGTATATATGTATACTTTAATTTGATATTTTTTTATACACTATTTATATTGGGGCATGCTATCATAGTGTTTCATATATTATATCTCTTCATGAAGGGCATTTCACTGTTATGTTTAGATTGCTTATATGTTGTCAATTGGGGCATCTCATTTTACCATGCCTACATTGCTTATAACTTGCTAACTTGGGGCGTGTTACACTTGTGCTTATATGGAGTATACTTTAAGCCAATTTGGAGTCATTTATCTATGACACATAGGCTTTCATGATGATATATCTTAGGCATTGGTGTTTTTATTTCCTATCATAAACATGACACATGTAATGATTTATTTTTAGATATGTGTTTCAACTTTTACCCACATCTCAAAAGTGGTATAGGTTATCCATTTTTGTATTCTACACCATTCCTCCAAACACTTCATACTATTTTTTCCTTCACAAGAAGAAAGTGTCAGATTGATGTTCAAGATGTACACAACATATGATAATTGTTCCCATGATGGGATACCACAATGATACTTTTTATCTTTCTCTTTTATTTATTTCCATTTACTTAGACTAAATTTTTTATTTCTAAAATTTGTGCTCATAATGCATGCATGATCTAGCACAAGTTCTGAGACTTGGATTTCTATATGTACATTTGCACATGTTCCAACCACACCAAGTGCATCATTTTCAGTAATTTTATTTATATATTTTTTTAAGGAATATTCATAGACACTTGTTAATACATATGTTGTTCTCTTTTGACTTACAAAACATCCACTCTAGACTTTGAGGAGCACATGTTTTTATTGCAGGTCACAAGAGTATGGATGTTTGTTTCAGGATCTTCATGGCCATTCATGGTGGTAGTCAGGGGATATCTATTTCCTTTTGATTTTTAGTTCAATATCATTCCTATATCATCTTCAAGAACTACTATAGATTTTGATGATCGAGGCATCTTCTATAAACCCTATGGGTAAGCTTGTTTGTTTTACTTTAATATGTATGCACATGTAAGCATTTAATTTAATCATTAAGCGCTTGACAATGTTTAATATTGACATCCTTACCTCACCTGACCTATTCACCATCCCATTAACTTGCAATTTGTATAGGAGCATAAACTACTCTAAAAATTGTGTTGCACCTACTCAAGGCATCATTCACATATCCATATTTTTCTTATAGACTCTTGTCAGACCAATTCCAACAATTTCTATCTTTTTGAGACAAGATCGCGCTGGGTCGAACAAGGCTATACTACGACCTTATCCCCTACACTTTAATGGTAACTTTTAAACTTTAAGACATTGCATTTTACCCTTCCACACTTTTAACAAGATTGGTTAGCAAAAATATTCAAAATATTTCCCTATATAAGCACAATAAGGCCTCTCCAAACACATCTAGAAATTACTTGGCAATTGTACTGCATATTGAGCAAAAGAACACTATTTCTTCCAATTCAAATTTTAAAGCTTTCTAATAGTCATAGGCCAAGTCTAAATATTTTTAATTGTAGGTTAAGGGTACTCATTATCAAGCATTCAAATCAATCTATCTATTTGGATTCATATAACATAGGTAAAATTCAAGCACTCACTCTAGGATGGAAAACTACATTGGCCTGAATATCATTTAGATTATGTAGACAACACTCATATTACATAGGTTTTTTTAGGATAGCTTGGCTATGCCACTTGCACGATTACCCCATTTGCATTTGATTTATATTTGGTTTATTATGTAAGATCTAGGGTTTGGATTTTATAATTCGTCTGTATGTCAAATCAAATCCAACAATTAGATAGTCAAACCTCAAAAATAGGCACACACATCCAGATCAAAGAATAACTTGCATAATCAACTAGGACATGACTGTAGTGCAGCCCTATCCTCCTAGTGTGACCTTGTCCCAATGAGTTTGAATTATTGGTTTTAGATGTAACATAATTTATAGGTCTTATTAGCTAGTTTTCAGTCATAGTCAGATTACACATTCAATTAAAAATCAATTTGAAGGAAGTTTGCTTATCTACTTGTCAATTTATTATTTTTAGCTCAATTTTGGCTCTTTAAATTATGTATTTTACATTCAAATATATATATTTCTATAGATCTAAATAAGTTTTCAATAGTTTATTTGTTCTTAGCATTTCATTGTTAAATCAAAAGAACATTAAACATTCTGGTGAACTCAATTTTTTAGAACATTGCTTATTTGTTTGATTTTTGTGTGGTTTAGGGTTTTAGTTAAATTTTTTATTTTAAAAAAATCATAAATTATTGATTCTTCACACAAAAATATTTTGCTTTTTCTCTCTCTATATTTTCTATTTGCATGTGCTTGTTTTTAGAAACCATGTTTTGACAGTTTATAAAAAACTTAGTGACTGTCGTTACGGGATACACAATGATCTATTTTACCAACACTGTGGTGTGAGAAGTACCACCCCAATACTCATAGCCATTGCATGATAGTAAACATAAAGTTTAGTTTTTACGTACCTCATGATATATCAAAAACACCTAGGGTCCCTTGTTTGCACCGTAAAAAACCTCTTTTAGTCCTTTGATTTATGGTGTACTTGAGATGAGTGTATCACCCAAGGAAGTTACTTTAATTGTACCCTCTAAAATCAAGTTAGTAGAATACAAGGATGGTTTTACCTCTATATTTAGTGTTATTAAAATATTTAATGAATGAGCAAATATATTTGAGAGCCCACACATTCATTCAAACCCTTACCTAGATCACCCTTATACCTTGATTTTTTATTGTGTTGTATTCATATTAATTAGCACTGCTTGATTTGTATTGTATTATATGCCTCTTAATTATAGTGCTAGATTAAGTGGTATTCTCATTTCATATATGCAGCTTCATTCGGTTTCTTTTGTAGTTACAAATCATGATGTTTTTTCTCAGACTAATAATGTTACGGTTCAAATTCTTTTATCTCATACAAATGAAGTTTGCATTGAAATTTGATAATGAAAGTATTGAAGAGAAATATGGTGTACATAATGAACACGAAGTTCATCTTGATCCACAAGATCTTAATGGTGTAGATCAAAACCAACTGCAATAATTATATACATTTTATCAAGGTCTTTAAGAGAACCCCCATGATGTAAATAAGATCATTAGTCTACTTCTAGCATCAAAAATTGAGCATAAAACTAAATTGGCCACCTCTCCACTATAATAATTGACTTTTCAAATTGTCAAATCATTTATTTCCAATGTTGTTACTTATACCATTGCATTTATTCCTATTTATACACCTATAATTACTCATATAACATCATCCTTGGTTTCCAACAAGTATCCATGCATATGACTAGTTCTACTACTTACACTCCTCTGATTACCTCTATAAATATTACTCTTGAGCATGCACTTCTTGCATTACAAGCTAAGCTATCTCACATTGAACAAACTATTTCTCATGTTATCCCCTCTACACACTCGTGTTTTTTGTTACATGACTCTTTGGTACCCAAAATTTCATCTTATCCATTACCAATTGGCTTTGTGTCTACTAAGCTTCCTTTATATGAAGACAAAGGTGATCCATAACAACATTTACGTGCATTCCATGTAACTTGTCTAGACTATGCAGATAATGACAAATTATTGACAAAGTTCTCTCTAGGAAGCCTTAAAAATATGCTTTTAGATAGTTTTATGATCTTCCTCTTTGATCAAGAAAGGCTTTTAACCATTTGTAAAACCATTTTTTAACACAATTTTTCATCAACTTTAGTGAACAGATATCATATGTTCAAATTGCAAAACTCAAACAAGGTTATAATAAAACAATCAGTGAATATGTTATAAGATACAAGACTATGCTAATAAAAATGAGAAATCAAATGGCTGATAATGAATTATAAGATATCTTCACTCAAATTTTGCTATCTCCACTTCAAGAGTCAATCATGTTTGATAAGTTCAAATCTTTCGATGAATTATGCCATGTAATCAAAGAATGTGAAGTCAAATTGCTTAATTTGAACAAGTTTAAATGCACTTCAAATACCCCTTCTATTTCCAATGTCAATTTTTAAATCAAGCCATTGTATAAGAGCAAACCAAATGAAAGCAAAAATGAAGATAAGATTAAAATTAATGTTATTTTACAACCAACATAAAACCTTTAATTACAACCTCCACCAAGGAGTAAATTTTCAAGGTTTCTATCACCTCCTCATGTATTGTTGCAAAATCTACTTGAATGCAATCTCGTCACTCTTTCTCCACTAATGGAAGTGGACATGTTGATACCATGATCTATTTTTTTTATGGCAATGCATATTGTGACTACCATATATGTATTGGGTATTCTACAAACATATGTTTCAAACTCAAACACAAGATTCAAGATCTCATTAATGATAACATTATTGACATTAACACACCTACTGAAGAAGCTAAGCCACAAGAAAATTACAATGCAAGGCTAAAAATGTAAAAAGGTAATTGTTCCAAATCATTAAGCAAATAATAAAGATAATTTTGAAGTACATTGTGCATACAATGTTGAACCTTCTCCTTCTACATATGGGCATCCACTAAATAACATCATTGGTACCGTTACAAGCAAATAAACATCACGTCCTATTATCACATTTAATGATAGTGAATATGTTGATGATGATTCATATAGACATGCACTCTTTATTCAAGCATATGTTGACAAACAATCCATACATAGTGTTATGATAGATAATGGATCAAGTGAAAATGTATGGACCGTAACACTTCTCTACTCCCTTGGTTATACATAGAAAAATTTATAGGATAATTCTAGAGTTGTAAAATCATTTTATCGTCATTCACATGATGCTCTTGGGCATATAGTGATACCTTTACAAGTGGGGCCTCTCATAGTGCCCACTTCATTCCTAGTTTTACCAAGCATGTGGGTCTTTGATATGTTATTAAGATTCGTTTGGATACAAAAGATTAAAACATTACCTTCTATAGTGTATAAATGTTTCATATATATTCATGATAATAAAGTGGTCAAAATTCTAGTAATTCAATATGAATATCCTTTGGAACAAATGTTATTTACTTCTCTTATATAATAATTTGTTGACACATACATTGAACAACATGGTAATGAAATAATCTACAAAACTATTCTTCATGATAATAAAGTGGTCAAAATTCTAGTAATTCAATATGAATATCCTTTGGAACAAATGTTATTTACTTCTCTTATATAATAATTTGTTGACACATACATTGAACAACATGGTAATGAAATAATCTACAAAACTATTCAGAAGCATGATCTACATATTCCAAAACATATTATAGAATCAATTTCACCATTATTAGTGAGCATGAGCACATGACATAATCAATTTATCCATCTATATATGAGCATGATACAGTTACACATATGCATAATTAGTTAATTTCAAAGACCTTGGTATGTTCTCCTAGGCAAAAAGTGGCACCGAAAAAGAAGTTTTCATATCCTAAGGCAGCACATGTTATTCATAATGCTTCACCATGGGTACATGTAGTTACACCTTCTCCTATGGCACACAAGGATAGATGTTCACATGGATATATGAGCAATGATTCATAGGGTTATATCATAACATATGATTCTTATTCAGATTCAAAGGCATCTACAATTGGCATATCCTCTTCACAAAAGGTCACTCCATAAAATGCAATTGGGTATACATATGTGCATCCTCTTGATGAGTTCCTTTGTTGGATATAACCTCTCACCTCCTCCTAAACTATTCATTAGGCTGAGTCTCTTGATTAGTCATCTACACATTTTCCTTTATACACAATTTCTTTGCTTTGATCTCATTGCTACTTCTTTTATCCATTATCTAGACATTCTTCTAACTCTTGTCTTTACCTTCACTTTCAACACTTTCTATCTTCATTTCTAAACCAATTCGAATAATCCACAACAATTATCTTACAATGCTTTCAATTCACACTCTATGATATATTCACTTGCATACTCTTACATGTCTATCATGTTATGACTTTCATTGCACTTAAATGATCACATATAATCTCTTACACACTGAGGGGTATGTACATTCTTATCCATCTTAATCATTTGTGCTACACTGTTATGATTCATTTGCACATACATTGGGGGTCTATCATTTACCTTATTTATTTCCACATTATGCTTTAGCACGTTGTTGAAGATTGTTTGAATCCCTCCCTTTTCCTATATTTTCAAATCCTTGTTTCTTGGAACTTTAAAAAAAAAACATATATGTAAAAAATTCAAAATTTTCAAAATATTTGCAAATATTCAAAAATACAACATACGCGCATTTGCAAATGTTGCTAGATTGATTCTTTCATAAGTTATTTATTTAATGATAGGTAGATAACATATTTAAATTTTCATAAACACATTATTTTTCATGAGGTATTTGAGTGTGATATAGAGCATACTTTGACATGGTTCTTTGATGTCGGGCTTCCCTTATTACTTAATAACCTTGCTAAATTGGGGGCATATAATCTCTTCATTCTACATGAACACTTCAACAACTTGTATTTATCCAAAACCTCACTACCATGTCAAGCTATATATCATACAAATGTTTTGCTAATCACTCATGCTTTAGATTTTGTACATGAATATATTATTTTTATAACAAATTTAATGTTTATAATCGATCTTGACTAGTCTCATCTACTCTATGTTTGATTCATACTTTACTGCATAATAAATTAGGACTTGTTAGCTTATTGTGTGTGGCCCTTGGCCTTGCATGCAAAATATACATATTATTGCTTGTATGATAGGAATATGCCATTATCATGTGGCCCTTGGCCTTGAGTGTTTATGCGGCATTCACATGTCCCTTGTATGTGGCCCTTGGGCTTTATGTGTGACATTATATGAAAATTACGTGACAATGTAAGAGATT
The DNA here is from genome assembly GCA_037957365.1 of Torreya grandis. Lineage (NCBI taxonomy): Eukaryota > Viridiplantae > Streptophyta > Pinopsida > Cupressales > Taxaceae > Torreya > Torreya grandis. Next base: position 1,167,710 of record JARHVA010001687.1, on the reverse strand, counting down.
GTTTTTTTTGTTATTACTTGTTATTATGGTGCTATGATTCATATCATGCATTGATTTTAACTATTAATTTTACTATAGTGTCGTGATACATATTATGCACATGATGCTTATGTGTTTCAATGACATATCTCTCTAACACATGTTTCATACATAAATTCAATGCTATGTTCAAATACTATGATGCAATACATTCAAAAGTTAAAGTGCTACTACATGATTACATCTTTCACATATTTTATAACTCTTATTTTGAGCTAGAAACTTTCAAGCTACATCTCTCATCTCAAAAGGGGGCATTATAATGGGCTTTTATTGAGAATTTGGGTCCTCAAAAGTAACAACATCCAGATTTACAAAAACATACAAGTTTTAAAATTACAACATAATTCAAAAAATTAGATTATGGGGGCATGTGGTATATGTGGGCACTCATTCCTATAGTTAATTCAATATAGATTCACATACATTTGATACAAATGCATGGGCACGTGCAAAAAAATTACAAGTTGCAAGTTTTGAAAGTTATAAGTTCAATTAGCATTAAATAACAATACATTACAGATACAGGGGCATGATATTCATTCATATTCATGTTTCTACATGACAATTACAAATTTCAAAAGTTCTCAATTTCAAAAGTTTCAAAGTTGTAAAATTTCAAATGGAATCTAGATCTGTCTGCAGTGGTTTGATTTATCTCAATTTTACAAGTGTGACACGTTACAGTCTAGTGACACTCAATGTCTATGGTTGCACCTTTTCTATAGAGCAAACGATGTTTGGTGGTTCCACCACTTCAATTATTCTAGAACAATAATATATACAGTCAAATGAGAGTTGGAGCATACAATATTTATAACTCAAGGGATTTCATTTATTTCAAAATTGAGACTTGATCACTTTCAATTCACCGCATGTTCAACATTTATCAAAATGCCTCAATAAGGGGACAATCACTTCTCCACTTTCAAGTTAAAGGTTAATTAGATTGCATATTATCTTAGGTGTATACTTTCCTTGCTCTCTTTTCAAATTCCAAATTTAAAGTTTCAGTTTTTTTATTTTCAAATATATGGACAATAAATAATTTTAGTGGCATTTTTGCAAGTTTTTCATTAAGACATCTTGCACAATCAGGGTTTGCATCAAAAGACAAAGTGTGTATGCAAACTTAGGTTCACACTTTAATCATTTCAATTCATTGTATCACTAGAATAAAATGAAGGGAAATGTTGACACTCAAATTTATTCATTAAAATAATATTTAATCTTGACATCCTTGCCTTGTTTGGCCTATTCGCCATTTCGTTAACTTGTAATCTCTATGAGAACATACACTACTCTACAAATAGTCTTGAAATTAATCAGAACGTCATTCACACATCTTTATTTTTCTTATAGATTCCTATCAAACTAATCCCATTAGTCTCTGTCCTTCTGGGACAAGATTATGCTAGGTCAAATATGTTCGCACTACGACGTTGTCCACTAGTGCAACCTCATCCCCCGCACTCTAATGACAACTTTTTAAATTTGAGACATTTTATTTTACCCCTTCCACACTTTTAACATGGTCAGTTAGTGGAAATATTAAAAATATTCACTTGTATAAGTACATCAAGACCTCTCCAAACATATAGTAGTCTCTTGAAAATCTTACTGCACATTGAACAAAATAGAACTATTTCTTCCAATTCTAATTATGAAGCATTATAACAGTCATAAGCCCAATTTGAATATCTTTTATTGAAGGTCAAGGGTACTCATTGTCAAGTATTCAAAATAATCTATCTAGTTGTATTTATGTAGTAAAGACACAATTCACACACTCACTTTAGGATCAACCTAAGGCTTATCTGGGCTATGTAGGCAACACTGAAATTACACGAGGTTTTTTAAAGACAACTCGACTATTCTTCTTGTATTATTCGCCCCTTTGAATTTGATTTATATTTAGTTTAATGTGTAAGATCTAGGGTTTGGATTTTATAGGTCATCTACACATCAAATCAGATCCATCAATCAAACAATCAACCCTCATAGATAGGTGCACACATCAAGATAGAAACTCAGTTGCATAGTCAAATAAGACGTGGCCACAATCAATAGACAAGGGCATAGTGAAACCCTATCCTCCTAGCATAGACTCGTCCCAATGCAATTTAAATTCTTGGTTTCAGACATGCCCCAATTTATAGGTCTTCTCAGTCAATTTATAGTCAAAAATAGCTTGTACAATCAACACAAAATTAATTTGAGGGAAGTTTACATATCAGTTTGTTAATTCACTATTTTTAGCTCAATTTGAATTCTCTAAATTATGTATTTTGCATTCAGATTTGTATATTTTTATAGATCTAAATCAGTTTTCAATAGTTTATTTGTTCTTAGCATTTAATTGTTAAATTAAATGAACATTAAACAACACACATACAAATCAAAGTGGGCATTATGTAGACACTTAATTTTGGTTTAGGGGTAGTTTTAATTATCAAATTGCATTGTTCTAGGGTGTTTGTTGATTATCAGCTCATGTTAGGATCTTATTGGTGCAATTTTCCTCATGTTTTGGATTTATTTTGCCCACTTTTCCCTCTTCCTCTTTATCTCTCCTCTTTATCTTTCTTCCCTTGTAAGTTTTATGTTATTTTGGATTTGCTGCTAAGAATCGTACATTGCATGTTTCTAGTTTGAGCCCTAATGACCCTTGTTTTGGGTCTCTAGTGGCTTATGTTCCTTATTTTTCATCCTTTCTCGCCCATTGTGTGTTAGCTTGCACGTTAACTATATCCTAAATTGGGTATATAAATATGCATATGCATTAGCGCATATAAGACATTAAATGATAGAGTGTGAACCATAAATTGAAATCTAGAGTAAGCATTTGTCATAAAATAAAAATTTGAGCATTAAGAGCAGACTCTAAATTGAGAATTGAAGTCTTTATTACATTGCAAAACTTGTTCATGCTAGTGCAAAAAGTCATATATGGCTTACATCCACAATTTTTTTGTTGAAGTGCATCGAGTGATGTTTTCTAAATTTATTCTAGAATGGGGTCTTGATAATAATGGAGGGATAATAGAAGCCCCTCATTGAGTACCCTATTTTTAGTTGGTAAATAATGAGTTGTTAGTGTTATAGAGAAGGAGATCATTTTCCTAAAGATCTGCACCTAATTCAGGAAAAGTGAGCGATGTTTTTGGAGCCAGGAGGTAGGCAAACAAGGTCAAATAATTAGTTTTAAAACTTCACAGGGGCCTAGAGTCATACACTAACGATTCTGGTAGGCTTAGAACTATCCTAACAAATTTAGTAGTTATATATTTTTTTTATTTGTCTCGAGCTTTCTGGTGTTTGCTCATCTTGTTGTTTGGACGTATTTTCTAGTGTCCATTTCTTTTGGCAATCTCTAGATTTGTGACAATTCAAATATTCTTATAGAACCTTTTCTACACTTACTGTTTATTATAGAATATTTTATATTGCAATTAGATATAATTTTATTGTTTCATTATAATATATATGATTATTCGCGATTACAAGTAATGTCAATAGAGATAGTGCATTTTGATGTAAAACCACTTTTTCTGTACTACAATGATTTAAAGTGTCTTTGAGATGCATGGTTTTTTAAAATGTTGAATTGAGAGTTATTTCTAGCCCATATTAGGATTGATAGCTTTGCTTTATTGAAGGACTTTTATTTTTTGTTATATATATATAGAGAGAGAGAGAGATTTTTTTTTGTTTTAAACATAAATAGATATATAAATTTAATATATTATTTTTTTGTGATTATGTTGATAGGGTAACCTATTTGGTAGCTAGGGATGGTGGTTGAGTGTAATAATATAAAAATACAACAAGATGGTGTAGATTAAATCCAACATCTATTTCACTGTTATAGGATGATTTTCTTCTTCTTTGGAGAAGGCAATAAAAAATTTGTGATATATTGGGCATATGGTAGATTTTGAAGCTCATTTTTTCTGTGAAATGAGTTTTACACTTGGCCAACACAATAGTGTAACTAGATTGAGGTAATCTACCAATAATTAATAAAAAAATTATGGAGAAGGTGATGGAGTTGCAGTGCGAAACCTTTTAATAGGTGAAATTATTTAACAAATCTAAGAAAGGTGCTTCGAGATTGATGTATCTGGACGTATTTCAAATAGACATATTTGATATATTTGTACTAGCTTATATGCATTTTAAATTATGTGAAGATGAATAATCGTTACTTTAATGACATTTTATGCTGATAGGCGTTCTACAACGGTAAGCATGAGTGGTGGTGGGGGGGTAATTTTCGTGCATAAATAATTAGTTAGGACATTGATTTTGACATTCTTTTTTATCGCTATCGGGTAATTTAACTTTTAAATTTAATTGTCACTTGGGACTTTTTTCTTGTTGCTTCAATCAAAAAATCGTATTATCTTGGCCATACGGTGGAGTTTGGCACATTTTTTTTCAAAAATATTTTTCCAAGTCCAAGACATTCATACAATGAGATTGATGTCATTTTCCATCAATCAGTAGAAAATTTTCCAGAGAAAATAGTGTAATTATTAATCGATGTGGTATACATAAAATCCAATATAAAAATATTAAGATCGATATCTATCAATTTTTTTCAGATAAATATATATACAATATCCATATATATATATATATATATATATATATATATTTAGTAATAATTAGAAGACAAATAGACTCACTTAACCCCTGAATGCCTTAAAACCTCCCACAAACTAACAAATAATTTAAAGTATTTTTTTAGATTGAATAGCACTTTTATTAATAAAACAAGATATAGTACATCGTTAATCACACAAAAGATGGGCGGAAAAGTCACGCCCCAAAAACATATCCACACCAAGCTAAAACAAGCCTTAGGAAGAGAGCAAAATCCACTAAAGGCCACCTCAAGGCCATAAATATGAAGGTTAAACTAACTCAAGTGCATATCAACTAATTAATAGATAAACAAAAGTACAAATGATAAGGAACTCATTAAGCAACAACAATGAACATGGCACCCAGTGGAGGCAAAAGAGGTGGAGGATCCTGAGAGTTTCCTCCCCAACCCCTTATGCAGGGGGGTCTTCATCAACCGGCACAACATCCCAACCATCAATATACTGGTTATTTTTGGTATCATCCTACTACTTAATTACAAAATCTTGCTTAGAGGATGAAATGGTGAGGGCCAGCGATGGGAACTTGCCTTGCGGAGGAGGACCCCACCACCACTATCTTTGGTAGCCATGGCAGATTTATGATGTGGAGATGGCCTGAGAGGGCGAGGAGAGGAGTTCCTCTAGCTCCTAGACCGTCGGATGCAGGAACGTTGACATCTAACCCCATGCTCACGTCCTTGGGGAGTGGGAGTAGGGGAATGATGGTAGGGGGGTTAGGAGGCTCATGACTGACTACACAAGGAGCATTCCCCCAATGGTCCAAGAGAATTTGCAGGTGGTGGAGCTCAATTTAGACTTTATCCATTTGAATTTGGATTTGTAGGGTAACATTAGATATCACAACAACTTTGTTAGTTACATAATTTTTTTTCCACATCTTCATGATTAAAACATGCTTTATTTATAGTTTTCCAAATCCAAAGAAGAATATCAGTACACAAAATCTACCAGAATTTGTTGTATCTTATAGGGAGTAAGGTGGAGTCCCCCAAGAGAGCCATCTTTCAAGTGAACATTTCAGGTCTAAAAGGCTTGAAGAGGGTATGAATCCATCTCCAAGCAGATTGGACATGAGGGCAAAACTAGAAGAGGTGTTTAAGGGATTTTAGATGGTGACATGCAGGGTAGGAGGGATTTGAAACCGCCATGTGTTTGAGTTGGTCACCCACAGGTAGACCTTGGTAAATAATACACCAAATGAAAAAGGCTATTTTAGGTTTAATGAAAGCCACTCATATATTCTCAAACTTTCTAGCCCAAACACGGTGAAGGGATCTAAGATTCCATCGATGATTGAGGGTTTTAGTGTCAATATGTCGAGGGGCCAAATATTATACCCAAACTGAGGGGAGTAACAATGAAACGATGTAGCAGTAGGCCAGGACTAGTCTTTTCACCATAGCGTAAGTGAGGTAACACTAATTTTGTGTAAATACTCTTAAAGTATGGAACTCTGCAACTCAAAAATAGTCTCTGCATCTTCATTATTAAGCTTGAACTTAGACTTCACAAGATTCCATGGAAGCTAGTTCCAAATGGCTTTACATAATAGATCCCCATTCGTGTGGATACCTTTTTTAAGCAACCTCAAACTTTTGATCCAAGGGACCATGACAAAGGGAACATTATAGAAATTCAATGTGAGAGACCACCAGAGAGATTAAGCATTAAGAAAGAGCCCACTTCTAAACCCTTCTGCCTACCCAAATGAGGTGAGGTTTGAGCTTCTCCCAAGCCTTCCAGATGCTTTGAGCAACAAAATCGCCCCCTGTCTTAATAGAAGTAGGGGTGATGAAAATGTTGTGAAGACCAATACCATGCTAGATTTTTCTGCCAAGAGGGCAACCTTGAGAGATGTAATGCCGCAATAATATTTTCTGGGCCCCATCCCTTTCCAAGCTTCTAATAATCCATTTAACACTGAGAGAGAGACCTTGGAGTTTAATGTTAGTGAACCCAAGCCCACCAACCTCTTTAGGTCGACAACAAATGGCTCGAGAGATTTTGTACAAACCGTGATGGTCCTTAGAATTGGCCTATAGAAAGTCTCTTAGGAGTTTCTTAAGCTTGGCATAAGATGCATTGGAAGGGGGGCCCAATAGGTTGAGTAGTAAACATGAGTAGCACTGAGCACCTTAGAATAAATTTGAGACTTCCTAGTAGAGTCAAGGGTTTGGTGATCCAAAAGAACGGGTGAGACTCTAAAAGCAAAGGGAATGTTTAAGAACTTAAATTGTACTCCAAGGAAAATCCATTGCCATTGGTATCCCTCCAACAAAAAAAGTTAAAAAGAGAAAGACTAGCAATAACATTGAGTCTTTTACCATTGAATGGAAAATTAAGTATTTTTGTATCAAGTGAATCTCTTTACCATATAATTATTAAAATAAACAAAATTAATCAAGGTGATCTTGACACAACTTGAAACATATGGTAAAACTCTATAAAAATTAGTGATGTAATTAAATTGGAAGCCTTCAAATTCTTTAACACAAAATCTATATAGTCATTGTGTGTATTAAAATAACCACATAGGCACATATATTATTTAACCCAGAAATGACGACAATATATGAACTAACCCTAAAGAATCATCATCCGGTTTCAGTTCTCTGCAACAGCATCCTAGACGACTCTCCAAACACAACATCTCCGGATTTTTGTCTGTTCCCCCATTGCAATTTTTAGAGTTCAGTTCCATTTCGGTTTTGAGTGCAGATTTTCCCTATTGAGCTCTCGGTATGTTTGTGAAAGAAAATCGTTGTGCTCGATATTGAAGTCGGAGACGGACTTTGAGGTGCCAATAATTTTTTTGAAGATGACACGAGCAAAGCTTTATGCATGAGTGATCAAATGTTTTCATACAAAAAAAAAAGCCTGCTGTGTTGATTGAAATGGTTGAGAAATATATTCAGATTATGTGAATCATTCCTTGATTTTGTTTTGTGTTTTGCAGCCAATGTAGTTCCGGCTGATTTCGACTTCACGCGATTAAATCAATTATATGTTCTTTAAAAGGAGTAAAAATGATTGCGGCAGTTTGTTGGATTCCTAAGGGTGTTGCGAAGGCTCTTCCAGATTCTGTTGAACCTCCTTCTCAAGAGGAAATTCAGGAGTTATTGAAATTACAAGCCCAAAGTGGCAGGTCGGATGTTTTTTTTATCCGGTTGACACATTTCTTTTGCAGTTTAACGATTACGTAAATGGATTGTTCAAATTGTGATATTTGCAGTTTTGTAATACTGCAATCCTAGAACATAAATACATACTAATGAAATAGGATAGAAACTGCAAGTTTATTTATATATCAAAGTAGTGTACATTCATAGCTATGGTACAAAGAGATGAAAGGAGCTATTTGGCATTGACTAGCATGGACCAAAATTTCTGAATTTCTATTCATCTGTCCAAATTTCATCTAAATCATTTTGGGCAATGCTAGTTAATACATTTTTGCATGCCAAACAGCTCCTTCTCAGGGAGATGTAAAAATCTGTGAGAGCTCCCCTACCCTGATCAAGATCATCCTACATATAGGCGGTTTGACTGTGTTGGCTCGACCACAACCCTTTCCAACATTGGTAACTAAGTACTCTACCCTACTGAGCCCTTTATGAAGACAAAAACATGGTGGGGTCTCATTACAAAGATTAAAAACTCATTGCTTACAAATATTTATTAAATGGCTTACTACACTGTGTAAAACAGTTTTATGTTTCCAACGTCGATGATTACAAAATATATATTAAATGGCTTACTACACTATGCAAAACAGAATTTTATGTTTTTCAATCTCAATGATTGCAAAATATTTATTCAATGGCTTGCTACACTATGCAAAACAGTTTTATGTTTTCCAATCTCGTAAATTTATATTTTTCAGGTCAGCTTCTCTATTTGGATACCGATTTGTTTATTGTTCTCCCTTTGTGGTTGCAGTGATGAAAGTGAATTTAGTGATGAAGAAAATGACAGTGAGGAAGAAAATGAAGGCATGTTGGTTGAAACCAATAAGAATACAGATGCAGTGGCAATGGCACTAGCAGCAGCAGATGCTATTGGAAATAAGACGGTAGAATTTCAAAGGGAGCACAAGGTTGACGAGATTGCTGATGGTCTTAAAGAACTTGACATGGAACATTATGACGACGACGATGAAGAAGGTACGTAGTCTGACCATAAGTGTTTCTTCACTCAAACTATTCACTGCAAGCCTGAGGATTCTGTGCAGGATACTCACGCATACACTGCATAGTATTTTGAACTTTTAAGAATTGTTTTTATACCTTGAATCTTCAAATTTTCTCCCTAAGAAAGAAACAACATTTTAAGCAATTCTAATAAAAATGTTGGTTGGGAGGAATATTTAGGCATTGACGTTTTCGGGAATGCCTCCGTCGGTGGTTTTTACAACCCAAGCAGTGACATGGGCCGTTATCCCCCTGCAGTTGTAAGTCTTCTACCCTAATAGTGCTGGTCGATCAAGAACATTTAATATAAATGGTTGTGTGGACAGCTCTTGAATTTCTTCATTTCATTAATTACAATGTAGGATGACGATGAAGATGAAATTGAGGACATGACAATCAAACCATCTGACTCAATTATCATATGTGCTCGCAATGAAGATGAAGTTAGCCATCTAGAGGCAAGTATAAATGACTACATATTTTATTTTGATGAATTGTAACCATTTACTATCCTTATTGATGTTCGGGGGAGTTCCTTTCATGTTTTGGGGATTGGCAGATCTGGGTATATGAGGAACAAACTGAAGAGGGTGGTTCTAACATGTATGTTCATCATGATATCATCTTGCCGGCCTTTCCACTTTCCCTTGCTTGGCTTGATTGTAATCTGAAAGGTGGAGATAAAGGTATGTCATTGCTAAAGGTTATAGCCAACATTAATTTTTGATTGTTCCTTTCCATTTGCAATATTTTGTGTATTTTATTTGTTTTTAATATTTTCTTTTGCAACACTTTATAGCATATATTTATGTTCCCGAGTAACTCTGTTTGGATCTTTCGGCTCTAGTATATTTTATGTGTATAATAAGTAGAGCCAAAACAAACTATCTTTTAATGGTACATTTTCAATTTAAATTTTTTTCTCATCTTCTTGGAGTCCTTGAGTTAATGCCATTCTCTATAAGCTCTACTCTGTTTCTAGTTGCTAGAGTTTCTTATTTGTCCTTCACATGCACATTAGGGCATTGAAACAATTGTTACAAAATCTTGATTTCTTGCGTTAATTGGCTGAAATAATATTTATGGCAAAGATGTTTGCATTGATTTCATTTCAAGAATGTAAACAGTAAAAATAGAGTGGATAGGATCATAGGTCAACCTTCATTCCGCTATTCTCATTAAGTACTCAAATTGACTAAGTTTGTAACTTGAAGTACTCCCCAACACTCCTTTCAGTAACCATCCTTAGCTTTTCTTCTATAAATAAGTCTGTAGCTGCACGTGCCTTAAAGCTGGAGTTCATTGTCCCAAAATAAGATTTGTACACATACTAGCAGGACCTTTTCTTCATGCAAAAAGAGTAAAAAAGGACTATTTTTCGTGTCTTTGTTGAGTGGGAAGCTGCTGAACTTGAATGATAGCGATCTTAATTATGGCCCACTCATCTGCACATGGTGTTTTGACATTTTGCATACGGACCAGAGAGGAAGTCAACTCCTCAGCCATCTGCTTCCTCTCTATTGCATGTTTTCATGTGAATTGTTGGGCCCTGGAAATTAGAGTGGCCCTTGCAGTGAACACATGACCCACATATTGCCTCGTCTATTTTATTCAGCTCCACATTCTTTGCATGATCCACCTCATCACTGATGTCTTTCTTCACATTAACTGACTTATTGGCTTCAAAGGACTCAAAAAACTAATCTATATTAATTTATCGATTTTACTATAGCCAACTTCTTTTCTCTCGTTAGCTTTTTTCGAAAAGAGTTCAAAATAATTGCATTGATGTTAAAGGTAATTACAAAATATTGGCTAGCTCATCCAAAACAAAATATGAGGAGCCACAATATTCGTAGTTTTGAAAATCTGAGCTTTTATGCATCAGCCATGAATCATCTTTGATATTAGTAAAACTATCAACATAGGACATAAGGGCTTATAAATTCCGCTGGCATTATTGCCTCTATCTATGAACTGAACAAAATAAAGCAGTAAGAGCAAGCTATTTACAAGCATATGAGGATGCCTTATTGAATCCTTACAAAATCTAACTAACTGATATTATAATTTGGAATCATAGTACTTGTGTCCCTCAACAGGGCCCTTATGCTTTGTATTAGGTCTCTCCTCCACATTTATTGGATCAACAGACATTTACAGATTAGGATGGTAGATTGGAACATTCCAATCAGTCACCTGGCCGTGAGTGGAACTAGAATGTCCAGCTTGTGGGCACATACACTTGTTGGGCATGTTTTGGGACACTTGCTTTTGTTAACTAGATACCTAATGGTGTTATAAAGCAAAACATCCTCAAGGTTTTGGAGACGGAGTTCCTAAAAGTCATCGTGCATCAATTTTCGAATACACTTCTCTTCCTTCTTGACATATAAATTCAGCTACACTATACATTTTCCAGGCAAGGGAATTTGTGTTTCATGATTCCCAATTTTTCTGGACAACATTTGGATGCTAGAATCCAGCTTGATAATAGCCTATAACAGTGCAACGGAGGCTATGTTTTCCTCCTCATAAGCACTACCTTTACTCTCATGGGAATCAACATTACCACTTGTGTTTTTGGGCATGTTGGGGTGGGTCCTATGGTAGTAGCTTTGAACTGGGTCATACCCATGAGTATCATGAGGGCTTGTAATGGAAATAGAAGCTACTATGGCCTAGCCCATAGGATGACTCATTTTTTTACTGTAGAGGGAGGGGAATTAGAGGATATGCATTGTGTTGTCACATTGCTATCTCCTAGAGCACACTTAGGGTAAATAGGTGGGAAATTAGCACTACCAGTAGGGTAAGAGTATGGACATTTTGCAGTAAGGTGACTGAAGCGCTTAACTCATGTTTGCCATGGTGGACGTGCTTATTGCTAGCTAAGGCATATCGGAATGTGTAATCTTAATCAACTTCCACATCCTACTCATCAATCCTTATTGGATGCCTATTGTTTTCAACCTCATTTCTCATCTGGTTAGATCTCAAATTTGCATTATAGGACATCGTCAGGTCTCCTCTCTTCCTCTTATAAACTTAAGTGGCTTAATACCTTTAAACCAATGCTTGCATTTGTATCAATGATTGTGACTATATATAGACTTATTCAGCAGCCTACTGCTTCTCATGAGTTTCATAGCTTGACTTGGTGGTCTAACTCTTTGTGGTATTTGTCAAATTTTGAGATTCATAATAACTTGACTGATGTTGTGTTCTCATACTTGAGTGCTTGATGTTGTTGAGGAGATCACTCTGCTACTTAGTGTGGGGGTTAATTTCTTTCAGTGAATATTTTTTGATGGAAGAATGTAGAGGTCATCCCCACTTGGACAAAGAGATACCTAGTCAGCTACAACGTGGCATAAGAGTTTATTCATATTGGACTTGTGGTTTGTGAAAGCAAACTTGCTAAATTCAATTCCCTTCCTAAAAGAGTAAATGAAGTATCCCGTGGGCTGTTGAAACTGAAAATCAACATTAATACTTGCCATTCCCTTGGTAGTAGGATGATGGATGTTCCCTGTTTAAAATTATGGAATAACTTTCATCATCGATTTTCCTTTGTAAACACGGTATTGATAAATGAATAAATAGCATATATTACAGGGCACATAAATGGAAATAGGGTGTGAGTGGACAGTGGGAAAGTAATATAAAATGCCATAATTGTTCATAGGTAGTGTAGTTATTTAGGGGGCAAATGAAGGGTACTAGGTAATTAACTTGCGTTACATTCAGTGGGCTAGGAGTATTGTGGATCATGTTGAAAATGTTAAGAAGAAGATGAGAGAGTATACCATCAAATCTGGCGTTCATGCCCAAGGCATTGTTAATGTGAAATGCATTCCTCAGAAGTTTGACACGTGGTCGCCTAGAAAGGCGAGTGGTAGGGAAATTCGATGTATTATTCTTAGAAGCCAAATTCAAACTTAGATTGTAGTGGTAGGGGGCTTACATGATGGATCTTAAGAAATGATGTAAAAAATAGAAAATTGTGCTAGAACTTCGACAATGAATAGGAGAGTCCTTCATGACATTGGGGATATAATGAAAAATGTTCAAAAGGCGTAGTGTGGGGCTAGAATATGTGGCTTGGCCCAATTTTAAACTTCGGATATAGTTATTGTAACTAAGTATCAAGTGGGTGCTTTTTTGCTGATTCGGCAAAGTAACCATTGTGTGAATGTGATAACATGCGGCATGCTTACTAGGCATTGACAAGGCAAGGGGCAAGTTGCAAGTTCGAGATCGTTGGGCTTTGCAATTTTAGACAAGTATTGTATAACATTGGCATAAGAGATACTGAAGTCCTTAGATGTTTTTTTGATAGGCATGAAGATCAATATGGATCATATATCTAAAGAGACTAACCATGTAGACCGATTTCTTATAGTTGAGTGTTGACTGGGTGCTGGGATGATCCTCATAGTGCTCATTTCTATTCTTTTTTCCCTTGTTTTGGGTCATATGAATGATTGTGTTTTCTGGGCACCCATACTCTGCTTCCTTTTGCTGTTACTCATTTATATTGTTATTGAAAGCTTACCCTTCTCAATCAGTTTTTTGAGCTTTACTGGTAGCTGTCCCATACTTGTATAAGGGGCCTCTCCTAGCGTCGATTGACTGCCTCATTAGCTAGATGATCGACCATAGTATCACACTGTGTGTGATTTTGAACTCTTTCATTTTGTCAAGATACTGTGAAATTTGTTCGATTATAGTTTGCAATTGAGTTGAGTTTGCTGGGCGATTGAATTGTGTTGGTTATCCCTGCTATCATGGTGATATTTATCGATGAGTTCGATAATGATTTTAGCATCAGCTTCAATATGAAGGTGACTGATTCTGTTTTGGATTGCTATATAAACTTTCGCTTGGAGTGGCAATAATTCCCCCAAGTTATTAAATCTGGATGCCTATCCATTTTTGATAGTAGAGACAAGGAATTCCATTTATCTCTGTTGATGCCTCCTATACTGGCTTGTTCTAGGTTGCCTCCATAGCATCCTATGTAAATCTCAACAGCTGTGCATTTAATCAAAGAATATATCTTTGGCAAAAAAATTCTAGTGAATAACATCATAATCTACCCTCTTAATGAAGCCACCAATTTCCTACAAGCCTTATGAATAGGCTCGTCATCCTTGTAGTCAATATCTACACTATTGAAATTAGCAAGGCTTTGATATTGTTTTATCAAATTTTAGATTAATGTGGTTATTAACCCTAATTAGATAGAACTAGTGGAAAATAATTTAGATTATAATGATATACCAATATATGCGATCTGAATGTAAAATAGCTGAAGCTGATCTAACACACGTACTTGCGAAATATAAAAAATACTACAAAAGGATAGATACTTAATGTGTGACTGCTCTGTGGAGGGCTGTGACTGTATGCAGTTGGCAGGAATGGTGACAAATTGAACTGCAGGCTGCTCGGATCAAGTTTCGGGTCTTTGCACGTGCCAGGTGGTATTGTCAGCCTCAGGTCGGAATCGTCGGATGGTATGTTCCAGATCGGACAGTTCCGTCTGTGTGGAATTTACTCTCTGTTTTGATACAGGCAGGTGCCCCTACTTCTCTTTCGGCTTTGTGTGTGATTCCGAGGTCTGATCATGTGTGCGACTCAGATAAATCTTTCTCCTTCACATGTAACCCTAGGTCCACTTGTATGTACTGTTTTAGTGCCTGCAAAAGTGATAGAAAGGTGGGCTGAGCTGACCTCAACCAACGTCCGTTGACTGTTTGAGCATTGCGTAAATACCCAATACTCCAAGGAGAGGATCAAACTGCATGTAGTTTTCCCTTGTTAGGTTCTTGTGTGTGTTACAAAATTAAAAGTTTTAAAACCCTACTAGAGATATAAAATGGAAGAAGAAACTTCTAAAACGTAAAAGAAAAACAAAATTAAGTGAGCTCTTACCTCTCAAATTGAACTCCACCCATCAAAATCCTTCAAATCAGACTGAAATTACTTCATGGCAACTGGAAAATCATTAAATGTGTCTTAGCATTTAAGAGCAGAGCAAAAAACAGCATAAAAATGGATGTAAAATAAAAAAATGTCGTTGTTTTTACTGGCTGTTATTATGCAGTGGTTTCACAAGAGTACTTGCACATTTTTACTGAAAACTTGCCATGCGAGTTTTCTGCCAGATTCTCACCTGGCCCCAAAACTCATGTTTTTTTCGATTTATAGGCAATTTCTTATGATTTTTGAAACTGTGGGTGATTCTATGTGTACTATTTAGAACTTAAGAAAATTCTATATTGAATTTCTATGGTTGTTTTAAGCTATGCATAAACTATATTAAAGCTGCCTTGATTCCTCAAGCTAGGAACATAAAAAATATCAGGCCTCTAATCTTACAGCTATGTTTTAGTTTAAGATTAAAATTTTACTTCTTAATCGTGTCATTTGATACATGCAGGGAATTTTGTGGCTGTTGGAACAATGCAACCGGAGATTGAGATTTGGGACCTTGATGTTGTATGTGATATCATCTGCCCTTTCCATTAAAAAAAATATAGTTTCGTTTCCTGAAGCTTTCTCAAAATTTTGAATGATACAAGTTGTGGATATCAATAGCTTTTTTTCTTTTTCCTCAAGTGATACTTACTGGTCACTTCGATTTAAAGTATTATGTTTTCTCACCCATTTTGACTTATTCCTAATCTCAGCTTGATGCAGTTGAACCTGCTATAGTGCTGGGAGGTGCTGTCAAAGGTGACACATCTAGAAACATTACCAAAATCAAGAAAAAGAACAAAAATAAGCAGGTTTGTTCCTGTTCGACCTCTTTTGTTTATTTAACCTGGTGAGGCAAATTTTGCATTTGGAGGGTGTTTTATTTTTGTAAAGGTACATGAACACATGATTTCCTTTAATATGTGAAAGTTCGATTGCCTTTTATATACAAGTTATCATAGGTTTTCACAAACCTGGCAATTGATGTCTTTTATTCTTAATTGTTCCACGGATACTATGTCCATCAATGTCTATGATATTGCTTATTTATATTTTATTTTTCTCTTAATGTTTTAAAGGTCTGAGAATATATTATCTCTCTTGACATGTGACTGATTGAGTGCTTCTCATATATGAATCCTATCATCGGTTTTCAGAACTTGGCAATTGAAGCCTTATATGGTCATGACCCAAGAATCATCCACCTGGTTTTACGGTATGTTCTAAATATTGTACCACTTCCACACCTGGTCTTTTGCTTGCATCCTCTTAGGATACATTTCCTGAATGGATTCTGTGAGAGAAGTAGGTCCAGGTTGAGTCCCATGCTGAATCCTATAATTGAAGCCAGATATAGTTATGACCCAGGGATCATCCATCTAGTTTTACGGTATGTTCTAAATATTGTATTTCTTACAGATCATAGATGGAATAACCGGTGAGTAACCGCCGGTTGGTTAGTTACACGCCAGGAATTTCATCAGGCGAATACTCGCCACTCAAAACCGCCAGCACTAGAAATACCGCAATTTTTTTTTTAAACCGCGAGTACTCTCTGGTTAGTCATCAGTTAGCAGACAGTATATAAATAAAATAAACATTTAGAGACGTCCTTATCTAAACTTATACTTTAAGTTATATTTTATTTATATACTTTCAGGATGTTTGAGAGTGGTTTCAGACCTCTAGGAGCTATAATGCAAATTCTATCTTTTGGAGGATCCTATCATATTTCAGACTTAGTCAGATTTCAGGGTTTCAGGGTTTCAGACTTAGCCATATTTTAGGGTTTCAAAAATTCAAGGAGGCATCATAGGAGAAATAAAGGTTGCATGAAGGGATGTAGGTATGATAGAGTAGTATGAGAACATCTCTTGCAAATTGCCACAAGTCGACCCCACCCCATTCCCTGTGCATAGATTAAAACTGATACAATGATACTTATACAAGAATCTACAAGTACAAATTACAAGAATCTATATTTTTCTCTTCCCTGCTCTCTAAAAAACTAAGGGAGACTGAGAAAGTCTAGTAATCTATGCAGAGGGAATGGGGTGGGATCTACTTGTGGCACTTTGCAAGAGATGTTCTCATACTATTCTATCATACCTACATCCCTTCATGCAGCCTTCATCCCTCCTATGATGTCTCCTTCAAATTTTGAAACCCTGAAATATGGCTAAGGCTGAAACCCTGAAATCCAACTTGTCTGAAATATTATAGGATCCTCCAAAACCTAGAATTTGCATTATAGCTCCTAGAGGTCCGAAACCACTCTCAAACATCCTGAAAATATATAAATAAAATATAACTTAAGGTATAAGTTTACATTTAGATAGGGACGTTATAAGTTTACATTTAGATAGGGATGTCTAGTTTCTTATACTTAAATGTTTATTTTATTTATATACCGTCTGCTTCGGGCGAATTTCAATTATTTTTTGCCTCTGCTGGTTATTCGACTGAGC
Organism: Torreya grandis; assembly: GCA_037957365.1. Taxonomy (NCBI): domain Eukaryota; kingdom Viridiplantae; phylum Streptophyta; class Pinopsida; order Cupressales; family Taxaceae; genus Torreya; species Torreya grandis. Next base: position 1,150,355 of record JARHVA010001687.1, on the reverse strand, counting down.
GGGTTGAATAACCGCTGGTTACCCATTTTGGGCCCCTGGTGAGTACTCGCCCCAACCGGTTATGCCAACTATGATTGTACCACATCCATGCCTGGTCTTTGCTCGCATCCTCTTGGAATCCATCTACTCAATGGATTCTGCGAGAGAAGTAGGTCCATTATGAGTGTCATGCTGAATCCTATTTCTATATACTCTATAATACGTCCCCATCTAAGTATCTGTAAGAAATACAAAATAAGAATTGGCAGAATTAAAATAACATATGAGTTGCCTCTAAACCTGGAAAAAAAACTTTAAGGCGCTTCTGGAAAGGCTATTACATCAGGTTCAATCTCTGGGTCTATGAATATTATCTCAACTTTATCCTGGTTATGTATATGTATTCATTATTTTAGATCATTAATGTTTTGTGCATCTAATAATTTCTTAAACCCTTGTTCGACAATTTTCTAGACCCTAAAAATATTGCAGATTTGCAACTCCTGGATTTGCATATCTGATAACTTTAGAAATACTTTTGGGTGTTTTGAAATGTAAAATAATCATGTTCAATGGTGCCCTCATGGTTAAGTATCATCATTGACCATTGTTTTGTTGGTTACATCATCTCACTACTGACTTTGATTTATATTCAAACATTTAGGTCTAAATATTGGTGCCTAAGATCCACATAAGTGATGATAATGATCCATATAAAAAATTCTGAATGAAAGGCTGAACTATGTTCTCAAATTGTAGATTTCTCCATGTGAGTATTCTATTACGATTGTAATTATATAGATGAAACTTCCTGCTCTCTTCTCTCTCTCTCTTTTGAGCTGATTATCCACCGGGGTGGGCTAAAGGGGAAGGGATGCAGTTGGATGTATATGTTCACCTTCCTGCTGGATAGCATATTTAAATGAGCTGCCTCTTGGCCTTATAGCATTAAGACTTTATTGTTGAAATATGCCATTTCGTGAATTCCTATTATCGCTAATAGGACTTTGTTGCAACTGAGTATTTTCCATGTGGTTCGATTCCACATATGGAATTAGCTTGCACTTCAGCGAAGCTCGGATTATTATTGGCCTCCTCTTGACGTCCGTCTCTCGACATCCTGCGTCTTCTCTGTCTATCTACTCTGAACTCTCCTATTGCCATCACCTCCCAAACCCAAGTCCAAATTCCAGCCTCTGTTGTTCAATCTCATTCTAAGAGATAAAACAAAGTGATGAAGAGGAGTGCCTATGTTGTCAATGAGGTAAATAGAGATTTTTGTAGGTATCTGAATGCTGGACAAGATAAAACTGATGATAATGACAAGATAAAACTGATGATAATGACAAGATAAAACTGATGATAATGATGGCAAGTGAACATAACCATAACTCAGACTTGGGGTATGTTTTTTCCTTTTCTTATGAAGATTTACAGTCCACATTCTTCTGCTTAAAGTTATAAAAGAATTAATGGAAAAAAAATATCAATGGCTTGTGGAATAATTTTGAGCTGTCTTAAACCATCCTGCTGTTAAATCCAGATAATTGAATGGAAAAATGCATTTTGTCTAAAAGTGTCATTAGCTGAGGATGAGAGCTCCCAACGGAACAGTGACAGGTCAGGTACTTATAGCATCTTTCAAATTTTTGCACACGTCACATTTAAACCAGAATTCCACATAATACGTAGTGCCATATAGGGGTTCAGATTGGTGTAACATGAAGCACATGAATGACAACAGAGAAAAGGGGGAATGATGTTTTGAAGTAAAGAGTGAAAATTGAACATGAAAATGATATAGAAGAAAAATAAATGGGAAAGGCGGCGAAGGCAGAAAAATTAGATGGCAGTCAATAAGTTAAAAAAATAAAATAAGATGTTAAGGGATACCCATTATAAAAAAGATGTAGAGAGAGAATGGATTAAGAGTTGGAGGCTAGGAAGGAAAAGGAAAGAAAGTGATGGAAAAGTCGAGTAGAGACTTAGCTTGGAAGGAGAAGACAGAAGTGTGGACGGAAAAGAGAAGTTGGAAGGAAGAAGAAAAATAACCATCAATTCACTTTGACATTAAGAAAACTCAGTGATAAACATAGGCTTAAAGACTGATGAAGGCTTTATTATTTACTAGATGGTCCTTAAAAGTAATATCATTTTTGAGAGAAGAGGTGTTTTTGATGAAGAAATTACTTTGTTCAATTATCCCCTAATTTGCCAGCCAATCCGCTATTTTATCTCATACCCTGAAGCAATGATCAAATTTGATATTAAAGAAGTGATATTGGAAAACTTTGATTTCTTCCAACTATTTCTTGTTATCTCCAATTTAAAATATTTCCCCAATCTATTCCAGGGTTTATCAACTTTGAGTTCCCTTCCGCCAAGTTTTCTATTCTCTTCTCCATTATAATTCTCAATCTGAGGGCAAAACCTTCATCATCATGTTCTGCAACATTATTGGGGTTTGTTTCTGTGAATGTAGCTCCTAAGCCTAAAACATATCCCAAATTATTTCTGATGATATATACTGCTTCCAAAATCCCTGGGTTATTTGGCTGCCCCATCAAAATTAACCTTGCACCAACTGTACCTCCGGGGTACTCACTTGAGATTAGATCTGTTCGCTATATGATGTGGCACCGATCCAACAGATATACTTGTTTCTTTAATTGCAGCATTTTCCTAAACCAATCTTGCTTTGTTTCTCCTCAGAATCCAAAATTTTTAGGCTTTGTAAACTCTGTCAACAGCAGTGCAGACATGAATAACTAGACAGGGACTGACATTTGAATGGGTCAAGCTTACATTGTACCAATATTTATCTAAAATTGCTTGTATGCAAGTGTTGCAAACTAACAATCAATCAGCCTTAATCATCAGGAATTCTTATGATTCTCTTGATATCTATTATGCCATTAATAATTTTTCATGGTAACTATTGTTTTATATATTTAAAATTTTTCAATCCTGTATGATTCTAAACATCCCATATTCAAATATTGATAAATGGAAGCTTGCTGTTGTGCAAGAGGATCTGAGCCATGTGCTAATAGATCTTTCAAGGCATTATGAAGCTTGTTAAATCTTTTTATGAAGCGAGCTAATTTTTTTTTTTCAATCCTTTATGTAGCAAACCATATTATGTTCAAAGTGTTGTCTATTGAAGCTTGTGTTGTGAAAGAGGGTCTTAGCCACACATGAAGTGCATGTCCTCTCAAAGTACTATGAGAACATTTGTCTTCAATTAATTCTCTTATCCCAAAAATTATGGGACAATGGCTATTCAAAAGCAAGGTTTAGAACATAGTTTTTCAGTGAAGGTGATCTAATGGAAAAGGCTTCAGCTATCATTGTACTTGCGCTGCAGGCAAAATTTGAATAGGAAAGAGCACGGAAAATTAAGAAAAGTAACCTATGTAACAAACCAGCAGACTTAAGAATAGAAAATCCAAAATTTGTGCAGTTGAAAATGTAAGGCAGCAGACTGCATGAAGAAATAGGATAAGAAGAGTTGGCTAGTTAACGCCAGCAGTTCATTGCAGCTAGAATAAGAGTGATCAGGTCATGCATGATGTTATACATGACATGCATAAGTAAAATTTAGTTAGCATTCAATTCCTAAAATCAAGGTCAGTTAGCATTCAGTTGGGATTCCATGCTTCACTTAGCATTCAATTAGGATCCCATGCATCAGTTAGGATTCCATGCATCACTTAGCATTCAATTAGGATTTCATGCATCACTTAGCATTCGATTAGGATTTCATGCATCAGTTAGGATTCCATTCATGTAATTAAGTCAGCAGATTGAGGGTCATTAATTAGTCAAGGAAGATGACTGCCAGTGAACTCTCTCTTCTCTCCCCAAGCCTCCTACTCTATAAGAAAGCTGATTGTAATCATTTCTCAGGATGCATTTGGATGGATAAAGATTTGTTCGGTTTGCTTTGGAGAAATTGGTGATTTTATGTGAGAGTAGCTCACGGAAGAGCTTGGGTTGGTTTATGGCATTCACTGTACCTTAAACCAGATTTTTACATTTGCATGCTTGTGTCTTATTCTGTTTACAAATTAATCTGTTGCCGAAAATCACTTTGTTGAAGCCCACATTGACAGTGCCAAGGTTCAATCACACTACCGCATGTCTGCTGCAAAATTTTGGGCTATTCACCTGCAGGTTATACAGTCATTATTTTGCAGTTCGAACTGCTGCATTTTTCTCAGCATTTTTGTCACTGAAAGTTCACATGGAAGTTCTTAGACCGACATATCTTGATGAAGCCATCTCACAATCATGCGTTATGAAATAACACTCGAGAGCTGAAGTAGAGGTGAAGCCACCTTTGCTGCTGAAAAGTACAAAATTATCCTTGGGAGGCAGCCATCTCAAATGAGATGAAACGACCCATAGAGAGCAGCTCTATATCAAATAAAGCAGCTCGAGAACAGCTTCATAAGCAAGTATGTTTTTGAAGCAAGGATTCAAGGATTTGGGGGAACTGACTTGCTAATAAAAGTCAGATTCAATTAATTGAGGCAGTCAATAATTCTCCGTACTTCGAGGAGGAGGAAGAGTCAGTAGATTCTAAAATGCGTCTATTAGAAGATTTTTCCAATTAACACAACTCCGAGTGGCCAGCCACATCATTAGCAACTACGAGAGGTATATCCATTCACTCTACACTACATGTGGAGGGCTTTATCAAAGGTAGAAAGGTTATAGATTTGATTGATTCTGGAAGTAATCATAACTTACTACATTCAAAATTATATCTTTCTTTGGGTTTATCAAGCATGGAATTCCCTTAGTTTTATAGCACTATTGTTGATGGATCCCATCTTTAATTTCATACATGCATTAAAGGGGTTAGTCTTTCTGACTTTTATGTTGTGCCATTGGGTGCCGCTGACATAGTTTTAGGGATCCGGTGGTTAAGATTACTTGGTGACATTAACATAAATTTTCAGGAGCTGTTCATGAAGTTTATGCAGGACTCAAAACAGCACCAAATTCATGGGTTAAAACCTCCGGATAGTAAGCTGATTTCAGCACATAAAATGCAGAAAGAACACAGAACAGGGACCCCTGGTTATGTAATCCAATGCAACACCCTTAAGGGACTCCACCAGTCGAACAAATCAGCAAAAATCATATATACAGGATGTACATGACCTATTACAATACTCCGCAGATGTGTTTGGAGACCTTCCTAAATGCTTACTGCCAGACAGAGGTCACAAACACGTCATAGAGCTGGAGGAAGGCACCAAACTGATCATGAGCCAACCCTACCGGCACTTAAGAGTTTTCAAGGATGAAATTGAAAGGGGGTTGAAGAGCTGTAAAAATGGGACACGTGAGGTTGATTAAAAGTCCATTCTCTGCCCAGATGGTACTAGTACACAGAAAGATGGATCCTTCCACGTGTATTGACTATCACACACTTGACAAGCACACAAATAATAATTGATTTCCTATTCCCTAAATTGAAGAGTTGATTGATGAACTATGGGGTGCAGTTATCTTCTACAAAATTGATTTAAGATCATGGTTCCATCAAATTTGCATGTGGGCAGAAGATATGCACAAGACTACTTCCTAGATGCATCATGGTCATTATGCTTTCGTAGTAATTCCATTTGTCTTGATGAATGCTCCCACAACTTTATAATCCATGATGAATGAGGTATTCCAAACTTATTTACACAATTTTATGCTTGTTTTCCTTGACGATATTTTGGTCTATAGTCAAAATGTGCAGGTACATAGTTTCAGCTTGTCGTATTTTGTCTTTGTACATTCATATTTTTATCTTAGTCTTGCTGTAAAGTTCTCATTCCCATTCATTATCAAAGGTTATCCATACTTTGGGTCCATTGCTTAAGAGGTAGCTTGACCTCTGTCTTCAAAACCCTAGCTTTGCCAAGCTTTATATTTGAATTCCAACCCGCCCCTACGAGGCAATAGCCAAATGATTTGAAATCACAAAGCGATCTCAGAACACGAGACTTTAGAATTCAGAACCCACTTTCTGCAGTTGCTTTCCTTACACATGTGAAAAGCATTACCAAGCCACTAAGTTTGAAACCATAAATCATTCTAATTCGGGAGACTCAATCACATATATGTCTTCAGACCATCCACATGAAGCAACAAAGCTAGAGCAAATGCCCAATCTCTATCAAAACCGTATCCAATCTAATTCTTCAGCCGCAACAACACTTACCCTTGTAACTCTACAAACCATCTTGTCTTCACAATATCATGGCACATTAAATAACAAGTTGCTTATCATCTACTTGAAAATTGTTGCAGACAAGTTGATATTATGGACAACTTGCAACAAGCATTCTATTTCTAGTCATCTCTTCATGATAAACTGCTTGAGTCGTTGTATGTTAGGTAGTTTTAGCCTTCCATGTTTTGTTTTCGTGCATTCATATTTTTAGGTCAGCCGTGTGATAAAATTCTCATTCCCATTTATTTTCAAAGGCTAGCCAAACTCTAGCCCCATCGCATAAGAGCTAGCTTGACCTTTGTCTTTGAACCCGTAGGTTTTCCAAGCCTTATGTTTTGAATTCCATGCCGCCCCTAAGAGGCATTAGACTATAAATTTTGGAATCCCTAAGCGGGCACAAAAGACAATGAGATTGCGAGACTTTGAAATTGAAAACCCACTTTCCATATTTTCTTTCACCATGCAAGCGAAATTATTGCCAAGCCACCAATTTTAAAACCAGAAATCACTCTAATTTCAACAACTCAACCACATTTGTGTCTTAAGCCCATCCTACGTGAAACAACATAGCTGGAGCAAATGTTTGCTAGTAAAACCTATCCAACCTAATAATTTTGCTGCATGAATGCTTTCTTTGGTGGCTCTACAAACTATCATGTTTTCACAATTTCATTGAACATCAAATGTTGAATTGCATCTCATTGCCTATGAATAATATTGCAAGTAAGTTGGGTCTTATGGATGATGTGCAACAATCTCTCTATTTCTAGTGATTGCTTCATTATTAAGTGCTTGAGTGGTTGCAAGTCATGCATTTTCAGCCTGTGGTGTTGTTTTTGTGCATTCATAATTTTGTCTTAATCTTGCTATAAATTTTCATTCCCATTCAGTGTTGAAGTGTAGCCAATCCCTAGATTTGTCTTCTAAGAGGTAGCCTGACCTCGTCCTTGAAACCCTAGTTGCCAAGTCTTATGTTCTACATTGCATTGGCCTATTAATATGGAATCCCAAAGCGAGCACAAAAGACAATGGGATCAAAACCTGCTTCTTGTGGTTGCTCTCCTTACCCGAGCGAATGCATCACCAAGCTAAAAAGTTTGAAACCATAAATAATAATGATAATGAAGACAACCAAAATTGTGTCTTTAGTCCATCTTGCATGAAGAAACATAACTCAAGTGAATGATCATTTTCTAGTAAATCCTATCCAACCTATTTCTTTTGCTACAAAAATGCCTACCCTTGTGGTTCTACAAAATATCATATTTTTTCGTAGTATCATGGCACAACAAACAACTTGCATATCATCACCTTTGAAAATAATTGCAAGCAAATCAATCTTGCGGATGATGTGCAACAAGCTCTCAATTTGCAGTCACTATTTCGTGATAAATCTCGAGTGGTTGCTGCATTTTCAAAATCTTGCATCGAAGTATGCTAGCGGAAAGGGTCTTGAATAGTTGTGTCAAAATGATTGAGTGGAAGAGACTTTGGGAGGAACGATCTGTGCACTTGCAACACGTCAAGTGGATGCCGAATTAATCCCCACATCGCTTTGATCAAAGGTTTGTTTGTGTGGTCAATTAAGCTCTCAATCAACTTGATTGCATCACTAATCAAAACAATAATACTTGATCTTCTAGGGTGATCAAGAACTTCATTGATCAACACAAGTCAGAGAGATCTCCCATGTGGAGAAATTCACTACTTATAAGAAGACAATGTGTTGCAATTTATCCTTTCTAGATCCTTTAACCACAAATTTGAAACTGCAATAGATTTCAAGCGCTTTAGTCAATCAACAAACTCTTTGAAGTCACTTTCCCTTAACAAGACTCTGTTACAAAAGATGTTTGCCATGCTCAAATCTGTATCAGGTATGTCTTTCCCATGCTCCAGCTATTGCTTATGTAAAACAAATCTCATAGATTGATATTTGTGTGTGTCTATCCGTTTAATTGTGTATAAATACAAGATGCCCTTGTTGGTCGAGGAAGTAATATAAACCTTATCACAAATGTTTCTTGGGATCAACTCGGTTATTCACCACTTCCCTCAGGGCACATTTTTCACATTGGTAATGCTACTTTTTTTAATTCCAAGGTTCTCACAGACACCATTTCCCAAATTAGAAAAATGCCTTCAGAGCAAAATTTGATGTCTTACTAGATGATACCTACAGTGGTGACCAATCATACCACATTCTTTTCGATCAGCCTTGGCCCAAAGTTATGTGTGCAGGTATAAGCTTTGAAAATAAATGCATTAAAGTTGAGCCATAGAAGCCTATGCTATATTTGGTACTTGAATTGAAATGTGCCATGATGGGAAGAACCATGCACATCCGTCGACTCTAAAGTAGCTCAACAACCTTATCAAGATTGCCAGCAAGGTGATGTATACCTAGCATAAGCTAAAGAAAAATAGGACGATGCTCTAGAAAATGAACATGTTGTTGACAAATTCAAGAGCCTTTGCAAGAAGCATTGAAAATAAGTGCATTAAAGTCATGCAACAAAAGACTAAACTATATTTTGCACTTTAGGGGAAATTTTATAACAGGGGAAGCACCATGTGTATCCATCGACTCTAAACAAGCTCAGGAACTTGATTGGGATTGTTGGTAAGATGATATATACCTAGCGCAAGCTAAAGAAAACTTGTATGATGCTTTAGAATAGGAACTTGCTATCAACAACCTTGAGCCATTATAGGAAGCTTTAGAGCATGAATCACAGTTGGGCAACCTAAGCATTGTGAATCTTGAGGACTACATTGAGCCAGTTAAATCAAAATATGCTTTTCGTGTGTCGAAAGATAGTATGCATGAACTGTGATGCCCCCTTTTCACATAATTTAAAAAATTAATAAAATTGTTCAAATAGTGATTTTAATCATTTGAAAATATAAGACAATTGATTAATTATTAAAATAGAACTATCTTGGATAATTATTTGAATTATCAGAAAAATGGTTTTAACCATTTGGAAACTTAAGGTAATTTTAATGATTATTCTAAGGGGCTTTATAATTTATAAGTTGCTTGAAAAGGGATTTTTATTCCTTTAATTATTAGATCAATTTAATTAATTATTTAAGGACATAATTATTTAATTTGACAAAAAGTAATTTTAATTATTAATTTATTGAGGCAAGTTATTTAATTAATTCAAAAAATGCCTAAAGTGAAATTAAAAGGAATGTCAGCTTGGGAGCTAAAACAAATAAAGGAAAATATATTTTAAAAAGGACAATTGAGGCTTATGAGATATTTTACCTCCCCAAGGTGGTTCGCCCTCTTTTGAAAGGTACAAATACAAGGTGAAGATCACAATTGAAGATATGTTGAATTTGATAATTATTCTTCATGCTTGAAGAAACTATTGAGATGCATGCCCAATAGGTGTTCGTTGTTTTGGTGTTGATCATTCTAAAAAATGTCTTTTGACGCTACCTTTGCTAAGAAGATCTTGTTACTTGCTCTAGAAGTGGGGCGATTTGCTTTGAGGAGTGCTTGTGAGGTTTGTGTGAGGGTTTTGAGGCTCAGTTCTTGCATATTATTTCTGATTAATAATTTCACTATTTTTGTAGGTGGAACGAACTATTTTGGAAGATTGATTGAGGGTTTGGAGGCCTCCTTTTGGGTCTATTTGTGCAAATTAATTTTCTGCACAATGGTGTGGGGTTTTGGAGGTGGTTTGTGGATGCTTTGAAGCCCTAAATTGATATAAAAATAAATAATAATTTTCAGATTATTATTTTTGATAGGAAACTAGAATTTTCAGAATTTCAGAGCAATTTTTTGGTGACCTTCCCATGGAAAGAAAATTTTAAAATTATTTTAATTTGATAGACATTATAGTATGATCAGTTTGAGCTCTTGTTTGCATCATAATTCCAATTATTGAGGGAGTTATGAATTTTTTAAGTTTTCAACAGTTCGTAGGAAATAATATTTGTTGAGGGCATATTTGCGAGGTTTTCGTTTTGAATTAATTATTGCAATAATTTTTTGAGTTTTGGCGATTGGATTGGACTAAGCTTGAGCTGTGATTAGAGTGGGAAAGAAGGAATTCATTTCAGCTAGTGTGGTGCTAGGGTTTGGAGGATTGAAACATCCATTTCAACTCTTTGTTCATTGCGACAAGAGTCATTAGTGGCCAAATTCACAAGGTATATATTTAGTATTTATTTCAAGGTGAATTGGAGTTAATTTTCAGTTTAGAGGTGCAATTGCAGCAGCTAGGGTTTGCTAATTTTTAATTTCAAAATTTCAAAAATTGTGGACTTTGGGGAAAACCTCTTTTTGGTTAAATTGTCTCATTTGGGGACATTGCAGTGGTATCCGAGCACTGATCTTTTCCACTTGTGAGGTTTGGTATTAATTTGGATATAAGTAGGTAAAAGGATTTTGTGTTATCAGAAAAGAGGAAAAAGCCATGGAAGAAATGGAGAAAGAAAGGATTTACAATGCAGGTAGAAGGCTAGAGGACCTATGTCAACCAGTGGAGGATGTTATCAACACCTTGGAAGATGTAGAGAAGAGGTTATCCAAGGTAAAACAATCACAATATGATTCTATGAGGTGGGCAGTACAGCCCTCAAGGACTTACTTGGTTCAACATGAACTCTTGAAAGATATAGATGAGGAGGTAAAGCTCTTGGTTACTACTTGTATTAATGAGATTTTAAGACTAACGTTTTTTGAAGTTCCCTACAATGATAAAATCATGAGGGAAATATTTTCATTGATTGTGGAGAGCTTTCAAGATCTTCAAGAGGACAAAGGACACTCCTTGGCTAGAAGGGTCAACATCTTGGAAACTATGGCTTCAACCAAGTCATGTATTTTGATGTTAGATATGGAGTGTGATGAACTTATTATTAAGATGTTTTAGCATTTCTTTGCAATTGCTTGTAAGAATTCTCCGAAAATGTTGTAGCTTTTATGCAGAGAATCTTGACTTTAACACTCAATGAGAGTGATGATCTTTCCAAGCCAGTATTATCTATCTTGTTGACAGGTTTGGGGCTCGAAAAGGAAAATTTTCCAATTGCACATATGCTATTTGAAAAAGTTGCAATTAATTGTGAAGAAAAATTAAGGCCTTATTTGTTAGTGGAGCATGTAGAGGAAAAAAATGAAAGGACAACCCTTCATGAGGGTTCCTATGAAGAGGCCAATGAAACAAAAAAATCATATTTGAAGAAGGAAGATGAGCTACAAAAATATGACGCTTTGGGGCAGCCAAGTACCCCAAACTTTGAGATTCAAAAAGATGATTTTGAAGAAGCCAAAGAAATTGAGATATTTATAGAAAGGTACGAGTTGAATGCTGATTTTTGTTTGGTATCTAATAATTGTTCAGATTTGTTGCATGACTCTAGATTTGATGAAAGAGCATGGAAGGAACAATTCCTAATCACAAATAAGGAGTGCAAGCCTTGACAAGGTTGGATGGCACAAAGGGGATTCTTGATAGATCAATGCACAATGAGATGAGGGAATACTTGAAGGAAAAGAACACTATGATGGACTTGCATACAATCAAAATAGATATAGAAAAAGATCAAGATTCTAACTTACTGTGGAATGTAAAATGCAATCCATTGTGTGTAATGGATAAGAAGGAAGGATCAAGACATCAAGAAAGGATTTTAAAACTTGACAAATGGATCAAACGGGTGTTATTAAACACCAATGATTTCCCTAATTTGTTTGTTTCATATGTAGGTTTATTTGGGAGATCTCTTGCAATGGGCAATGCAAGGAGTAGGTTGGTTTCCATACATGGGCTACGAATTAGAGGAGTTGAAAATGAAAACATGGATGAAGACTTGAAGACTACCCCCGAGCGGGCAAAGGCCCAAATTATGAGCAGCCTTGGACAAAATGAATTGGTGAAGGAAAATTTGTTTCCTACCCTTCCAAAAAAGTCAAAAAATTATTGGCAACATTTTGGGCTCTGGAACCCCATAGAGAGAAGCACAATTGGTACATGGCAGCCAAATAAGAGGTCAAAAGTTGTTAAAAGGTATGAAAAATTTCCTCCCAAAAAATTTGAGTTGAGCAATCTATGACAACGACCTATCATGCATAAGAAATCTGATTTTGAGAGCATTTTAACACTTGTGACAAGGGAAAATGTTGATAGGTGTAATTTTGATTTGGTACAATCAGAAAACTCAGTTTCTACGTCAATATTACAGCCCTTTCACACAAGCAATAGGTCTGATTTTATTATGTACTTTCCGCTGTCCATAAATTCTGGAAATATCAATGTTCGGGGTCATGGTTTGCATAGAAAAAAGGGGAAGTGTAAGGACACAGAACAACAATACATTCGGATTCCGTTTAAGCATCCTTTTGATATCTATTTGGTCACACATGGCAGTCATGACGAAAGGAATAAATCTGATCCTTGTGGCATTTTCCAACACTTGGTAGGAAGAATAAAGGTATGTACAAGTTCTGAAATTTATTACTCAGAAAAATCAGGTTTGCAAAAGCAAATTCAACCTTACTTTAGAGGGGAACTGAGGTTTATGATGCATTCCAGCTCTTGGGACATGAGAAATATATGTACAATCAATTCTATATTTGGCCTCATAAAAAATCAGAAGTTTATTTGCATATACAACCATGTCAATATAAAGGGAAAATTGATTTATTTCATACAAAATAGTTTGCACAAGATTCTGGAAATGTAATATTGTTGGCATCATGTGAAGGTGACATAAGGAACCTCCTCATTGGGAAGGTACAACCTTCTTGTGAGAATGTTGGAGGGCTTTTGGGAAGTATGAAGAGAATCATATGCATGTTGGAGGTAAGTAACATAGGGCAGCTTCTTGTTGGATGCAAATTTCACATTTGGATGTCCATACATGTTGACCAATGTGTCTTGGAGGCCTTTTCTCATAGATGTTATTGTTCTGATTTCTCTTTGCATATTTTGTGGGACATAGAGCAATGCAAGAGAAAATTTTGCATATAGGGCAGCAAGGTGGTTTGGTTTACTTGTGATTTGCATAACGACTTTGGGTCATATCTCACTCATTTGGGAGATATAAGGGAAAGGAGCTTCCTCATCCACCACTTGGTATTGAAAGGGGTGTTTGGTTGGGAACATGTGAAGCCTTTGGAAGGCTATAAGGACACATCTAGCACTTGGAGGCAGCGCCCAAAGTATAGGTACAACATGGTCATGGCTTTGTTGAGGACTATCACTTTGTGGGAAGCAAAGACAAATTTTGTTTGCATTATGGGACGTGTTGGCAAGGTGGAATGGCATTCAGTATCCATTTGGTGTATGTCACATTATGCTTTTTGGTAAAAGTTATTCCACTTAACAGGGACAGGGGCAAGGCTTTTTGAGCACTACAACAGGGTTTATCATTTGGACATGGTAATTGGACATATGAGCTTGCATTTGCTTGAGGGCAAACAAATTTGGGAAGGGAGGATTTTGATGTTCCCTTTTCATATAATTTTATTAATTAATAAAATTGCCCGAATAGTGATTTTAATCATTCGAAAATATAAGACAATTAATTAATTATTAAAATAGAACTATCTTGGATAATATTCGAATTACCAGAAAAGTGGTTTTAACCATTTGAAAAATTAAAGTAATTTTAATGATTATTGTAAGGGGCTTTATAATTAATAAATTTTTTGAAAAGTGATTTTTATCAATTTAATTATTAGAGCAATTTAATTAATTATTTAAGGACCTAAATATTTAATTTGCCAAAAAGTAATTTTAATTACTAATTTATTAAGGCAAGTTAATTAATTCAAAAAAGGCCTAAAGTGAAATTAAAAGGAATGTCTGTTTAGGAGCTAAAGCAAATAAATGAAAAAATATTCTAAAAAAGGCAAGTGAGGCTTATGAGGTATTTTATCTCTCCAAGGTGGTTCGTCCCTTTTTGGAAGGTACAAATACAAGGTGAAGATCACAATTAAATATATGTTGAATTTGATAATTGTTCTTCATGTTCGAAGAAACTATTGGGATGCATGCTTAATAGGTGTTCATTATTTTGGTGTTGATCATTCTAAAAAAGATGTCTTTTGATGCCACCTTTGCTAAGGAGATCTTGTTACTTGACTTAGAAGTGAGGCGATTTGCTTTGAAGAGTGCTTGTAAGGTTTTTGTGAGGGTTTTGAGGCTCATTTGTTGCATATTATTTCTGATTAATAATTTCACTATTTTTGCAAGTGGGGCAAACTATTTTAAAAGATTGATCGAGGGTTTGGAGGCCCCTTTTTGGGTCTATTTGTGCAAATTAATATTCTGAAATTATTTGCTAATTTTTTGCTCATTGACATGGGGTTTTGGAGAAGGTTTGTGGAAGCTTTGAAGTCTTAAATTGATAGAAAATTAAATAATAATTTCTAGATTATTATTTAATTAGTTTTGACAGGGAACTAGGGTTTTCAGAATTTCAAAGCAATTTTTGGTGACCTTCCCATGGAAGGAAAAATTTGAAATTATTTTTATTTGATAGACATTATTTTTATGATCAGTTTAAGCTTTTGTTTGCATCGTAATTCTAATTATTGAGAGAGTTACGAATTTTTGAAGTTTTCAACTATTCGTAGGAAATAATATTTGTTGAAGGCAGATTTGCAAGGTTTTTGTTCTGAATTAATTATTGCAGTAATTTTCTGAGTTTTGGCGATTGGATTAGACTAAACTTGAGCAGGGATTAGAGTGAGAAAGAAGGAATTCATTTCAGCTAGTGTGGCACTAGGGGTTTGGAGGATTGAAACATCCATTTCAGACTCTTTTTTCATTGCAGCAAGAGCCATTAGTGGCCAAATTCACAAGGTATTTATTTCAAGGTGAATTGGAGTTAATTTTCAGTTTGGAGGTGTAATTGCAGCAATTAGGGGTTGCTGATTTTTAATTTCAGAATTTCAGAAATTGTGGATTTTGGGGAAAACCCTTTTTTGGTTAAATCGTCCCATTTGGGGACATTACATGAACCCTACATCAAGGATGTTTGTCAAATTGCTAAGCTTCCGTAAAATTGGATCTCTACACTTAGATGATGTGAATGTACAAGTGTTTTGAAAATAAGTGCTATAGAGTCAAGAATAGAAGATTTCTATAGTTGGCACTTCAATTGAAATGCCCTAGGATGGGAAGAATCATGCACATACATTGACTTTAAAGTAGCTTAGCAAGCTTATCAACATTATTGGCACGGTGAATTATTCCTAGTGCAAGCTAAAGGAAATTGGTACGATGCTCTAGAAAATGAACTTTCTATCAACAACTTTATGAGCCTTTGAAAGAAGCTTTAAAAAGAAGTGCATTAAAGCCAAGCAACCAAGACTAAGCTATATTTTGCGCTTTGGGTGAAATGTTTTGCATGTGAAGCACCATGCATATCCATCTACTCTAAATCAGATGAGGAACTTGATCAGGATTGTTGGTAAGATGATGTATGCATAGCGCAAGCTAAAGAAAACTTGTATGATGCTCTAGAAAATGAATGTTTCAACAACCTAATGAGCCTTTGCAGGAAGCTTCAAAGTATGACTCGCAGTTGGACAACCAAGGGAATGTGAATATCGAGGACTATACTAAACCAATTAAATCAAAGATGCATTGTGATCACTAAGATTCCATCTAATTGGATCTCAACACTTAGTGGCATGGATGAAACCGATATTCCATTTGAGTGCTTCTTGATTTTGTGTTTGATGTTTATGTTAAGAATGTTTTCCATAATTAAAAACTCCACATGCCTTTTTTGATGGGAAGGACAATCTTAATCAACACCTCAAGGCAATTGAGGAGATGTCCCCCAATTTGTTGATGATGTGCAATTTTTTTTATATTTTATTATAGTAGATTGTTTTAAGTGCATCAATTTGTTAGTCTTTTCAATATCAAATTGTGTAGATGAATCTTCTTGTTCTTCTCTTCCTTGCAAAGACACACCAAAGCTTGGTTCAATGAAGATTTTAATATGCTCATTTGTTGGAATGGTAATGGCTCATTTTGGTTATCACCTAGTCTAATGTATGGTGCTCTTGGGTCGTCGAACATCCTTTTTGTCACTGAGACTCACGAGAGCCCTATACGACCTCTTCCAGATATCACGAGATATCATTGGTTTTCAGCTTATAGACAGGAGATGAGAAGCTCAGGCGGTGTCAGAGGTTTAGGTGGTGTGGCTTGCTTGATTAGAGATTCCACTGGAGCAAGATTTCGGTGGTGGCCACAGATGAGTTTGCTAGGTTCACGTGGGTCCAGATTAGAGGTGTCTCCCCCCTTCCCATGGACAAGGGCATCTACATTGTAGTCTATTACTTCCCTCTTGCTTCCTCTTTGTATGCCATCCACAATGGCCCTGATGGTGTCCCTTTTATAGATTTGTATTTCGGTATCACTTAGTATTCAACAGTAGGGGAAGTCATCCTTCTAGGGGACTTCAATGCTCGTACTAGAGCCCTCTCCACGATCATGCAGCAGACGTGTTCTGCACCCAAGATATAGATCCAAAGTCAGTGGGACTTCATAGGATGTCAGAGGATGATTTGGGGCCTTCCACGGCCTATGGTCAGCACCTCTTACAACTGGGCGTATCTCATGAGTTATTGATCCTAAACAGGCTCACCTGCTTCCCTGACTCTTGCTTTTTCACATGCCGGCCTCATGGTGGGGGTGCGAGTGTGGTGGATTATGTCATGTCCAATCAGAACCTACTGTCACTCATTCGTCACTTCTCTGTATCCCCCATCCCCCTTGTGGACCGTGCTCTTATTTCTTTCTCTCTCCAGGTTGGTATCCCCCCTACCATTACTATTCCCCCTCATAGCCTACCTCATACTACCTTTCGATTTGATGAAGGGGACCCTGATACCTTCTCTTCCCACATCCACCAGCTACTCCCATCCGAGGCCCAGTTCTTTTCATTTGAATGTGTTGCTACCAACTACACCCACCTTTCTTCCACCATTTGAGAAGTAGCCCTCAAGTCCTTTCCTAGCTCCACCCGGTCCACTTCCACCTCCCACCAACCTAATAATATCAGATCTTATCCCATGAACAAGTGGTATGACGATGAATGCAAGACTCTTCACCGCCAGCTCTGACATGCTTTCCTCCATGCCCATCCCTCCTGCCCATCCTGAAAGCCTCCTATCGGTGTCTCCATCGTAAGAAATGCCTCTTTATCTCTCAGAGGAGATGCATCCTATGTGCTTCCCTAATCCACTCTCCCAAACATTTTTGGTGCACCATCCTTCCCCACCACTCTCCCCTCCCTCCAGAGCTCACTCTCGAATCCATGATCTCCCACACTTCCACTCTCTATGATATACTCGGGCAACCCCAAATCAAGGTTGCTTCTCTGCCCTCCTCTTGCCAGTTATTCACATATAGGAACATCATAGAGGCTGTTAGGGTGATGAACAGTAGCATGGCAGTTGATGAGGAGGGTTTCCAAGCAGAACTCTTCAAGCATGGATTTGGTGCACTAGGTAGTTACTTGGTTGATCTCTTCAAACATGTGGTCCGTTCAGGTTTTCCATCGGTTTGGTCACATCACACTATTCATTCGATTCACAAATCGAGCCCCAGTTCAGACCCCAACAACTACAAGACGATCATGGTGGGCCACACGTTCTTG
Source organism: Torreya grandis (assembly GCA_037957365.1). Lineage (NCBI taxonomy): Eukaryota > Viridiplantae > Streptophyta > Pinopsida > Cupressales > Taxaceae > Torreya > Torreya grandis. The sequence goes on along the minus strand of JARHVA010001687.1, from coordinate 1,132,486 downwards.
AAATTTTATGCTACAATTCTCCATATACAGCTCTCGAGGGAGTTGGAGCACAGACACCTCAGAGCTAGGCAACAAGCAGGGTTCTAACCCGCTCATCAGACCATTGATCATATATTTACTCTTTAGGCCATCATTGAGGAGGCACATCATCGCTCATCGAAAGTCTACTGCTGCTTTGTGGACTTTTGGAAAGCATTTGACTCCATTCCACGGGGGGCCCTTCTCCAGAGGCTCAAAGACATTGGCATTTTCGAGACCCTTCTGACCGCCATCATGTGCCTATACGAGATAGTCCTCAGTCATTTCTGCATGGCTCATGGGACATTTGATTTCATCAGGAGTACTATTGGGATTAAAAAGGGTTGCTCTCTGTCCCCCACTTTATTTGGGATATACATTGATGAGTTAGAGACTCTTCTTCATGAGCATATCCACGACAGTGATGGGTGCCTCCTCCACCAGGTTTTGATATCTATCCTCTTGTTTGTAGACGATGTGGTTCTCCTAGCATCATCTCCCGAGGGTTTACAATGACAGTTGGATGCCTTGGCTCTCTTTTGTGATCTTCGGCCATTGACAGTTAATTTGGGGAAAACCAAGGTCATGGTGTTTAATGGTTTGAAGACCTCCCACCTCCATTTCTTCTTTAGGGGAAAGGAGGTTGAGATCACCACTTCCTATACTTATTTGGGAGTGCAATTTTTTGGTCCCCGTTTCAACTTGAGACAGGCCCTTCAGCCTAGGATAAACAAAGGTTATGGTTTTTTAGCCCTTCTTGAATGACGATGTTTTTGACATCACTTTCCAGATATTTTATCCAAGATGTCCCTCATGGATACACTTATCAGATCCATGGTTCTTTATGGATTTGTAGTTTGGGGGCCTTCTTTGCTAGAGGGTGATTGGGTTGCTGTCAAATGTAAGTAGACAGTTCCCTAGCACATTATCCTTGCAGAGTTTAGAGCCCGGCCCTTCCGGTTAGAGACTATATTTGATCTGATTTCTTTCTTACATCTCATTTGGATCTTTGCTGATTCAGCATGTGGGCATGACATATATCCATACTTAGCCTACTATTCTTTAGAGACTGTTGCCCTCTCAACTCCCTCGACCTGTGTCCGATGTGGGTATATAGGTGTTTCTGATCTATTAGAGTCTATGGGAATTAGGATGGATTGCATTCCTCCATTTAGATACTCTTTGGATGCACCGGCTCATCTTCTACCTTCTAGATAGGAGATGAACCGGATTATTAGGGAGGATATTTACATGCAATTTATTCATAATACTTGGGTAAACCCTCCTAGGGGGCTACGCCCAAAGATGGCATTTTATGCATAACACTTTATGGCGCTGAGTGACGTGTTTATTATCCATCCATTGTATACATTCCGCCACTGGATGCACTCTCTTTGCATCCCACCAGGACGGTTTCGAGTGGGTTCTCACAGGCTTAGGATTGAGACAGATGACCATATAGATCAGGCAGACAGGATTTGTCAGTTATGCAACATACAGGTGATGGAGTTTGAGGAACACTTAATTTTGCATAGTCCCATATACTATGAGATCAGGTGGAGATTTCATTGCCTATTTAGGAGGACACAAACTCTTTTTGACTTCGTCAGATATGAGGACCATAGATATTTAGCTTTATATATACATGAAGCTCTTAAGCTTTGTGATCATTCTATTCAGAGACCCACTAGATCAGATTTCGCCCAACAGATCACTTCCTTCTTCATGGTGCTACCTTCGGGGAGAGGCACTAAACGACAGATTGACATTAGTTCAGCCTCACATTCCAGATCAGTGCGACCCAAAGAGACCACCCATAGTTCCCCAAGATTTCACCAACATGTCCATTTCAGACTTGGCACCAAGAGACAAACTATATCCCCCAGATCTTTGTAGAGGACTTTTCCTTATAGGCAGCAGAATGGAGGACAAACCAGACATCCTACCTCCTCTTCTTCGGGTCATACTTCTATCCTGAGCTTCTTCTCATCGGCCTTGGATGCTAGGAGAGTTGGTTCGAACTCTTGATGGATCCCCTCCTGGTTCTTCCTTCTCAGGGTTGATCCCTGCTTTCCTGACGTTGAGGGATTTTCGTGGGTTGCTCATTTCTTTTGCTTCTTTCTTTGGCTCTGAGCGGTGTTGCTCTTGGCTCTGTTTTGTGCTATTTCTTTCAGCATTGTTCTTCTCATTTTTGGAGACCTTTTTGGTTCCCTGCTTGTCCCTGACACACTTTTGTAATCTGCAGGCCCTTTGACCTACTTTGTGGTCATTCGTTGGACATTAATATTTTTATCTTATCTTATCTTATCTCATGCATCCATTACCAACATAGCAATTCACTAATATTGCATTTCTCTTGTGTGTTGCTATAGTGCCATATCAAAACATATTTTCTGGTAAGCTAATCCATTTGTGAGCTACAAAGTAGTTCATTCTACACTTACACCCTTTTATGCTTGATGTGCCAATTGATATTAGCCTAGACGATCAATGGTGAATGAAACGGCTAAGCTATAGATTGGAATGCTTTTTGGGCTTCTTTTGCTTAGGTATTTTCTCCAAATTTACCACATCTCATATCCAAGATGCTCACAAAAAGCTTTAAGTCTACTCTTCCAATAATCTATCCACAATAGATTGTAGAATGGGAAAAGATGAATCCACTACATATGAAAATAGGAATTAACCTGCACAGGAAGCTAGAGATTCCGATTCTATCCTTCCTGAGCATTATACAAAGGGGCAATTTGATAAGCAATCTGGATATGTCACAACCTCAGCCTTACTGCCACAAAAGCATAGATGTTGGAAAAGTCGGATCATTGAAATTGGAGATTATTCGGATGCTAAAAAAATTGAGAAAGCACAACAAATATTTCATGAATAATTTGATGTGTTTTTTCAGTCTTATGATCTGAAAATCATCTCAGAACTCTTTGGTTGCACGTGTGTTCCATGAGCATTATACGAAGGGAAAATTTCTAAAGTACTTGGTTTAATGCTTAGCATGCAATCCAAACATGCCATAAAATGTGCCTTACTGCACCAAAAGCATACATGTTGGAAAAGGTTGGATCACTGAGATTGAAGGTTACTGGAATGCTGAAATAGTTGAGAAAGCGAATCAAATGTTTCACAAAAATCGTGTTGTTTTTTGGGTCTTCTAAACTGAAAAGCATCTCAAAATCTTTCCATTGCATCTACATTATGCTCATGCTAGATTCTAAGCTTCTTGATCAGTCGTTCAACGCATCCTGTAAAAGAGTGTTTGAAATATTTGTGGTTGCAGACATTATCACTCCATCCAAAAGAAGCTAATGCACAAGTCCTACAATGGTAGTTCACATGAAGAATCATGCACTGCGTATCTGTGTGGACTTCGAGAACTCATCAAAGCCATTGTGCACCATACATTTCGAGTTCCTTCCATTGAAGAAATTGCATAGCACGTCATTGGTCTTGAGGTCTACTCATTCACATATTATTCTTTGGATACCTCCAAGTCTTCCTATGGCATCTAGATGTGCCAAAAATAACATTTGTGACTGAATGAGGATCTTACTGTTACCAAGTTATGCCTTTTGAACTGTGTTTCAATCGAATTTTCACAAACAGTTAAAGGATTTTTTTGGATAAATAAATTGTAATCTGTCTTGATGATGAAGTTATTTGCCAATTGATTTAGGAAAGTATTGATCATTTGCACACAATGTTTGCTTGTTGTTAAGAATACCAGTTCTTTCTCATTCTACAAAAGTGTGATTTCTCTCTCCTTATAGTTAATTGATAGGGAACATCATTTGTAAGAATGTGCTCACGATGGATTCAATGAAGATTGAATTCATTGCAAAATTACATGTACCTAAGGCTTCTTCTCAAGTTCACATTGGACATTGATTATTACAAATATATCTCGAGCTACTCAGCTATTACTTAGACAATAGAGCGGATGTTACAAAAGGATACATCTTTTGAATGGTTACGTGAGTACTAAATATTTTTTGACTACCTAAAACATTGAATTATGCAAGCACTAATTTTGACCTCCTCTAACTGGAAGAAGCTTTTCCATATGCACTCTGGTGATTCAAACATTGTTGTAGGATATAAACTTGCTCAACTAGTTGATGATAATTTTAATCATGTAATTGAATTTGCCAACTAGAAATCATCAAATCTGAGCGAGTGCGCTAATGCTTAGAGAGAAGTTCTCATGATGATGCACACATTGCAAATACAGCGAAGGGTATTGTAGGCAAGCCAATCCTAATTATCCATTTAAGCCATTGGGTTATGCACTTGAGGGAATGGATTTGATATTTTCTTGAAGCTGGAAAAGTGCTTGTTGGACAAGACCCTCTTTAGTGCATTGAATTTGGTGAGTCATCCGACTTGAAAAATGAATGCTAGATGCTAATCTATTCACCGTTGAAGCTGTGTCAAAGCACCTTCGGCTAATTGTTGAGTTTATATACACATGCCTATTTCTTTCATATTTCTTCATGCAATGCCACAAGCTCCCAGAGACAGTTTATCTTGTTAGCTAATTGATGGGCATTCATTCAGAATTTGACATTAAATCATGCACTCGAAGACATTCAAAATTTTGAATGGATTTCACAGTTCATTGAAAAGGACAGAAAATATAGATATCCATATGCAATCATCACTAGTCACAAGCCATTTTTCGTAAATATGCCAAGATGTAACTCCTCAAACCTGTTAATACATAGTTTACTTCTCTTTTTATACTCGAGTGCCTTTATGTTGTCAAAGGGGCTTTAGTTCTACTGTTGTTAGTGATACATGGGCAGTTTGGGGGAGATCGTTGTTAGAGAATCGAGTTGATGTGAGATGGATGGTCTTTGATGGACTTTTTTGGGCTGATGTTAATTGTTTGGTTGACTTTATCAAGCCCATTTGTGAGGTATTTTTCTTCGTGGATTCAGACAAGCCATGTTTAGGGAAAATTTATAAAGAAGAGTCAAAAAATTGTAGACAGGAGGAATCCTTCTCTATATCATTTGATAAAGTGGAAAATACACGAAAGATGTAAAAAAATGAATATGGCTCTTGTATGATTGCCTAGACTTTAAATGCATAGTAGTATGAGGTTGAAGTCTCCAACAAGAGGACTACTTGCAATGATAGAGGTAATGGAGGCATTGTGGGCTACGATGAGGAAGATTTATGGCTGAGGAGAGGATGCATCTATTATTGGGACTTGATGGTCAAAATTTTATCATAGGTGTATGAAGAAGGACCCAATAGAGAGGGTGGTACAATTGTGGTAGTGAAACACTTGAATAACAGTCATTTTCAGATTATTATTAGCTCTTCAGAATGTGAGAGAAATTGTTGCACGTATCGTTTCATTTCATTCATTAATAGAAATCGAGTAGTGTCAAAGAAGGTTGGATAACACACTTTAACTTCTGTCTCATATAGACCTGTGGCACAAAGAGGATCCTTCACTAAAATGAGACGAAATTACACATGACGGAGAAGCCTTGATCTTGAAGGATGACTTTGTTGCAGCAAATGGCCTTGATGATTTGGCCGTAGTTCGATTCCACATAGAGGAGCTTAAATTTGGGAGTATTGAGTATTTGAGGAGTATCCTAGACAAAGGTCTGGGAGATGGATGACATATCAATGGAATTGAACCTGATCCATTTGCTGAAATATGAAAGAACAGTGAATATGTATTACATTTTATTTTTGTTTTTTGCATGCCAATTTGTCAAATAGCGGTATGTACTCTTGATACTACTATAATTTTTGTTGCTTTGAAACTTAAGTTTATGTCATATGATTATCAAATATCAATATAATCTTTGCTTTCTTTGATATCTAATCTGTGTACAATAGAATGTTATTTTTTATTCATTATACATCTTTTAAAGTTGAGTAGGCATCATACAATAATATTTTTATTTTTCTAGATTTATGTATATTTTTAATTTCTGGCATCGACCAGTTCTCACATACCCATTTAAAAAAAAATTGCAGTCCCTGTCTATTAACCATTTCCCTATCTCCGTCCCCGTCCCCGTCCCCTTCCCCATCCCTACCCCCATGTCCTCATCCCTACCCCCATGTCCTAGTGACACTGGGCTGTATATTTGTGAATGGAATGCTGTTGAAGTATACAATTGTGCATCCTCAGACAACTAATCAACAAAGCAGTCAATCAAAATAAGCCTAAGTAATTTAAAAAAAATGAGCGATCCATGTGAAACAATAAATCATTAACAACTTTGTTCAAGAATCTTCTACATGCGTGAATCTTGTGAGAAAGAGTCATCAATTGTCAGGATGAAACCGATAAATCGGATATAACTTTATTTAGATGTACACCATCAGCAACAAGGACATGCAACCCATGATTAAAGCTCACAAGAAAAACCCAATAAAACAACTACATTTGGCAATAACAAGCTCGGAAAAAACAATTTCCCAATTATGACTCTAAGCTGTATCAATTAACAACCAAAAATCTCACAATCTGATCTCTATCTCTCCCTTGTCAAATGATATTGTTAACAATATATCTCCTTTATGTTGAAAGGGGTAGTCAACAACTAACTCTCATATAAATCAACAATTGTTCTTGAGCAGAGCGGCAAAGTGCTTTAACTTCTGCTCTATGGATACAACTATTTGATTTTTGTGTTGTGCACAAAAAAACATTGCTTTATGTCACCAACTAAAAGAGAGCAACTCCAGCTAATTCTGAAACAGAAATCAAGTGCTAGTACTATCACCAGGTCTTCAAAATAGAATTGCTGATCACAAATGCAGATGATGACGATGATGAGAAATTCAGTTCTGCCTATCAATGTCATGTATCCATAAAGCAGTCACCACAAAGAATCTTTTGGGTATTTTCTTCACCTGGGTAGATCCAAAAGAACACATATTTGGTGACAGATACTAACATGAGTCATACTACATTCCCAAACAGGCCCACCATAAAACCCAAAATTAGGGGAGGGAAAATTTCAAAATAGACTCTTAAGACTCTGCTGTTGACATCAAACTGACAAAAAAGACTAATAAAGTTTTTCATTTTTAATAGGGGGACAAAACTTATTTTATTCATAATGTACACATTATTTAAAAAAAATTATAGCATATATTGTTACTCTAAAACATAAAATCTTATTATTCCTTTACAAGCCGTTGTAATTCCTAAAAAAGGCTTCTTTGGTGGCAAAACAAATGCCTCCGAATCATTTTTTTCCCCTTTATGAGACTTGTAAAGACTTTTTTGGTTTACTTTTGATATACAAATAGAATTGAACTCTAGACCATGTAGCAAATGCTATTATAACTACTTTATTGAATCATACCCTGAGATTGTATTAATGTAGAGTATTGTGGTTATAAAGTATGATTTGATAATGTTTACTGAAAACAAACTTTGGGTATATGCTGCATTTGGAGGTTTGAAAATGAGACCACATGGCTCACACTCCATTGACTTACATGCTTTTCTTTTCTTGCCAGTTCAATGTATTAATGTAAAATATAATCTTAGCTATTTATTTTCCCTTTTGAATATTGCTTTAATATTAAGTAATGGTGGCAAAACAAATGCCTCCGAATCATTTTTTTCCCCTTTATGAGACTTGTAAAGACTTTTTTGGTTTACTTTTGATATACAAATAGAATTGAACTCTAGACCATGTAGCAAATGCTATTATAACTACTTTATTGAATCATACCCTGAGATTGTATTAATGTAGAGTATTGTGGTTATAAAGTATGATTTGATAATGTTTACTGAAAACAAACTTTGGGTATATGCCGCATTTGGAGGTTTGAAAATGAGACCACATGGCTCACACTCCATTGACTTACATGCTTTTCTTTTCTTGCCAGTTCAATGTATTAATGTAAAATATAATCTTAGCTATTTATTTTCCCTTTTGAATATTGCTTTAATATTAAGTAAGATTAATGTTATTATTACACCGTTGATTTGTTACATGGAGACAAATGCTACTGATCTTATACTCCTTCACCATTGGATCTTCTACATCATGAGATTCAAACTGCCATTCAATTCTCATAAGATGCATCATGTTGATTTCTTTCTGTAATTCACAGTCCAGCCATTATTTACAATTTTTGCAAATCATGCTCCGTTTGTTTTCAAGGCAGTGACCTTATTGAGTGTCCATGGGTCTCTCCTCTGTTGCTCGGGCACTGAGTCTTTGGGCACCCAAAGTTATAAACACGTTTCCTCATGCTCATCCTTTGCACTTCCTATTTTTTCATGCACGATCACTTCTTAAGGAACAAATTAAAAGGGACACCCATTTCGTCACATGCGTTATTATGTTACTAGTTGTACACAAAACCTATTATGAACTTTGAAATTGACCCACATTGCCATCAAGTATTCAATTGGTTTGCTTTGATGCTATGCCTATTTGCCATGTTATTACTTACTCATTAGGTGCTTCTCCTTGTGCCCATATTCTTTTCTGCTTGCTCTCAGGGTTCAAATTACCTTCTATTTACTTCATATGGCTCAACATAAACTCATAAACACAGCTTTAGTCGAACTTCACGACGATCATGTCCAACAATTTGCTTTCACAGGTCCAAGCACCATGTTTAATCCACATTTGCACGCACATTCACTGCATGTGTTTATCACCTCTTGCACTTTGTAACCAATGCACCAGCTTAAAAATTCAAGACTCTGCTCATTGCTGGTCCACATTATAAATTTTTTGAGTCTTTCATACACTTGTGGGTCTTAACGTCTTTGCCTACAACACCAGAGTTTTGCTCAAATGTGTTTTTGTTTTCAATGCGGGTCTACCACTGGAGTGTTGCCTCACATGCGCATGCATATCTTATTGTGCATGTTCCCCATTTTCAGTGCTTGCTGCCGCATTTTGATCTGAATTAGCTCCTACTTGGTTGTGCCATCTATATGAAATGTACATGTTGCCATCTTTCCATGTTAAACTGAAAGTATTGGCTCTGCAATGTTGGATTGCCAATGTTGACAACGATGAAAATTTCTAATATGCAAACACCATGGCATAATCTAATGTTCACTTGTGTCACTAGTTACACCAACACCATTAATTTTTGCATTGTCTTCTGCAGTGATAGTCTTGTCTATGTCAGTCACAAATGTAGACAATTGTTCCATTGTTTCTATAGTCGCTAACACTTGTTTGATGTTTTTGTTTGCCATCAAGGACTCTGTGGAAGGCTTGGTCCACGAAACATATAAAATCAATATACAATGTTTTTTATGCCAATGGGGGTGGTGCCACAATGGAAGTGGCCTTCCTACTAAGTACTAACATAATGGTTGATTGGTTGCAGATGTGTATGTTTGCTTGCTTGGTCTCACTCCTTATTCTGTAGCTTGAAAAAAGTCCAAAAAATTCCCTTACAACAAGCTTCTAAAAAAAGCCTTACTACCTCAAGTTGGATACGCTTAATTTGCTCGTCTTGGAATTGCTTCTATGACTGTAAAATCCTCATATCATATCATATTGTTATTTTCCTATATTCCTTAACAATTTTTATTTGAACATTTTCGATATACCACTCACGTGCATCACTTGTTCAAAGTCACTACTAATATGCCTTTTCTTGAATGGGTGGTTAGATAAACACAACACAATGCATCAATGATCTCACAATTGCAACACAAATTTGAGCAGGTTTTTAATCATGCTTGGGGGGTTCAAAACTTTATTATAGTTTCAGAAAATGGCGTCATTCATAGCTACTTGATGATGATATCTCCTCCTTCATGTCATAAAATTCAGTTTGCAGTAGCACTCCATCTTACATTGCTTCAAATATCTCTTTTCATTGCTCCCATTTGGTGTTCATTGGTCTGCTTCATTGGTGTGGTCTTACATAGGACCTGTTTGTAGTAGATTGCCAAATGGTTCCCTAGTAACACAGGGGGCTCTAAAACCACTGTTATCCAATTGTGCAAGGTAAACAAACTGAAAAATGCAGACAAATATTGTAGCAACGACATCTCAATTTTAACTAGTGTCACTAGGGGTTAGGGACACAAATAGGTACTCAGATGGGTATGCATTTTTATTGAAATAATGGGTTTGGGGGTACTAGGAGACACCAAAAATAAAAAAGATATTTAAATATAATTGGAGATTTGAAAAAAATAAAAAAAACATTATACAATGCTTGAACAACTTTAGAAGGACCTAGAATGCATAAACAATTAACATTTTAAAGTACACAAAATAGATGTCGATGAAGGCAAAGATTATATTTATAATTCGATAATCCCCTGACATAAACTCAAGTCTCGATTAACCTATTGGCATGCAAAAAATAAAAATAAAATATGATACATATTTATTTTTCATTCATACTTCATCAAATGGATCGAGTCCAATCCTCACATTGGATGTGTTGTCCATCACCAAGTCCTGTTCTAGGATACATTCTAGATACTCAGCACCTTCAAGCTCCGAGTCCTTTGCAAGCAATCGAACTAGGAATAAATCTTGTAGTAGGGAGACACATCTCCTACCACCTAAGATGCGTCTTTTGTACCCTGAGATATTCTTTGGAGTCTTGTGATGTCCCCTGCCTTGACTCCTACTAAAAGGCATCTCCTCCTATTAAAAAAAAAAGTGAAAATGAGTTAAAACATATAAACCCCAAGTCTGATTCTGTGAAACCCAACACTTGTTGCTTTCTATAAAAATAACACTTTTGTTATTTTATTATCAAATCTGTTTGCACTTGAACTTGTAGGGACTTTGAATCTGTTTGGTGTTTGCACTAGCAGAGGGTATAGGCTTCAAATTTGTTTGTTGTTTGCACCTGCTAGGTCTTTAAACTATTCTACTAGGTCTTTGAACGATTCTGCAATGTTTCTACTAGATTACTAGACTCTAGTGCTTTGAAGTTTGAACTACCTTTCCCCAGAGGCACACGACATAATCAGTTATGATTCTCCATGTTTCTACCAAATTTATCGCTGCATAAAATGCTAGGAAAATGCTTATGGTTTTTTTGACAGCCGTAGGTTATTTGACAATGCTTCTTCAACCATGAATTGCCCTAGCATTAAATATTGTTCAAATGCCAGGGCAGTTCATGGTTGAAGAAGTTTATTCATTCGACAATTCTTCTTTAACCATGAACTATCCTAGGACTTGAATGATATTTAATGCTAGGACAGTTCATGATTGAAGAAGCATTGTTGAATTAATAAAATATTATTTATTATTTTGACAACGCTACTTCAACCACGAATTTCCCTAGCATTTGAACGACAATTTAATTTATATTTGTTTTAATTTTTGATTTTTATGATATGAAAAAAAAAAAAAAATTATAACATTATCATGTTAATAATTATACTTATAATGTTAAAATTTATTCTTAAAATTGTATTTTAATTAGATTTTACATGTCACAAAAAGTTACTGTTGAGTAAACAACTTTGACATATTTTATTCCAAAAGCATCTTCTCTAATATTATACAACTTTGACATATTTTATTTCAAAAGCATCTTCTCTGATATTATGGACTATGAAAACCTCAATGATAGCCAGGACAAATGGAGGAAATATTCAAAAAATATATTTGGAAAAGTGCAATATTATTTATTTTTGTACAATGTAAGCATTAAAAAGCTTACAAGAAGTTGGTTAAAGAAAACCAACTCAGGGGTAACCAACCCATCAACCAACTATAAACAAAATTAAAATAAAGACTAATTAATCTAAATTTGGATCATAAACCAACCCCCTTGATCCAAAGGGGTATAGACACACTGAAGCAATGAACTGTGAGTCATCCAACTAGACTTTGCTGCAACTGCAATTGGTACACTCTGCATCCTGGATTGATCAACACCCTAATCATCCCCGCACTGAAGTAGAACAAGATCATGCTCTGTCCAACTACATCTATCCTCACATAGAATCTGTCCAACAAGTGATTGCCCTAGTATTGTGTATGGCACATCTCAAATTGATGCCCAACAATTGTCAATGCTAGCAACTCAATGCTGACTTGTACCGCAACCATCGACGACTGATCGAAAGTCAATATGCAATATCTTCTCCTCATATCAGGCGAGAGGTGAGAAGCCATGCAACAAATAAAGCAAGTACAAACCACTGAAATGCTCCACATCAACGATCATATCAACACTAGATCTATGAAATCAAAGTACACAAGCCAAAAAATGCTACTATATTAAACCGCAATCTTGAGCCTAGCAACTCGCACAAGATGGGTGTGTTACCATCTTAGAATATATAGTCATCAATTGCGGAGCAAGCAACTTCGCAATCATCCCATCCATCAGAAGAATAGTTATAAGAGGAACTAGAAGAGTGACCAAAGTGACTAGAGTGACCAACAATGTTTGCTTCTGCCTTTTGTCGAGGTTGAGAGGACCTCTTTTTGGAGGGGCTCTCTGTAGAGAGTTGTCTTATGCCACCACAATTGTAGCATATTCTTTCTCGTCCACTGGAACTAGAGGGAGAATAGCCACATGAAGAAGAATGCTTGTGCTTGTGCTTGTGCTTGTGTCCATGTGAATGTTTGTGGTGATGCTCATGCTTTTGAGAACCAGAGTGATGTCTATGCTTCGGAGAACCGGAATGATGTCTATGCTTCGGAGAATCGGAATGATCCTTATGTCCAGAATGATGTTTATGTTTGGAGGTGTGCTGCGGAGAGTGTTTCTGTCTCTGAAAGTGCTTCGGAGAATGCTTTCGGTTATGCTCATATAATGGATTACCTGTTTTGGTATAGTGGGCCTCAAGTTGAGTGAACAACTCACAAATGGAATCAAAAGTAGATTTGTTCAGCTTATCATTAAGCTGTAACATTTCTAGAAAGTCCCTGTAGCTAGAGCTAAGGCCATTCAAAATAATAGAAATGAACATTTCATCATCAATGTTCCCGTTAGTAGTGCCATATTCTTGTTTTAGATTCTTAATTCGTGACATATATTCTGAAACATCTTCATCATCTGTTAGTTTAGTGTTGAGAATCTGCATAAAATCAATTTTCTTGTAAGTAGGTCATACAAATCTTTTAGACCTTTCCATGTTTTTCAAGCTTCAGACTTGATGGCCTCTAAGTGAATTATAATTTGTGCACTGCAAGTTGATTTCAATAAAGCAAGGGCATGCTTGTCACGTCTATGAAAGTCTACAAGCTTTGTGGTATTGGTGGGCAATGTTGGTTGCTAATCAACTACTTCTCACAAGTTGTTGAAAGTTAATGTATTTTCTATATTCATTGACCATTCCTTATAATTTTTAAGAGTTCAACATCCATTTTCAGAAATCAAGTTCACAATTTTAGCCATGGTATGAAATCGAAAAATAAGGAATGCTATCGAGGTTTTGCCTTTACCTTTGAAATAGCTTCCGATTACAAGAGATTCCTGGGACTTGTAAAAAATTACACTTTATAACTCCTATTACACCCTTATTTCTCCATTACAACTTGTCCTTTCATTGCTTGTTTTATCCTTATAACTCCGTTTATACAAAAATAAGATCAAAAAAAAAATTTTAATCGAAAATGCATCAATGGATTTTGAACCCTTGACTTTTCGTTGAGCAAGTGACAAACAAAATATATCTAACCAATATTGCCTTGAATCAATTTGAAATAAGAAAAGGCAAGAAAAGTTAATTCATCTTAGTTTTTGGAATGAAAAGCAAAAGAATACGAGTAAAACTTTTACTGAATATTTACTCTCAGAGAATTTTATCTTTTCCTTTGTTGGGCCCACTTCAACATTTGAGAGGAAAATATTAGGTTTTTAATACTTTTCCTTGTTGGCCATCCACGCCTCTTTCTTGGTTCGCAGGTCTTTTTGAAAGCTGTATTAAGACAATTGCTGCGTGCAAATTAAAAAATGGCTGCAATCTCTTCGATCTTGCATGTAGGGTAAAAACCGCTGCAATCTTCAATTAGGGTAGTTGGCAATGACACTGTGATTGTCGACATCATATCTGAAAACCTGTAGTAATGTTCGCTGTGATACAACACATTTATGGCCACTTTGAAGTGGATAGCAGCGACTTTGAAGCCCACACCAAAAATATTTATAATAAGGAGCGGATGGGAAATCAGGGTGATGATGAGATGTTCAACGACTTTAACTACGCCCACTCTCTATACCGCCTTTGTTTCTATGCAACAGGGGAGAACATGTTAAAATTTTGTTTTGTTAGATGTCACTTTTAGCCAGACTCAAAATTCTTCAATCCTCTTTAGATAACCTGTGCTCTGATACCATTGATAGCCAGGGCAAATGGAGGAAATATTCAAAAAATATATTCTGGAAAGTGCAATATCACTTATTTCTGTACAATGAAAGCATTAAAAAGCTTACGAGAAGTTGTTTAAAGAAAACCAACTCACGGGTAACCAACCCGTCAACCAACTATAAACAAAATTAAAATAAAGACTAATTAATCTAAATTTGGATCATAAACCCAACACTCAAATCTTTAATAGATTTTACATTTCATATTAGTTTTAACTTTTATTATTTTACATTTGTAGACCTAAATATTTTTACGTTAAAAATTTAGATATATTATACTAAATATATGTCAATTTTTTTTTTAAAGTTTTAAATAGGTCTTAAATTATAAAAAATAATAATATTTAACTATTTATTGATTTTTTAAAGAAATTTCCAAATTTTAATTTAGTCGATTTTTTTATTTTTATAAATAATAATATTTAATTATTTATTGATTTTTAAAAGAAATTTACAAATATTAATTTAGTCAATTTTTTAGTTTTATGTTTATTTTTGTTCGAATGTCAAGAAAAGGGAAAAATGCCCTATTCCAATTGTGGAAGCATTGCAATCACTTTTCAGCACTTAAAGGGGGTGGTGAACAACGGTTATCACTTGTAAACTTTTGTGGGTAGCCCTTTCAGGGCACTTACATGAGAGTGAGTGCTCATTTTTAAAGCACAATGGGGAGGGTTTGAGACTTGCTCGAACGAAAAAGAGCGGTATGAAGCTATGACACAACAAGAAAGGGTTGAAGGCAAAGGGCTTCATTTAAGCTCTTATGCCTCAACAACAATTGGAACTTAGAGTCAGTCTACAAGAGAAACCAAGGAAACAAAATCAGAGGTAGATGTGTCTTTTAGACAAGCAACGTATGCAATAGAGTGTGTGGAGTCTTCTCGTAAGAGACCACACGTTGACAATTCAATTCCATTGGAGACATGTTTAATCTGCATGGTTGAGATGAAGTTGAAGCAATGATTACATGCTTCCTATATGCAAATGGTATACCATTCAATTCTAGCTCATGTTATTCCGAGGAGATGGTTCATGTGATTAGTGATGGGTTGAGGAGGTATAAACCCCTAGGTATGATAAGCTTCGCATGACTCTTATTAACAAAGAAAAAAAGGATGTGGCAACAAACCAAACCAATACAAAAAGTGACCTAAAAAAGGGTGTAACATTGTGATGGATGATTGGACTGATATTAGAAACCTAAGTCACAAGGTTTGGCCAATTTTTTGCATGAAGTTCAAAATTTGCCAAACTTGTGATGTGATAGAAAAAATCGGCCAAGTTTGTGAGTGTTTGCCAAGAAAAATGGGAAAAAAATGCGGTAAAAGAATTATTTTGCTCTATAAAATCTCCTTTCCTCTCTGCAAAAAAATGAAAATACCTAGATGAAGGCAAACACTAAGATTATTTGCTGATTGGGGGATTTATTTGCGGAGATTTATTTGTCTATGTGTACTACATGGAGATAAATTTTTTTTTGGATGTGAACATGGAAAGCAGACATGAATAGAGGAGCGAAGTTGGCCAGCCCTGAGTTGAGTGGAGGACTAGGCGAAATTGAGTGGAGGACTAGACAGACTGGGCATGAAGACATTTATGATTTTGCAGACATGGTAAGTCGGTGACTGCTCTGTTGGACGTGGATGCTAGATGTATGGACTTAGACTGCTGTGCGGGAGGGGAGCTCGAGGAGACTACGGTTGCCAAGGTGCTGGTAGGTATCGTCAATATTTATTTTTTTCTGTTTATATGTTTCTTTAAATGTTTTCAATATTGTATTATGATCTTTATTTTAATTATGTTTTTTATGTTAATTTTCATGTTTATTGTTATGTTTTTCTAATTTTAATTTAGTGATATTTAATTTTATGTTTTAATATTTTTTATTTGTTTATCCTTATTTTTTTCATTTATATTTAATGTTTTTAAAATTTTATTTTGTCATTTATTTTTAAAATATTTTATTGTTTATCAAAAAACTAAGTATTCTTTAAATTTATGTTTATAATTTTATAAATTATAACTTATATTTTATCTATTTTTTGTTTATATTTCCTTTTATTTTAATTTATTTTTTTAATATTTAAAATTTGAAGTTTATTTGTTTTTGTATAAACAATATATTCATCTTAATGCTTAATTTTGTAAATTTTGAATTGTATATTTTATTTTCGAGTGCATATTTTTATTTTTTATATTTATATAATTTTATATGTTAATATTATTGTATTTTTATTTTTTATTTTTAATGTATTTAGATTGTTTTTTAAAAATTATTTATTTTATTTATGTTTTTTTATATATAAACTTTTAGCTTTGTTTTTAAAATTTTGAATATATTATGAGAAATGAAAATTTCGTTTAAAAATTGTAGAAAATTCCATGGCTCCTCAGAAATCAAATGTTGGGGGATGGAAGCATGTCTCATGGATAGCATCGAGAAATGAATTAAAATGCAACACATGTAAAAAAATATTTTATGGGAGTTTAACTCAATGGACCACCTACTTGGTAGATTGGGTGGTCTTGGTGGAGGTGTTAAAGCATGTCCTAATATCAGTCTAGAAATCAGAGTTAGATTGGAGAGAGAAGAGGAACAATGACTATCTGGAAAACTAATGAAAACACAAAACAAAAAAGAGCTGAAGAATAAGTTTATAGGAACACATTAAAGGGTTATTCTACAAGCATGTCATTATCATGTATGCAATCGAACACTTTTGGTAGTGGAACAATTGCTAGCATTTGGAAACTAGTACAAAAGCAAGATGTGGATCCATTTTCGTTTATTCAAGTGCCAGTGCATTCAACATGGTTAGGATCCATTTTTTAAAATTACAATTTTTTTTTTTTTTGAATTTGGTAAAGGATACATTGCACCTAGTTTTGAGAGGCTTAGGACTACTCTTTTGGAAAGATCAGAAGAGTGGGTGATTGAAAACATGACAGATGTCAAGGCCTCTTCGAGTCTAACAGGATTTACTATATTGAGTGATGGCAGTTTGATATGTGCCAAAAATCATTAATTAATGTCTTGGTCTATTGCTCTCAAAGCTTATCTTTCTTAAAAGTGATTGACACCATGAACCACAAGAAGACTTGAGAGTGTATTTTTAAAATATTAGATGAAACAATTCTTGAAGTGGGTGAAGAAAATGTATTTTAGGTTGTTATCGGTAATGCAATAAATTGTTATAGTTGGAAAAAAGATTATGGACAAATATCCACAAATATTTTGGAGCCCTTGTGCAGTGCATTGCCTTAATTTTGCTATTTCAGGAACTGGTCAAATTTCCATGGATGCATGAAGCAATTCAAAGGGGGAGTCCAATTACAAACTTCATAAGGAATCATCGCCTCGCATTGAACATTTTTAAACAACATGCATCTAAGGAGTTGTTGAGGCCTCGTGAAACAAGATTTGCTTCTTTTTATATCACTTTAAAAAGAGTGGTTTAATAGAAAACAATGATAAGGTAAGTGTTTTGTCCAATGAGTGGAGAAAATCAGCGCTTTCAACAAGCTCAAAGGGAAAGCATGCACACCAAATCATTTTAAACCCCAACTTTTGGGAAAATGCAAACAAAGCTCTAAAAATGTGTGAACCTATTGTTGATGTGCTTCGAATGGTTGATGGTGACACCCCTTGTTTTGGCATGCTTTATGAGGCAGTGGATTGTTGTAAGGAATCCATTTAAAAGGCATTCATGATGTGGAGAGTGACTACAAAGAAATATGGGATGTGATTGTTGTAAGATGGAAAATGATGCACACACCCTTGCATGCAACAACTTGCTATCTAGAGCCTAGGCTCTTTCATATAGATAAAAACATTGATTCTAAAGTCATGAATAGACTTTCTAAAGGCATTGACATGTTTGTTCCAGATCATGACGTTGCATGTATAATTAGGGACAAACAAGGGCATTCTAGGTGCAAGAAAGGATATTTGCAAAACAAAGAGCCAAGTATGATATGCTGTGTCTTGAAGGATACAAATGGTGGAAATATTATGGATCAAGTCAAAGGATTTACAATGCTTTGTTCATCAAAATTTGAGTCAAGGAGCCAGTGCATCAACTTGTGAAAGGAATTGGAGTTGTTTTGATTGCATTCAATCTAAGAAAGAAATAGGTTATTGTCGCAAAATTGAGGAGATCTTGTTTATGTTCGCAACAATTTGCGCATGTGCATGAGCAAAATGGCAAAATAATCTTCTTCTTCACAACACCAACCTGTTGTAGTAGACTTGGAGGATGCAAATGATATTGACTTCTTTTGTGATGAATCTAGTGATGGTGATGATGTTGATGAGCCAAGTGCACATGATATTATGGAATTTTTTGATGTAGCTAGTAGCCTATAAGGCTATATGGTGTATTGGCTCTTGGTGATGTGGAACATTTTGATATAATAAGTACCCTTTAAGGCTATAGGGTGTAGTTCATATGAAGTTTAAGAAGTTAGTGTCACATGACTCTTTAGTTTTTCAAAAAGTCTCTTTAATATTGTGATTTGATATATTTTTATGTTTTTCTATTGTTTGAATTTTATCCATTGGTGAAATTGAACTAAACTTTATCCTTGTTGAACTCGAACTTAAACCTTGTGACGTTGCTAAAAACTATCCACTTCTATATATTATTGTAACTTGCACCAAAAACACTTATTTTTCGAAAGCAATACTCTACTCGGGACAAGAGAAAACTGCATAGTTCATTGAGAACCAGCTATGTGTTGTAATTGAGGAGGTGGGGGCATCACAAATTGTCTAGGTTGTTTTTGATGTTGCTCCGGTTTGTAAAATAGTTGTCTTTTTGGTTCAAAACAAATACAATCATGTATTTTGGAGGCCATGTTGTGTGCATGCATTGAATAATGCACTCAAAGACATTGCCAGGTTTTAGTAGATTTTGAGCTCATTAAAGGGGGAAGGAAAAGATAGATGTTCATATGCAATCCTCACCACATGCAAGCTTTTTATCAGAGATTCGCGAGGGTGAAACTTTTCAAATCTTCAAATACATGATTTTTTTCTTTCTTCATACTTTTTGATTGTCTTTATACGATTAAAGGGACCTTATATTCCATTGTAGTCAATGATGCATGGGCAACTTGGAGGCAATATACATAAAAGATTGTAGTTGAGGTGAGACAAATGGTCCTTGATGACTATTTTTGGGCTGATGTTAAATTTGTTGTAGACTTCATTCAACTCATTTGCGAGGCAATCCTTTTTGTAGATTAAAAAAAAAGCCTTTTTGGGGTAGGTTCATGAAAAAATTGATTCCCTTGTGTGAAAGAATAAGAAAAATTACAAACTTAAAGGATTCTTTTTTATATCCTTTGATTAAGAAAAAAGTACATGGGAGATGGATCAAACTGAACAAACCTCTACATTGTGTTGATTATGCCATAAATAAGTGGTATGATATAGAAGCCACCAAGAAGAGGGCTCCATATGAGGACATAGAGGTAATGAAGGGATTTTTGGCTGTGGTGAAAAAGATTTATCGTTGAGGGGAGGAGGCGTCCACTATCATGTCTCAGTTGAATAAGTTTTTATGTGTGTGCGCGATGAGTTTTCTACAGTGGTGGCCTTGTATGGTATGCATGCGAAGAGGACCCAATAAAGTGGTGGTGGAAACATGGCAGTGAAGCATATTGAATTGCAATCATTTGCAATATGAGTACTCTCACAAGTAGTCAATTCTTCATCTTGTGAGAGAAGTGGAGTACTTGCGGTTTCGTTCATTATTGAAGACGAATCGACTAGGGTTGAAGAAGGTAGAGCACTTGGTATACATTTGAAGCACAATTTGTTGTCTTTTTCATATAGACCTAGGGTACAAGGAGGGTCATTCAGCAAAATGGGACCAATTTCCACTTGATGGAGGGATAGTTGTAGCCTTGGAGGATGAGGTACATGAGGCAAATGGCCTCAATGGCTTACCCCTTGTTTGATTGCCTGTAGAGGAGCTAGAACTTGAGAGTGATGAGCATCTTGAGAGCATCCTAGTAGAGGACCTAGAGATTGATGACATAACCTGTTGAAACAATTGATCCTATTCCCTCATTTTCGTTTTTTGCATGCCCATTTGTTGGCATTTGAGTGTGTTACAATGTACTCTTGACCCTAGATATGATGAGATGTCAAATATCAATATAATTACTTGTCTTTTGTTGACATCTAATTTCATTACTTTAAAAAGTTATTTTCAATGCATTTTACATTTTTGTAAGTTCCATGGCCATTGTATACTATCTTTTCTCTAAATTTTCCCTATATTATACTGTCTCCGAGTACTCGTCTCCTGTTTTTTGGAAAATGGCATACCAGTGCTTGTTCTCTTCTTCCCATACACATCCCTCTCCTCAGGTAACTATGGGGATAAATCATTTAGGGAGTTCACCCTCAAGCGCATTATTCTCCAAGGTTGTGGCTTCTTTATTAAGAGAACCCCTCTTGTATCCTGGTCTATAAAAGACAAGCAAAAGCATGCTATGACTGTAGACCAGGGTTTTAACTTTATTTGACACCAGTCGGTTTCTCTTTAGCGAATGAATGAAATGATAAGTACTCTGATTCTTTTAACATGTTGAAAAACTGGCTACTTTTGAGATTATTCATATTGTAAATGATTGCAATTCAAGGTGTTTCACTCACATGTTGGTACCACCACCCTCCTGGGTTTTCGTCACATTTATCATACAAGTCTTCCACACTACTAAAATTAATCCTCATGAAAAATTTGATCACCACGTTCTGCTAATAGATGTATTCTTTTCTCAGCCATAAATCTTCATCATTGCAGCTCAAAATTCCTTTATTACCTTTCTATCAATCCTAGGATGCCTCTTTTTTGGTGATTTCAACATTGCCCCACTTTGGATTTAAAGCATAGGCAACCATTTGCAGAGGCATGTTATATTTGGTCCATATCATGCATTTTTTCCTATTATCAAATAATATAGAAAAGGATCCCTCATGTCTGCGATTTTTGATTCTTTTATGCATATAATTGATATCTTTATAAATTTCCCCCAAACATGGCTTGTCTAAATTTGCAAAGCAAATCTCCTCACAAATGAGTTTGATAAAGTCTACCAAAATTTTAACATCAGCCCAAAAATGGTCATCAAGGAAAATCCGTTTGACCTCAACTGCAATATCTGATAAGAATTGTCTCAAATCTGGCCATGCATCACTACTATGGTGGAGCCTAAGGCCCCTTTGACTGCATAATTATGCTTAAGAAGTATGAAAGAAAAGCAAACCATGTATCAATAAGGTTGAGGAGAAAGAAGCCGTGCGTGAATTATATGGGCAACATAGACGTCAAAGCCATGTTAAAGGAGTGTAAAGATAATCTGCACAATGAATAAATGGGCCCTCGCTCTCTTACAGGTGCCCCAAAAAGTTATTCACATAAAGCTTCTGATCACAATACTTCCATAGAAGATTAATGACATCTTCGCCGCCTCTAGACATTCTGATCATAAAAACTTTAGTTTTACTATTAGTGTATTATGAATGCTGAATTTAAATTAAGAATAATAATTAAAAATTGCTATTTCGAAGTTTTAATTTAAGAAAAGCGCATTAATAGCTCTAAAAGTTAATTTAAAAAAAAAAATTCTACTGTAAGTTTTTTAGGGTTTCATTGCTGTTTGAAATGTACTGGGAATTAGGAGGACAAGAAACTTGAAAGGAAACTGCCAAACAGGATCTGCAATGCCAAAAAATGATGACTTCAGAATTTCAGGCCAAACACCATTGGAGCAGAAATGTTAAACCTTGAGAGAGTAGCTTAGAAATTAGTTTTGATTTTTCAGAAGAAATTTGGAGCCTATCTCAGTGATCTCAGCGAAGTGTCCAAGTCTCGAAATCCAAATCGGTAAATGAACTTTGAGAGTGCTTAGGGGACTTAACAAGTCACATTCCTGTTCTTTGAGTTGGAAAAATTGAGGACAAGGATCCACTCCTGCAGCTACAGGTAAGAGAAAATATGCAGCATCAGCAACTATTCAGCCCTGGCATGCTTCAGTACATCCAATGTCAACTTCTAATGCCAGCATTAATCATGGTTTGATTCCTGTAAGTCCTCCAATTGGAGCAAACCTTCCTTCCCATTACACCCATGTACATCCCTTAGCAGAGTTCCCTATTCTTGCTCCCCCTATTAGAAGTCCTTCCTAACCCCAGCACAAACTATCAACAGGCTCCCCTTTCACCTACATGCCCATCCAGGAATTCTTCTGCATCACCATTGGAGCCAGAAAATATTAATGCATAAGCTCTACCCCACTCCACTGGTCTCGCTTTTCCTTCAGTTAATCTTTTTGAGGATAATACCTCTGGCTCACATGGAGGATCTGCGAGCTCCTGCCAGTCTGCTAAAACACCATAGGGCGATTCACTCTTGCTACTGTGCTTCAGTCCATTGATGGCAGCAAAACAGGCGACTAGGGAAGCCCAAGTCCTCTTCTAGATAATGCATTTGTCACATTGCAGCTTCCTTACAGCAACAGCAGAAAAGACCAGAAATTATTGAAAATGTGGTGCATGGAGATCCGGTTCGTGAAAGGTATGTAGAGATGTTGCACAATTCCAATGTTCAAAAACACCAAGCTGGATGACTTGGATGACGTCAATCCATGTTCTGATTGGGTTTTTCGAGGATGTGGAGATCATGTTTACCTAGGAGACTGCAAATTTTGAGAGGGAAGTAGCGGAAGGGGCAGTGGCAGTGGCAGCAGAAGTAGAAGCAGCGGTAGTGGTGGGAGTGGGAGATGACATACTTGGCAATGAATTTGTTTCTTAGAAGGAATCTTTACCTTCCAATTCGACCAATTCGAGGGCAATGACTGTGAGGAAGGGGAAGAGGAAGTTGTTAAGTTTTTGAGGGATTTACAATTTTCTATGATGATGATTAATCATCATATGATTTTAGCATTTTACTCTTTTTTGTCTAAATCTAACAGACAATAGACCTATGCATTCTCTAAATTTATTTCTTATGTTTTTTACAAGTATTCTATATGTTATTCAATTTAATTATATGAAACTATATATTTATTTTATTTGCTGAGTTCTTGGCAAGCCCAAGTACGAGTCAAAGTTTTGGGCTGCCAATTTTTTGAACTGTGAAAAGATGTATGATGACAATAACAATGTGTCTTGGGACACTTAAGTATGGAAAACCTAGGACTAAGGATTAGCGTAGGGCTAACGTCATGTTTATTTTGTCTATATATTGCTAAAAGACCCTATTTTTTACAGTTTTGAAATTCATTTTTAAAAAAAAATTGTCAATCCCGAACCAGACTCATAGCCACACAAAATTTCATGCCCATGCTTCTTGTGAAGTGAGGTCCAAGCATCTCTGAGTACAGTACAAAATGACAGCTGAAAATCAACAATACCTAGCATAGAAAAATGCAACAAGAGACCTGAATACATGTTGTATAGCTGTGCTTAAATGTTAGAAAATACAACACATTATGTGCGATATAAAAAACATGTCACATGGTTTCATTCATGATAAGTGAAAGGGTAGAAAATTCATTAGAATAGTGAGTAAACAATTAAAGTAGACATAAATTGGAATGTCTACAAAATATTCCTGTTTCAGTGTTAGATGTTGATGGGTGTTGAAAGGAATGAAATCGTGAATATTTTGAGCATTACAGCTAACATATAGGAAGTTTATTGTCAAAACGCACCATTATAATTTAACTACTCTTCTAATAAGTGTGTTGTTCTTGTTCCAAGTTGAATCGTATTTAGTCAATGAGGGTTTCTACCTATTTCTTTTATGGTAACTGATATTTAAAGATTTATTTTGCCAATATTGATTACTAATTTTTCACTTGCACGCTAAATCCCTCAAAACAGCCATGGGAAAATCCAGAACCAAATATCTCCATTTTTTTCTCAAATATTTTTAAGAATTGTGACTCATTAGTCTTCTGTTAAAATTCAAAATTGTTAAAACACAGAAACTCTTTTTTACAGGTTATCACTTATAAAGATGGAAGCCATACGGATGCTGTCCTTAGTTTGGCATGGAATACGGAGTACAGGTGGGTATTGGGATCTACTTTCTTAGGTTCAGTTATATTCCTCTTATGTGCACAATTAAGAAGACTGTTTCCCATGTTGAGGTAATTCTTTGGTATGTGTTTCTAAAATAAAATAAAATGCAGGAATGTCTTGGCCAGTGCAAGCGCTGACAAATCTGTGAAGATATGGGATATCGTTGCTGAGAAATGCGAACACACAATATATCCTCACACAGATAAGGTGAGCTTCTCCAAGACAGGTTCAATACACCTTAAATTCATCTTTCCTTTATATATATGGGCATGGGTTTACTGGATTGGAATTGTTTTGTCATAAATGAACTAAATTAGTCTAATGAAATACGTTATTGTACTATATTCTTTTGTTTGTTACATAACTGTGCATAAATACAAATGGTGATTGCAACGAGTTTTGCAGGATATTGATTTCCATTTGTGGATTTCTTACTTATTAGCTCATTTCGTTTTTTAATCTTATATTAAGGTGCTACTTTGTAGATGTGTAATTTATTTGTTCTACTTATTCTTCTGGTGTTCTGGGCTGGAGTTGCTTACACAACAACCTGAGGAAAAGCCTTTACCAATATCAAACCATACTTGCAGCTTATGAAGGACCATATCAACCAACTGGTGTAACCACTTCTTGGCCATGTATACCTGTCTGACACTTCTATGTATTATTATCTCTTGAGAAAATAGTTAATGTAGATGGTTGAAATGGAAGAAATTTGACGTTTTGTGCACTGCAAGTAGGAATTTTGTTGCCAACCTATGTCACAAGATACAACAAACTTTATGTGAAAAGTTCGAAATTTGCTGAACTATATCCTCATCGAACATGAACTTGAACTTTGCCCATTATTTTAACATGGGAAGTTTTTGACATGCTTTTGCATTGTTGTATAGATGTGTGTGTTTATATACACATATACTGACTGAAAACAGAGAACTGAAAGCTCTCTCCTCTTTGTCCTTATGACATATGCATTTTCTTTTTGAAACTTAGAATGATAAAAATAAAATTTTATTGTTTGAACTTAATGAGGTTTTTCTTTTCGAACTTTATCCATTGGCGAATTTGAACTGTACTTTATCCTCATTGAACATGTACTCGAACTCGAACTTTGTAACTTAGCTGGCAACAATGTACATAGTAGTACACAATGGCTGCATCAAATGTACAATGGAGTCTAATTGCTGTCATCTCCCTTACTATAGCATCGCCCAAAGCTTTACCTTCAGCCAAACCTCCAAAGTTTTGTTTAACATTCTGACTAATGCTTAATGGTCAATTTGTAACTCCAAATTGAATTTTTTGGTAATTTATGCCGATTGACCTCCTTTGACTATTAAAAAACAGTATCAAATGGCGTCACTTTTGGTTTGAGAAGTAAAGTTATACATGATGGCTTTCTAAAGATGTCCAAAGTATGTTTGACTTATACCTAGGTGCAATAACCTACTTTGGGAGTGCTTTAGCTGAAGCTTTTTTCAGTTTCTTATAGAGACCATTTCCAACGAAGTACACAATTTGGATGATTTTAAAGGGGATTGGGACTGGAGATAGCTTGTGATAATTCTACACTGATATATTTATGACTCTTACCTAGGAACGGATGTCTAGAGGCTACAAAAGAAAAATTGTGAGGGTTGTACCAGTTCAAGGCTGCATCTGTCTGAAAAAGAACATGGCTGAATGGCAATTTGACCCTGTGCTTGTCATGGTTAAGTGCTGCAACCTTCTAGAAGGCATGACCAATGTGGATTGCAAAGCAATTTCCATATCCACCTAGGTGTGGGTTGCCTTATTGTGATGCAGGGAATTGAACTTGAGTCACTTTCTTTATGAATGCACCATGTTACCATTAGAACACAACTCCTTGTACAGGAAAGGCTTTTATGAAAAAGAGAATTTCGAATAACGCTGTGAAAAAGAAAAAAGGAAAGCAAAATAATAAGAAAGTTAAAAAAAGCGAAAGAGCTAATTATAAAAAAAGGAAAAAATATACAAGAAAAAAAGAAAAACTATGCTTAATTAAAATTAATTACTATTATGGAGGAAAAAAATGGCGGGAGTAGAAGAACAAGGAAGAAGGGAGTTCTTAGTGAAGCATGAAGCGGGGGGGGGGAGGGGGGTGGTGGGGGGACAAAGGCACAGAGAAAGAGTGCCACAAAGAGATTCAACATGAACAAGCAGATTGGGAAGCAACAAAGTTGGTCTTTTCGGAGTCCAAAGGGGAGGCAAACCCTAGAGTCCTTCATGCAACCACCAAGTTAATTATGGGAAAATTGGTCAAAGCATGCGCGACAATGAAAGAATGAGGGAAGCAACCTTCAGGGGTTGTTAGTAGATGAAGGATTGAAAGACAACATGTGGCAGTGGAAAGTAAGATATGCTTTTTCCTCCTTCCTATATTTAGAATGCAATCCCTATGGCACAGGGAGGAATAATCAGCTTGAGTTTGCTTCAGGTGAAAACAAAGTCCCCTTGGGGAAGTGCCCAAATGTGGTCAGCAGGAGTCAAATCAATGATAAGGGGGAAGACATTAGGGTTTGCTTTGCAAAAGAGCTGGTCTTGGAAGACGAAAATTTTATGTTGACTATTAGGGCCTTGGAGGAAAGAGGAATCATTGGGAATTTGTGGGGAAATGGCCGACAGTTTGTGTTGTTGAGATATGGACAAAGGAGAATTGGGGGAGGGATGCCGAAATCAGTTTTCTATAGAAAGGGTTTTTCATAGTAGTTTTCCCTAACCAAGAAAATAAGAAAGAAATTATGGATGGGGGACCGTGGCTAATGGATGGAGCTGGGCTATGGCTCCAAAACTGGAGTCCTAATTTCAATCCTCTGATTACGAAGAAGGGTTGTTTCCCTATTTGGGTCTGCTTGTATGGTTTACCTATAAAATATTGGGGAGATAATTGCTTAAAGGCAATAGGCAATTTGTTTGGTGACTTCATCTAGATAGATCCTATCACAAAATAAGGATGCCTTGCATCCCTCGCAAGGATTTGTGTCCTCATGGACCTAGATGAAGGAATTTAGGAGACCATCAACATCAAATCGTTGGGCAGGACTTGGGTGCAACAAATTGATGCAGAGAAACTACCCTTTAGATGTTTCAAATGCCAAAAATGGGTCACATTCGAAAGTATTGTTAGATGACGACTTTGCAAAATCGAAAAAGAGGTCTCAAGCAGGAACGGAATGCAAAATCGGGTCCACCTTTAGCGGCTTTTTTGAAAATAAATGGTGGGGAAGGTCTCTAATTCTTCGAGCCGTGAAAAATCCCCTAACATTCTAGCCCTAGATGTAGCGACAACCGAAGCCCTTAAGAATAAATTCGACCTCGGGGAGCATCTCTCCCCAAATTCAATGTTGAAAGGATGTGAGTTTTGCGGAGGAAACACAAAATATTGTGATGATATTGAAATATTCAAATCGAATAGCAGAGGGTACTGTTGGAAACAAAGAAAATTATATGAGCACTCCAAGGTAGGGTGATTTAAGATTCAAAAGGGAGGAAGAAGTGACTCAGAGGAAGAGCTTATTCAAAAAGGATTCTTATGATTGTGCAAACAAACTGCAAACTCTCCCAACCTAAATGTGGTAAGCCAGGGAAGAGGGGACGTAAATCGGCAAAGGAAATAGTGGAGGCCGAAGTCTCAGTGGGGAAACAAACACCCTAAAAAGGTTCTACAACTCTGAAAAGTGGTGTGTGGAATTACCCTCTCTTACCCAATGAAAATAATCTCTTGGAATGTTAGGGGCTTAAACACCCCTAACAAAAGATGCTTAGTGAAGCATCAACTAATGTCTCTAAACCCTGACATTCTCATTTTACAAGAAACCAAGTTGTGCAAGTAGGAAGCCAAAATTCTCATCAACTAGAATTGGAGCAAATGGAAAGGGCTATTTTTGGAAGCTGTCAAGCCTCAGGGGGTTTGGCGGTGATTTGGTATCCATCTTTTGTTTTGGTCGAAAACTGCAAATCGGGTTCAAGTTGAAAACTATGCAAGGTAATTGATTGATCCTCATGAACAAATGTCTCCCTGTTCGGGAGATAGATTTGTGATAGGAGGGGACTTTAATGCCATCTTGTCCAACTCAGACAAAAGAGGAGGCATCCAAAGGCCTACTTGGTCCCAAATTGATTTCTCTAGATTTGTGCCTTTTGATGGATTGATTGACGTAGTCCCAAAGAATGGGTTTTTTTCATGGACTAATAGAAGACTAGGCTTCAACAATATAGCTGAAAGATTGGATCGCTTCCTGGTTTCACCGACCTGGTTGAAGAAAAAATGAATTGTTGAAAGTAACATCCTCCCAATATCCGGTTTGGACATTCCCCTGTATAATTAAGGATTTCGGTGGATGGAGCTCTTGCAAAGTGCCCCTTTAAGTTCGAAACTATGTGGCTTAGAGACCATTGCATGATTTGGTGAAAGAATGGTGGAATCATGCACCTGTTAAGGTAGGCTCCAAAATGTTCATAATTGTTAAAAATCTTAACCACAACAAGAAATGCCTCCAATCTTGGAAGATGAAACATTTCAAGAACATATTTCAAGAGATCGTAAGAGTTGAATTAGAATTAACAACGCTCAATGAACTGGTCCTCTCAGTTGGAATGGATGCAAATACTTATACAAAAAAAGACAGTAATGGCTAATTTGGAAGAGCTGCGAATTATAGAGGAGTTTCTCTGGTGGCATAAGTCCAGGGAAAAATGGCTAAAAGATGGAGATAAAACATCAAATCCTTCCATAATTCGACTCGAGCAAGGTCCTTGAATCACATTGCCTCCATCGAATCTAGGGACGGAAGGGAGTTGGAACTAAATTCTGAAGTTAGATTGGAGGCGTGAGCTACTTTGAGACTTTTTTGGCAAGTGCGGAAGCTGCAAATCTGTCAGCTTATAACCATTACCTAAGATACTTCCCAAAGCTTGTGACAGAGAATCACAAAAAAAGGCCTTATGATGTTTTTTCCACGATAAAGATAAAGCCTCTAGCCCTTATGGTTTCCTGGCTACTTTTTTCCAAGCCTTCTAGGATATTGTAGGAGCAGAGTTTGTGGATATGGTTGAAGAATCTAGGAAGAAAAGGAAAATTGCTTCAGACCTAAATTACACTTTTATAATTTGATCCCCAAAGGTTAACAACAAGCTACCTTTGGGGAGTTTTGACCTATCTCACTGTGTAATACCATCTGCAAAATCATATCTAAGGCAATTTATTTCAGGGTAAAACCTTTGCTTGACTCTCTAGTGTCTAAGGAGCAAAGGGGTTTGTCCTAGGTAGGAACATCCAAGGAGTCTTAATAACACATGATATTATTCATTCTCTAATTCACAGTCGCAGAAGGGGGATTTTGATGAAACTGGATATTAGCAAAGTGTATGACAAGGTAAATTGCTAATTCTTGATGAAATTTTTGGAGAAGATTGTATTTTGGAAGGAATGGTGCAATTGGATCTTCAACGACATTTCCAGCCCCAAATTCTCAGTTTTGGTCAATGGTTGTCTGGCAAGGTTCTTTGAAGCCTCCAGAGGTCTGCAACAAGGAGATCCTCTCTCCTTTCTGTTCATTTTGCTGGCCAAAGCCCTTGGTTGTGCCATCAAGGGAGCGAATGGAGGAGCAATTAAGGGAATGAACGTGGCTGATGGTCTAGAAAATGTCACCCATCAACAGTTTGCAAATGTTCTATAGTGGAAATTTCAAATAAAATTATAAAACTGAAGTTGCCATTTTTGATATTGTTTCTTCTCATGCGAAAAGATTCAAAGGGCATCTCTCGAGTTGGGATTTGTTGATTAGACCTAACTGGACATTGCTGAAGGTTCCCCTTGTTAATGGGTTTAGTGTAGTGGTTAATGATCATAGGAGGGAGGATCACTCAGATTGGGTTCCTCCCCCTCCTTGCATGTTCAAAATGAACTTTGATGGTGCGACTAAAGGCAACTGTGGGGCCTCTGGTGCAGGTTGTATAATAAACGATTGTTTTGGCTCACTAATGAGAGTGGCTTTTGGGAAATTGGTGGATGGGACGAATAATGAAGTTGAGGCTCAGGGCCTTGCTCTTGGGTTGGAGCTCGTGGTCCAATGTGGAATAGAAAATGTCATAATTGAAGGGGATTCGATGGTATTGATACATGGTCTCCATAACCTTAAATCCAAATCTTGGAATCTTGAGAACATCTTGGGGGCAAGTTTGGCCTCCTAAAATCTTTGATGATGTGGGATGTGAGTCATTGCTTTCGAGATGCCAACTCAGTAGTTGATCTTCTCACCAACCAGGGCATCATGCAAGCAAAGGAGCTGGTCATAGACAATTAGGTGGATTCTTCGCCTGGTTTGAACATGTTGGTAAGGGATTGACTTTAAGATTGACCCCTTAGCTCCTATTTCTTTTTTGCCTCATTGGGAGTATTGAGTTCGTTTGGAAAGGCCACCCAAGGCTCCATGTAAACCATCATGGTAAGGATGGTGGCATTAATCTATACGTGGGAAGGTAATGAATGTTTGGCATGATAATGGTAACTCAATTGAGACACAACACATAATTTGTGGAAGGAGGGTGTTTTGTTTTCTTATCGAGAGGTGGACGGAGTGGGAAGCTCAAGTAGGGGCATCTCCTCATCAACTGATCATCTTTGCACAGTGTCTTGAGATGAGTGATTCAGGTCACTTGGATCGAAATAGGATGGAATGGGATGAGGAGCTTGTAGTTTTGAGCCTCTGTTTGCAGAGAAGTGTGCGATGGTGTTCTGCTAGTGGGTCTCAGAGGGAAGACTGAAAAAAATCTTTTGGGCTCCCACAGGGCAAATCATAGAGGCTATTTGGACCATCGTGGGCTTTGTTTATGGTCACTCAAGTATTTGCAGCAAGGTCAATTTGTTACTTGCCTTTGCTTTTGTGAGCAACGTCTTATGGGCCTCGAGGGACAAGGAAGCTATTCAGACAATTATGGAGAAAATGGTCTGCCCTAAATTTCGTGTTGGGCTGTCTCAGGCTTTGGATTGGGCTGAGTTGGAGGTTCCTCCATCCTTAATCTTTTCAGGGACTCAACATAGTGGGTTAATTCCCATGTGTGCTTTCTAGGAGCTAGAGGAATGATTCATGGTATTGGTTGATTATATGGAATAGCTGCAAGCTTTCATTAGAGATGATAGCTCTTGGTAGGGGAAGGTCTTCCTTCATTTGAACGTAGAAAATCTTAAATCCCCCTTGTTTTTGCTGAATTAGGTGCTTGAAAATTAACTGTATATTAAGGTGGTGGCTGTGGCAAAATTCCTAGGCTGAGTTTTTGGAGGAGTCACCACCTAGGATCTGGGTCTACTGAGGCAACAAGCTAATCAAGGAAAGGTAAACATGAGAGTCATGGAACTATGACTTGCCTTTAGGTCTCTACATGCATAGAAGTTTGTTGGTGGCAAGTTCAGCCCCGGGAACTGGGGACATGTTAAAAAAATTTAGGACGAATGTGGGAAATTTACCTCTTTGTGGGAAGAATGTGTGTACTAGGAAAGGCACGCAGATCCTTAGGGCTAGCAGGAGTGGTGGTGATCTTTGGCAGGACATAGACAATGAAGATGTGGCTGCCGGCCAGTTAGAGTGTGAGATGAGTTGTTGGGAGCTAAGAGATGGTGATCAATTGGGCGGTGGAGCTAAGGATGTGGAAGTTGAGGATAACAATGATAGGATGGATCAACGGTCTTATTGGACTCTCATTTGCTGGGATCTAATCTAGGGGCTCTTTTTAAATTTTTTGGTATGTTGGATAATCAATTGTGCTTGTCCAACTTGGTTCCGGTGTTTTGTTTACTGGGTGCGTCTCTTGCCTATGTTCTTCCTTGGTATAAACATTGGGCAAAACTAGTTTCTTGTGATTGCTTATTGTGGAAGTTTCCAATAATGCAATTGGTTTTTGTATATTTCTCTTTATAATGAACAGGTAAGGGACCCCCCAACACTTAACTACCAATCAGAAAACAAAATAAAAAATAATTACTATTATAAAAATAAAAAAAGTAAAAGTTGAAGTAAAAATGATGGAAAAATTTACTATTTTGGAAAAGAAAATATAGATTAATATATTTTAAGTAATAATAGAGAAGCAAGCTGGGAAGTGATCAACAACTATAACATCACTTGAACAGTTCGCACAATGAGTTTATGGTTTATAAAGATCATAGGGTTGCTGAGATTGCCCACATCAAGGAGTCCTATACTAACATGGAGGCCATTATCAACAATATAAAATCAACAATGTAATGAACACCATGCAAAGAATACGAGAAGGAAATTTAAATAACAAGTTGAGCAAAGCTCTCTGGGATTTAGCAATCTAGAAATATGAATCCTCTTGATGATGACTTAAACCATAATTTCAATAGAACTCGTAGTAGACATACAAATTCGATACTCAATGGACAAGAAACTTCAAATATGTCTACCAAGCAAGATGATCAAGAAGTTCGAGCTATGTGAACAAATACAAAGTCATATCAGTATTAGTCCTTATATTCACAAAACAAATGCTAGGATTGACATCCCTAAGTATAATGGTCAAGACAATTATGAAGCTATTGATTGGTATATCAAGATGAAGCAACGTTATCTGAACGGTACCCCGATTAGGTGAAGAATCAATCAATGTTGTTGGACTAAACCTTGAACAATTCACATGTAAATGATACAATTGGTGGCAACAGGATGGAAGGATTTACTATTATCTTGAAGGATTCTTCAATGATTTATTAAAAAGATATGAACATCGAGAGATTGATCACTTCAATTTATTGGACGACCCCGCTAGAATAAATCATTTAGTGTCTATTCTGTAGATTGGAAAACCTTAACAACTTTCATAAAGAATGCCCCCAAATATCTATGATTAGAAACTTGTATTAGAGGTCTTCGATCTGGTGTCAAAGACAAATAATGCATGAATGAGATAAAAATAATCCAAGTTGCAATGCAA
Source organism: Torreya grandis (assembly GCA_037957365.1). Classification (NCBI taxonomy): domain Eukaryota; kingdom Viridiplantae; phylum Streptophyta; class Pinopsida; order Cupressales; family Taxaceae; genus Torreya; species Torreya grandis. Next base: position 1,099,062 of record JARHVA010001687.1, on the reverse strand, counting down.
AAGACTCATATATTGAGCTGTAAATGACACCAATGCAAAAACTACAACTCATCTTTTTGGGTGGAGAATAAGTACACAAATTATTATTAGAAATTTAAATCTTTACAACATTTCCAAACTAATTTTGGCAGAAATGATTACATGCATGACAATCAGAACGATTCGGTAGGTCTCATAAATGATAAATCCCTATTTGAGAGGATTTGGGCTAGATCTAAAAGTATTGCTTAAGTATGTTTACGGGGTGTGACTTTCTTGATGGGCACTTGTTGACAGTTCTAGTTCTCAAGCATCCCTTTGTCATCTACTGGGAGATCCCCCCAACACTAGTCGTGCATGCTATTGGTGAAATTATCAAAAAATAAGGAAAGGAGCATGCTATTGATGTTGCCGTCACTTTATCAAGAATTTTGCCTAAGTTTCCCACTCCCTGTCCATGCTAACAAGGAAAGGAGCTTCGTTCGGATGGTCTAACAAAGAGCAAGCATTTAACGAACCAAAGGTACAACTACACCTATCCTTGCATATCTAGACTTGGATAAAGACTTTCATGTACATGTTGATGATTCCTATTATGCCATTGATGCCACTTTGACACAAGTGGGAACTCATGACTTTGACCTCCATGTGTTTTTTGATAGTTGCCTATTGTCTAATGCAGAGAACTATTGAACCACAAAATGCAAGTCTCTTGGCGTGGTGCACGTTGTTCATAAATTCCGGTTCTATTTGTTGGCAATTTTGTTCATATTATATGTAGAGCATCAAGCTTTTATGTCCTAGTTAACAAGACTATTATTCAAGGTCGGGTAAGTAGATGGTTGATGTTGCTTCATGAGTTCACATTCAAGATCATTACCAGGCTTAGCAAGAGTCATGTCATAATAGACTAGCTCTCAAGACTCAAGTGGGGTGAACCACCAGACAATGTGAATGAAGATTTCCCTCCTCATTTACTTCAAATTGTTTCGTACCGTCATGGCATGAAAATATTGCTGATTATTTGTCAACTTTGTTCTTTCCAAAGGACATGCAACTGAGTGTAGGAGACTGGGATTGAAGGTCAAGACATTTCAATTGGTAAATTGGCTTTATGTATAAGATGCGATGTTGTATGATGAAGTAATTCAAGAGGCGCATGAAGGTTCAGCCGAAGGCCACATGAGACCCGTCGCCACAACAATGAGATGCAAAAGAATGGGTTTTAGGATGTAACACCTACCAGAGGACCAAGAAGCCACTAAAAAAGGAATTTATGCCCCCATGGCCATCTTAGTCTCAAGAACTTATTTGAAAGATGGAGCCTTGATTTCACTGGCCCATAAAAGCTAATAAAAAGATCCATCTATGCAAATATATAGTGGTTGCTACCGAATGTTTAACTAAATAGGCAAATGCTAGAGCTTTACCTAACGATAGTGCTCAAAGTATGACCAATTTTATATTAAAAAAATTAGTCACCAGATTCACATTCCAAGGAAAATTACGAATGACAGGGGTGGCCACTTCATCAACCATGTTATTTGGAATCTTGGGTGTGATATCATATTTCAAGATTTTACATTGCCTATCTATCTTGTACTACCCATGAGCAAGTGACAATTTAAAAGTATTGTGGAATTGTGGGTGCAGATTGGGAAGAATGCTTACCTGCAGTTCTATTGGCTTATTGTATAGCCTAAAAGGGCACTATGGGCCATACACCCTTCCAACTGATGTACAACCAGGAGGCATCACTTCCTATGGAGTACCTTGTACCGTGTTTGAGGATCAAAGTCGAGAACAAACTTGGGGAGGAAGAATTTGAAATAAAAGACCTATGAAATTCAATAATCTGGATGAATGTTGGTTCATGTTGCAAATGAGAACTTAAATCATCATAGGAGGAAATATTGGCATGACAAGTTTCTATGAATAATGAATTTTAAGGCTAGAGCATTTTTCAAAAAATGTAATTTTAGACAAGAAATAAAGTCTAGAAAATTGCAAGTCATGTGCGTGTCAAAAAGTTTTGGAAAACGGAGTGGTTAGGCTCTAAAACTTGGACAGGATGCGTGTCAAAAACAAAGTGAACGCCTCAAAATTAAAATTGTATTGGCTAGGGACGGAGAATGGGAATATGATTAATATTGTGCCTTTAAGAACGAAAAATAAATAATTGAATTATCTATAGTATAACCCACCAAGAAAAAAGACAAAGCTACAATTATTATCAATGAGAAATATAAACAAGTTCTCTTTTGGATGCTTTGGCTCTCTTTTGCGATCTCCGACAACTGACTGACAACTGACTGTTAATTTGGGAAAAACCAAGGTCATGGTATTTAATGGCTTGAAGACCTCCCACCTCCATTTCTTTTTCAAAGGAAAGGAGGTTGAGATTACCACTTCCTACACGTATTTGGGAGTGCAACTTTTTGGTCCACGTTTCAACTTGACGCAAGCACTCCAGCCTAGAATAAACAAAGGTTATGGTTCTTTAGCTCTCCTTGAGCGGCAATGTTTTCGGCATCACTTTTAGGATATCTCTTCCAAGATGTCACTCATGGATACACTTATCAGACCCACAGTTCTCTATGGATATGTAGTTTGGGGCCCCTCTCTACATGAGGGTGATTGGGCTGCTGTTGAGAGGGTCCAGACTTCTCCTTCGCCGCATGATCAGATGTAAGCAGGCAATTCCCCAACACATTATTCTTGCAGAGTTTGAGCCCGACCCTTTCGAATGGAGACTATATTTGATTTGATCACTTTCATACATCGCATATAGAGGTTTGCTGATTCTGTGAGTGGACGTGATAGATACCCATACTTAGCATACTGTTCTTCAGAGAATCTTGCTTTCTCAGCTCCTTCAACCCGTGGACGTTGTTGGTATACAACAATTTCTGATCTATTGGAGTTTGTGGGAATCAGGATGGACCGACTTCCTCCATTTATGTACTCCTTGGACACACCAACTCATCTTCTACACACTAGACAGGGTTGAACCAGATTATTAGGGATGATATTTTTAGACAATTTATCCATACTACTTGGGTAAACCCTCTTGGGGGGTTACGCCCTAAGATGACATTTTATGCAGAGCACTTCTTAGAGCTGAGTGACGGGCTTATCATTTGTCCATAGTATACATTCCGCCACTGGTTGCACTCTCTTCGCATCCCATTAGGATAATTTTGAGTGGGGTCTCATAGGCTTAGGATTGAGACAAATCACCAAATAGATCGAGCAGACAAGATTTGTCAGTTATGCAATATCTAGGAGACTGAGTCCGAGGAGCACTTCATCTTTCGTTGTCCCATTTACTATGAGATCGGAGGGAGGTTTTACTGCCTATTTAGGACACAGACTCTTTCTAACTTCTTCAGATATGAGGACCAAAGATGTTTGGCTTTATATATACAGTAAGCTCTTAAGCTTCGTGATCATTTTATTTAGAGACCCACTGACCAGTCTCCACTCAACGTATTACTTCCTTTTTCAATGTGCTACCTTCGAGGAGAGGCACTAAGCAACAGATTGACAAACCCCACTTTCTAGAGCACTGAGGCCCAGAGACACTATTCACAGTTCCCTGAGTTCTCATCAACATATTCACTTTAGACCAGGCATTAGGAGGTAGACTAGATCCACCAGACCTTCACAGAGGACTTTTACTTCTAGGCAGAGGATTGGAGGACAAACCAGGCATCATACCTCCCATTTTTCGGGTCAGAGTTCTATTCGGAGCTTCTTCTCATCGGCCTTGGATGCTAGCAGAGTTGGATCGAACTTTGATGGGTTCCCTCCCTCTTGGTTCTTTCTTAGGGATCATCCTTGTGCTCTAGATGTTTACAGATTCTTGGAGATTGCTCATTTCTTTTGCTCCCTTCTTTGGACCTGAGTGTGGTTGGGTCCTTTGGTGGTTTGGCTTTGAGCGTGGTCACTCTTTGCCATGTTTTATACTATTTATTTCAACATTGTTTTTCTTGTTTTCGGAGACCTTTTTGGTTTCCCGCTTTTCTTGACACATTTCTGTAATCTGCAGTCCCTTTGACCTACTTTTGTGGTCATTAGTTGGACATTAATATATTTATCTTATCTATATTGGATAAATAAACAATTAAAAGCCTCCCAATAAATTAGAGGATTATAAACGCAAAGTCGAGCACTTAATCAGGGGTACAGATACATGCTGCCATAAGAGTTTTTTAAAGGGCCATCATATTATTGTGAATAAGTTAAGAATAGATAGACATATAAAAAATATGTGGACAGTAGTAGTATTGTGCCGTACACTACTCCCTCTACCTCATTGTGCATCAATCCTACATCAAGAACGTATGGTCAGTCATCATACACCATCATACATCCACTCCTCGCCATACGATTGACTCTAATTTAAACCATACGCTCTGCATTCTCTCTCCCTGAATGGTCACAGACTTGTTGAAGACACAACATATGCTACCCTTTCATCATTGTACGCTCATGTGCAGTCACCCATTCATCTCTTCTGCAGCAGGCACCCCCACTGCATGACAAGTACCTTATGGTCATCTTGTTGATCATCCACATGGACATACTAATTTTTTGCTACCATATACTCATACTTTAACTAGTCTTCTGTATGGTTCCTCTACTCATCTGCCGGACACTTGTCATAATCAATTGTATGACCATCATTATTCTATCATTTTGTTGTACAACTATTGTGACATAGCTCATTTGCATTCACAATTGGGCAATTTATTTGAAGGATTGGCAAAAACCAAGGCGGAGTCTGAGTATTATCAGCATAATAACTTGCTGCAAAATTTTTCATCTTTCTTTATAAAAGAAAAAGAAATGTTAGCATGGGTAAATCTGGCACTAGCAGATTTTCTGGGTAAGAAAAAGCCTTTGGCCGAAATCCTCCTCATGGAGTCACAAATTGCAGAAAGAGGGTTTCAACAATTTTTTTGTGGTTTAAAATTCTAGTTTTGCAGTGACAGTCATGGCTGAAAAGAAGAAAAACCCTCCAGCAAGAGGTACATCATCCTCTTCTGTATGACCAAAGATATGGAAAACAACGTTGGATAAGGCCTTTAAAAAATACAGCACTACACAAGAAGGTTGAATAATTCCACAACCAGCCACCACCACACCTCCGAAAATGATTCAGGCCTCCCGATGATCAGAGGGTGCGATTTCAAAACCTGCAGCAATGAAAGGAAATAAAAAGCAGAAAAATGGGTGAGCCATCATAGTCGAAGCCTAAACATAAAGTGCTGCCTACATTGGAAACTTTAATTGGGAAAATTTGTGTGTCAAAAAATCTTGTATATGGTGGGAAAATAAACCAAATGATCATATATTGAAGGTAGCATTATGGAGGGCTGATGTTTGATAAAATTTTGCAAATGTCGTACTTTAGTGCTAGTTATTTCGAGCTGTATTTGGTTTGCATGGTATTTAGTTCATATGGTAACAAAAAAAGTTCCTTCGTACAATAAAATAACTTATACTACAAAATTCTTTCACTCGGTTATTTGGAGTATGCTCCCATGAGCGATCGGTTGGTAAGTCGACAAGTAGTTCTTATATTACACAAGCCCAAAAGGACTATGATGTATAGACTTTATGCAAACCTAATTTGACTACTAGTGAGTTGGCATGCATGTGGGCCAAGGAAAATAGGGGTATAGAAAAGAATGTTTGGCTTCAGAAGAGTGGTGCTACCTCTTGGATGTAATCCGATTTCAGTTATTAGTCACCACCAGGGCCTTAAACATTGCATTATGGATGATTGGTCACATGATGACATCATGAAGATAATGTTATAACTGGGGAGAGTTGTTGTTAACAAGAATTCATGAGTGAGACTCTAAAAAAAAAGGCTTTTACAAGACCCAACATGCCATTGGGTTGTTTCTCGACGCAATGTATGCAATCTATTTTGGAGGGTAATGAGTTATGATACCTTTTATGATCTCGCTTGGCCATCTATGTTTCGATGGAAGCACTCGGCCATTCCTTTGGCTAAGGCTAAAGATGATCTTCCACCTCGATGAACTTCTAAAGAGTGGAAACAAGTTTTGGTTGAGGAGCTCCGCCCTCTTCAGGGGAGATGATGATGGTGGTGAGAAGGATGAAGGGGATTTTAGTAACAATGAAAACGAGTAGGATAATGATGATAATGATAATTATGACAACAAAAAGGCACTGCGGCTATAAAATTCTTATCTCACCTCTTTTGGTAGCATATTCCCTTCTTCCTTACACAAGCTTGTGGTTTCTTTTGTGTCTCTAGTCTTATATGTTGCAATCCCTATTGAGTTTGTTGTAGTCACTCCATTGCCTACGGGGGATGAAGGACAACAAATAGAAGATTGGTTGAATCAACTTTCGGCACCCGATAATCCGGTTTTGGATGATTCCAGTCAACCCTTGACGGACACATGAGCCGGATGTAGCCACTAAAGTAGAGAACATTCGTTTGGGGGATGAAGCCGATTCGATTTCTTTGGATGCAGGTCTTTCTTATCTTGGGCCACTCTTGGTAGTGAGTTTTCTCCTTTGCATCTCCCTTGGCCATGTACTAACATCCCAAATGAGACATTGTATCAATTTATGTAGAATTTGGGGCCCATGGCACACACTTTACTTGACATTGCCAACATGGTCAAGGGCTTAGATGTGACTATCTCGCAGTCCCAAGTGATTTTGAATGAGGCAGCTCACATTCGGAAATTTATGGAAGAACATTGTCCTATTAGTCTGTTTGCATTTTTGTGAACCAATGGTGACATGAGCATAATACTCCAAAGATTACCTAGCAGTGGCTGCCTACTAGGACCGCAATTGCTTTTCCTATTCATGGTGTGTTTGAATCATTACATACTATTGAACTTACATTCCACTACCAATATTTGATGCTATGGTCGACTATGTGTGAGCAACACCAACGCGAATGAGGAGGCTAAATTTTTTCTTGAAAATGCTGAATTGCGGAGGGGAATAACATGCTAGATTTTAGGAGAATCTTTGCCAACAGACTTAGCTTACTCAGAATTAGGCTTAGAAGGTTGTTGATGTTCGATAAAATCTCCGAATCTGAGAGAGAAAATACTCAAATTGTCTTAATTCTTCATAATTGATTTATTCAAAAAGTTAGGTTACATTTATAGGCCTCTTGAGGCACTAACTAAATTCATAACCACCTACATACTTAATAACCACTCACCAAGCTAATCACTATGTGAGATCTAATTCCTAACATCCCCCACCCCCCTCTTAGTGCTCACATGGGTGAATACAACAAACAAAATGGACGTCGGGTTCACCCGATAATGCGTTCGCACAAGGATAATTTTGACATTTTAACAATTGCTGACATACATATTTTATAGACACCGACAACTAGACTACATGCCATTAAAATTTTGACTATTATAACATTGATCACCTATAATAGAACAATAGGTTTATAATACGACTAAAAGCAATAATCATAGGCTTTAAAGTTTAAACTATAAACATAAACCTAAAAAAAAATGACACTAAAAGAAACTTGACAACAATGCTAATATAAAAAAACCGAAACAAAGACTTAACAAACTATTTAAAAAAAAAACAAAACATATTAACTAAAAAAATATATATATATAAATCCAAAAAAAAAAAATCGAACCCTCACAAATCAAGCAATCAAGATGATGCCTCCATTGTTCTCTGTGAACTTCTCGGCCAACGTAGACACAAGCTTGACCTTGACAACAAGGGCCTGAGAAGGCAACTGACCCTCGTTGAGAACCTTGAAATAACCGAAGTGGGTAACATCTAGGAAGGGAGGTTGTTAGGGGAGACCCTAGCTTTGGCCTCGACATGTTCAAGAACCAGAGACAAAAGTTTGTCGAGGTTAATAATAGGGCAAAAGTAGTGATTCTTCGGCTTGGAGAAATGCCTCATACCAACCTCACTGAAGTAGCCAGGCTGGTATTTGTCGAATAGAATCATGTGGTGGTACATACCTGTTGCGTTACCCCTTCCTCCTGGGTGCTTCCCATGCTTGCGAATATGGCCATGGCTTACGCTCACGTAACCTCTCTTCTTTTGGTTCTTCTTCATCTGGGTTGTCATTCTTTATTCTCCTTTGCCCCCTGCTACCCCCCATGCCGGTTACAACTACTGTAAAATTGAGTATTGCAAGTAGGGGTTTTATGTTCAAAACCCTACTTTTGATGAACCCTGACCGTCCAAAATGAAACATCGAGATGATATTTCCTGTGGGCTTATGTGGTTCTTGCGAATTGTAAAGATGGTTTTGATAATGCGAAGCAACAAACCCTAGACCCTAATGGAATTTTACATCTCCTTATGGGACAAGGGTCAAAGTGCTTGTTCATCAATCCTTAATGTAGGTAGATCAATATGGACTTGGGAGACATGCATTGTGGACAAGAAACCAATAAGTGTAGCACTAGTTTTCACTAGACAAATCACATCTTTACCTTGTATTTCAAAAACCTCAAGCCACATAGACGTAGTCTCACTTCTAGTAAAGAGGTAATGGCCAACAAATGTTGTATCCCATTGCTTCACTGCTAGTGATTCGAGTCTACAAAAGATAACCTATTGCAATGAAAAAAAAAAGACAATGGGGTTCGCACGTGGTCCGCATTGCATAGCTGATGATAGGGACAATAAAAGAACGAAGGATTGATGAACAATGGTGTTTGCATGTGGTCTGCACTGAGCCATTGTCTGCCCCTTTACAAATTCAAATATTTGTTAGAGAGGCCTCTCACGAAACCTGCTCTGATACCACATGTTGGAGAAAATCTCCAAATGTGAGAGCAAATGCTCAAATTTTCTTAATTCATCATATTTTTTTAATTCAAAAAGGTAGGTTACATTTGTAGGCCTCTTGAGGCACTAACTAAACTCATAACCACCCACTAAATTCACAACCACCTACATAACAAATAACCACTCACCAAACTAATAACTATGTGAGTACTAATTCCTAACAGTTGAGTATGAGCAGGAGCTAACACATATGAAAGGTCAACTGGCTGAGCTTGAGTTGGTACATGGTGACAACAATCAATTGAAAGGCAGGCTGCAGGAGGTTGTTCACATTGGACAAATGTTCATAGGAGCGTAAAAGTTGTAGTGGAGCATAATAGTTGTAGTTTCCCATTTTACGCTCCACCATAACAATTGGGTTTGACGGTTGTGCTTAACTGACAAACATTTGTCTTCTATATTATAAATAGCAAGTTGAATGTTGGGGTAAGGGTGCTAATGTGACAGGTCCTCCCAGTAGCAAGCATTGTACTATACACTACCTAATGCAATAAAACTGTTGTTCTCTCATATTATTCTGTTCTATGTTCATGGTTTGTGTTTATAATTCTTTCAAAAGTATTCTCTTGATAGTGTAGCTTTTTGTAGCAACACTTATGTACTGTTTTCTTGACGAGGCTAGTTTGGGGAAAATGTTGTTAATTTGCACTAGAAATCTAGTTGTGATTTTGGTACTGGTTACAGACTTTATGATTATTTATTTGGTTGAAACTATGCTTCTGACTCTCTTTTGTGAATCATACAGTCGCATAAAGCCTGCCTAATAACCTGATAAAAGGTATATTCTCCCTAGTCTCTTTTGAGAATCATGAATATGGTGACATAAAGCCTGCCCAAGTGACAGCAGGTGACATTTCAAATCGATAACCTGATGAAAGGTACAATAGGAAGTACAAAATGACTTACGTATTTTGATATTTGTGATTTAACTTTGACAGTTTAGATTCTTGATTGTCCACGAGTGGACATGGGCTGTTGACTAGTCCTTTCTCAAATCTGAAGTTCTACTCCAATATTCCAGTATAGTTTTTTTTGGATTAGTAACAAAAATACCTGAATAATTCAGTTAAAATTCTGGTTCTATCCAAAACAAATGTGTATATATGTCCTGTCCAATCCTCGACCTAATACTCTCTAAATTGAGGGAGTCTAAATAGTAAATACAACTGATTTTATTTGGCCATGGAAGGTTCATGGAATTGTTGAGTAAAAGTTATAGTTACCTAAGTCTCGGGAGCCAGGGGCGGGGATGCAGAGCAGTGTTTCCAGGATGGCAATTTTTTTTCCAGATTTTGGAGATGGCTATTAAATGATATAAAAATATTAATATTTAAATATTGTAACTTTATTCAATGAAATTTAGGGGTTTAAACTTTTTATAATGCTTTTCAAGGTACTTTTGGGATTAGGGTTCAATGTTTTTGTAAAAATAACAGATTTTTTTTTGTTTTGGGGGTGATTCTGTTTTAAAGTAAAAGCATCGGGAAAAATAAAAAAATTATTATTATTTTTTTTTAAAAATTGGGGGTGTCCTCTCCAAGTCCCCAAGTCCCCAAAATGTTTGAGACGTAATCAAAATTTAGGGGGCACGTTTCTGTGTAACACTGGTAAAAGTTTGGGGTTCTATGTATAGCTGCAGCTGATCTTCTCTCTTTATATGCATAGATGTTTTATGGATTTATTTTGCATGCTTGGAAGAAGCAACTCTATAGAGGGTTTATTTGAGCACTTTATTTTTGTGAAGCAACATCAGTCCTTTTCTATTGTTAGTTCAGAATATCGACCCCAATGCACATTTTTTAATCTTTTTACTTCTGAGAAAGTGGCTATAAAAATAATCCTTTTATTGGAAAATATGCAAGTTGTGACACTATTACATACAATGGGACACTATTACATACAATAGGTGGATGAAGTATAATTTAGGAGCTCCGCTGTTATAAGGAGTTTTTGATTTGAAAATTTCTAATGAATTCGCAGGTTCAAGCTGTAGCATGGAATTCCAATCAGGCAACAGTTCTTCTTAGTGGATCTTTTGATCGTTCTGTAGTCATGGTGAGAGATGCAATCCCGGCTATTTTTTCCCTTGTTTGTTCACATTTTTCACAAAGACAGAGGTTTACAGCATGCTACAAAACATTTACTTTTCATAGTTATTACTTTCCATAGTTATTACGAAACATGTACAACATGTGCATACATTGGGCTAGTTTGTTAGTTAATTTTGTACTTTATACTAATTAAACTAATTGCTACATTTTGGACTATAGTTGAATTTTTAGTTTTTCTTAAAACAATGATAATGGAGGGTCTATATCTTTTTATGATAGGTTTTCAAGGTCTTTTCACAGCTTTAAATATGTTTTGAATGGATAGTAAATGTATGTTGTAGAAGTTAATTCCTTTAAACTCAATAGTAGCAAACATTGGGTGTATGCTATGCCTTATGTTGTATACATTTTGTTGCTCAAGTTATGCAATGATGTTTTCCTGTGGACAGCAAGTGTGCTACGTAATACTGATTTGGAAAGTTACTCCTGGCAACACATGTATTGAAGCCAAAAGTTTCATGTTACACTCATGGAAAAGCACAAGGATTTTCCGGCAACTGGCAAAATGAACGTATTAAATTAGATAGATCTACAATAAATAAATAAGTACGCAATTCAAGGTGGCAGCTGTTTGGTTAGGCCCGAGGGTGCCTTAGTATTTTGAACTAAGCTGAAGACCAGAACCAAATTCCCAATTATTTGATGACCTCCTAGTACAAAGGGCATCTATATGTATCTACAGGAGCCATGTCTGTTATACCTTTCTGTCAAGGTCATTATGAATTGCACCGTTGGGCTGCTCTCATTTCCAGACAGTTTCGAAAATGCAGTCTCACCAGTTTCCAGCAAGAAGGTTTCCCCTCTTCCAGGAGGCTGGAAATGCCTGTTCGAATATGAATAAACAATTTTGCACTCACAGGAAACAGCCCAGATTAAAAAAAATAAAAATCTACTAAAAAATAACTAAAAGTTAAGAACAATGCAAAGAAGAGTGCTGAGGAACAGACAACAATCGCAGCAGCAATAATGATTCTTTTTTCATTGCAGCAGACGGTGTTCTGTTGCAGCAAAAGAGGGAAGGGTTTTTTCAACAACAAAGGGTACCTTTTATCCAAGTGGCAGGTGGCGTTTGAAAATATTAGTCTTTGATATAGGTTTGAATTATAAACTTTAATGGTTGATTTTTTTTAAATATTTATAGTAAATATTGTTGAATATATATTACTAACTCCTCTGACAATCTCCTAAAACCGGGTAGGTGGCCTCCCTCTCTTGAACTAGTTACTACACCCATTGCAGATGATTTCTTAGGAAATATCAACATTATCGGATACTCCAGTTGCAGGCCCTGGGAGTGCGTAGGGATACGGCTACGGCGATGGGAGCACGGGGAGACGCCCAGGGAGCATGCCTGGGCTGCGGATACGCCCGAGTACGTCGTGACGTACTCGGGCGTATCCGCAGCCCAGACATGCTCCCTGGGCATCTCCCCGTGCTCCCGGGTGCAAAAAACGAGTTCTTTTAATTTTTTTTTTTCAATTTTGCCTTTGAAAAAGTCAAACATGGACTTCAAAATGCAATTAAAAACAAAATAAAGTGAATTCCCAACCCTAAAAGCAACATTAATACTCATTTTATAACAAGATAACAATACATTGCTCTTTCATTTGTATTTTTCTCTCTCATTGCACATTTGTTCACTCGTTATTTTTTTCAGTTGCATAAGCTTGAAACTCCTTCCTTGTGCTAAACCTATGCCATTGCTTCAACCTATTTGGCGCCAAGAGCTTGAGGAGCTTGCAAGGAAGAAGATTTGCTGATTTAAGGTAAGTTTTTTAGATTTGTGTTTTTCTTTTTGTTTTGTTTGTAACTAGTTTTAATTTTAATTGTTTTGTGTTATTCTTTTAAATTTTAACCATTATTTCCACAAATACCAAATGCAATGATTATGTTTTTTATTTTATTGCTATTAAAATAATTTTAATAGCAATTTTTTTTAATAGTTTTTACCGTTAAAATTTTAATAGCAATTTTTTATTTTTTACCAAGGGCTGTAGGGATTTGTCAGAAATTAGAATGTCTCAGGGTGCAAGTGCTAGTTCAGTGGGGCAAGGGATAACCCTTAAATCTAATCCGCGAATGCCTCTTTGGAAGAATGTGACAATATTAGAACAAATGCCTGGTGAAGGGTGTTTTCATTGGCTTTGCTTAGAGTGTAATGGTAAATTCAAGAGCTTGTGTAGTTGAGTGAAAGATCATTTGTGTGCGATTTTTGGCACTGAAATCAAAGTTTGTGGTGGGCCAAGCATAGGTGGAAGGCCGGGAAAAGGCTTGCCATAGGCAAAGATCCTTTCATACATCAAAGAGCAAGAAGAGGCAGATGTTGTGGTGCAAAAATTGAAGCATCTTTTGAGAAAAAAAGGATCACCACCTGTTGATCCAACTCGTGCTAATGTGGTGACCCCATCACACCCCTTTCTTGCTACACCCGTTGCGGTCGAAGAGGAAGAGGATTCATCTCTTGGTCGCAAGAGAACAAAAGATGCAAGCCCATTGGAGAGGGCATTCCAAAATGAATCTAGGGAGATAGCGGAGCAAAGCATCACGCGTTGTATTTATGCATGTGGGCTGTCATTTAATACTGTTAGATCACCATACTGGCAGGAAATGGTGAGATCTATCAATGCTGTCCCTAAAGGGTTTGTCACCTTAGGTTATGAAAAGGGGCACGCCATGTTATTGACAAAAGAAAGAAAACACATTGAAGATGCATTGAAGCCCATTAGGGATTCATGGATTGAAATAGGGGTGGCCATCATTTCCGATGGATGGAAAGATACGGCAAATAGGCTATTGATTAATGTGATTGCAGTGAGCCTTAAATGGGCAATGTTTTTAAAAGCCGTTGATTGTGAGGGGTAAGTGAAAGATGCACAATTCATTGTTGACATCCTAATAGAGTCCATTGAGGCAGTGGGGCCTCAAAACGTTGTCTAAGTTGTAATGGACAACGCTAAAAATTGCAAAACTGCGGGCATGTTGGTTGAAGCAAGGTATGGGCATATATTTTGGACACCTTGTGTCGTTCATTCTCTCAACCTTATGTTACAAAAGTTGGGAATAAAAATTGATTGGATCAAACAAGTCTATGAGGAGGCGAATGAGATCCAAATGTTCAAAACCAACCAGCACATGTCCGAAGCCATCTTCAGGACCTTCTCAAAATTGCAGTTGTTAAAGGTAACTCTTAATTTAATTTAATTTAATTTTATAAATTTGTAATTTGTAGTATTTTTATTTTTGAACAATTTTTAAAGTTTATTAATTATTTGTTTTAATTTTGTATTAGGTTGCTGAGACTCGATTTGCGTCACACCCTCGTCTTGAGATGACTTGTTAAGGTGCGTGAGGCATTGAATAGCATGGTCATCAACAACCTTTGGGGTGTATGGAGGTAGGCAAATAGTGAGAGGGCCACAAAGGTGAAAGGGTGGATTCTTGATGATGCGTGGTGGGAACATGTGGAGTATTTGCTGAGTTTTACTGAGCCCATTGTCAACATGTTGAGATGTGTGGACATGGATCATCCATGTTTGGGTGAGATTTATGATGGAATTGACTCAATGATTGAGAACATTAAATCCATCATAAATGCCAGAGCAAGATCCCATGGAGAGGTTCTTCAAGGAAGTGCAGTCGCATCTCATTGAAAGGTGGAACAAAATGACCACCCCATTGCATTTTCTTGCTTTTGCCTTGACACCCAAATACTACAGTGCAGAGATTCTTTCTTTGCTTAGGAGGGTCACACCATATAGGGATGTTGAAGTTGCCGAGGGATATAAGGCAACATTCTCTAGAATCTTTCCCAATCTAGAGGTAGAAGACCAAGTCAGAGAAGAGTTTATGCATTTCATAACCTCGGTGGGTCACTCCTTTGGTGCTATCCGTGACAAGTACAAGATGGATGCTCACTTTTAGTGGTACCTCCGTGGGCAAGCATCCGCCTACCTTCAACCACTTGCAATAAAAATTCTATCACAAGTAAGATTTTAATTTTTTTACTCTACCCTTCATTTGACCTTTTCAATGTTTTGTTTTAAGTTTTAACTTTTAGTCTTTTAAATTTTAATTTTTTATAAATTCTAATTCACTTTGTGGCTTCAATAGGTTGCAAGTTCCTTTTCAATTGAGTGGAGTTGGGGCAACTATGGCTTTATCCACTCAGTTAAACGCAACAAGTTGGCTGCAAAAAAGGCGGAGGATTTGGTTTATGTGCATTCCAACTTACGTTTTGTCTCACATAAACAACCTCAATACAAGGAAGGGCCAACAAAGTTGTGGGATGTGAACCCAAAGGCTGCTGATTTAGATGCCTCCCGTGCCTCCCTTTCTTTATTTGACACGGAGCTAGACGGTACTTCACACGACTTGCATAGTGGAGCTAGTGGGAGTGGCACTGCTACTGCTTGTGGTTCTAATGAACCACATGATGAAGACATTGTAGGCAAAGAAAAATATAGTTAACAATGAGAATGCTGATTTGTCTTTATTTTTGTTCATACATTGTAACATTTGCACCATGTACCTGTTATAAAACCAATATAAGTTAGACTATTGAATATTATGATATTTGGCATTGAATTTTGAGTATATATTTTGTGGTTATTTAACTTATTTGAAGTTATTTTGTTTTCGATATGCATATTATGTGGCTAATTTTGCTTATATGGCTATATTTTTATATTTTTAATTTTTTATATATATTTTTGTACGACCATATCCATTCGTATCCAAACCCCCCAAAAAAAATTCGCCGTATCCCCGTATATGATACTCGTACATGTATCCATATCGGCAACTTAAGGAAATATGGAAGAAACAATCCTTTTGTGGTCCATTTTTTCAGTAAGTCTTGAGTGGATTGACGAACTCGTAAGGAGTGGCAGGTTAATCTTGCTACTTGCTAGAAAATCAGTAACTGCAAATCTAACCACACACCTAGGATAAATTTTCTTACCAGGAGATTCCTTTGGATATAAACATAGATTCTACTTGAGTCCCAACTCCCAAAAACACAAAATCTGTTTTGAGATACATGTATTGCCCACAATTATGCATTTTGAGTTTCTCAAATCCTAACGATGAGTCAAAAGACATTTTTTGAGAAGGTATAGAAGAGATTGTGCAAAAGTTTCTTGTTGAGTGTTTAGTCTATCAAAAGGAGTAAAGGTGTAACCATCAAGATTTCGAGACTTCTGCGGCACTTTCCTTCCCAATCAGTGACGGGATAAATCTCCATGTTATTTATTTAAGGCTTCCCAAATTGGATGACAAGAATATTATACTAGTGGTGTTTGGCTGGTGATGGAGGTGGCAATTAAGAATAAAATCCCCTAGATGGTCTTCTTATTGGGGTCTTAGTTTCTTTACAGGTTGAAGAAATCATAAACTGTAGTATGCATTCAAAATCTTAGGGCTTTCTCTAAGTCATCCCCCTTTCAAAGGATGTCGTATATCACAAAAACTGATTCGAAGGGCTCTGAAATATCAAAATACAAAATTGTATCGAAAATTCCAACATTTTCAAACATATTTAGTCTAAATTTGTCTTAAAACTTGCACTTGGAAAATACTCAGCAGCCCAAAATATTGACTCAGACTTGGGACTAGACAAAAACACGGATATTTAAAAACTATATAAATTCATAAAATATTACTACATAACATGTGAAATGCTATTAAAAAGCATAAAAAATGATTTTAAGACCAAAAAAGAGTATAGTGCACATTAGTGCACCATAACATCATATGACGATTGATCATCATCATAAAAAATTACAAATCCATAAAATATTTAATAAAATTTTCTACCTCTCGTAGGTCCCTAAAGTCATCAGTTGTGCCCTGGAAGTGTAAGGTGAAGGTTCTTCCTCAAGAACAAAATCATCCTCAAACATGTCATCAGCATATCCAACCCCTTCCGATGCTTATGCTTACGTTGCTACTTGCACCTTTGCTTGTGCAGCTCCTTTCTTTGCATCCCTCGCAAAATTTGTGATCTCCTTCTGGGGAAACACGGGCTCAACATCCTCGGCAATCCAATTAGAGTATTGATTGATGTCATCCAAGTTTGTTGCATTGTGACTCTTCTTCCCTTCCATGTATTTGACCCAAAGACGAAGATTGTACTGCATAAATAAAGGTCACTTGAGGCATTGTTTGTCAACTTGTTCCGCTTCTTCATGTAAATGGCCTCAAACATTCTCCAATTTCTTTTACATCTACAAGAGCTACAAGCCTAGCACAAAATACATATGGCCAGCCTTTGAAAATTTGGCGTTTTTATACTATAATCTCCCCACCACAAATTTGCAAATAGTACATT
Organism: Torreya grandis; assembly: GCA_037957365.1. Taxonomy (NCBI): domain Eukaryota; kingdom Viridiplantae; phylum Streptophyta; class Pinopsida; order Cupressales; family Taxaceae; genus Torreya; species Torreya grandis. The sequence goes on along the minus strand of JARHVA010001687.1, from coordinate 1,081,791 downwards.
TATAACTTTGTAAGTAAACTAGAATTGCATTTATTAAAAAAGTCTAGTATTTACGAGACTACAATCAAAGGACTCAGTTTTTTTACCTGGATGTTGGGTCATTGTCCTTTGAATGCATAGAGCCGAAGAAAAGAACCTCCCTTATGCACCCTTCTAAATTTGCAACTCATCACAAATTGCATCTCTAAGGGTTTGATCAGGCATCATCCTCTCTATGCATGTGTTGAGGCCATCCATAACCTTGTTGTTAGCCTTAAAGGAATTGGAGAAGAGAAATTTGGGGTGTAAGTAGTAGGCTGTTGTGTGTATATGTTGGTGGAGATGCTCATTCCATCTCCGATTAAGTATGCACCGAATGGGTTCATATTTTATTTTATTTTTCCCATATAATGCACTATACCCCCTTGGCCTTGTCCATGGCCTCATACTAATAACCCATTGGATTTGTTTGATCATCCACCAAGTGTAAAACTCTGACCAAAGACTCTACCACCTAAAACAAAACGGTATTAAATTTTAAAATGAAAAATTAAGAGAAATTTGAATTAAAAAATAATAAAAATTTAATGATAAATCATAAATCTAACTTCTATAAATTAAAATTTATTAGTTTTACAAACTTACAAAGTAAAGATTTTATTACTTTGTAAGTTTGTAATCGTTAAGTTAAAATTTACCTTAAGGATCGTGTCTTTGCTGTTCGCAAACTCATTATCAAAAGACGGTCTTCATGACCCTTTCCCCTTCAGCGTTCCTAGAATACGGAGAATTTTATTACTTTGTAAGTTTGTAATCGTTAAGTTAAAATTTACCTTAAGGATCGTGTCTTTGTTGTTCGCAAACTGTGTTGCAGGGGTACGCCCCCCAGCCTGACGCCTCCTGTTCGGAGGTGCCTCCGTCTTGGGGATGCCCGGGGGCGTCCCGGAGGCGCCCGCCGGCATGCCGGAAACGTTTGGCACGCCGGCGGGTGCCTCCGGGCGTACTTGGGGCGCCTTAGGGGCGTCCCCGAAATTTTCCGGCGACTATCGCGGAAATTAAAAAAAAAGAAAACGCGCGAAAAAAAAACCCTAAAAACCATAGTCACAAGGTTCGGCTAGATCTCTGCCGAATCCGAGAAAATCCGAATTTTTTTGGGGGTCCAGATTAATGCGTCAAGTTCGGTTCGACGAACCATGAAAATAAATTTTTTTAGGTATATTAAAGCCGAATGCAGACTGCAAAGAACGCTCAACGCAAGCTCGACTCAGCAGGGAATGAAGGCGGTTGGATAGGACGAGTTACGAACGGGAATGGTAGAAGCAGCTGGAGCCTAGGACGATCGACGGAGCAGGGTGAGGTAGGTGGTATAAAATTTTAGGTTAATGTTTATTAAAATACAAAATGATTTCGTTTTTTTTTTAATTATTTTATTTAAATTTTATATATTATAAAATATAAATATTAAATGTAGTTTAATAGTTATTAAAATTATTTTATTAAATAAAATAAAATTCAATATAATAAAATTTAATTTTTTTAAAAATATAAAAATAATTTGAATAAATATTATAAAATTTAATTTATAATTCAAATATTAATTATTTTATTAAATAAAATATTAAAATCTATTAATAATTTAATTTATTAATTTATATTTTGCATTATATATATATATATATATATTGAACCGTATTTTTCCGGATTTTTTTTGAACTTTTTCAAGAAGTCCGGATTCTGCATTTTTTTACCCTTTCGAATGCATTCGGATTTCCGAACCTTGTGACTATGCTAAAAACTTAATCGATTTGAGCTTTGGCTTGAGGCCATTGTTAGGATTGTCGATTCCCGAATCCCAACTCACCCACCCAGTAACAGAGTTGATTACATGTATTTTGGCTTTTTCTGATTGTTCCTGGAGTTGTTCTCCGAAACTATTGGATCTAGCCGCCCTTTGCTAGTTCGGTTTACGCTTTTGCGGATGGTTCCGGGAGTGGACCTTCGGAATGCTGTCGGAGTTGCCATTTCAGTGCGATTTGCCCAACTCGAGCCTGAGCTAGGTCGATCTAACGAGTTGCACTTGGAACAACGAGCTTGATCGTAATTGGACACTCGAGTTGGGAAAGAAATACTGAAAGGATGAGGGAAACCATGTTTCCTTCTCCTTAAAGCGGGATCAAATTAATTAATTTTAAATTTTTCATTTAATATATATAACTATTAAAAATAAAATAAAATATAATATTAAAAATTTAAATAATATTAAAAATTTAAACTAAATACTATTTAGTTTTTACGTTTTTAATATTATAATTTATATTTTACTTTAAATTTACAGTTTACTATATCTTTAGGTAGTATTTAAATTTTATTTTTAATATTTTTAATTTTAAAATTCTTTTAAATATATATATATATATATATTTAAAATATATATATAGAGACGTACCCACGACATATCCAAATCAAGGTTTTTGAAAAATGACGTACCCGCGTACCCGAATCGTACCCGTACCCGTATCTAAACAACGTAGTTCGCAAACTCAGTATCAAAAGACAGTCTTCATGACCCTTTCCCCTTCAGCCTTCCTAGAATATGGAGACTCCAACCATTGAGTGCTCAAAAATATCTACGTAAGAGATGTTGGTGCTCACAAACTTGCCAAACTCTAATAACAACCATTCAGAAAAACACTGCTTAAATAAAGGATTCTGGTGAGTTTATGAGCACCCTACCCCAAAACTGCTTGTCGAAACAACAGACCAACAAACAATTAGAAATTGGAAGGATACAACATGCTAAGAAAAAGTGCCACCTTCATGGGGAATCAGAATGCAATACAAGCCAAAAAAAATTCAAAAACAATGTAGATAGGCATGCAGGCATTTGGAAAACAGCACATGGGCTTAAAATTAAAAGAAAATAAAGTAAACCATTCAGCAACAATCTTTTAGCTTATATTTTTACAGGAGCTCCACTGAAGCGGTTGCCTTGGCAGGAGGATGTAACGACGGCTGTAGAAGGGCCAGCTCCCTCGGCTGCAACACCTCCCACATTTGCCTAGCTCACCATTTTCTTGATCTGCTTTGCTTCTGCTTCACACATTTCCCTTATCTCAAAGACTTTCAGAATTTTATCTACATCTGCATTGGACAAAACGTACAAAACCTTCAGCTCCTGCTTTGACATAATGGGGCATGTGTAAATTGATGTCAAGTCCTTATCCATGTTTGTCCTGGTTGCAAATGCTTCCTCAAAGGCCTCATCATCATCCAAATCCAACTCACCTTTTTTCCAACATCCCTTTGCCTCTTTTGCGATTTGAAAGGAATTCACCTTAGCAAAGGTAGAGTGTGAGTGCACCACCAAGTGGCCTTACCCTCCACCTTCATTATCTTCTGATCTCTAATAAAAATTTTCAGCCTCATGTGGTGCTGCCAGCAGCCTTTAGACACCTTGACAAAGACTTCACCTCTGCCTTTAGCAGAGTTAACTCACCTTCCATGTTTTGCTTGCCTACAACTGCTTGGGCTTTGAAACCTTGTTCATAATCCAATATAATATCTCCTTTATTACCGAGGTGGCCAAATTATTTAGACAACGCTGCTCTAGAGAGACAGTAGTCCTCTTCTCACGTTTGCAAGACCATGAGTCCCAATTACAACCTTCATTATTGACCCAAAATGCATTTTTGAGCCTTCCGTTAGAAACAACCTCTCCCACTAGTGTATCAATGTTAGTCATTTCTGCCGTATCTAGCTCCATAACTCTGTGCATATGTAATAAATTTAAGCCTTCTACCACCATAAGTCTTGAAAAATCACTTGAGAGAATAAATAGGGAAGAAACACACACCGAAAGGACAAATAATGGTCTGAATCAAACAAAATTTGACATGACTGTACAACCATGCCACAAGATTATCTTTGTTTCAAGAGTGAATCTTATGGCAGGCCATTGAAGAAGATTTTCTTTTTTTTGTACATGTTGAGTTTTTGGGATTTATTTTCATGTGTATAGATGTCAATGCAAAGAGGGCAGCCTCAGTCCTATTCCCGCAGCATTCCCACGGACAAGTCTTGCTTTCAAGAATTCTTTGATTTCTTTCCAGCTAGATGCCCTGAATCAGAGTAGATGGGGCAGCCTCCCAAAGTGGTTTCAAGCTTTTATTGGGACATGGGAAAGTTTGGAACACCTCCATTAGTGTTCTCGGTGTTCCCAGTTGAAACGCAACTTTTGGGGAAATTTTCCCCACACGTTTTCAGCAAAGGGTTAGTGAAGGAGTCAATGGTTTGCATCCTCCTTATTTTTATTGCATAAGCAATACAGGTTTCGGCCCTGCAACCCAATCTTTTGTTGGAGATATAATGGGGTTAGTTCATCATAGTTGATGTATTAATCATATAACAAGTTTATTAGGCAAGCATGTGTACGAGTAGTTGTAACAATTCGTTTAGATATTAGGAAATGTGAGCGAGTCTAGAGATTAGGATTGTTGAGTGTTCATGGTAGGAGAGATAAGGTGAGAGTCCTAGTCTGTAGGAGCAGTCATCTGTATAAGAAACACTATGTGATTGAATAAAATTAATAGATTGAATTTTTCCGATATGTTAGTAGAGTGGATATTCCTATAATTGCTAGACGATGTAAGAATCGTGAAGGGGCAGCCCTGGTTAGTATTGCCTCAAATAATGGCAATCTTGTAACTTTTAAGCATTGTTCACTGTACACAGTCCCATCTGTAATGACAATGGTAAGGTAATTAGGGACTCTGGATCTTGTAAACTGTTCAACAATCCCATCAGTTGCGGCCTTTACCAACAATTGCTGATTGTTAGGCCCCGTGCATTGTTATTACCAACCAATGCCTGATCTTTCCCTTGCAGTTCTGTCGGACAGATTGTCATTTCCATGCGTTCTACTTGCATCTATCTGACTGATCTTCAACAGTGCCTTGTGCACTGTCCTGGTTGTGTGCATTTTGTACAATGATCGTAATTGGCGTTGAAATATAGTCCTCAAAGCTCCATGCAAACTCTGCCATTTTGCAGTCTTTCTAGATCAATCATTCCATGCAAATTCTACCATTGCCCTCTGTCGTATCTCTTTGGGTTTATCTGTGTCTACTGCCACACTGTGCATTCTCTACCATCTGCTATATGTATGTCAAGATTGGCGATCCCAATCACCCCTGTGCAATTTGATCATAATCTTTGTCTACAGTATTTGTGCTCTGCAACATATCTATGTGGTTGCTTAGAAGTTAGTTCCATCACCATTGATTCTGACAACCATGCACATAAGAACTTTCCACAGTGCGTTGGACAGGCTCTATACACATCTACCTTCATACGTTTCATGATTTCATCTATATTAAACTTGTGATACCATGCCTAAGTCAGCTGGCAGTCAATCCATGTGTATCCGACATTTGAGTGTGCATTGCACCTGATATGCTAGCATGACTGTCACGTTATGCCATGTTATGCCAATCCCGTGTGCACTGTGCTTTGATTTCTTCACGTTCGATTTGGTAGGCCATCAACTTCAACGATGTAGCCTTAAAATAGCTTTTAGCTATAAGGTATATTCAACATAGTCTGCTTTTAATTATATAGTTTTCATTGTTAATTTAGTGTTGGTTATAGGGTTTTAAGTCGTGTCATTAACAAATTAATGAGAGTTTTATATATGGTTTTTATTTGGTAAAATTAAAAATATAGTCTAATAGTTTGCTGTTAGAGGTCTATATTCAAATAAGTGTTCAATTCCACATTTTTAGTTATATTTGAGTTATCTTTGTTTACTGCCCTGTTAGTCTGTAGTTTTTGAATAAACTAATGGCATGTCATCTATAAATTATCAAAGTCCAATTCCTATTGTAAAGATGCATTATCGGGAGAACTTGACGTCCATCAGAATGTGCTTGTCCATTATGGAGGGGGGTAATTTGTCCATTGAAATACAACATACAAACTGCCCTAGTTATTTGAGTTAAGTCGACAGGAGGCTGGTGGAAACAGAGGAAGGAGCCCAATCATGATCTTGAGTTCGCCACTAACTCAGAGATTGACAATTTGATATAGTGGCAAAATGAAGCACCAAAAGAAGACAATGCAATTGAAGAGTTGTATTCATTAGTGACATTGATGATGTACTCCAGCTACTAATGTTTCAAGAGAAACCTTATACAAATTGACTAAAGCCATGGATGGCATTCAATGCATTGATCACCATATTGTTGTTTGGTGATCAAGTGGCAACGATCAGGGACAACAACTGCTTACATGATGTTCGGTGAAGTGGACAACATCTACTAAAGACAGTGAGGACTCAATCCCAATATTTGATTTGTACCTGCTCGGTGAGGCCCAACCAACCAGAGGAGCAGAACAAAAGAGAAGTGGAGGCCCATGCCACACTTTCAATGAGTAGAGCATATGTCCCTACTCAAATATTGTAAGTGTTAGTAAGGCTTTGTTTGACTGATCTCAATGTGAACAATGTATGTCTATTCACAGTTCTGGATGGCATGTTTGTCTCTATCTATTTTTTTAAGATCTTGGATAAGCTTGTGTTCCTATCCCTGATCAGAGTTGTATTGAGGCCATTCCCGCTATAGATGTAATGTGAATAAACTCGGAGGATGTCCTAGTTCATGCTACCCTTGTTAGATTGGTGCTATGTTCCCATCCAATGTTTTTCGTCTCAAACTCGAGCATGTCTCAATTCTCTTGCATTACTTTTCTTGTCCATTTGAACTATGTACTAAGGTGGGGATGTTGGATATATAATGGGGTTAATACATCATATTTGATGTATTAATCATATAATGGTTTTATTAGGTAAGTGTGTGTACGAGGAGTTGTAACAACTTGTCTAGATATTAGGAAGTGTGACTGAGTCTAGAGATTAGGATTGTTGAATGTTTGTAGTAGGAGAGATAAGGTGAGACTTCTAGTTTGAAGTAGTCGTCATTTGTATAAGAAACTCTATGTGATTGAATAAAATTAATAGGTTGATTTTTTCCAATATCTTTGTCAATCTATTATGTGTTAGACTTTTTTCTTGCACAACCAACTAAGAAAAAGAGTTGGCCTTTGATAGTTTGCATTTTGTCCAAAGCACCTGTGGCCATTCCATAGATTACTCCAGGTATTGCGACGCTATTTTGTAACCATTGTTGACCATATAGCTACCTCACTTATTCCCTGTCCATCTTTAGAGTGTTTGGCCTTTCATCTAGAGGAATTCTTTGAGGCCTCAGTGTCCTCTCAAGCTGCAATGTGTTGTAGTGAAATTTTGCCATCTGGATTTCACTACCCATTTGAGGTATTTTCATTGATTCTTCTCTATGTATTCTCCCATAACACAAATAATATCTGATTAATGAGAATTTATTTTTAGGGGTATTTTTTCATAATTCTTACCATTTTTGAAGGAACCCCTTTGGATCCTTTAACACAAAGAACATTTAGTTTGGTGGAGCCTATAATACCAATTTTATCAAGGTGTAGTATAGTAAAGTGCACAAGTGGGGATTTTAAGCTAACCAAAGTACGCTAAACCATAAAATGGGTTACAAAAGACAAATCTAGATTAAATATAACAATGTAGCAACAAAATTATATCTGAAATTTGCAAAAATAAAGATTAAGATGCTTGAAACGTGACAAGGAGAGCCCATAGAGAAATACATGAATTATGACTTACATGTGTGTTTTCAGAAGCTGAAAACAGGTCCAAAAACAGTCCTGGAGCACACCCAAAAATTCGTTGATAGTTTGAAAAGTTGCAAAAAACAGTGCGAATCCGATTGATTTGATCTTGGTCAGGGCAGGATCGTAGGGGTTTGATCCTGACATGTTTGAGTTCAATCCTATTCAGACTAGTCAGATTTTCTTCTATTTCATTCTTCAATAAGAACATAATCATATCATCAATTTTCTTGGGGACAATCTTAAGATACTCTTTGAAAATCAACATCAAACATAAGGTCAAAATTTGGAACATCAATATCAGTTGAAGGATTGGCATTATGAACATTGGTATTGTTTTCACATCAGATTCGCCAATATGTTTTATCTAATCGGGAACTTAATGCGTAAATGACACTAAGTCAAAAAGGTAAAACTAGGGCACAATGGAGATCTAAGTAAATGAAATAATTAGTAATTAGATGTAAACTATGCCCAAAATATTGACCGATAGTACAATGAAACAATTGAACAAGCAATGGAAATGAAAGAGAGAAAGGAGACTAAAACAAACACGCTTGGGTAATTAATTCTGAATTTTGGAACTGAGACGAACTTCTGGGATTGATTGCATTGCAACATTGAGAATCTAACTGTGATCTACAACTAAGTCAGAATCGGCGGAGGGTTGATTATGTCTAGGTTAGGATTGGCAAAGGGCCGATTATGCCCTCTGCTATTTTATGGGCTTTGCATCTTTTAGGGCTGCTTTTGATATTGAGAATGATTTGGATTCTAGGCTCGCTTCACCGATTTAACCAACAAAACTCCATTATTTGCTTTGATAATAAATGTAAGCATAAAAAAATGTGCGCAAGTTAATTGGCTCAGGAAACCTCTCAAGGAGTTGCTGATACATATCTTGCGCGCTTGGAATCAAGACTCTATGTAGTTCTAGTGCTTGAGTGAATCCCAACCCAATGAGAAAAAGGACTTCACCTTTCCCTAGATAATCAAATGAAACTATATGTTTCTATATAACCTTTTTTTGGCCCAAGATGTGATGGCAAAAGACTTGGATTGATGTTGATGCATTGTAGACTCAATGTGCAGACACCTTAGACAAATGTCCATAACTCATGATAAGGCTTGATGATTGTGCACTGGACAAATGGCTTATAAGAGATCCGTTTGATAGGAGACCTTGTACCTTGGAGACATGTAATGGCTTAGGATAGTTTTGTATATATAGGGCTCTCCAGGACACTTGGAACATAGGTTGACCCTAGAGAATAATGACAAGCGAAATTCAAGGTGCAAGGGATTAGGGTAAGGTGGAATGGACCACAAAAGGATGAGGGTCAGAATTGACAGCGGGCTGGTTTTGGCTCTGAAGGCAAAAAGGCTTAGAACAAAGACCAAGTTGAACAAAGGATGATTAGATGGGGTCCTAATGTTGACAATTGGCCATAGTAACCAAGTTCGGAAATACAGCGCCGTTTGGGAGGGCAAAAAAATCTGAAATTCGGAATTCTTGAAAAAATTCAAAAAAATCCAATTTGGAATATATACATATATATTATATATGTGAGCATAGTTTGATAAATATGCAAAACTGACAAATATAATAAGAAATATTAATAAAATAATATAAAATATTAATATTATAAGATATTTATGGTTTTTGGGCATTTTTTTGTTCAAAAAACCTTTAAAAATAAAAAAAGTAAAATAATGATTTTTTGAAAAAAAATAGGGCCGACCCAGACAAACTTATCCGAGTCATTCAAAAAATCCGGATCTGCCCAGATTTTGTGCAGATTCGGCCGGATTTGGTAACTATGTAGTTGACAAATTTGAGGTGTATTTGAGGAAATCTAGATGAATCTAGGCCAATGGGACTCTAATATGGAGTGAGGATGTCTAACAATAGCCAAATGTACACAAGTGGCCTAGTTGCGATAAAGCATGACAAAGACGCAATGGAAAAGGCTCTTGTACTAAAATTAGGTGTATACACTAGGCTGGTCGTTTTAATAATGCATTTTCATCAAAAGAGACTTAGTTTGTAATGCCATAGCCTTTGAACTGCGGATCACAATGTTTTTAAGCCTTATGGTGAAATGTGATGCTCTCTATGGAGACAACTTTCTTATTTTTTATGTAGTGTACAATTATTAATTGCACAATTATTGTGGTAGTTATTCTCACATGTGTGAGAAGGGTTAGGTGTAACTTGGGGAATGATCTTACCTTTTACTCCACCAATAATAATCTCTCACTCACATCTTACTTTTTATTTAAGGACTCTCTGTTATTGTGGAGAGTAATGGAACTTAGAGTCATCTCCTGAGGCTAGTGGAGATGTAGTCTTTTATAAAGACCTGTTCTAGTGCAACCATTGTTGGGTGCACACATACATTGTATATTACACATAGTTAATACAATGTATCTTTATTGATGAATCTCTCTCTTATCTAAATAATTTGTGAATGGTGTCTATGTTGAATATCTATGAGTTATGTTGTCATTTTTAATATGGTATTAGAGTGGACTTTCTTGAGAAAATCAACAAGAGTTTTTGAGAGGAGATCGATATCACTTTCAAAGCTCTGTTGTCAAGAAGGTCAAGAGGAGGAAGAGTAGAGGAGCCTCAGGTACTCCAAAGTTCCACTGCTTAGTAAGCTTGAAGTGACAAGGATAAATTTTTATCTCTTCATCTGCTTCTATGAAACTTTATTTGCAATTCCCATCTATTTTGTTCAGATTCGGTTCATTCCTTTGGTTGGATTCATGTACCAATAGCAGATTTACATATGGAGGACTTTCATGGAAGAGATTTTCAGCTAGTTTTCATTCGATTTTTTCGGGTGGGTATTAGACATTTTCATTATGTTCAGAGTGCCAGAGAAAGTCAATTTTGACTTTTGTTTCTCTTGAATTTGACATGACAGGAAAATGGTCATTTCAACTCATCTGACATGTTTTCATGACCAGATTTTGAGTTTTTGTAGTACATTGTGACGAGCTATTAGCTCCTATGTTTGGCTACAAATTGGATCTAGGTCCATTCAGAGGGTATGTTTTTTTCACCTTGCATCTTTTCTTCATGTAGCATATTGGGAACTTGTGGATTTTGTTATGCTTTTTCTGCACACCTACCACATTAAGACTTTTGGAGATATTGGGTTGCTTTGTCTTCACTCCCTAGTTAGCATTAAGGGGTTGTGTGTACATCTAATGCTTCCTTGGTTGTTCAAGTATGCTATGTGCCTAATGATTGTTCCTAGCCGATGCAAAGACTAGTTGTTTCTTGGAGGAGCTCCATAGCACTCTATTTGCAATCTAGTTGTTTCTTGGAGGAGCTCCATAGCACTCTATTTACCCATGCATTTCGTTTAAACGAAACATGTACCAATAGTCAATTAGTCACACAACCAAATTCATGAAAGCTAGTTTTGATTCATTTCATATGAGGATTCTTCAGGTTCAACAGAAATTTACTTTAGCAGATGCATTGTTCTTTTTGCTCTTTCATTGTACATGGGTACCTCATTAGGCCTAGTTGCCAGGACCCATACATATGAGTTTAAGATTTCTTCATTTTTACCACATCACCTAAGCTGAACTTCAGGGGAGTGTTGGAGTGTGTCATATTCACACTTGATGTGAAGTCCACCTTAAATAGATGTGTTACCAAGATGTAATATTAATGTGGACACAATCATTAACTACACAATTAATGTGTGAGTTATCCTCACATGTGTGAGAAGGGTTAGGTGTAACTTTGGGGGATGATCCCACGTTTTACTTCACTAATAATAATTTCTCACTTACATTTTACTTTTCTTATATAAGGACCGTTTGTATTCTTGTGGGAAGTAATAGAGCTTAGAGTCATCCCTTGAGCTAATGGAGATGTAATCTCTTAGAGAGCCCTATTCTAGTGCAACCTTTGTTGGGTGCACACAGACATTGTATATTACACATAGTTAATACAATGTGTCATTATTGGTGAATCTCTCTCTTGTCTAAATGATTTATGTGGATGGTGTTTATGCTAAAGATCCATCAGCTATGTTTTCATTTTTAATAATTGCTTGTTATATCATGATCTCATACTCTATCACATAAAGCTGTTCAAGTAAAAGCTGGCATTTTGGATCTCCCTCCGGCAGTCAAGGTGCCCTGAATATTCATCTATGTTCACAAATTTCAAGAACTTATAAAAAAATAATTAAGGAAAAAATTGAAAGACAAGTTTTAAATTTTTAAGGATACAAGCATACACCAAATCAAGGTTTTCAAAATATAAATAAAATATAATCTGTAATTTTGGAGAACACAAGGAAAGAAAGTTATATTTATGTCCACAGATGGCTGTCAGTGCTCAAAAAGACTTGAAATGACATAAGATCTGGTGCTTAAGGGAATAGATGACATTTCCAATCTATGTTTAAAAAAATCCAAGAAAATGTAACAAGATCTGAAAGTTATGCTGAAGAACCATAGGAAAGCAGGGAAGATAAATGTTAATCTATGAAATTCAGAATAAGAGAGGACACATTTTGATTAGATTATCTGCCTATATAATCAAATTAAGAAGATGCAAAGTTCCCATTTTTATGATTGCTATTTAAAACCAAATCCCATGGTTCTGTGCAGCATTTACCATTGCATTCTCTATTGTTAGAAAGCTGTCTCTATATCAATATAAGTATGCTCCCCAAAATAATACTAAATAGAAATTAACACCTAAGATGTTTGTTTTGATACTGCCTTTTTGTGGTAACTTTGAAGGCAATACTTCTCATCATTTCTGTGATGAAACATTATCTTCTGCCTCCTGCACACAGTGAGTTTGGTTTTACTTTTACCAATTGAAATCAATAGGCACTTTAATTCCCAATAATTTGTGAAGAGCTCGTTTCTAGTTCATTGAAAGCAATCTGACTGAAAAGGTTTATCATATAGGTAATGTTTCACCGTCTAACCTTGCACTCACGTTCACAGAATAGCTTTGACAGGAAAACATCACGTGTGGAAACAATTCATAACTAGTTTGATGTTTACAGATCCCATGAAGTTTCAAGTCTGAAACAAAATAGGACAATGTTAATTGAAATCTACCTCATATTTGAAACAAAATAAGACAGTATTAATTGAAATCTACCTCATATTTTGTTTAAAATAATTCTTTTTGTTTGACACCATATTTAGCATGTAATGCAAAATAATAAAACATTCTATTGAAAGTAACAAACTCTATTTGACACTGCCATCTCAGCATGTAATTGCAAAAGTTCATTCTAATTCAATAAATTCTTTACATATGCCGAGGTATAAAAATATTGTTCAACTTTTTATTCTTGACAATTGCAATGCACCTAATTGCCCCATAAAAAGCCTGATCACTCTATCTGTCATGATCAGTTGGTTGACCTTTTCAAGCGATGTTTTGAGATTCATCTTAAAATGAGGTGTTTTGGGCTTAGTAAGTTGATAGCAGTGCTATCTCTCAACTTAAGAAAACAATAAACCCTGGTCCCCTAAGCGAACATTGTGGCCATGACCTCAAACATTTTATCCAATACAATGACTTTTAGGCATATATATTTCTCCATTTCTCAATCTCCAGCTTCTATTCGTTGGCTTTCTGAAACAAAATGCATCTTGGCAGGGTTATGATTGCATTAATCACATGTTTGTTCCCTCTATCTATTCCTATGTGAAACAGAGAGGCATGTAGTATTCCAAGCATAGTTCACATAAGCGGGAATTTTGGGTAATTGGTGGTTATTCGACAAGGGTGGTCGAAAACCAGGAATAACTGACAAAGGCAAAAAGTACTTGAATTTCACCCGAAGCAGATAGTATATAAATAAAACGTTTAATAAAATAAACATTTTTTTACTTTTAAGTTATATTTTATTTATATACTTTCAGGATGTTTGAGAGTGGTTTCGAACCTCTAGGAGCTATAATGCAAATTCTAGGTTTTGGAGGATCCTATCATATTTCAGACTTAGTCAGATTCCAGTGTTTTAGGGTTTCAGACTTAGCCATATTTCAGGGTTTCAAAATTTCAAGGAGACATCATAGGAGGGATGAAGGCTGTATGAAGGGATGTAGGTATGCTATAATAGTATGAGACCATCTCTCGCAAAGTGCCACAATTCGATCCCACCCCATTCCTTGGGCATAGATTTAAACTGGTACATTGATACTTATACAAAACTAAGGGAGATTGAGAAAGTCTAGTAATCTTTGCATAGGGAATGGGGTGGGGTTGACTTGTGCCACTTTAAGAGAGATGTCCTCATACTATTCTATCATACCTACATCCTTTCATGCAGCCTTCATCCCTCCTATGATGTCTCCTTGAAATTTTGAAACCCCGAAATATGGCTAAGTCTGAAACCCTGAAATATGGCTAAGTCTGAAACCCTGAAACCTTGGAATCTGACTAAGTTTGAAATATGATAGGATCCTTCAAAACCTAGAATTTGCGTCATAGCTCCTAGAGGTCCGAAACCACTCAAACATCCTGAATATAAATAAAATATAACTTAAATTATAAGTTTACATTTAGATAGGGACGTCTAGGAGCTATAATGCAAATTAGATAGGGACATCTAGGAGCTATAATGCAAATTCTAGATGTAAACTTATACTTAAATGTTTATTTTATTTATATACTGTATGGTTATCTAAATGTAACTGGCGAAAACTCGCAAGTAATCGGAGAGTACTTGCCAGTTTAAAAAAAATTGCGGTTTTTCAATTTTTGTGGTTTTGAGTGGCGGTTATTCGCCTGGTTGTTTTCTTAGAGAGTAACCAACCAACCGGCGGTTACTCGCCGGTTATGCCATCCATGATTCCAAGTAGGGTTACTCTATATATTTGTGTAAATGGGGACTGTTTTCTACAAGCAGCAAAACATAGTTTTAACTGTATACTATGTTGAGATTTAATTGTTCTTTCTGCATCGTTAATCTCATGGACCTTATCTTACCAAAAAGAGAGGGAATGAGGTTAATGGAGATGGCATAATTGTAGGTTGAGTTTCATCAGATATTTGTCCTTTCCTTTTTTTCTGTTCTCCTTCAACTTAAACTAAACTTATCATAAATTTTTGTTCTTTGTGCATTATTAATCTCATGGACCTTATCTTACCAGAAGGAGAGGGAATGAGGTTAATGGAGATGGCATAAGTGTAGTTTAAGTTTCGTCAGATATTTATTCTATCCTTTTTTTTCATTCTGCTTAAACTTAAACCAAACTTATCATAAAGTTCCAAAGGCCTTGATATGTGTATTTTCAGTCCTGTGCAGGTGAAGTAACTCCCTTGTTTTGATTTGAGTTAGTCCTTCGAAGTTTTATAACATCTAACAGACCAAAAACCTGGCAACCTTAAAGCTTTCAATTTCTAATTGTTCAGTTCCTTGTATAAAAATATATTGATAATATGACTAAGCCAGATCTCCATTGGGGTTATTCTTAGCAGTATTGCAGTGTTCTATTCCTTTCTTATATCGTAAATTTGTATGTATGGTCTAGTAGCTGGATTGCTAAGGCATGGTTTATTCCATAGCTTGGTCATGAAATTAAACACATGGAATGTGAAATTTGAACAATACATTAAGTGAAGTGAAAACTCCCCCTTGTCCCCACAAAGTCGGGTCTCTTACACCAAATTAAAATTTACCTTTAGCTTTATATGCCATTTCTACCACTAACCTTTGGGTCATTGTAATAGTTGGCTTGCTTATTTAGCAAAGCTAGTCTTTGTGAGTGTCTATTCTTAGAATATCAAACTTTTTTGCAGATATCTTATTTATGTTGTGATTGACGTACTGAGTTCCATTACTTTTTTATTTACCTAAATTGAAGCATTCAAGGATAAATCTCAAGTTTTATCATTTAATTATCATAAATTTAGGAAAACTTAATCTAGAAGACATGGACAGGTGGCAGGATTCACTGATTTAAATTCAATGATTGTAATTGTTTGGAAATTTCTCAGGATTAGTCTTGTATTTAAAAAGAAGGATATTATCGTTAAGGCTTGGTATATTCCCCCCCATTGTCCCCTCGTTTCCCAAAACAAATTTTTAATTCTACAGGTTGAGGACAATATGAGGCAGTATATATTGTCTTTATTCTGTTATTGTTGGTTGAGGATATGATGCAATATTACATGTTAGTTTTGTTTACTTATTTTGGGGAGATGCTTATAGTCATTGTCTAAAATTTTCTGAAACATCATAGATGGACATGAGGGCTACAACACACCCGGGAATACGGTGGCCAGTTCCAGCAGACGTAGAAAGCCTTGCTTGGGATCCACATACAGGTCACTCATTTGTGGTGAGGATGAATGGGGCAGTGCTTGTTCCTTTTAGTCCAAGGCTGCTTCCATCTTTTCTTTTTAAAAGCTGTTATGGTTTTTGAATCTAACAATGTAATGCACCCTAAAATATCATGGAGTATTTTGTAAGTCAACACTGTAGTTCTCAATACCCTAATTATGTTCTGCATATATGTATCTTACACGGATTTTAATTTGCATACAGGTTAGTCTTGAAGATGGCACTGTTCGAGGTTTCGATATTCGTGCAACAGCATCAGCTGCAGATTCTGACTGCAAACCAATGTTCACACTTCATGCTCATGACAAGGCTGTCTGCACAATAACCTACAATCCTGCTACACCAAATGTACACTCCAATTTATCAGACATGGCTGATATGTTGACTTAAAGTTTAAATTCTCATGCTTTCCAACAAGTTAATATGTTTTTATTATCAAATTTAATTGCTCTTTTTTATGTGGGCATATTTCTGTATGATCAAGCGAAAGGTTGGTATGAATGGGGTGCTGGAGTATGCCATTATTTAAAAAAAAAAAAAAGAATGTCGAGTATTTATATAAATTCTGGGAAAATCTGTGCAATATGATCCTTGCACGATGCAGAAGGTTCTGTAGAAGACATCTATATTACAAATTATCTTTGAGCAGAAGTCTGTCCAAAATATAACTATCGAAGCCTTAGACCATCTCCATACTAAACAGCCACGAGACTAAACATAGAAAAACAAAGACAGCATACAAAAAAATTCCGTGATCCTTGATCAAGTTCTTTAACAATCTATCAACTAATATATATGTCTACAACTTCATAGTGCCTCTAAAAAACTTTATTTCATAGAAGTTTAGATCTGTCTTTGCTCCAACAAGGTTTTGACAAAAATGTATAACAGGTAATCAGAGAGCAAATAAGAAAGCCTCTGGAGGGAGATTCAGGTAATTCTGCATGATTCTGGGGTTTGCTCCTGGACAAGCCAAAAGCTGCTGGTTGATTGCTGAGCACCAGGATGGTAAATAGGGTCTGCATGTGAGCCAATTTTAAGAGTGTCTTTTCAAGAGCTTCCTAATGGACCCATGGTCTTTGGTGGAGGGGTTTAAACCCTTATGTTCCCCTGAGGATGGCTGGATATTTTCTCACAATGTCACCTCAGAATACTTCCGATGAATTCAATCCTCTGTGTTTTCTGTAAATACTTCACGTTTGCTGTTTAATCTGCTGTGTTTGCTGATCATTGCTCATCACGATATGCCTCAGAGCCTTGTTAAGAATAGTGTGCTGCATGCCATGCTTTCACATTTTGTTGATAAGTGTTTTGAATCTTTTGATACCCTTGGTCAATGGAATGGAGAATGGATGGCTCCCCCAGAGTTGGTTCTTTTGTTTTACCAATTGGGTTGATTCTCCTTAAGGGCCCAAAGCATTAGGAGCATATTGAGCAGTATCAGGAAACCTTAAGGTCCAATGGTGGGGAGTTGTCTTGCAGCAGACTAGAGGATCCATTAGAACGATGAGTGTGAGGGTTATGGAGTGATTTTTGGTTGGTGGAGAGAGGGTCTACAATCATATGTTATCAGGTTTCCAAGGTCTTGTAGAGATTGAATCTGGGTGTGATGGTAAAGGGAAAATTGGGGGAAAACTAGCTCACAAGGCATGCTCTGGTTTAGAATTAGTAGAAGATAAAACCACATGACCTGAAGGCAACAATCTTACCTGCCTGTCTCTGGTGCTTGAATCTTGGTGGTGCTGCATCTTAGAGTTAGGCTTTTGATTCTGAATATCCTCCTCATCACGATTCACAGAGTTATTCAAACTGCTGTTCATCTGCTCATTGTTGGAGATACGGAGTTGAGGATTTTTAACATATAGCTGCATCCTGGATTTGTTTTTTTTCTTCTGATAGACCTTACGTACTTTGGGCTTTGAGGAATTACATGAGCATTTGCAGAACAGTTTGCCAGCATTTATAGCCAAAACTCTGAGTCTTGGACTCCATCTTAGAGGTGCCATGAAAAAGGTTAAATTTGTGAAAAATCGAATGAGAGGAATGAATTTTGAAATGACCACAATGAGGGCACCTTGGATGATGCAGTTATATAATTAGGCAGTCAAATGAACAACCACCTTAGACCGTGCAGCCTGGGGACTCAAACACTCAACCAGTGGATATATACACAGTCCTTGCACAAAATGGAACAAAAAAATGCATTATCTTTATCAGTCTTCAATGAGGAAATTACAAAATACACGACAACAAAATTTCTAGTTTTATTCAGATTACAAAATATGCAGAATTACCATATCAGTCCATTCATGAATGCGGTTCAATTCTACAGGTCTCTGTTCAGACCTGTGTGATCCTTGCAAGTCTTTGCCTGTTACTAACTTAACTGCCTGTGCAGAAGCAAAACAACTCTTCAACCTCTAGCTGCTGAACCCCTTTCCAGAAGCCACCCATCTTCTTATCAAACATCTTTCAAGAACTGTTATGGAAACCCAAACACTTTATATTCCATACATGTGATGTTTCATCTTCCATCCGTGTCCCTCCATCTTCCATCTGTTGCAATATCCTTACTTTCTGTGCATGGATGTCTGAGCTGGTGCACACATAAGTAAGAGTTTAAGTGCTTCGCAGGACAGTACACAATTTGCAGAAGTTGCACGGGCATTCAGGATGGAACACTGCGCAGAACATGGTGATGCACAATCTGTGAACCAGTCGTGCGGTGGTTGATCCTTAATCATTTCTCTCCTCTGAGAACAGGTTTGACCTTCAAGTCACTAGTGATTCTCTACTGCGCAGGGCTGCGAGTTGAGATAACTTAACAGAGATGCACAGGGCTGGTATGTCTTTGCAGACAAAAGACTGTACGTGGAGAGGATGTGCATTTGCACGTAATGCAACACTTTTGCACAGAGGTTTGTGCACGATCGGATACTCGGGCACAAATCATTTCCATGTGAAACAACAGGGACCCTTATGTTGCACATGAAATGTGGCTTTCTGCAGTTGTGTGTGTGCTTAGATCAAAGTTTTGCAGAACTTCGCAAGAATTTGCAGGAAATGAGAAGTTGCGTGTGACTTCGCAAATCAATGGGGGATGCACAGAACTGCACATAGTTTGTATATACAAAAATTGCTGTGCAAAAGTACGCAAACAACCATGAATGCTATGCAAACTTTGGAGACATTCTTAAAGTGGTCCTCTTGTGAGGCTGCATGCGTGAAACCAAATAACTTGAAGTTTTGAACTATTCACCACTTGCGGACACTACTTACTGCAACTTATGTTTTTGGTTGATGCAAGGTTGCTTTTGGACCCAGATGCTCCTGCATCATTGGATTTTGGTAGCTGAAAGTATCTTGAGCCCATTAAAGCCTAGCATGATGGATGTGTTAATGCAGTAAATGATCTGACAGAAAAAGTAATTGCTAATCAGGTTTCAACTCATTCCACTGTTGAAACCACTGGTTTGCATTAAAATCCCCCTCCTCTTTTAAGATATATAACTGATCATTGTGTTTATTTATCACCTCAGTAGCCAGCTTAGCCTTAGAGGGTACATGGGTTAGAGTGATTTATACGAAGTAAACCTGTTTTGCTTATGTTACCAAAAGATGTCTTTTATTATGGTAACTAAATTGTTATAGTCATTTCAAAAAGGTATCATCAAAGGTCACACCTTTGATGCTAACGTTAGACTCATGTTCCCTCTTTTGGGTAGTGGAAATATCATCATTCACTTGCTATTCGTTATTATTATTTGCATACATAGCTGAGTATATTAATACTTTTTTTTTATGTTATTTGTTATCTTTTTATTGTTGTTATCTTGTTATTCTAATTTCCAACTAAGCTGTAAGAACCATAGTTCAAAATCTTGTTCTCGGCGATTTCTTGGGAGGGCAAAATTTGAACCAGTTTTGGATCTTGGGAGTTTCTTGGCAACTTTATTGCTACTTTAAAAAACATATAAATTCATAAAATAATCTTACATTAAATGTAAAACATTGTTAAATGACATAAGAAACGGATGTAGAGAATGCAATAAGCTTATTCACAAGCTTTGAGTTTGAGAATGAGTTCTGCGAGAATAAAGTTCGGTTCAGATTCACCATTAAATTTAAAAAAAAAAAAAAAATTGCCATTAAATTCGAACAATGTAATTATAAAACTATATTTAAAACATAAAAAAAACTAATAATAATACAAATTTAAAATATTTAAACTATATAAAAAAAATAAGAATCTTAAAAAAAAAAATTAAAAAAAAAAAAAAACTAAAAAAAATTAAAAAATAAAACAAAATAAAGAAAAAAAAAAAAAAAAAAAAAAAACGTAAAAACCTAAAAAAAAACATACTTAAAAAAACTAAAACTAAAAAAAGGTAACTAAACTTAAATTTGTTTGCTGTCGTTGTTCGCTTCTCCTCGATCGTCTGCTCCTTTGCCTTCCTCAGCTCGAACAACCGTCGACGGCAGTTAACTCTTTCTTGCTTGTAGTCACCCCAGTCCGCCAAGTACCGCCCAACTCTATCATGACTCACATCTTCCTCTTCCTCGCCACTTAGGGCTTCATGCACAAGGTCACTTGAACTTTGAACTTTAAAGGCACGTTTTCACTTAATACTAATAGTTTGTGTAAAAGGCGAACGATGAACTGTGTATTACTATTAACCTCAGAGTGAGAAAACCCGATTAAAAAAATACATGGTTCTGCATTTTACTTTTAACTTTTAATGCATCGACTCTTTTTTTGTTTGGCCGAGAAACGGGGATTTTTGGGCGATTTTCATTGAGAAATCGAAAAGATTTCTTGGCGAAAATCACCGAGAAAAATGGCTTTCTCAGGTCACGGGAAACAACCTGGTATCTTGGCTGGCATCATTGGGGAACCCAACAAACCAGCATGAAGAAAGTTTATGTCACTTCTTTCACACAACACTTTCGAGTGTCAAAGAAGCAATAAAACACCAAAGAGTAAGTGGACAACCAAACTGAAAATAAGGGACATCAGGCAATCATTAAGATTGTGGGGAAAGATTCATCCAATCTATATTGATATCAGTCAAATCCCTGTTTTAGAAACAGAAATCGACTCATTGTCAGCATAGATTGGCCAGCTTGAAGTATCACAAGCTGAGCCAGAGGAAGTGGAAGAAGTGGCATCAGTTGCCAGGAAGGAGTCAGACCTGATTGTCTATACCTGCAGAAATAAGAAACAACAATCAGTTGTACCAGTTTATTGTCCCCGTACAAGAAAAAATGAATGACCGTTGCAAATAAAAACAATGGAGTTAAAACATTGTTGATTTTTAAACCAGCAAGGTTTGGTGGAAAACAAAATCAAGATCCAACTGTGTCTAAATTGGGAATAGTATTAGAAGGCTAACAGGATTATAAATGATTAGGCAAAGGCAAGACTCGAGTATTTTTCACGAAGCTTGCAAGATTTTGTGATCAAATGGTTTGATCAATTGGAAGAAGATGAGAAAAATTCATTTCTAAAAGTGAATTCACCATTCACAAAGGAATTTAAAAAGTGGCATATGGATGCCCAAATCATAAATGGATTAACTTGTACTCAGCAAGGAAAGGATGAACCAAATCATAAAAGGATTAACTTGTACTAAGCAAGGAAAGGATGAATCCATCAAGGATCATAGCTGAAAAATGTTAAACTGTTAGGGTAGGAATGGATGACAAATGACAACGTGAATTCGGTGCAAACCAAAGTTATTACATTGTATTAATGAAGAGAAATTACAATATTATAGCCAAGCAGATTATTTAGCTTCCTATGGAGACCATCTATCTACCACTACGAGACAAAAACTCTCCTACAATTACTTCTAGGATTATCAATATTATTTACAATAATATTGCATCCCCCCCTTAATCTGTAGGGGCTATTGTGAGACCAAGCATGCCTTTGGACTTTTCAAAACTCTCTTCTAAGCGTTTTTGTCAAAATGTTTGTTGGTTGCTCTGCAGTAGGACAATGTAGCAATTTTACACTACCATATTTCACATAATGCCAAATCAGATAAAAATTGGTGTTGATGTGCTTGGTTCGGTTGTGAAAGAGTGGATACTTTGCCATTTGAATTGCAGATGTGTTGTCAACTGTGAGAGGTGTTGAGGAAACTTGTTGTTCCTGCAACTCTAAAAGAACCCTTTTGAGCCACAATTTTTTTTTGTTGCCTCTGAAGCTGCCAGTTATTCTGCTTCTATTGAAGAAATTGTTGGCAATGATTGCTTTTTGGACCTCCAACTGCAGTTACCAAATTCATTAGAAACCCTGAAGTAGATATTTCATCTTCAAAATCACCAACACAATTAGAGTCTGAATATTTGACCAGTTTGAACTTTGTTGCCATGAAGTATTTGAGTACAAAATTATGTTCCTTTGAGCTATCAAAGAACTCTTTTTACTGGTATCCAATGACTTTCTCTAGGTTGTTGCATGAATTGAGAAAGAATATCAACAACGGAAGAAATATCTGGTCACATAAATCAGGGTTCCAATGAGTTGTTTATATTTAGTAGCATCTATTAAATCTGTGGTATCTTCTGATATCAGTTTCAAATTTTGTTCCATGGGTGTACTTAGAGGCTTACAATTTGTCATTCCGAATTTGCTCAAAATTTCATGTATGTATTTTTGTTGAGTTAACTTTGATTTTTGAATCATGTCAATACCCAATAGTAATGAAGGTAACTCAAATTTGTCATTTCAAATCCTTTCATCAACTCTGATTTGAATCTTACAGTGTATCTCTTATTATTTCTTGTGATGAGTAAATCATTCACATACATCACAAGAAATACAATTTTTTTGACAAAAAGAGTTGCATATTCAAACTCAAAACATTTGAAGTTCATGTTCAGGGGATGCTTTGTGAGTTTGTTGTGGCATGCTCTTGGAACTTGTTTCAAATCATACAACGATTTTCCAACCAACACACTTTGTGCTCTTGGCCATTTAGTACAAAAACTTTGGGTTGAGTCATGTACATTGTCTCTTTGATATCACCATTCAGAAATACAGTTTTGATGCTCATTTGGTGAACTTTCCATCTGTTGTGAACTGCCAAAGCCAACATTGTTTGAATGTAGTCCATTTTGTTGGTGGTACAATGGTTTCATTGTAGTCAATTCCTTCTTTTTGAACAAATCCCTTTGTGACAAGCCTTGCTTTGTGCTTGTCAATTGAGCCATCTGTTTTGTACTTGTTTCAAAAGACCCACTTGCAACGAATAGGTTTAAGGCCGATTAGAGGACTAATCAATTTCCAAGTTCCATTTTTGACCAGTGTATCATACTCTTCATTATTGTTTTCCATGCATCAAGCTTTTCAACATTTTTGAAAGAAGTGGGTTCAGAGTCAAAAGCAACACTGACTTCTTTGGAGGGTCTTCCAAGTTAAGCTTTTCTAACTTATCTTTAATCTCATCTAGGAACTTGTTTGATTTTTGTGTGGCTGTGTGCACTTCTAGTGCCCTCATCAAGTTTGGCATCTTTCAATCTTTGTTTGACCCATTTTGGTATTTTTTTTTGAATAGCTTGCGGAGTTACAAGTGCTTCATTTTCATGATTTTAAACTCCATTTTTTGACATTGGACCATCCTTTTCACTTTTTGCTTCAAGGGGAGTGTCGTTTTCATGTAGAAGAGTAAATAGAGATTCAACTGTTTCCCAATTATAGGTTCCCTCCTCACTATTTGGAATCTCCATATCAACCTCCTTGTAAACATCAAATTTGACATATTTCTTTTAGTCGATTCAATTGTCGATTCATGCTTGTTGTGTCCTTTGCAGTTTCACAAAAGACATCTCTTGTGATGAGAAATTTCTTCTTGTTATCAAATAGCTTGTATGCCTTTGAATACTTTGAGGATCCCTAAAACATGCTTTTACCACTCTTGTGTTCCAGTTTGTTCCTTTTCTCCTTGGGAATCAAAGCGTAGCATGTGGATCCAAAAATTCGAAGATGTTGCGCTGAAGGGAGATCATAACACCAGACTTCATATGGAGTCTTCATTTATAGGGTTGCTGATGGTGACCTATTGCAGAGGTAGTCTATTGTTTGAGTTGCTCCGACCCATACATGTAGGTTTACCCTTTTGAAGTACAACATTCTCTGAACCATGTTCATCACACTTTTTTTCATCCACTCAAAGAGTCCATTCTGTTGAGGAGTATAAGGGACTGTTAGATGATGTTTGATTCGATTTTGCTTGAGATAGGTTTCAAACACCTTTGACGTGAATTCACCATCATTATCCTTCTTGATTGTCCTAATGCGGGATTGGATTTTTTTTTCAATCATAGTTCAAAACTTTTGAAATGTTTCGAAGGCTTCTGATTTTTTCTTCACAAAATATATCCGAGTCACTTTGTTGGAGTGATCGATGAACAACATAAAGTACTTGTGACCACTAGCGAAAGGAATTGGTAGAGCACAAATCATAGTGAACCAATTGCAATTCTCTGTCGGATTTCCATTCTAAATTTTGAAACAATTATCTTTCATGTTTGGCCAGTATGCAGGGTTCACAGTTTTCAATGTTTCAAGGCAGTGTTGGCAAGCCTGCAACACCATTCATTTGCATTGTGTGAATGTTGTCATAGTGTGTGCCCAAATTTGGCATGCCAGAGAACACTTAGTGGCATTCCTTCTTCAGTGAGATGAGAAAATTTTCTTGGCACTGAGTGCTCACCCCTGAGTTTTAACAGTTTGCCTTCCTCATATCTAGTTATAAAAACTGTGTTATCACATTTCCTTGTGACCTTCACCTCTCCATCATCCAACATAATGGAGTTGGCTATGTTATCAAATTAGCACAAGAAACAAGTTTCTTTTCAACTAAGGAAGGTATAGTACATTTCGGAGAATGAACTCTAGAAGTTTCGGTGACTTGAGTTGAATTGAACCTTTGCTTTGAGGTCCCAGACTTATTTATTTGTCAAAAATACTGGACCACAACTTTCTTCATGAAACTCCTCAAAGAAGTCCTTTTGGAAAGTCATATGTTGTGTGGCACCAGTGTGTAAAACCCAAACATTATCCTAAGTTGAAATCTCTGAGGTATTATTTACTTCACTGGAGATGGAAAGCACACATTTATAAGAAAACTGAGTTGAATCTAGTTCTGAGTTTTCCTTCTTTTTTGCTTTCTGTTTTTTGTAGACTTTAATTTTGTCCCATGATGTTTTGCATTTATGAGTCTCATGACTCCCTTTCTTTTCACAACGTTTGCAAAACAAATATTTTTTTGTCATTTTGCTTTTCTTGATGTTGACTATTGTTTTTACCGGATTTGTCACTTCACCCTTTGTTTTTCACTTTGCCTCTTATCATTTCCTGCATTCCTGGAAGAATTGTCCTTTTGATTAGCATAACAAATACTTTCTCCTATGGGCTTTGTTTTTGTTCCAAAGGCTTTTTCTCTTAGGGCCATTTTCTCAACCAGTTGATCAAATGTGAGTGTCTTCAACAAATTTCTTGCTTGCAAAGACTCCAAGTAGGTTGAGTGTGCAGGAAGAAGAGTCTTTATGAAGCCGGTCATATATACACATCAATTTTTATACCAACTTCATCAACGTGATGTTTGATTGCATGGATTTTAGAATTCAAACTCATGACATCACCATTTTTCAACTTAAGATCAAATATTTTCAACTACAACTGTATGAACTCCAATTCTGAGTGAGAATTATACAGGACCTTCAATTTGTGAAATGCTTCCTAAGGAGTGTTCCACCATTGTTTGTGACAAAAAACCTTTATATCAACTGAGGCCCTCATCAAGGTCAATGCTTTTGAATCCTTTTGATTTTAGGATGGAATCTCCTTTGCTTCTTTAAGTTCAACACATTGTTCATCCCCGTCACATATGTTGAACCACAAGTCATTGAAGACAAATGTATGCTCCACCTGTCTTGACCATTCTAACCAGGGATCTTTCCAGGTTAGGTTTATGCCAACAATGATTTTGATTAAATGAATATTTTCTATATAGGGAGATGGAATGGCTCCTTATTGCTCCAAAAAGGTTTCATTTTATATATACCACCTAATCGATATACCAAACCTCTTTATATCCTCTCCCTTCCTACATGCTCGTCAATATGTGGAAGAAACTCGTCCTTTCTATGTATTCAGCAGTTGTGAAAGATACGTTAAAACATGAGACCAGAATGGTATGTACTATGTAGTACGTAGATAGTCTGTGAAAAATATTTACTCTATCTATGACACTCGCTTAGCGAGCAGTCCTTGTACTTGGGCATGATAACCCTATATACTTAGAGTAGCCTTGCTCACTTTTAGGATATACGTCTAGCGATAGTCGCAAATGGGTAACAAAGGGAATGAGAAAATGATTTTTTTCCCTTTTTTCTCCTCGGCATTTATAGGGACTATGCCACAAACATCGTTGTTGCAGCTATATTAGGTTATAAGTGACTCGTAAATGCAAACCAGAGGCACTATTGATACCAAATGCTACAAATTTGTTTTGTTTACACAATTTTATTGGTTTTTCAAAATTTGTTCGATTTTAAAAACGGAAAATGATTTTTGGTTTGAAAAATTTAAAAAATCCCTTAATTGCATAGGGAATATCCTCCAAAATGAAATTGTATGCTTTTCAAGTGATTATAAAAGCTTTATAAAAATTCCTCCGTGAAATGCTTTTAATTGAAAAAGTATAAAAGAAAAACTTATCTGAGCCTTCTAAAGGCTTTCCTCGGTCTTTGGCGCCATGTGGAAGGTGGTTTAAGTATCGAAATGCCTTGGTTTCAGCTGTATGCACTCCTCCACATTGGTTTTGAAACCACACAATGCAAAAGAACAGCTAAATCAGTTCTATGAACAGCCATGCAGCCCAATAATGCGGCATACTGCCAAAACGCCTTGCAATACTACACACAGTCCCAAAGCACTTTGAAATGCTGCCAAAACGTCATGCCAAACAACACAAACTGAAGAAAACAATCCAATACAACTAACATCATTGATACATAGAACCATGGTCACAGTACCAATATAATTACAGATGGATTGCTTATCACAACTGGCTCAAGGCCAAACAATGCGAAAGATTGTGCTCGCAAAAGAACTATAAAAATAGGTGATATGGTCCCTGCAAGTGCTTTAACTGATGTAGAACCGGCCTTAAATATATTACTGGAAAAGTGTGGAAGAAGCTGGGAAAATCATTGCTGAAAAGGCAGATTATAGACTTAAGCTACCAAACCAAGAACAAATCACTCCACTAGGTATTCTACAGGACCAAGGAATATTGATAGCTGGAAAAAGAGCAAACAATGTATTTGTAACCATAAGAATGGAAAGTGTATTAAACATTATGATGCAACACTTGGATGTCCATGGTTGCAACAAGGTAAGGCTATCTACAATCTGGAACATAAGAATATTGCAGTTGAGATTGGTAGATCCCAGTTGACTGGGGATGCCTTAAGAGATCAAGTAGTTGGTGAAGACCGATCTAATGCTAGTGGGGATTTTGATAATGAATTTGAACCTCGTGATGAATGCTCAGGGGATAGTAGATGTAGCAATAGAGGCCTGTTCCATTGGAAAATGGGAAAATATGAGATTTTGAAACCAAGATATTTGGTGCAAACTGAAATAAAGGTAGAACCCAAATGAGTTGGCGTAGGAGTAAACCACTTTATCTAATAGATTTAGAAGTAGAGAATTACACAGATGTATATGAAAGTGAAGTTGGAAGAAAATGATTGCTCAACATTTTCAAGTGAATACAGAACAAGGGGATAAGAAATTAGACATGCAACCTGCATATGAATTCCCAAAAGAGACATATAATCGTTACCCAGGGCCAGTCACACAAGAAATTAAGTTGGGAACAGAAGACAATAAACAAATGATTCCAATGAGAATAATCTAGACCCTGAATTGGAAAAAGCAGCACTAAAAATGTTTGCAGAGCAGGATGAGATACTCACATACACTGGAGAGTTCAAAAGGAACTAGGCGTACACCACATTGACCTAATGTGAGGAGCAGTACCAGTTAGGCGAAGATCTATAGATTGAATCCTCACTATGCAGTCTGAATACACGAGGAAATAGAACAAATGTTAAAAGTTGGGATACTTTTCATAGGAACTAGTGATTGGGTATTACCTATACTGATAGATCCATTGAAAACTCAGAAAAATTGAGGGTATTGCAAAGTTCTGCAGCCTAAATATGGTAACAAAGGAGAACCCATAGTCAATGCCTTTTACAAACACTATTTTGGAAGAGGAGGTAGGCAGTGAGATATACTCGTTTTTAGATGGATTTTCAGGCTATAATCAGATTAGTATAGCTGATGAAAATAACTTAAAGACAAATTGTATTGGAATTTGGTACTTGTGCATATAATAGGATGTCGTTTGAATTGTACAACACACCAAAGACATTTCAAAGGACCATTTTCTTTATTTTTTGAGAAGTGTACTCAAAGGACTTAAAGACCTTCTTGGATGATTGGATGTTTATTCATGGAGGGAAAGATGTTCTTTTGAGAATGTCGGCTCAATGCAGTTATATTGGGAAGCAAGATTATCCTTAAATCTGAAGAAGTGTCAATTGTTACTACCAGGGTAATTGTTAGGACGTGTGGTGTAAAGCTGGTACGAAGATATATCTGGCCAAAATAAAGACAATAACCGAATTACCAAGCCCCATAGATTTTGGGCAAGTGAGATCATTTTTAGGACACATTGCTAGTATTGAAGGTTCATTAAGAACTTTGTAGGGTTATCACACTAATTGGACTTTTGTTTAGAAAGGAAATACCATTTAAGTGGTGAGAAAAATAGCAAGAAATACTTGAAAATTTAAAAACAATGTTAATTAATGCTCCTATTTTTTCACATCCAAATTGGGATAAGGAATTTCATGTACATGTGAAAGCTTATAATTATGTGACATGCTCTACACTGGCATAAGAAGGATCAAACAAGCTAGATCATCCATTTTACTTTGCTATCAGATTATTAACGAAAACAGAAAAGAACTATACAACCACTAAAACAGAAGTATTAAGAATGGGTTATTAAGTTAAGAAATGATGACACTATTTACTATCAAATACACTCACATTTTTTGTGTGTCATGAAGCACTATTGTATCTTATAAATAAATCAGCAATCCATGACAGGATACCTAGATGGTTGTTATTACTACAGGAATTGACATTTTCAATTATGGTAAGAAAAGGAGATATTCATGTGATAGCTGATCACTTATCATGAATCAGAAATGATGAACTGGCCGACGGAGTCACTAATGCTACCCCGATTCATGGTTGTTTTAGATTGTGATATTACCAAAATGGTACAAGGACGTAGGGGAATACTTGTCTACAGGAACATTTTCAGCAGATGTACCATTAGCTCAAAGAAGTAAAAACATCCTAAAATCCAGACCATTTCAGCCAATCCATTGATTGCTATATTATCTAGGCAAGGATCAAATTTTACAAAGATGTGTACTAGAAGTAGAATCAATCCTTTAAGAAGTTCATGAGGGTGAAATTGGAGGGCATTAAACCCAACCTTGCCATGAGAACTATATGAGAAATCGAGTATTAATCTTGTTGAACCATGTAAACATCCATCATGAAAAGGAAGGTGTAGATATTTACTAGTTGCAACTAGTTAGATCTTGTGAAATATGTAGAAGCAAAGGAACTACCAAATAATATGGCAAAAAGTACAACAAAATTCCTCTATGATAATATTGTAATAAAATTTGGACGCCCCCAGAGCATAGTGAGTGAGGTACATATTTTATTATTGAAGTGAGAAGGGAGATGATGGAAATCCCAAAGATCAAACATGATAAGTCCATACTACACTGCCCTGGAGAAAATGGACAAGCAAAAGCATTTAACATGTCCATAATTGCATTTATTCATAAGACATGTGGCATTGAAAAGAAGGATGAAGCAGAAAATTTACCCACTGCTATGGGCATACAAGACCACATTTAAAACAATAGCAGAATTTGCAAATTTTCAGCTAATGAATGGTCAAGAAGTTGCGGTACCTATGCAATTCATGGTACCCAGCTTGAGGGTGGCAATAGAGAATCAATTCGGATTGAAGAAAGTTCACAAGCACAGTTTTTAAAGCTAAACAAGTTGGAAAAAAAGTGGTGATGGGCACAACGGTCATTAGAAATTGAATAGAAAAGATGCAAATACTGGCATGATAAGCATATAAAGAAAATGCAGTTCAAACTATAAATGCCCATATTAAAATATACGGGAAAATTAAGAAAGGTGAAAGAATTAATAAAAGATAATAAAACAACGAATCAGGAAACGACATGTGGCAAAAGGATCTCCTATGGCAGGAACCCCAATGTCCCCTGCTGTACCCTGAACTTTGATATCGTCTCCTCACATGTTCCTGATACGTGTCCCCATCCCCTCACACCCCTACATACTGGAAATTTGGGTAGCATACATTTCATGCATAACTAAGTAGTTTATTATAAAGATGACCTTGCACTAGTATTATATGTGCCAATGAACAAATCCCCATTACACCTAAATATAATTTTTTTAGTCTGAAACGTGTTCTGAAACCGAATGAAAAAAATTCTACTTGGTTTTTAGATGTAGATTCTAAGATTGATTGTTTTTATGAAATTAAAAAATATCCTATATTTTTAGGTATCATTGTGGATATTTTATGGTACATAAGCCCTTCTGCAAGGTTATTTGTTTGATTGCATTGCAACACTTCTTATCTCAACCTAGAGGTGTACAGCAGGTTTTCAACTTTTCTCATGGCATAAGGTGTACCTGCTACGCAACTTAATAACTTATCAAGTAATGCACAATATCCTATCGCTTTCATATGTTCATCAGAGTTGTTATTGAAGCATATAGCTTAGTACAAATCTCAAAATTGGTTCAATAGATAATTGGCAAAAGTGGCATATTTTATGTGGCCTAGATGGGATGAGCTTAATTGTTTTTCTTTTTTGCATTTCTGGTTAGTTCAGATTTGTATTTTGCAATTCTGGTGGTTGGGAACGTTGAAAGCTTGACTTTTGTAACCTTGTGTTTGCAGTTACTTGCAACAGGATCAACAGATAAGATGGTAAGCCCATCAAGAAACCCAATATCTGTGTCTGGTCATTTCAACCATGTTTTTCTGTGCCATGCTTGAATTATAATTTTAGGAGATGCATTAAACCCTTTATCACTTGTCTATACAAACTATCAAGTAAAAATTCGATAGCTATACTTGTATCATAAACAAAACAGAGACTGCAATAAGATTCTTCCTTTCCAATCTGCCTGACTACTCAATTATTACAATTGCTTTTTGTTTGAACAGTGATTTTCATTGCCGTTTTTGTTATAGGAGCTTGTATCAAAATATATATTTTCTTGTTTTACCTATTTAAATTTGTTTTGGAAGGGTTGAATCTCAAGCTTTCTTCTCATGATTGATACAGAAGTTCATACAGTGTTATTGCCTAATGTTAGTTGCTAAGCTATTGTTGTACGGCTTCAAGTAATTCTGGGATAAGATTTTGTATAAATAAACTCTTTGCTAATAATGAAAAATTGGTCAATAGGAAGTTTTTATTAGGCTTTTTTTCTTGATAGGGTGAGAAAGAAAATGGCCAACAGGATCCTACTGTAGATGGTAAAATCACCACAGGCTGCTCATGTGCCCAAATTAGGCACAATGTGAGAAAAATCAAACATATCTTTTGTATAAAACAAGGTGCACTATGGAAATTACAAAAATCATATACCGGAAGCCGTCACAAAAAAGACAGCTTTTAGATTACATCCAAAACTGTCTCCATTTTCTGAAATGAAACAGGAACATTACCCCATACCAGCTTATACAGTATAGTAACCATGATGAGTTTCAAGCCTGGTCTATTATTAATAAACACTATCCAACCCACAGGTTTGGAACCACAAGGGCAACAGACACAGGTGGCTGTATATATCATCAAACGCTTGTCCTAAAACTGAGTAATATACCATGTCGCCTCAATTATCATTCACAACATTAGGCCTTACATACTACACCAGCAAATGCATAAACCAAAATTTTATAAAGTGATTGTATGCCAAGTGCATGTAACACAGACAATTGACCTACTCGTCATTAGAGGGACTAGATTCTGGAGCAGCAGCAGGCACAGACAATTTAAGGGCCAGCTTCAGGTCTTCAATCGGAACAAACATGATCACATAGGGCTTGTGACATTTTCCTTCTCCAGCAGTTTTCCTCCTTTCATCTGGGTGGATGTTCTCATGTATAGCCAATGCATTGCTGGACTTTAATAAATTGGTATAGGCGACCTTCATGATATTCAATCCAGGCATAGACTGTCCAGGATCCTACTTTCCTGCAATTACTTCAGA
Organism: Torreya grandis; assembly: GCA_037957365.1. Taxonomy (NCBI): domain Eukaryota; kingdom Viridiplantae; phylum Streptophyta; class Pinopsida; order Cupressales; family Taxaceae; genus Torreya; species Torreya grandis. The sequence goes on along the minus strand of JARHVA010001687.1, from coordinate 1,049,298 downwards.
AACAGCACTAGTAGATCCTACCGGCTTGACTGCCCATCCTCTTCCCCGAATGGCCCCTCAATAAATTGGTACTCATCCACTTTTAACAGTTTTGGGTATTCCAAAGTATTTACCTATAAATACAGGTCATCTTCAGCTGCAATATAGTGTCTTCCACAGAAACATCAGACGATGAAATTTGATGTCTTCTACTAATCCAAATTCCAAAATAAGAATTTTGGATGTCTTAAAATTGTCATCGCAGTCTCAGATTTCTTACATCACCCCTCCATTACTGATATAGTCTTTTCTGCTGCCGCGTTTCTGGCAAGCTTTCAACTTTTTCTGTAACTGGAGGACTCCCCACCCTCAGCTTCTCTTTCAAATTACCAGGATTATCCATGGAAATCAGTGAAACGGAGACCCACATGAAAATGCACCCATAAATCACACAAACCAGATGGATACAGGCATGATTAGAGCAGCAGTCCACCAAAAAAGCTTCACAGAATTGCACCACATCATCTAAAACCTCAAACTCTTCTTGGCTAGGAGTCAGGAGTTTCGGGTCACTTTGAAAAGTAGATGATCCTAGACCCCTTTCTCATGTGCAAGTCTACGCCAAGATTAACAAGATGATCCACTACTTGGTTTCCTTCTATTCTGCTTGTTATATTTCTGGTTTCAGCTTCCTTAGTCTACTTCGTACTTTTCTTTGTAACTTAGTTGGGCATATGCACTCAATTTTATTCTGGGTCCTTCATTATCTTCACTGAAGTCTTTAGCATTTGACTTAACTGTCATGAATGTAAAAACATCACTCTAAACAATTGAGGTATTGAGCACATATCTGATTTGGATTAACATCTAGAGTAAAAAACTCGACTCATCATTGCCTGTAATGCAGGTGAAGTTGTGGGATATGACAAATAATCAGCCTACATGCATTGCATCAACTAATCCCAAAGTTGTGAGTACATGATAACTTGAGCTTGATATGATACAGATTGGGAGCAGTTTGGATAAACTATCCCATTGTGAGAATTCACTTGCAGTAAAGATGTTCATTTCTAACTATCCGAGATGAATATTTGCAGGGAGCTGTCTTTTCGGCTTGTTTTTCGAAAGATAGTCCGTTCTTGCTTGGTACAGGAGGTTCAAAAGGAATATTGCATGTGAGGACTGCTAATCTAGCCTTGGAATAGTTTTTACGCTCGATAATCCTTGGAATGTTTAATTTGTTTAAGTTCTAGCTTAGTTTTTTTGGAGCCAATAAGACTCAAGTGCTTCACTTTATCTGAATCTAGTTTGCCAATTGACATGAGTTTGTTTTCTGGTATGATAGGTGTGGAATACCCTGGATAATTCTGAAGTCAGGAGAAGATTTGGAAACTTCAGACCACAGAATCAATCCTGATGCTTCTATCCAATTTTCTTTGAAGAATATTTATTACAAATTTTGTCGTCATCTTCTGCAAGGGTTGAGTTGTACATTATGGCTTGTCTTAAGTTTTAAAAGTTCCGGATATTGCTTTTGCTTTTTGCCTTCTTTTTTTTGTCTGTATTTTTCTTATAGGAATGAGTATCTAAGCATTAAATTGCTTGCGGTCAAAGTTTTGCTAGGTTGATTGACATTACAGGACATTCAAGTAGTATTGTGGGCTGTTGTTCCATGTACATTGTTGAAAATTGAGTCCTCAACAATAGGATTCTTTGTTGCAGGTTCTAGTGTATCTGATTGTGCAACATATTAAAACCTTACAATTCCACTAAAAGTTTGCAATTTTATTTAACTGTAGATTAGACACAAAAATATTGCAGTACATTCTAACACAATACTAGGAAAACTTATATTCCTTGAGTATAGAGTGGAAGGGGTCAGGTGGCAGCACCACCTCCACACACACCGCCACCTGCCCCACCACCCTACCGCCTCACCTCCGACCTTGGACTCCATTGCCATCTCCCAACCAGAGTGGAATTACACCCACCACCATGCCACCTCCATCCCACCACCATTCCACCACGACCCCACTGTCTCATCCCACCCCTGGGATGGCATTGTCATCTCCGAAACAACGGTTGGGTGGTGGCAATGACTACCACTGCGGACAGAACTAGGACAATACCAGTTGCCACAGGTGTCACAGTTTGCCAATAGCATCCAGGCAGGGTTTGAGATAAAAGTGCACAAAGTATTTATGTATAATTGTTTTTTAATGAATATCTTTTACGGGAAATACAAGCTTCTTTTAAAGACATAAGCTAGAAAATCTCAAATTGAGTTCGTCTCATACTTTTTCTGGGATGGATTCGAGTTATTAACTACTAACATGACAAAGAATAAGATCCTCTAATGCTTCGTCAGTCAATGCGTCACTAATTGAGCTATAAAAGCCTCTGATCTGCACCGATAATTGATTTTATAACTCTAGGATAAGGTGCACAATCCCTCCAACTACAGGACTATAATGATCAATCCTCTCTTTGCTAAACTTTTTGGCAGCATGATAGAAACTAGGATTAGCAAATGGGCAGAAGAAAACCATAAACGTGCTAAAGGGCACGCTGGTTTTAGGGCAAAGCACTCGACAGTGGATCACTGTGTCACTCTGAGACACATTATTGAAAAAGAGTGGGAGAAAAAGGAAGAGGTTTTTTGTTGCTTTGTTGACTTCAAAAAGGCTTTTAATACCGTTCCGAGAGACAAGCTTTGGTTCAGGATGGAAGAATTGGGGATTCCTAGGCATCTCAGAGCTGTGGTTCATAGGATGTACGAAGAGGTGAAAGTGAAAATCAGAACTTCAGATGGCATTTCAAAATGTTTTAGGAGCGATATCGGGGTCAAATAGGGCTGCCCTTTGTCTCCTACTTTATTTGGTTTATATATTGACAAACTGGAAGAGTGGTTAAACATGCAAAAGAGTGAAGGCATCCAGCTAGGTGAATTTGTTATAAAGCTGCTCTTATATGCAGACGATCTCATTTTAATTGCCAAATCTACCTGTGGTTTGCAAGACCATCTATCTTCTCTTGAGCGCTTTTGCAGAATGGTGGGGATGCAGGCAATATCAGCAAGACTAAGGTTATGATTTTCTCTAATAATAAAAAACAACATCAACATGAATTTTATTACAATGGAAGTCTTCTCGAAGAGGTTGCGGATTATAAATACCTTGGCATCGATTTCAACAAAAAGCTAAGCTGGTCTAGCTGCAGGTATAAAATGACATTAGGTGGGTGGAAGGCTTTCTATGGTCTTCAGAATAAGTGCCGTGAAGCGGAGTTGTGGGATTGGAAATCTATTCAAACCTTGTTCGGTCTTGTACTGCCAGTTGTTCTTTACGGGTGCGAATTATGGGCTAGCAGCACTACTATAGCACAATGGAAACAAATCGAAGGAATCCAAAAGCGCTTGATTACAAGCAAGTTTAAAATCAAAAGCACTGTTCCATATGACATCATGCTAAGTGAAATGGGGGCTGTTCCTATCGAGGCACTTGCTATGGTTCGCCTTTTAAGCTATTTAAAAAGAATCGAAAAAATGGAAGAGGATAGATGGCCTAAAGTTGTTTTTAGTGACACACTATGTAAGTGAAAAAGGACATAGATGCAACAAAACATCAAATGGATGAGTAAATTGGAATATTCAATTCAATATGTGCCCCACAAATTATAAAGAAATAAAAGTCTTTGTTATGGAGGAATTCTACAAGAAAAATTGGGGAAGCGAGATCGGGAGGAAGAAACTATATTATATAAATGAGTTCAACCCCACTTGTGATCAACTCCAAAAAGCGTACATAGGAGCCAACATTTCTTGGAGGGCTAAAATTCTTATTGCTCAGCTGAGAACCAACTCTCACCAACTTCGTTGTGAGACCGGGCGTTGGAAGAGGCCAAAGGAGGCTTGGGAAGAGAGAATTTGCAGGTTTGGCATAACCTATTCAACGAAGAGTACATTGAGCAATTGGGGGGGCTCATCATCAACCTACACAAGAAGCGAACAGTGCTACTTAAATCTGCTTGAGTTGTCTTGCTGTTCCATAGGCTATTTTTAGTCTCGTGGACGTTAAAATTTATGTTGTTGTATTGGATTGTAAAACAAGAAATAAATAGAAATTAATTTACTTAAAAATAATAAGGGTATAATAAGGAAAAAATCACAATGTAGAACATATTTGCGTTATTTTCTGGTACTTGGGAACGGTTGCTTTCTTGGGTAATTGGATCGTCACTGAACCTGTGCTAGCATGGTAAACACCCTAGGTATTACCTTCGGCCGTAGTGCTCAAGGTGCGTTTGTTTTTGTAGTAACTTAATTATGACATTACATGGTTAGGACGTTGATGGTGTACCATTGCAAAGAATAATAATATTTTTCAATTAAAGGGACGCTATGAGAAGATTTTTCTACGGGGAAAAAGGATAATCTTTTTAGATGGCAAAAACAAGAGTGCCATTCCAATTGTTATCTAATCCCAACAATGTCTAAGGACCGCTACACGAGTAATGGTTTTTTTTTCGGATTTTTTTGATTTTTCAAAAATTTCAGCATAGCTTAAATGACAATTTTGCAAGGCCTTAGAGTATTTTCAAAGCTTAGAAAATCTCATCACATGATTCTAGCTATGTGAACTTCAAGATCGTGAGCCAAGCTTTGTTGTAAAGATGTTATGATCCAATAGCAGAGCATACCCAGAAAACTTGACCCTAACAAGATGGTCCATCCTATATGGCTATTATTAGCAATTTTAATTTTAGTAGATCTCTTCTTAGGAGTTTTCTTATTCTTATGCCTATCTGCATTGAAAAGATATTATTAAGTTTGTTTAGTTTTAAATAAGATTCATATTCACATGCCTTCACATGATGAGTGGCTATTATTAGTTTTGTTTAACTTTAAAACTATTTACTATTATTAGTTTTCTTTCGCTGTAAGACAAGGGTTTACCCAATTTTAATTTAGAGTAGATACCAAACATCTCTTCCATAGATATTTTTTTCTTTTTATGAACTCTTATTTTTTGTAATGAACCTTTGTTTTGTACTCTTACAAATGAGCCAATTCGGTGGACAAGAGTTTTTATTATTATAAAAAGTTAGACCTTGCATGTACCATTCAACAAGGTTAGGGTATCAGAAGTTTGGCTTGGAGACGAGACCCATCTAACTATCTTCCTAATAGATGCAAGACCATGGATGTAGGAGGAACAACGAATTCTTTAGATGTAGGAAATGCAATATGCAAAGAGGCTATGGAAAAGCAAAGGGTTGAAATGATAACCCAATTCATGTAAATTCTCTAGCAAATATCGAGAAACATATTAGTAGCTCAAGAAATTAGGCCCTTGCCCACACTTAAGGTACAAGTAAATTTTGATAACCTGATGTATGATGGTAAAATGGATGCCTTTGAAAATTTGATTATAAAATTAGTCATATTTTTTTATAACTATTTTCTCAAGTTCAAAGAAAATAATGTTTTCTCTGCGAAAAGTTGAACTCTAATAGTGGTGGGAGAAGCAACCTAAGGAAGATGCAACAAATGATTGTATGGTCATCACAAATCCCTCTTGAATCGACTATGTTGATGTTGTTACAAATGAATATTGTTTAGAATATGCCTATAAGGAGAAGTACATGTAGTGGCAATTGCTATGACATAAGAAAGACCAATCTATGCAAGACTACATAAAAACCTTCCATTCTCTATGGATGAAACTCGACATCAAAGATTTTGAATAGTATAGAGTAGTAAAATACAAAATTAGTTTGCATCGATATATCTAAAGATATATGAGATTCCTAAGTGTTGAAATGATGGGAACAACCCATTGGTATGCAATGAAGATTGAGGAAAATTTTAATTAGAAAGGAAATTTTCTTCCAAGAAAGTAGGGGCAATCAAATGATAGAGGCAACTCAAGTATTAAAGTAGGTGATAGATCTGAGAGGCCCCACATTAGAGGCAAAACTTAGGGTTTTCATTAAAGGTTTTTTTATGAAAAATTCCATAGATAAAGTCCCATATAAGGAGACTATAAAATGGTGTGAGAGCATTAGGAGCATGACTTAACACATACAAACGTCATTCAAATAGGACATTTTCTATTGAGGCACATGAATCTAAATTGATACAAGCATTTGATGAGGACGAACAATTCTTTCATCCTATCGATGCATGGAAGCAAATTATGGATTTTGACCTCTATTCTACTATTGGTACAATACAAGTTGCGACATCATCGTCTAAGGTATAATAACGTCTCTTTCATTCATAGATGAGGGTGAAAAGGAAAGTTGTACACGCCATTGTAAAACATGGGAGAGTTTTTTTTCATCTATAAATTGCATAAAGGATAAGTCTAAAAACAACTCATCCATAGTCATACTCCATCAGATGGTTGAACAAAAGTAGAGATATTTGGGTCAGTCAATAATGTCTTCTTCCATACAATAATCAAGCAACTGAAAGATGAGGTGTTGTGTGATGTGGCACCCTTGGAGGTTTACAACATTTTGCTTGGGTATCTATACATGTGGAAATGAGATGGAACCTATTAGTTCAAGACCCACAATGTCATGATCACATTGGGAAAGCAATCCTACATGATATAATGGACTTGATTAGTGCAAAGTAGTGTAGGTGTGTGATTGGTCACACTTGAAATTTTGTGCTAATGTTTATCAGGGTAGAGAGGACTCGATAGGGCATTGGAATCACACAAGCCACTATACAAAATTAGACTATACAACAACAACAGGGGGAGTTGGTCTTCACGGATTACACATATGCCTTCACTACACCCTTACCAAATTGACCCATATACAAACACTCAGTGTTGGAACCCGAAGAGATTAAGCCATATATCAAGGAGCTAATCCATAAAGGTCATATTCAGTCCAATGTGACACCTTGTTAAAGCCCATTCACGTAGCTCAAAAGAGAGATGGGACATAACAACTTTCTATTGACTATAGGCCCCTTAACAAGATCACTGCCAAGAAAAACTATTCACTCCCACACATGAATGATCTCCTTGACCAACTCAAGAGAACAAAGTTTTACACAAAGATTGATCTGAAGTTAGGTCACCATCAAGTATCCATTGAGCCATATGATGCTTGGAAGACATCATTTAAGTCCAGAGAAAGTCTATTTGAATGGTTATTTTTGCCCTTTGACTTGACCAACGCACTTGCAACATTTATGTGAATGATGTATTATGATCCTTCATCGATTTTTTTGTGGTTGTTTACTAGATGACATCCTTATTTTCAATAAAACATGGGAGGAGCACTTAAAAGAGGTTCAGCATGTTTTTAACACCCTACGTAACCATAAGTTTTATTCTAACCTTGATAAATGTTGGTTTGCTTTGCAAATGTACAATAGACAGGATACATTGTAAACAAGGATGGTGTACATGTTGACCCAAAGAAGATCCAAATCGTCAAAGAATGGCCAGCCCTAACAACACCTACAAAACTCAGAAGCTTCTTAGGGTTAGTGATTTTTTATCATCAGTTTGTGCTTGGATTCTTTCATTTGAACCATGTAACCAAAGGAGGGACAAGGGCCAAGTTTGTGTGGAATATATCATTACAAGGAGATTTTGAGGAGTTAAAAGCATGACTTTGCTCAACACCAGTCCTGGCCTTACCAAATCTACAACCTTTTGAGATTAACGTTGATGCTTCAAAATATGCACACAATGTAGTCCTCACCTCACCCAACATAGGTACCTAATTGTTCACTACACTGAAACATTCACATATAGGATACATAAGTATCCTACATATGACAAAGCACTCAATGTGATTGTTCAATCATGCAGGCAATGGAAACATTACAATATGAGAATGGAGATCATCATCTGTACTTACTAAAAGTCTTTGCAATTCATGTAGACCTAGGGTAAGTTACACAATGATCGCCATCATAAGTTGTCTACCTGCTTGCAATAGTTTCACCTTTACATTAGACACAAGAAATGTAGTCCCAATAAGGTAGTATATTGTTTAAGCCACGCTTCAATCACAACACTAATGACAATTTTGATTTCATGTGGCCATGAGACTTCTAAAAGGCCCATGTTGTATGGCAACGATCATGAATTTTCCACCATATATCAACTATTATATATATGACAAGATGTAAATCACCATCTATCAGAGGAGCTTTTATGTCACTTGGGGCACCTTTGTTTTGATAGTAGAACAAAAGAAGTTGATTTGGGAGGCACACTACAGTCAATTTGTAGGACACTTCAGGGTGGAAAAGACAACAACAATGCTCCAAAAATACTTCTATTGGCCGAAGCTTCATCATGATGTCAACAATTATATTTGATCATGCACAACAATGCAATATAAAAACCAACCAACAAGAAGTAGGGCCTCTACACACTTCTACCAATTCCCAATCAACCTTGGGAGCGTCTCCATGGATGTCATTTCAAGGTTTCCCATGCCTTGGGCATGGTCATGATTATATCTTTGTTGTGGTCGACAAGTTTTCCAAGATGGCATTGTTGGTACCTTGTACAAAGGGGATCAAATCTGAAGATATTATGAGGCTCTACTTTGAGCATGTGTAGGTCCACCCCGATTTACCACAGACCATCTTGTCAAACAAGGAAAGTGTTGACAAAGTCCAACTCTTTTCATCCACAGACAAACGAGCATACAAAAGTGGTTAACCATATGACAATGCATTTACTTTAGACATATAACTCAAAACATCCATAGACATGGGATGGGATGGATCTCAGTTGTTAGCACTTGTTGATGTGGCATTGCCAATTGTATTGGACGAAGTATATCACTATGCACATAAAGAATCCGACAAGGTTCCTAGAATATTGAATAATTATAAAAAATCTAAATGTTGGTGCATAAATCTTGCGAAAATATATATATAAGTACAAACAATGCCATGACCAACATCGAGTCCCTCACCAGTCCTAGGTTGGTGATAATATATGGATACATTGACATAAAGAACATTTGAAAGACCCAAATAGGAAACTCATACATCTCTTACACAATCATCAAGCAAGTGGAAACTAATGTTTTTGATCTAAACTTGCCATCCTATCTTAGGTTGCATCTAGAATAACTATTTGGAAAAAAATATTTGGAACACTAGTGGGAACGATTTGGAACTTATTTTCCACCTCTTCTAGATACTTCAAATATTGTTGAACAATTGCAAGTCACATAGTTCTATTCACTATTGACCAGGTCATAGATGCAATGGTAAAAGATACCAACAATCAACATATTCCTCTATATTGAGTGATGAAAGCAACACAATTTTCTCACCATGGAAAGTGGCTAATTAAGAGTCAGGTTCAACAAGAATTTCCACTTTTGGTCAATTACCTAGGCATAATGGGGCATATTGCTTCTCAAGGGGGGACAAATGATCCTAACAATGACTTGAGACCACTTAAAAAGAGTAGTGGCTTATTTTTGGAAATTTTTGATTTTTTGAAAAAAATTAGCACAATATAAATGACAATTTCAAAGGCCTTTGGAATTTAGATAGCCTCATCACACAACTTTGGCTATGTGAATATATAGAATGCGAGCCAAGTTTCCTAGAAAGATATTATGATCCAAAAATTGGAGCATACTTAGAAAATTTGACACCAACAAGGTAGCCCACCCCGAATGGCTATTATTAGCAATTCTTATTTTCGTAGATCTCTTCTTCTTAGAGGCTTTCTGATTCACTTGTCTATGAATGTTGAAAATATATTTCTAACTTTGTTTTGATAAGATGCTTATTCACATGTCTTTACATGTTGAGTAGATATTATTAGTTTTGTTTAACTTTAAATCATTTTATTATTATTAGTTTTCTTTAGCTAAAGACAAGGTCTTCCACAAATATTGTTTTATCTTGTTAAACTCTCTTATTATATTGTATTAAAACTTTGTTTGGCTTACAAATTTGTGTCAATTCAATAAAGTAGAGTTTGTTTTATTATAACACATTAATCCCTAAGAGTTGGTGTGTTGTCCTCCAAATTGAATCCTCAATCTGATTCAATATATAAACAAGATTTGTCGTGCAAGCAACTTGATTCTTGTAAGATCCATATTCTATTAAAGCTTGTAAAATCTTAATTTTTCAAAAATAGACCTTTAATAGGTGTTACATATAAAAAACTACAATCAATTTGTTTATTTGATTGCCTCATATATATATATATATATATATATATATATATATATATATATATATATAGGGGCAATCAAATAAACAAATTGATTGTAGTTTTTTATATGTAACACCTATTAAAGGTCTATTTTTGAAAAATTAAGATACGTTGTGTTCTTCAAGATTATGCATACCACGTAAAATTATAAATATTCATCTACCATTGTAGTATGTAAATCACATATCTGTGTCTTTCATATAATGCTTTTATAGTTTTGAATTGATGCACACCAATCAATGACATGGGAAAAAGAGAATTGTAGAATTAAAAAATGAATTCAACGGGAATAGAAGATTATGTAAATTTTATAGTGACATAAAATAACGATTTGGAGAAAACATTTTAGTTGTTTGGCATTAGTAGATGAACAAACATGGATATTAGAAGTTTTGTTTTCAAAGAAGTTGAAGCTTGTAAGTGTTTGGTAGGAGCAATATGTCATCAATCAAGAGAAATATGTTGATAGTGAAACTATGAAAACTAATGTTTTGTTATCGAGTTTATGTGAAGGAGATGACTTATTGGAGAACTCTTATCTTAAATTTGTTATGAACGATGGAATATTTCTCTACCTATTGTAAGAAAGAATTTAATTTACAAAGAAAGTTGAAGAACATATACAAATTTGTCTACTAATATATATTCTAGTGATCCCATTCAAAAATGAATTAAAAAATATGTTTTTCTAACTTAAATAATGGAAAAATCACTTCCCAACATTGTGTATGTTATGTGATTGTGCATTGAATACAAAGTTCAAACATATTGAGGGAGGCAATGTGAGGAGGGAGCGAGGGAGGACCTTTCACTCTCATTCAAAATTTTCAATCAAATCATACATTATTTAAAATGAGATATCAAAGTTACATTTTGAAATTACATTCAACATGCTAGAAGCTCAGGGGAACAACTCTATTTTCCTTTTGTCTGTGCCCAATTTTTTCATGCTTCCATTATAGAAAATGAGAATAAAATAAAAGAAAAAAAAGGTAAAATTGGTTTCTAAAAACAATCCTTCACATCATGCCAAGGGTAAGAACCCAAAGGTGACAGTCCATCATAGAAAACCAAAATTTCCAAAAACTTTAACTAAATCCTTTCACATTAGATGAATTAGAGGAGCTCAAGAGCAAAGTTTAACCATGATTCAAAAGGAAAATGGAAATAAAGAAGGGTAAGATTCCCCAAAGCTCACTATTCTATTCCCAATTTCATTTCCTACCATTCCAATTAACAAGAAGCAAATATAGAGAAAAGGATGAGAAATTTTCCTACCAAACTCACCTTATGCATGAACCAAATTACTTTCCCTGACCCTCCTCTTCCTTACCCCTGGAAAAACAACAAATTTTATTTGTTACTGTTACATGATCTCATATACAATACCACCAATGGCCTTACAAAGCTTAATATAAACAAATTCTTAAAAGATATTCAAAAGTCATTTAAACTCAAACCATACATTTAAAATGCATAACATATATTCCATTCTTAATGATTTCAACTTCATCATTTGAATATGAGTCCAAGATAATGAAAAAAAATAGGGATGTGCTTTTCTCCTATTAAAATAGAAATGCTCAACCTACTCCACATTCTTTCTATGATAATCTTAAACACATCTAAGAGCATGTAAAAGTGATAATTATGTAGCTCCCTCACTTGCAACAACTCAATATTATCATGGTCCTCATGCAATAGTGGAGAAAATGGTAGCCTTTGAGAGATTAGATCTCATATTAAACACATTCTTCTAATCAACTAATTATTTGGCATCCAACATCATGCTCTTTACAACTCCACTAATGTTGACATTGTTTTCTCTATCAATTTCCTCCAAACGTTTCCAAACTTGCTCCATCCATATCTTCGAGAATGGATTCTTTAGTTGATTATTTTTATATCAAGAAACATTTGTTTGTACATAAGAGGTAGTGACTTGATTTATATGATCCATTTTTTTTATTACCCCAAAGAGGAACGAAAAGGAATGAAAACGAAATCTTGGGGTTGAGACTTTAGGACCATATGCTTTTGGAGGTCCCCTACACTTGAGGGATAAAACATATATATAACCATACATAAATAATTAGCATATAAATATAGGAATAAAGGAATAGACACTGAGAGGGCACACAAATATTGACCAACAACACAGAGAATGAGAGGGCATAAAGTAGTGGAGCACCATGACTTATTTCAAGTTTCCATTTCACTCCCAATTGCCTTTTAACCTAGGATCATATCCCATCAACACAACCACCAAAATTTTACAAGCAAGAGAAGAAAGGGGAAAGAATACACCACAAACTCTTTGCATTATTTAGCACTATGCAACTCACATAAAGGTTGTTGAGGAGAGAGGAAAAGAAGGGAGCTATGGGACATACAAAGTCCTAAATTATTCAAGAAAAAAAATCCCCATGAAAAAGAAAATCAAGCCCAAAAAATTCATAATTTTTTGAAGTAGAATGTCATTTGAGGGGAGGTGATACCCAACACGATAAAAAAACCCACGGTGAGAGGATTGAAACCACAATAAAAACTGAGAGGAGTAGGGTAAGGAAAAATGAACCAATCCCTCTCAACATACTCAAAACCCTGTGTAGTTTAATGAATACATCATCATAATGATATAGGGGGCAGGGAACTAGGTGCTATTATAATATCTAACAACCAATCCCAAAAAGAGAAATGAAGGGAGTGACAAATGACTGTAGTGGAATAAAACAATTAGTCTAAGGGGTGAGATGTGAAGCATCACCAACTAGGAGGATTTGAAAGTTGATCAGGTAAGGAGCAAGCCAAAAAAAATTAGGGACTCTTTTTGACTAAAAAGGTCGTATCCCATTATTATTCGCTAGATTAATGACCATTAGAATCTTCTTGCAACTTCTAATGACAACAAGGACCATGTAGCGGCTAGTCCTTGCCATTTTTGTTGAAAAGTAATTTTATAGGATTACAATATAGTAGAGATACTAAATTATAGTTACAATTATCCTAATATGATTTAAGGATGTTTTGTAGAATTGTGAAATGCTACAAGTACAATGTTAATTTAATCCAAAAAAGGCAATAAAAGCATTATTGAATGTTCTACTATAAATTACATTAGTATTTGGAGGGCAATGTCGCATAGATGATCGAGACTCTAGAATTTACACATTCATTCTCTAAATATTCTAATTTTAGATATTGATCTTGGTTCTTGAATTTTTGATATGTATATGCCATTTTATATGTGTGTGTACACACACACACACACATACATATATATATATATATATATATATATATATATATATATATATATATATATATATATATATATATATATATATGTATATATATATGTATATATATATACATATATATACATATATATATGTATATATATACATATATGTATATATATACATATATATATGTATATATATACATATATATATGTATATATATACATATATATATGTATATATATGTATATATATACATATATATATACATATACATATATATACACATATATATATATATACACATATATATATACATATACATATATACACACACACATATATATACACACATACACACACACACACACACACACACACACACACACACACACAGATACATACATACATACATACATACATATATATATATATATATATATATATATATATATATATATATATATATATATATATATATATGATACAAACGAGAAAGAGATAACCTTAAACCTTGATTATATGTAATGAAATAATTATAAATACATTAAAATATATAATTTAAAATAAAATAAATATTCATATATAAATAATCAGTTTTATATTATTGTAATGTTTTTAATGAGAATGTATGAAATAAAAAATAATGTTAAATAAATTTGTATTCACATTATATTTAGTTGATCAAATTTAAATAAGATACATTACATTAAATCAAATTTGGTTTGTAACATGGAAACTTGAAAACGAAAGATGATGTATATGTACATCACGCCAAATTGGAGAGGATTATGTGGACACCAAATTGGAGAGGATTCTACATTGAAAAGTACTCCAATGCTAAATGAGGTTACATATTTCGGAAGATCTGCGACTGTATATCGCCTTCCATCATGACATCTTATGATTAATTGGCTTTCAAATTTAGATGTGACGTCGGCTTTTGCCAGCTTTTGTGCAGCTTCTAGTTCAATTTATCTTTTCAATCAACTTTGATTTTTTTAATTTCAATGGTTTTTTATTCCATTATTTTAATGATTTTTGTATCAATTTCCTCTTAAGTCATCCTCATGTATCCAATATTTCCATTGTAAAAGCAAAAGCGATGATGGAAAGCGAGGAGAGGAGGCGGCGCAAACAGAGGGGGTAGAGTTGGAAGGATAAATACTAGATTCTTTTACGATCTCCTTTAATAAAAATAAATAAATTCAATTAATGATCTCCACCTTGAGTGCACAACTTAGATAGTTGGCAAATCAAGCCCTACTATTAAATAATTTCTACATGCACATAATTTCTTGGCGATTATTTTTGAAGAAATAATGATTATTATATTTTTGTTAAATTGTAAGAGACGTATTTTGAAACTATATTGCATAAATTATAGGATGTTATCAAGATATATGTACATGTGTATTTTAGTTATATAGTTTTATAAATGTAAATGGAATATTCTATAAAAACATGTGTGGAATATTCCTTAATATTTGGTGTTAAACTTTGGAATGCATAAAAATTCTTACATTTTATTGGTCTGTTGGATAAGACTATTGTTTTAATTGATCCTTATAAGTCCCTGTAGGGAAGGGACTAAAAATATGAAATCCTTTAAGTGTGGAAAAAAATCATCTTGATTTTTGTGTCCTTGCCTACATTTAATGTAAAAAATCAAGATCAAACAATAGTTTGAAACTACAAATACACTATTTCCAACATTTGGTTCTAAATTGCCATTAAAAATGATATCAAAATTTAGTTTTATTGATTCATGTTGCAAGGGGCACTATTTAACCTTAGGGTTTGCAAGTCTATTTTCGGAATTATTCAAAGTTAGTTTGAACTTACTTAAAAGTTGTTTTCCATATCAATATGCTTAAAAATTAAATTAAATTACTTATATAAATGGTATTTTTTGTGGGATGCTCATAGAGCTAATGCTATTGTGGAAATCAATTTGTTTCACCCTAAATATTTAACATTTTTTCATTTATCTTGTTTGATTTTGTAATATTTATTTTGGTATTACTGAAAAACACACCAAAACTTATTATAAAATATAACCCATATTTATTGCATTATAACATGAACATGCATATATATTTGATACTAGTATACAACATCAGAAATGAGGATTGCAAGTATAATTAATCCTCCTAAATTAATATGAATTTGAGACACATGAACATCAAAAATAATGATTACATCCATAATTAATACTCCCAAACTAAAATGGATTCAAGTACATGTATCAATAAGAGTCCAGTTTTGATGTTAGGTTCTCCCAAAATGCTTTCTACTAAGGACATGTCTTCTTAAGTCCAACACTAAAGCCATACAATTGGAAAGCTCTAAATGATATAAGGCAAGACAAAACAACTAATATATTTCCAACTTATTAGGTTCTTCGTGCATGTGGAATAATTCCCAAGACATAATCAAAATAATGTTGCACTTTATCAGGATTCAATCTGTAAACACCAAGATTGCAGCTGAAAGACAAATTTTAGGTTGACACACTAAGGAGGAATTTCAAACTTTATTTCAAGATTTATCACATGTTATGAACTTAGAGGATCTTATAGTTAGTTGGGAGACTAAAGAACAATCGAGAATCATGTAGGGCATTGCTTATGTTGGTCAAGCTCAGATCTTATTTATTTAACTCTATCTCCCATAATCAAGTACAATCTATAAACAAAGTCTAAAACCTTAAAAACAAACATAATTATATACATGGAGGATTTCTGACTCATTAATGATCCCCACTCTAACCAATTAGCTCCAAGAAAGAGGAATACAACACTATCTTTTCTAAGACCATATAAAAATAAACTTAAAAGCATGTAGACGATATCATCAATCATCTATTAAAATATTTATGAACTTATCAAATTAAATACAAATAATCAAGTTTAAATTAATAGATGATAAGGAATATGCACACCAATATATTAGACGGTTTGTTTTGCTTGTCCATAATATTCATTCCATAGGATGAGAGAATAGGGGTATTGTATGATCTTCCCAATGATGGGAATACAATTTAGCTCCTCATCTCATGGAGGAGATTTGATACCACTTGATGTAAACACCAATCCATAGAGCTTACAATCACATATCTCTGATACCAAATGATGCAAACACAAATCCATAGAGCTTACGAACACATAGCTTTCCTCTACAAATCACACAACTTCTTTAAAATATGACACCACTTTATTAATTTCAGCATAGCATACTCTTAATGCATGCTCTTCTACAACTCACAAAGCTTCATCAAGCTTTCTTCACCTTACAAAAGACTTGGCTACACACTATGCCAAGGAGGCTCTACAAGCTTTCAAAAAAGCTTCTTCTCAAACTAGCCTAGCCTACAAATGTCATGGATCTCAATCTATTTATAGAATTACAAGCACAAAGGAATGATAGAGAAAACACAATGGAAACCCACAAATTCACCCTCCTCCACTTGTTAAGGGATAAAGACAAGAGAATAAAGCATCTTCCACTTGGATGGAATGAAGACAAAGCCAAAAGCATGCTCCACTTGGAGGGAAAGACAAATCCAAAGGACAAAAGATAATCTCCAAGAAAATGCACCACTTCCACTTGGTAGAATAGTGAGGAATAGTGAGATATGTCTCCCACTTCTGCAATGGATAAAAGTAATGGGAATTTTCTTTAGACAACTTATCATCATCATGTGCCTCCAAATCATGGCATCCCATTCCACATGTGTGTGCAACCAGGAATAGTGGTCTTTCTCTTCCACTTTGCATGTGCATTCAAAAGTAGTGGAATCTCCTTTTGATAGACGTCAAGCCCATTATCATTAGTCCCCACATGTAATTCATCCCATTTCACTCATGCATGTATAAATAAAATCTCTTTTTTCCCGTGGAATGATTATGGCACTCTAGGCCACCTAAGCAGTGAATAGTGTTGATGAGTCAACATGAATAGTGATTGTGACACCTCATTAATGAATAATGTCCTACCACTACATCAATGAATAGTATCAACATGAATAGTATTTTTCTTGCCACATCGTTCTCTTCTGGTTGAAAATAACTTAGCTCCTGCTAGTTACCTTGATTATTCTCCCAATATTGTAGGCTCACACACACAAACACATGAACACACAAGCACATGATCACATGAACACATCACTCTATTTTTGGTTGATACAAGATTGCAATAACGCTTGGATGCTCCTGCATTAAACAAATGAGGTTTTATAATGTGATCACACGATCACATGGATGGGGTAAGTGGTAGAACCACTCTTTTGATCATGATGATAACAAAAAACCAAAATAAGTTGAATCTTGTGCCCATTGAGTGCAGGTCCACAAGCATTTAATTAATCACCAAAAATCAAGTACATAGAAAGGGTGCCTTTACTCCTTTAACCCTTTTACATGAAATAAATATTTATTTATAAGATTTCACCTAATACCGGTAAAACCAACTAACATATTAACTAACTCCTATGAGAATTCCACCTGATATGTAGTTTACATTATTAATTAACTTAAACATAAAAACTACCCAAATGAAGTTAATCTAATTTATTTATGGGGGTGTCTTTATAAAATATGCATGCCCCATTTACAATTATTAAATTAACCTGACACAACAAAATCCTAAGCTAGGTTAAGACTTTGGATAAGTCCTAACAAACCCCCCTATGATCCAAAGTCAGGTCTTTGGACACATACCAAGCATTTTTCTAATTTTTTCAAATTTGATTCTGTCAAGGGGTTTTGTGAAAATATCAGTTGTCTGATCAATAATTTGGCAATATATCAAATCAAGAGCTTTCTTCACCACCAACATTCATAGATAATGATATTTGACATCCATATGTTTTGTTTTGGCATGAAACACTGGATTTTTGGACATCTTGATTGCACTCTGATTATCAATATATAACTGTGTAGGAGCAATTTGAGAAACCTGAAGATCTTTAAGAATGCACCGTAAGTAAACAATTTCTCTGGAAGCATCTCATGCTGTAATGTACTCTAATTTTGCTGATGAATTTGTCATTGTGTCCTTCTTTTTACAACAACAAGTAATGACAACTGAACCCATATACATAGTGTATCCTGTTGTGGACACTCTGTCATCCACACATCTGCCAAAATTTGCATCAAAATACCCAACAAGTTTAAAGTTCTTATTGCTGTGGTACTCAAGGCCATATGTTTTTATTCCCTGAAGGTAATGAAGTACTCATTTTACTACATGCCAATGAATTTCTCTAGGCTCATGCATAAACCTAGACAAAATTCTAACTAAAAATGATATATCGGCCCTGGTAGTCATTAAATATATCAAATCTCCCACCAATTGTCTATACTTGGTGCATCAAAAAAGGAATTGCTATCATCCTTAGACAATTTCAAGTTAATTTCCATGGGAGTGAGGGTAGGTTTGCAATCATTCATGCCAAACCTATCTAATAACTCAAAAATATACTTAGTTTATGAAATGAGAATACTATGCTCTTTCTAAGTTACCTCTATGCCTAGATAGTAGTGAAAAAGTCCAAGATCTATCATCTCAAACCCATTTTTTAAGTCCTTCTTCACATACTTGTTATGGTTTTCATCATTCCCTGTGATAAACAAGTCATCAACATAGAGAACAAGAATCACTAATTTCTTACCCTACACTCAAAAATAGAGAGTATCATCAGATTCACTACATTGAAAACCAATGGATTCCAAGTATGAATCCATTTTTTCATACCAAGCCCTGGGTGCCTGTTTGAGCCCATACAAAGCTTTTATCAATTTACACACTTTGTGTTCTGCATCCACATGTTCAAAACCCTGAGGTTTTTTCATGTACACTTCTTCCTATAAATCACCATTCAAAAAATCACTTTTAACATCCATTTGATGGAATTTCCCACCATTTTGTGCTGCTAAGGCAAGTACCATACGAATAGTGTGCCATTTGGCAGTTGTTGCAAATGTTTCCTCATAGTCAATACCTTCTTATTGCGCATATTCTTTTGCAACAAGTCTTACCTTATGTTTTTCAATGGAGCCAACCAATTTATACATAGTCCTAAAAACCCATTTGCATCCTATGGGTTGAATATGTGGAGGATCAACCAAAACCCAAGTATTATTGTTAAGTATTACATCATACTCACTTTGTATTGCCTATTGCCAAACATGATCAGTAGATGCCTCCTCAAAATTAGATGGCTAAGTGGAAGAAGTAATAACAACCATTGCATAATTCACCTGTTTACGAGAACTCTTGGGACTTGTTAAACTAACTTCATTTGCTTTCAAGTTAGAAAAAGTACTTTGAGCCCATTTTGGATACTTATTCAAATGATTCAAATCAAGAACACCAGTTTTCTCATTATGTGCACCATCCGAAGGGAGACTTAGAGAATTTTCAACAATTTCTAAGTCATCAACCTGTGCACTAGTAGATGAAGGAGAGGAAAATGAAGGAATATGAGTTTCATACCACAACCTTAAGGAATTGCCCCCATTATTCAAACCCTTATCTCTTTTTGCATTTTTCCTCTCTAACCTATAAAGTTGAGAATCAATCTCTGAAGTGTTCATAGTCCCAAATTCATCAAATACTACATCCCAACTCACTATGAATTTCCCTGTATCTTGTGCAAGCAAATGATACCCCTTTTTATTTTCTGAATATCCAAGAAAGATGCATTTTAAACTTCGTAGTTACAAATTAGTTCTATGTTTAGTGGGAACTAAATAAAAACAAAGGCATCAAAAAAATTTCAAGTGTTTAACTTTTGGTTTAAACCCATACCAAACCTCATATGGAGTTTGTCCCAAAAGAGCTGTTGTGGGGGTCCCGTTTCTCAAATACACTGCAGTACCAATGGCTTCTACCCAAAACTTATCATCGAGTTGTTTAGAGTGCAACATAGCTCATGTTGTGCCCTCTAAGGTTCTATTCATTCATTCAAATAATCCATTCTGCTGTGGAGTGTAAGCATTACTATATTGTTGATGAATGCTATGTTTCCAAAAATAATTTGAAAACTCATTTGAAGTATACTCACCACCATTGTCTGAATGAAGAGTGGCTAAGTTTGAACCTGTTTCTTTCTCAATTAAGTGTAACCAATCAACAAACTTTGTGATTTGTTTTTCCTGAAAAACACCCAAGTCATCCTAGAAAAATCATCAATACACAACACAAAAGATCTACACCCTCCAATGGATGACTTTTTCATGTCACATACATCACTATGAACTAACTGCAAACATCTGTTAGCTCACCATGAAATTTTTTTGGGAAATTTTTCCTAATTTTGTTTGCCTAAAACACATGATTCACAAAGAATACTATCTTTACGAAAAGTGGGCAACCCATTCACCATACCCTATCTCTGCAAGTCCACTAAAGAGTGAATATTTAAATGTCCATAGTAGAGATGCCATAACCACTATGTAGACATAGTACTTATGCCTGTTTCAACAACTATTGCAAGTTCCACTATGGGAGGAAGCACTTTACAATGCAATCTAACCAAATTTCCATCGTCATATCCTATATACATGGTTTAATAACCATCTTTCACTGAATTGATATGGATGAGCCCATTTTCAAGCACAATTTGATAACCTTTCTTTCAAATAGTTACTAAGGAAAGAAGACGTTTTTTCAATGTGGGAACATACCAAACATTCTCCAAGTATTTTATAAAACCATTAGGAAGAAGAATCCGAATAGACCCAAGTCCTAAAGGAATATGCATAGACTTATCTGCGAAAGCAATTGGAGAAAGAGAAGCTTCTTTGAAAGTCCAAAATAAGTCTCACCTAAATGTCATGTGTTTGGTTGCCTCTGTGTCTAAAACTCATACATCTGTGAACTCATCTCTAGCCTCATATTCCATATAATCAATGCACCCCAAAGAAGTGAATGAAAATCCATGAGCAACATTGCTGGACTCATCATATTCATGATAAACATATTGAGTAGAGTTAGAATTAGTCACTTTTTGTGGCCTTTGAATTTTGTCAAAAGGAATCCTACACTGAGAATCAATGTGACAAAGTTTTTCACATCTATGACATTGAATGTCTGATCTAGCTCGACCTCTGCCCCTATAAGAGTTGTGACCACATCCTCTATCACTTGTCTCATTTGAATGAGAATGGCTAGATTGTTGTTGATTTGAATAACCTCTACCTTTGTTTTGATAACTACCTCCTCTGTAACCTCAACCTCCTCTATAACTATTACCTCTATTGTTTTGATGCCCAAATGATGATGAACTAGGCTTAGACTCTAAAACATGGGCTTCCTCAGTTTTCTTGGATTTTTTGGGTAGAGAGAGGTCATGTTGGATGAGCAACTTAGCCATCTCGTCAAAAGTGATGCCTATGATTTTGTCAGAGACATGAAATATTTATACAAAGTTTCTATAGAACCCAGGTAGTCATTTCAAAGTAGAAGTGACTATGAGATCGTCATCTAGTTTTCCAAACCCAACCTTAGTGTACTCAGTAGAAATATTTTTCAACTTAGACATATATTCTCCCATATCCCCATCTTCATCTAATGACAAAGTAAACAACTACATATGAATGTCTAGCTTCCTATGCTTAGGTTTCTTATCATACAAATTAGATAATGTTTTCCATGCAGTGTAACTATGAGGAAAATTTTCAATATGAATATAAGTATCATGACTACAAAATTTGATCAATGCTAAGGCCTTAGAATCATGCAAATTGAATTCATCAAGTTTAGCTTGTTTTGTTGGCAATGCGGGATTTTCATTCTTAACAATATCCCATAATTCATTAAAAACTAATGAAGCTTCCATCAAATGTTTCCAATTTGAATGATTATAAATCGTTAATCTATCACCATCTAAAAGCAAATTCTGAATCTCTGGCATCTTGAACAAAATACAAGTGCACCAAGGAAAAGTAAGTATGACAAAATGCAAAGAAAAACAATAAAATAGAAAAATACCACACTCACTACTCAAAACACTGCTTCTATAGGGTTTTTGCACTTAACCTCCACATAGAGAAAAAAAAGAATTTTTGATGGGTTTTGCACTTAATTACACCAAAAATTAAAGCATTACACTCTTATGTCTCCAAAAACAACCTTATTTCACCAAGATACACCCTTATGCCACCAAGATATGCAATAGTAAAAGATAACAATTTCACATACAAATTTTCAACAAGTATGCATGTTTTTACAATCAAATATGATTTTTACAACTTGCAAAGCATATTAAAAGATTTCAAAAATGGAATATTCCTTTTCAAAAAAGCATCTTCATAAAGAAAATTCTTCCAAAAAACAAGATTGAACCCTTGACCTCCTTGTTACAAAGTTTTATCCAAAATATGTCCTTCCAAGTGCTCTATGAACATTTAAAAGTTTATAAAGATAGAATGTTCTATATAAACTTGATTTTTAGCTCTATGATAATAAAAAATATTTTACTTGGGTGAGTAAAATTAAGAAATCCCGTGAAATTTTTTGACCAAAATGAAACATCAATTCTTTCAACCTTTAAGTAGGCCCCACCAAACCCTAAATTTATATCAAAACTATATCCAACTTTGTAAAATGAAATTTTTTATTTGCCTGTAATATTCCAACCCGATACTGAGGATTTCAATGCCATCGCTGATTTGGAAAAGTTGGAAAACCTCTGATACTTCACCTAGGCTCCAAAAAACCTTGCAAGATTGAATCTTTATTTATTTGCTAGTGATTGAGACTGATAAAAGCAATTTTGGTTGAGTAAAACTCATTTTTGATTATACATGACTTTGGAATGTCATACTTCTGAAAATATAGGCCATACTACTGCAATTTATAGCTTGAAAAACTTCTGGTAGTGTTTAATAATTGATAACTGATCTCCAGGAACTCAAAAAGATAATATATACTGAGCAAATGGATGTTAAAAACAAATGAAGGCTATTTCAATCAATCACAGGAATATTCAGAGGAAAAAGGCAATACAAATGGCCTTTGGGCAAATTTTTGGAGTTTTAAAACAAGTTTGAATCATTTATAGCTTACAAATTCATTTTGGAATGCTAAAAAAAGAGTTTTGAAAGAAATTCAGGGAGTATGATAAACTTGATCAATTATAAGTCTGTACAAGACCAATATATAGGCTTATTTCTTTCATACTGATATTAACCAATACCAAAAAACATTTAAAAAATTAAATAATTTAATAATTTTTCAAAATTTTCAATATTAAGCCACTCCAAAGTTTATTTCACAAAGCTTACCTTCTACTCCAGAATTTGATTTCACATGAGAATTCCAGTTTCATGTGAATTATCTTTTCACCTTGCCTTCTCCCAAATTTACCAAGCTTCTCGTATTCACCGTGCTTTTCAAAACCATGCTCTGATACCACTGATAACAAAAAACCAAAATAGGTTGAATCTTGTGCCCACTGAGTGTGGGTCTACAAGCATTTTATTGATCACCAAAAATCAAGTACATAAAAAGTGTGCCTTTACTCCGTTAACCCTTTTACATGAAATAAACATTTATTTATAATATTTCACCTAATACCTGTAAAACCAACTAACCTATTAACTAACTCCTATGGGAATTCCTATTGATAGGTAGTTTACATTATTAATTAACTTAAACATTAAAACTACCCAAATAAAGTTAATCTAATTTATTTATGGGGGTGTCTTTATAAAAGATGCATGCCCCATTTACAATTATTAAATTAACCTAACACAACAAATTTCTAAGCTAAGTTAAGACTTTTGATAAGTTCTAACACACGAAGTGTAATGACCATGAGATCTCCTTCCAACACAACAAGTACTCTAAGAGATTATCCTTCTTCCTTCTCCATTTCCATTTCTTGTTGGTTTTCCTCCTCTCCTCTTCACACTTAGCCTCTTTCTCCCTCTCCTTATGGGATCACACCTCCCACCATAAAATCTCCCCTTTGTGGGATTACACCCACCATAGATTCTGTCCTTTATGGAGTTGCACCCACCATGAACCATCCTCCTCCACCAAGATGCTCTATCTTGTATCTCACTCAACCATGTGGGCCAAAACCCACCACAAATTGACCACTTCCTCCTAAATCCCACTTAGATTTATGCACACATTATCCAACCAATAGTTGGATCCTCCACAACACCACATACCACCATTTGCAGCTTCTCTCTCATGGCTACAACACCATCCTACACACTTTCCACATGTGCACCAACTTGTAAAATAACCTTATCCAATGTTTCTTTCAAAGAAATGTGGAACTCCTCTCTAATGTTAGCATGGTCCTCATGCTCTTCAATGTCACTATGGGTTGCCAATGGCCCATCCAAAACAACTCTCATGGTTATTTTCTTCTCCTCCATACCTTTGGATTCAACTTCTTCACATGGATGAAACACCACTAAAATCTCCTCTTGTGTATTTACTTGCACAACCTCTTCATCCATTGTTTCTTCCAAAGAATATTGCAACTCTATATGGTTGCCTTCTTCATTTACATACAACTATTCATGGATGTCTTCCTCCTCCATCTATAACTCTTCATGGCTACAATTTTCATCTACCTTCAACTCCATAAACTCTTTCCCATCCTCAAATAATGGGTCTCCTTCATTTGCTTCAACAAAATTCACATCTACATCTTCCTTCACGAGGACTCCTTCCCCTATGGGATGCTCACAAGACACTTCCTCCTTGCTAATTTTAAATTTAGATTTGATTTTTTCACATGGCAACTTCTCTCTCATATTACCTCTCATGGAAATCTTCTTCCTCTCTTCCCTCTCAAGCCTCTTCACATGAAGCTTCTTCAACCACTCTCCTTGCATTCTTGGGTCCTCAAATTCACCCATCAACTTGTAAACCATATGTTCCCACTCAAATACCTTCTTCTTTCCTCTTTTTTTTAATCTTCACTTGGTAATCTTCCCAACACATGGCTGGAACTCCACTATTCCTCTTGATTACAACCTTCACCCTCATGGGGTCTTCAATATGCATTTACTCAAAATGCATCTCTAGCTCAACTATCCACGTTATTAGCACTTCTAAATTTTATTTTCCACTCAAAGATGGACTTCTTTTCACCACCATAGTCTTGGATGGCCTCTTCTCCATCTCTTACACCTACAAAACAAAACACAAACTCACTCTAACATCTTTTACCCTACTCTCTCTCTTTTTTGAAAGATGTCTCCTCTTATTTTCTACCCACAAAAATGTGGAAAACAAGGCAACATGATTCAAACTTCATGTAGTGTGGAAAACACTATTTATGCTAACACTATACACTGATTAGGCGCTGGGACACTATTCACTGATGATGTGTCATAATCACTGTTCATGTTGACTCATCATCATTGTTCAATAATTAGGTGGCATGGGGCGCCATAATCCTTCCAAGGCACAAAAAAATATTTTATTTGGACATGCATGAGTGAATGGGAATAATTCCATGTGGGGACTAATGATAGTGGGCTTGACCTTTGTCAAAAGGAGATTCCACTACTTTTAGATGCACTTGCAAGGTGGAAGACAAAGACCACTATTCCTAATTGTACACAAATGTGGAGTGGGACACCATGATTTGGAGGCACATGGTGATGACAAGTTGTCTAAAGAAGATTCATGCTACTTTTGTCCATTTCACAAGTGGGAGACATATCTCATTATTCCTCACTATTCCAACAAGTGGAAGTGTGGTGCATTTTTTTGGAGATTGTCTTTTGTCCTTTAGATTTATCTTTCCCTCCAAGTGGAGCATGATTTTGACTTTGTCTTCATTCCATCCAAGTGGAGGATGCTTTATTCTCTGGTTTTTATCCCTTCCAAGTGAAAGAGGGTGAATTTGTGGGCTTCCTTTGTGTTTTCTCTATCATTCCTTCATGCTTGAAATTATATATATGGATTCATATCGATGGCATTTGTAGGCTAGGCTAGTTTGAGAAGAAGCTTTTTTGAAATCTTGTAGAGCCTCCTTGGCATGGTGTGTATTCAAGTTTTTGTAATGTGAATAAAGATTGATGAAGCTTTGTGAGTTGTACAAGAACATTCTTTAAGAGTATGTTATGTTGAAATTAATAGAGTGGTGTCATATTTTGAAGAAGCTGTGTGATTTGTTGAAGAGAGCTATGTGTTTGTAAGCTATGTGGATTTGTGTTTACATGATTTAATATCTGAGCTATGTGATTGTAAGCTATATGGATTTGTGTTTACATCAAGTGGTATTAGAGCTCCTTCATGTGATGAGGAGCTAAATTTTATTCTCATCAAGTGGTATCAAAGCTAATTTTTTTCCATCAAGTAGTATCATATTTCATGTGTGTGATGAAGAGCTCAAGTTTAAGGATACATCAAGTGGTATTATGGCTATTTTTTAAAATTAAAAAAGTGTGCTCCACTTACTGGGAAAGACAAATCCAACGGATAAAAAACAATCTCCAAGAAAATCCACCACACTTCCACTTGGTGGAATAGTGAGGAATAGTGAGATATGTCTCCCACTTGTGCAATAGAAAAAAGTAACGAGAATACTCTCTAGACAACTCATCATCACCATGTGCCTCCAAATCATGGCATCCCATTCCACATGTGTGTGCAATCAGGAATATTGGTCTTTGTCTTTCACTTTGCATGTGCATTAAAAAGTAGTGGAATCTCCTTTTGAAAAAGGTCAAGCCAACTATCATTAGTCCCCACATGGAATTCATCCCGCTTCACTCATTCATGTACAAATAAAATCTCTTTTTTTGCCTTGGAGTGATTATGGCACCCCATGCCACCTAACCAGTGAATAATGTTGATGGGTCAACATGAATAGTGATTGTGACACCTCATCAATGAATAGTGTCATACCACTTCATCAATGAATAGTGTCAGCATGAATAGTATTTTTCTCACCACATCATTCTCTTTTGGTTGAAAATAACTCAACTCTTGCTAGTTGCCTTGATTGTTCTCCCAACATTTTAGGCTCACACACACAAACACACAAGCACATAATCGCATGAACACACCACTCTATTTTTGGTTGATACAAGATTTTAAGAATGCTTGGATGTTCCTACATTAGACATGCAAGGTTTTATAATGTGATCTCCTAATCATATGGATGGGTTAAGTGGTAGAACCAATCTTTTGACATGAAGTGTAATGACCATGCCATCTCCTTCCAACACAACAAGTACTCTAAGAGATTATCCTTCTTCCTTCTCCATTTCCATTTCTTGTTGGTTTTCATCCTCTCCTCTTCACACTTATCCTCTTTTTCCCTCTTCTTATGGGTTCAAACCTCCCACCATAAAATCTCTCCTTTGTGGGATTACACCCACCATATATTCCCTCCTTTGTGGAGTTGCACCCACCATGAACCATCCTCCTCCACCAAGATGCTCTATCATGTATCTCACTCTCCCATATGGGCTCAAACCCACCACAAACTCACCACTTCCTCCTAAATCCCACTTGGATTTATGCACACATTATTCAACCAACATATTGGATCCTCCACAACACCACATAACACCATTTGTAGCTTCTCTCTCATAGCTACAACACCATCCTCCACAATTTCCACATGTGCACATACTTGCACAATAACCTTATCCAATGTTTCTTTCAAAGAAATGTGGAACTCCTCTACAATGTTAGCATGGTCCTCATGCTCTTCAATGTCACTATGGGCTGCCACTGGCCCATCCAAAACAACTCTCATGGTTATTTTCTTCTCCTCCATACTTTTGGATTCAACTTCTTCACATGGATGAAACACCACTACAATCTCCTCTTGTGCATTTGCTTGCACAAACTCTTCATTCATTGCTTCTTCCTAAGAAGATTACAACTCTATATGGTTGCCTTCTTCATTTACATGCAAATATTCATGGATGCCTTCCTCCTCTATCTATAACTCTTCATGGCTGCAATTTTCATCTACCTTCAACTCCATAAACTCTTGCCCATCCTCAAATAATGGGTCTCCTTCATTTGCTTCAACAAAAATCACATCTACATCCTCTTTCATGAGGACTCCTTCCCCTATGGGCTATTCACAAGACACTTCCTCCTTGCTAATTTTAAATTTAGATTTGATTTTTTCACATGGAAACTTCTCTCTCATATTACCTCTCATGGAAATATTCTTCCTCTCTTCTCTCTCAAGACTCTTCACACGAAGCTTCTTCAACCAATCTCGCATTCTTGGGTGCTCAAATTCACCCATCAACTTGGAAACCATATGTTCCCACTCAAATACCTTCTTCTTTCCTCTCTTTTTTATCTTCACTTGGTTATCTTCCCAACACATGGTTGAAACTCCACTCATCCTCTTGATTACAACCTTCACCCTCATGGGGTCTTCAATATGCATTTACTCAAAATGCATCTCTAGCTCACCTATCCAAGTTATGAACACTTCTGAATTCTCTTGTCCTTTCAAAGATGGACCTCTTTTCTCCACCATAGTCTTGGATGGTCACTTCTCCATCTCTTACACCTACAAAACAAAACACAAACTCATTCTAACAACTTTTACCCAACTCTCTCTCTTTGTTGAAAGATGTATCCTCTTATTTTCTACCCACAAAAATGTGGAAAACAAGGCAACATGATTCAAACTTCATATAGCGATGAAAACACTATTCATGCTAACACTATACACTAATTAGGCAGTGGGACACTATTCATTGATGATGTCTCAAAATCATTGTTCATGTTGTCTCATCATCACTGTTCACTACTTAGGTGGCATGGGCCACCATAATCCTTCCAAGGCATTAAAAAATATTTGATTTGGACATGCATGAGTGAATGGGAATAATTCCATGTGGGGACTAATGATAGTGGGCTTGACCTTTGTCAAAAGGAGATTCCACTACTTTTGGATGCACTTGTAAAGTGGAAGACAAAGACCACTATTCCTAATTGCACACACATGTGGAGTGGGATGCCATGATTTAGAGGCACATGGTGATGACAATTTGTCTAAAGAATATTCTTGCTACTTTTGTCCATTACACAAGTGGGAGACATATCTCACTATTCCTCACTATTCCACCAAGTAGAAGTGTGGTGCATTTTCTTGGAGATTGTCTTTTGTCCTTCAGATTTATCTTTCCATCCAAGTGGAGCATGATTTTTACTTTATATTCATTCCATCCAAGTGAAGGATGCTTTAGTCTCTTGTTTTTATCTCTTCCAAGTGAAAGAGGGTGAATTTATGGGCTTCCTTTGTGTTTTCTCTATCGCTCCTTCGTGCTTGAAATTATATAAATGGATTTAGATCCATGGCATTTGTAGGCTAGGCTATTTTGAGAAGAAGCTTTGTTGAAATCTTGTAGAGCCTCCTTGGCATGGCGTGTATCCATTTTTTAAAAATGTGAATAAAGCTTGATGAAGCTTTGTGAGTTGTAGAAGAGCATGCATTAAGAGTATGTTATGTTGAAATTAATAGAGTGGCATCATATTTTGAAGAAGCTATGTGATTTATTAAAGAGAGTCATGTTTTTGTAAGCTATATGGATTTGTGTTTACATAATTTGGTATCCAAGCTATATGATTGTAAACTATATGGATTTATATTTACATCAAGTGGTATCAGAGCTTCTTCATGTGATGAGGAGCTACATTTTATTCCCATCAAGTGGTATCATATTTCATGTCTGTGATGAAGAACTCAAGTTTAGGGATACATCAAGTGGTATCAAAGCTATTTTTTTAAATTAGAAAAGCATGCTCCACTTAGAGGGAAAGACAAATCCAAAGGACAAAAAATAATCTCTAAGAAAATGCACCACACTTCCACTTGGTGGGATAGTGAGGAGTAGTGAGATATGTCTCCCACTTGTGCAATGGAAAAATGTAGTGGGAATCTTCTTTAGACAACTCATCATCACCATGTGCTTCCAAATAATGGCATCCCACTCCACATGTGTGTGAAATCAGTAATTATGGTCTTTGTCTTCCACTTTGCATGTGCATCCAAAAGTAGTAGAATCTCCTTTTGACAAAGGTCAATCCCACTATCATTAGTCCCCACATGGAATTCATCCCACTTCACTCATGCATGCCTAAATCAAATCTCTTTCTATGCCTTGGAATGATTATGGTGCCCCAAGCCACCTAAGCAATGAATAGTGTTGACAAGTCAACATGAACAATGATTATGACACCTGATTAGTGAATAGTGTCCTACTGCCTCATTAGTGAATAGTGTCAGAATGAATCAAATTTTCCTCACCACATCACCTGAACATCCTTATAGGAGGTGATTTGGGTCCATAATAAGTAAAAAAGGAAGTCTTATGTTATTCTCTATGATGCACATAGTCTTAACCATGCCACAACTAATCCCCTTTGTAATGTGATCCCCATACAACTAATAATTCATCCCCACATCCTTCATAAAGGCTTAAGAATATACAATTAAGAAACATGATATACACTGCTCATATAAAGTACAAGATTAATCATTCTAAGAAACAAGGCTCAACAAAATAATTAACACTTCAACTTAGATTCAAACAAAATAAATCCAATCCCAACTCAACTCACCATGGGTTATTTAAAGATATGATTATTTTTCACACTTGAAACAAGAGTTGAATATCATGGAAGTGAGTCAATCTCTAATACACATGGGTTAGTTGGGATTAATTCCATACTTACAATCCCTCATTCTTAATACAAAAAGAAGAGACATAAAAATAGGGTATATGCAAATAAATAAATATCAACAATTTGGCTGCCCTATAGGTGATGCTTCAATTCTACACCATAAGTAGTGAAACTACACCCAAGCAATCTAAAAATCATCTCATATAAAATAACTATGTAAGACTAGACCATCAATGGCATCCAAAATAATTGCAAAAAACTTTTGTTTTACAAAAGTACACTAAACTAATGTAAATTTACATACATGACAAGTTTGACCTAAGTACATCAATATAACAACAAAAATAGATCTGAAATGTTCAAAATAAGGATTAAGATGATTGGAATTTGATAAGAAAATTTATTATTGAAATACATTAATTTTGACTTACCTGTGTGCAATTGGAAGCTCAAAGCATGTGGAAACATATCTAGAATTAGTCCCAGAGCAAACCTAAAATATCAGTGTCAATCTGAGAAATTATTTTTGACCAAAATTGATGAGTCGATGTTGGCCATGACTAGTATCAATGTTATGATCCACACATGTAATATTTGAAATACACAAAATATAATGTAGATCACCACAACATAATAGATATTAGTGGTTCAAGATGCCCAAATATTTAATATATGTAGAAATAGAATAATACCCTTATGGTAGGGTAACACCATACAATAATACTTTAAGAAGGAATAACTCCACAATTTCACTCTAAGGGGGAGTATTCCAATATCCTCTTACAAATAGAAAACTCAACACTTGATTGATATTATTTACAATGATATTCATCTCCTTTATATAGACCTCTATATAACTAACAATGGGTGGGTAACCTTCTAATCCCAATGTAGGCTGACCATTACCCAATGTACGAATTTCACAAGTTAATCATTTATCCTAATATATTGGAACCATACAACTAACTAAGTGGATGTGTGCCACATGTTGACATCTCCATCAACCCAAATACATTGATACATTATATCCTTAGGTACATAGCATTCCTTCCCTCCTTGACATGTTTCATCCCTAAAGCATAAGAAAAAACCAAATAATGTGTGCTTCAAATCATTTCAAACTTGTCTCCATGCTCGATCATCTAACCACCCATATGTGATCTTGGTAGGTGATAGCTATTGAACCTTTTTTTCAAATTCTATTGTGCTACTTTTATTCCATTCATGATCATAATTATACCTCCTTTGTGTCCATGCATAATGATTTCTCCTCTAATTCCATGTTCCACATTCTGCTACACTACTCTAATTCCATCCATGACCATGGTAGTTATTCAGTGTTCTCCATACATAGTCATAGTGATTTCCCCATTGATTCCATATCCCATAATCTGTTGCAATATTCTGATTCCAAACATGATCAGAGTAGTATTATTTTGGCTTCAATGCATAGCCAAAGTGATTCTTGGTATTATTCTTCCTGTCATGCCTCCATGATTGTTGCCTCTCATTGTGATGTGGGTGTCTATATTCCCCAAAGTTAGTATCATGCTCTATTATTGTGACCTTATTGACCTTTTCTTCTAACTCTTCCACCTTTTCATTTAGTGGTTCCTTTATGTCTTGAGTAGATGAACTGTTCTAATCTGTTTGTATTATTTATTCATCTGTGTCATCATCATTATATTCCTCATGCTCTTATCATTTGCTTCAATCTCATCCACATGCTCTACCTTGATTGTTCTTTGTGCCTTTATAACTATGATATCATGTAAATTAACCTTCATTTTCTTGTACTAAAACTTCATGAAATTATTCTACACATTAATATTTATTGATCTCAAAATATCTAACCAAAGATATCCAAGAACCATATCCACATCATTCATATCTCAAGCATGCAAATTTGAATGCAAAACATATTTCTCCATAGTGAGCTTAATATATTCAAAAACTTAAATATTCTTACCATCTACTTATGTCTCTTTGACATTCTTTGCTTGAACATGTAGATATTGAGCCATATCCGTGTTGATGAATTTATACTTGGTACTAGAGTATAAAAACACAATGACCTTTCTTTGAATGCAACTAGGAAATTGAAATATTGAAGCATCTTTCTTTGGAGCTAAACTTCATGAACCCTTGTCATCCTTATATTTTTCTTCCTCATCATGATCCTCTACCTCTCCTTCAACATCATCTATAGCCTTTTCATCACTATGCTCATTTTCTTCTTCCTATTCATCATTTGAATTCTCTTCCTTATTACCATCATCATCATTATTTTCTTCCTCATTTTTCTCTTCTTCACCCTTTGTTCCTTATTCTTCATCATTTGCTTATATGGCCCATTGATGTAGGAAAACCTGTTCCATTTTTCCTCACAAAAAATTACATTGATCTTCACCCAACACCAACCCAAAATAGGACCCATTAATGAACTTGTAAAAATATATGGCACAAATATATATGAAAACTATTCTTCTTAAAAAAGAGCCACCATTCTATAGCATCAATATCATCCTTCCTTGAGAATTTTGTTTAACTTAATTATTCACACAAGCTAGGGTTAATGAAATTGCACTAAAATTTCAATAACTCTCTTTGAACTAATAAAAAAATTCCAAATTTCTTATTCTAGCTTCCTTATATACTCATACAACAATTGTAAAAAAGTTTTTGAAAAATTCAACAAAATTTACACTGTTGAGCAAATCTATGAAAAATAATAAAATCACAATAACTCAAACAACTTGTCACAAAATGCTAAAATTTTGAATGTAGATTTTTTGTATGATGATATCGAATCATATAAAATTGCATTGAAATTTTCCTAAAATTTCATTAGATATGACAAATTTATTACAAACCCTAAAATAACAATATCTCCCTCAAAATTGGTCATCAAACCTCAATTTTTTACTATGAATTCCTTTAAATATTTTCCAGCTCTATCAAAAAATTGTAAAAAAAATTGCAATAGTTTAAAATTTATGAGTGCTTCTATAAAATGATGGTCTTACCCATAATATTTGCCCAAATTGATGCTTTGATACCACTTGTTATGATCTACACGTGTAATATTTGAAATATACAAAATATAATGTAGGTCAACACAACATAATCGATATTGGTGGGCCAAGATTCC
This sequence comes from Torreya grandis, assembly GCA_037957365.1. Taxonomy (NCBI): domain Eukaryota; kingdom Viridiplantae; phylum Streptophyta; class Pinopsida; order Cupressales; family Taxaceae; genus Torreya; species Torreya grandis. The sequence goes on along the minus strand of JARHVA010001687.1, from coordinate 1,015,045 downwards.
CAAATATTCAATATATGTAGAAATAAAATAATACCCTTATGGTAGAGAAACACCATACAATACTCCTTTAGGAAGGAATAACTCCATAATTCCACTTCGAGGGGGAGATCTCCAATATCTTCTTACAAATATAACACTTAACACTTACTTGATTGATATTTTTTTTCAATGATAATCATCTCCTTTATATAGACCTCTATATAACTAACAATGGATGGGTAACCTCTTAATCCCAATATAGGCTAACCATTATCCAGTATACTGATTCCAAAAGTTACTCATTTACCCTAATATATTGAACCCATATAAATAACTAAGGGGGATGTGTGCCACATTTCGACATCTCCATCAACCCAAATACATTGATACATCATATCCATAGGTACATAGCAATTGATGGATTAGTATTGGTCATGACCAGTATCAATGTGCCAATACTGGCCATGACCAATTTTAGTGGGATGATACTAGTCATGACCAATATCATTGGGTCGATATTAGCAAGATAAGTTTTGATACTGGAAAAAGGTGCAAAAACTTTCTATAGTTTTAGGAACACCTTTATATGTGCATGTTGATTAAAAACCTCTCAAATTATTGAATTTAACTACGGATCTTCTGGAATTGCTTCTGCTTCCTCTAAACCCTAATTAACTGCAAGAGACTTTTCGAGAGCATAAAAAATGGGTGTAGTTATGAGGGTATTGCCTAAGTAAACCCTTCTTCTTAAATAGTTTGGCAAACAAAAATCATGTGGTCTAACGAGCAAAACAATTCAATATAAATATCACGACCCTTTTACTTATTGATAGATATAAGGAACTAGTAGATTTTATATGTGCTTTCACTACATCACTTTACATTTTTGGTACAAAGGATGGATACACTTCAATAGATGACACTAGTAATATAAATCATATTGTATTTTTCGATATGAATTTCAATCCTTGGTCTTGTTATACTTTTCCCTTTAGAAAACTTTGACTCTGAAGTTTCATTTATAACAAGGGAAAACATATACATACAACTAAATTCCTACAACTTTTATAGTTACATACCAGTTTTAAGGGAAAATATGAAATCAATACAAGATGAAATCAATATGATATCACCAATATAATTATTTTTCAAGAGAATAAGTCATCAATAATAACAATAAAATGCACATGCAATTGAGTTTTGCAATCCAACACAACATAAACATTTTCAAGAATACATATATACAAATATATTCAAGCATTCAATGTCTTCCTCATGGATTATCAATTTCAAACATTCACGGATTTGAGAGAGTCTGGTGAAGCTTTCACAAATGAAATACAAAGTTTAAGATTTCACTAATGGAATACCAAACATATGCAAGTTTTTCACATCCAAACAAATTAAATAACATTAAGAGCCACTTGTCAAACCAAGTGGTTCATCAAAAAATAATTCCATCCAAATTTTAGCAAAACATAGAGGTTGTGATATAGTTTCCTATCAAATCAAATGATAATAGTATGGTGACTCATACCTAGTACAATAAGAAAACAGAAATCTACAAGAGAAAATGGTGCTAGTATGACTTATCTCCCTCTCATACCTATCACAATTAAATAATATAAATCGAAAGAATAAAATGGTGCTAGTATGACTTATCCCCCCTCTCATACCTAGCAAAATATGATAACATAAGTGGTGATAGTATGAATTAGCTTTCTCTCATACCTAATACAAACAAACACTAAACATCGTCTATTATCATGGCTTATCCCTCTCCCATGGATAACACTCAAAAATCAAAGTCAATGGTATCATGGGTATACCCTTCCCATGACTAACACTCAAAAACATTGGCTTAAGTTTATTCCCCCTCACTCAGTGCATAGTGAAGGCCTCTAAGTTGATCATAATAATATATCTAGGGGTAACCCATCTCTTAGGAACTTTCTCTTCCACCCTCATAAAAGGTGGCACTCAAGTAAGTAAAAAAAGGAAAAGAAAACAATATGAACTAAATATGACATCACTAATATCTATTTCAAAAAGATAAAAATCATAGAAATAACACCTTCAAATGATAAATGAGGAGATTGGGCTAAAAATAATAGTTCTTAGAATTTTGTAAGCAAGAAGGTTCTCCGTTTTCTTTTTCAAAGGAAACCATGTAAACCAAAAAAATCACTCATATAATTTTACCACATGTTTGTTCTAAAAGAATATTGATTTCAAATTCCCAAACCAAAGCTTTATGTTTTTTATGTGCAAAAATTATTAAATGCTTAAAATAATATAATATCATTTTGTTGTATTTCACTAAGTTCTTGTTTTAGCGTTAAGGATTGAGGATTATCCAATTTATCAAATTTTTTTGGGAATTGAACCCAACCTCTTCCCTTATAGTGTTGGGTATTTGTATTCAATAAGAATTGATGCCGAATAGAATCTTTGTGAAATAAATAACTTCATCAATGGACCAATGACCTTTTAACATAAAATATCACTTTCAATTCAAACATTCAAAAATAACTTCATTAATTTAAATATTTTATAAAATCATGCAAACTAATTAAAAATACAATCTTTTATTTAAAAAAACTAATGTTTATTTAAATTTTAGATCAAAACATTACCACATGCTATACCTACACCTTCTCGAAGTTTAACAGGGTTGAACCATGCTCATGTATTACTATGTAGATCATCAATCCACATAATGAATTATATGCACATATTCACAAAGTTACCCAAAAGGCCACAAAATGCTCACATTATAAAAACATGCAAACACATATGCAAACCAATGTTTCCTTAAGAGGTTGAGAGTGTCGAACTTTGCACTCTAATACTATGATGAAGAAGAAGAAGAAGAAGAAGAAGAAGAAGAAGAAGAAGAAGATGAAGAAGAAGTTGTATGTCCATGAGGCTAAATAAGTAGTCTATGAGATAACCAACCTAGTCATATTTGCTTCTGCTTTGTATTTCTTCTTTTATTCAAAGATAGAATGAGCTCTCCAACTTTCTCCAAAGACCCCTCTATAAACAAACCATGCCAAGAAGTTGCTATCAAGAAGTCCACATATTTTACCCTGATGTTCGTGTAAGCGTTGCAATCTAAAATAAAGTGCTTTTGAGATTCAACCGCCCCCGCATTGCAGAATTTACATACTCTCTCTTCCCAAATTTCTTTAAGCCTTTTCCACCTTCCTGTTTCATATCGACAATGATGGAAATTAATTCTGAAGTGAGTAAAACCCACTATAAAATATGAGCTAAGTTTTTCACATAAATATAGAATAAACATGCTCAACAATTAACGTGTAGAGCCTAAAACACTACACCCCACAAACACACGTGCATATTCAATATTAATATACAACAATATAAATGAAAGTTACATCTATAATTAATCTTCTCAAATTAATATGGATTCTATACAAAAGGAGGTCTACTAAACAAGAGCTAGGTTTTGATCCAAGGTTCTTAATCTCAAAACAGTTTCAAGAGTACCCAAGTGAGTCAACTTGGTTTGCATTACTGTTAGGTCCCAACGAACCTACCAATGTACCCAGGGCATCTGAAAACCTAGGAAACCGCTCTGAATTTGTCCAAAATGGACACTTGAAGCAGAGATACTACATTGTCTTCTGTCAGGATTCAACAGCTACATGTGGGATACGTTCCCCAAGGCTGAATCGTAACACCATTTGCACTCTGTCAGGATTCAACCCTTGGATACCAATATTGCATGCACCAAAGACAAATTTTAGGTGGAAGTTCTAACTTACAGGTCCAAATCTATTCCGTATTACGAGCTCAGACGATCCCACAGTTGGTTGGGAGACCCGCAAACAGCCAAGATGTTGCCTTTGTTGGTCACTGAGATCTCATAGATGCAAATCAAACAAACAAGCTGTAAATTCAAGCAAGACAATGATAGAGATATTGCTTCTGCAAAATATAAAAGTTCCACAATATAAAGCCGACATACAACAATAATACCGGCCCCTTTGAAAATATTTTTCAAGATCAGGTTCTAACTAGTTAGCTCCATTATCAGCATCCACTCAATTTTCAAGAACATTCTGTACATGGCCACCTTCAAAATCAGGACCCTTGAGAATATTTTCAAGTTCAAGTCCCAATTGGTTAGCTCCATTTTCAACACATCCATCATGAGAGAATTGTTAACAACCACCTGAGAAATGACATGGCTCATTTTAAAACTATGAACCTGTTCCTTTAACTTGTCTCTCTCATCCTTGCCACCCTTGTCAATGAAATCTTGGGTTTTCACCAAGAGATTGTTGAGATTGCCTTCAATAAAATGTTCAATTTTTGGATGAAATACATCACTGCAGCTACTAATCGATAAAATCGTTGCAACATACAATGTTTGAGAAGAACTAGCAACACGCGTAGAATCCATGTCTTTACCCACATCCACCTTAGCAGCCTGAATATCATCAGTCTTATTCATTCCATCCTTAATCTTTTCAAAGTGTTGCAGAGATGCATGCATAACTTCAAGAAGTTCATCATTATTGCCAACCATCCCCTCTTTAGCACTTAACTTAGTCATAAAGGCCAACCAAATTAGGATCTGGATTGCAAGCCCATTCAAAATATGCATCTTTCATTAAATCCTTTTCATATTTAGTGATCTTAACACCATCAACAGTCATGTTAAGTGTCTTCTAATCAGGTGGGGGGCTAAGTCTTGGAAAGCCAACCGTATCCAACATGTAGTTAGAGGTGATTTTCACCATACCAGTCCTTAAAAACTTTTTCATTTCTTCTTGAGGTACCTTACATTGTAGGAAAATCTGGAAAGGAAACAATTTTCAATGTAACTTCTCTTGAGAAGTTAGTAAGAACCTTGCATTAAAATTTAAAAACCTCTAAATTTCTTTGTTTCCAAAGGAACCATAGGATTTTATGAAAGAAAATATGCACTTTCTTCATTGTGGGCACATACCCAAAAACAACATTAAACCACAAAATGTCACATAAAAAGATTTTACACCAGACCTTCAAACAATTATTCCAAACAACAACAACAAATATGCAAGAGAAGAAAAAATGTTCAATTGTTTCCAGGCCACCACATAATGTACACAAAGTTTTACCAAATCTAGACTTTAAAAAACAAACCCATCAACAAGTTTGTTATGAATTAACAACCACCTAAAACAAGTATTCTTGGGTTCAAGACATGAAGACCAAATAACATCAGTTTTAAACTTTAACTTAAAAAATGATCACAAATAAACCACTTATGATTAAGCCCAAGGAAGATGTCTTTAGTAAATGAGAGCTTGACCAAATCTAGACTTAAAAAAAGAACCCCATCAACAAGTTTGTTATGAATTAACAACCACCTAAATCAAGTTTTCTTGGTTTCAAGACATGAAGACCAAATAATATTAAATTTAAACTTAAACTTTAAAAATGATCACAAATAGACCACTTATGATTAAGCCCAAGGAAGACGTGTTTGGTAAATGAGAGCTTATAGTATAGCATCTTGGAATTAATCTCTTAAGGGTGAGGTCCTTTTAAGTCATTTGATATCCTCCCAAAATTCATCATCTTTTTCCATTGTTGACATCAAATATTTATTATGAAGAGATTTCTTCAACAAAGAGAAGGTTTTAAGATGAGAAGAAGGACTAATACTTTGCTCTAATTTCAATCCATGAGGCCCAATGCCCATAATAAAAAAGGTCATTGAAAGTATTTAGACCCTTAGAATACCATGAAAATATAGAAAAACCCCTAGTTAAGGCAGGGGACAATTGTTAACCTTAAGATTCCACCAGATAGATATGTACCACTGACATCTAGAACGCAACCCACTGAAAATTGGTTTCACAATAACTAAATGTTTGATTATTTTCTAGGCTTTCCATGTAGATTGGAAAATAGGGGAACTTGCAACCTTAACCAAGAAGGAGCCTAGCAAAAGATCAGAAATATGCAACCCCTTCCATTGAGGATTCCCACAAGGGAAGCCCCTCAACATATTGTGTCTAAAAATAACTTTCCAAGGATCATAGCCCCGAAAAGATCTTATGATTCATTTAGCAATAAGAGTGGTGCCTTGGATACAATTTATTTCAAACCATTCCTATAAGGCTTCATCAAAAATCTCAATACAATTTATTTCAAACCATTCCTTATTCATCTTATATAATTAATTTGTGAGTTCATCAATACCAGGTGCCTTATCATTTTTGAGGGAGTCAATAGCAATTAGAACTTCATCAATTGAGAATTCAATATCAAGAGAAGTACCTTGTTCAGAGGAAATATATTTAGGAATGCTCTTATCACAAATTCTTCTATTGAGCTCAAACTAATGATTAGAGCCATCATAGGAGAACTAACTGGAATATAATGAAAATAAGATAGCCTTGATCTCATTCAAATCCCCCGAAATCACTTTACCAATATCAATTTGATTTATTTTATGCTTGACATGTTTAGCCTTTAACAATCTCAAAAAATATTTAGTACCTTTGTCCCCTAAATTTAACCAAGTCAATCTAGCTTTGATTTGGGCACTTTTGGCAATGTATTGCTCATTCATTCTATTCTAATGTTTAAGATATACTAGTTTCTCATGAATTTATTCATTACATAGATATTTCTGAAGGGAGTTTTCAATAAAATAATTGTGCCTAATTATCTCTAGTAAGCTTCTTTCTTCTTTTAGTCTTGGCTTGCCCAAAACTTCTCATGAACTATCTACTTAATATAATGTACTAATTCCAAGTATCAATGTTATAAGAATATTCACAAACAATTTTTACAATATTCTAGGAAAATATAACCCCATCTCTACATTCCTTATCTTGTAGGTGGGAGATATTAAATTTATACAAGCCTCTCCAATCCTTCTTCTTGATGTCATCTTGATTTCTCAAATAGACATGAATTTCAATGGGGTAATGGTAGAACATTGACCATATTAACACCATTAACCGGTTGAGAAATAATGTGATCCTTATTGATGTAAAATCTATCAAGTCTAGAGTAAACTTTGTTGGTTTTAACATGGTTATTGCACCAAGTATACCATATTCATTTGCTAGAATCTTTACTCTTATAGAGAAGATCACCAAGCATGTGTATACATTTCAACTTTGACCAAAATAATAACTCATCACCTTTCCAGGAAGGAGGATCACCTCCCTGCTTATCATCTCTCTCCTCAATCATATTAACTCCCCCCTCCCCCCCAATCCAAGGGATGTTTTTTAAATTTGAAGCAAGCCAGTTTCATAACTCTATTATATCTCTGTAATCATTTGAGGCATAAAGAATATAGATCCCAAAGAGATATTTCTTTTATTTAAGTATAATCCACACAACTCTTTGGTAGGAGAATACCCATACTCCACAATATCTTTAGACCACATAAGATTAATGAGAATTGATGTTCCACCTTTTCCTATTGAGTAATTGGTACATAAATGTAAAGCATTTAGACACACATAATTCAACCCAAAACTAACATTTGTACCAACTTACTTCTCTTCTTTTAGAATAAGAATATCAATTTGGTTCTTAGAGTGTTTGAATTATCTGAAAATAGGTCTTCTATCATGGGATTCAAGGCCTATGACATTCCAACTAACAATCTTCATGAAAAGGGAGGGTGTTACTTTGATTGATCTAGGGGTTTATATTTGTTTTGATACAACACATTGAATCATTGAGGAACTTTATTCTCTTTTACCTTCTTTTTAGAGTCTTCATAGATACCTTAGTGATTGAATTTTAACATGTTACCATCTTCACGACTAGCAAGACCCTGATTAACCAAACAATTCACCTTTGTTCAAATCCTTTTAGCTTCAACTTTAGATTTAGATTGGGGGAATGGGAAAATATCCCCCAAAGGGGTAAATGGTTCTTTTTCAATTAGGGATGCAACATTACCTTCATCTAAAGTTAGGAGGGGATAAATATCCATAGAAAAGGGCCTCTTTCATCCAGAACATTCAGGAAAGCACTATTAGGGGCTATAAAGACATTAGGATTATAGATCTAAAAATTAGTGGGATTATAATTTATCTCAATAGGATTAATTTTATTTGAGCCCTATTCAATTTTTTGTAGCTCAACACTGATAATCAAATTAGGGTCCAAGACATGGGGAAAGGGGACATCTCCACCAACTAGGCCATGACCAAAAGGAAAGGGAAGGGGTTCTATGGGTAAATTAGGAACAAGAAAAAAACCAAGGGACAAGGAGGGGTGATTTTTAGAGCCAATAAACACACCACCACATTGTAAGTCATCTAGAGGGGACAAGGGGGCTATAAACTTACAATCTTTTTCATTTTAAAAATGAGGGTTATTTTTCATTACAACATCAATAATTGGATTATTGAGAGTTCCACTAACAAAAGCATATTTCTTATTTTGGGTACCAATTTATCCCTCAAATTGTGCCTTATTATCCACTTTCCTAAGGAGATGGAAATTCCTTTTAAGATGACCATCTTTTTTGTATAAAAAACATGAATTAAGTACCCCTAGTCCTTCAAATGGGCAAGATAAAGACATATCCTTAAGATTTAAAACTATGGATTCAAGGAAAACATACATTGGATCTAAATAAATTAAAACCCTCATATGCATATGGGGTGATGACCTACTAGTATATGCAATTCTTAAGACTTCACCTAGAGGATTGAATGCTTGAGAAGGAAATTCCAATTATGATTGGGCACATTTTGTATATCAATCCATCTAGGTGTTGTCTTAAAAACAATAGTGTTGTAATCCAAATTAGGGTCCCAAAGAATTTCCTTAATAAATGATTGACTCACATTCTATAAGGCTTTACTTATGGATCTTCTCTACATGTTTGAGTTTTTAAATAAAACCATAAAATCTCCTCTTTGAATCATTCGACAAAAACTAACATATATACCCATATTCTCTCCCCAAACAAAATTCAACGAGTTATAAAGAAATCTAGATGAAAGAAAGTTTCTAATAAGACAAACAAATAATATTTTAATATTTTTAATCTAATTTCCTCCAACTGGAGAGCTCATTCCATATCCTCATTAGGGCACAGAGTTAGGGTTTTTAGCAAGTCCAAGGACTTACCATTTTGTTTATTATTGTATTACTCATCGATTTCCCTCTCTAAGTTGAATCCATTTTATCAAATTCAACTCCCTCCATGTGTTTTGAGTTTTATTCATAATGTAAGACACACTACAATGTTTATTACACCATCTGCTCGTAGTTGACTGAAAAATTTAAACTTGAATTAATGCCCTCATTAGAAAAATCTTTACTATAATATTTGACATTGAATCCTTAATTAATGGAATATACATTTAATCTAGTCTTTCCAATATTTTCATGAACCGTTCGAGTGTCATCAATAATGACATCCATATAATGAACAAAGGGAGAAGTACATGGCCAATGCTCTCATTTACCAAAGATCAACATTTGCATATAGATCGAAGCACACCAACCAAAAAATAAAATATAAAATAAATGAAAATCACAAAAACAACCAACCTAAATAATTGGTACCCAAAAAAATAGCTATGAAGGACCAAGACAAGAGAAACATTAAAAGGACCAAGAAGACAAAAAATAATAAATGAGACAAATGATGCAGGAGCATCACTACATTTTGTGAATTTTGGTATATTTAAAATGTTTTGAGTCTTTTTTAAGTAATTATAGTCATTTTAGACTTTTATGAGTCATTCTAAGATGCTAGATCCTTGTCAAATTTGAATTAGGGTCACATGCGCATTTTCCTGCCAATTTCCTCAATTTGAATTTTTGAATCTTTTGTCAAGGTTTTGGGTTATTATCATGTTTGTAAGAGTTTTCAATAGTTTAGTCTTGTTGTGTAGAACCTCAAATATTCAATTTCACCTAAATTCATACATGGCACATGTGATTAGTCATCTTGATGCTCATGCTAAAGGTTTAGGTAGTTTGCATTCTCCCAACGTACATGAGGGAGTTGAAAGTTATTTAGACTAGTTATAGGATATAAAATAAGTGTAAGTGATTTTTTTGTAAGTCAAGTGGTGGGGTTGAATTTTAAATGGGAACGTAAAATAACCCCAAGGAAGTTAATAATATACATTCTCATTTGAAGATCAGTTGATATCAGACCCTATATTTCTATAAAGTGAAATGAAAATTTGACTGTGTAAGAATGATCAATGATGGAAATTGTAATAGAAGCACTTTATGGTGATGTTTATGTGTTTGTTGAGTTATTTTTATTTTTATTTTTTAATTTATTTACATTATATTAAGAGGATTTCACACATATGAATAATAAACTCAAAACAGACTTATATACCCTATATTGCTTACACTCTATGTTTTGAAGATTGAGAGGAAGTGAGAGTTTCAAGAAAAGATTCTATTGGTGGACATTTGGAAGGTTTGATTAATTTATATCATGATATAATAATTTATTAGGGACCATTAAATATTTTTATTTGTTATTTTGGTGAATATTTGTTGAAGAGTTTCAAGTAAAGACCCTATATATTTTGTGTTTTGTGATCAAACAAACCTGCACATGCACCAATAGTGGTAAGAATTATTGGAAGGTTGGTAAATTTAAAAAATATACATTTGGAAGCATTTATTATTAATGCTCATAATGTTGTTTGAATTATTTTTAGTCATTTTAATACTATTGAATGAGAAACCCAGTGTAAGGCCTGTAGGTTGTTGTATCTTGGCACATAATCAAACTAAAAGTTTGATTAAACCAACTAATGGAGGCATCAAAGGAGGGGTCCATAAAAATTATAAAGATGAAAAGTGTCAAAACAGACCTTGTTAATTCATTTAGAGTGTTTGAAACCTTCTAGTAAGCATAAAACCTAATTTTATGCCTTCTTGACTAGTGACAATTTGTTATAACCCTATGCTAGGGTTTCCACACAAAAATGTGGATTGTGAGAGATTTAACTAGTGAAAAACCCTAAAATTTTGTGAAAATAAGGGTTTATAGGTAAGTTAAGATATTTTTGAGGTTATTTGTTTGTATGTACCTTTGAGTACAATCTAGGAGAGATTGAATGTGTAAATAGGGGTTGGAGACCTAATAGGCCTATACATTACCTAGAAAGGGCCTAGAAGAGTGATCTAAGTGTTGAGTTAGAGCCTAAAAATTCATGGAGAGTTAAGAGAGGATAGAAAAATACCTTAAAATATTTTTATTTTTTCAAACCTATTCCGTACATGTCCATACTATGAGTAAAGATTAAAAAAGGGCTACTAGAGAACCCTGTCAAAGCAAGAAAATAATGTAAGTCTTAAAGGGTTGTTTGAGGAGTTTATGGATTGAATTGGAGGCCAAATAGGACTTGTTTAAGAATGATATAGATGTCAAGAAACATCACAGGGTTATAATAAACTTGAGTCAAGTTTAGATCCAAGTGATGAATGAGAACTTATCAAAGAATGAGCAAAGTAAACCAAGTCTAACATGCAAGTTGATAAGAAGGTGACAATTGTGAATGGTATTGATTGGATAGGTAGTAAATAGGAATTGAGACAAGATTATGAAGAATTGAAATGAAATGTTTTAAGAAGGAATATAAAGTGTTTGAAATCTTGAGTTCCAAGATCAAGAGATCTAGGCAAAGGAAATTAGAGCTAGGAGTTAGTGAAGGCAAAAGTAAGGAGTATGTTTGTTTATGTTTATATCTAACTTAAAAAATATTTTTGAAGACATTTGCATCATTTGGTATTAGAGCATGGTACATTCTATGGATAAGGTATGTTTTGAGTTTTTTGAAAGTGTTGATTCAATTTGTGTGTACATTGTGCTAAGGTTGCTTTGAGATGTTCTTGTGTGAATGTTGATGAAAGTTGCAGGAAAGAAGTGAGAGGTATAAAGTGAGAGTGTGGGTAAAGCCCTTAATCCAAAGAGGCTTAGAGAAAGGATAACTAGTGAAATATCTAGGGAGGAAGCTCAAGAAGAGCTTAAGATAAAGAGAAGAGTCTCAGGTGAGGACAAGAAAGAAAAAAGACTGTAAGGGATAGAGAGTTTAGTGAGAGAGACCTAGGTGAGGTCAAAGGAGACAAGTATGAAGGCTTGTCAAGAAGAAGAGTAAGGTCAAGGTGAGACCTAGAGAGAGAGTCTAAAGAGTAAAGAGTGAAAAATAATTATGAAGGGCTTAAAGAATGATGAATGCCATAAGAAGATGGATTAAGACAAGGAAGTGAAGCAAAGAGAACTAGAGAGAGACAAAGAGATTGATGAGATGAAATTGGTATTGACAAGGTTAGAGTAGGTCTTAGAAGAGATGAGACCAAGAGTCCTTGTATGCATTGAGAGGAAAGTGAAATGGCCTCTCAAGTAGTTTAAATATAAGAGAAGAAGACAAAGGGAGAAATTGATATCAAGGTAGCCTAAAAGAGGAATCAAAGGGGAAAGCAAGTCTCAAATGTTTATGACTAATGAAAACTTGGAATGTGTGTATATAGGTGACGAGTTGAATAGAGATGAAGAACATTGGAAGCTTGAGCAACATGATAATGATGAAGAACAAATATATTGGGCAACTAAGTATGGTGATATAATTTTATGCTACCCTGAAGAAGTTGAACCATTGGATGAAGAAAGAGAGAGAGAGTTTGTAGTAACACCATGCCTCATGACAAGAAAGAAGGAAGTAGGTTTCAATCAAGAAATATTTGAGGAGAGTAAAGAGTCACAAGGTATTTATTTCAATTTTAAGTCTAATGAGTTCTATGAGAGTACATGGAATATAATGAATGTGCTAGTGGAAGGACAAGAAGGAAAATCAACACCAAATGAAGTGCTTGACATGCATGAAGAGATTTATGAGGTGGCAGTAAGAGAGTATGAAGAAGAAGCACATGTTGAAGTGCTTGAAAAGTCTAAGTTTCAGTAGGTAGATGTGTCTTGATTGGCACCAATGGAAGATCAAAGAGATTTAGGTGAGTATACAATAAAGGAGAAGTAGATGTGACATCACATAATTCAAGAATCAGAGAATTTGAGTCAAATAGGATATGAGGACTCCATCATAACACCTGAGTTGTCATTGATGAAAATATTGAGCCAAGATGAAGGAGAGTTGGTAGCCAAAGAATAAATAGAATTTGAAGAATAAAAAAGTGACCCTCAAAAGGACCAGCAAGGAGTGGTTATGTTTGACTTGTTTACTTCATGTGTAGGTCTATAGAGGAAGAAGAATAAGCAGTAGTTGCCCATGATCAGTTTGGAGATCCATGGAAAGAGATAAATCATCAAAAGAGGAGATATTATACCTTTAACCAAGAATCAACAAGGTTTACATGCTTAAAATAGACCTTGGAATCCAAGAGGACATGAAATTGGAAGAGGAATGCTTTAAAGAACATGAAAGTTAGATTAGTTATAACTTTCTTGGAAAGTTTTCTTTTGCTCCTTAGTAGTATGATGCAGGAGCATCACTAATTTTTGTGAATTTTGGTCTATTTAAAATGTTTTGAGTCTTTTTTAAGTCATTATAGTCATTTTATACCTGTAGGAGTCATTCTAAGATGCTAGGTCCTTGTCAAATTTGAATTAGGGTCACATTGGCATTTTCCTACCAATTTCCTCAATTTAAATTTTTTAATCTTTTATCAAGGTTGTGGGTTATTATCACGTTTTTAGGAGATTTCAATAGTTTAGTCTTGTTTTGTAGAACCTAAAATAGTCAATGTCACCTAACTTCATACATGACACATGTGATTAGTCATCTTGATGCTCATGCTAGAGGTTTAGGTAGTTTGCATTCTCCCAACGTACATGAGGGAGTTGAAAGTTACTTAGATTAGTTATAGGTTATAAAAGAACTATAAATGATTTTTTTGGAAGTAAAGTGATGGGGTTGGATTTTAAAGGGGAATTTATAATAACCCCAATGAAGTGAATAAGATACATTCTCATTTAAAGATCAATTGATATCAGACCCTATATTTCTTTAAAGTGCAATGAAAATTTGACTATGTAAGAATGATCAATGATGGAAAGTGTAATAAAAGCAATTTCTAGTGATCTTTATGTATTTGGTGAGTTTTTTTCTTTATGTTTATAAATTTATTTACATTCTATTAGGATTATTTCACACATATGAATAATAAACTCAAAACAGACGTGTATACTCTATATTGCTTACACTCTATGTTTTGAAGATTGAGAGGAATGGAGAGTTTCAAGACTAGATTTTTTTGGTCAATGTTTGGAAGGTACATGATCTAACAAGTTATTATAGAACATTAAATATTGTTCTTTGTTGTTTTGGTGAATTTTTGTTGAAGAGTTTCAAGCAGAGACCTTGTATATTCTATGTTTTATGATCAAACAAACCTACACATGCATCAACAATGGTAAGGATTATTGTAAGGCTGGTAGATTGCACATATATACATTTGGAAGCATTTCATCTTAATTCTCATAAGATGTTTGAATTGTTTTTAGTTTTTTCAATTCTATTGAGTGAGAAATCCAGTGTAAGTCCTGTAGGTTGTTGTATTTTGGCACACAATCAAACTAAAAGTTTGAGTAAACCAATTGATAGAGGCATCAAAGGAGGGGTCCATTAGAAGGATAAATATGCACAATGTCAACATAGACATTGTTCATTAATTTAGAGTGTTTTAAACCTTTTGGTAAGCGTAAAACCTAATTTTACACCTCAGTTAGTGACAATCTATTATAACCCTATATTAGGGTTTCCACACAAAAATGTGGATTGTGAGAGACTTAACTAGTGAAAACCCCTAAATTTTTGTGAAAAAAGGGTTTGTAGGTAAGTTAAGAGATTTTTGAGGTTATTTTTTTGTACATACCTTTGAGTACAGTCTAGGAGAGACTAGGTGTGCAAACAGGGGTTAGAGACCTAATAGGCCTATACAAAACCTAGAAAGGGCCTAGAAGAGTGATCTAAGTGTTTATTAGAGTCTAAAACTTCATGGAGAGTTAAGAGAGGAGAGAGGGTACCTTAAAAGAGTTATAGTTTTTTAAACCTATTTAGTATGTGTCTGTACTATGAGAAAATATTCAAAAAGGGCTACTAGAGAACCCTATCAAAGCAAGAAGACAATGTAAGTCTTAAAGGGTTATTTGAGGACGTTTTAGATTGAATGGAAGGCCAAATAGGACTCGTTTGAGCATGATATTGATGTCAAGAAACATCATAGGGTTATAATAAACCTGAGTCAAGTTTGAATTGAAGTGATGAATGAGTTCTTATCAAAGAATGAACAAAGTAAACCAAGTCTAACATGCAAGTTGATAAGAAGGTGACAATTGTGAATGGTATTGATTGGATAGGCAGTAAAGAGGAATTGAGATGAGATTATGAAGAATTGAGATGAAATGTTTTAAAGGAGTACAAAGTGTTTTCAAGCTTGAGTTCCAAGATCAAGAGATCTAGACAAAGGAGATCAGAGCTAGGAGTTAGCAAAGGCAGAGGTAATGGTATGTTTGTTTATGTTTCTATCTAACTTAGACAAGATTTTTGAAGACCTCTGCATCAACAATAAGAAATATTGAAGAATCTCTAATGGAGGATGACTCTTCATCTCCCCATATGGAGAGCTTCAAGCCTTTATCTCCTTAAAGATGAAGCATAGAATACTTGAAAATTTCATTCATAATTATCTATCATTTATCACCTAGGTAAACATCTAATCATAAAACATTAAATCCTTTGAAAATGCTTTGATTCAATTTATCAATTCATCTAACCAAGCTAAACAATGATACCATTAAGTCCAAAAGAGCCATAAAAGGATATATGTTTCAAATATTATTACTTCCGCTATCATAATCAAGGAGTGAATCTAGAAATGCACTGTTATCAACCTTAATGTCTTTGATGCAATGATATGTATTATTAAGGTGAACTTGTCTTGGAACAATTATATAATAATTATTTCATTACCATCAATGGTGTTTTCATTTCATCTTGATAATTTTTTTCTTACATCCTTATTTGATTTCATATTGAGTTTTAAATTTTGGCATCCTATGGTAGATTTACAAATACAATTTAATGTTTCAATTGGTGTATCTTTATTTTCAATATTACCACAGTTGATAGGATTTTAATTTTTTCTTTAAAACAAAACATTGATTTGTGGAATGACCTTTAATTCTATGATACTTAGAACATTTTTTTTTGATATGTGGCAAAATAATTATGTTATATTCAAGTAAATTATTCAAAATTACACATGGACTATTAACACATTTAGTAAATTTCTCACATTCCTTGTAATAAGGCACAAGGTTTATTCCTGTTTTCTCTATATTATTGATTAATTTCTTAGGATTGTCCATTTGAAGCACATAGTCATTGAGACTTAAATAATTTTGAATGGAAGAACATTGTGACTTATGCCTCATATAAAACCACATGGGTGGACAAAATCTCAACATAAAGTGTCTTAACCTCATGATAGAGATCACACATTGAAAATGCCATTATATTTCAAAGGTGGACAAATACTTTTACTAAATATGTATTGTTTGTCCAATTCCAATGCTTGATAAAGTAATAAATACATATTATTCTTAAATCAAAGTATGAAATCATGAGAAAAAGTAAAAAATACATACCATCCTTATATCAAAGTATGTAATCATGAATGTTCTCATGTTGGCCTTGCTAGATAAATGCGATATGTTCAAAGGTAGCACATGGGTCCTTATTAGTAATGAATTATGATAATAAATCCTCTTATAACATGATTAATTAATACATGGATGTATTACATAAAAAATAAAACCAATTTAAAGCATAGCTAATCAATATTATTATTATTTTTTAAATAATAATGCATTATGATGTACATAATCTTGAAGAGAAGGATAAAACTTAAAATTTATTAAGGTGCTATAGGGATCTCTATATCTATTGAATAAATAAATTTTAGGCATTATAAAACAATTTGGAAGATGAGAGTCTAAAAATTTGCATGTTATAGAGTTTGATAATATATCTTGAGAATTAGTCCTAGCTTTAGCCACCTGGGAGCGAAGAGATAAAATTTTAACTTGTCAATGTAATTCACCTATAGCCCCTATAATAGTGACTATTTTAGAAGTTGTTATAGTTGTAACACAAAGTGGAATACTTAAGGGAAGAGATTCATAATTAGCCACAATCATAAGAATGCTAGTAAGTTTATGTGAGGGGGTGGGCAACTCTTGTTTAATAGGTAACATGTGAGAAGTTATATAATAATTAAGCACATTTGTAAGCATAGAAGAAGAAAATAATTCACTAAAAATAATAGGAATATAATTTAAAATGTAAATATGTTTTTGACTAAATTTTTATTTCATCATATCCATAATTTGGTAGAATGAGAAGGATTTTATATAGCATATGTTTTAACTGTTTTAATACATTTGTCCCTATATTGTGCATGCACTTCATTTCAAAATCCTAATCATTGTCATTTATAATCCAATACTCATCTTGATTTTTTTTATTATTGGCATGGACATTTAAATGAGTATGAAGATAATCACTTTCATTCACATTATATTCCATATAAGTATGAACATGTTGTGTATATTTAGATATAAATCCATATTACTCTAAGTTAATTTACTTGAAACTAACACTTTGCATACAAATTTTTTTATAGAAAGACAATCGATACCGAAGATATTCATATCATTCACATTTTTATTTGGTCTACAGGTTTGAAATTTAACTTCCTTGATTATTCATATTTATCATCCTCACCATAGTTATAATCATAAACATTACCATAATAACCAAAATTACTATCTTATACTTCATTATTATAGACATGGAATTAATAAAAAAAATTACAACACCATAAGTTAATACATCTAAACGATGAACCATTACAAATATACTAGATTTTGAAGCAAGCGTAAATGAATTAGGGCTAATTAATTTTAACAACACTAGGAACATACAAGATATAACCCTAATAGGGTGACACAACACAATGTAAATGTATGAAGATGCCCTACGATAAACATAAGGAACTATGGCTATATAAATGATTGCAACCGTAGAAAAATTAGATCTATGATAATCATAATAATATCCAAGCATGGAAAGGGAACATTTAGGATGATGCACATAATAGTAGGTTGATATAAGGATTAACCCTAAAAATATGACACAATAAAGCAAGGGATAAACCTATAAGGGAAATATACAAGTAAAATAAGGGTTTATAGAAATCTTATGCATAATTTGTTCTAATATGCAATATAAGCAATTTTATTAGGGTAGATGCAGGGTAATGGGGCATAAAAGGGGAGTTAAAAGTAACACTTTTTTCTTGTTCTAAAAATAACAATAGTTGAACTTGGAAAGAATTTTAGAGACATTTGGAAAAAGAATTTGACAATAACGTAAGAATATGAATTGTGAAAATTTTAATCTAGTTTCTAATTTTTTTCAATACCTAGATGATAAAAGTGTGCAAAGTTAATGTATTTATGATAATGGCTTGGTACATTATTGTGAAAATATAAGGAGATGCATGTGTGCAGACACACTACTTTTGAATAAACAAATGAATTTTTGCATGAGATTTCATATATAGATAGAGGAAACATTAAATATTGTTGAGAATATTTTACTTTTATTTTTTAATATATATATATATATATATATATATATATATATTTCACAAGTCAAGACAACTAGAAAATTAAAACTACAAGTGTATGAACACAAATTTTTGACTTTAACTTCACAAAAATTATTTTTCTAAGCATAGCCAATGATGTGTAGATTATTAGACTGTCGAGATAGAAGTTTTATAAACTTTTGATTAATGGTCAAAAATTTATAATGGTATTTGTAACGATATGTATATAGTCCATAATAAGGTATATTGTCTATAAATTAAGTAATATTAAAAAATAATAGTTTAACATTAAAAAAATTATATATTCAGAAACTATGTTTTCCTCTCTACAAATCCATATATATATAATAAAATCTTCCTAATCAGATGTGTTGGTAAAGATGAACAAGATATAAACTTTCTAAAAACTAAGTGGGTTGGTCCATGATAGGTTTTAGGCTAGGTTCAAATCCCCCAAGCCTAAAACTAAATCAGTTTTGAATGGAAAGAAGAAAAGTCAAAATAAAGACTTCTTGAAAGGTTGTATGCCCTTTGAAATGTAATTTTTTTTTAGGGAATGATAAAAAAGTTGAAAATTTTGAATGAAAGGGCATACACCCTTTGGTAAAGGACATGCACCATATGTAGTAGAAAGGGTGTACGCCATTTGACTTAGAAAATATTATGTGGTGGATTTTGCTTGTTTGTGTTGTAGATATACACCTTTTGATTTATAAAATGTTTTATGGTGGATTTTTTTGTTCATGTTGTATATATTTAGTAAAATAAATATTTAATTTATATTATATTTTATATTATTACATTTTAAATTTATTTTAATAAATATAAAAAATTAGGGTCATATCTTCTGAAATTGATTCCAGAGCAATAAGAGTTCCCATTTAAAAGTAAGTTTTTCAAAGTCCATTCTGGTCATTACTTAGTTTTTAGAATTTTAAGGTTAAAAATTTACTAAATATTTAACTTATTAAGCCTTAAGGTTAGGTATGGACGTCAATGGTCGAGATAGGGATAAGGAACCATATATATAAATATGGGCTCAAATATGGATTGGTTAAGATAGAGATAGGGTATATGCTAACATGAATGCAACATTTACATAATATGATGGCATGGAGCATGTACAAATGTATCAATATATCTCAAATAATACATCTAACCCTTGGTAAAAACTTAGACTATTATTCCCATATCGTATTCATGGTCTAGGTTATAATTTTAACACCATTCTAGGTGGTGATATTCCCAAATTGGGGCCCTACTATATTCTAAGTATGCCCCATTCCCCAATATAATAAATCAAGGGATAGCATAGGAATGGGCCCTCCACCATAGATATATGAGGGGCACCATTGTGAAGGCCCTATTCTTATCTCAATCCTTCCCTACGTAATAAGGCAAGGGAAGCTTACCCTACCTACTTTATTTATGCCAAGGAGTAAGGCAAGGGAATCTTGCATTCCTAATATCTAACTTTGCTTCACCCAATAACATATCAAGGGAAGCTTGCCTCCCTAATAGATAAAAATGAAGTAACGCATAGCTATCAAGGGAATATTTTCTTTTTGATATCTAGTTTTGCTTTGCTTTTGGATTAAGGTATAGCTATCAATTGAATCTTACTTCCTGATATATATCTTTATTCTTTCCCTACCTAATTAGCTATGCCATACTTGATAAGGCAAGGGATGCTTGATTATTAATATATAGCTTTGTTCTTCTCCTACCTAATTTCCCTTTATAGAATAGATTCTTAGCTATCAAGGGAAGCTTTCTTCATGATCTATAGCTTGCATATATTCTTGACCTACCCACTTAGATATGCCCTACCTACTTAGTTATGCCCTACCTAATTAGTTATGCCATACCTACTTAGGTATTTCCTACTTAATTAGCTTCTGTTGTTGGAAAGGGATGATTATTTATAGATAGATAGAATGAGAAACAAAGTTTCAAAACATGTTACATATGTAATATATCTGTACCATTGAGTATGCCCTACCTACTTTAACTAATTAAGTATGACCAACCTATTTTACCTACTTAAATATGTCCTACTTAATTGAATACCTGAGCCATATATTGATCTTGAGTATGCCCTACCTAAATACCCGAGTCATATCTTGATCTTGACTATCCCCTACCTACCTTCTTGGACTTGAATATACCCTAACTAATTTATCTACTTGAGTATGCCTTACCTACTTATCCTTCTTGCCCTAAGTACTTGAGTATGCCTTACCTAATTGAGTTACCTACTTGAGTATACCCTACCTGATTAACTACCTAAGACATATCTTGATCTTGAATACCTGTATCTAATCTTGATTGTATCTATCTTACTTGAGCCATATCTTAAATACTCGATACTTGATTGAATTCTTGAGCCATATCTTGAAAGGAGAGGGGGCATTGTCATGTTTACAAATAAATAGATGGGACATTATTAGATCAAGAAATAAAAGAGAGGACATTATCAATGGATGCTTGAAAATCAAGAGAGGGGATATTATCACCTATATAGAGAAAGGAGAGAGGGCATTGACTGAGATATATCTTGAAATAAGAGGGGGCATGTTGGCCTAGATATCACCATATAATATAAATAAATCAAATTGTGAATATTGTTTTCAACACAAAATGTAATTATTATTATGACGGATTTATATTTACAAATAAGCTAAAAGTTTATTAAGCTTTTACGGGTGGTTATAGGATGCAACCAATTCTTATGAACCGACTAACTTTAATAAATCAAATAGATATTTTACTAAACAAATTTTGGATCATAAAATGACCCAACAAATTATCCCCTAATCTAAAGTGTATAGAAGATCAAAGAATAGGAGCAATGACTCTAAAGTCATCAAAGAAAATATGAAGCAATTGTAATTGGTGTAATGTACATCCTAGTACTAACCAAAACTAATGCCATTCTATATAGAAGCCTGCCCTACAAGTTATGGCATAAAAGGATGATGAACACGATCAAGGTCTGTTAATCCCTTATGATCATCATATCATACTATAGTAGAACATGATAAAGGCCTATCCAACTACATTGATCCACATAAGGCTCTACTTAGAAGCCCATCAAAGTGACCAACCCGTATTATGGCATATCTTCCTAATGGCCAGTAAATGTTGATGACCTTTTCTCAACACTACTACTGATAACAACCCCTATCAAGTCATTCTATCACTGATAACTGATCGAAGATATACAAATGTAATATATTCTTCCCCTATCAGATAAGAGGTGAAAAGTTTTGCACTGAGAGAATCAAAATCAACTAACATTGTCTACTCCATGTCATGAATAGTAATGAGAGAAAGCCAAAAATGGAACTAAAATAAACAAACTATTGCTACCAGAATTTCCTTTCAAGCATTGAACCCAAACTTTGAGTGAATAGCTAACTAGAGAAGGGTAATAGTCCTCCAGTCTCCAATGGATCCTCCAACCTTCAATTTGAAATTTACACTTAGTCAATCAAAAGAATCCTAAGGGACATGTAAAGAATAGTGTATTCACTGATAGCACAAGCAAGATGAGACATTATGAAAATTTCTATTTTGAAGGTGTCATCTTTTACCAAAAATGCACCTTTATACACAAGTTTCATTACATATGTTGTGAAAATCATATGAAAAAACTTCAAAACACAAAATAAACCATTTTGTTCTATCTGAAATACCCAAAAACCTATAAGTCAACTAGTTATATGACCACCTTCACAATAACTAATGATTGGTCATAAAGTTATAACCAATGTCTCAAAAGTTACGTGACTTATATCACCCGTTTTCATTTGTAATGATTTTGAAAATAAGAAATTCCATTATTAAAAATTAATATTCCAAAAACAAATGTAATTGGGATTTTGTTCAAAAGATAGTTTTAAACCCTTGACCTCCTATTACGAAGTGACTAATAAAATTTAATATCCAACCATCCTTCAAATAAGTTGAGAACACAAATGGATAATACTATATATGTCCTTTCTTTTCTGGATGTGAAAAAATAAAAATACATTCCCAATTTTAGAACAGGTAAAAATAAATCGCTAGCTTTTCACTTGCATTGAAAGAGGAACTGCGTTGGTGTCAAATGAAATTATCTATGAATATTTATAATGTCTGCACCATTTGTCTAGAAAATTATGTTTTATTTATAGGGAACACTATACTGATCTTTATGAAGGCTTTGAAATAAATAACAAACAAATTTTTTTACCTTAGTTGTGTCTTGTGTCTTTGATTTTTTTTAAAATTTTAACAGCTACGCCAATCTTAGACGTTAGGCATGTTTGTATTAGTGTAAAATATTTCACTATCTCTTAGTTATAATATCAAATTTTATTTACTTCTACGTGGTGTTTGTCTACGTCAGAAGCCACCTTCAAGTGTCGTACAAATTTAATTTGCCAATATCTAGCAGATTAAGACTTTAAAGAATCAACAAAGTTGCCTATAACTTATCAAAATGGCCTTCTTTAGGTTTTTATTTTATTTTTTTGTGTTATTTTACATTAGACAAATCTTCATTTTCAATTAGGAATCACGTAAAATGCAAGTTATTGAATTAAAAAAATCATTCAAATAAAAAAACATACCACCATTCTATACTACTGATTTTATTGTCTTTGATTTCTACGCTTCATCTATTTGTCCATCCTTCAATCCTTTATATCCAGTTAATTTTTTAATTTTTCAAGTGAACTATGACCTGAATATATTTTTTTTCCTTGGGCTTGATCTCAACACTATCCTCCTTCAACATGTGGCTCTGATATCATTGTTGGCCCAGATATCAACATATATTATGAAGAAATTACATTGTGGATATTATTTTCAACACAAATTGTAATTATTATTATGTTAGATTGATATTTACAAAGAGGGTAAAATATTATAAAGTTTTATGGGTGGTTACAGGATGTAACCAATTCCCATGAACCAACTAACCTTAATAAATTAAATAGATATGTAACTAAACAAACTTTGGATCATAAAATGACCCAATAGGGCATTCTCACCTATATAGAGAAAGGAGTGACTAGGGATGATTAGATAAAAGGATTGAAGTCAGATTCATGCCAAATTCCTAAATAATTTATGGGCTTTTGATCAATAGGTTTATCAATATACATAAATGATTGGCTTGTAGCATATAACCTGTACCATACTTGTAGTCATGATACAATAACTCATACATGACATCTACCACATACCTAGTAATACATGTAGGTATACAGTCACTCATACATGACATCTACCTATAGTCATGATACGGTTACTCATACTAGACATGAATGTAGCTAATCATGCTAGTACACTCTATTTAGAATAGAGATAATCAAAACGCAATTCAAGATTCATCTTTAAAATATACCATTCACTCTAAAACAAATGTCAAATAGATGGGTCAATCCATGCATGCTTCAATTCCAATTGCACACATGCATGACCTAATCACTTTATTCTAGACTCGCATAGAACATAATCATCTTCTAGCATTCCAAAATCACATAGGATGCTACTACTACCACTACCCTTACCACTACCACTACTATTTAGGGTAGAGGGGAGTGTTTTCAAACCCTATCTTCTTATATTTGTATCAAAATCACTCATATCACTATCTCCATCTCCCCAAAACATATGGAGAGAGGGGGTCAAATGCATAAATCATCATTCATCATTGTAATCACTCCCTCATCATTCATCATCATCCCTCATCCATCTCTCATCAACCTTCATCATCTATCATCATCCCTCATGAAATTGCCATTAGTCCTCATCATCCTTCATCATCCATAGTCACTCCCTTGTCATCCTTTATTATCCCTCATCACCCTTCATCATCCCTCATCATTACCTCATTGACCTTCATCATCCCTAATCATCCATTATCACTCATTCATCGGCCATCATTACCCCTCATCATCCCTAATTACTCCATCCACCTCATCCTTCATTTTCATCTCTAGTCATTCCCTCATCAACCCTCATTATCCCTAATCACTCCTTCATTGGCTCTCATCATCTCTAATTATACTACATTGTTCCTAATCACTCCCTCATCAACCCTCATCATCCTTAATCATCCCTAATCACTCCATCTACCCTCATTGTCCATAATCACTCCATCATCCCTAGTCACTTCCTCATCATCCCTAATCATACCTAATCTCTACCTCAATGGCCCTCATTGTCCCTAATCACACTATCATTGACTTACATAATCCCCAATCACTACCTCATTGACCCTCATTTCCCCTCATAATCCCTAATCACTCCCTCATCAACCCTCATCATCCCTAATCACTCTTTCATTATCCCTTATCATCCCTCATCATCCCTAATCATTCCTTCATCAGACCTCATTGTCCCTCATTATCCATAATCACTCTTTTATTACCACTCATCATCCCTCATCATCCCTAATCACTCCCTCATCAACATTCATTGTCCCTAATCATCCCTAGTCACTCCATCATCCCTCATCATCTTTAATCATTCCCTCATCATCCTTCATTATTCCTAGTCACAACGTCATCAGCCCCTATTATCCCTCATCATCGCTAAGCATTCCCTCATCAGCCTTCATTTTCATGACTCTACTAGAATATCTATCATGATTATGATCCCCACTATCACTTTCACCATAATTGGCTAGAATATCTATCATGATCGAGCAAATAGGGAATTATGCTTAATTGTAAAACTAGCTAGGTGATCCAAAGTTGGTCAACTTGGGTGGCCCCTTCTAGGTTTAGGTTTATGTACATGACCCATCCTAAACACATGATTGGATTTTCTCCTAGTGTGATTGAAACAATGTGACTGAAGAATATATCCATGTAGAATGAAGTCTTAAGTTGACTAAAAATTGACACCACAGTTATACCAACCAACCATTTTGCTATTTATCAACATGGTTACATCATTGATCGAGGCATTATTCATGGTCAAGCACACAAATGTATATAGTCTATTTTAATCAAGTGATCTCTAATATTTACTTAAATACTTATGGTTTATGGTACCACTTTTAAGGTATTCTCTAAGTAAGATATCACTCTACTACCAAATAAAATCTAGATGAAAGGGATTCTGTCACCCAATTCGAGAGTTGAGCCAATCCCAGATGTAGCCATCATTGGAAAATATTAGTGGGATGTTGGATTCCCATCGATATCTATATATATCTAGGCCATTAAAGGAAAGGGATGGAATCCCATAACCCAATTGACTATTAGTAGCCTACACCCTATATATATTTCTTGGGATTTCTTACTATATATATATATATATGTATATGTATGTATATATATATCAAGTATTAAATCCCAGACCTGAGTGCTAGGTCAAGTGCCAATCTATGATGATCATGTCCCAATCCCATAGTCTAGTTCTCTTCTTTATATGTCAAACCAAAATTTCATCAAAGGAAACTAAAATAAAAATCTCAATTGATTTCTGAATACCTGATTCATGCATGACTGGAAAGTAGCTAAAGCATTTGTAAAACTCAAAGGCATGACCAAAAATTCAAAATTCCCATGATGACATATGAATGTTGTTTTATGCACATCCTCATCCCTTACATGGATCTGAGGGTTATACGATCTGAAATAAATTTTCTAAAAATGCATCACCCCATGCAACTCATCAATGAGCTCATCCATCCAGGGAATGGGATATCTCTTTTTTATGGTCTTCTTATTCAAAGCTTTATAGTTGGTGCACATATGCATGGCTACATCCTTTTTACCCATAGGAACCACTGATGAAGAAAACATGCCATAAATTGGTCTTATGTGACTCATATTCAAGAGATCCTTTATGTCCTTCTTTATCTCCTAGTGTACATTATTCAGTGGTGGTAAGGATTATTCATGAGAAGCTTAGAGCCTGATTCTAATTTTATGATGTGCTAGAATCCTCTATTAGGTGCTAATTCTAGAAGTAAGTCACTAAACATGACATTGTTCTTATCAATAATACTTTAAATGTTAACATTATAATTACATTGCTTAGACATGGATGAATTGGTAGGCATCATTAAACATCTTATTTCCCAAACAACTTATCTCTTGTGAAAATTCCTCTCCATTCTTTTAGCTATAACCACTCATGGTGATCCATTAGAAACTCCTCAAAGCACCAAATCTTTCCCTTCAAATCTAACCTTGAACTCCGTTGATTGATCATTATTTGAAAACTCACCATGGGATTACATTAATTGTACACCTAAAACCATGTCAATTTATCCTAATTCCACAACATATAAATCATCACATACCTTATGATCACTAATGGCTATGCTGAGTTATCAAATCATTTTTTGCATGGAATGGTGAATCCATTAGCAACAATGACATTAAATCCTGAAAAGTATTCATATTTCATCCCTCTCTTCATCACCAAGCATTCATCAATGAAATTATGGGTAGCCCCACTATCAATAAGCAAAGTGATTCATTGTCTAGATAATACTACTTGATCTCTGAATGGATTATATCTAGGTGCTCCTAAAAGAGCTTCAAGTGTGTCTGAATCTCCATCCTCCAACTTTTTAGGTTCATGCTCTTTTATGAGTGGTTTTTATAAATCCTTAAAAGTATTCATATTTCATCCCTCTCTTCATCACCAAGCATTCATCAATGAAATTATGGGTAGCCCCACTATCAATAAGCATAGTGATTCATTGTCTAGATAATACTACTCGATCTCTGAATGGATTATATCTACGTGTTCCGAAAATAACTTCAAGTGTGGCTGAATCTCCATCCTCCAAATTTTTAGGTTCATTCTCTTTTATGAGTGGTTGTTATTTAGGTTATTTATATTTTATATCATCATCATAAATTACATTAATATAGTGAACTTGGCCCTTACCGAGGCATCTATGACCCGGTTCCCATGGCTCCTTATAAAAAAAACATTTCTTTCTTCTAAGTTTATTCTTAGAATTATCATCTACCTTCTTTACTATAGGTGGTTATGGTGTGGATTTATAGAAGCATGAATCATATATTCCTTTCTATAAATTCCCTTTGTGTTGACTAAAAGTGGGTGCCTTAGGTTGAGACGAAAATTTTATTTTTAACACAGACAACTCAAGTGTTAAAGCTATTTTGACATCCCCTTGGACTAAAGATGGTGTAAAATTATTAACAATACCCTTGAGAGGTTCAAACAAGCCTCTGACAAAGAGAAAAGTGATTCTCTTTTTAGATAATTTTGGAACCATATCTGCAACATGTTTTAACTTTATAACATATGATTCTACTGATTTTTGTTGTCATATCTCTACAAGGTCCCTAAAGTACTCATTCTCATATTATTTCTCAAATTGGTCCAAAATCCTTTGGTAAAAACCATAAAATTTTTGTACAAGGCTATGTCTTTGTGTGACCAAACCATGTTGCCACCAATCATAAACAACACCTTATAAATGCAACATGGAAAACTATATGGAATCTTTCTCTTCCAAAGAGATATGACTCAAATAAATTTATAATTTTTGTAACCTGTATTGAGCATATATATTTATTGCCATTAAAGGTAGGAGCATTTAATTTATTTACCTTTTTTTTTCAAACCTATTTTCTCATCATTTCTACTACCTTTAGAGTTTCTTCCACCAAGAATTATTTTTACAAGGATGTCTAGGTAATTAACAAAGGTGACTATATTTTTGAAAGCTTCAAATTTACCTTGGTACTACTCAAAAAAATTGTCAATTTCTTATGTGGGAGGGGCCTCAAGTTATTTTCCCTCATTTTCCTCTCTCCAAAAAAACATAACCTTAGATGGTTTTGGCATAGAATTAATCACATAGCGGTTATGTGTAGATGTACTCCCTTCTTCTTGATATATCTTGGTACAGTCTAGATTTCTCAAATTTCAAGTGTGGCATTTATGCCATGAGATCTGCCAATCTATCTTGTCCCATATTAAGTATAATAAAAGTTTCATGGAAGAATTATTATTTTTCTTCATTTATTAATTTAATCTTTCCTCTTCCTTTTCCCATATCTTCCTCTTTATTTGGATCTTGTGTTTGCTACAATTTTCTTTGTTCTCTCCTTTGGCATTTGATTTCTCTTTCACTAGGAATCATCAACAATTTTATTCACCATAAATGATGGAAATATCAAGGCTTTGATACCACGATAATAACCTCAACCAATTAATTATATAAATATATTATTATCTAAAATGTTCCCAAATTTTTTAATATAAAATATATGTTGGAACATCATTATAAACTACAAACAATTTTTATATCAAACTATCGAAATATATAATGCTGATTTTTCACAACTGTGTCATGAAACCACTCAATGTTTGCACACATGAAATAGAACATCAAAAAAATGTTTGAGTTTATTTATGTTCTTGAAATGTAAAAAAATATTTGATAATAAATCTTAAATTACAACAATACATATAAATATGAAATTTAGAAACATGCTGTATATGTTGGAACTCCCTTCTTCACAAATATGTAATTACAACATATCGAAACATATGTTGAAATATAAACAAAGGTTTGAAGTGAAAATACAACCTCTGTGTGATAGTTCCCCCAAGAAACTAAATGAATTTTATCCTCTGATCTCTAAGAATCCAATGGGTTTCATCCTTAAATCCTATAGTTAAATAGAAGTGTTCAAGCTCTGAAATAAATTGATAAATTGGCAAAAGATGCAAACCAGTGAAATTGTCTAACTTAAGCAAAATTTGGAGCACAATCCTAATGTCTCAAAATTCCAAAAATAATAATAATTGAATGTTTCCATATTATCTCTCCAAAATAAGGCCACTAAATATTTTGTATAGTTTCATTCTTACACCTAATTAATTTTAGCCAATAAAAATTCTCCACTTTCACTCTCTTACAACCATCAAAAAAATTGTCATGATAGATGTGCTCACCCTAAAATTAGTTGATTGTAACTCCCCCATTAATATGTTGACATAGTTTTTCCTTAATGAAGATTTTGAATAATTAAAAACTATTTCTCTATCAATTTTCCCTTAGCCCATGGGATATATGAGAATAGACTTTTGGTCCACAGTAGTGAATTAATTATAAAGGGGACATTACATTGTATGCCTCTTTATTTGTCCCTCGTCTTCTATTTAATTTTATCTTGTTTGAGTAGGGGTAATTATAGTGGTTGATATTTGTCATTTGGCTAAAATTATCTTTTTCTCCTTTTGAAAATGGTTAATTAGGGAAATATATGCATTGGCCCATTAACCCAAATTTTATTCCATTTCCTTAATTATCACTTATAATCACCCGATATAATATATTGTAACATAATTTTAGATTTCATTTAGCCACAATTACTACACATTTATGGGTCCACATTACCCTTAAAATATAAGGAATGTGTATTAACTATTTTGAAAGTTATTTATAATCTCAAATATATATTATATAATATATTCATATATAATTTAATGCATACATGATGTGTGGACTCTAGATGTACCATTTTATATATTTTATTATCATGTTTAACATTTTCTTACCTTTAACATCAGAAAATATTAATATTTAAACATATTTAAAAGGGCATACAATCTAGAAACTAATATGGGTGACATATGTTCATTATTTACACAATGTTGGTTAATCTCTCATAATTATGGCTACTCAAGATCATGTAAAATTTCTAAGTTCATGGGACAACTCCTTTGTTTTCAATTACTCATTTCCCTCTAAGAAAAGGGTATCAAATATGAATACCAAGATGAAATCATGGTTAAAAAAAGTCTCCTACTCCTAGATACCAACTCTGCCAATAAGAAAGTATTTGTCCCCATTTACAATGACAAACCCCTTTCAAAGTCTCTCCTAATTCTTCACTATATCGATGAGATATGGCCTTATTCTCATCAACACAAAAACCTACACCCTAAACACCTTTATGATCAATCCATTGCCATATTTTGAGCTCAATTCGTAGACAATAAACTAAATATACTAATAATTTTTTAAGTCTTCATTAGCAATTCAAGTTATCTTATGGATTGCATTCATGGGAGAACATGCATGAAATGAGATTATAGAAAGCATTACAAAGATTATATGAACAATATACAAAGTTGTTGGTGTAGTGCTTTTTTCCATTGGGTTTTGCCTACATAGACTTATGGCCATTCTATGTCAATTAAGCTTCCTTAGGTTAGTTATAAAAGGGTCACATAGGCTAATTATATTTTAATGTAATTATCTAATTAGAAAAATTAGAGGCTTCCTCATGTTTCCCTAATATTCCCTATATATACTCCACTTTTCTTTTTTGGAAGGTAAGACAAGTTAATGCGATTTTATACAAGCAAGCCATATTTTTGTGTGAAGACAAGCTTCTTCTTCCTTTGTAGTTTATTTGTGATTTCATTGCTCTATACATAGATTAGCTCAATCTTCTGTACAAGGATCCAAGATCATGACTAATCCAACATGGTATCAGAGCCATTTTTTTCAGTATTACAGTAATCTTTGTGGTGAAATCTTACTACATTTGCTATTCTAGTAGAAAGAAGGGTTTGGTGGGATTCCTTGGAGAATTCATGAAAAACTTTATATTAAAGCTTTATATCTCAAAAATGACTATGCCATTGGTTTTAGAAGGTGTTAAAACCCTTAGATTGACTATAAACATGACCTAGTTCTAGAATAGTGATTTTTTTCCCTTTTTTTTTGGCATCTTGAGGCCCCATTTTTTATTTTCTACAAAAATCCATACTTCTTGTGTTGTCGTGAAAAAAGGCCTTCTAGGTATTCTTCCTTAGGTTGAAATCTCAAATGGTTCTCTTACAAAATTTCCATTGTTGACGTATTTTGGACATTTTTAGCTTGCCTTGATTTGCATGCCATCAAACCTCTATGTTACTCAGATTTATAAGTGGTCATTACATTGAATCTACAGTTAATCTACTTAATTTTGCATGCATTGGAGAGTATTTTGACCAATCCAAGATTACAGAGGGTTGTTACTTATCCAACAGACCAAATCAAACTTTTAGCGGTAAGTAACTTCACTTTTCTAAGTTGAGTTATTTGATAAGTCTACTTACATGTCTATAGACCAAATCAGACTTGTGGAGTTACTTTACTTGAAAATCTGTGAAGTTAAGTAAAGCAGGTCTAAAAACTCAATTTACTCTATTACAGATCAACTCAGATTTGTGGAGTTCCTTTACTTGCAAATCTATGAAGTTAAGTAAGTAGGTCCAAAAACCCAGTTTACTCTACTATAGACTAAGTAAAAACTTATAAGTGCCATAACTTTCAATCCATAGCTCCATTTTGAGTGATATTTTTTTTTAAAGTGCATATTTTTTCAAGATATAAACATTGGTCATATTTTTAAAGCCCTTTGTAACATCAATTTTATTCATGGTATAATGGCTTAAACTCATTATATCTTTCTTGGATGCATTATCATATATGCTCGACATATCTCTCATGCTCTCTCACACTAACTTCTCATAAACACATTCTTGATGGTGTTCGACATCTAATATTAAGCATGTGTTATATTATAACTTAAGGGGGGGTCTTGTTAATAGTTCAAAGGGGTACTTGTACTATGTGTAATCTATTCTTTGCTTTCATCTCAATTCTATAAATTGACTCAATCTAATCTGCACTAATGAATCTAAACATTGAACCACTCACATCATATAACTATCTCGATTGGAAGTCTAAAATGTAACTCACCTTGAGAGGTAAATGACTCTATCAGATCACTATGGGTGAAAAAAAAAGAGTTATCTACAGATGTAAAAAAGGTTAAGTGGTACAATAGATGTGATGAGGCCTATGGGTTTTTATGTCTATCAATGTCTCCTGACCTCCGATTTCATGTTAAATCTACAAAAACTCTTAATGAAGTATAAGCTATCCTGGAAAATCTTTTTGGAGTACAAAACATCATGAGGGGTCATGAGCTAGAGAATGATCTCATCACATTAAGCTCAAGTGACTATGACATCCTATAATACTTATTTACAAAGTTTAAATCATTGAGATTGTAGTTAAAAAAATGTGGCATTGAGAAAATATATGACTAGTTGATTCTATTCATGCTTGTAAAATTGGGTCATGACTATTTAGTTTTTGTCTCTACATTTCATGCTACCGAACGTGCACTTGGATCCAATTAGAAAATGACATCATTCAATGAGTTTGTTGCAGATCTAACTCAGGAGTAAGATAAGTTGGTTCAAATGGGTGCACTTAAGTCTTCAAAATCACATGCATTAATTGTCAATCATGATAAGAAGAAGCCTTCTATAAATGGCAAACAAGAGAAGAAATAGTCTAAAATAGATTATGAGTACACGAAGAATAAAAATTAGATGCCAAGCCTAATATCATCAAATGAGTCCTCTTCAAGTGGGAAACCTAAGAAGGAGAAAATTGAATGCAACTTTTGCAAGAAACTTGGGCATGATGAATCTCAATGCATGAAAAAGAAGATTGACACCTTGACTAAGATTCTTGAGAAGAATAACATTAGTGTTCCTAAATCCTCAACTCAAAACACATATGCACAAGGTTTTGCAAAGGTTGAAGATAGAAAAAAGGGTAAAAACAAGGGCAAGGCACTTGTACAGTAGCTTCTCAACCTTCGACTTGGGTTATTGACTTGGGTGCTTCCTATCACATGGCCTCCTCAGAGGATCTATTTTCAAAAATAGAGCCATGTTTTGTGCCTTCAATTATCATGGGTGATGACATTTTGGTAAAAGTTAGTGTTAAAAGATTGGTTGAAGTAAGTGATGGGACCTTCAATGATATTCTATGTGTTCCTTCACTATCCACCAATTTGTTGTCAGTGTACCAAATCACTCACATAGGTATAGGGAAGTGAGTTGAGTTTACACCTGATTCAGTGGTTGTCAAAGAGTTACATAGTGACATCATAGTGGCTTATGGAAAGGCCAATCATTAGTCTAGGTTATATACATTTTCAAAATTTACCCTAGATCAACCCTCAACTGCATTGTTTACTCATGCCGATGGAGTGAGAAAACTATGGCATGAATGGTTTGGCCATTTAAATTACCGTTACTTAGAGAAACTCAGTTGTCAAGACATGGTTTTAGGGTTGCCTAAAGTCAATTTCTTGGATGGCCTATGTAATGGATGCATTCTTTGAAAGTATCTAGAAGAGAAATATGACAAGGGAAAATCAAGAAGATTCAAATAGAAACTAGAAATTATACACAGTGTAACAGGTCCATTTCCAAAACCTTCATTCAACAAGACCAGATACATGTTCACATTCCTCAATGAATTTTTGAGGTACACCTAGGTGTTTTTTCTCAAAAATAAGTCTGAGGTCTTTGATCATTTCAAGGACTTCAAGGCACTTGTGGAGAAGCAGTCAGATTATTCCATCAAAATCTCTAGGACTGAGAATGGTGGGGAGTATGTTAACAACAGGTTTGAGCAATTTTGCACATCAAAGGGGATTCAAATACAACACACAGTTCTATATAGTCCTCAATCGAATGGTGTGGCTGAATATAAGAACCGTTCCTTGAAAGAAATGGACAATTGTATGCTTCAATCAAAGTTTCTTTCTCCTTAGTTTTGGGTGAAAGAAATCAACTATGCATGTTACATCCAAAATCATGTTCCACACAAAGCCTTAAAAGGAATCACTCCTTTTAAAGCTTGAGATAGTCACAAGCCCACAGTGGATCACTTTTGAGTGTTTGAATCACTAGTAATGGCCCATGTTCCCAAGAAGAAATGCAAGGCAATGGACTCTCAGAGTCAATCTTGCATCTTTGTGGGGTATGCAGAGGGTACTAAGGGATACAAGCTCCTACATCCTAAAACTCATGAGTTGTTCCTAGAAAGGAGTGTCAATTTTTGTGAGGGCCCACTTGAACTCATTACTAGCACTCTAGACTCTTCAAAAGCCTCACTGGACAATAATTTCACCTCAAATAGTGACTTGGATCCACCTCAAAATTCTCTTGATGATCAGGATGACTCTTCTTCTTCTTCAAGTTTAAGTGATGAGAGAAGTGATGAGGATTTGTATCCTCCATCTCACACTCACACTTCAAATGATGATGACTTACCTCCTGATTTTTCAATCTCATACAATTCCAATCCCACTTGGGCCAAATAGATACTTTAAAGTGCTAGGAAATGGGTTAGAAATCCATCAAATACAAGGTAGACACATTCATAGTTTTAGGGGACTTCACATGCCTACCTGGGCATTGCCTCAAATTTTCAAACCTTTCATGAGGAATCTGGCATTCCAAAATGGGATTATGTTATGCAGGAGGAATATAGTTCCCTAATAAAAAACAAAGCATAGAAATTTGTCCCTCTTTCTAAAGGAAGAAAATTGGTCCATTGTAAATGGGTTTATCAAACTAAGTATGGTGTAGATGGGTTTGTTGATAATTACAAATATCATCTAGTTGTAAATGGGTTTTCTCAGGTGTCTGGCATAAACAACACCAAAAAAATTGCTCATGTAGCCAAGATGACGTCTATCAAACTCACTCTAGCCATCATAGCCACACATTAGTGGAATGTTCACCAAATGGACGTCAAGAGTGATTTTTTACATGGTGACCTCAAAGAAGAGGTCCACATGGAGTAACCACAAGGCTTTATGGAAAAATTTTCATTGGTCTGCAGACTCAAGAAATCTATTTATGAGCTCAAACAAGCCTCTCAGGCATGGTATACCAAGATGGACTCCTTTCTCCTCACTGTTGGGTTCACTAGATGCCACTCAAATTTGAATGTTTTTATCTTGTGGTAGCATGATTCTATGTTGATCCTCATTTTCTATGTGGATGACTTGTTGATTACAAGGAGCTCACGATCATCCATCTCAACAGTGAAAACTACACTTTTAGATAGATTTTCAATGATAAACATGGGATTGTTGCATTACTTTCTCAGGATTGAAATAATTTAGTCAGATTTATCACAATCCAATTATTATCTTGATTTTCTTGTGAGGTTTAACATGGTTGATTGTAATCCAACTTCTACTCCCTTCTTTTTTGGTGTGAAGCTTGAGGCTGATTGTCCTACACCATTGGTTGATGTAACTCCATATCAATAACTTATGGGTAGTTTTATCTATTATTAGTGTAGGTTTTTACTTATAGGTTGATGGGAGTTATTTCTCTATTCTTAGCACCTTGTCACCACCTTTCATGGAGGAGTTACAGTCTATTCTTGGGGTGCCTTGGCCACATTTTGTGGAGGAATTACTTACGTGCTCTCCTATATGTATTCTTCACTTTGGCCATCTCATGTTGATCAGATTTTGGTTTTCTCAATTTTGTCTTGTGCAATTTAGCTTCTTGTATAATTTCAAATTGCTTTAGCATCTATGTGGTGTGCACTTGATTCATCTCATGTGATCACATCTCCATTGCATTCGCATTATCCAGATTCTGGCAACAACTTCGATATGGTATCAGAGCAAACTCGGTAATCATGTGTCTAGTCATGCTTATAATTCTCTTTGTTTTTTAATTTCTAGATCTAATCTAAAATAAAAAAACTTTAAATATCATTTCTTGCATCTTTTCCTTGGGATCCTTGGCCTTTGGGTGTCTTGGTTGTCTTCTCTTCAGTGTTTTTAGGGCAGCAGCAATTTCAGTTGCTGGTTTTGCAACGACAGTGTCCTTGCAGGCCTTTCGGCAACCTTTTTTGCAGCAGCTAGTTCAGCAGTTGGCTTGGCAGCAACGGCATGCTTGACTGCACTTTTATGCGCCTTATTCTACTTCAGCTTGGGCGCCATTGTTGAGTGCAGGGAGCAGAGGGAGGAGTAACATCAGTAGCAATGCCTTCAAAAACTCCACGTAGCAGTCCTTCCAATAACACCTTTAGCAACAGCCATGCCATCAGGGCGTACGACGTCTAGCGTCTAGCAAAATCAGGTTGTCTTTTTCTGAAAATGGTGCATTTTTTTGTCTTTTTCTGCCCAAACCTGCTGTGACCTTTTCTTGCCCAACAAATCAAAACTGTGCCCTTTTTCTTGGTGAGAGAATTATGCCCGCTATTTTTTTTTTGAAAATGACACTTTTTTCATGTTTGGCGTCCCATGTGGACCCTTAGATGCTTGGCCAACAGTTCATTGTATCTTCAAATTTTTTTTTTCAGTTAAAAATTGACTTGTATAAAAAAATCAGTGAATTTGACTGAATATTTAGTTTTTTAGACAGTTTGATAATTTGGGGGTTTACATTTAAAACTTGTATCTTTGCCTGTCGAAGACGAAAGGTGAGGCCCAGGTTGGCAGGAGGCCAATTGCCCCTCACACAAACTTCATTTGGATTCCTCATTCTGTGTTGAATCCAATGAGTAGTTGGAAGGCCACTTTTTCTCTCAAAACAGGCATTTTAAAAATGTTTTAGTGCTTTTTTTTTGCAAAAACACTAGTTTACGGGAAAATTGAACCTTTAATATCTTGTAAATGGTAGCTCAGATCTGGGTGCCATTTTTTTCAAAAGTGTTTTTAATTTAATTCTCCACAGTGTAGGTTTTTTATTTGTCAAAAATGCACTAGTTTATAAAGTGCCTAAAATTTGGGTCTCTCGGGACACATTTTCGACTGAGTCCGACGTCCTGTTTGCTTAAGTCTTGCACTGATTGCTCTAAGACACATTCTCGGCTAACCCCAACATCTTTTGAGTGTGCACTTTCATATTTGGAGGGGGCTCAATAATTCAAGGGGGAGTGATTGCTTTTCACAACTTGTAAATCTTTGCTTTCATTCTCCTTTTTGCATAATTTCACAACTTGCAATCAACACAATTTCACCTCAATTCAGATTAAAATGGATTATTTTCAACTTAAAACCCTAAAACCCTTCAACTATCATGAATGGAAGGTTAA
The DNA here is from genome assembly GCA_037957365.1 of Torreya grandis. Classification (NCBI taxonomy): domain Eukaryota; kingdom Viridiplantae; phylum Streptophyta; class Pinopsida; order Cupressales; family Taxaceae; genus Torreya; species Torreya grandis. The sequence goes on along the minus strand of JARHVA010001687.1, from coordinate 977,463 downwards.
AATGTCAATCATTCTTAGAAGCAAATGGTTGTATAGGATCACCATGGGTACTGAAGTAGAACCCAACACTGATGCTAAAAAGGTCAAGTGGTACAACCGTATTGATGAAGCCTATGGATTACTGAGCTTCTCTATGTCTCTCAAACTTTTCTTCCATTTAGAAACCTTCAAGACTCCCAAAGACATATGGGACACCTTATAACTCTTATTTGGAAAGCTTGATGAGATGAGAGGACATGAGCTTGAAAACGAACTCATAAGTCTAAGTCCTAGCAACTTTGACACCCTACAGGACTTCTTCACTAAGTTTAAGGCCCTTAGATTGCAATTGAAAGAATTTAAGATAGAGAAGAAAGATGATCAACTCATCCTTTCTATTCTCACAAAGTTAGGTCCAAGCTATTCATCTTTGTCTCCACTTTCCATGCCACAAAAAGTGCCCTTGACACTACATGGAAAATGCCTTCTTTGGATTCATTCATTGCCGACTTGACTAGAGAGCAAGATAAGCTAATTCAAATGGGCACAATGAAGTCTACTCAACTCCAAGCTTTGATAGCTAAAAATGGTAAGGATAAGACTTCAACAAAGGAGAAGAAGAAAAAGAACAAGGACCAGGAGAAGAAGAAAGAAAACAACAATCCTACCAAAAACAACACTGAGTCCCTCCAATGCTAAACCTAAGAAGGAGAAGGTTAAGTGTGCCTATTGTAAGAAGATAGGGCATGATGAACACAAATGCATGAAGAAACAAATAGATCACCTAACTCATCTTCTAGAGAAGCACAACATAGGTGTTCCTGAGTCCATCAAGCAGAATTCATCTACCCAAGATTCTACCAAGGCAAAAGGCAAGGGTAAGGAGAAATAAAAGGGCAAGGCCCTTGTAGCTACTATAGCTTCTACAACATCATGGGTCATTGATTCGTGTGCTTCTCACCATATGGGCTCTTCACTAGTTGAATTTTCATCTTTAGAGCTTTGTAGCATGACTTCAATTAGTTTGGGTGATGACACATCAGTTTCTATTGCAGGGAGAGGGTCAGTTGAAATGGAAGGAGGAACATTCAATAATGTTCTAAGTGTTCCTTCTCTTTCAACCAATCTCCTATTAGTATACCAAATCAATCACATTGGTCAAGGCATGAGAGTTGAGTTTTCACCAAATTTAGTGGCTATCAGGGAGTTGCATAGTGATACTACAGTGGCAGTGGGTAGGGCAGATCACCAAGCTAGGTTATACACCTTCTCACATTTTGCATCAGATTCTTCTCCAACAACATTGCTGACTCATTCAGATGAAGTTAGCAAATTATGGCATGAGTGGTTTGGCCACCTTAACTATTGGTACCTTGAGCAACTTTGCAAACATGACATGGTCATTAGCTTGCCTTGTGTCCAATTCTCAAAAGGACTTTGCGAGGGGTACTCCCTTGGGAAGCATCTCGAAGCAAAATTTGACAAAGGCAAAGCTTGAAGGGCTTCACAACCTTTAGAGTTAGTCCACAGTGATGTATCGGGACCCTTTTCCAAACCATCTTTCACAAGGGCCAATTACATCCTCACTTTCATTGATGATTTCTCTAGGTACACTTAGATATATTTTCTCAAACAAAAGTCTGAAGTGTTTGAAAATTTTTTAGACTTCAAGGCTCTTGTTGAAAAACAGAGTGAGAAATCCATCAAGGTTCTTCAAACTGATAATGGAGGGGAGTGTGTCAGCAACAGGTTTGAGTAGTTTTGCACCATAGAGGGGATTGATTTGTAGCACACATTCACTTATAGTCCTTCATAGAATGGGGTTATAGAATGCAAAAAGAGGTTTTTGAAAGAGATGGGTAGCTGTATGATTCACTCCAAATTCTTAGCACCATAGTACTGGGCCAAAGCCATCAATTGTGCTTGCTACATTCAAAATAGGGTTCCTCATAAAGCTTTAAAAGGGATAACACCCTTTGAAGCTTGGCATAAAAGGAAACCTGATGTTGAGCACCTTAGGGTTTTTGGATCCCCAGCCATGGCCCCCATATCGAAGAAGAAATGCAAAGCTATGGAACGTCAGTCTAAGCCTTGCATCTTTATAGGATATCTGGATGGTGTTAAGGGGTATCACCTTCTAGATCTGACCACTCATGAGTTGTTCATTGAGAGAAGTGTCTAATTTCAAGAGAGTCCTAGAGACTCAACACTTGGCACTCCTCTCTCATCAAATCTACTTCTTCATGATGATTCCTCAGATTCAGATTAGCCACAACAGGTTCCTGAGCTAGAGACATCTTCTTCTTCTTTGAGTTCAGATAGTGAGGATAGTGATGCAGAGTCATCCACCTCTAGTCAGTCAGAGGATGAGGAGTTAGCACCTGACTCGCCCACTTTCGGGCCACTTCAGGCCAAATAGACACTTGAGAGTGTTGGCACTTGGGTAGGAGATCCTGCAGATGACAGACATACTAGGGGGATTTTCAAAGAGATCCACATGCCTTCTTTGCCTCAATTTCAGATCCACAAACTTTTTGACAGGCATCAGGAGTCCCTGAGTGGGATAATGTTATGGAAGAAGAATATTATTCCTTAATAAAAAATCACACTTGGGACTTGACTTCACTTCCTAAGGGAAGGAAGATGGTTCGATGTAGGTGGATATATCAGACCAAGTTTGTAGCAGATGGGTTGGTTGATAAGTATAAGGTGCGATTGGTTGCCAAGGGTTTCTCAAAGGTGGTAGGCATTGACTACTCAGAGACCTTTGCACCTGTTGCAAAGATTACTTCTATCTGACTCACCTTGGCTATTGCCGTAGCACATGGCTGGGATGTGCACTAGATAGATGTGAAGAGTGCCTTTCTTCACGGAGACCTAGAGGAGGAGATCTACATGGAGCAGCGGCCAAAATTTTTTCAATATTCTTCCTTAATATGCAGACTTAGGAAATCTATCTATGGCCTCAAACAGGCCCCTCAAGCTTGGTATGCTAAGATGGATTCCTTCCTTCTCACAGCAAGTTTCACTAGGTGCCATTTTGATCCCAATGTCTACTTCTTACGGTAGGATGATTCACTCCTAATTTTGGTTCTATATGTTGATGACCTTTTGATCACTAGGAGTTCTTCATCAGCTATTACAGTGGTGAAGGCATCTCTCCAAGATAGATTTGACATGACAGACTTGGGTTTGTTGCACTACTTTCTTGGCATCGAGATCTCATAGTCAGATTTAGGGATTTCTCTTGCACAGCCTAAGTATGCTCTTGATTTATTGTCTCAATTTCACATGGCTGATTGTAAGCCATCTTCGACTCCCTTTCTATCAAGAGTACTGTTCTTCACCATTGGTTAATGCCACTCGATATCGACAACTTGTTGGTAGTCTCATCTACTTGACTCACACCAAGCCCAACATATCATATATAGTGGGTCTTGTCTCCAGATTCATGTAGGAACCTCATGAGCTGCTTTGGAAAGCAGCTAAGAGGATCTTGCATTACATACAGGGTTCATAGAGATATGGGATTCATTACAAATTTGGCATAGAGGTTGACTTGGTTAGAGATACAAATTCAGACTGGGCTGGCAATTCACAGACTCGCAAGTCCACTTCTAGTTACATTTTCTCTCTAGGTTCTGGTTCTATTAGTTGGTCTAGCAAGAAGTAGAATGCTATTGCTATATCATCCACAGAGGCAGAGTATAGGGGAGCTGTTAATGCAGCTACTAAGGCTATTTGGCTTCAAGAGATACTGAGTTTGGCATTCCTATCAGGCAATCTACCATCATTTATTGTGACAACTAGACTACCATTCAAATTTGTAGGAATCTAGTTCAGTACCAGTGGACCAAGCACATATAGATTCACATGCATTTCATTCGGGAGCTTATTCATAGTTAGGTCATTGACTTGATATTTTGCTAGTCTTTAGAGCAGGTTATAGACATCTTCACCGAACCTTTCACTGAGAGCAAGTTCATTCATCTATGAGCTCTTTTTGGGGTGCAGTCTACATCTGCAGTAGCATCATCTTCAGGGGGGCCCACTAGCCTCTTCTTTCTTTTATGTCTCTCTTAGGGGGGATTTTTTTCCTACGGGTTTTCTCTTTTTATCTATCTTATGGGAGATTGCATTTGTACATGGGTACTTCATCAGGCCTAGTTGCCGAGACCCATTTTATATTTCCACACTGCCCACCTAAGCTATGCTTATGAGGGGGTATTAGTGTAGGTTTTTATTTTTCCCTATTTTTTAATTAGGGAAATTGTATTTCTTTTGCTTACATGGAGTTTTTATACATTTGTGGGATAGGCTAGCTTATGTGGAAATGTGTGTCATAAGTGTCATAAAAATGTCATAAGTAACTCCCTTGATGGGAGTTACTTCTCTATTCTTAGCACCTTGTCACCACCTTTCATGGAGGAGTTATAGTCTATTCTTAGGGTGCCTTGGACACCTTTTGTGGAGGAGTTACGTGCTCTCCTATATGTATTCTTCACTTTGGCCATCTCATTTTAATCAAATTTTGGTTTTCTCTATTTTGTCTTGTGCAATTTAGCTTCTTGTATAATTTCAAATTGCTTTAGCATCTATGTGGTGTGCACTTGCTTCATCTCATGTGATCATGTCTCCATTGCATTTGCATTATCTAGACTCTGGCAACAACTCTGATATTTATCTCACACACACTAGACCTGACATATGCTATACAGTTGGCATGGTCTCCTAGTTTATGAATGTGCCACATGAATTGCATTGGAAAATAGCTAATCATATTCTACACTACATTCAGGGTTTGTACAACTATGGGATACACTACGAAGCAAGAATAGAGGTTGATTTGATTAGATACATAGATTCAGATTGGGCTAGAGATATTCAGAGTCAAAAGTCCACTTCAGGATATAGTTTCTCACTTGGTTTAGGTCTAATAAATTGGTCAAGAAAGAAGTAACATGCAATTTCTTTATCATCTAAATAGGTAAAATATAGAGGGGTTTTCAATGCCACCACTAAGGTAATTTGGATTCAGGGGATTTTCACTGAGTTTGGCATCCAATTTCATAAGCCAAAAATTATCTACTTTAACAACCAAAGCACTATCCAGATTTGTAGGAGTTTAGTTCTCCATCAAAGGACCAAACACATAGAGATTCACATGCATTTAATCAATGATATTATCAATAAGCAAGTCATTGATCTTTGTTACTGTCCAACCTCAGAGCAGATTGTAGATATTTTGACTAATCCCTTCACAAAGAGCAAATTTGTTCACCTGTGAGCTCTCATCGGGGTTAGGGCTACTCCATCTTCTTCTTCCTCCTATGGAGGTTCTTTACTATGTGCTTGGGTACCTCATCAGGGTTTTAATGTTGGGACCCAATTCTCATCTCACCTAAGTTACACTTAAGGGGGGTGTTGGTGTAGAGCTTGTGCCTACATGACCTTATGGCCATTCTATGTTAATTAAGCTTCGTTAGGGTAGTTATAAAAGGGTCACATAGGCTAATTATATTTTAATGTAATTATCTAATAAGGAAAATTAGAGGCTTCCTCATGTTGCCCTAATTTTTCCTATATGTACCCCACTTTTCCTTTTTAGAAGGTAAGACAGGTTAATGCTATTTTATGCAAGCAGGTCATATTTTTACAATATTACTGTGTGAAGACAAGCTTCTTCCTCCTTTGTAATTTATTTGTGATATCATTGCTCCATACATAGATTTAATCAATCTTTTGTGCAAGGATATAAGATCATGGCCAATTTGACAAAATCATTATAGCCAAGTGATTTAGATAAATTTATGGGCTCATATTATTTATCTTATGTGTTGTATAACTGACTATATTTTATAATAAAAATAAGAATTAATAATTAATAAAATTTTATATAGATTTAAATATTTCTTGTTTTAGGGTGGAATTTTGATTGCTTTATTTTGGTTTAAGTTTTCTGGGTGAGATGAATGATAAAGGATTTATTAGTTGGAAGTTTACTCAATGTGGTTAGAGAATTTAAAATGTTTATGTTAATAATTTTTACATGTATAACATTGGGATGATTGCACTATTTGTGAGAAGCCCAAACATTGACATTTGTTTAGCATGATTTGGGTTTGTAACTTTTTTTCTAGTATTCATCTTAATGTTGTTTACTCTATATCATTGAATTGACAAAGAATTATGTTGATTGAATTAGAATACTTTACACTTTTTTTATTTACATGTTTACTACATTTGTGGTTGTGTTGATTGACTCAATAAATGAAATTTAAAAAATTAGCTCATTGTTTATATATATATATATATATATATATATATATATATATATATATATATATATATATATATATATATATATATATATATATATATATTGCTTCAAATATTACATAAAATTTACTGATTTTTTTTTTGAAAGAGCCAATGGAATTATACTTATCATCTAGGATTCGCTTGGATATTATATAAATTTGTCTGGGGTACATTTTTAAAATATCCCTAATCATTGTATGTTTCTTTCTTTGGGCCCTTGCCCTCTTTTGCTACTTCTAATTGATTGAGTGTTCATTACATAACTCTTTATGTGAGTCCTTACCTTGTGTGACATTCAATCATCCATTATATGTGGTACTTGACTTATGTGAGATTGAGTGTTATTGTGTGTGTTATAAACATGACATTATGTGCTTCTAAATATATAAATATATGATTATTTATTGAGTTTGTTGATTTTTTGGTGTCATGATTCATATCATACACCTCATTTTTTTATGGTGCTAAGATCAATATTTTTCACCTTTCATGTTTAGTTCATTATTCAGTGCTTATATTAGTGATGGTTACTACTATGTGTCTAATTGTTATATCTATCTTGGCATGACACTTATATGCCTTGTAACACTACATGTTTCATATATATTTTTAATACTATTTTCATACTATGATGACATATTCTCCACATGTTATCACATGATTCTAAATTATTACACCTTTTTTTATAACATGATACAATTAACTCTTTTATTTTAATATGATTAATTCATAAGCTACACCCCTCAGCTCAAAAGGGGGTCATATTAGTAAATTTTTCATAGAGATGCAAGCCTCCATGTATATAAAACTCATATTTTAGGACATATTACATGATTTACAGAGTTCAGATTGGTTTAAATTATCAATTTGATTTAGATTATGGGAAAGATATTTGAAAATTAGGATAAATTTTTAGAGCCTATGTGATGCAGATAAAATTTAATCCAGTTGTTAAAGATTCAATGTCTTCTTTACATCCTTCTTAACAACTAGACTTCATTCTGATCTCAAAATTGATATGATGGGTGTTTAATAACTTATTCAATGCTAAATCTGCCATGAATATATAGACTTTCTTTTAGATTGATATTCCCAAGACCAATATTCTCCCTCAAGGTGATTCAAAATATCACTTACTATATTCTTGAAATATTACTAATGTCCTTCCACTCATTTACAAGTCTTCCCCAAGGTCTGCAATTGCTCTATTTTGAATCCTATTATTTGTAATCTATCTTATAACAAGATTATCTTGTCTAACACAATAAAATATACAATATCAATAAATTCATAAGGGTTTTATCAAAGTTCTCAATTCAAACCTCTTAGCACTTGTAAATTCCCAACCTCCAAATTAGACTATTTCAACAATTTTACCTTTGTAGGCTCATTAGGCCTAACTTTGTTTATTGGAGGATTTGAAGTAGCTTCCAATCTAACCTTTTTCACTTATTAAATAACTTATTTATACTTGTGAAACACCTCATGCAATGATGTTAAACCTTTATACAATCTCAACACATCGCTATTCACCAATTTGATGAGGATTGTCCTCTGCTACAGTGCCCTGTGTGGATTGATTGCCCTTAAGAAGAATGTTATTATTCTAGATTCCACTAGTAATCTTGTTGACAATCTCTTGAATTGTTTTAACTCACTTATAAGGGTGAAAATTCCTTCTTGGTCCCATTGGTTTCTCAAACAATTAACCAAATCATTATTCAGTCCTTTCAAGACTATATAAATCTCATCCAATCTTCACACTAATATTGGGCTAGCATGGAAAATAAATGACTCCAAAATATTTTCATAACCATGGTATAGAGATTGAACAACATTGAAATACATTCATACGAGATTTAAAGCTAAAAAATAGAGCAAACTTATCATGACTTACTCTTGTCTAAACTCTTGTCTAAACCTATTTAATCCCCTTGAAAGGTTTTGGACTTGGATCAATAATCAATGGAATGAAAATCACTTGATAAAATGAAGAACAATAGTCTTTATATCTTATCAATAATATATATAATATTTCAAACCGAAGACCAAAGTTAAACATCATTGTGAACACCTACAGAATTTCAATACACAGTCGACTCTTTCTCCTTCTGTAAAGTCTCTCTCCTCCACTAGCATTATGAATGGTGTTTAAAATTCTCATTTAACCTATCCCAAATTTTATAGAATTTATACCAATTAGAAAATAATATTTAGCTCCTATTGAGTCTTAAATTCTAGTTTAGGGCTTCTCGAACTGTGTAGAAGCTAAGAGCTACATTTTGATTGTTCATACAATTTGTAACTTATCTATTCAATCCAAAACCTATAAAAGACTCTTATAAAACCCATTAAACTAATTCAAACCTCTTTTAGAATAAATTCACTAATTTATACATGATTCAAAGGACTATGCTAGTTGTGTATGCACATAAAATGGAGCAAGGAGTGGTTTCAACAATAAAATCTCCGACCCTAGCTCAAATTCACTCAAAAAAGAATACAATATTATTCCATCATATAATAAATATATAATCACACCAAATCAAATGAACTTAGATTGATATTTACAAGAAAAACCCCTTTTTAATATATATAATGTCCTGCCCTTAAGTTGCAAATTGTCAAGAACCTCTTTTCTTGTCTTAGCCATTCAAGATTATTTACTAAGATCACTAAAGCACACAAACATGAGAAAAGGTACTTTTTTTTCCCAAAACATACCTTGAACAATGAAAACTTTCTTTATTAATATCTTTTCATAGTCCTATGTATAAACATAGGCCTATAAGGCCTTCTTCCCTTTACTTTGCCTCCCTATCATTTTTACACTCTCCTCTTCTTTCTATGTCCTCAACATATAAAAATGACACTTATTAGTTTCAATCTTGAAATTCTCAAACTCCTCCTCTTAAATCATAGGATAAGACTTCTTCACTAATTTGTCCCAATATGGAGTTTACTATCTTTAGCCTTGCTTCAATGTACCATCAACTTTTAAATTCTTTTTTGAGGTGATTTCACATTTGTAATGTATTAAAAATCATTTTGGACCATTCCAGGAGGGTTCAAACCCTTACAATTCATTACAAGAGATTAAAAGCCTTAACATACCTATTCAAATATTTGAATAAGGGTTTTAGATGGAAACTCCATACTAGACTAATTTTAAAAAGAGAAGTATTTCATGTTTCTTAAAAACTCTTAGAGGACTCCCTAAGACCTTTTAAGATTCATTACATCACATTGACATATTTAAAAACTTATATTAGTATTCATCTGATGCTCCTACATCACTATGTAATGAATATGTACACATTTTATAGGAACATAAGTTATAGGTTTTTAGATTTTTTAGATTTGGGATAAATGAGATATAGATGTATAATATTTGATACCATGTTGGAACTGATTAGTCCAGATTATGGGATGTGAACATTCTTCATACACACACAATTATAATTTTAGACTGAATAGTATGGCATTGATGTCACTGAAGGTTACATATTGAATCTATAAGTCTATATACAATGGTTGATTCTTGAGCCTACTATAGGCTTCCCCTTTTATCTTGAGGTTCAATATCAGTTAAATGAGTAGTGAAGTTGAGATTATGTGCACTCAATGACCAAGCACTACTCCCAATGATTAAGGTATTTATTTTCCCAACCCATGGCCCCACTCAATTGGGGCATTATGACCCCCAATTATACATGTGATTAATTAGGAATCCCATTCTCCAAAATGTTTTAGCATGATGCATCATCTCCATTCACATCAAAGGGGGCAACACAGTTTACCGACTTACATATTTATTCCTTCCTTGATCTTTAATTTTTAAGAGTTTTAGTTCCATTTCAAATTTAATTTTTATATATGGACATTGATTGGTGCATGTTCATTGTATTTTTTCTTGGAGCAAGTTGCACACTCATAGCTTTCTCCAAAATATAGTGTGTGTTGTGCATGCTAAAGTGTATCTCTTTATTTTATTTTTCAAGTACTGTATTTTATTTTAATACTAGATAAAAATGAGACATTTTTAAATACTAAAATATGGCATTAGACACTTTTAAATCTTATTCTTGACTTATCTTCACCTTACATGACTTGTACATACATATATGACTCTTATATACACTTATCTCACATATATATGTTTTCCATGTATTTGACCTTCCCAATTTGTTATCAATCACATACAAGAATACCCTAGTATGTGTCTAACTTATTCATTATCATACCCATATTTTCTCTAGATCATCAAATTAGTATTCCTATCTTTCAAACAAGTCTATTAAATTCAAATTCCTATAGAATTTCACAAGTGTCTAACTCTAACAAACTCATCCCCATGCCAAGAAATGGTCATTTTTAAAATCCAAATCACACTTATGGGTTGGCTCATATGTTTCACATGTCATTTTTTGATAAAGTACCCAAGGAGTCCCATATAAGAATATAGAAGGTCTAAGACTATTTCTCTATGAGACATCTATCTAGCATTTTCAAGTAAGCATATTCTAATATTTACACATTCAAAGGGACTGCCTAAACTTTCCAATTCGGATGACAGTTACAAAGAGTAGACACTAGCCAAGTTTGAAGCTCCTAAGTCAAGCCAAGATTTCCACTTAACAAGTTTCAAAATCTATATTATAGCCTTGCATTCATTAAATAAGCATACATCTAATAAGGAGAACCATATGCATTTTTATTTTCTTCCTTGGAGTATTGGATATATAGTCAACACTCAACCATTTATTGCAGAGTGGTTAAGGTCAACTCAACCCATTACTCTCCCCCTTTTGCAGCCCTAAACCTATTGGTGAAAGTGGACCTAGGGTTTAAATAGAATGAGACATGTTTTTTATGTCAGGCACCTAGAACATAAATGCTCTGATACCACTTGTTGGGGATCAACCAACAATGTTGATTACAATATGAAAGCAATAAAATACAGAATTAACCAGAATGATAAGTAACTAGAAATCAAAAAGAGCAAAGAACAAGAGATACAAGAAACCACTCGAAAAACTTGTATTAAACTCTTTATAGAAGGAATACAATTGAAGAAACTCCTTTTCTTCCACACCTCTCTCAGATGTACAGATCTCTATCTAGATCTGTTTCCCTCAAGAGCTCTCTCTCTCAATTACAATCAAATCCAACAACCTGGAATGATTCACATATACAATTTTGTACTATTCAACATTGCTCTTTTACAATCTACAATAAGCTATGAAGATCTAATCCTATTATATAATAATTAGGAAACATGAGCATACAACTACAGCCATTAGATGCACCTCCTAATCAAGGGCTCTAAACAGTCTTGCTAAAGATAGAGATGCGGACTTAAGACTATCACTTAATCCTAACATGCAAACACTCTGTTCTATCCATAGAAATAGCTTTTTGGATGCACAGGTAACTGACATTGGTTCCTTACCTGTTTGCCTATGACTGATGTCGATCGATTCTTGCTGACGCTGGCATCTCCTGGTCTACTCTTGACCGACATCGGTCGCTCCTGACCAACGCCGGTGACTGTGTAAACCTGCAACTTTTGCAAAGCGCTCCTTTGGTGAAGCTTTTACCTCCACACCTTAACAATCTCCCATTTGGAGATAAACAGCTACACCAGTACCTGTACAGCAACATCTTCTAGCTCCTCCATCTTCAACTCAATCATGAAGACCAACAGAAGTTGAATGAAGATTCAACTTCTCCTTTGTTATCAGCTTGGTTAACATATCAGCAGGATTCTTATCTGTATGGATCTTCTCCAGCTTCAACTCACCATCCTCCAATACCTGTCGTATGAAGTGGTACCTAAGCTGTATGTGCTTGGTTTTTGAGTGAAAGGCTGACTTCTTAGCCAAATGAATTGCACTCTGACTATCACTATACAATCTGTAACTCTCTTGCTCCTTTCCTAACTCTTCCATGAACCGTGTCATCCATATCATCTCTTTGCTAGCCTCTGTGACTGCAATATACTCTGCTTCTGTAGTTGACAAGGCAACAACCTTTTGCAACTTTGATATTCAGCTAACTGCCATTCCACCAACAGTGAAAACATATCCTGTGGTGCTCCTCCTGCCATCCAAATCACCTGCCATATCTGAATCTACATATCCATGTAGAGAAGTATCTGAACCACCATAGCACAAATGCCTACTGTTGGTTCCTCTCAGATATCTAAGGATCCACTAAACTGCTTTCCAGTGTTCCTTTCCTGGATTGGCCATATACTTACTTACAACTCCCACTGCTTGGGCAATATCCGGTCTAGTACAAACCATTGCATACATTAAACTCCCTACTACGAAAGAATATGGAACTCTACTCATGTACTCTACTTCATCATGTGAATTAGGACATTGTTCTTTACTCAACTTAAAATGTCCAGCCAAAGGTGTGCTTACTCGTTTTGCATCCTGCATATTGAACCGTTTCAACACCTTGTTCATATAATCCTCTTGAGACAAAATCAACCTATGATTTTTCCTGTCTCTCTTAATTCTCATGCCAAGGATTTTCTTTGCTGCTCCCAAATCCTTCATGGCAAATGTTTGAGCTAATTTCACCATAAGCTTAGAGATATCCTGCATGTGTGATCCTGCAACCAGCATATCATCTACATACAACAACAGAATAATATATCTACCATTATCCAATCTCTTAAAATACACACAATGGTCAGATTGACACTTACTATAGCCATGCTCAATCATAAACTTGTCAAATCTCAGATACCATTGTCTAGGAGCTTGCTTGAGGCCATACAAGCTTTTCTTCAATCTGCACACTAGCTTCTCCTTACCTTTGACCTCAAATCCTTCCAGCTGATCCATATATATTTCTTCATCCAAATCTCCATGAAGAAATGTTGTCTTAACATCAAGCTGCTCAAGATGCAAATCCTCAATAGCAACTAAAGACAATACAGTCTGTATAGAAGTCATTTTAACAACAGGAGAAAAAATCTCACCAAAGTCGATACCTGGTTTCCATGCAAATCCTTTCACTACCAATCTGGCCTTATATCTCATCTGTCTGTTCTCACCTTCCTTCAATCTGTAGGTCCATCTGTTCTTCAGTGTCTTCTTTCCTGCTGGCAACTCAACCAAATCCCATGTTTGGTTCTCTTTCAAGGACTCCATTTCCTCAACCATGCCATGCTCCCACTGATTCTTGGATTCTACCTGTATTGCTTTTTGAAAACTCTCTGGTTCTCCACCATCAGTAAACAATAAATAGAATAATGAAGGGGAATATCGAATTGGAGGTTTACTTATCCTTTCTAACCTCCTGATGGGCGTCTGAGACTCATTCACAACACGTTGTCCACCCAAATTCTCTAACAGTGACCGACCTCGGTCACCTCCAAACCTATAACTGGCCAACATCAGTTTTATCTGACCGATGTCAGTTCCTCTCTGGCCAACGTCGGTTACTGTTTGATCGACATCGATTTTTGTCCTGCCGATGTTGGTTCCTGCCTGGCCGACGTCGGTCTCTGTGTTTTCCTGTAAGTGATTATTTCTTCTTTTCGCGAGCTCATTTTGGACTGTCACCTCATCCAATTCACCATTGCTCTGCCCAGATTGATTCAGCTTCTTCAACTGATCACTATACATCACTTTTTCATTGAAAACAACATCACGGCTCCTAATTATCTTGTTAGTTCCTAGATTCCAAAATCTGAAACCAAAATCTCCTGAACCATAGCCAATAAATGTGCACCTCATAGACTTAGCATCTAGCTTCTTTTTATTTTCCTTATCAACGTGCATAAAGGCTTCACAACCAAAAACTTTGAGAAATGAGAGATCTACCTTTTTACTTGTCCATGCCTCTTCTAGAATTCCACCATCCAGAGCTGTAGAGGGTCCTCTGTTAATCAGGTACACTGCAGTATCAATAGCTTCTGCCCAAAACTCTAAGGGCAAACCAGCATGCAATCTCATACACCTTGCACACTCCATTATTGTTCTGTTCATCCTTTCAGCAACTCCATTTTGCTGAGGTGTCCTTGGAACCATCCTTTGCCTGTGGATTCCATGCATATAACAATAGCAGTTGAACTTATAGCTGTAGAACTCACCACCATTGTCAGATCTCAGGCACTTCAATCTTCTGCCTATTTCATTCTCAACCATAGCTTTCTAAATCTTAAAAGTCTCAAATACATCAGATTTCTTCTTAATACAATAGACCCATACCTTTCTTGTAGCATCATCTATGAACGAAACATAGTACTGTGATCCTCCAATAAAAGCAACCTGAGCCTGTCCCCACAAATCTGTGTGAACAAGCTGCAACTTATGCTTCTTCTTTGTTGATCCAGTCTTGAGAAAACTCACTCTCTTCTATTTTCCAAATACACAGTGCTCACAAAAATCTAGATCTATGCTTTTCAAATCTAAAAGCTTACCTGTTGACTTAAGAATTGACATTCCCTTCTCACTCATGTGGCCGAGCCTAGAGTGCCACAATTTTGCATCCACATCTGAAGTAGATAATACAGAAGGAGAATTGTTATTAACACAATTACATAAATAGAGAGTACCTACTTTCTTACCTCTGGCCATTACAAGTGCACCCTTGGTCACCTTCCAAGATTCAGCTGTGAGAGTTACTGTACAACCCTCATCCCATAACTTTCCTGCAGAAATCAAATTCCTCTTCAAGTTGGGAACATGCATGACATCTCTCAACACCCATGTGTTGCCATTCTGCATTTTCAGCTGCACTTTTCCTTTGCCAACAATTTTACAAGGCTCATCATCCCCTAAATACACTATTCCAAAATCTCCATGGACATAGTCACTAAAATATTCTCTATTAGGGGTAGCATGAAAAGATGCACCAGAATCTCAAACCCAAGATTCTATATTATTATGCAAAGAGAATATAAGAGCATCTTGTGCAATACCTGCAACCTTTGCTTCTTCTTTACCTTCATGCTGATTGTCCTCCTTAGGCTTTGACCAGCAATCTTTGCTTATGTGCCCTATCTTTTCACAATTCCAGCATTGTGGCTCCCTGCCATTTCTGGATTTGGATCTACCTCTCACCTTTGACTTAGACCTTGATCTCCCTTTCTTGCTCTTCTCTTTTTGCCTTCCCCTACTCTCAAAATTTAAAGCGTTCTCTGATGTTTTCTCTGTGCTTTTCTTACGGATTTCCTCATTTAAGATAACACTAACAACATCATCTACTTTTAAAATATTTGAAGCAGATGCAGTATTACTAACTGCCATTACCAAGCTATGCCAGCTTTCAAGCAAAGAACATAATATTAAAAGAGCCTTAATTTCATCATCAAACGCTATATTGACTGAACTTAATTGATTTACAATTCCATGGAAATCATTTAGATGATTAGATACAGATCCACCTTCATTCATATGCAAATTAAATAACTGCTTCATAAGATATACCTTATTTGAAGCTGAGGGTTTTTCATACAAATTTGCTAAAGTAGTCATTAACTCTACCGTTGTCTTTGCCTGTGATAAATTAGATATCACAGTCGATGCCAGACTCAGTCTTATAGACCCCAGAGCCTTTCTATCAAGAACTTCCCATTCTTCATCATCCATGTCTTTGGGCTTCTTTGCAATCCCACCTAATGGTAAGTATAGATCTTTTTGATACATATAATCCTCTATCTGCATTCTCTAATGTTGATAATTCTTGCCATTAAACTTCTCCATTCTCAGTTTACTTTCTTCTGCCATTGCTTCTCCCACTCAAACAGAAATCCCTACAGAAACCCCTGTGAGTACCCTGTAATCAATACACACTAACTAGATCTAAAACATCTGTTAGTTAACCTGAGCTCTGATACCACTTGTCAGGCACCTAGAACATAAATGCTCTGATACCACTTGTTGGGGATCAACCAACAATGTTGATTACAACATGAAAGCAATAAAATACGGAATTAACCAGAATGATAAGTAACTAGAATCACAAATAGCAAAGAACAAGAGATACAAGAAACCACCCTGAAAACTTGTATTAAACTCTTTAGAGAAGGAATACAATTGAAGAAACTCCTTTTCTTCCACACCTCTCTCAGATGTACAGATCTCTATCTAGATCTGTTTCCCTCAAGAGCTCTCTCTCTCAATTACAATCAACTCCAACAACCTGGAATGATTCACATATACAATTCTGTAATGTTCAACATTGCTCTTTTACAATCTACAATAATCTATGAAGATCTAATCCTATTATATAATAATTAGGAAACATGAGCATACAACTACAGCCATTAGATGCACCTCCTAATCAAGGGCTCTAAACAGTCTTGCTAAAGATAGAGATGCAGACTTAAGACTATCACTTAATCCTAACATGCAAACACTCTGTTCTATCCACAGAAATAGCTTTCTAGACTCACAAGTAACCGATATCGGTTCCTTGCCTGTTTGCCTGTGACCGACGTCGATCAATTCCTACCGATGCTGGCATCTCCTGGTCTGCTCCTGATCGACGCCGGTGACTGTGTAAACCTGTAACTTCTGCAAAGCGCTCCTTTGGTGAAGCTTTTAGCTCCACACCTTAACATTCTAGATACTATGCACTTAATGAACTTTGATATCACATAGATGGATTACAAGTAGGTGCAATGACCTATTTTAAAATAGAGAGGCACTATACACATAAATTATTCCAACATAAAATGATGCTATTTTATAATGCAAGCATCCATAGATTGATGGATTCATCCTAATAATTCCAAACATCTAGTTCTTGATCTAAGTGACTCATAATCTACTTTTCACCTTTCTATCACATACATTCATCCTCAAAATAATGCATAGAACGTAAACATGCTAATTATGTTAATCCCTTAAGTCATTTCTATTTATATCAAGTGTAATTGATCAAACATATATTCTACCTTATTTTATTTAGAGTTGTGTATTATTGTCATACTTCATAAAATTACTAAGTTTTATCTTATTTAAACACACTAAATCAAAAATAAGGTAAAACACTTGTCTGATTTTTTAAAGTGATTTGATGATAGTCATGGTAAGATGTGACATTGGAAACAAATGCTTAGAAGTGGCAAGAAGTTGATATAGAAATTGTGACAATCAGAGAAATTTCATCAGAAACATTTTATACTCTCCTAACAATATATATAGTGTTTTAGAAGCTCTAAAAAAAGGAAAACATGTCTTAAACAACTTGATGAATTTATTTTATTGGTCCTGATCTTCAAAAAACTTTCTTAGTTTCATGTGATTTCATTCCTATTACTTGCAAAAAATATTTCTTTTTCTTGTACTAATTGAAAAGCAATATTTAAAAACTTAAGGAAAACAAAATATGTTTCAGGGCCTACATTAAACCAAAGAGTAGTTAAACTATCTTGATTTTTGTCAAGACCCTAGACACTACCAATATTGAAAACAACAAACCTCAATCATTGGAATAACTCAAATAATAATCAAACTAATGTTTTGGGATGTGTGTCTAATAATAAATTTGTGTGTTTCAATGAATTCTCTAATGATTATTTGATTTCATTTAGAATGTTTGAAAGTGCTCAATGATTTTATTATAGAGTGGTTAGTGTAATTCTTGATTGATTAATGACAATTGACTTAAAATTCTTGCAAAAAATATGAAACAAATGTCATATGGGCAAGAGTTGGAAGAGACCATGTCAATGAGCCTAGGCCGATAATGTGCAAAGCATTGGGAACACTCCATTAATGTATAAACCATTGGGAAAGCTTTGACAAAGTTTAAAGTAAGAAAAAATAGAAAAACACGTGAAGGAAACATCTGCAAGATGGCAAGAGAAGTTGGAACTATCAAAAGTTTAAAAAAATACACCAAAAATGTTGAAATACACAAACACCCTAAAATTATATAATTTAACAAATAATAAATAAACTACCTACACTAATTTCAATTCGACCTATACTTAATTAGAAATAAAATGCCAACCTTCTTTGAAGATTAATAGAAGGGGGAATAAAAAAATTTGGCGATAAGACTCAGGTTTCACTCACATAGAAGACAACCCATTTGCAAATCTCTTTTGTCTTGGTAACACTCACAACGATTGGCATCTTTCACCTTATAAGTTTTTACCTTAAGCCATGTATTTTGTAGGGTGTAACATATTATCTATTTTATTTACTCCAAATAAAATAAACATATGTTGCTTTTCCTTTTAATGAAAAGGATAATCAATTCATTAAATTAGTTGAATGGAATGTATATTATTGGTTATGTTGAGATGTCATATTATTTTGGTGCATGGAATATGGAATCCATCAACAACAATGACATTAAATCCTTCAAAGTCTTCAGCTTTAATCCCTCTCTTCATCCTCAAGCCTTCATCAATGAAATTATGGATAACCCCACTATCAATAATCACATTGATCCATTATCTAGAAAATACTCCTTGAACTTTGAATGATGATATCTGGGTGTTCCTAAAAGAGCTACTAATGTGCTTGAATCTCTATCCTCCAACTTTTTAGGTTCATGTTATTTAATGAGAGGATATGACTTAGGTTCTTTAAAATTTGTATCATCATCATAAATTATGTCAATATAGTGAATTTGGTCTTTGTCGAGCCATCTATGACCTGGATCCCATGGCTCCTTGCAAAATAAACATATCTTCTTCCTTCTAAGTTCATTCTTGGAATAAGCATCTACCTTCTTTCTATAGGTGGTTATGGTATGGATTTATGGGAGTATGAATCAAATCTTCCTTTCTATAAATTCTCTCTTTGCTAACTAAAGGTGGGTGCCTTGGATTGAGACAAAAATTTGATTTTTAACACATATGGCTCAGGTGTTAAAGATATTTTGATAGCCTCTTGGGGTGAAGATGGTGAAAAATTCTTAACAAGACCCTTGAGAGGTGAAAACAATCCTTTGACAAAGAGAAACATGATTTTATTTTTAGATACATCTTGTACCATAACTACATCATGTTGAAACTCGACAACATATGATTCTATTGAGTTTTGTTTTTAGGTCTCCATAAGATCCTTGAAATACTCATTCTCATCTTTCTATTCAAAATAGTCTAAAATCTTTTGATGAAAACCATCAAAAGTTTTCACAGGGCTATGCCCATGTGTGACCAAACCATGGTGCCACCAATCATAAGCAACACCTTATAAAATCAATGTGGCAAACTCTATGACATCTTCCTCTTCCATAGGGTTGAGAGTAAAATAAGTTTTCATTTTTTGTAATCAAGCTCGAGCAAATATCTTGTTACTACCATCAAAGGTAGGAGCATTTAATTTATTTACATTTTGTTGTAAAACATTTTTATCATTATTTCTATTGCCATTGGAATTTATTCCACCATGAATTATTTTTCCAAAGATGTCTAGATAATTAACAAAGGTGACAATATTTTTGAAAGCTTCAAATTTATCTTGGTACTAATCAATTTTTGTCATTTTCTTTTATGGGAGGGACCTCAATTTCTTTTTCCTCATTTTGCTCTCTCTAAAAAAAACATAGCCTTAGATGAATTTGGCATGAAATTAATCACATATTAGATATTTGTAGATGTACTTCCTTTTCATTGACATATCTTGGCAGGGTTTAAATTTCTCAAATTTTAAGACTAATGTTTCTGCCATGAAAACCAATTTATCTTATCCCAAATTAAGTCTAATAAAAGTTTCATGGAAGATTTTTTTTTTAATCTGTCAATTTACTCTTCCTCTTCCTACTCCCATATCTTCCTCTTTATTTCAATCTTGTGCTTTCTACAATTTTCTTTGGTCTCTGCTTTGATATTTGATTTCTTTTTCACTAGGAATCATCAACAATTTTATTCACCCTGCAAGCTAGAAATAGCAAGACTTTGATACCAATATAATGACCTCAACATATTATTTATGAAAATATTTTCAGATCAAAAATTTCCCCCCAAATTTTAATATTAAATATATGTTTCAACATTGTAATAATCTCCACACAATTTTTATATCAAAATATATAATGCTGATTTTTCACAATTGTGTCATGAGACTCTCAATGTTTGCATACATGAAATAGAACATCACCAAAATGTTGGAGCTGATTTATATTAATGAAATGTACAAAAATGTTATATAATAAATTATAAATTACAGCAATACATCTTTGAAATCTAAAAATATCTTATGTATGCTCGAACTCTCTTCTTCACAAATCTACAATTACAACATACCTAAACATATGTTTTAATTTGAACAAATATTTGTAGTGAAAATAAAACCTTTGTGTGATATTTCCCTCAAGAAATAAAAAGAGTTTCTTCTTCTGATCTCCAAGAATCTAGGGAGTTTCATCCTCAAATCCTGTAGTTGAATACAAGTGCTCAAGTTGTGAAAGAAATTGATAAATTGACAAAAGATGCAAACTAATGAAACTACTTGACTTAAATAAAAGTTGGGGTAAAAATCTCAATGTCCTAAAATGTCAAAAAATAATAATAATAGAATGTTTCCATATTTTACGATAAAAAGAAAAACTTCCTCTAGAACATTTTGTACTCTCCTAACAACATATATAGTGTTTTGAAAACTTTAGAAAAGAAAATAAACGTGTCTTAAATAACTTGACCACTTTATTTTCTTGATCCTAATCTTCAAAAACCTTGCTCAATTTCATGTGCTTTCATTCCTATCACTTGCAAAACAGGTTTCTTTTTGTTGCCCTAATTGAATAGCAATATTTAACTTAAAGAAAACAAAACATGTTTTGAGGCTTAAGTTAAATTAAAGAGTAGTCGAATTATCTTGATATTTGTTAGGTTCCTAGACAGTAATAATATCGAAAACAACAAGCCTCAATCATTGGAATAACTCCAATAACAAGCGAACTAATGTCTTGGGGTGTGTGTCTAAATAAACATGTGTACTTCAATGAATGCTCTAATGATTGTTTGATTTTATTTAGAATGTTTGCAAGTGCTCCACAATTTTCTTCCAGTGTGGTCAGATAAATTCTTGATTGCTTAATAATAAATGATTTAAAATACTTGTGAAAAATATGAAAAAAATGTCATATGAGTAAGAGTTGGAAGGGACTATGTTTAATAGGCTTAAGTATGTCTCGACGATCCATGCGATGTACAGAGTGTTAAAAACAATCCATACAATATATATATTATTAGAAAAGTTTTGACACAAAATTTAATAGAAAAAAACATCTGAAAAGTGGTAAGAGAAGTTGGAACCTTCAAAAGTCGAAAAAATACACTAAAATTGTCTGAATATACAAACATCCTTAATTTAATAACTAATAAATAGGATGCCTACACTGATTTCATTTCAACCTATACTCAATTAAAGCTAAAAGGCCAACCTTCTTTGAAGATTAAGAGAAGGGGGAATAATTTTTTTTGGTGATAAGACTCAGGGTTCACTCACATGGAAGACAACCCATTTGTAAATCTCTTTTATTTGTAATTCTCACAAGATTTGGCATCTTTCACATTATACTTTTTGACCTTAAGCCATGTCTTTGGTAGGGTGTAACATCTTATATATTTCCTTAAGATAAAAAGAAGCATACGGTGCTTTTCTCTTTAATGAAAAAGATAATGAATTCATTAAATCAGCTGAATTTAGCAGCATTAATCAAAATTCCTAAAGTAGTGAATAATGGATCTGATTAAAATCGATTCAGACATCAGCCATGAGGCAATAAGGCTTAACTATACACATTCCTTATGGAGTCATATTTTACTGTATTGCCTGCAAAGTGCATGGTAAACAGAATTTGAAACTAAGTTGTAGGTGAATATAAAATGATTGATTTTAATTAACATTTATAAATTGGTGGAGTTTACATTTTCAACCGATTATATAAATTTATATAAAAAATTATTAAATTTTAAAAAATTAATTGATTGTTCAACTAAAATCAACTAATTTGTAAGTGTTGGTTAAATTTATCCGTATCAAATAATATTAATACATAAATACATGTAAAATACTGATAAGATAGTGTTTTCACTGTTTTCTCATAATAAACGGTTATTTTTAAGATCTATATTGAAATAAAAATAGAATTGAACAGATTTTGTCAATTTTTTTTCTAAAATCAATTAAATAATAAAATTATTCTCCGACGTTTCAAATCTCACTACTAAACCCATTTTCATTATCTTAATAAAAAACGAACTTTCATATATTTTTAATAATTTATGTTTATAACGTGAAACGTTCTAATTTTGATTTCGTAGATTATGGTGCGAGACATGACTGACTCTTACGTTGTCTTTCTGTGTTAACACCGAGGAAAATTATTGCGTGTACTGAGAATAAATTCATTACAGAGTTTGCAAGAAAAATGCCCAATTTATTTGTTAAAACTCTGAAAGCTTCAATATGAAATAAGTGTCGGTCGATGTCATGAAGATTCCTTATGTCTATGATTGAGGTCCCGACTAACTTTTCGTTGCAGCCAAATGCTTTGTGTTTACGTCTGTCAGTGCCCCTACTCCATATCATTCATCTTCATGCTTAGTAGAGACAAATACGAAATTGTTAATAGAGAATTCAAAAACATCTAATGATAAGTACCTTTAAAATTAAAATGTCAGTTTTTATGAGATTTTATTTATTGAAATAGTGAATTTTTTTGTTACAGGTATTGAGGATGACTCGAATGTTAAATTATTTAAAGAAGATAAACAAATAAGTTAAAATAATTATAGAGGAAGAATTAAACACTAGGAAGAATACGTGGATGAAATGGAAAGAGTAGATTAATAAATTGAACAATTATATATAAAAGAATGACAAAATATTAATAAGGAAATAATAAGTTATGAGGATAGTTGTGTGAGCAAAACAACTTTGGTGATACAAAGAATATTATGTTAAATAATTTAATTCGATATGTGGTTATGACAAAAATGTTTACATAAGAACAAAAATTAAGTGTAAGACAAAAATGTTGATGGTTCTAGTAAGATCTAATTCGAATAATGTGAAATATGCAAGTGGACAATACCAAAATGAATGAATGAAATATTTTAATGACATCCATGAGACCAAGTAATGTATGGGGCCAAGAGAAATATAACAAGAGTGTTTTATGACAAACTTGCCACTTGGCATAGGGGTTGTCCTACTAATTTTACAAAATGTCCATTTCGATTTTGGTGTTGGATTTTCTATTATGAATCTTGATTAAAAAAAACTTGTTTTATCTAGTCTTGCCTCCTCAAACAAGGCTATTAGATTGTCCACTAGTAGGTGGTGGTTGTATTTCATTTGAATGTCACTATAAGTTGTGCATTATATGATGTAGTGTCATTCTATCTCCACCACCCGCTTCCTAAAAAATAAGTATATTCTCTTTTCCCACTCTTCTTTAGACTTTTTTCACTTGTTGGTTTCACACCTAAGATGATACAAGTTGCTCCTTATTTGAACCATCAATATTTTCTCCTTTCACTTCATCTATGATCTTATGCCGACCATCTTAGAATTTATTCTTCCACCCAAGTTGCTTTGTTGAAAAAACTACATTGAATTTTTCTCACATACTTTTTTATTTTTTCATTAGCATTTAGGCATTCTTGCATACTAATGCCCCATTTATTCATTCACTCATCATTATGTTTCATCCACATGTTCTTTCTCTTGCTTAACTTTTTTTTTACAATAATTTTAGGTTAACAATGAGTATAAATACTTTTATTTTACCAAGAAGGTGGTGTTGACATAATAACACTACATTATGGAGTGTGCAACGTATAGGGATATAGGAATTAAGTATAATGAAAACCATAAAGTGGGTAATCTAACTCCCTTATTTCATGAGGAGACCAGATAAAATAACAACAAAATTTCAATATTTCATATAGAATAAAATTTATCATAAAACATTAAACCCTTAGAAAATACTTTGATGCAATACATCAATTCACCTAGCCAAGCTAACCAATGATACCATCAAGTCTAGAAGAGTCATCATAAGATATATGTTTAAAATAATGTCTTTCCACTATCATTATCAAGGACTGAATTAGTAATGCATTGTTACAAACATTAGTGTCTATAATGTAATGATATGTATTATTGATGTAAACTTGTCTTAGAGTCATACCATGTAATGATTGCTTCATTGCCATCAATGGTGTTTGCTTTTCATCTTAAGATTTTTTATTTTTGCTTACGTTACCATTTAAGTTCATATTGAGGTTTATTTTTTGGAATTTTGTGAGTAGATTGACACTTACAACTTGGAATTTTAATTGGTGTATCTTTAATATCAATATTACCCAAGTTGATAAAGTTTTAAATTTTGTTCTTCAAAATAAAGTTTAAATTTGTTGAATGACTTTTAAGTATATGATAATCACAATAAAAATCATGTGTCTCAATAGGTGGAAAATTAATCATGCTAGTGGTCAATTAAATTATTCAAAATTATACGTGGACAATCAACACATTTAATAAATCCCCTACATTCCTTGTGATAAGGCACAATTTTTATTTTTGGTCACTATATATTATTGATCAATTTCTTAGGATCATTCATTTGAAGCACATGTTCATTGGGACATGAATTATTTTGGATGGAAAAACATTGTGAATCATTTTTCATACATAAGCACATGGATATGCAAGAGCTCAACCTCCACTCTCTTTACGTCATACCAAATATCATTGAAAGATGGATATGCATTAAAAATCCCATTATCTTTGAAATGTGGCAAAATGTTTTTACTAGAGACATTTTTTCGTGTAAGTTTGATGATTGATAAAGTAACCAATATATACTACCCTTAAATCAAACTATGTAATCATGAATGTTCTCATGTTGACCTTGTTGTAGAAATGGAATATGTTCAAAGGTGGCACGTGGGACCTTATTAGTAATAAATTGCGACAAGAAACCTTCTTCCAACATAATGAAGGAATGCATGGATCCACTAGGTAAAGTATGAAACTGATATAAAGCCTAGCCAATTAAGCTTTTTAGAATAATATTAAGTAATAATGTATCATGTACTATATAATATTGAAGATAAGAATATAACTTAAAATTTTATTAAGGTGCATATAGGGATCTCCATATCCATTAAATGAAAACAATAGGGAAATTACAACATAATGAGGAAGATAAGAGTTTATAAGTTTATACGCTATGGGGTTTGATAATATAACAAGATACTCAATTCTAGCATTAGGCGTCTGGGAGCCAAGAGACATAAGTTAAACTTGTCATTGTAATTCACCTCTTACACGCATCATAGTGACCATTTTATAAGCTAGTATAGTTTTAACATAGATTTGAACACTTAAGAGAAGAGATTTATCATTAGCCACAATCATAGGAATGATGGTAAGTTTATTTGAGGGGGTGGGAAATCTTATTGAATATGTAATACATGAGAATTCATACAATTATTAAGCATATTTTAAATAATAAAATAATAAAGGGAGAAATCACTTCAAATGGTATGAACATCATTTAAAACACACAAATTATTTTGATTAGTTATTTCTTTTATCATGTTGAAAATCATAGAAATATGAGCAAGGATTTTCCATAGCATATGTTCAAATAGTTTCAATAAGTTTATCCCTATATTGTGCATCTATTTCATCTTCAAGATCATAATTATAATCATTGGCATTTAAAAATTCATATTGAGAGGTTTTATCATTCACATCATTATTAACATTGACATTCAAAGGAGGAGTATGAATACAATCATTTTCATTCACATCATGTTCCATATAAGTATTATGCATATCTAGGTTTAAATCCATATTTCTCCAAATTAATTTGCTTGAGATTAACACATATTTTCTTAATAATTACATTTTACTTATTAATTTTTGGCATTCCATGATTGTGAGGGCACGTAGAAAGACAACCAACACCCAAGATATTCATATGATTCACATTTGGATTTGGTCCTATAGGTTTGAAAATTAGTTTGCGAATGCTTCATATACATAATATTTACTATAATAATATTCCCATACATTAATATAATAATCACAATTACTATCTTCTACATCATTATTAAAAACTTATAATTCTTACAAGAATTTACAACACCATAAATTAATAGATCCAAATGATGAACCATCATAAGTACACTAGATTTTGAAGCAAGTGCAAAGGAATTAGAGATAAAATATTTAAAAAACAACCCTAATAAAATAAATAATAGGAGAATATAATATATAACCTAAAATGAGGGCAAAACACAATGTGTATGTATGAAGTTGTCCTAAAATAAACATTAGGAACTATGACTAATGATGGAGAAATAAATGAGTGTAACTTTAGAACAATCAAATCTATGATAATCATAACAATATACAACCATAAAAGGAAAGAGAGCATGTAGGGCAATGATAACCCTATAAGAGAGGGAAACATGTAAAATAAGGCTTTATATAAATTGTAGGCCAAATCAAATCCAATATGCACTATAAACCATAATACTACCCTAAGTATAAAATAGTACTTTCTCACCTAAAAAATAATAATGGAAATTGCTCAATGTGATTTTAGGTTAATAAAAGTGCACTAAACAATAAAAAACATGTGCACAAGATAAAGATGACCTATATATAATAGTATAGTAGCAAAAACATCTAAATTGTGTAGGAACTAAAAATTAAAATGTTGGAATTGAAAAAGAGAGTTTTTAGAGAAATACTTGAATTCTAACATACATTTTTATTAATAGTTGTTGAAAATGATGAAAAAAAAATCTTGAGATAGTTCTCACGTAAACATTGAAAATTAGTACTAATCTAAAAAGGCTTATATAATGATGAGTATCGTAGTGATTTGATACTAATTATTTGGTTCGAAATTGACAAAGTTGTAAAATTTACAAAATGATTTTTGATTTTTTTAATTTGTTTACACTGATAAAAAAATGGTTTCTTAAATTTCTAAACGAATCTCCCAGAATTATTTATTATTACATTTAAAAGTTTCATGTCCTCTTGAAATTTTAAAAACACCTTCAATTTTATCTTCTAATAAAAAAACTCTCTTATATTCTTGAATTGATGCATAGAACTTCTAGAATTACTTCTCTTTTCTCTCAATGTTACTCAACTCCAAAAAAAACTTGTGAGATCATTAAAAATGGAAGTAGTCATTGGGGGCATACCTTAATTAGACCCTCATTCTTAGATAATTTTAAAATAAACACTCATGTAGTCCAAAAATAAATCCGATGTAATATTAATATTGTTGACACTATGGATTGCACCCTTGAGAGAAGGTTGGGCTTCTCTCTTCCACGCGGCACAATGGAGACTCCTCTCTTGCCTGTGGGTCTGGAAAAAATTGAGGGGAGAATCTCTAGATAAGGGCTAGCTTCCTTTGATGTATCTCTATGGTCTTGGGTTTCCTACTACTAACAATGGGGGGGGGGGGTTGAAAAGAGAAAAGGATGCTAAAAATAGAACCTAAACTAAATGGTGATACACCAAAAATGGTTGACCTACTTATCTTGAACATACACTTTCCACCAAGAACAAGCTGGTATGCACTTCATTTGATAAGAGAAATCCTTTTGCATCAGTGAGCTAGGGGTCCTCTTGAAGATATAGGGAGGAAGAACTACCAGAGGTGTTCTAAGACACACTATGGCAGCCTGTTCACATGTGCCTATAATCTATTGTGGACACTTCTGGCTAACTTGTAAAAGAACTCACAATACACTAAACATGTTGGAATCATTTTGTGAAAGCATGAAGGAAAATGACTTAACACAAGACAAAGCCATAGACATGCAAAAGTGCAAGCTCAAATGGAGGCAAAAATGCTTCTTTTTTTATTCAAGGTAAATTTCAGCAGAGCTCCGCCTTACAAGCTGAGAGATCTCTTTCTCAAATGAGAGTTTAAAATATATATAGAGAAAGAGGAAGCAATGGCACCCTTTTTTACAAGTGGCCCATGTTGCATTGAAAATATTAGGAAGAGGACGTCGCTGAAAGAACATGTTGTGTCGTTGCCAGTCTTAACTTTGTCATTCAAACATTATTGTGAAAGCATTGGCCACACCCTTTTGTTTGCAAATAAGACCATTTCTTCAAGACATTCACGTGGTTTATCTGCTCATCAATGCAAAATGGGGAAAATTAGGCCACGCCATTCAATGTTCACACTCCTTGATGACCACTTAGCGAAGACTATTTTAACTGTTGGAATAACTCCTCTGTCAATACTTCCCTTTTTTCCACCTAGGTTGTTTTGTCCATATCTGCGTTTGGCTCCTCGAGCTCCTTTCTCGGTGGGTCATTGAGTTCACTCTTTGACTTTTGTCTTTTCCCAACTTTTGCCTTTTCTTGGCCCTTTCAGCCCTTTGGGCTATCTTTTGTCTATCCTTAGATCTTCAAACTTGTCAATTATTTTAAAGACCAACAGTTATTTCATTGCCATAAAGTCAAAGTTTGCGCCCCCTCACCTCTTTAGAAACTCCTTCGGCTTCGCTTTCCTTCAGAATTTTCTTTGTTCAGGTCTCTATCGTTGAACCCTCTGATTGAACTTGAACCATTTTTTGGATTTCAATGGTTCAATGATTCAATGGTTCAACACTTTGTGTTCTGTAAGGAGTCGTGTCCATTCAATTCCCTTGTGAATTAGATGTATCATTGAAATGACCCATTGAACTAAACTGATTAAACCAAACCGATTGAACTAACTAATTGAAATAAAAATGGTTCAAAGTTTAAAGTTCTTGGAAAGATCATGTCGTTAAACCCTAACATTGAACCACCTTTTCCAACTTTAGGGAAGCGTGCCTTCAAGTTTTGTTCTCTTTCCTTGTGAATTTCTTCTGACAAAATGTTTGAAGAAGCTTTATAAAATCCTTGAATTCTTTGAACTGGTCCATCTTTTTATCGAAAGACTTATGCAAACCAAATTTGAACTGGCTTAAAATAGCAGGGGAAGAAGGAGACTGATTTTGGCTTGTAGGACCAAAATGGTCAACAAATTAGCGATTCCCAGGGGAAGCATGCCTGCTATGCTTAGAAACTAGTAGCCTCAAAGTCCATTGGGCACAAAGTTTAGAACGCAGCTTGAAAAAGTTAGCAACAACCTTGAGAGATCAAAGAATCAATCATGAAGCTTTTACCCCAAACACAAAGGAAAACACACACAATAAAGGCTAAAAAAAACGCTACCTGTGCAAATAACACTTAGGGAAAATAGGGAAAGAAAAACTAAAAAAAAACTAATATGTATAGCTAACCAGCTATATTTTCTTCCCTCTTGGATCAAAGGGAAATTTTTTTAAGTCTTCTTCATGGCAAGAAAACTTATGATGCTAGACAACTCGTTGAATGGAATGGAGACTTGGTGACTTGCTCTTCTTGCCTGCCACCTTTATTGGCTTTTATCCAAATGAATCAGGGTCAAACATGCTTCCAACATATATGTATTCTTCTTGTTCTTGGAAGATTGCCTCCTACTGGTTCCTCATGTTGGTGTGTTTCACCAAGAAATCAATGGTTGCTAGCTTATCACCATAAGCCCTTTGATATGTATAGTGGACTGATTTGTCCCCTTCTGTTTCATTGAAAACCCTGTCAAACTGATCCTCTGCTTCATCATGGCTTTCTTGAAGAAGGGTGACTATTATGATGTCTGAAATGAGATCATAGACTAAGTGTTGATCCCACAAAACACCTCCTTATTCAAGCCTCTCTTCTTCAAAGCTTTCCTCAAGATAGACAGGCCTTTCCTTTTCCTGCTCAAAGACTAGAGTCTCTAGCTATTCAAAGACATCCTCCTGATTCTCCTCCAACTCGAGTTCCTTGGCATGGTCATTTTCTTCATCAAAGCGATAAGGAAGTTCATCAAACAAGGGGGAAGAGAGCTCACCGTGCTTACTTTCCTCTTCATATTGCTAGAACATTTGCATGTATGCATGACCTGTGTCCTCTCTGTTGTTGATGATGTCTTCAAAAGGAGCATCCATGATGATTTCATCTTCATTGTCACTCATGATAGCCTCTTGGGTAGATACAAATTGGATCATCTCTTCTTCACTTGCCTCCTACAAAATAGCTTCCTCCTTGAGAAGGGGTGAAGTGGAAGGGTGATGGTTAAACTCATGTGGAAGAGGAGGCAGTCCTTGAGCTAGAATCAAATGATTCTCTTCCTTCCATTTGGATAGCAATTTATCTATATCAGATGTGGCCTGATAGCTATCTTGAAGGAGTGTAGATGGGGTGTGTTCAGACATGGAATTTGTTATTTGGTCTAAACTGTCCATCACACCTTGACTGAGGAACCTCATTCTGGATTCCAACTCTGCAATTTGCCTGGCTATATTCTCTTGGAAGAGCCTTTCTTGGAGATCATGAGGATTACCATGAGCAGGATCAACTTCATCATTTCCAAGGCCCTGAGCTGGTTCATGGTATTCTCTCCTCCAACTTGGAATCTTGACATCATATTGAAAGACTTGAGGAGGTTGAGAAAGACTAGGAAGAGATTGTTGATGTACAGGAAGAGTATCTAGAAGAGAGATGCATTGGTTCATGGTATTCACTTCAAAGGAGGGTCCATAATCTAAAGAATTGAGAAGGTTAGTCTCCATGAGAGGTTGCTCTAATTCCCTTTGATGTTGGAAAGCTAGGTGCAAGGGATTAAGAGTAGAAGTGGTTATTGCATCAGATGAACTAGAGTGAGCAAGTGTTATCTGGTAGAAAGGATTTGGTGTACAAGAGGGGGCTTTCTTTAGAATAGGAGGGGGCACACAAGGCTAACTATCTTGAATGAATGGACTCTTCCATTTTGCTACCTCCTCCTTCATAGATTGCAAGACCTAAGTTTTCCTGAACATACACTCCTCTTTATACAGAAGCTCTTGTTGATATCTCTATTGCTCATCCAATCTATCTATCTTGATCACTTGCTTCTCAAATTCTAGTTTTACTTCCCTTACTATTGAAGGGCAAATAGGGGAGCTGCTTGAGGTGATTCCATGAACAACCTAAGCTTGATCAAATTTATATGAAGGAAAACAAGGTCCATGATTCTGAGCAATGGAATTATACATAAAAAAATGTGATTTATTAATGGCACCAAGACTGCTTAACCAGCTGATTCAACTTAGAGTCACCATTGGTGTTGATGAAAAGCCTCCAAAGGTTGGTTGGTTGAAGAGCACACCAAAATTCTTCAACTCTTTGGAATAAAAACTTGTCACACTGGGCGTGATAAAAAATGTTGACGTTGTGGATTGCACCCTTGTGAGAAGGTTGGGCTTCTCTCTTCCACGCAACACAATGGAGACTCCTCTCATGCTTGTGGGTCTATTCAAAATTGAGGGGAGAATATCTAGATAAGGGCTAGCTCCCTTTGATGTATCTCTGTGGTCCTGGGTTTCCTACTGCTAACAATGGGGGGTGGTTGAAAAGAGAAAAGGATGTTGAAAATAGAACCTAAACTAAACGATGACACACCAAAAATGGTTGACCTAATTAGCTTGAACATACACTTTCTGCCAAGAACAAGCTGGTATGCACTTCATTTGATAAGAGAAATCTTTCTGCATTAGTGTGTTAGGGGTCCTCTTGAAGATACAAGAAGGAAGAACTACCAGAGGTGTTCCAAGACACACTATGGCAACCTATTCACATGCGCCTATAATCTGCTGTGGACACTTTTGGCTAACCTATAAAAGAAGAACTCACAATACACTAGACATGCTAGAATCATTCTGTGAAAGCATGAAGGACAATGACTAAACACAAGACAAAGCCATAGACATATGCAAAAGCGTAAGCTCAAATGGAGGCAAAAATATTTCTTTTTTTATTCAAGGCAAATTTTGGCAGAGCTCTGCCTTACAAGCTAAGAGATCCCTTTCTCAAATGAGAGTTTATAATATATATAGAGAAAGAGGAAGCAATGGTGGCCTTTTTTACAAGTGGTCCATGTTGCATTGAAAATATTGGGAAAAGGAAGTCACTGAAATAACATGTTGTGTCAATTTCTAGTCTTGACTTTAGCGTTCAAACATTATTGTGAAAGCATGAGCCGCACCCCTTTGTCTATAAACAAGACCGCTTCTTCAAGACATTCATGCAGTTTGTCTACTTATCAATGCAAAATGGGGAAAAACAGGTTGCACCATTCAATGTTTGCGCTGCTTGATGACAACTTGGTGGAGACTATTTCAACTGCTAGAATAACTCCTCTGTCGATGCTTCCCTTTTTGCCACCTGGGCTATTTTGTCCATATCTGTGCTTGGCTCCTCTGGCTTCTTTCTCAGTGGGTCGCTGAGTTCACTCTTTGACTTTTGTCTTTTCCTAGCTTTTGTCTTTTCCTGGCCCTTTTGGCCCTTGGGGCTGTCTTCTGTTAATCCTTGGCTCTTCAGGCTTGTCAATTATTTTAAAGACCAATGGTTATTTCATTGCCACGAAGTCGACATTCGCACCCCCTCACCTCTTTAGTAACTCCTTCGGCTTCGCTTTCCTTCAGACTTTTATTTGTTTGGGTCTCTATCGTTGAACCCTCTGATTGAACTTGAACCATTTTTTGGCGTTCAATGATTCAACACTTTGTGTTCTGCAAGGAGTCACGTCTATTCAATTCCCTTCTGAATTAGATGTATCATTGAAATGACCTATTGAACCAACTCGTTGAACTAAACCGATTGAGCCAAACACATTGAACCAACCGATTGAACCAACAATGGTTCAAAGTTCAAAGTTCTTAGAAAGATCATGCCATTGAACCCTGATGTTGAACCACCTTTTCCAACTTTAAGGAAACGTGCCTTCAAGTTTTTTCTCTGTCCTTGTGAATTTCTTTCGACAAAATGTCCGAAGAAGCTTTGTAAAAGCCTTGCATTCTTTGAATTAGTCCATCTTTTTGCCGAAAGACTTGTGCAAACCAAATTTGAACTGGCTCAGAATAGCAGGGGAAGAAGGAGACTGATTTTGGCCTGTAGGACCAAAATGGTCAACAAATAGTTTAGCTCTTATCCCTATGTATGAGATGTAAACAAATCTAGTAGATTTGTTATGCTCTTACATTATTTATATTATGCATATCTCTTGTAAAAATTAACTTCTAGGAATCTTTATTTATAATAAATATTGGAAATAAAATTAGGTGTTATGCACACACAAGCTGACTTCCACAAGATAAGGACCTAAATATGAGGGATATAAGGAATGCATGTACTTATGACTTAGAGAATGGCTAAAGTAGAGGCTAAGTTATTGGAATGATAAGGATAACAGGAGACTTTTGAAGTAAGCTTTGATTGAATTAAAATATGCCCAAAAAAAGGGGATTTATTAAATAAGTTGAAATGAACTAAAGGGTGCCTAATAAAAGGGATATTTCACCTAATATAAGTCAACAAGAACACCCATAATGTCCAATTTAACCCAAATATGCAACATAGGCCCAAAAATGTCAAATCAATGTAATTTACCACTAAATAATTCCATATGACCATTTTTAGGTGTCCAAATCACCTTTTGAATGTCTCCTAAAATATTCTTACTAAAGCCTTTATGCTCCATCTAGGATACATCCTTACTGAAATTGGAAGACCAAAGCAAAGAGGTTTCACCAATAGTAGATACATTATTATAACATTATTATTGTTTAGTAAGGTATGGAGTGGGATCAGGCCTTTAAAAAATGTATTTTTTTTCTCAAAACTGATTTATAAAAACATATTATTGCATATAAGGGTCATTTATTTTAGCCATTTTAAAAGCATTAAGATTTTAGAATTTGTTTCTATCTTCTTTTCAAACCTTTTTCTTAGAATCTTCATCATGTTTGACTATAAATGGTCACAAGTCTAAAAGAGGTTTGGCCTCTTCCACTTAATCAAATAGGGTTTCCCTCTTGCTCCTTATTTATTGTTTTCTATGTATAGGCTTTTGGTTATATTTTAGCTTGCAAAGCCAAGAAAGGTCTTATTATGTGCATCACTATCCTTGATGGCATGTTCAGCTTCTTCATGGTCATTTTGTTGATGAATACCACTTCACTTTTATAAATAATGAAGTTTCATTCTATGAATCTCTATTGTGCATTGAACCCTTATTTTAAATCCTCATGCTCGAATGTGCAATGGAAAAAAACTCAATGTTATCAATAGGGTATGATGTTGATGCCTAACTAGATTTTTTTTTTTAATAGAAATTGATTGATAAAGGAAAGATGCTTAAATTCCTTAGAATTCCTTTTACATCGAATATCCATGACTTGCTTTTGTGAGTATATATCATGAAACTAGTCAAGAAGAAAATTTGCTACTAGATTACCAAGCCTTTATATTTGGTTGTAAGTTTGAGATCTACACAAATATTATTGTGGTGACTTGTGTTTATTATCTATCATGTTGGAGTTCATCCAAGGAAATTTATGAGAAGTTTTCAAAGCTGCTTCGACACTTTTTATGATTTAAATCCAAACTGACTCATGCATTCCATAGAGTTATTTATGACATTTGTTACCTTATTCAATATAAAGGAGATATGGAAATTATTTATGTCCATAGATAATTTATCACTTTATGTGCTAAATTAGTTTTTTGAGATATAATGTTACTTCACATAATAAGTAGAATCTAAAATGAATAATCACATGAAAGAGGATTTAGCCTTTATTGCAATGATATATGTTTCACATCCCTCTTTCTATTGGCTAGATGATTGAATTTTTTAATTGTGAATGTATTTAGTAGCTTGTTTATATCTCTCTCCATGTCAAATCCAATTCCATAATTGGTCTACAAAGAAATTTCCACTCCAAAATTATCTACTTCTAACACATTATCCAATATAAATTATTAGAAAATTCAAATTTTGTTAGAGAGAATAGGTGAACTCATGGTTAAAACCTGAGTTAATTTTTTATTTTATTATAATAGTTACTATTAATATTGTATTTAATGACTTGATAATGACAGTTTAAATAATATCAAGGCACTACATATTGTATTTTTATGTTTTGCATTAAATTGGATGATCTTTCAATCAATATGAAACTCATAATATATAAAGCATAATATGATGAATTTAATGTTCAAACAAGTTAGTCAATAATGACATGTTCTTCATTAACTTTCCCATGGTATGAAAACTATATGTGAGATGTCATGAATGGTAGGGAGGTTCCTCGATTTGATGTGGGAAGACTCAACTGAAATTAGGTACCTCAAATTGTATCATCCTGAATGGACATGGGGATCCACAAATGTCATGTCCCCTTTTTTAGCCTAAGCACAGACATGACACTTAGCCTCATTATTTTGGTGCTTTCCCTAGGCTAAGGGAAGAAAGGGAAAAAAGAAAACATTGGTTCTAGTTTTTAGTTATAAAATATACCTTTTTATGTATCTACTATATTATAACTTAAAAGGTAACTTGTGAGAGGGGGTTAGTTTTGTTAGGTTGTGGAGCTAAAAGCTTCACTGATGCAAACAAGGAAGGAGGTTGCTGGGTTGCAAAGCAACCGACGTCGGTCTGATCAGCCAACGTCGGTCATATACAGTGAGAAGAGTAACCGACATAGGTCAGGGATCAGCTGGCATCGATCACCTCCAGGCAGACAGGGACCGACGTCGGTCGCCTGTGCGGTTCTAGAACTGCCAGTTCACAGACAGTTAGTTAACGAACTAGGTGTTTGCATGTTAAGAGGCCAATTATAGACTTGAAGTTGTGGATATAATTATTGTAATTAGATGTCTAATTATTGTTTGCATGGGATCTATATAATAGACTTATGGGCTGTATTGTAATTTATGCTAGAGAGTAAGAGAGCAAATATTAGCTCCTTCAGAGTGAAGAGAGCATGGTGTGTTCCTCCTAGTGCCACAGTGCCAAGTATGGGTGTTGGTTTGGAGAATCAGAAGGATTCTTCATGTATGTAGGGTCTTGGTCAACAAATGTGCAAGGCCACGTTCAGAGATCTGCATGGTAAGTAAGATCATTGATCTGTAGGTGTATGTGTGTGCGAGGTCTAAGGTTTGCAGGTGTGCAGAACCAGGTTGATTTGTAGGTGGTAGCAAAATCAAGGTGACAGCAACACAACAGGGAGCAAGATCAGGTGGGATCTACTTGGAGTACAGTCTGTACTCAGTTGGAGAGCAAAGAGGAAGGCAAGGTAGTTCCTTCCAAAGTAAGATCATTTGAGTTGTAGGTTGTTGCAAGTTCATGGGAGATCTACTTGGAGTACGTTGAGTACTTGGAGTGCGTGGAGCACTTGTGGAGTGCGTGGAGCACTTGTGTACTGGCAGTAGAGATACTGACTGGTTGGAGGTGAACAACAACTCTGTGTTTGAGTTGTGTGTTGGGACCGTAAGAGAGAGAGTGAGCTCTTGAAGAGATTTACTGTTTATGCTCTAGATGTGTGTGAGCTCTAGAGATTTAAGGAAGAAGAACTGTGGCAATCTTTTTTGTTGTATTTCCTTCTGGAAGAGTAATAATACAAGTTGTGTATTGTCTCTCATATTCTGTGTTATTTCTGAATTCTAGTTACTTGTGCATTCTGGTTAATTTTCGCATATTAAGTTTCTTGGTAATCAATGGTGCTTCCTCGGTCCTAACAGTGGAGTCAAAGCATGTTTGTTGTTCTTAATTCCTGACAAGTTTAACCCTTAATGAAGAAAAGGGAAAAGATATTTTAAAATCACTTTAACTTTCCCTCAAAGTGGAGTGCCCTGTTTTTAGGAAAGACTTGTGGGAAGATATGATATAAAAGGTGATATGATGATATTTTGAAAGGTACCATGAATTTATGATATTTGATTTTTAGTTGAAAACACGAAAATCTTTGCTTGTTTACTTTGAAGATAAAAACCTTCAAAGTGTCAGAATTAAGGATGAAATCCTTTGAATTCAGTGTTAGGAAACTTTATATGGAGGTTTTAGTGAGCATGAATGCATTTCCAAAGGTGTTTTGAACACCACATTTCATTTTTAGGTGGGGTGAATTCCCCTCATGGTTTGGCAAATGTGACTCGAGAGATGAGATAGTGGGGGCTACCCCTGCCAAGAGCCAAGGAGATCATGAGTTTTGAGATGGCATAGCCCATAACTTGGGCCTATGTTAGCAGTGTTACAGATGTTGGTGTGACAGATGCCTATGTGGCATGGTGGACAAGCTTCAAACCCATTATATTGACTAGACCCCAATGCTAGTGACCAAGATAACATTGGAAGAGGGTGAGACATAGGTAGGCCCAAGGAGAGGGATAGGTACCAAGACAACGATAAGTAAATGGAAAGGTTTTTGTATAATAGGTGATACTATAGGCTATCCCACCATGATTTTTTTAGGTTCTTATGTAGCATCCTGCACATCAAGTTGTTCAGATCCCTATGTAGCATGTGGCATAAAAGGATTTATAGGTCCCAAGTGCATAGTTTGTTTTCTTGGCTATATACTCAGGCTTAGATGTAGAAGATAGTCAAGATGGAGATGATGGAGATGGGGGATATATTCTTCTATTAGACATAGCTATGGTCAAGGTAATAGGTGGTGACTTAAGGCATGGTTCATGTACATGTATAGGAGAGGTTAGGCCCTCTAGGCATGGCATAGGTGCATGTGCATGGGAAGATGGGACTTTAGGTACTAATAGGTTAATAGATGACTAGGCTTTGATAGATAAACTAAAGTGTGATATCATGATGAGATTAGCAGAGTCTACTAGTCTAGAATAGGATGTAGCTAGGTTATGGCCTATGTTGGTGATAGCCCAAGGAAATACTACTAGAATACATCATTAGAGCCTGGGATGTAGAGATTACTACATTGAGAGGGAAGGTTGCCTAGTTTATAAGTGTGCAAGGAAAAATTATGATATGATATGTTGAGCTAGTGACAACCATTAGCGAGTAATATAGAACTCCTACAGAGTAAGACAAATCATAGTGTGATGTTTAGAGGTTTCATGGGGAGCTAGATGAGGCATGATAGATTGTGTCAGATCAGGGGATGGCTAGGTCACTAGCTGAGGTGATCCAGGCCAAGGATGATGCCCTATGAGTGAAGGATGAGATCACTATATTACAGCCTATATGATTTGGTCGTGATAACTGAGGATAGGGCTCCATCCTATAGAGAGTATACATGGAGTTAAAGGATCAGTCAGGCCTCAAGATCATAACATACTACAACATTAGATCAGTCAGTGGCCCAACCAGTACCACATCAAAGAGTGATGGGTCCACCACCACCAAGTCTACTAGCTTTAAGCACATGTCAAAGTTTTGGTCAGATTCCCCCTCGGGATGGAGAGAGTCAGAGCTGAGATTTGTTTGTAGCTCTATATTTTTGTTGTATATTAGATGTGTATATTATCATGATGTATAAAACTTTAATTTTGAGATATATATGACATTCATTTTTGCTCATAGATATTATACCCAGACTCTTGATATTATTTTATGAGACATTATCCTCTTTTATTTTGCATTACTGAGATGTTAGATGTAGATTTGTTGATCAAAATATGGATAATGATGTTTCTTTGTTTTTCGTGATTCTTTTATCTTATTTGCTAGACCCTGTTACACTTTTGTTTACTTCATTGATATAATTTTTAGTATATGATTTTTTTAAGAGATGCACACCTTTAATTAGATTAGAGATAGTCATGTTGGTTTCAAATTATGTTATGTGATATGTTTATGGAAAATAAAATGTCATCTTGATTATGGATTGGATAGGTAGATTGAGCTTGAAGAGATGTTTTTTGGCATAACATTGCTATACACGACTTGAGCACTTGGTTTTTAATTTTGTAAATGAGATTATACTTCATAAGTATAAATAAGCTAGGATAAGATTATATGTCAACTGCATGCAGACTAATTGAGATGTGAATATTTACAACTCAAGATAATGATATAGAACATCAAAACCTAACTTGAAAACATAACACATTTGAACTAAAGAGAGACCAATAAAAAAATTTAAATGCTAGTGTAAACAACTTAAATGAAAGATATGAAATATAAATACTTAAGTGTAAACAAAATATATTAAACACAAGCAAAAAATAAAATAGTTTAAGTACAAAATGCAAAAAACTTAAAATCAAGATATGCAACATCAAGACTTAGGTGTAAGACAAAATGTATTAAACACAAACAAAGAATAAAACCATTTAAATACAAAATGTAAACAAATTAAAATCAATATATGAATAATATAGACTTAAGTGTGAAATAAAATGTATCAAACACATACAAATAATAAAAAATAATCAATATAAATAAATAGGCAAATAATTAGATAAGTAAAACATACCAAAAACACCACATAAGAAGAAAAACTATATTAAGTGATTAATCAATGTCTGTGTGTCATTAATAAGGTATTATGCTTAGATATTATGTACCTATGCTAAGGGCACAAGTCTAGGCTTGAAAAAAATGGGGGAATAGAAGAAGGTGTGGCTGATCTTACTCCAAATGTCCCATGATATTGGATGTTGCCTACATAGTCTTATGGACTTTAGGCCAAATGTAGTTCTCCTAGGATTTGGGATAGAACAAAAGTGATGGCAAGTAGGTATTTGATTATAGAGGATAAATAGGAAATACATACTCATAAAATAGTGAGAGCATTTAAGACAATGGTTACTCACAAAATGATGAGAGCATAAAAGAAATGGTTGCTCATAAAACAATGAGATCATAAGATAATGGTTACTCACAAAATGATGAGAGTGTAAGAAAATGGTCACATTGAGGCAATGGTTGGAAAGATATGGGAATGGAATCAGAAATGAAGAGTGGAGAATGATGAGTGGCTGAGTTGACCCAAGATACCCCATGCAACTAAATGTTGCCTACATAGTCTGTGTGGACCTCAAGGTGATGTATTTCTCCCAAAAATAGGAGGATAATGAATGGCATGGTAATGAGGATCTAAAATTAATCAAATTATATAATAGGTTCCTTCCCAAAAAACCTTGGGGATTTATATCATCATGGTAATTATAAGCTAATTTTCTCAATTTTAGGGTTTTTAAAGGTCTTTTCAATGTTTTTGGGTTTTTTTAGAATAAGGAAAGCAAGGTAATATATACAAATGTACAATGAGTTGTCTAGAAAAGGAAAATATCCCCTTGGTAAAGGCTCAAATAATAACTAAACTGACTACAATGGTAAATACCATGAACCAACAATAAAACCTAAGGCACTGGGGAATACCATGCAATAACAAGATTAGAATAGGAATGACACACGAGAAATAATATGAGGAGAATAAATTAGAGGAAGTATCAAGGAACTATCAAGTAACACCCTCTAAAACCTTGTCTATAAAGGAGTTGTTGGTGTTGATCAATTTGGAGTGCCTTTGGAAAATAGCCATTGAAATCTATCTATAATACCTTTTGGTCATAATCAAGATCATGATGGTAATAAGAAATAGGAGGAAGAATAGAAATGGCTCAAGGAATGGTAATGGAAATGGACAAAGGTGAAATGGGTGCCCCAAGTGAGGTATCTCATAGAAAATGGCTCAAAATCAATTAAGCATAGAAATGTTTGAGATGCATGGTATTCATGGGTTCATTGAGCTCTTGTCCATCTAGTGTA
The DNA here is from genome assembly GCA_037957365.1 of Torreya grandis. NCBI lineage: Eukaryota > Viridiplantae > Streptophyta > Pinopsida > Cupressales > Taxaceae > Torreya > Torreya grandis. Next base: position 936,552 of record JARHVA010001687.1, on the reverse strand, counting down.
ACCAGCCTGTATGCCCTAGAACCATAATTTGTAGTAACAACAAAGGGACCAAGCTAGTTGAGCTCAAACTTTCCTTTATTCTTACTCTAAGCATTGGTGTTATTTTGATTTGTTTTTAGCAACAAATCACCAATCTCAAATTCTCTGGAGAGAATACATTGGTTGTAGTTATAATGCAGCCAATTATGATAGGATCCAAAATGTTCCAATGCTACTTTTCATTTCTCATTCAAGAGGTCTATTTCTTGAAATATAATAATTCTATATTCTCGTCATCAATGATATTCTAAAAATAAATACGTAGCAAGGATAACTCGATCTCAATAGGGATAATGGCCTCAGAGCCAAAGACTAAAGAGTATGGAGTGGCTTTTATAGGCGTGAAGGCACTGATACGGTAAGCCCAAAGTTTTGGAGTAATTTTAAATTCTAATCACGTCTAGTGTCATTGATAATCTTTTTCAAAATCTTAATAATGGTTTTGTTTGATCCTCAAATTGGCCGTTACCTTGTGGATAAAAGATCATGCACCTTTTATGCTTGATATGGAATTCAATACAGAGGGATTTAACACTTTTTTTTTAAAAGGGCCACCCTTATCAGATATAATGGTGGAGGGAATGTCATAATGACATATGAGGTGCTAGGCAATGAACTTAGAAATATTCTTACTAGTTATAGAAGTGAGGGGAATGGCCTCTATCCACTTAGTGAAATATTTCATAGTAGTTAGGATATGCTTGTGGCCATCAGAGGAAGTGGGGTTTATTTTCCCCATAAAATTGAGTCCCCAATTAAAAACAACCATTATGTAGTGATCAATTGGAGCAGTAGGGAAGGAACATGGATCAAATTATTATATCGTTGACAAGCATTGCACCACTTGACATGTTAACAAGTGTGCGTCTCCATTTTTGGACAATAATACCCAATTATAAGGAGTTTCTTGGCAAAAACCAAGCCACTGGTATGGGGCCCACAAGTTCCTTCGTGTGCATCCTTCAATGTTAATTTGGATTTTCCCAAAGTTAAATGATAAAGCAACATTCCATCATAGCCTATACAATAGACCATATTACCAATTAATGTGTATCAACTAACCTTATGAATGAAGGATTTATTTTGGGTTTGTGATAGGTCAGTAGGAAGAATTTGGTCATGGAGGTAGGTGTATAGGTCTTGGTATTGAGGAAGATTGGGACCAACAATATCACATACCATCTTAAAATATAGTTGTTCATGAGCTAGTTAAAAAAGGTTCTCAATAAGAAATTGATACTCTTTGACATTTCTATCCACTGCTAGTATAGACCCAATGGTCACCATTGCATCTATTGATCTATTATTGGCCCTAGGTATTTATTTGAATTGAATAGTGTCAAAATGAGGCTTGAGTTTGTCAACCATACACTTATAGGGTATAATATTTTCATCTTTGGTTTGGTATTGGTCTGTATCCTGATTGATGATCAAATAGAAATCCCCATATACCATTAATTGTTGAATATTCCACTGTATGGTGAGACAAAGTTCTACAATGAGTACTTCATATTCAACCATGTTGTTGGTGCAGTGGAAGCCAATATGGAATGCCTTGGGAATGAGATCCATCTACGATGTGATGAACAAGATATTAGCCCCAAATCCATAGGATGTGAATGAGCCATCAAATTATAATTTCCACTATGTGGATTCAATAGTTGTTTCTTCTAGAGTCAGAATTGTCTCATCAATGAAATTAAAAATGAGTGGTTGTGTATCTAATAAAGGGGCTTCATCAAGATGATCTAAAATAACTTGCCCCTTAATGGCATTTTGGTTTTTATATTCAATATCAAATTCACTCAAAAAAATTACCCATTTGGCTATGTGACCCGTTAGAGTTGCCTTAGATAATAAATATTTGAGCGGATCAAATTTGGCTATAATAATGGTCTTGATATTTAGCATATAGTGACACAACTTTTGGAAAGTAGACACCATTAATAAATAGGCATTTTCAATTGGTTTGTATTTTTTTTCATATGTTACAAGTGTTCTAATTAAATAATAAACTCCATGCTCTTTACCCCACTCATCATGCTGAGCCAAAATTATTCCAAAGGCATGCTCCATTACAAATATGTAGAGTAACGGTCTTCCTAGTGTGGGTGGCATCAATACTGGTGGATTTGAAAAATAAGCCTTCAATTATTCAAATGCCTGGTGACAATTTGTATCCCACTAAAATGTTACACCTTTCTTCAAAAGGTGAGAAAAGGATGGCATCTATCTGTCGATTATGAAATGAACTGATGAATGGACTAAACTTTATCTTGTAGTCTACAGAGTTATTTTAGAGTAGGAAAAGGAAATTACATAATGGCCTTGACATTATAAGGATCAAATTCAATGCCTTTATATAACATAATAATTCCCAACAATTTTCCATAAGTGATGCCAAAGATGCACTTCTTAGTATTAAGGTGTACCTTATATTCATGAAGTCTCTCTTCGTAGAACTTAAGGATGTCATGCATGTGTCTTGGATTTGGATAAGATGTCATCTATGTAGTCCTCAATAATGTCATGCATCATGTCATGGAAGATGATAGTCATGGCACATTGATAAGTTGACTCAGCATTCTTCAAGCTAAATGGCATGAATTGATAACAAAATGTCCCCCACATAATGGTAAACATTATTTTATGATGATCTTTAAGTGTAATCTTGATCTAGTTATATCCTAAAAAGTTTTCCATGAATAAAAATATCTTGTATCCTATTTTTGGGTCAAATATAATGTTAATGTTTATAAAATGGAAGTCATCCTTAGGGCATGCCTTGTTGATATCTCTGAAATAATTACACAAGCAAGTTCCTTGTGGTTTTCTACTAACTAGAATGATGTTCGAGATCCATTCTAATTAATCTAGTGGTTAGATGTGTTGTCCCCGAAAAATGTCATTCATTTTTTGGACAACATTTGAACTATTTTAGTCCTACAGACCAAAATTCTCTCTTCCCTTTTCAAAAAATTGTTCTGTGCATTCAAATCCTCCATTCTTCAAGCTTTTCAGAAAATCTACGAACTCTGCAGGCTTGAATCTACGGACTCTACAGGCTTGAATCTATGGACTTTGCAGGCTTGAAACTACGAACTCTGTAGGCTCATTTCTACGGACTCCGCATGCAAGATTGTATAGACTCTTTCAAGGCTTGAGAGAAAACTTAGACAAAAATACAGACTTAGTTTCTATGAACTTTGTAGGAAGAAATCTATGGACTCTGTAGGAAGAAAATCTAAGGACTTTGTCGGCCAAGTTCTACAAACTCATTTCTACAGACTTAGTTCTACGGACTTCATAGGTTGATTTTTATGGACTCTACAGGAAAGAAGAAAGCTCTCAACACTTAAGCAATTTCAAGGTTGGTTCAACGACTTGGTTTAATAAAAAATGTCCATTAGCAAGCTTCTAAGCAAGGAATGAACCATTGAACCGTTGAACCTTGAACCATTTTGGTTCAATGGGTTTAATGGGTTCAAAGGTTCAACATCATCAGCCAGAGTTAAGCGCTTCAGCAAAGGTTCAACAAGTTCAACCACTTCAAGGTTCAACAATTTCAAAACACTTATCAAAGAGAAGAAGGCTTGAACCATTGAACCGTTGAACCATTGAACCACTTTGGTTTAAAGGTTCAACGGGTTCAATGGTTCAACAGGTTCAACGGCCATATGGTTCAATGCATTTGGTTTAAGAGATCAAAAAGACTTAGTCAAATAAAGAGATTGAACCGATTGAACCATTAAACTGTTGAACCAAAGTTTGTTCAATCGGTCAGTTCAATCGACAGGTTCAAGGGGCTGCCCCAAAGCCAAAGGAAAAAGTGCCCTTGCGGAGGGCAATGAACCAAGCTAAGTACCCTTGCGGGGGGCTCTCACCGAACAAAAGGGACCTTTCTCAAGATATTGAAGGGTAGGTCCCCTTCGGGAAGGATCAAATAGGAATTGCCAAGGAATATGACGGGCCCACAGACGTCAAAGTTAAACACCATGAACTAACCATTGGAATCTAGACGTTCGATGACGTCCCCGCAGCCGTCAAATTTAGGGAAACAAACTAGCTATTGGTTTCCTAATGATGACGGGCCTGAAGATGTCGAATTCATGGAAATGAAATAGCTGTTGATCTTTGAAAGCTGGAACACAAACCCAAATGCAAAAGGCTAAAATGCCAAAGGGAAGAACCGTTGATGGAAGAGCGTAAGGAGCTAGCAAGACCGAGGATATAGCCTTGAGAGCTCAAATTCCAAGAAAAGACAAAACTAGAAAGGGGAAAAGATAGCTCAATAGCTCAAATCATAGAAAGAAGAGACAAAGAGGAAAATATCTACACAGTAGTTATTCTAGTAGCTAGAACAGTCTGCAAAGTAGATTTTCAAGCTTGCAAACATTGAAGGCATGGCTTGTTGGTCTCTTTGGAGTAAAGACAAAATGGACAGCTACACAGATGTTAGAGGGGATAGACCAAATGATCCAGACCCAGGAGAAGACATATGAGATGAAATGACATGCCAGAGTTAAGACAGCCACCCTATTTTTAACATAGTCCTTTGACAGAATTGAAGGCGCATTGAAGGCATTGACTGCAGCTATTCGTAGAGACACTACAAGGCATTATTGTAGACTAGTTCTACCATTTACAAGCTCAATCAGTGACTAATTGGGACACTCTTAAAGTTAAATTTGAAGCCAGGTTCGAGCCTGCAAAAGATGCACATGCTTTGCTAGCCTAGCTCACACAGATGAAGAAGGAGCCCCATGAACCTATGAGGGACTTCATTGCCAAGTTTGACAAGCTGAGGAATAGGATTCCCATGATCACCCAGCTAACACCTAAGAATCTCAAGTGTTTCTTCATCAACTCACAGCTGCCTGAAGTGAGTTTTTTACTGAGACGGGCTAGACACATAGACCTTGCTACTGCTCAAGACTTGGCTACTGAGTTAGAAGATGACCTTATCTTGGTAGGGAAGATAAGGAGAGACCCAAACAAAGGTAAATACTCTTCATCTTCTAAATATCCATCTACATGCACCATGGATCAAATGGTTCAAAAGCTGGCAAATGAATTGCTAGCCTTGAAAAAGCAAATGGCACAAGGTATGTCTGCTCCTCCTAATCGGGATATGCCAAGGAGGACATTTCAAAACTAGTAATATCAAGGCAATCCTACAATAAATCAAGGGTAGCCAAATCATCTTCCTCCCCCATAAAGGAACCTTGCCCTTGAAGTGCCCACAACCAACTCAGCAATTGGATATTTGGAAACTGAACATGATTTCTCTTTCTAACCTGAGTTTGATCAAGAAAATGATGTTGATCTCTTCACAGAGGACCAAGAAGAATTAGCTGGTGACTCCCACATTGGTTTCCTGAATTACCAGGATGAACCCAGAAGTCAAGGTAAAGTAGATGAGGGATCATATGCTATGTTCACCCGGTCCAAGAATCAGTTAGCCCAGCAAGTTGATAAAGAGAAGATAGAGAACCAACCTCAACCAACAATTTCAATTACCAAACGAGGAACCACTCTGCCTCTCCAGCCAAAGGACCTGGTGGTTGCTAAAAAAGTAAGTACCCCAAACATTTTTGCACCTTCAACTTCAACTTTGTAGATCAGTCCATCCCCCATAAAAACCAAAAGGATGAACTCCCATACTCTCTTCCTAGTCCATTTCAGTCATTTGACATAATCGACCATGTCAAGAAAACCAAAATTCAAATGACTGAATTTGAGTTCCTACAAGCCAACCCTGAGTAGTTGGATAGGTTGGTAGAGTATGTGAAGTATACAGTCGTCCCTGTAGGACAAGAGATTAGAAAGGTAACTCATGATCCCCCAAGGAACATGCTCATCCCAAACAATCTTGTCATCACTCCTCCTACTGCCCTTGGGAAAATAAAGCCTTTCTATGTTTCTCTGTTGATAAACAGTCATAAGCTGAGCAACTGCATCATTGATTCCAAAGCTTCAGACAATGTCAAAGCTGCCAAAGTGGTAGAATTCCTTGATCTTACACTGACCAAGACATTTGGGATATGCTTCTCCATGGAGAACAAACAAGTGCCACTACTGGGGAAAATCAAGGATGCCCAATTTGTGTTTGTAGCATTCTCGAATAATAGAATCAAGATGACAGTCTTGGTGGCTAACGTCCCAGCCTCATACGGCATTCTACTGGAATGAAATTTTTGCAAAGATGTGGGTGGCGAGTTGAACATGGACCTATCTGAGGCAAGGATCCCTGTCAAAGGTATTATGAAGAGGCTGCTCCTTGAAAAGGAAGCAAAATATGTTGTCACTTAGACATCAGCACCTGAAGCTCAGATTCTATTTGAGTCTTCAGGCAGGGGTAATTATTTTTTGTCCACAGAGGATGTTCATGTTCTTGTAGATGAAAGTCCTATAGGTGGCAATCTAGAGATTGATTCAAACAAGACATCAAAAGAATTAGTAGGGTGCAGTATAGATGAAAAAGGATCTTTCATCTCTAATGAAGAAAAATCTGATAGAAGATCAGTTTTTGATGATGTTTGGATCCTAAAATCTAATGGCAACAATTCGACTACCAATGTTAGAGCTGGGACTTTGTTGATATCTCCTCAAGGAGATATTTTTCCTTCATGCAAGTTGCAGTTCAGCAACACCAACAACACAGTCGAATGTGAATCTTTGTTGCTCGAATTGAAGGTTGCTCAAGACCAAGATGTCAAACTCCTTCACACCAAAGGAGATGTTGAGCTAATGGTTTGTCAGAAGTTTAATGCTGACAATCAAAACATGTGCTAGACTGAACCAATAAAATAACAAGTTATGGTAGTGGACCATACTATTGTACTCCAAATTCAGCAAAAGGGACTCTTCACCAAGAGAGCAAGGAGTTATGGTTTTCAGATTGAAGACCACATCTTGCCATGGAGCAAGAAGAGAGAACCAAAAGGAGTGCACAAAAAGTGTGATTCTTGGTGGAGAGTTCCATTCGCTCGTCACTGATTCTAGGGACAAAATAGTTTCCTGTTGGTTTATCAGGACAGAATGCCATCTTCATTGTCTCACAATGGGCAGCATCTGAATCACTTCAATTCTTGAAGTATCAGATAAGTTCACCTATACATATGTACATTTGTATAGTCTTTAGTTATATTTTGGGATTTTTATTTTCAGTTTTTGGAGCCTTTCTTTTTGGGTAGCATGACTCCATAGCCTAATGGCATACTTCAAGGCACTAGAGATTTTGGTTTCTACTCCCCTCAGTTCTTCCAAGTTTTCAACTGAAGGAAGTTCCCCAACTAGAGCTAGTTTTTGTCCCCAAAAAATGTCATTCATTTTTTGGACAACATTTGGACTATTTTGGTCCTACAGACCAAAATTCTCTCTTCCCTTTTCAAAAAAATTGTTTTGTGCATTCAAATCATCCATTCTTCAAGCTTTTCAAAAAATCTACGGACTCTGCAGGCTTGAATCTATAGACTCTACAGGCTTGAATCTACAGACTCTGCAGGCTTGAATCTACAGACTCTGTAGGCTTGAAACTATGGACTCCGTAGGCTCATTTCTATGTACTCCACAGGCGAGATTCTATGGACTCTTTCAAGGCTCAAGAGAAAACTTAGACAAAACTATGGACTCAGTTTCTACAGACTTTGTAGGAAGAAATCTACAGACTCTGCAGGAAGAATATCTACTGACTCTACCAGCCAAGTTCTAGGGACTCATTTCTACGGACTTCACAGGTTGATTTTTATAGACTTTGCAGGAAAGAAGCAAGCTCTCAACACTTAGGCAATTTCATGGTTGGTTCAACGACTTGGTTCAATCAAAAATGTCCATCGGTAAGCTTCTAAGCAAGGAATGAACCATTGAACCGTTGAACCTTGAACCATATTGGTTAAATGAGTTCAATGGGTTCAAAGGTTCAACGTCATCAGCAAGAGTTAAGCGCTTCAGAAAAGGTTCAACAAGTTCAACCACTTCAAGGTTCAACAGCTTCAAAACACTTATCAAAGAGAAGAAGGCTTGAACCATTGAACCGTTGAACCATTGAACCACTTTGGTTCAAAGGTTCAATGGGTTCAATGGTTCAACAGGTTCAATGGCCATATGGTTCAATGCATTTGGTTCAATAGATCAAAAAGACTTAGTCAAATAAAGAGATTGAACTGATTGAACCATTAAACCGTTGAACTAAAGTTGGTTCAATCGATTGGTTCAATCGACAGGTTCAAGGGGCTGCCCCAAAGCCAAAGGAAAAAGTGCCCTTGCGGAGGGCAATAAACCAAGCCAAGTGCCCTTGTAGGGGGCTCTTGCCGAGCAAAAGGGACCTTTCTCAAGATCCCGAAGGGCAGGTCCCCTTTGATAAGGATCAAACAGGAATTGCCAAGGAATATGACGGGCCCACAGATGTCAAAGTTAAATACCATGAACTAACCATTGGAATCCAGACGTTCGGTGATGTCCTCATAGCCATCAAATTTAGGGAAACAAACTAGCCATTAGTTTCCTAATGATGATGGGCCCAAAGATGTCAAATTCATGGAAATGAAATAGCTATTGATCTTTGAAAGTTGGAACATAGACCCAAATGCAAAATGCCAAAAGGCCAAAGGGAAGAATCATTGATGGAAGAGCGTAAGGAGCCAGAAAGACCGAGGATATAGCCCTGAGAGCTCAAATTCTAGGAAAAGACAAAACTAGAAAGGGGAAAAGATAGCCTGAGAGCTCAAATCACAACAAGAAGAGATAAAGAGGAAAATATTTATGCAGTAGTTATTCTAGTAGCTGGAACAGTCTGCAAAGTAGATTTTCGAGCTTGCAAACATTGAAGGCGTGGCCTATTGGTCTCCTTTGGAGTAAAGACAAAATGGACAACTACGCAGACATCAGAGGGGATAGACCAGACGATCCAGACCCAGGAGAAGACATATGAGATGAAATGACACACCATAGTTAAGATAGCTGCCCTATTTTCAATATAGTCCTTTGACAGAACTGAAGGCACATTAAAGGCATTGACTACAGCATGGGCCATCCCATGGAAAAGAGCGCCAAGCCTTGCTTGGTGGGTATATATTGTAATTTCTCTCATTATGCAAAAAGAGATCTTCCCAATACAGAAGCAGAACTCTACCCAAATTGAAAGGCGAATACTGAGACTTTGAGATTAGATTGTTGTTCATATCATTTATCTAAATGAAAAAGCAAGTTGTTTGCAGACTTTGTGTTGTTATAGCTTGTATCATTTTAGGAGATTGTTCTTATGTCTATCTTCTGAATGTGTTCTTGTTTATTTAATTTGGCAAGCAGAACTAGTGAAAGTAATCAGAAAGGTGTCTTGAAGCCAACTATGGAGAGACTTTGTGCCCTCACAATTGCCTTTAGTGTGTTTTCTTTCTACTCCTGTGTAAAGGATCTTGGGAAGACTTTGTGCCCTCATTATCCTTCATATTCTGTTCTTGTGTAAAGGATCTTGGGATGACTTTGTGCCCTCATTATCCTTCATATTTCACTCTTGGGCAGTCGAGGTGGAGACTTTGTGTTACATCTTAGTCTGTTGGTTACTATGCCTTTGGTTACCAGTTATTTGTCACTACCTGAAAGAACTCATGTTGTTCCCTTCAAGAACACTTTTGAAAGAAGAGAAGTGCCTTTAGTGTTTTCACTAGGATTTTCTCCTTTGTTTGTGAACATCATCTCTAAAAGAAGAGATATGAATGGTGTATCCTACCCCTGAGTGTTATTTTTTGCATATATATATATATATATATATATATATATAGTGCCTCATACTTATAGGGAACCTCCCCTTGATGAGAGGAGAGATTTGTCCCCTGCTGATGTAGTAAACCTGCACATCTGGCCGACCAATCTCCCTATGCTGTGGTTAAAGAGACCTATTTTGCTCACCAGTTAGCTGGCTGACAAAATATTCACCCAACAAGATGAAACCTACCCCTAATATTTTTCTATCTCTTTCTTAATAAAGATAACAATGCATAGGTTCATTTTCCATAGCTTATATTTAATTGGATTAGAATTTGGATGTACAACAAACCTATGTACCACTAAAGTTGGGTCCAAACCTAACATGTTTACATAAGACTAGGTGAAGATGTCAATGAAATCCTTTAAGATAACAATAATGAAGTTGCATTACTTAGTATTGAGGGACATGCCTAAGTAAATTATCTCAGGGTCATTATAGGTGCCAATGTTCACTTATGTGGTATCATCTATAAGGAGTGTAGAACCATATTCAAGAATAGTAGGGGATGGAAACTAGTCTTCTTCAGTTGCTTGTGAGCCACAGGGCTAACCCATGTAAAAAGAATCATAATCAGCCATGTCCAATAATGGCCAATTGATGAATTACTCTAAAAATTCATGTACCAATTGTGAAAAGATTATATGTTCTTCTTCACTAATGTTAGACCCAGCTATAATGCTTGAATTTACAGGGCACTGAGCTTCTTGAGGAGGTGAGCAAACTTCCCCATCCAAGGGATACGAAATAGGTTTTCACCCATGGAATTTTCTTTCTCTTCACTTTTTTACTAATATAAAGGCACCTCAAATAGGTTTTTACCAAAGGATCTCAATGTTTTACTTTGTTTATGACCAAGGAAATTTATATGCTCTTCAAAGTAGGAATTAGGTTCCAATGTGAAATCAAAGCCTTGTTTATGATCATCAACTAGTAATTCATCTCTAAGTCCCACAAATTTGGCAATAGACTCTTCATTCTAAAATTCATCCAATGGTATAATTGAATATTTCTAGTCCTAATTGATTAGGCTAGGATGGTGGAGGGAATGAGGATAATGGGTTGTGATGGTAAGAATGGCATTAGTATTGAGCAAATTGGTATTGATTATCTCATCATAGGAACTATAATGGGATGTTGTGTCACTGATAGGTGTCTCTACTCATTCAAAAAAGTAGTATCACTCTTGAAGTCTATGGGGTCACCCCCAAATGGTGTGAATCCAAGACCTTGATTTCTTACATGTGTTGTCGTAGGTACAAGTTCAATAATTCCTTGTGCTTTTCCCCCTAGACCTTTTCACTTATAGTGTTGATTTTACATAATTCTATTGAGAATGGGGTACTTAGCATTTTAATACAAATTTGTCACTATACAACCAATCTCCTTCAGAACTAGTGGGTTGATCTTGGTTTGGTGACATGTCTTTTACAAACATGAGTGGCTACTTTTGAATGGAAGTGGAATTATTTGTCCATATCAAGTTGGGCTTATTAGGGATAGGTTTAGGCATTCCATAGGATTCAGTGGATTTAGGTAATTGACCGACATGAAAAGCATATTGAATGTGATATGTGGTAATGTTGGCCTCTTCAATGGTAAAGTGGGCATAAATTAATTCATGAGGTGGATTAGAGGAAGTGGACGTGAGGTCACTAGGTCCAATGTAATTAGACTTTGGATATTCAATAGCTTTTCCTTTATTCTTCTTACATAAATATTTAGTGCTAGGATAATAATTGTAGTTCCCATACATGGCTTCTAGGTTTTTGCAATATAGTTAAGGTTGTAGATTGCTAGGAATAGTGATCTCTAATCCTGAATGAAAAAATTTAATGTATTGGTGCAAGGTGGAAGGGAATGTTCATACTTCATGGATCAAGAAGTAAATTATAAGACAACTCTATATCAATGACATGGCAAAGGGTGTCATGGGTAAAAGGCCTAACAATGATAGGCAAACAAATAGTACCTATAGATTCTCTCTCTACATTATCATAGGATTTGATTGTAATATTATTTGGGTACATATTTATTGTTATGCATCCCAAATGTTGGATCAACTTCAATGAAGCTATGTTTAACCCTGAACCATTATCTATGAGAACCCGCTTGACTTTGTGGCAGGAAATGATGGCTTCGATGTATAGTGTATTATTATAGAGGGAAACAAAGGATGATGTATCTCTTTGATCGAATTTAATTTTTTGAACAATGGAAAAAAGTCACATAATTGCTGGGAAATAGGTTGGTAAGTGTCATTGGATACCTTGGACTACTGGAGAAAGTCATGATTTAATATTTTTCTATGAACTTTAGACATACATAAGAGATATAGGACAGTTTTTTATGTAGGCATTTTTCTTAGTTGTTCACCAATATTATACAACTTCTCAGTAGGAGGGTGAGGTGGTTTGGCTTTCAGTGGTGTAGTGTCCTAATTAGAATTGGAATTGGTATTGGTATTAGAAGGTGGAAAAGGTCCATGGAGAGTAACTCTCGAATGTTAAGTTGTGACTACATAATTTTGAATTAGGAAAGAGTTACCTGAATTAGATGAATTAGGTAGGGGTCTAGGAATAATAATTCTTAGTGGTCAATGTGCAATTGAATTATTCTAAATTGTGTTGGGATTACCTATAATAAAAGGGGGTGGGCCTAAGATAGAAGGGATAACACTCTAAAGAGTGTTAGATGGTGTACAAAGAATGACTTTGATGTTAGCGACATAGTTATTTGTAACATGCCCTATGACATCACCATAATTATATGGTACACTTTGATAGCCAACTCGATTAGTTTGGATGCCATAATCATGTTTATGATTGGCTTGGTTCTAATTTTTTCCTCGTCCTTGATGATGATTATGACCCTATCCTTAGCTCTGATTGTGGCATTGCCCTTGATTCTAATTATTTCTTTACTATTGATTATTATGCTTGGGAAAGGGTTTCTTGTAGATACCCATATCCTAGTTGGTATTGGGTGCTCTTTTTTCCAACTCGATTTACCCATTTTCAAGAAAATCCTAGATAAGATGCCTTAGTTTCATACACCTATAGATTTATTGACCAACCACATGATGGTAATCATAGTACTCATTATCTCGATACCATGTTGGCTTGGGTTGACCCTTTGGATAAAAATTTAGAATAGAACAAACAATCATATTAGCTATTATTAGTTTTTGGAATACTGCTTCAATGGGCTCCCCAAGGTAATTGAAAAATATGTCTTGGTAGTGTACTCATTGTATAGGAATTGTTTACAATGTGAGTTGAGGGTTAGGTGGGGTACTTTAGGCAAGCGGTGCTTACACTATTTGTATATGTCTCACTTTTGTGACCCCATTATTGAACATGTTTTTATTCTTGATGAAGGTATTTGGCTTTTAGTTTCATTTTGATTGAACTTGATTTTAGTTTGGCACTTGATTTTGGTTTAACCCTTGCTTGAGAGTATATATTTACAAGACCCTTATCAATTAATGTTTTTTCATTTTACACCCCTTTGTCAATTATTTCTTCAAATGTGTTAGCACAATGAAGTCTCAAATTATGGGCAACTTCAACACTTAGGTTTTATGCAAAAATACCTGTTAAGTGTCTATCTAAAAAATGACTAGCCAGGGCTCTCCACCTTTTAAAATATGTTGAGAAACTTTCTCCTCCTTGTTTATTGCCATTGTATAAATCAACTATTGTCAATTCATGCTCTATGTTGTAGGATAAGTGTTTGAAAAAAAAATTATAAGTCATCAAAAGTGGTTATCAACCCCTTTGGAATTTTGAGAAGCCACTCCAAAGCTTGTCCACCAAAATTACATGGAAGCAAATGAAGCAAATATATATTATTATAAGTTACTTCTTGGAATGTGATAAAGAATGCCTACAAATTCTCTCTTAGGTCACATTTCCCTTTGTATTTATCAAACTTTGGAATTTCAAAATGAGGGAGGAAAGGTACTTGGAGAAAGATGAGTTCAAAAGGATAAGGGTATATTTCATCAAATTTATACTTCTTGGGTGCTTGGTTACCTGATTGAAGTCCAAAAATAATTTCCTTTATCGTATTCCACTCTTGGATGTTGGGAGTATTTTGTGATGAAGGGAAGGTCTTTTGTTATGTTTGATGGCCTAGGTTGGTAGTGGTGTAAATAAAATTGGCTCCCCCTTATATAGTTATGTTAGGGATATTCACCCTATAACCTAGATTTTGAGTTTGATGAAGGATTTATTGTTGGTTAAGATTTAGATTGGATTAGGTAATGCATTGTTGATTTAGAGGAAGATCTTGTTGCCAATTATAATGGATCTACTATTGCATATTGTAGGGGATCTATTATTGGTTCAAAGGAATTTATTGTTGGTTTTATAGAACTTTTTGTTAGTTCACAAGAAGTCATTGTTGTAAATTACAGTAATTAGGCAATGTATGTTGGGAACCACTCAATGCTTGATGCGATGGTGGATTGTTGGTAACTTATTATCATAGATTATTTGGCACTTATTGCATATTATTTAGCACTTTTTCATATTGTTTGGCTCTTTTTGCATGTTGGAAAGGATCTCTTGGTGGTTGAAAAAGGTATGTTGCATGTCAAGTGGAACTTGTTGCATAGCATTTGTTAGAATGGCATGTTTAGGAAGATCCAATGGATCTACATTAGATGTATCATTATCTAAAGGTTGTTATGGTTGTTCGAGAAATTAGTTTTTCTCTATAAATATGGCATTATTGAATGGCATTACTGCTAAATAATTAGTTAAATCAGCTACCAAATGATCAATATATCATTAGCTAATTTATTGTATTGTAGAAGTAATGATTTGTCTGTGTTCAAATAGGTCAACAAGTTGTCCCTTCCCTTTTCTAGATGATGCAATGGTTGGTTTTGTACTTTGAATAAGGGGCTAACTTTGGGTAATAGATATTTATTGAGTTAATTCTTCTATGCAAACGAGACTACGTAATTGGTCTATGTGGAAGTTAGGTGGGAGCTTGAATCTATATTTAAATAGTCTTAGAAGTTATCCATCCTTATCTTTCATGGTTTTTTGTTTAAATTGACCTTGACTATTTCCAATAATGGGAGGGAGGTCTTCAAACATTGTAGGGTGGTCTGCACTATCCTCATTGTATTCAAAATTCCTAAGGTATCCTGAAGGATCATAGAAATTTTCTTCCTCAAAGCTAGGGTCATAAGAGGCCCCATTACGTGTGTACCCAAGTATGTCTCAGATGGTTTTTGAACTAAAAAATAGTTTGGAACTTGGTAGGATTTGACCTAATTTGTTTGAAAATTAGAATCATATTGAATGGTTTTGGACATGAACTAGAACCTAAAATTGGACTTTAGACTATGAATTTGACACAAGGAAGTTTGAGACCAAGAATGGGATGGATGGTGTAACAATACCAAATGAGACAAGGCTTTATTTCAATTTGAACACGTAACACCATAAAATGACTACAGATGGTTTGGAAAATTTGGACAAAGTAACACCCTAGTGTGTGAAAGTGTAAGAATGTGTTTTGAAACTTTGGATTCTAAAACTTGGCATTTTTTTTTTAATGTGGTTGTGAACACAACACTAATTTTGTAAATTTACTCAAGAAATCATGAACATAACTTAGAAACTAACACAGGTTTACAAACTAATCATAGAGTCCTTTTGATATACTCACCTTTGAGAGGATAGAATTTAATGGTTCATTAAATAAATTATTACAATTATTGGTGGTATTTTAACCCCACTCTTCCATCAAAGGTTGTACTAAAAGGCAATCATTGGGGGTGGATACCTTTACACCCCCTGCATCAATGAGAATGTCATGGTAAAAGTGGTTTATATTATAAGTTTTCATTATCTTTTCTAAATGGTCTTGATATAACTTGTGGTACATGAGTGCTTTAGAATAATTCATGAATTGGATGTGAGATTTTACTAGCCATTCAGTAAAGGTTGTTGTCCCATTGTGACCACTTCAGCCATTGGGGTCTCAATGAAGTGATACCAATATCATCAAGCTCTAAGGAATGTGTTAATTAAGATATCATTGGTGTGAGCTCAATTTGTATACCTCATTAGATAATGGGGTTGGTATGATGCTAGGATGTGACTTCCTAGGTCAATGCACCCTTGACGAATAGCAAAGAGGCGATACACCCCACCCCACATAGTCAAAAATAAAAAAAAGAAAACCATTTTTCATTTCAAATTCTTGAGACCCCATGGATGGGCAAGAGAAAAGCATACTTTAAAACAGTTCTTCGAGTAAACAAGTAAGCAAGTAAACTTATGTGTTTTTGGTCACCCTATCTCTCCAAAGGGGGAAATGAGAAAGCATATGCACAATGGTTTACATAAACAATAATTTAAATGAAAAATACTTAGGCTAATAATGAAATTCATGCACTCTTATGAGCCAAGTTAAAAGCGATTAGTCGTTGTTAAGCACCAAATATAAAATATGATTAAATTTTACATTGCAAAATTGTGTAAAATACTTTAAAAGATATCAAAACCTGAAATATAAATGATTAAGCATTAAAATAATGATTTTAGTTGTCATGAGGAAGTTACTTCCTATAATTTTTAAGTCTCAAGAAATTTTTACATAGGGCGATCCCACCATTTAACAGAGCGATCTCACCATTTTCAAGTCAAACCCTTCATACTGCAAGGAATCAAAGCTACAATTATGGAAAATTTGTAGATTAACAAGATGAACGAACCAATTATTGGAAAATTATATCACTTCAAAAAAATGACAAACTGAAAACATAGTTTACCTTTTAGTGACCTCATCATTTGTATGTCAACCCCATCGATCACAGGTTAATCCTAGCATTTAGCATTCTGAGTTTGTTGATTGCAAGAAAACACAATGAAATGTAAAACAATGAATTCATTATTTAACAGGGCGATTCCACCAATTTAGTATCAATCCCACCATTTTTTAGGTTGAGTCTGTCAATCTGCCAAAATACACATAACAAACATAGATTAGTATAAAGTAATCCCACCAATTGGCAGGTCAAAGTCATCATTTACACGAGTGATCCTATCGATAACCAATAATAAGGATATGGTAAAGTTAGAAGAAAAAAGGCAAAATGAATGCCAAATAATAATCAAATTTGATAATTAGAATATTGGGAGGTTTCCAAGGAGTTTTATGAGGTGCATGATTCCACTGGGCATGCCAAATGTGGAATAAGATTAAAAAATAGGTTAGTCCATTCATTAGTATATAAAATTAATAACTAATATACTAAGCCTACTTCCTCAGTTGGGCAAGGTCTATGAGGTAAATAAACAAATAAAAAAGCATAAACAAGACAAGCTATACCTTCTTCATGGACTTTACCATCAAAGTTGATCCACAAGCATGTTTGTACCTGGATATAGAACTCAAAATATTTAGCAATGTTATTGAGTTAGTGCCTCTAACATATCCTCAATATCTATTAGATTGTTTTGTAAATGAATTGAAATAATTAGTGAAGCTTTTAGATAGATTTTTGCATGGTTTCTTTACACTAAAAATCTTGTTGAAAGTGTGTAATGGCCTTCGTGTTTATAGATTTTGTAGATAAAGTGTGACCCTATGATCTAAATCAAGATGTGTGGCCACAAATAGATTCAATTTTTGAAGTAAATGTATTGATTATTTTGGAAAGAGGATGCATTGATCAAGCTTGGCTTGCCTTATTTCATATATTTATCATAATAAATACCTAGTGCATGACAACTTTTTGATGATGTCACAATGAGGTCATAATTTAAATATTTATTAAACTTTGAATATGCCATAACTAGATAATTAGCTCATTTACATGGATTTTTAGTTTAGATAATTGATTTGATTTGATTAGTTATTTAATCTTGATTAGCTTTTAGGTACCTTATACAATGTCAAAATTTGATTATTTTGCTTCAGTTAATTACCCCTAAAAGTGGCCTACACAATGGTAATTTGATTCCTATTGAATTGAACAAAGCTGATAGTTGATTACAGTGACATGTCCCAATTAGGAACGTATTGAGATGTTTCATAAATTGTATGTGATGTGTGCGAATGAATTAGAATGATTTAGTTACGTTTGGTCCAATTTGTACATTATTGTAGGAAGTCATTTTGACTCACAATTTTAACATGGTAGTGGTGAGAATTGAATGTCTACAATATTCTCCACATGTTAGCACATGCTTCTAAATTATTACATCTTTTTACATAACATGATATAGTTAACTCTTTTCTTTTGAGATAAGTGATTCATACTATACATCCCTCAACTCAAAAGGGGGGCATATTAGTAATTTTTTCATAGAGATGCAAGCCTCTATGTGCATAAAAATTAAATTTTGGGATAGATTACATGATTTACAAGGTTTAGATTGTTTCATATTATCAAATTGGTTTAGATTATGGGAAAGATATTTACATATTATGATTAATTTTCAGATCATATAAAATGCATATGTGCATATTTTACAGGAACATAAGTTACAAGTTTTTTTATATTTTTTGAATTTGGGACAAATGAGATATATATGTATAACATTATATATCATGTTGGCACCAATTAGATCAGATTATGGGACGTGAACATTCCTCATGCACATGCACACACTATTACAATTTTATACTTAGGATCATGTCATTTTTGCCATCGAAGGTTACATAATGAATCCATGAGTTTGTCTATAATGGTTGTTTCATAAGCCTAGCATAGTCTCCCCCTTTTATATTGAGGTTCAAGTTTAGTTATATTAGTGCGATTGAGATTATGTGCACTCAACGACCTAACACTACTCCTAAGGGTTAAGGAATTTATTTTCCCAACCCATGGACCTCTTCTTAGTTATTGATCCATTGGGGAATGATCACCCCCAATTATCCATGTGCTTCAGTAAGAATCCCATTCTCTGAATGCTTCATTAACAAGCATCATCTCCAACAACATCAGAGAGGGCAACATGCTTCACCCACTTACATATTTATTCCTTCCTTGTTTTTTAAGTTTTAAGAGTTTTAGTTTTATTTCAAATTTTATTTTTGTATATGGACATTGATTGATACATGTTCATTGTAGGTTTTCTAGAAGCAAGCTTCACACTCATAGCTTTCTCCCAAAGACAGTGTGTGTTGTACACACTCAAGTACATCTATTAATCTTTTTAATCTAGCATTATATTTTATTTCAATACAAGATAAAAATGACACATTTTTAGACATTAAAATCTGGTATTAGACATTTAGAAATGTCAGTCTTGACCTATATTCATCTTACATGGCTTGTGCATAAACATATGACTCTTATATACCCTTATTTCACATATATATGTTTTCCATGGGTCCGACCTTCCTAATTCGCAATCAATCACTTACACAAAATCCTTAGTATGTGTATAGCTTATTCATTATCAAACTTAGACTATCTCCATATCACCAAATTAGTATTCTTTTCTTTCAGATAAGTCCTATAGACTCAGACACCTATAGAATTTTTTAGGTATCCAACTCTAATGGACTCATTCCCACGCCAAGTAACAATCATTTTTCAAATTTTCAAATCATATTTATGGGTCAGCTCATATTTTTTGACATTTTAGTGTGACGATAAATTACCCAAGTAGTCTCATATAAGTGCATAATAGATCTAAGCCTATTTCCATATGAAATGTCTATCTAGCATTTTCAAACAATTCTATTCTAACACTTGCACATTAAAAGGGACTACCCTGAACTTTCCAATTCAAATATCGATCACAAAGAGCATGTCCTATCCAAGTTTGAAACACCTAAGCCACACCAAGTTTTCTATTTAAAAAGTGTTGAAATATATATTACAAGCTTGCATTCATTAAATAAGCACCATTGCAACATACACCTAACAAGGAAAACTACATATAGTTTGAATTCTCTCTTCAGATTATTGGATATATAGGCAACGCTCAAATATTCATTACAAAATGGTTGAGGTTAGTTCAACCCACTATTAGTCCCCTTTTACAAGTCTAAACCTAGTGGTGAAAGTGGACTTAGGGTTTAAATAGAAGGAGACAGGTTTGATGGATACTATGCACACAATGAACTTTGATATCACACACAGATGAAATATAAGCAGGTGAAACAACCTATTCTAAAATAGAGAGGCACTATATACACAAACAAATTTGATAGAAGACAAATGTTATTATTTGGTTCCGGCATCCACAGACTGACATATTCGTCCTAATGGTTTCAAACACCTTATTAATCTAAGCGACTCATAGTTTACTTTCTGGTTTTTTATCACCTACATTCATTCTCAGACTGATGTATAAACATAAACATGCTAAGTATCTTAATCTCTAAGTCATTTATATTTATAACAAATGCAATTGGTCAAACATATTCTACCTTTTATAACTAAAGTTGTGTATTATTGTTATACTTCATACAATTTGAATTTTCCTAAATTTTATCTTGTTAAGACATGCTAAATAAAAAATAAGTTAAGACACTTATCTATTTTTTAAAGTGATTTGATGATAGTCATGTTAAGATGTAAAATTGGAAACACATGCTTACAAGTGACAATAAGATGATTTAGAAATTTTGTGACAAATAGAGAAACTTCCTCATAAACATTTTTTAGTCTTCTAACAACATATATAGTGTTTTGAAATTTGGAAGCTTAGGAAAAATGTAAATGTATGTCTTAAACAATTTGATGACTTTATTTTCTTGGTCCAGATCTTCAAAAATCTCGCTCAGTTTCATGTACATTCGTTTCTATCACTTGCAAAACATATTTCTTTTTATTACCTTAATTGGATAGCAATATTTAAAAATTTAAGGAAAATAAAATATGTTTTGGGGCTTACATTAAACCAAAGAATAATCGAACTATCTTGACATTTATCACGGCCCTGGATAGTAACTATATTGAAAACAACAAACCTCAATCATTGGAATAACTCCAATAACAAGCAAACTAATGTCTTTGGGTGTGTGTCTGATAATAAATATATGTGCTTCAATGAATGCTCTAATGATTATTTGATTTCATTTAGAATGTTTGTAAGTGCTTTATAAAATGATCGGTATAATTCTCGATTGCATAATGATAATTGACTTGAAATGTATGTAAAAAATATGAAAAAAAAAACTCATATAACGAGAGTTGGAAGGAACCATGTCAACAGGTTTAGGAATGTCCCGATGATCCATATAATTAACATAGTATTAGGAACACTATACAATGTATAGACCATTGAGAAAGCTTTAACGCAAAGTTTAAATTAAAGAAAAATAAAAAAATATATAAAAAACCATCTAAAAAATAACACAAATTATTAAAACTATCAAAAAATACACCAATAACATTTAAATACACAAAAATCTTAAAACTATATAATTTAACAACTAATAAATAAAGTGCATTCACTAATTTCATTTCAACCTATACTTAATTAAAACTAAAAGGCCAACCTTGTTTGAAGGTTAAGAAAAAGGGGAATAATTTTTTTTTGGCGATAAGGCTCAGGTTTTCTTTGCTTTATTTTTTAATGAAAAAGATGATCAATTCATTAAATCAGCTGAATCTAACAGCATTAATCAAAATTCCTAAAGTAGTGAATAATGGATCTGAATAAAAACGATTCAGACGTCAGCCATGACGCAATAAGGACCATTAATACCATAAATATATAAATATATGTAACAATACTAAATATATAATACTTTTAACTGTTGACAGTGTTAAGGTATCGATAATATACTGTTTTCACTGTTTTCTCATAATGAACCGCCATATTAAAATAAAGATAGAATTGAACAATTTTTGTCAGAATTTTTCTGGAATCAACTAAGTGATAAAATTATTTCCGGACCATTTAGATCTCACTGCTAAATCTATTATCATTATCCTAATTTAAATTAAAGACGAGCTTCCGTATATATTTTATAATTTATGTTTATAATGTGGAACGTTCTTGATTATGGTGCGAAACATGACCGACTCTGTTGTCAACTTTCTGTAGCAGCCAAATGTTTTATGTATCTAAGACTGCCCCTGCTGCATATCATTCATCTTAAACAAATATGAAATAGAAATTGTTATAGAGAATTCAAAAACATCTAATCATACGTACTTTTAAAATTAAAATGTTAGTTTTTATGAATTTTTTTTTATTAAAATAGCGATTTTTTGGTTTACAAGTATTCACAATGATTCAAATGTTAAATTATTTAAAAAAGAGAAATAAGTAAGTTAAAATAATTGTAGAGGAAGAATTAAATACGAGAAAGAATATGTGGATGAAATGGAATAAGAGTGGGATAATAAATTGAACATTAACATGTAAGAGTGTCCAAATATTAATGAGGAAATAATAAAATATGAGGGTTGTCGTGCCGACAAAACAATTCGGGTGACAAAAAGAATATTATGTCAAATAATTTAATTATATATGTGATCATGACAAAAATGTCTACATAGAAAGAGAAATCAAGTGGAAGGCAAAAATGTTGATGGCTCAACTAAGAACTAGCTCATATCATCTTAAATGTGAAATCTGCAAATGAATGATACCAAAATAAATGAATGAAATATTTTAATAACATCAATGAGACCAAGTAATATATATAGGGCCAATAGCAATAACAAGTGTTTCATAAGAGAATTGCCACTTGACATAAGGGTTGTCCTACTAATTTTACAAAATGTCCATTCCCCTTTCGATGTTGGATCTTTTATTATGAATCTTGATTTAAAATACTTCTTGTTTTATCTAGTATCGCCTCCTCAAACAAGATTATTAGATTTTTCACCACTAGATGGTTGGTGTATATCATTTGAATGTCACTATAAGTTCTGCACTCCATAATATAGTGGCATTCTATCTCCACCACTCGCTTCTTAAAAAATAAGCATATTCTCTTTTCTCACTACTCTTTAGATATTTTTTTACTTGTTGGTCCTTAGTTAAGCCATCAATATTTTCACCTTCCATTTCATTTATGTTCTTATGTGGACCTCCTTAGAATTCTTTCTTCCACCCAAGTTGCTTTGTTTAAATGACTACGTTGAATTTTTCTCACTTTTTTTTAAATTTTTTCATTAGCATTTGGGCATTCTTGCATACTAATGCCCCATTTCCTTATTCACTCATCATTTTGTTTTATCCATGTGTTCTTTCTCTTGCTTAACTTTTCCTTTATGATAATCTCAGGTTAGAAATGAGCATACATACTTTTTTAACCAAGGAGGTGGTGTTGATAGAATAACACCACATTATGGAGTGTGCAACGTATAAGAATATATACAAATCAAGTATAATGACAACTATAAAATGCATAATCTAACTCCCTAGTTTCATGAGGAGACTAGATAAAACAACAACAACAATATTTTATATAAATTAAAAATTATCATAAAACATTAAACCCTTGGAAAACTCCTTGATTCAATTTATCAATTCACCTAGCCAAACTAACCAATGATGCCATTAAGTCTAGAAGAGTCATCATAGGATATATGTTTGAAGCCTATGTCTTTCCACTATCATTATCAAGGACTGAATTAGTAATGCATTGTTACAGACATTAGTGTATCTAATGCAATGATTTGTATTATTGATGTAAACTTATCTTGGAGTCATATCATGTAATGATTGTTTCGTCACCATCAATGATGTTTGCATTTTATCTTCAATTTTTTTTCTTAGGTCACCATTTGAGTTCATATTGAGGTTTATCTTTTGACATTTTGTGAGTAGATTGACACTTACAACTTGGAATTTTAATTGGTGTATCTTTAATATCAATATCACCCAAGTTGATAATGTTCTGAATGTTGTTCTTCAAAATAAATTTTAGATTTATTGAATGACATTTAGCTATATGATACTCATAATAAAAATCACGTGTCTTGATAGATAGAAAATTAATAATGCTAGTGGTCAATCAAATTATTCAAAATTATATGTGGACTATCAACACATTTAATAAACCCACTACATTCCTTGTGATAAGGCACAAGGTTTGTTTGTGTTCGCTCTATATTATTGATCAATTTCTTAGGATCGTTCATTTGAAGCACATGTGGTCATTGAGACTTGAATTAATTTGGATGGAAAAACATTGTGAATCATATTTCATATATAAGCACATGGGTATGCAAGATCTTAACCTCAAGTCTCTTTACCTCATAACAAATATCATTGAAAAATGGATACACATTAAAAATATTATTATCTTTGAAATGTGGCAAAAAAGTTTTCCTAAAGACATTTTTTTGGTGTGTAAATCTGATGATTGATAAAATAACCAATATTTACTACCCTCAAATCAAACTATGTAATCATGAATGTTCTCATGTTGATCTTATTGTATAAATGCAATATATTCAAAGGTAGCATGTGGGCCCTTATTGGTAATGAATTGTGATAATAAACCCTCTTCCAACATAATGAAGGAATGCATGGATCTACTAGGTAAAGTATGAAACTAATATAAAGCATAGCGAATCAAACTTATTAGAATAATATTAAGTAATAATGTATCATGTAGTACATAATATTGAAGATAAGAATATAACTTAATAATTTATTAAAGTGCATATATGGATTTCCATCTCCATTAAATGAAAAAAAAATTGGCATTACAAAACAATGAAGAAGATTAGAATTTACAAATTTGCATGTTATGGGGTTTGATAATATAACAAGATACTCAATCCTAGCATTAGGTGCCTAGGAGCCAAGAGATATAACTTGAACTTGTCATTGTAATTAACCTATTTCACCCTCATATTGGTCATTTTAGAAGTTGGTATAATTTTAACACAAATTGGAACACTTAAGGGAAGAGCTTTATTATTAGCTAGAATCATAGGAATTATGGTAGGTTTATGTGAGAGGGTGGGCAACTCTTGTTGAATATGTAACACATGAGAAGTCATACAATTATTAAGCATATTTGTATTAATAGAAGAAAGAGAGAGAGAAATCACTACGAATGGTATGAACATCATTTAAAACACAAATTATTTTGATTAGTTCTTTCTTTTATCATGTTGAAAATCTTAGCAAAATTAGCAAGGATTTTCCATAGCATATGTTCGAATAGTTTCAATAATTTTATCCCTATATTGTGCATCTATTTCATATTCAATATCATAATCATCATCATTTTAATTTCAAAAGTTATCTTTAGGGGTTTTATCATTCGCATCATTATTAACATTAGCATTCAAAGGAGAAGTATGAAGAAGACAATCATTTTCATTCACATTATGTTCTATATAAATATTGTGCAAATCTAGGTTTAAATCCATATTTCTCTAAATTAATTTTATTGAGATTAACACATATTTCTTAATAATTACTTTTTACTTATTAACTTTTAGCATTCCATGATTGTAAGGGCCCATATAAAGACAACCAACACCCAAGATATTCATATGATTTGCATTTTCATTTGGTCATATATGTTTGAAACTTAGTTTCCTTGATTCTTCATCTATATCATCTTTACTATAAAAATCTTCCCATGCATTACTATAATAATCACAATTACTACCTTCTACATCATTATGAAAAATCATAGAATTTTTACAAGAATTTACAACATCATCATAAATTAATATATCCAAATGATGAACCATCATAAGTACACTAGATATTGAAGAAAGGGCAAAGGAATTAAGTCTAAATATATTTAACAACATAACCCTAAGAGAAAAAACAATAGTAGCATACAATATATAACCATAAATGAGGGCACAACACGATGCATATGTATGAATATGTCCTAAGATAAACATTAGGAACTATGACTAACGATGGAGAAATAAATGTGTAACTCTAAAAAAATTAGATCTATGATAATCAGAACAATACCCAACCATAGAAGGAAAAATAGCATGCAAGGCAATATGGGCAACAATACCTGCACATATAAGTATTCAACTTAATAATATGACATAACAAGGCAAGGGATAACCCTATAAGAGAGGGAAATAAGTCAAACAAGTCTTTATATAAATCCTAGGCATAATCAAATCCAATATGCACTATAAATTGTAATATTACCCTAAGAAGTGTAAAAGAGTATGGGTTCCCCTGAAAAAATTAATGGAAATCACACAATGTGATGTTAGGGTAAAAAAATTAACATGTGCACAAGAAAAAGATGGCATGTATACAACAATATAACAATAGAAACATCTAAATTATCTAAGAACTGAAAATTAAAATGCTTGGAATTGAAAAAGAGAGTTATTAGAGAAATACTTGAATTCTAGATTACATTTGTAATAATAGTTGCTAAAATGATGAAAAATATCCTAAGATAGTTCTCAAACAAACATTGAAAATTAGTATTAATCCAAAAAGGCTAATAAATAGACTAGTATTGTAGTGGTTTGATACTAGTTGTTTGGTTTGATACCATTTCTTTGGTTCAAAACTGAAAACGTTATCAAATTATGAAATGGTTACTAAGTTTTTTTGTTTGCTCGCATTGAAAAAAAAAAATAGTTTCTTAAAATTCTATACGAATCTCCCAGAATTGTTTATTATTACATTTAACATTTTCATATTCTCTTCTAATTTTTCAATCACCTTCAATTGGGTCTTCTAATCAAAAAACTCTCTCATATTCTTGAATTGATGCATATAACTTCTAGAATTGCTTCACCTTTCTCTCAATGCTACTCAACTCCAAAAAAACTTGCAAGATCATTAAAATGGGAAGTAGATATTGGGGGGCCTACCTCAGTTAGACCTTCATTCTTAGATAATTTTAAAATAAACATTCATGTAGTCTATAAATAAATCTAGTGTAATATTAATATTTTGGCATGTATCCCTATGTATGAGATGAAAACTGATCTAGTAGATTATATATGCTCTTTCATTATTTCCTCTAAGTATATATCTTGTAAAAATGAACTTCTAGTCATCTTTATTTGGAATAAAATTAGGTGTTATGGACACCCAAGCTGACTTCCATATGATAAAGACCTAAAAATGAGGGAAAGAAGGAATACATGTAAATATGACTTAGAGAATGTCTAAAGTATAAGTTAATTTATGGGTATGATGAGGATAAGAGGATACTTTTAAAGTAAGCTTTGATTGAATTAAAATATGCCCAATAGAAATGGGATTTCTTAAATAAGTTGAGGTGAACTAAAGGGTACATAATAAAATGGAGATTTCACCTAATGAAAGTCAACAAGAAGGCCCACAATGTCTAATTTAACCCAAATATGCAACATAGGCCCAAACATGTTAAATCAATGTAATTTACCACTAAATAATTCCATAGGACTATTTTTAGGTGTCTAGATCACTTTTTGAATGTCTCCTACAAGATTCTTACTAAAGCCTTTATGCTCCATCTAGGATACATTCTTATTGAAATTGTAAGACCAAAGCAAAGAGGTTTCATCGAAAGTAGATACATTATTGTAACATTGTTATTGTTTGGGAAGGTATGGAGTGGGGTCGGGCCTCTGAAAAATGTATTTTGTTTCTCAAAATTGATTTTTAAAAAGCATATTATTTCATATAATGATCATTTATTTTATGTGGATGTTAAAAGCATTAAGGTTTTGGGATTTATTATTATCCGATTTTCAAACCTTTTTCTTAGAATCCTTATCATGTTTGACTATAAATGGTCACAAGTCTAAGAGGTTTGGCCTCTTCCACTTAATCAAATAGGGTTTCCCTCTTGCTCTCCCTTTTTTTTTGTGTATAGGCTTTTGGCTATCTTTTAGCTTGCAAATCCAAGAAAGGTCTTATTATGGGCATCACTCTTCCTAATAACACAATTTAATTTCTTAATGGTCATTTTGTTGATGAATATCTCCTCATTTTTACAAATAATGAAGCTTCATTATATGAAACTTTGTCGTGCATTGAACTCTTATTTAAATCCTCGTGCTTGAATGTGCAATGGAAAAATAAACTCAATGTTATTGACATGATATGATGGTGATGCCTAATTGGATTAAATTTTTTTAATATAATTTGATTGACGAAGGAGAGATGTTTAAATTCCTTAGAACTCCTTTTACTTTAAATACTCATGACTTGCCTTTGTGAGTATATATCATGCAACTAGTCAAGAAGAAAATTTCATATTGGATTACCAAACCTTTATCTTTGGTTGGTAAGTTTTAGATCTACACAAAGATTATTATGGTGACTCATGTCTATTATATATCATGTTGGAGTTCATCCAATGCAATTTATGATAGTTTTTCCAAGTTGTTTCGACACTTTTTATGGGTTAAATCCAAACAAACTCATGGATTCCATAGAGTTACTTGTGGAATTTGTTGCTTTCTTTAATATAAAAGAGGTATGAGAATCATTTGTCCATAGATAATGTATTACTTTATGTGCCAAATTAGTTGTTTGACATAATAAATTATATCACATAATAGGCAGAATCTAAAATGAATAATCATATAAAAGAGGATTTAGCCTTTATTTCAACCATATATGTTTCATATATTTTTTTCTATTGGCTAGATGATTTAATTTTTTTTAATTGTGAATGTATTTAGTAACTTGTTTATATATCTCTACATGTCAAAACCAATCCCAAAATTGGTCTAAAAATAAAATTCCACTCCAACCTTATTTAGTTCTAACACATTATCTTATGAGCCCAAAATATGGCTCATTATTAACATGGAAATTCCTTCATTTCATCTCTATAAGGATATAATATTATGAAAATCATAGACTTTTAGATTACTATAACATGAAAAATATATAATTTATCTCATTTATGTCAAACCAAATATTTAGTTACTATGTTGTCATTTTTACCTAACAAGAAGCATGTTTTAGTGTGTTGATGTTAAAAGAATACACAGGGAAGGTGAAAAAAGCAACATTTGGAAGAAGCTCTAATTGTGGTTCCATTTTTTTAAAGCTACAGACTCATTAGGCCAACATCTATAGACTCTGCAAACCCACTTCTATGGAATCTGAAGAACTACTTCTATGAACACTGCAGACCCGAAATCTACGAACTCTACAGGTTTATTTCTATGAACTTTGTAGATTTGAGATTTGAGAAATATGAGAGTTGTAGGAAAGAAGGATGGCTACATCTGGATCACACTAAAGGAATATTTGTTTTCCATTTTAAAAATGATTCAATTTTGATACACTTTGTACATATTTGGACCATAAAATTATTATAGGGATAGTATAATTGTTTTGTGATAATAGTTGGATTCTTTAGGATTATAATCAATCTAAATCTCCTATCTTTAGGGAGCAACAAATTGACTAGTAGTTTTATTCTTATGCATATTGTATTTAGCCTGAGGTATGATTATAAATATGTATGTTTTCATCTGGAGTAAAATAATAATGAATATAGTTACATTTTGAGCTCCAAAAATATTGTAAACTTTCTAGCTTTCATGAGTTAATGCAGAATTATTTCAATTTTCAGTATTGAGTAGATTACATTCTTGACTCTAAGAAGAGCAAGGGACCACTCTCCTTGGAACTAGAAATTTCTATATGGTACCTATATTTATGTTAAATTAATTCTCCATTATTATATAATCAAAGTATCTTCAATCGTTGCATGTCTTAGTCATTCATAAAACAGGAAATTCTGGGTTTACATTTCAATAATATTTCATTTTTTCCAGCGAGTGTGAATGAAGAGTTAAATTTATATTTTAAGCAAAGTGTGAATTAGATATAGATTTATATTTCCACGCAAGTGTGAATTAGATTTAGATTTACATTTTCATGCAAGTGTGAATTAAATTTAAATTTACAATTTCAAGCAACTGTGAAAGTGTGTTTTGATTTCAAGTAGAGGATTGAATTAGTTAGTGTAAGGGTTAATATCTTATTTCAGCAAGTGTATGAAGCAATTAGCTTAGAATAATTCTTTCATTGGTAAAAGTCTGAGTAGAATCATCAAAATCCCTCCAAAACCAGCTTATAAATCTACCGCCATAAATCTTAATGCAAATAGCTTTTGACACTAGCCCTGGTTTGATAGACATCAATCTGAAAGATTGATTAAATGAAGGGTTAAACGACACTCATCATTTTTGGTGTCATTGTCGAGGAAATTGTTAGGTGTTAGTAAAGTAAGCCTTATTGATCTATAGTAAAAATAAAAATTAAAACAAACAAAGAGCAATCAATTTATGCTCCGACCTAGAGATTCTAAAGGAAGGTTTGTCCCTAAATACCCTAAAAAAACAAAAGTTGAAAGCTCTACTTCAGAACTCCAAGAAGGAAGTTCTTCATCATCTTTATCTGAGAGCCTTGAAAAAGTTGTGAAGTCTCAGCTTCAAGATTCTCTTGAAATATTATTTGGGACTAGAGCATTGTCTCAACCAAGTCCTATAGGAAAAATTCACCCAGAACATCCATTTTCAATAAGAGAGTATCTAGAGTTTGCAAAATATTTAGAAGATGCATTTGAACAAGACATCACTGAAGAGAGTTTTAAAGAATTTGAACAACCTTCAACCAGCCATACAACCATTCATTGGGAAGCTAATCCTAGTTTTGAAGAACCATCAAAAGAAGAAGAAGACATGGCTCAACAACAAAACCAACAAGTTGCAGTACCAAGGAGGACTTTTTCCTTTCCCATTGTTTTAGATCCTAATGATCAAAATTCCATGAAAAACATTTCCCCTGCTAATTTTCCAAACTTTTGGGGAAGATCTATAGAATACCTTGATCAATTTCTATTTGAATTTAAATTACTTTGTCAAACTTATGACTATACAACAAACAATCAAAAACTCAAATTGTTTCCATCTACTCTCAAAGATGCAGCCATGAGATGGTTCATGGGCCTATTGGGTAATTTCATTCATACATGGGATGAAATGGAAATTAAATTTCTAAACAAGTATCAAGATTATTGCAGTGTATGAGAAAGAAAGGAAGATTTTTTTAAAATCAAACAGAATGACGATGAATCCTTGGAAGACTATTTGGATAGATTTATGTTTATTCACAAAAGAAGCAATTATCCACTTACTGAGGAAGTCTTGAAGCTTGTTTTCCTTAAGGGATTAGATGAATAATTTAGGGATGCATTAAATCTCATGGGAGGTGGAGACATAAATAAACTAGCCTTTCATCAAATCTCATAACTCTGTACCAATTACTCTCGAACAATACCAGGATTAAGGAAAGAGAAATTAGGAGAATCAAATGAGTTGGGAAAACTAATGGAATAATTTTCTAATCTAAAAATAGACATTTTAGTCCAGTTAAACACTACATTAGATGGCATTTAGGCTAAAGCCAATACAACAGAACCACTGGCTATATAATGTCCCAAGTGTAGGCTGAAACATGCCCTTAGAGATTGTCCCCTAGATATAATAAACATTTCCTCTTGTGCAATCTGTGAAGGAAAAGGCCATGATACAAATCATTATACCCTTTTGCCTACTCTAAAAAATCAGATAAAAGCAAGTGTTTAATCCATTGAAGAGATAAACAATGTTTAAAGATAAATTTTATTTCTGCAATAATAGATCTAAGGACAGTTTGGTGCAATAAATCCAGTTAATCCATGGATAGCACCCTGGAATGTCCCTAAACATCCATCCATGTGGGGTCAACCTCAAATTTTCCCAGCTCAAATGTCATGGCCTAGACAAGATTGGGTGTCACCTCAACCATGGATGTTGCCACAAAAACCATGTGTGCCTCCACAACAACCACATCCATAATGGAATCCTCAATTGAATCAACAATAGACTCCACATCAGTAATACAACCAACCAAAAATACCACTTCAATAGCAAACCATCATGCCACCACCTATTGTCTAACATCTAGAACAAGTCAATCAGCCTTCAATGCCTACTCAACCAATAGTTAATCCAAAAAATAGACCACCAGCACCTGTTTATGTTAATGAACAAGAGAACACAATGAATGTGGGAGTTATTGATTGTTCTAATATTCAATTAAGATTAGGAAAAATTGTAAAAGAACCTATAATTCTCATTTTTGAGGTACTTGATGAAAAATAAGAAACAAAGTTGTCTCAGTCAAACAACAAGGAAATAGAAATCAATGAAAATTTTGAAAAACACAAGGAAAACACCATTATGACAGTAGTTCTTTTTCCTAAAAGATTGAAAGAGGTTGAAATCAAATAAGAATCAGACTTGATCCATGAACTTCAAAATATCAACATTGAGGTACCCCTATTACAAGATATTAGGTACATTCTTGAATTGAACAAAATCATCAAGAAATTTGTGTGTTAAGACACCTAGAAGAAAAAAATAGTACCCAAAAACCATACATGTTTATGGTAAGGTAGTTGATTTGTTAGTAGGAAAGTTGTTAATACCCAAGTATGTAGATCTAAGTAGTCCAGTTATAAGAGTCACAATAGGAGGAAAGGAAATTCTTAATGTTCTAGTGGATTTAGGGGTAGCTATCAATGTCATGACAACTGACACTATCCAAACACTATCCCTCATGGAAATGCAACCTACATCTATGATTTTCCAAATAGCAAATCAGTCTGTAACCAAACTAGAAGGAACTATAAAAAATGTTGTAGTACTTATTGACTCTTGGGAATATCTGGTTGACTTTATCCCCTAATCCTAAGAAGACCATGGATAGCTACTATGGTAACATTAATTGATTGTAGGTCATGAGACATGACCATTTCTAATGGTCTAAGATCCAAATGCATTTCTTTGTATCCTCCTACAAACCCATCAATAAACCACTGAAAACATTTGGGTAGACAAGTTAGATAACAACACAAATTATCTATCAACCTTGGCCATGATTACAGTTAAAAATCATTTAGAAGAATTGGGTGATATAGGAATAGGTTTAAAATCTATGGACTATGCTAGTTTAGAGTCTATGGATTTTTCTACTTCAGATTTTATAGACTGTGCCAATCCAAAATCTACAAATTGTGTAGATTTACCAGTGGCTTATTCTCCCAATCCTCTTGATGCTTCTTCATCGTATGACCATAGGATGATCCAATCAAGTGTATGGAATTTCATATAAACACAACAAACACAGTTCTTAAGTGCATTTCATTGTCCATTACCAAGATCTATTCCTCCGAGAGATGGGTTTGTTAAAAATGTAACCACATTCCATATATTACTTCCCTATCATTTTCCTCTAAATTCACTAATCATTGAATTTAAACAAGTGGAATCCAAATATCTAGACACAAAACCTCTCATGATATCACCTGGGAAAGTCTTGAACATCAATAGTTGGTTGGCAAATGATGAGGAGGTTCAACTTTTTTAAGTCCTAGAATGACACACCAAGGCTTTTGCTTGGGATTATACTAACATGAAAGGGATTCATCCATGTATTTTTACACATTACATTCATACAGAGTCAATAAAACCAGTAAGACAGCCACAAAGAAGAATAAATCTAGCATTGAAAGACAGTCAAAACAAAAATTCAAACATTACTGGATGTATGATTTATTTATCCTATTTCAAATAGCCAATGGGTTTCACCATTTTTAATTGTGCCAAAAAATAATGGGAAATGGCATGTGTGTGTGGAATATAAGGAATTGAATAAATCTACTTTAAGGGATCATTGTCCTTTGCCCTTCATTGATCAAGTCCTTGACAAATTGGCAGGGAAAAAATATCTCTTTTCAAGATGGATTTAGTGGATATGACCAAATCATAGTTGCAGTTGAGGATTAGGAAAACACTACATTCACCTTTCCTTGGGGAACCTTTGCCTAAAAAGTACTTCCCTTTGGACTTTGCAATGCTTCAACAACATTTCAAAGAGCAGTTTTAGCAATATTCTCTGACCTCACAAATGATTGTGTAGAGGTCTACATGGATGATTTTACAGTCTATGGAGAGACCTATGAGGAAGCTCTTATCAATTTGGAAAGAGTTTTGACTAGATGTGAGGAGCATCAGCTATCATTAATCCATGAAAAATGCTTATTAATGATGGATTAGGGAATAGTGCTAGGACATCATGTTTCTGCAAAAGGAATCCAGGTAGACCCAAAGAAAATTGAAATAATTTTCAACCTCGCTATTCCACACATACACAAATAGAAGTTAAGAGTTTCCTGGGCCATGCTAGTTATTATAGATGCCTCATAGACAACTTTAGCAAAATAGTTGCTCCAATGTTTGCTTTGCTTGTAAAGGACATTGAGTTTATATAGAGTGATGATTGCCAACAAGCCTTTGAGACAATCAAAGCAAAGCTTAGTGTTGATCCAATATTAAGAGAACCAAATTACACACAATCCTTTCATATATACACAAATGCTTCCAATACAACAAAAGGTGCAATCTTGGGACAAAAAGATGAGAATGGCCATATGTATGTTATTTATTATATCAATAAAAATATGACTCCTGCTGAAAGAAATTACACCACAACTGAAAAAGAATTTTCTGTTGTAGTCTATGCAATAAATAAATTTAGACACTATATAATAGGCTACAAGGTGTTTATCTATATAGATCATTCAGCTATTAGATACCTTACCAACAAACTAATAGTGGGAGGAAGGATTATCAGATGGTTGTTGCTTTTAAAAGAATTTGATATAACTATTATAGATAAACCAAGAAAATTTAGTGTGGTTTCTGATTTCTTATCTAGACTTGACACTTCAGGTGAAGAAGAACCAATAGAGGATAATTTTTCATATGAACAATTGTTTGTTATTTCAACAGAATCTCCATGGTTTATTGATATGGATAATTATCCTACTACATGGAAGTTTCCCTTGTATTTTTCAAGAAAGTGAACAAAACATTTAATCAGAGAAAGTTCTTGTTTTAAATGGATTAATAGAATAATGTTTAAACTTGGGCCTGATCATGTGTTTTATAGGTGTGTCACAAATGATGAAGCATATGACATCATCAGGGTTTATCGTGATGAACCAGGGGGAGGACATTAGTCAACCATAATAACTATACACAAAATCCTTGGAGTAGGATATTATTGGCCTCATCTTCACAAGCAAGTCAAGAAATATGTTAGACAGTTTGATACATGTCAAATAATGGGAAAACCCACTGATCCGAGCAAAAATTTAGGCAATAATTCGGATGATAGTTCTACCCCAATTGATGACGAAACTTCTGAGAGCCATAACTTTTGCACCATAGCTCTGATTGACTCCCCATTTGAACCGTTGAAAAGCTAAGAATGAGAATAACATGGTGATATGACACATAGATTCTCTTGATGGGTTTTGACCCCTAAAAACCCAATGGAAGTGCCCCAAATTTTAATTTTAGTAGTGTAGTCTAAAAATAGTAAGTTTTCAAAAATAGTAATTCCTCAAATTATGTATTATTGTAAATAGGGGAAGTCAAACCACTTAATCTCCCTTAAGATTGGTGACCTTTCAAATCATCTTCCTACCTTCAAAATGTGTATAAATGAAGATGTAATCCAAAATAAAAATCAGACATCTCTTCCCAAAAAAAAGCATATGATTGTATTTGCAATCTTGAATAATAAAAGATCTCTTTTCAAAGAAATCATTGTTACTATGTTATTTTCATGCTCTTGAGATATCTATCAATCAAAACTTTTAAGTTTTGGATCACCCACTCTTTTAGTTGAAATGCCTCTCCATCTTCAACTGGTTTTGGAACTATTTGAGAAATAAGGAATTGACTTTGTAAGACCTATGGACCCCGCTTTAGAGGAAAGGAGTATTTACTTGTTTGCATAGATTATGTCATCAAATGGACAAAATCAAAAGTTTTGACTCATAATCAAGAAAAAACTGTGGCAGACTTCTTGTACTTCAAAATTATCCAAAGATTTGGTGCTCCAAGGGAGATAGTCTTAGATCAAGGACCCCAGTTCATGTCAAACATGATAAATTACTTCATAAAAGTATATCAAGCGTAGCATAGGAAGTCTTCTTCATATCACTGACAAGCTAATGGACAAGTTGAAGTCACCAATAGAGAATTAGAAACCATTCTGACCAAGATTGTTAGTACCAACAAAAAAAATTGAGTAGATAAAGTACTAAAAGCAGTTTGGGCCTATAATACCACCTTGAAAATAACTACTGGTTTCTCTCCTTACGAGCTAGTTTATGGTAAGAGACCCATTTTTCTGTTGAATTTTAATTACAAACATTGAAAACATCATTAGAAGTGGGAATTGAATTGGAAAAATTACATAATGAGAGACTCATGCAACTCAATCAACTTGATAAAATGAGAATTGAAGCATTATAGAAGACTAAATTGGTGCAAAATCAGAGAAAAATTTGGCATGACTCACACATCAAACAATGAAATTTTTAGAAAGGAGACTGGGCATTATTGTTTGACTCAAAATTTCAATAATTCAAAGGTAAACTATAGACAAGGTCGTTAGGACCATATCAAATAGAGGAAGTATGTGAAAATGGTTATGTCTAGTTAATGCCCATTGATGATAGTAGGAAGACTCTACTAGTCAATGGACATAGACTAAAACTTTACCAAAAGCCTCTCAACAAGGAGGAATTTGTCCAGAATATGCAATGCCAATTAATTTTCTTGAAAGAACTTGTTTCTTCCAGGAAACTTGTTCTTTGATGTTGCTCTTCTGGATCATATATATATATATATATATATATATATATATATATATATATATATATATATATAATTCAATAATTAAAATCCTTTTAAAGATATTATATACAATACATGACTGAAAAACCAGCCTGTTCGCTGGTCATGTATTGCATAAAAGGGTCTTGGTTAGAAAACCAACAATGGCTGGCCAAGGGGAAAAAATAGAAAATAGGGAATTAGGTCATGCAGATCATGATTGAACTCCATACGCAATAAATATTTGAATTGATCCTTAAAATATGCTAACTAATTCATGCAAATATGTTTGTACAAGATAAATGGCACAAGATGAACAAGATCTAAGGTATGACTAAATCATTTATAAATTTTTATTTGCTCATGTTTTAGTACCCTAGAAGTATTTTGATTTAAATAAGATTCACTATATGGAGAGAACAAAGTATAAAGGGATAATCATTTATTCCCTAAAGAGGAGGAGTAATCATAGCATGTAGAGTGAGGAGTGAAGGTCTACTTACCATAACTGATCAAACATAATCCTTTGCAGCATTATCATTATGATGAGGCTATGGCATCATCCTATCAAAAGCATTAAATCAAAATAGTTTAATCATTATATGGTAAAATCTTACAATGGAAAATACAATCACCATCCCCCCACATGAGTAATTAAACTACCCCATGCCACACCATCATGTCAACAGCCAGGTCACATCAATAGTCAGTAGCTCCACTTCGTAGATGCCAAGTACATGGTAAATGGGTGTGAATTCATGATCATGTTATTCCTAGCCTATGTGATATTAACCCTACACGTATAGCATGCCATAGAGGTAACTACAGAGTGTGTTTGAAGTGTTCTATGTGGATTTCAAAAG
The DNA here is from genome assembly GCA_037957365.1 of Torreya grandis. Lineage (NCBI taxonomy): Eukaryota > Viridiplantae > Streptophyta > Pinopsida > Cupressales > Taxaceae > Torreya > Torreya grandis. The sequence continues at coordinate 899,231 of JARHVA010001687.1, read as the reverse complement.
GGGATAATCATTGCAAAACTTTGCCTGCATTTAGAAAACATTTTCATAGTCAGGGAGAAATCTAGTTACCATCTTCACAACAAAAAATCATGGGACAAAATATTAGATCAGAGCCAAAGAAGGCCACCAAGCTTCTTAGTGATAGAGCTTTTGTAGTAGTATTTGAGGCAAATTGTTGGTTACCATTCATCCAGAAGTTTCAGGGCTTCCATGAACCACTGGTAGGTGAATTTGTAAAAAAACTTACTCCTAATTTTTCTACTATTGAAATAATAGTTATTCCAGTATCTAGTCAAGTTATTAGTGAAATCATTGAAATTCTAGATAAATGAATGAAATTAACAAGAAGAGTTCCATTTAATGATATAATTGATCAATTTAATGGTAACGAATGAATTGGAGATGCATGTTTAATTAATTCAAAAGGGAAAGCTAAGGGAATCTATAGAGACTCATTTCTAGAGCCCTAGCAATATATTGTATCATGGGTAATTAAATATGTTACTTGTGAAGGGCAATGTAGCCTTTTTGGAGGAGAAGCAATGAAAATTTTGTTGCATTTAAATTATGACAGACAAAATCTCCAGTACAAAATTAACCTTCCATATTTCTTGTATGGTGCCCTCCAAGTAATGACCACCACCCCTAATTCTTCCCTCAGGTATCATGGCCTCATTCACTTGATTATGCAGCATCATTTTCTAAAACAGGGGCAAGAAGTTTGGGAAGCCTTTGAAAATAGAGTCATTAGAAAAATTCTAGCCACACCTATACAGGAAGAAGCTTGGATATCAGGGTCAAACTAGTTATAGAATCAGTCTTCCATAACTACCTCAAAACCCAAGAATCAAAATTCAAAAAGAAAATAGAAACAGTCAACAGCTATCAGAAACTCCCCCCTCTTCAACTAGAATTACAAGGTCTCAAGTTGCTCAAAACCTCACAAGGCCTCCACAATAACCTCAAAAACCAGTTGAGGAACCAACCCTCCACTCTGGAAGAATAAAATTAAAAAGAAAATTTGCTCCCTCACTAGAACTTGAGAAGGCTAAGGACTTAACAACAGAAGAACAACCAAATAAAGTTTAGAAAATTAAGAAAAGAAGAAGGAAGTTGATCCTTATGGATGAAGATGAACAAGAAGTAGCAAATACTTTGGATAGTCTTAAACAGTTATCTCAATCATCAGTACAATAATCTATAAGAGAACAAGAGGCTCCTGAAACAGCTCCTATAGAAGAATGGGAGGAAAGCCCTTCCATGTAACCATTGAAGGAATCAAGAAACTCTCTAATAAAAACAAAAGAACTAGAACTTGAGCAAAGCAACACAGTAGAAGAATAACAAGCTCCATTGAATAAAGGAAAAACTCCATGTACATTTGAAGAAGGAGAATTATCCAGCCCAAAGAGTCCTATCATGTAGTTAACTAAAGAGCTTTCTAAAGCCCAAGCATGGATCCAACAACAGGCAGTTGATATTGTAGATATAATTAGCAAACTACACACTAAGGATCAACTTAATTATGACTTAGTACAAACATTAGAAACAATATCTTTAAATTTTGCTTTGAAAATTAAGGGGAAAAAACAATAGAACAGAATGAAGAGGAAGATGTCAATACATGGATATATATAAAGAGTCTTGAGAAAGAAAACATATTGTTAAAACAAAAATTGGTGAAATCTTCTCAGAAAACTCTTGTTGCTATTTTTGAAATTGATAGTCAGCCTAATCCTCCTAAAGTGTTTGTTGATCAGGGATGTCAGATGAGTTATTCATACATTCCTCCACTAGAAATATTGCATCAGGCTCAAGAGGAGTTTCAAACACTCAAGCAGGAGAATAAAGATTTAATTGCTTCAAACAAAATACTGGCAGATGAAAAACAAAAATTAGAAATTAAATACCAAACTTTAGAGGAAGATTTTCAAAATGCTTGCCAATTGGGAGAAGCTCTTATGCCCTGTAGACAACCCTCCTCTACGTATAGTTTATTTTTGTTTGAAAAATTCTATAGATGGTAGATCCTCAAAATATCTTGCCATCTTTCTTACAAGATTTTGGATCCTGCTACATTCTTAGAAATATTTTACAAATTTGAGCCTGATAATCAAGATCTTCTTTGTGAGTTCTACCTACATGATTTTATATTAAGATAACATGAACACACTAAATTCTTGATCAATTTACATGTAGGGGAAGTCCAGTTGAGATCCCTCCATTCTACTTTCAAAAATTAGTTGGCTTGGAAAGGCAGATTTGAAGATTATACAAGGCATGCCAAGACCACATGACTATGTATTAGACCAGCTTATCCCATTTCTAGAGCAATCAAACAAGATTTCATGAATGCCTATTACAAGCCTAGTGTTAAAGACAATTATTTGGAATCCTTATATAATTTTATAGTTTTATTGATCTATTTATAAGACAAAACTTTGAGTCAGTTCTCATTGCTGGTGTTAAAAGATGGGATCAGTTACCTGTCTCTCTCAAGAGACGTGAGGTTATATATCCTAATAATTTGAGATGGAGTAGAAGAAGAGATGAAGCAATCTTTGATGAGATTGTAGCAACATTGAATTCTAATAAAAAAACTATGGATTGAAATGAGGTACAGACCCCCTTTGTTACTTATACCCATTCCAGGATGGCAGAACTAGACAGCCCAATCATATGAAATATATAAAAACAAATGGTTCAAGTGTACAAAGGCTTTACCAGTGATGCAGACAATCATATTGAGGATGAATTTGATGATTATGATCTAAGCAAAGACATGGAAGATAGATTCAAAAGTGATGACACCATCTAAAATTTTGCAATGGGACTTGCAAAAGGTAAAGTCTGGGGGAGATGATGAGTCCAAAATATGGCTCATTATTGACGTAGAAATTTTTTCATTTCATCTCTTTAAGGATATAATCTTATGCAAATTATAGACTTTTAATTTACTATAACTTGAAAAATAGATACTTTATCTCATTTATGTCAAACCAAAGATGGAGTTACTATGTTGTCATTTTTACCTAACAAGAAGCATGTTTTAGTGTGTTGATGTTGAAAGAATACACAGGGAAGGTGACAAAAGTAACATTTGGAAGAAGCTCTAGTTGTAGTTTAATTTTTATAAAGCTACAGACTCACTCGGCCAACATCTACAGACTCTAAAGAATCACTTCTACAGACTCTGTAGAACTACTTCTATGAACACTGAAGACCCAAAATCTACAGACTTTGCAGGTCTATTTCTATAGACTTTGCAGATCCGAGCTTTGAGAAATATTGGAGTTGAAAAAAAGAATGATGGCTACAGTTGGATCACACCAAAGGAATTTATTTTTTAATTTTAAAAAGGATTCAATTTTGATACATTTGTACATATTTGGATCATAAAACTATTATAGGGATAGTATAATTGTTTTGTGATAATAGTTGGATTCTCTAAAATTATAATTAATCTGAATCTCCTATCTTTGGGGAGCAACAAATTGACTAATAGTTCTATTTTTTCGCATACTATATTTATCCTGAGGTATGAGTATAAATATGTACGTTTTCATCTGGAGTAAAAGAATAATGAATATAGTTACATTTTGAGCTCTAAGAATATTGTAAACTTTCTAACTTTCATGAGTTAATGCAGAATTATTCTAGTTTTCAGTATTGAATAGATTACATTCCTGACTCTAAGAAGAGCAAGGGCCCACTCTCCTTGGAACCAAAATTTTTTATATGGTATTTATATTTATGTTAAATTAATTCTCTATTATTAGATAATCAAAATATCTTCAATCGTTGCATGTCTTAGTCATTCATAAAATAGCAAATTTTGGGTTTACATTTCAATAGTATTTCTTTTTTTTTCCAGCAAGTGTGAATGAAGAATTAAATTTACATTTTTAAGCAAAGTGTGAATTAGATATAGATTTACATTTCCATGCAAGTGTGAATTAGATTTAGATTTACAGTTTCTGCAAGTTTGAATTAGATTTACATTTACATTTCCATGCAAGTGTGAATTAGATTTAGATTTAAAGTTTCAGCAAGTGTGAATTAGATTTAAATTTACAATTTCAAGTAAGTGTGAAAGTGTTTTTTGATTTCAAGCAGAGGATTGAATTAGTTAGTGTAATGGTTAATCTTTTCTTTTAGCAAGTGTGTGAAGCAATTAGCTTAGAAGAATTCTTTCATTGGTAAAAGTTAGATTAGAATCATCAAAATCCCCTCAAGACTAACTTATAGATCTACCACCATAAACCTTACTACAGATAGCTTAGGACACCAACCTTGGTTTAATAGACATCAATCTAAAAGATTGATTAAATGAAGGGTTAAACGACACTCATCATTATCTAATGGAAATGATTGAAATATTCAAGTGTTGTTAGAGAGGAGATGAACTCATGGTTAAAATCTGAGTTAATTTTTTATTTTATTATAATAGTCACTATTAATATTATATTTAATGACTTGACAATGACAATTTAAATAATATAAAGGCAATAAATAGTGCATTCTATTGTTTTGCATTGATTTGGATAATATTTAATTAATATGAAACTCATAATAAATAGAGCATATTATGATGAATTTAATGTTCAAACAAGTTAGTCAATCAATGACATGTTCTTCATTAACTTTCCCATGATACGAAAACTACATGTGGGATGTCAAAACTATTAGGGAGGGTCCTTGATTTGATGTGGGGAGCCTCAACTAAAATCAAGTATCTCAAATTTTATCACCCTTAATGGACATGGGGATCCACAACACACCAAATGGAATCATGTTAAATGGCATTGAGAACGCTTGAATATAAAAATATCATATAATTAAAAATAGAGAGAGGCAAAAAAACGATATATAAAAAATGTTGGAAAAAGTAATTGGAACTATAAAAAATCGATAAATACATGAATAATGTCAAGTATACAAACATCCTAAAATCATATAATTTAACGACTAATAAATACATTGTCTAAATTTATTTGCTTTATAACATCTTCATTTTCATCCTCTCGAAGAATAATTTTTTTTGAGATAAAACTAAGGTTTCATTCACATGGAAAACAACCCATTTACCAATTCACAAGGTTTGGCATCTGTGCACCTTATACTTTTTGACCTTAAGCCATGCTTTTTGCCTGTACATCCTACTGAAGGGTGTAACATCTTATCTATTTCCTTTACTTAAAAGATAAAAAGAAGCATACGGTGCTTTTCTCTTTAATGAAAAAGATAATCAATTCATTAAATCAGCTGAATTTAATAGTATTAATGAAATTTATATAGAGATTAATTGTGTAACAAAATTATTTTCTGACATTTTAGATTTCACTACAGAATTCATTATCATTATCGTAATTTAAAGAGAAACTTTCATATATGTTTTATAACTTATATATAATGTGAAACATTCTTGATTAAGTAGGATGCAGTATTTCCCTGTGCAAAGCTTGGAAAATTATAGCGTACTGAGAATTTATTCTGTACACAAAATTCTGTTGCAGCCAAAAAAAATTTAGCCTGTAGACAAATACGCAATTGTTGGAGAGATTTCAAAAATATATAATCAAAATTAAAATATCAGTGTTTATAGATTTTATTTATTAAAATAGATTTTTCTTTTTTAAATGATTTAGATAGAGGAAAAGTTTTATTAGGCATTTATTTAGAATGTATTACATTGTTATTCTAATATTATCTCATCTCGTTACCTTATTATCGTCAACATATAAACTTTGTTTTAATATTATTTCTTTTTTAATGTAGACTTTCTCTTTAATCAATATTTTATTTTATTTTTAATCATTTAATTTTAAATTTTTATTTTTATTGTTTAATTTTTTAATTTTATTTTTAACTTTTATTAATTTAAAATATTATTTATAATTTTTATTTTTATTATTTATTGTAATTTTTCATTATTTACTATTCATGTTGAATTAAAAAAGTTATTAGAAGATATTGATAATGAAAGTGATTCAAATGGAATTATTGGCAATTGTGTCACATATCTAATTTCTTTTCTTATGTAAATTTTCTATTGCTTAATGTTTATGGTCTAAATTACCCTAATCTTAAAAATCAAATTTAGAATGATTTTTTTTAACTCTTCACTCAATTTCCTGGTGAGAGATTTGTGCTTGGGGAATTTTAATGCCATCCCCTCCAATTCTGATAAGAGAGGTGACATACAATGGAAATTTCAATCCCAATTCGACTTTGTCTGATTTGTTTCGGATAATGATCTCAAAGATGTGCCAAAGAATGGGACTTTTTTTTGGACCAATAGAAGAGTGGGTTTCAGTGATATAATGGAAAGGTTGGATCGCTTTCTAATTTCACTTAATTGGCTTGACAAAAATTGAGTGGTAGAAATTTTCATCCTTCCAGTGTTACCCCACTCTCCATGGCTTAATTCAAGATTGGTGGATTAAGGCTCCATTTTTATTAGGCTCCAAGATGTTCAAAATGGCTTAGAAACTTCAACACATCAATTTATGCCTTAAATTGAAATTGCTCAAGTGGATGTTGATTTGGTGACACTCAATAACATTGTTTTGAATATGGGCATGGGCGTTGCAACCTATTTTTTGGGAAAAGAGGTTGATGGCAGAGTTTGAGGAGTTGCATGTTAGAGAGGAGATAGATGGGTGGCTTAAAGAAGGGGACAAGGACACTGCTTTCAAAATTCAACAAGGGCGAAAAGGAATCTCACTCGCATCTCTAGCATTATTTCGATGGAGGGCTATGAGTTGGTTCTGAACTAAACATTCAAGGATAAAGTTATTAGTTTCTATAACAACCTTTTTGCTAGCTATGAGGCCTCGACGCTCTCTGCCCAATTCAACACCCCGGTTCTCATACTACGGCTTGTGGAGGATCGCCATAACCACCTCCTTATGGATCCTTTCTCTATTGATGAAGTCGGATATGTTTTCTTGATGAAAAAGAACAAGGCTCAAGGACAAGATGGTTTCTCGACCATTTTCTTCCAAGTGTTTTACGACATTGTCGAGTTGAAGGTAACATATATGGTTGAAGAATCACGTAAGAGAAGAAAACTAGCTTCGTGTTTGAACTACACGCTCATTTCCCTCATCCCTAAAGATTAAATTCAAGTTTATTTTGAGGACTTTAGGCCCATTTCTCTTTGTTATACGATTTACAAAATCATTTCTAAGGCAATGATTGCTTGTCTAAAACTAATTCTGGATTTGTTGATTTCTAAGGAACAAGGGGGTTTTGTCCCTAGTAGGAACATTCGAGAGGGAATCATTATTGCTCTTGACATTTTCCACACTCCCACCAGCAATCACATGAAATGTATCTTATTAAGTTAGATATTGGCAAAACTTATGATAGGGCTAATCGGTGTTTCCTTGTCAAGGTTTTGAAGGAATTTGGATTTTGTAAAAACTAGTGTGACTAGGTTTTTAGCTGCATTTATGGGGCCAAGTTCTCTATCTTAGTAAACATCAGCCTTGTAGGGTTCTTTGAAGCCATTAAAGGCCTCCAGTAGGGGGATCCATTATCCCCATTTCTAATAGTTCTAATCATTGAGAAACAAAGAGAGAAAATGAGAAACTTAAGAAATGGTCAAGGCTTGTATGTACCTGGATATAGTCTGCGCACCGTAATCCAGACGTTGTGAGAACTCCTCTTTTGCTGTGGAGGAATGACACCTGAAAGAGATAAACACTAAAACACGAAGAACATTAGTTGATAAGAGGGTGGATTGCCAAGCAAAAGCTTGGTCCTAGAAGCGCTAAGGCTTCTTGGAGGATGACAATCCACTGTTTAAGACAAAATATGACAGAGACAGAAAAGAGAAATAATGAAAGATGTGAAAAGAAAGAACCAAAAGTAAATGCGTACCTGATAAGCTGCAATCTACTAAACACAGTCGCCGACGTCAGTGATATTGCCGGCGTCGGTCAGGGAGGTCGCCGACGACGGTTAGACTGCCGACGTCGGTAGGGAAAGTGGACGAGGTCGGTCAGGGCAATTGGCCAGGGACGGGTTACAGGGCTAGTTTCTGGTCTGCAAAATGGATTTGGTCTTGTCTGAGGGTCTGAGAGTCTATGAGGGATTCAGAGGGACTGTTTGGGATCTAAGGGACTAAAAATCTTGTCAGAAAAAGGAGTGAGAAGCAGGAAAAAGACCTTTCGACCTTTCCATAAAGCAATTTAGTCAGGTTGATTAGATGGGTCTTAAGATGGTATGTGGGTCTTTGATAACTTGTGCTGAGTTGATTGGACAGAGGGTGTTGCCTAAAGAGAGACTAAGGGAGTGTCAGAGGCAAAGAACAGGGGATAAGGGGTGAGAGAAGGCTTTTCAGCCTCTCCAAGAAGAACAGGGAAGGTTGGGTCAAGGATGCTTGAAATAGACAGTAGACAGAATACTAATATATTTGAAATGATATTAGAATGAAAACAGTACAAATACTTAGCTGTGATATGAATTGGCAAAGGTGCAGAAGCTGTGTTTCAATTGTCGTTGGTGATGGAGATATCGTGCAATCCCTGTGTAAAATGTTTGATGCAAGACCTCAGTGCCTAAAAAGTGCTACCAAGAATGTTGATCCCTGCAAGAACACCAAGAAGCCCAGAACACTGAAAAGCAAAAGCATGAGAACTTTGTTTCGCCAGAAGAAGATTCGAGAGTCGTGATTAGCTTCAAAGATTAGCCGATTTGTGATTGGGATCCGTAAAAGGGTCAGAAAATTTGGTTCAGTATAACCGACGTCGGCGATTCCGCTGGCGTCGGCCGACATTTGACCGATGTCGGCAGGTGCAGAATGGGAAAAAGAGCCACCAAGCCCATTTTTCATCCGCCAAGTGCACTATCCGTTGGAGAATGTCAAAAGTTAGGCTAAATACGCACGAGAGTTGGTTAGGCGGTTAGAAAGAAGTAAGAATAGGTCTTGGGTGAGTCATAGGGTGGGAAATAGTCCAAGGCGAGGTGTCCTAGGTGAGGTGTCATGGGTGATGTGTCCAAGGAGGGGGGTCAATTCAAAATAAGTTTATTATTTTAAATTAGTAATTGCATGTTTTAGGAATGGGTTAGGAATGGACCAAGGGGGAAGGTGACCAAGGGTTAGACACTATTTCAGTGTCTACATTTGCCCCTTTTTGTCTTGTTGGTTGCTCTAAACGAACTGCAAGACAAAAACAGGAGTCGGTTGCCCCAGGGATGGGATAAGGTTGATTTCATCTTGTTGGTTGTTCAAGTGAACTGCAAGACAAAAATAGGAGAGGGTTGGTTTTCCCGATTATGGATGAAGTATTCCCCCTCAAAGCAGGAGTCGAGGGAAAGGAACCTGAAATTGGGTGCTGATTTGACAGAGAGTGAATGAAGAGGGTAAAGATAGAGTGAGAACGCTGCAAAAGTCATGATTGTGCATACACCACTTCACGAGATGGTCAGGTCAAATTGTTGCAAGTCGAGGGTCGAGGAGTGCCAAAATTGAAAGAATCGGGCCCCAGCATTTAGTCTTCTACTGATTGGATTATTCAATCTAAGCTGAAGTTCCAATGGTCGTCGTGTTCCAGGTATCCCAGGCTTAGGAAGTGCTCTTGAAAACACGAAAATGTCACAAGTAGTGTGGATCAACTGGCTTGCGATCTTATACTTGTGAAGGTCAAAAGTTTGCACACAATTTTGCTAACCAATCATGAGGTAGCATATATGCAAAAATAACCAAGGCAAAAATCACTTTGGAAGTGGTCGCGATTAGAGGAGATGGTCATGATCTCCAAGGTCTGGTGGTCGATGGATGGAGGCAAAAGTGATCTCAATTGTGTTCCAGGGGGCCAAAATGACATGGTCTGGAGGACTGACTGATTGGGGGCATGATTTTGGGGCAACAGAGAAAAAAAAGGAGGTGGGAAGGACGCCAACGTCGGTGACAAAAACTGACATCGATAGCCAAAAATGACCGACGTCGGCAGATGTCGATCGACGTCGGCGGATTAGGGCACGCAGATGCCGACGTCGGTGGCCTGCCAAATCTGACAAAACTGGATTGGTGGCCCACCAAAAGTCATTTGTGATTATTTGACTGAGAGAAAAAAGGTGCTCTAGATTTTGAGGAGTGAAAGTGACTGATAGTGAGCGAATTAGCGGTGTGAGGTGGCAGAGTGAGATTGGTGGAGAGAGGGAGTAGATTAGAGTTTGATTGGAGGTTGAAGAGTCAGCTATGGGCCAGCAGGAGTTTGAGGCAGAAGTGATGGCAGAGGGCAGTAGAGGACCCGCAGGAGGTCCACCACCAGTGACACCCATCGTGCCACCACGCCGGCGAAGCCGAGATGAGGTAGGAGGGTCTCTAAGCCCTAGTTGGTTAGATTTTTGTTTTTATGTGTTTTGAAATTTTTGTTGATATGGGCAGAAAATGAGGGGGGGTAGCTAGGAGGGTGGGAAAGGGATCTAGGATAGGTTAAGGGGGTTTTGAGAGGGTTTTGGGGGGTGTAGGGGGAGAAATGGGGAAGCCCTAATTTTTAGGGCTCGCCCCGTTCGGCCTTAGGGCTGAACCAGTCGCCGACGTCGACGGGTTCGCCGGCATCGACCGACGAGCGACTGGCGTCGGTCACTAACTTGCCGATGTCGGTCACTATGTGACCGACGTCGGTTAGGTGAGTGCCGTCACCGACATGCTAGCCGATGTCGATTGGCTGCCTGGTCAAAAGAAGGATGAAAAATATTTAAGTCGAGGGGTCGAAGCTACGCTAAGGGCTTCTTGGGTGTTGGGTCAGGCATAGATAGTGAAATAGGGAAAGTTTTTAACATGAGAGTGACTTGGGTGGATGCAAGCGAGACTGACTTTGATGTTGCGGGATCGCCTCCCGACATTGCTGACGCGGATGAGCGGAGGGGTGACAGTCGATGAGTGGGCGTAGATGAGCGCAGTTGGACTCAGCGGGCTGTGACGCTACTGTAGAGTGGCGCGGGATGTGAGTTTGATGGTGGTGTTGATCGAGCGATGGGATCATTTCACCAACACTTTCCATCTGCCCACGGGAGAGATGACGGTCACAGTCGAGAATGTGTACCAAATTTTGTGGCTGCCAGTACACAGAGCAGACCTTTATGCGTGCTCGAGAGAGGTGCACGATATTCATATGGTTACACTGTTTGGAGAGCACGTCATGGAGACGAGTTACCACTCAGCGAGTTGTGCGTATGAGCTTTTGTACACTGCAGACGAGGATGCACATCGACTAGCAGTGTTGATGATGATAGGCATCATGGTGTACGCGTTGCCAAATGTAGAGGGCGGTAAGTTTTCGGTCACTATGACCGGAGTTTTGCTAGATATGTTAGAGCAGCGGACAGTGTTCGCCTAGGCACCAGTGTTTTTGGCCCAGGTGTATAGAGAGCTATGGGGTATTAGTTGGCGGCGATGATACAGCTTGTGCGTGGGCCACCTGCTACATTGTTGGGCGTATGAGCATATAGTGGTTACCCGTCCTCTTGGCCTCCCAGTGGCAATTTTGGCTAGCTTCAGGGTCAAATTTAGGTAGTGGCATGAGGTGATGGTGCAGACGTGGGTAGACGGAGCGGTCAGAGACATTGACCACTACAGAGAGGTACTGGAGGCCCTGATTCCTGCAGACATCATCTGGAGACCATACTTGGTTTATCCAGTATTTAGAGACCAGGGAGAGCAGCTGGTTGGTGTGCAGAGCCTGAGATGGGTCAGGGGCAGGCGAGTCGGTGAGCTCGAGAGAGTGCCAGCAGAGAGAGTGCGACGCCAGTACGAGCTGCTACAGGACGTACCTCCCACATTCCCACTGTACAGACGGGAGGACATTAAGGTGCCGCTCCCACTACCAGAGGAGACAGAGGGCCCAGATTTTGAGGAGTTGCCAGCAGGACTTGGGGTGGCTGACCCAGGTTGTATAGAGGCCTACACGACGTGGTGGGCAGAGCAGTACATAGGTTTATAGGTAGGGCCACAGCCAGATCCACAGGCCATTACCAAGGAGCGGGATACAGCCCGTGAGGAGAGGGACACTGCACAGCAGGAGAGGGACGCAGCACAGGCCCAGGTCATAGTTTTGCAGGGACAACTGGCAGGGGTTACAGGGCAATTGACAGAGATGACAAGTCGAGTGACAGTGTTGATGGGTCAGGTCACACTGCTACAGGGATAGCTCACCGTAGCCCAGGCACATGCAGTGACAGGACAGGTTTTGAGAGGACAGGGTTCGATGCAGCAGCCATCATAGTAGCCAGCATTTTCACAGGGGCCAGGACAGTCAACATCAGTGCAGCTAGGTCAGCCACAGCCACAGGGGTCAATACAGGGCACGACAGTAGGACAGATGGATCCATCGCAAACTGTATCTCTAGTTAGATACAGTGATGCACTAGACGAGATTGTGTATTATGAGAGGGCCATCAGGGGTTTCCCTCAGATACAGTGATACTCAGAGATGAGGGCAGAGCAGAGCCGACAGTGGTCTATGTCTCGAGCGACGGCTTTTGGGTCTCGCAGACGACACCGATCAGAGGGGGGAGAGGATACAGCATCTTCCCGGCCACCGCCACCACCACCACAGCCACAGCCTTGAGGGTAGACCTTGAGATTTATTTTTGATGTATATACCGGCCTGCGAGCCGTTGATGCGAGATGTATGAGAGAGAGACAGAGACACAGATTTGTGCGATTGTATAAACTATTGATATATATATATATATATATATATATATGATGAGATATTTGATCATGGATGTATTTATGAAAATGTTGTGGATGTGTTTGTATGTTATTTTGATCTGATATATGTTTAGGATTATGATGCTTATATGATGATGGATGTATGATTAAGATTAATGATTAATGATATGGATGAAAATGATTAATGTTAATGATTATGAAAATATGTGATTGTTTGTGATGTGATTGGCAGGTGACAAAAGAATGTGATGGAAGAAATGCGATGAAGGAATGGCCGAGCTAACCCCAGAAGACCCCATGTCAACTGAGTGCTACCTACATAGCCCCTATCGCTAGGGCCTCAAGCTAATGTAGTTCTCCTAAGAAGGGAGGAAAAAGATCGAAGTGGTTGATTTTGGTCATGATAAGGATATAGCATTTCCCATATGTCTGAGGGTACATGCTTGAAATGATGAGGAGAAGATGATGCTACAGCCTTTTCCAAATGGTGTATTTTGTAACATTGGTCGGGGTTTTTCATTCCGAGCAACTATCCATATTCATGATGGATGTGTGCTAAAAATCAATTCTAGGGCGATTTATGTTTCAGCAAGTAATGGTTTATGCTTGACATAAATTGTGTGGTTGATAGTTTCCATGTGTATTGATGTCTATGGAAACCAGAATAAGTAGGTTATGTGAGTGGTTTGAAAAGAGTCAGATTGAATCGTCTTGACAAATGATGTGGTTGAATGTGACCAAAGTGTAGGTAGAAAGTAAAAGGCATAAGCGCCCTTTTATTGACAAGGACCAAAATGACAACATAGACAGGGGTTGTTAGAACCAAGAGCCCCATTTATGCATTGCATCGTTGACCATGAGTTATGTTAGAGCGGTAATCGAATCACTTTTGACATTAAAGTGAGCTCAAAGTCCCTTGAGTAGGTGATATGATAGGAGAAAAGGGTAACCCATTTTAAAGTATGGATAACTTTGCCCCTTTTTATAGGAGACCCTGAGACAACTACAAGTCAAGTCCATGACCCTTTTTTTTTTTTTTTTTTTAGAGTGGACTGATCAATGCGGGAAGTCCACATAAAGATGTCATTTGTTTGGTGGTCATTTGTGAAGCTAATCGATGTGGGAAGCTTCTAAGAAAGTGTTGTTTGTAGCAAGATTTAGTCATAGCCATCCTTCGAGGGAGTGGTCTATACTTTGCTTTATAGATTTAAGGGCTTTTGAATAGCTGTCCTTCGAGGGAGCATTCTATTAGCTACAGCAATGATATTACAGCTATCCTTCGAGGGAGCAGTCTGCTTTTTGATTTGGTTTTGTGACCTTGGATATTGTGACATCTTGATTTATTTTTGACAGAATATTGAGTCATGGACAAGACTTATAGAAGGTCAAGGGCTCCCTTTTATTAGGACGAAGCATCCATACGTCATAAAAGGGTTGTAGAGGATTTTGTTAAGGGAAAAAAGGGTGGAATGGATTGAGGATTAAAAGGACAAGGATTGCTCAAGGGACGAGCTCAAGTTAAATGTCAAGTGGATGAGTACTCGACTAACAGTAGAATGGTCGTAGATGCAAAGCATTAAGGGGCTCAGGTTCTGGTCGGCCTTCAACAGAAGACAGACGATAAGTCCGTGATCCATACTTGTGCGTGATGATATAAGGTCCGAGCCAATTAGGAGAAAATTTGCCTCGTTTACTCCGTTCCATATTGGTCACATGTTGGTTCTCTTTGAGGATGAGGTCTCCAATATTGAAATCTCGTTCTCTCAGAGTTTTATTATAGGCGCGTTTGATGCGATTTTGATAGACATGGAGATGATTGAGGGCAGCAAGACGACGTTCGTCAAGTAACTCAAGTTGAGCTAATCGATCTTGATGAAAGTCATTGTTAGAAAGAATGTCATGGAGTGAAATGCGAAGAGACAGGATCTGTACTTCGAGAGGTAAGACAGCGTCTGTTCTGTACACTAGAGCGAAAGGGGTAGCACCCGTAGAGGTTCGGATGCTAGTGCGGTAGGCCCACAAAGCGAAGGGAATATGAATGTGCCAATCCCTTCCAGTGTCGTTGACCACCTTCATGAGAATTTTAGTTAAGATTTTGTTAGAAGCCTCGGCCTGCCCATTTGCTTGTGGGTAGTAAGGCGAAGAAAAACTGAGTTTGATGCCAAATGAGTTGCAGAGTTTTTGGACGGTCTTATTTTTAAAGGACTTGCCATTGTTGGTGATGATTTTGTGAGGTACACCGAAATGACAGATGATGTGGGTGTTGATGAAGTCGACAATCTTGTCGGCTTTTGTGGAGATGAGAGGGATAGCTTCCACCCATTTAGTGAAATACTTGGTGGCAGTGATGATGGACTGATGACGAAGAGACGAATGAGGATTAATCTCATCGATGAGATCTAAGCCCCATTGTGAAAAAGGCCAGAAATCCTGAGCGACTTGTAAGGCGTGACTAGGGAGATGAAGCAAGTTAGCATGCTGCTGACACTTGATGCAACGCCGAACATAATCGCTACAGTCTTGATGAAGAGTGGGCCAATAATAACCCAGGTGAAGGATGTGCTTGGCAACCGAGTTACCACTGAAGTGTCCACCACAAATCCCATCATGGGCTTATTTAACAGCATGAGAAGCTTCAGTGGAGTTTAAACAGCGAAGAAGAAGGCCGTCAAAACCTCTTTTATAGAGAAGGCCCCCTAGCATGGTATAGCGAGCGGTGCGCTTGATGAAAGCCTGCCGTGCATTGCTAGAGAGGTTGGGAGGAATGAGAGAATGAGCCAAGTAGTCCTCAAGTTGCTTATACCATACATCTTGTGAACTAGAGTCTATGGTGTGGACGAGATTGATGTCAATGGAAATGTATGAAGGAAATGGCACACGATGTACCATGACATAAATTCTTGATGAGGATCATGATGAAGAAGGAATATGTGAGGTGAGGGAAGCCATGGTGTCAGCAAACTTATTCGTAGATCGAGGACAGTCTGCAATAAGTGATGGTCGAAAGATGCTAGAAGAGTGTCAACACGGTGCTTGTACCTTTTTAAAATTTTATTTTTACAAAGATATGAACCATTGATTTGATTGACGACAAGTTGTGAGTCACTGAAGATGTTAATGGACTTGATGTTTAAAGAAAGGGCAGTTTGAAGTCCCAAAATTAAGGCTTCGTATTCAGCCATATTATTGGTACATTCAAAGTCGAGTTTGAAAGACAAAGGCATGGGTTCACCTTCATGTGGAATGAGGATGACCCCCGCACCCCCACCGAGTTGACATTTAGAGCCATCGAAGAACATCATCATTTGGTAGAATGTGTCATCAGTCGAGAGAGTGGCGATAGATTCATCGGAAAACTCGCACTGAGAAGGTTGATTGTCAGGAAGAGGGGCATCCGCTAGTTGGTCAGCGATTGTTTGCCCTTTTATAGATTTTTGCTGGACAAATTCTAAGTCAAATTCAGCAAGAAGCATGAGCCAACGAGCCATACGCTGGTTTTGATATGGTTTAGAATGCATGTATTTAAGGGGATTAGTGTGAGTGACGACAAAGGTTTTGTGATTGAGAAGATAGTGACAAAGCTTGGTAGTGGCAAAGACTAATGCCAAACAGAGTTTCTCGGTATGAGTATACCGAGTTTCATAGTCGACAAGTGTTCGGCTTATGTAATAGTCCGCTTGCTCACGGTGTTGCTCGTCTCGATGCGTGATCATGGCACCTAATGAATGATTGGTTGCTGAGATGTAGAGGTAGAAGGGTTGGTCATCTTTTGGTGGAATAAGGACTGGTGGAGAAACCAAATAGCGTTTGAGGGCTTTAAAAGCCTCTTGGCAATCTTTATCCCATTTAAAGGAGATGTCCTTCTTGAGGAGGTGATGAAAGGGTTGGCAATGGTCAGAAAGCTACGAAATGAAACGACGGATGGATTGGAGCTTCCCTTGTAGACTGCAAAGTTGCTTGAGATTAGTTGGAGGTGGCATTTCGAGGATAGCACAGATTTTGGCAGGATCTATCTCGATGCCACGAAGAGAGACAATGAATCCCAGGAGCTTTCCGGAGAGGACACCAAAGACGCATTTCTTGGGGTTTAGATGGACATGGTACAGAAGAAGGCGAGAGAAGATGATCTTGAGGATAGTCAAATGGTCGCGATGAAGCCTAGACTTGCCAAGTAGGTCATCTACATAGTCCTCCATGATTTTATGGAGGAGATCGTGAAAGATGTAAGTCATGGCACGCTGATATGTGGCGCCTGCATTTTTCAGACCAAAAGGCATGACCTGATAGCAGAAAGTTTCCCATGGTGTAATGAAGATAGTTTTATGCTGATCTTTCGGTGCAATCAAGATTTGGTTATATCCTGAAAATCTGTCCATGAGTGATAACATTTCATGGCCAACCGTAAGATCAACAAGTTGGTCAATGTTTGGAAGAGGAAAGTCATCCTTGGGACAAGCTAGGTTAAGGTTGTGATAGTCCGTGCAGATCCGGATCCCCCCAGTCGCCTTGGTGACAGGAACGATGTTAGAGACCCACTGTGGATAATCAATGGGTTGGATGAAGGAGACAGAAAGAAGGCGCTGAAGCTCCTCTTTGACAAGAAGTGCAACACAAGGATGCATTTTGCGAAGCTTTTGCCTAACAGGCTTAGCCTCTGAGTTTGTGACAATGTTATGAGTGGCAATGTTAGGGTCGATGCCAGGCATGTCAGCGTAGGTCCAGGCAAAGGCTTTGCGATTGTTTGAGAGAAATGTGGTATAGTCGATCTGCTCCTGGGTGTCTAAAGACTGACCAATCTTTAAGACATGAGGAACATCAGAAGATGAAATGTTAATGTCAATGGTTGATTCATTTAACATAACCTGTGTTTTAGAGGGGAGGGAGCGCTGAATGAAAGAATCATCGGCACCCATATAGGTAAGAATGGCATCGTCGTCTATGCAGTGGACTATGTTGATGGTTGCCGATTCATCGCCTATCATGCTGGGATAAATGAGAGGGAGAGACTTGGAAACCCCGTTGAGCTGATAGGTTAGGGGTTCCAAGCGGATGGTGTTTATTCAAAAAAAAAACTAGGAGGGATGGAAACCACCGACTCCGTAGGTGAGGATGGAAGAATAGGCGAGTCTGGAAGAGATTGGTCGATGGTTGGTTCGGGGCAAAGGCTTGCGGAAGTCTCAGTGGGTTCTTGGAAACCCAGTCCATACTGTTTCTTGGCATTATCGTCATTGGGTGGTTCGATGGGCCGATGGGAACCTTGTTCGTAGCGCCCAAAGCCAAAACCCTTCCATGCACACTTATAAAGGTAGGTATGTGCAAAGGTGGGGTTGCCAAGAAAGGAGAAATCGGATGTGAATATTTGAGGTGAGGAGGAAGGATTTGATTCAATAGGAGCTTGATCCAGCCCCCCATAGATGAGATTGGTTCGAAGGCTAGGAGGACCATAAGGATTGACCATTCTGATTCGACAGTCATAGCTTGGGTTTTGATGAAGTTGTCCATACTCTTAAGGAGTCTGGAATATGTCTAGAGTAAGTAGGCGATATTCCCCCAGTGAAAGTCTTTGGAAGATATCGTCCATGGGGTCCTTGGTTGTTAATTGAGAAGATGATGTGGTGGCAACCGCTGTTTGTGTACTAGTTGACGCTTCTGCGGATGGAGACGATGTTTGGGTTGATGCCTTGAGAGGGATAAGAACGTCGTTGGGTCGATAGGTTATGTTACAAGTCTTAAAAGGGGATGGGTCAGCAGGAATGACATGGACTTGTTTGTCGTGTTCAAATTTGACACAACGGTGAAGTGTTGAAGGGACGCAAGCCATGGCATAGATCCAGGGTCGTCCTAATAGCATGTTATAGTGGAATTCTCCCTCAATGATGTAGAAGAGCTCTGAGATTGTGCGTGGACCAACACGGATATGGAGGATAACAGTGCCAATAGTGTTAGCGGTGGTGTCATTAAAGGATCTAAGGATTACGTCAGTTTTTAATACGCAATTCTTGGGAAGAGCCAATTGATCAAAGGCGTGGGTGGAAATGATATTAATGTTGGCACCCCCGTCGATCATAACTCATTTAATATGGGTTTGATCAACGTAGGCTGTGATGAAAAGAGCAGCATCCTGATCTTCCAAGGTAGAGGTAGGAATTTCAGAATCACTGAAAGTGATAGAGGCGACGGGGGATAAAGAATGGACTAGGGCAGCTAGTGGTTGAGGGTCTTCAGGTTGGACTTCCGCTGCCTGTAGGGCTTTGATTAGAGCCTGGCGATGTTGGGGGGAGCTTTGGATAAGGTCATATAAGGTCATCTTCACAGGCGTTTGGTGAAGTTGTTTTATCATAGAGTCTTTGATTGCCTCTGAAGAAGGGGGTTGAGATGCACCTAAGATGGAAATCTTGGGTTTTGGTGGTTGAGGTGACTGGACAAAATGATAGGTCCAAGGAATAGCAGCTTTTTCTTTCGCCTTGTCCTTTTGTGACCTAGTGGTTATATGGATAGCATTGATTTCAAAGATAGGAGGTGAAGAAGGGGTCATGGCCTGCTGGTGAGATGTTGATGTGGTTGAAGAGGTTGGATGGGAAGGTGTCGAGGGTCGGTCAAGAGTGTCCTCAAGGAGAAGAGTGTCTTTCTCCATATAGCGGCGAACGACTGCCTTGAGGGCACAACAAGTCTCAGTATCGTGTCCTGGTGTACGATGGTATAAACAAATCTTCGTATCATCGAACCAAGAAGGTTTTGACCCGAGGGGTTGGAATTGTTTGATAGAAGGAAGGGTAATGCTAGAAGTCTGCAAAAGTTGGCATAATATCAAAGCATATGAACCTACTAAGGGGTCCGTGCCTGTTGATGCATGACGTGCTGGTGACTTTTGCTTGGGGGATGTTGAAGAAGGTTTTCGTACCACCTTTTGGGTTGGTGGTGCGGCCACATGTGAAGATGGCACTTTCTTTGTGAGAGGTGCCAAATTTTTGAGAGGGGGTTGACTTGTGGTTGGCAAAGGAAGTAATGGAGGTAATTTGTTTTGGTTAAGGGTCGGAGTAGGAAGCACGCCGATTAGGGTAGAAGGATGAGGGCCTAAAATGGAAGGTAATGTTGACGGTAGAGGAGGGGTTCGTTTCTACATTCTGGCAGTCTTCTTTGACTTGGTTGGAAGACTACTTTTGGTCGAGGTCTGGTCTAAGTCCACCTTCACTTGCAGGTGAGTGAGGGTAGAGACAGGGCAAATGCCGAGTGACTTGATCAGTTTAGATGAGGTGGATTTAGGTTTAGAAGAAGAAGTCTGGTCTTTGTTGAGAGTCTTGGGAGATTCTACTTTGGGAGGATTGGCAGCATGAGACGAGAGGGCACGGGAATGTTGAAGAACTTTAAGACGCTCCCACAATCCTTGATGCTCCACTTTCCTTGAAGGGAGAAGTTCGATTTTCTCCACTAGTCGAAAAAATGGTTGAGAGGATGTTGGATGAGGTTTGGGTCCTTGAGAAGACGTGTTAGGTGTGGCAGTAGTTTCAGACCCAAGGTGTGTGGAGTTATAACTAGATTGTCATTGATCGAAGAAGATGGAGAGTCAGGTTCTTCTCTTGGTGGAGAAGGAACTGAAGAATGTGACTCCTCAAGCGGGTAAAGGGCAGGGATTATGGTGCCCTCCACTTGCGGTCGAGGAGTAGGTAAGGTCAGGTCCTCCATAGGTAGAAGAAAGGAGGATGGTGAGACCAGTGGTGCCGGTAAGGTTGAGGCGTCCTCCAAGATGAGAGAAGTTGACGGAGAACTAACCAGAGAAAGAGGTTCATCCACACGTGATGGACTGGTAGATGGACTAACCTCTTGAGGTTGGTCGGGGATGAAGGGCGAGACCGTATTGACTGTTTGAATGTCGTGTTCATGAATGTTGTCAATCAAGGTCTGGACATTATTTTGAGTCGGTGGATGATTGGGGAATGGTTGCTTGAAGATGTCGATGCCCTGATTAGGAGGTGCATTGGGATTATCTAGAACGAGGTCACCCTTTTCAAGCATGTCTTGGATTATGTTTTTAAAGGTTTTGCAGTTTCCCGTGTCATGACCTTTGACACGGTGGTAATTGTAGAAGTCATTTTCCCTATACCATGCAGGGATGGCACGTGAGGGATCAAATTATGGCGGTGGTCAAATTTGGGGGAGGTTGAGAATCTCCTGTTTGACAAGTTTTTCCAGTATAGACGCGTAAGATTCTCCAAGAGGAGTATATTGTCATTGTACGTATCTCTGCTGGAATTGACGGGTGGCGCTCTGAGATGTGGATGGCTCAGGTTGATTTGTTGAACAGGACGAAGGTCTAACGACTACAGCGTTAGCTGAAGCTTTAGACTTAGGATTGGATGATGAAGGTTTAGAAGAAGAGGAGTCATTGGTCTTAGAGTTGTGATTCTTGCTCTGCAACTTGACTTTATTCTCCTCGATGGCACGTAATTCAAGTTTACGGGCCATCGTGAAGGCTTTGTCGAAGGTGCGAAAAGTCTAAACCCGTAATGTGGAAGAAATATGTTTGGCGCAGGCTCGGGAGAAAAGTTCAATAAGTTCAGGTTGAGGTAAGGAAAAGGAGAGTTGATTGATGAGGCCTCTCCAGCGAGCAACAAAGTCAGCTATAGATTCGTCTTCGAATTGGCGGATAGTATAGAGGTCCATGATCGAGACCTTCTTGGTGATGTTAATGGAGAAGTGATCAAGAAAGAGCTGGGCCAGCTGTGTAAATGTGAAGAGGGAATGGCTAGCAATAGAGCTATACCAGTCAAGCGCAGTGCCAAAAAGGGACATAAGAAATGTGTGCAAGAGCAATGCATTGTCATGGGCAATAAGGTAACAGGCATGTCTGAATGCCCGTAAGTGCTGTTGTGGGTCTTCCTTGCTTTGAAAGCGAGAAAATTTGGGAAGCTCCCACTGGTTGGGGTATGGTCTAATCGAAACGGAAGGATGAATGGGCTCATTGCAAATTTTCTCATATGAGAGAGCATTGCATGAGCCAAAAACGGAGGTCTCTAGGCTAGACATCTTGTCCATCAGCATTTTGATGATATCTGCTGACGAATTGATGGGTGGAGCGCCTCCTAGATTATTGGGAGGGGCATATGACGTGGTTGGTTGCGTAGACACAACATATGGGTAGCCGGTTATTGGAGTGAAAGTTGGAGCCAAGGGCACTTGTGTTATGGGGTTGGTAGGCACAAGTTGGATAGGGGCCGTCAAGGATGGTTGAGGAGTAGCCACGCTTGTTGACGGGTAAACAATTACTCTTGTGTTGATAGGTGCAAGAGTAGGGGGGATAGAGACTAGTAGGTTTTGGAAAGGTGTGGGGTTTGGTTGAGTATTTTGAGGTTGAGGGAGTACCGGAACCCCCATGGAGGTAGGTTTAGATGGAGTGGCTACGTTTTGAAGGTAAGACACGGTTGGGTTATTGGTGGAGGTGTTGACTTGATTGTCTAGTGGCTGAATTGTAGGTGTTGTTGATGTGATTCTTGTCTCGACTAAGGAAGTTGGCATTCCATAGATTGGGTTGCCTAGGGAGTCTCGCATTTGGCTATGCACGAGATAGTGCTGCAAGGCTTTGACGTTAAGGTCCAATAATCGTGCGAAATCTTGGTCCCCTTCTGGGACAATAGGAGTCTGAGGCGAGGTTGGGCGAGTAGGAGTTCTTTTAGTCTCCGAGTGGAACTCCATTATAGGACTGGTTATAGATGGTGAAGGTGGAAGTGGTTGTTGACTAGCGTGGTCAAGAAGGGCCTTGGTTTGACTGCGTGTCAAAACCATTCAAGGCAAGAAAGGGTCAGGTTTCAAAAAACTGTGTTTTTTCAGTCTCAGAAAACTAGAATGAATGTTTAGACAGCAAGAAAGTTGGATTTTAAGCTTGTTGTTTTTGGAAAAAAGAAATTGGACAGTGACCGACGTCGGTATAAAAATTGATGTCGGTGAAGAAAACTGTCGATGTCGGTCAGATAACCGATGCCGGTGTAGAAAAGTTGTCGACGTCGGTTACAGAACTGATGTCGATTACTATGTTTTCCAGAAACTCAGAAAAAAGTTTTTGGAAATGAAGAAGACGTCCTTACCAGCTCAAAAAAAATAGATAAAAACAGAAAATAAGATGAGGACAGGCAGATCCTAGCGTTAAATCCCTAGAAACAATTTTATTAGGATCGTGTGGCTTATGCCTTAATGTGATGTTTGAGGAGGTTGGCTGTTATAAGGGTCCTAGAATAGGTAATCTAAAGATGGTTTCAGGTATGTTTAGGCGCTCAAAAGTCTGTGTTAGGTTTCGTACATGGCCTGGTGCTAAGGAACAAGCTCCCCTCACTTCACGATTCCAGTGGTTAGCTAGTTTCGCTTAGCCAAAATATACTTTCCCTATAGATTAAACTCTGCCAGAGAACAGAGTGGGCTTTCCCCTTGGTGGTGAAATCCAAGTAGGATCGTCAGGATGGGTAAGGTATCCGCTGGGTGATGAAATCCCAGTCAGGCCTTGTCTCAAGTGAGTTTGATGTTTAATTTAGTGCACGTGGTCTAGTTGTGTAACATCAAGTGATCTACGATTTATTCAATATGCGGTTTACTAATTACTAAGTGTGGACTAAGAAATGCAAGAAAGCAGGAAATGGAATGCAGTATATTTTAAAGCCCCAAATCGAAATGTTAAGTTGGAATGAAAACAAGTTTGAGAAAGGGTTGAAGAAAATGATTTTTTTTACTAGTCTAGAAATGCAAGAAAAGAAAGAAAAAGTTCTTTTTATTCTTGCTTATGATGTTTTTTAGAAAAGAAGAAGAGGTGAAGAGGGAGAAACCTAATGCACCTAAATGAACAAAGAAGGAAAGGAACAAAAGGAAGGCCCTAAGGGTTCCACCGGGCGTGCCAGAATGTTTCTATGCAATTTCGCTTTCACATTCAAAGAGAGAAAATGAGAAACTTAAGAAATGGTCAAGGCTTGTATGTACCTGGTATAGTCTACGCACCGTAATCCAGACATTGTGAGAACTCCTCTTTTGCTATGGAGGAATGACACCTAAAAGAGATAAACACTAAAACACGAAGAACGTTAATTGATAAGAGGGTGGATTGCCAAGCAAAAGCTTGGTCTTAGAAGCGCTAAGGCTTTTTGGAGGATGACAATCCACTGTTTAAGACAAAATATGACAGAGACAGAAAAGAGAAATAATGAAAGATGTGAAAAGAAAGAACCAAAAGCAAATGCATACCTGATAAGCTGCAATCTGCTAAACACAGTCGCCGATGTCGGTGATATTGCCGGCGTCGGTCAGGGAGGTCACCGACGACGGTTAGACTGCCGACGTCGGTAGGGGAAGTGGACGAGGTCAGTCAGGGCAATTGGCCAGGGATGAGTTACAGGGCTGATTTCTGGTCTGCAGAATGGATTTGGTCTCGTCTGAGGGTCTAAGAGTCTATGAGGGATTCAGAGGGACTGTTTGGGATCTAAGGGACTGAAAATCTTGTCAGGAAAAGGAGTGAGAAGCAGGAAAAAGACCTTTCGGCCTTTTCGTAAAGCAATTTAGTCAAGTTGATTAGATGGGTCTTAAGATGGTCTGTGGGTCTTTGATAACTTGTGCTGAGTTGATTGGATAGAGGGTGTTGCCTAAAGAGAGACTAAGGGAGTGTCAGAGGCAAAGAAAAGGGAATAAGGGGTGAGAGAAGGCTTTTCAGCCTCTCCGAGAAGAACAGGGAAGGTTGGGTCAAGGATGTTTGGAATAGTCAGTAGACAGAATACTAATATATTTGAAATGATATTAGAATGAAAACAGTACAAATACTTAGCTGTGATATGAATTGGCAAAGGTGCAGAAGCTGTGTTTCGGTTGTCGCTGGTGATGGTGATATCGTGCAATCCCTGTGCAGAATGTCTGATGCAAGACCTCAGTGCCTAGAAAGTGCTACCAAGAATGCTGATCCCTGCAAGAACACCAAGAAGCCCAGAACACTGAAAAGCAAAAGCACGAGAACTTTGTTTCGCTGGAAGAAGATTTGAGAGTCGTGATTAGCTTCAGAGATTAGCCGATTTGTGATTGGGATCCGTAAAAGGGTCAGAAAATTTGGTTAATTATAACCAACATCGGCGATTCCGCCGGCGTCGACCGACATTTGACCGACGTCGGCGGGTGCAGAACGGAAAAAAGAGCCACCAAGCCCATTTTTCATCCGCCAAGTGCACTATCCGTTGGAGAATGTCAAAGGTTAGGCTAAATACGCACGAGAGTTGGTTAGGCGGTTAGAAAGAAGTAAGAATAGGTCTTGGGTGAGTCATAGGGTGGGAAATAGTCCAAGGCGAGGTGTCCTAGGCGAGGTGTCATGGGTGATGTGTCCAAGGAGGGGGGTTAATTCAAAATATGTTTATTATTTTAAATTAGTAATTGCATGTTTTAAGAATGGGTTAGGAATGGACCAAGGGGGAAGGTGACCAAGGGTTAGACACTATTTCGGTGTCTACACTTATGATAGGGCTAGTCGGTGTTTCCTTGTCAAGGTTTTGAAGGAATTTGGATTTTGTAAAAACTAGTGTGACTAGGTTTTTAGCTGCATTTATGGGGCCAAGTTCTCTATCTTAGTAAACATCAGCCTTGTAGGGTTCTTTGAAGCCATTAAAGGCCTCCAGTAGGGGGATCCATTATCCCCATTTCTAATAGTTCTAATCATTGAATCCTTGGGCAAAGCCATCAAGGGGGAAACGCCTTCCATGGAACTTCTAGGGATCAAGGTGGTGGATGGTTTGGAAAGCCTCACACATCATTACTTTGGTGATGATACTTTTGTTTTTTGTCATGCCTTAGTTCAACAAGCTAGCAGTTTCAAAAAGATTATACTTGATTATGAGGAAGCTTCGTGCCAATTAGTGAATGAGTGTAAGTCAAATATTTTCTTCCTCAATTACAATCCCCAATCTTAGAGAGCCATTGCTAATAGCATGGGCTTAAAAATTGGTAAGTTGTCGAGTAAGTATTTTTGGGTGCTCTTATTCACAAGCGTTGCTAAGGATTCATTATGGGATGGTTTTATTGGTTCTTTCAAAGTGAGTTTGTCTTATTGGAAGGGCATGTCAAGATCCTACTCCTTAAGAGTATACTTGATTACCTTTGTATAAGCAACTAAACACGAAATTAAATTGGAAGTAATATGTAACTAGAATTCAAAAACAACATAGAATATGAGAGACAAAACAAACTTGTATTAACACTCTTCCATAAAGAAATACAATGAGGAAATCTCACTCTTCCCACACCTCTTGGGCGTACAGTAATTCTCCCTCAAGAGTTCTCTCTCTCAATTACAAACCAACTCAAACACAGAGTTGTTCCCTCCACCAGTCAATAACAATACTACCAGTACACCAAGTACTCAAAGTACTCCAAGTAGATCTCCCTGATCTTGCTCCTTGTTCTGTTGCAGATCTCCTTGATCTTACTACCCCACAGATCTCCTTTGACCTTGCACACACACACACCTACAGATCTAACTGATCTTACTTACCATGTATATCTCCCCTGATCTTGCACAACCTGTAGATCAACCTGGTCTTGCACACCTGCAAACCTTCTAGATCTTACACTTGGAAGAACCCTTGTCCTTGCCTTTGCAAGTCCTTATGATCCTTCAATTACAATATAGCCCCATGGGTCTCTTAAATAGATCCCAAACCAAACAATAATTAGAAACGCAGACTCAAGACTAAAATTAGTCTTTACATGCAAATTGTCCGTCTAAAATTAGACTAGTTCTGAAACGCACAGACGACCGATGTCGATCGCTGTCTGTATGGAGATGATCGACGTTGATTCCTGTCTGATCTATGCCAGTCGATGCCTAATCGATGTCAGTTGCTCTATACACTGGATATGATCGACGTCGATTGGCTTGAACGACGTTGGTTATTGTAACACTCAACAACCTCCTCCATTTGCATACCTGTGAAGCTTTTAGCTCCACAACCTAACAATCTCCCACTTGGAGATAAACAGGTGCACCTGTACCTGTACATCATCTAATTTTGTTTCCTG
The DNA here is from genome assembly GCA_037957365.1 of Torreya grandis. Taxonomy (NCBI): domain Eukaryota; kingdom Viridiplantae; phylum Streptophyta; class Pinopsida; order Cupressales; family Taxaceae; genus Torreya; species Torreya grandis. The sequence goes on along the minus strand of JARHVA010001687.1, from coordinate 872,512 downwards.
GCTTGTATCCCTCTTCAAGTTCAATCTTGAAGACCAACCACCACATATCCTGTGGTGCTTCTCCTGTCATCCAAGTAACCTGCCATATCTGAATCTACATACCCATGTAGAGAAGTGCTTGACCCTGCATAGCATAAATACATGCTGATGGTCCCTCTCAGATACCTGAGAATTCACTGAACTGCGTTCCATTGCTTCTTTCCTGGATTGGCTATTAACTTGTTGACAACTCCCACTGCTTGGGTAATATCAGGTCTAGTACACATGTACTCAACCTCATCATATGATTCAGGACATTATTCTATGAACTGTCCAACCATAGGTGTGCTAACCGGTTTTGCATCCTGCATATTGAACCTCTCCACTACCTTATTCACATAATCATCTGGAGACAAAATCAACCTGTGACTTTTCCTGTCTCTAGAAATACTCATGCCAAGGATTTTTGCTCCTCCTAAATCCTTCCTAGCACATGTCTGAGCTACTTTTACCTTTAACTTAGCAAATCCCTACATGTGTGACCCTGCAACAAGCATATACACTACATACAGTAACAGGATAATGTTGCGACCATTATCCAACCTAATAAAATAAACACAATGGTTACATTGACATTGACTAAAGCCATGCTTTGTCATACACCTGTCAAACCTTAAACACCATTGCCTGGAGCCTGCTCAAGACCATATAACTTGGCCTTCTGTCTCACCTGTCCATTCTCTCCTTTCTTTAACCTGGGAATCCATTCATCTTTCAGTGCTTTCATCCCGACCGGCAACTCTACCAAATCTCCCATTTGGTTCTCTTCCAAAGAATCAATTTTCTCATTCATGCCATGCTCCCACTGTTTCCTAGATTCTACCTGCATTGCCTCTTCAAAACTTCCTGGTTCTTGACCATCAGTGAGCAACAAGTAGTATAAAGAAGGGAAATAATGAATTTGAGGCTTACTTACCCTTTTAGTCCTCTTCATGGGTGTTTGAGACTCCTTAACAACTTGTTGTCTACCCAAAATCCATTTTAACAGTGATCGATCTCGGTCACCTCTGGCCGACCTCGGTCTGCACCCGATCGATGTCGATTCCTCCTGATCACCAACGTCATTTCCTTGATCGACGTTGGTGTCCACCTGCCCGACATCACTGACTTCAGTCTGCACATGACCGATGTCAGTTCCTGCCTGTTCGACATCGATTCTCCCCTGACCGACGTCGGTAACTGTGTTTTCCTATGAGTGATGACTTTTACCTACGAGCTCACTTTGGATCATAACCTTGTCCAAACTACCCTGCTCAGAATTATTCAGCCCCTTGAGCTGATCTCTGTCCATCATCTTCTCCTTGAAAACCAAGGCTTTCCAGTTCTTAAGTTTGTCAAAAACATCAAATTTCCTCTTAAGCACATGCATTCCCTTCTCACTCATGTGACCAAGCCTACAGAGCCACATCTTTGCATCTACATCTAAAGTAGATAAAACAAAAGAAGAATCAGTAATACAAGTAGATAGATAAAGAGTACCTACTTTCTTACCACATGCTAATTCAAGTGCACCCTTGGAAACTTTCTAAGATTTTGCTGTGAGAGTTAATGTGCAACCCTCATCACCCAACTTTCCTACAGAAATTAGACTCCTCTTCAAGACTGGGACATGCATGACATCCTTCAACACCCATGTGTTGCCCGTCTGCAATTTCAGCCGCACTTCCCCTTTGCCAACAATTTGACAAGGCTCACCAACCCCTAAATAAATCTTTCCAAAGTCTCCATGGACATAATCATGAAAAAATACTCTATTTGGGGTTGCATGGAAAGAGGCAACAAAATCTAAAACCCAAGATTCTACTTTATCCAAGAAACATATAAGAGCATCATGTGCAACAATACCTGCATCATTTGCTTCTTTATTTCCTTCATGCTGATCTTCTACCAACCAACAATTTTTTTTTACCTGCCCCTTCTTTTCACAATTCCATAATTGATTATTCTTGCCATTGAATTTCTCCATTCTTAGCTTACTTTCTTTTGCCATTGCTTTACTCCCACTCAATCAGAAACCCCTGAGAGTGACCTGTAATCAACAAACACTTAACACACTCTGAACCAAGGTGTTAGTGAACCAAGCTCTGATGAACCTGCAACCTGCTCTGATACCAATTGTCAGGATCCTACTCCTTAAGAGTATACTTGATTACCTTTGTATAAGCAACTAAACACAGAATTAAACCAGAAGTAATATGTAACTAGAATTCAGAAACATCACAGAATATGAGAGATAATACAAACTTGTATTAACACTCTTCTAGAAGGAAATACAATGAAGAAATCTCACTCTTCCCACACCTCTTGGGCATACAGTAATTCTCCCTCAAGAGTTCTCTCTCTCAATTACAAACCAACTCAAACACATAGTTTTTTCCTCCACCAGTCAGTAACAATATTGCTAGTACACCAAGTACTCAAAGTAATCCAAGTAGATCTCCCTGATCTTGCTCCTTGTTGTGTTGCAGATCTCCTTGATCTTGCTACCCCACATATCTCCTTTGACCTTGCACGCACACACACCTACAAATCTAACTGATCTTACTTACCATGTAGATCTCCTCTGATCTTGCACAACCTGCAGATCAACCTGGTCTTGCACACCTGCAAACCTTCTAGATCTTACACTTGGAAGAACCCTTGTCCTTGCCTTTGTAACTCCTTATGATCCTTCAATTACAATACAACCCCATGGGTCTCTTAAATAGATCCCAAACCAAAATATAATTAGAAACGTAGACTCAAGACTAAAATTAGTCTTTACATGCAAACTAATTGTCTGTCTAAAATTAGACCAGTTCTAGAATGCACAGACGATCGACATCGATCACTATCTGTCTGGAGATGACCGACGTCGGTTCCTATCTGACCGATGCCGGCCGACGCCTAACCGATGTCGGTTGCTCTGTACACTGGATATGACTGACGTCGGGTTGCCTGACCGACGTCGGTTACTGTAACACTCAGCAACCTCCTCTATTTGCATACCTGTGAAGCTTTTAGCTCCACAACCTAACAGGGCAAGTAGCTCACTTTGTCTAGCCACCTAACACTCATTTGATTGATGCTTAGTGCTCTCTTGACATATATGTTCTCAGTGCAACATCAGCCTATCAAGGTGCTCTAGAGTTTGAATAAAATCATGAAAGACTTCCTTTGGCATGGGGTGGAGGACAAGTGGAAAATTCCTCTTGTCAAATGGGAAATAATTTATCTTCCTAAAAAGGTAGCCGTTTCTGGTGTCAAAAACTTGATCTTTCATAATTTTGCTCTTGGAGCTAAGCTTGTCTAGGAAATGCTCTCTCACCCATATTCAATGTGGAGCAAGATTTTGAGTTTCAAAACTTTGGTGAAATGAATCCTCTGAGCATTGTCTCAGTCGTTTATCCTCCCAAAGGCTTACATTTCTTGAGGGTAGATGCAAGATAATGGGGGACAAATAGGGGGCATAAAGCGACACTTTTTTTTTTAAATAACAATAGTTGAACTTGGAGAGAATGTTAGAGACACTTTGAAAAAGAATTTGACAATGACATAAAAACATGAATTGTGGCATTTTGAATGTAGTTTTTAAATATATAATTTTTTCCAATATCCAGATGATAGAAGTGTAAGAAATAGATAAATTTATGACAATAAGTTGGTCATTTTTTGTAAAAAGATAAGGAGAGTTGATGTGTATGAACACACTTTTTTTGAGTCAACGATTGAATTTTTGTATGAAATTTCATATATAGATAGGTGAAATGTCAAAGATTGTTGAGAATATTTTTTATTAATTTTTTATTATATATAATTTTTAAATAATTTTATAAGTCAAGATCGTTGAAAATTTGAAACTGCCAGTGTACGAACACAAATTTTTGACCTTAACTTTATGAAAATCATTTTTTTTAAAGCATAGTTGACAATGTGTAGATTGTTGAGATATAAGTTTTATAAGCATTTGATTAATATTCAAAAAATTATAAGGAAATTTTTGACGATATGTATATAAACTATAATGAGGTATGTTACGTAGAAATTTAATGATAATTATAAATAATATTCTAACATTTAAAAAATATATATATTTAAAAACTACGCTTTCTGCTCTACAAACCCATATGATTTTTTTAAAATAATAAAAATTTCCTGATCAAACGTGTCGATAAAAAGGAAAAAAACCCTAAATTTCTTATAAATTCCCTTGGTTGTTCCATGACAGAGTTTGGTCAGATTCAGGACCTCCCAGGCCTAAGATCGAGGCAAAATTGGAGGAAAAGCATGAAAAACAAATTTTAAATATTAAAAGAGCTTATGCCCTTTGCACAACCACCAATGGACCAATAAATGCATTTTTTTGTTGGTCCGTGGATCCCAAAGGGCATGTATGCTTTTGAAAGCACACACGCCCTTTGTGATTCATGAATTCCTTTTGCATCTCCCATGAAAATGAGTCATTTGTTTTCTTCTTTCCAAATTATGAACTGGTTTTTTTTGTTGCAACTATGCGAATTTGGTGAATTGTTCATTTATTTTGTTTGAATCGCTAAGAATTCTTCAATTTTAAATCTACAATTGTATTATTTTGGAAAACATAAATAATGGGATCAAGAATTCATCGCAGAAGATCAATCAAAGAGCTAACAAATGAGGAAATTGAAGAGAAAAAGAAAGAAAAAGATAAGCAAAGAGGAGAGCATCCATAAGGTCTTCTAGGCAAGGTGAAGGTTCTTCTTCTACACCAGGTAATACTTCTAATAAAAATAACATGCCCAATTCTTTAGAATTTTAGTTTACATATGTCTTCAAATGAGATAAGAGATTCGAGTCAATCTTTGTTGCAAGATGAAATTCAAAATGTAAAACATGTAAGTAATGAACTTATAATGAATGATGAAAGATATGGACTTGAATTTTTTGCTAAAATGGAGGCCTTTGATCAAGGATCATATCTCTTGGACAGTTAACAATGGCAAGTAGGTAGCATTTTGGGAAGATTCATGGAATGGCCACAGACCTCTGGTGGATTATCTGAACCTTGACTATGCATGTCGATTTCTCTTAAATGTTTAAGGTTTGAAAGTCTTTAACCACCTAAAGCAAAATTCTTTGCATGGTTTGGTTTCTTGGAAGTGGAAGAAATTGAATGAGTTTCCCATACTGGTTGATCAGTGTGAGAGTTTGGCCTCAATTCTCTCCAAGCGCTGATTTTTTCTCAATTCTAAGGCAAATGCATTGCATTGGATTAGGGCCAAATCCAATTATTATTTGGTCAATTTGGGGTATCAATTGGTAGAAACAACAACTCACATAGTGGGTTGGACAATCTTTTTTGTTGGAACAAGGGGACCTCCCTAAAGTGGGAACTTTTGCTTGGCTTGCAGTCTAAATCCAAGTTCTTACTTAGGACCATCTCTGTAAAATTAGTTATGGAGTCATCCTGATGTTACATGTGCAAAGTGGTAGAGGACACAACAGATCATTAATTTTTTCTTGTCATTACATAGAATTATGTTGGGATTGGCTATGTGGTAAGCTCGACTTGTCCTAGGTGAGACCCCCTCGCTTATGTAGTGTTTATCTTCTTGGCTTGTTAGAACTCTCCCAAGGACACTTTTTTTGGGCTTTGGAAGGCTAGCCCGGCAATCCTGATTTAGTCAATTTGGAAGGAAAGGAACTAGAGGATTTTTGTTGACAAGGTGAACTCTCTCTCTACATGTTATCCTAAAAAACACAGAGGTCTTTATCTCAGAATTCGTTAATGCTTATGCTCATATGCATAAAGTTAGTTTGTCAACTTGGGATTTTAAAATCAAAGTTAAGTGGAACCTATTGTTGGTTCCCTTTGTTAATGGGTTTATGGTATTAGCGTCTCCTCCTAGGAGGGAGGATCATGGGGATTGGATCCCTTAGCCTCAATGTTGGTTCAAAGTGAATTTTGATGGTGCCTCCCAAAGCAACCTAGGGGCCTCGAGAGTGGGTTGTATAATAAAGGACTATTGTGGCTCTCTTATCAAAGCAACTTATCTTGATTTAGGCACGCAACCAAGGGAGGTGTTATTCTATAACAATTAACACATTTGCTACCAAACATCTTCTCTCAATATGCATAGTAGTGAGTTCAATAATGCTTTAGACATAGATTTGCACATAAATGTGTTATTTTATTTTTACATTAATGAGCCCTTCAAAATAACATTAGCCTAACTAGATGATTTCCAATAAGACAATCCTAATCTAGTAAAAACCTAGGACCCAATGCCCCATTCAACTGGGATAACCTATATATATGCTCCTCAGAATCAGGCTCAGATGTAGTTTTTCAATTGAATGATTGATTGTCTCCTCCAAGAGATGCCATCTCCAAAGAATTGGCTAACTAATCCAAGCAAGGGATAAAACTATCATGACTCAATAAGATTTTATAAGCTCTAGACATGTAACACTAGAACCTCAATCGTTTGCTAGATTATGAAATCTTATCATTAAATTCCATCCTTAGGTGTTAGCGAGAGAGATCTAATTAATTAATGCCAATTTTAGAAATAAGGCAAACACATATGGTTTAGGGTTATCTAATTTTTGGGAGTGATTCGATGACATTCGTTAAGAGGTGACATTGGAAAGGCATGCTCATAAGTGACAAGAAGTTGATCTTGAAATTTCACGACAAACAGAGAAACTTCCCCAAAAAAAAATTTGTACTCTCCTAACAATGTATATACTATTTTGAAAGCTCTAAAAAAATGTAATATGTCGAAAACAACTTGACGACTTTGTTTTCTTGGTCATGTTCTTCAAAAACCTTACTAAATTCCATGTTCTTTTGCTCCCATTACTTGCAAACGGATTTTTATTTTTCTTGTTCCAATTGGGCAGCAATATCTAAAAACTTATGGAAAATAAATTATGGTTTGAGGCTTACGTTAAACCAAAGAATAGTCGAACTATCTTGATATCTGCGAAGGCCCTAGACACTAACAATATTGAAACTAACAAACCTCAATAATTGGAATAACTCCAATAACATGCAAACAAATGTCTTGGTGTGTGTAAACTTGCGTGATTTAATGAATGCTCTAATGGTTGATTAAATTTATTTTAGAATGTTTGAAAATGCTCAACAATTTCTCTATAAAGTGGTCATTGCACTTGATTATATATTGAGAAATGAATTAAAATGCGGTATATTCATTAAAATTTTGAATTTAAATTAGAACCTTATTAATCCTTGAATTGAAATGATTGCCCTTTTGATGCCTAAAGCAACATCTAACAATTAAAAAAGTGAAAAACACGGGACAAAGGTCATATGGGTAAGAGTTAGACAAAACTATGTCAATGAGCCTAGGAACATCCCAATGATCGATGTAATATAAAGTGTTGGGAACACTGCATACAATGTTATAGAGCATTGAGAACGCTTTGACATAAAATATCAAATAATCAAAAATAGAGAAGAGTGAGAAAATGATATATAAAAAGTACTGGAAAAAATAATTGAAACCATCAAAAATCAATAAATGCATATATAACGTCATCCTAAAATCATATAATTCAACAACTAGTAAATACAGTATCTACACTAAAAACTTTATAACAGCTTCATTTTCATATTCTACTCCATTAAAGCTAAAAAGCCAGCTTTCTTGGAAGATTAAGAGAAGGGAGAATAATTTTTTTTGGGCGAAGGGGATAAGACTATGGTTTCATTCACATGGAATACGACCCATTTACCAATTCACAAGGTTTGGCATCTCTGCACCTTATACTTTTTGACCTTAAGCCATGCCTTTTGCCTGTACATCCTACTGTAGGGGGTAACATCTTATCTATTTCCTTTACTTAAAGATAAAAAGAAGCATACGTTTCTTTTCTCTTTAATGAAAAGAGATAATCAATTCATTAAATCAGCTGAATTTAACAGCATTAATCAAAATTCCTAAAGTAAAATTACAATACACAGTTCGCAGAAAAATGCCCAATTTGTTCATTGGAAGTATGAAGCTTCCAGATGAAATAAGTGTCAATCGACGTCATGAAGATTCCTTATGTCTATGGCTCTGTCGTCAAACTTTCCATTGCAGCTAAATGTTTTATCATGTAGACAAATATGCCATTATATGTCTACGTCTGTCACTGCCACTACTGCATATCATTGATCTTCACGCTCAGTAGAGACATTAGAAATTGTTAGAGAGTTCAAAAATATCTAATCACAAGCGTTTTTAAAATTATAATATTATGGAATTTTACTTATTGAAATAGAGATTTTTTCTCTTACAATCTAACGATAATTCAGATATCAAATTATTTAAAAATAAAAATGTAGGTTAAAATGGTTGTAGATGTGGACGAAATGTTAAGTTATTTAAAGAAACAAAATTGTAAGTTAAAATAGATGTATGAAGAATTAAATATAAGGAAGAACACATGGATGCAATGGAATAAGAATAGATGAATAAGTTGAACATTAACACGTTAAGTATCCAAATAGTAATAAAAAAAAAGATGTGTCAAAGAAAAATTTAAAATAGTCATATGAACAAAACAATTTAGGTGGAAGAAACAATATTATGTCAAATAATTTAATTTTATATATGATCATGATAAAAAACTCTGTATAGGAGTAGAAATCAAGTGGAAGGTGAAAATGTTACTGGTTCAACTAAGAACTAGCTCAAAGCATCTACAAGGAAACAATTTTGAAATAAATAAGTAAAATATTTTAATAACATCCGTGAGACCAAGCAATGTTTAGGGCCGAGAGCAATAACAAGTGTTTTGTGTGAAAATTGTTGCCGGACTCGAGAGTTGTCCTACTAATTTTACAAAATGTTTATTCCTTTTTTGATGTTGAATCTTTTATTACGAATCTTGATCAAAAGATTTGTTGTTTTATCTAGTCTCACCTTCACAAATAAAGGCAACTAGATTGTCCACTACCAATGTGTTGTAGTGTTTGGTTCAGAGGTCACTATAAGTTATGCACTCCATGATGTAGTGTTGTTCTATCTCCACCACTCCTTACAAAATAAACATGTTTTTTTTCCCATTCTTCTTTAGACATTGTCCACTTGTTGATTTCACCCCTAAAATGATACGAGTTCTTTAGATATCATCCACTTGTTGGTTTCGCCCCTAAGATGATGTGAGTTGGTTCTTAGTCAAACCATCAATATTTTCACCTTCCATTTTATTTTTGTCTCTATATGGAGCCTTATTAGAATTATTTCTTTCATCTACATTGTTTTGTCCAAATCACTATGTTGAATTTTTCTCAAGAGTCTCTATTAACATTTGATTGTTGGTTTCGCTCCTAAAATGATGCAAATCCATCCTTCACAAGGCCATCAACATTTTCACCTTCCACTTGTTTTTTGTCCCTTTGTGAACTTTCTTAAAACTCTTTCTTCCACTCACCTTATTTTGTCCAAATCACTACATTGAATAATTCTCACATTCTCTATTAACATTTGAACATTCTTACATATTAATGTGCCATTTACTCATTCACTTCTTATTTTATTTCATAAAGGATTCTCTCTCGCCCAACTCCTCATTTACAACTTAATTAAGTCAGCAAGCAAGGAGTATCCATACTTTTATACCAAGGAGGTGGTGTTATAAAGATATATGAATCTAAAAATATGACACCCTAAAAGTGGGTAATCTCACTGCTTTGATTCATGAGACTTATAAAAACAACTATCTTAATAATGGAGAAATCCAGCTTAAAGAGAGAAATGGATATTTTTATAAAAATCATTGTTCTGACACAAAATATTCGTATTCTTAAGCTTGTTCCAATAGACTGCTTGATCTCATAAATATTATTAAAATCTTTCATTTAGATTGTTCATGGTTTGATTTCATAAATATTATTAAAATCTTTCATTTAGATTGTCCATGGTTGGGATTTGAAACATACACAAGATACAGACCATATTATGAGACATTGGATAACTCAAAAACTAACCGTATAATAATATCATATGTATCCCTTACTGTCGTCAAATATACAAACGACGTTTTACAATGCATAAGAGCTGCTGCAATTATTCTCTTACTAGGCTGCTGCTACATACTAGTGCTATCACTAAGACTATTACAAATACATCAATGGCCGCTGATGCAGAACAAGAAAACGTGCATCCTCAGCTGATTCTAAACCCTAACTTGTACAAGAAGATTCAAGAGGCGCCATGACGTCCTGGATTACTTGAGGATCCAAAGAAGGCATTTTGGTGAGACACTCATCCAGATCGTTGAAAATCGAGAAGGAAGGCTCACTCTGCAGTAGGGGCAGGGAATCTGCCTCGCTCTTACAGGGCGATGCCATGACCGATTCACCGCTGGTTATTGTGGAGTTATTGCTGCTTTCAGGGCCTTCACACTTCAGAGCTTGATCCGGTGCAGAAATGTTATTCAGATTAGTTTCTAATGATGAATTGGTACTGTTATTGTTATTCTCCCGAGACAGACGTTGGCAAATCGCATGGACCTTGGCGTCTACAGATGATTGCAAAAGCGACAGCGCACTTCCCGGCGGAGACAACGCGTTTGGAGACCCGTTGGAATGCAACAGGCACCTCAAGTCCGGAAAATTGAGCCTTGCGAAGTCGCCGCGCAGGTTGTAGGCTGCTCTGTCATATGCTAATGCCGCTTCTTCTGCAGTGTCGAAGGTGCCAAGCCAAAGCCTGGTTCTATTCCGGGGTAATCTTATCTCCGCAACCCATTTCCCCCAGTGCCTCTGCCTTACTCCTCTATACAGTTTTCCGGCCGGCTTCGCCATGCCCAATTTCGGATCAGCAGACATTTTCATCGGCTGGCCTATCGGACCCAGAGGATGATGATGATGATTTCTCAGCTGTTCTTTCTGATAAGCATGCTGCTGCTGCCGAGCCAGGAGTAACCGCAACCGCAGATTTTCCATCTGCTGTTTCCTTCGCAAATTGGCCTGAATCTGCTCATATATTTCAATTATGCCCAAAGGTTGTTGACCCGGAAAAGAAAAATCCGACCCCAATTGAGAGTCGCACAGAGATTGCAAACCCCCATCCGGAACGACGGCACACTGCTGTTGATTACTGGTGGCCGGTAGCCCTTCAAAATTCGGGCACCACGCCGAATCTCCAGCAATACCGCGTCCGTAAGACCAGAGATCTGAAACCGATTCGGATGCCGAGACCTCTTGAACGGACTGACAATTATCTGGAAACATATGCTGCTGTTGATGTAGCCATGAAAACCCAGGGGCAGTCTGCTGAGTGTTCGCCGAGCTTCTCATTCCAGTTTCGGCATAGGGTTCTAGGGCCTTCATGAGTTCCTCCATGAGAGGATCTGTGTTCAAAGCCCGACCATTCATGCTCGGAACATGAGACGGAAACTCGCTCTGAGTAGCTCCTGCCATTTGTATCAGATTTCTCCTTTTCTACCCCAACAAATTAGATCAAGCAAACAACAGAATAACCTAAAATTTAACTAGTTAATCAGTATTTCAGAGGACGGGGGAGGTCTTCAAAAACCAACCTCTTTCCCTTCTCCGAAACCAGGTCAAGAAGGACTAACAAAAAAACCCTCCTATTCTGGAACTAGCGATGCAAACTACCATTAATCTACCCCTAATGCATCAAAATGGGACAGAAAAACAACCCACAAATATGATGCCCACAATCAGAAAATTACACAAGAAAACCAAAAAAATCACAATCCGACTATCAGAAAAATCTAAAGAAATTAGAGAAAAAAATCATTCACATAAACAATTGTAAACACCATGAAGAATGGGATTGTAAGAAGCGGGAGGCAGAGAAACAGGGGAATGTAGAACGCTCCGCTCACTCTCACCTCACACCAGGACGGAATGGAAAGAATTGTATAGATCGATTGCCCTGCCCCCACGTCTCTATATAGCCCACCGGGCCTCCTTCCTGTCTTTTCGCTCACCAGAACCCGCTAATCACCATTATTAAGCGTAATTTTAAGCACTGTCGGTAGTGAAGCTTGACCCTTTACCGGTCGACGTTGATTTTCTCCGGCGTAGAAATTTTGCGCACTCATCGGAAGCTGTCCAATTTCACAGCGACACGTAGCGGTTCCGTCTCTGCGACTTACACGCGTACACGTTTTAATTATTGGCAATAATATAGAAGTTGGACTTGTACGTTGCTCTCTGAAAAACTACGTGGCACCGGCTTTGGAGGATCTGTTAGCCCTTTTCCACCACATAAAAGGAGGCTGCTCTCCATGTAAAATTTTATGCTTTCACACTAGAGCACACTATGTAAACCTTCCTTCTATATTAAAAAAATTGCTTGTTCTCATTGAATGGAAGATTTTAATGGGATCGAGCGCTCCAATAAAGTTGTTACTTGTTAGTTTGATATAAGGGTTGTTTTATTAATAATATAAAATTTTTGGTTTTTTTTAGTATTAATTTTTTTATTCGTATGGATCTTAATTAGAAAATTTGTCATTCTGTGTAACTTATCATCTTCAAATAATACAGTTAAATTGTCAATCTTCAAGTTGTCTTTGTACTTGATACAAATGTCATTATATGTTGTGCATTCCATAATGAAGTGCCACTCTATGTCTATAACTCCCTTTTCACAAAATAAATATGTTCTCGTTTCTCATTCTTTCTTGGGCAATGTCCACATGTTAGTTTCACACCTAATATGATGCGAGATGGTCCTCAACTATGCGATCAACATCTCTGCTTTCCATTTGATTTATGCGTCTATGTATGTCTTTTTTTCGTGCTTCCATGTGGGATTGAATTCTTTAATGCAGTATGTTTTCTTTCATCCCAGCTGCTTTGTCCACATGGTTGCACTGAATTTTTTTTGCACATACTTTTTTATTTCCTCATTGGTGTTTGGACATTCAAGTGCAAGTTGATGCCCCATTTACTCATCCATTTGTTGTTTTGTTTCATCCACATTTTTTTTTATGCTTAGCTCTGCTTCTATTACCATTTTGGGCCATTGATAGTTCTCCATACTTTGCGTCCTTTTGTAATAACTTAATATCCAAGTCATTAGTGATGCTTCCAATAGAGAAAAAAAAAAGTTGTTTTGGCTAATAGAATTCTATATGGAACTAAGGCTTTGACTTTGAGACTACTTGTGATTAAATACTTTTGGATTCCCATCATTTGTCTTCAATTTAGGTCAAACACATTGTTGCCCCAAACTTCACAACCATATAGGAACACTAGTGTGATAAGTAGCCCGAACAAGGTTCTCTTGATTTTTCAATCCCATAATTATGCATTCTTGCATTTGTTTTGTAGTGAGTATAAGGCCTTTCACCCCCCTTGAATTCTTTTAGCCCTACAAGTTTCCCAACTAAGCTTGTAAAAGTCAAGCCCAAGATATTTGTATTCTTCTACTACCTCGAACGAGCTTTCTTCGAATGGAGCTCAAATTGTTTCTTTTTTCTCTGTAGAGAGAAGATCATGACTTTTGTCTTTCCAGTATTCACTCTAGTAGAAGAGCTCTGAAACTTTCAAATGTTTTTTTAAACTATGGGTTGATTTTGTAATTAGAATAATATCATTTGCATATAAAAGTAACTTTACAACATAATTAGCTAGGTAGATGCCCCATCGACCAGCGTATCTATCCACTCCTCTAGTTTATCAATGTATAGTCCAAACAAGGTGGGATATAGAGGACATCCTTGTTTGACTTCAATATCACTTCCAAAGAATTTTGACATACCTTCACTTGTTCTAATTTTGGCCCTGACTTTCTCATAGAGTCTATGGATTGTTGCTCTATATTCATTTAGAACTCCAAGCTCTTCCATTCTACTCTACAATTTACTTCTAAGGATGGTGTTAAATATTTTTTTGAAGTCAACAAAGCAATAAAAAACTTTTTCTCCCGAAGTATCCCATATTTTTTCAATCAAGTGCCTAAGAGTGATGCAATGGTCAATAGTGGAATGTTTTGGCCTAAACCTTGCTTGACTTTTGCTCTTTTACTCTCTTTTGCTGCCAAGATGTTAATTTTATACTCTATCATGCTGCAAAATAGTTTTCCAAGGAGGAGATTGACCACAATAATTCAGTAATTAGATGGATTATTGATATCCCCACTTTTATAGAAAGGGATAATGATACTAATCTCTAATCTATCAAGAAGCCTTCCTAAGTGATACCATTGAATATACTTTTGATGTGCAGAGTAAGGTTTTCTAAGCCCCACTTTAGATCTTTAGCTTGCAACCCATCTATGTCTTGCACCTTACCACCTACTAGTCTCTTTATTCCTTGAGTGATATCCTTCATAGAAAAAATCTTAGTTTTTGTGTTGATTACAAGAGGGTTATTTTTATCCTGAACTCTTTCATAGAGTATTTTTCTGTACTCTAACAATTAGGTATATGTAATAGTATTCTCTATTTATTTTCTTGTTTGTTGTAGTTCCGTCCAAAAAACTTTGGGATTATGCTTTCCAAGGGAGATTAATTATTTTCTCTTTATATTTATGTAGTTTATTTTGGATTGAATGATTATTTTATAAGCATTTTTGTTTTTTTGTTATTTCAAGTCTTCTCAAAGTTCTCTTTGATGCCTTGCACTCTTCATCATACCATGAATTCATTAGAAAACTCCTTGCACTTCAACTCTTATGTGTACTTCTTTTGAATGCATTTAGAACCTTTTGAATTAAGGAAATCAATGTATTATTGTTTGGTGGGCAGTTGTCCATAGATGAAGTACTATTCTTTGTTTCTTAAGAATGTTGTTGAAAACATTGCTCAAGGGTTTCTTTAAAGAGTTATTTATTCTCCTGAGTTATGAGGATTATACCTTGAAGAGGTCTCTTCTTTTACTTGTGGTGGTCATGTCCTCCTTGTTGATGGTTTATGTGCATATTAACTTTTACATAGATTGAATTGTGGTCTGATTTCATATCGATAGGGCAGTTCCCAACTTCAAGCTTCATCAATCTTAAGATAAAGCTCTATGAACAAAAAACACAGTTTACCATACTTTGACCATTGTAAGTTTTACAAGTAATGTTCCCTAAATTTGACCATGTTCTAATGCCATTGCATATAACAATATCATACACACTAAATAATCCCAATAAATTTGCTCCATAATATGTAACTCCTTCATTTCCATCTTGTGATTTCCTTTCCCAATGTTGGTCTTCTTCTTCTAACCATAACATGTTATTTCTCATTCCCCCTTCATTTATCAAGTTAAAAGCTTGGTTTTTTATTTTTCTTGCATTGAAATCCCCTATGATCAAGACTTTTCCTAAAGTGTTGAAAATTGAAATGTTATTTTTTTAAAGATGCATAAGTGTCTTCATAGATTAGCTTCATTTTATTATAAGTTTTGAGCCTCTGGATGCAAAATAGAAAGCACCGAGTCTGATGGTTAACTCATTTTTTATTATTTTCAGTCGTATATACTATTTATTTGGGTCCTCTTTCTCCACTTTTATAATTTTACACCATGTTTCTTTGATTAGCACTGTAAACCCTCCAAGTCCTTTACCACTTTCGGTTCTTTTGTTCCAAACTAGTATTTTATTATATCCTTCAAAATCTTAAATTTTGTAACCTTTGTGTTTATGAGTTTCAGTAATAATAATAATGTCATTTCCCTCTACTATGGGCCCCAACCTAGCTTCTTCTCCAAGGATAACCTCTACAATTCCAACTTACCAAGATGAAATGCTCTAGGGGGGGGGCTCAAATCCCTATTTCTTGTGTGTCATTCAATGGCTGATTTGGCCTCTTCCATTCTGTAGCCATACCCATTTTCCTACATCTCTTGTTGCTTTCACTTTCTCCCATTATTTAGTTCTTTCTTATTGTTACATGGGGTTTATATATTCATCTAGGTAGATGTGTGTCCCTATAAGAGACCTTTTGTTCCTTAATATCTTGTTTTTATCTTCCATGTTTTTTATGATAGCTCTTACATGTTTATACTTTCCTCCTCCTACCCATTGTATTTGCTTGATGAATAGGTCATGTTCAATGCAATTGGTATGTTAGGAAGTCTCTTGCTATTTTTTTGTATTCACAGTCTCCCTATAGTATTTCAATCCTTTAATAATGATGTGTGTAGCCTTATCATGATTATTATGTTGTTCTCTTATATGTATTATGACCTATTTTTCTAGTATATCCCTTTGTTCATCTAAAGGTCCTCTTACTACTTGAGCCCAAGACCTGGTCTCCTCATGTTGGACTCCCAAGTGACTCTTTTGTTTGTGATGTATTTCTTCCTTCATTCACTTTTGGCTTATTTTCATATGTTGTTTTCAAATGATTCTTAACTTGTTTTATCATCGTCAACTCTTGTTGCCCCTTTTCCATGTTGCCCTGCAAGTTGTTTACTTGCTCTTTGAGTATTTTGTTCTCTATTATAAGTTTATAATTAGAATCAATAACCTCTTTTATCTTATTTTACTCATATTGTCTCTTCGCTTCTAGGTCTTCAAGCCTTCTTTTCATGTTCATTAATTTATTAGCATATAACTCGGGTGACCATATTAGTGGTGTTGATGTTAGGATTTACAATTCTTTGTTTTCTTGGTTATCTTCATCTATTTTCCCTTTTTTTACCAAATATGTTTCAATTTCCATTTGTTTGTTACCCACATATGTTTTTTTCCATTCTCTTTATCCTCCAAAACCCGTATATGATTTTGATGTGTATTATCATTCTCTTGTTGCATCTGGTGAGTGAGTTGGGTGTATTATTTCACACCTTGCTTTGGTCCAGCTTTGTCTTTAATAAATGAAATCAATTTTTATTTACCCCTTTTTTGCCTTTATATTGCCTAAAATGTATGTGTTTGTTCCCTTGTGGAAAGTGACTATTGAAGTGTTGTTGACTACCCTTGGTAGGATAATTATGAGTTTTTTAATCCTAGTTTGTCTCAACTTTTGAGTCTACGTCCTCTTTAAAATACCTATATGTTGTTTTGTGTTAACATAGAGTAGTTTTTCACAAATGTCTAATAAACTAGTATGTGGATATCCCAACATGTGTGATTGAATGTGTGATTCCCATGCCTATGTCATTTCACCCTTGTATGGATATAGGGGATGTTGTAAGAGGTCCAACAGGATTATCAAGCCTCATTGAGGCATTACTCCCTTCAACAACCTTGTGTTTGTGTCTCTATTTGAGACCCACCTATTTCCTCCCTATTGGTGGTTGCATATTTCTTTGCCACTAATGTTTATGTGTTTTTTGTTGATTTTGCATTATCAATTTCAACAATGACATGTTATTTACTACCAATCTCTATCATAATCTTACTAGCTTCCTATTGTTTTTTCGTCATTCCTTAGATTTACAGGGTTTCAATTTGACTTAGTATATTATAATTATTAAAAATGCTTAGACTATAAAAGGTGGAGGACAAAAAAGATGCAAGACAAAAAGTTGCCAATTTTTTCATAAAATGGGTGTGAGACTCACCTTGGACCTGTGCCACACCTTTTGTTTTATATGAAACAATTATGTCCCCACTGTCTTGTTTGTTGCCTACCCTATCTATGTTTTGTCTTGATTTTTCCACGTCTGCTAACCTTGACTATGTTTTTCCCTCTAACCTTGTCTCTATATGTATATGTGTCTTCCCTCTAACCATGTCTATGTCTTCCCTCTAACCCTATTCCATTGCTTCCGCAAACATCCATGGCAACATCCACAATGGTTTCACTACATCTGCAAACATCCAAGGTGACATCCACTACAACAACAAACTTTAAAAATGAAAAAATGAATTTAACAAAAAGTGCATAAGACGAAGCAATTTATGGGACCAAACGCACTAATAAAGGTACTATATGAAAGAACTATTTGAAATAAGGGCTGCGTAGTGGCTAGCCCCTGCATTTATAATGTAATTAGGGAATTGTAATAGATGAATACATAAAAATATTTTTAGATGAGGATCGTTTGTAACAAGCATATTGTGTGGCCTAAACAATAAAAGTTACAAATGAGTATTGTCTTTTCTTAGGAAGTGGTCCCATGGAAGGGGGCTCTAAGATTTTTTTAGTGAGTACTATAGAATAATTTTAGGAGCACGTGTAGCAAATGTGGTTCCATGATGATTTTTTTTTTAGTGTGTGTTGCGACTTTTTAGGAAATAATAGTTGATTTTTAAAAAAAAATTATAATAAAAGTCTAAATCAAATTTGTCCATTCATAACTTTATATTTGGTAAAACATCTTGCTATAAAATAAGAACAGAAATAGAAAACTTCCAACCCCTCCTTTTTTTGCCAACTTAAACTACCCCCTAAAAAGTTGTTGCTCCTTAATTTTAGAAAAAGATTCCCAAATTTTTAGTTTCCATGTCTTTTATTTTTCATGGGGCCACTCACTCATTAAAAATAGGAGTAGTAGCCCCCTCCATGGGAACCCTACCTTATTGTTTTCTATTGAATTGTAGAGAATTGAATTAATTAAATCTAGTTTGTAAACATATACTTACCAAGCCGTGCATCCCTTTTGAGGCTCTACAATAGTTGTCTTAGTCAGATTGTGTGGTTAAGTTATTCAACGTTAATAATATTGTTTGTAATATGTGAATAAATTGTGGTAGCTATCTTGGTCAGACTGTATGGTTATGTCTCTTAGTATTAGTAATATTTATTTATAATCATAAATTGTAGGTCACTATATGTAAATGTGATTTTTAAATAAACATGATATGGAAAGCCATGGTTGTAGTCTTTTACAATATAATATGTAATTTTTGGATGAATAATCAAAATTCAAGTCAAGTCAAATGTATTAGTGGGTCGTTGTGAATATATAATAAACAAATATATCAAATGGTGGGGCATATGCATGAGTGTGGAAAATAGTTAGTATTTTTGGCCCCTAACCTGAATACCCCATATATACACTAGGATTGCTTTCTTGTGGTGTTTGTTGCATGCATGGTAAAGTGCATAATGTTATTAGAAAAATAAAAATGTAGCAACACAACATACCCAATCAGTATCCATAGTAAAAACTAATGGGAAAGTTGTCAAGTTTGGTGTATTAGTTCATTCATAAAAACAATATTTATGAGTATAAGGTAGAGGTCCCATGGAGGGTGCTGTTGTTTCTGTTTTTAATGAATTAGTGGCCCATAAAAAATAAAAGACATGGAAACAAGAAATTTTAGAATCTTTCTTTTAAAATCAAGGAGCAACAAGTTTTTAGGGAGAAAGTTTGAGTGGGTGAAAAAAAGGGGGCACTTGAAGTTTACATATCTACTGTTATTTTGTAGCAAAGTGTTTTACCAAATATAAATTTATTAATGGACAAATTACATTTAATCTTTTATCATAAATAAATATAAAATAATGTTAACTATTATCTCTTTAAAAATAGTAGCATACACTTAAACAAAATTCACCATTAGACCACATTTACTATATATGCTTCTAAATTTATTCTGCAGTACCTACTAAGAAAATCTAGTAGCCATCCTTCCATAGGACTACTTCCTAATTATATAAATTATGCATTATAATTACGTGAAAGATGATACATCAACTTCCAAAAAAAGAAAGTCCAAGATAAAGTTACCAGGGCATCACATTAAAATAGAGATGAATATAGTTAATTCAAAGATGGTTATCCAATTATTCTAGATAATGTAACAACACAAAACATAATAAATGAGATATGCCTAAATAAGGCCTATGGAATATTATGATATTTGAATGTCAAACTGTATAGTTGTTAAAATAATGTGAATCCAAGCTTTCTAATTGGTTTACGAAAAATAGTTTAATGAAAAAGTGTTTCCGATAGTCATGCCTTGGCAAGGACTAATAAGTGTTATCCTACTAAGTTCCTTTTTGATGTTGTATCTTATATCGTACGAATATTAGTTTTTTTTTGGTTGTTTTATTTAGCATCACTTTTTAAAATGAGGTAGTCAAATTATCTAATTTCATATTGTCATTGTATTTAATTCAAATGTCATTATAAGTTAGGGCACTCTATGATGTAGTGTCATTACATCTCCCTTATCTCCATAGTGTAAAATAGGCATGTTCTTTTTTTCACTCTCCTTTAAGAATTATCCACACCTAAGATGATGCGAGCTAGTCCATAGTTGAGCCATCAATATTTTCACCTTTCACTTAATTTTTCGCTCCTATGTAGACTTTTTCATCATGATCGTATGTGGGAATAACTTCTTTGATATGGCCATCTTTCTTCCTTCCAAGTTGTTTTGTCCATGTGATTATCCTAAATTTTTATCTTGCTTTTTTTTTTTCCCCCTCATTAGTGTATGGGCACTCTTGAATGCTAATGCCAATTTATGCATCTAGTTTTTTTTTCATCCACATATTCTTCCTCATATTTAACTTTTTTTTCACTACTATTATGGACCATCGATGAGCATCCACGCTTTTTGTTTTATTTAATTTAGCATCCAAATCATTGCTTATGTCTCAATAAATAGAATTTATGGAACTCATGTTCTACTTTTGAAATGGAAGTACATAACTCACTTATTTAAACACCCAAAAAAAGTAATATGAAATTTATACTTGAAATCAAATTTATTAAAATGAATGCGAAAAAATTGTAAGTTAAATCAATTTTAGTGGAATAGATAACCTTAAGTTTTGTATTCTTAACCTCAAACTTAACAATAATATATTTGATAGATGAGAAACCAAATTAATATATAAATTATTTTTATATAAATCTTTAAAAAAAATCATTTAAACTTAACTTCACTATTAAATGTTAATTACATTCTTTAAAAAATATTCATGAAAATAAAATGATTTTAATTACATTTACGAAACATAACCCTAAGATACATCACTATTATAATTAATCAAAGATTCATGAAACAAATTTATATTTTTAAAATGGTCAAAAAGAACATAATTAAAAGGTAGAGAGGCCTTATCTTCTTTATTTTTATAAAATAAAATAGAATATTAATATGCGTACAAAATTTCACATCGATGGACCCCCTCATCATTGTAATCATGAGTTGCATGCCACCACATCATTATTATTATTATAATAATATTTTTGAAAAAAAAAAAAACACAGATATTTAAGAGGAAGGATGTGCGTTAGTATTTACCCCCATTTAAAAAAATATCCAAGTCAAAAGTTTTTATTTATTCGCTATGATTTTTTCATTTACTATGCACTTTACCCCCTTTTTGGATAAGAACAAATTCATGAGGTAGGTCGCTTAAAAAGTTAAAAAAGAATACCTATAATAAGATTTAATTATGTTTGTTTATGAAATGAAATGTTTTTTAATTATGTTTATAAGATTTAATAGTTTAAGAAACTGTATATTATTTTAGTTATTTTAACTACTTAAAGATTTATAAATGGAGTTGTTTTTTAAAAAGGTTGTTTTTCTCATATCAATTTAGGTTCGGAGTTTTCTAATTTTCTTGTTCTACCTTTTTTAAATAGTGTTATCATAGAATAAACTCTTAACATTTATAAATATTTGATTGGAATGTTTGTATAATTTAACATTATGTTATGATATACTAAAATAACACTATTTTTCAACCATCAATTACATGTGATGTAAAAGTATAAATTTTGATATAATTAAAGATTTGAAAGGTAAACCTGATTTATTAAAGATATTTGCTAATTTTACACCAATTTTAATGTATGAGATTAAGATATATTTATTTTTATTATTTAAGCTTCATTTAGTTAGAGGAAGGTTTTCCCTAGTTAAAGAATCATAAAAAGAATGGTGAAGTTGCATTCAAATCTAACACAAACTTCTTTCAATTACTAAAAATTCAAGTACCTTTGTAAGTGTGTTTGTTCATTAACTTCTTCCTCATTAATCTTATTAAACTTTATTTATTTTTATTGGTGTACCTTTTCCTTTTCTTTTTTATTATAATCATACAATTTATGTCTTCATTACATGTATATGTTCTTTTCTTTTTCTTTTTCTTTTTCTTTTATTTTTTATTTCTTCTTTTATTACACATTCTATAAATTTTTTCAAAATAATTCCATTTAAATCCAAACTAGACATCAAACCTTGTAAAGCTACCAAAATTATACAAGAAAATGTTTTGGACATGATTGATTTATTGGGGTATACACATAGTTTATCATAGACTCCAAGTTCTTCACATTTTTCTAAACTAAATAAGAGAATTAATGGTATTTACCTAAGATTACGCAAGGTGGAAGGAGAGTAAACAAATTTAAAGAAATATGTGTAATATATGGAAGAAAACACTGACACCAAGTTGAAATGAAACTATAAACAAATAACATATTCAAAATCGATGTTAAAGACATACCCAAAATAATGAAAGAACCTCAACATCAATTTGAGAATTTATTTTTTATTCTTCCAATAAAAACTCAAACAATTTAGAAACCAACAATTAATGGGTTGAGGAAGTTATATTATACATATATTTCTCAAAAAATGAAAGCTTAGTAGGCTTTTATATAAAATTTGCACTATCTTATGACAAATATTTTTCAAATTTCACAATAAATTATAAGAATTTTTTCCCCTAATAATAAGGTTGGTAAAAATGTTAAGATCTCCAAGGATGTAGTTTTGACTCCACCTTGGAGTCAACATATTAAACTAAACTTTGACAAAGTAGCTAATTGAAATCTTGGTCAGGCAGGCAATGGTGGCATTTTTTGAAATGACAAAAGTGCCACTCTACTAAGATATTGTGAAGCTTTGGACAAAATTACCAATAATTTTGCCCAGGCTAAAGCATTATGGAGAGGTATGGGAATAGTTCATGATAAAAATTGGACTGGTTTGGCCATCAAATGGGACTCCTAAATCATCTTGAAATTATTACAAAAAAAAAAAAAATCAAATAGACATTGGCAGCTATCTTTAGTACTACATTGGTTTGATTGCAAACTTATCCTTAATCACGATCACTCATATCCAAATAGGAAAAAATCAAGTTGTTGATCATATTGCCAGCCTTACGATAAGGTTTAATTCCCAAAGGCAAACCTTGAATTTGATACCACCCCCCTCAATAATTGGAAAGCTAAAAGTGTTGATTGAGAAAGATTAAAAGGCCATCTCTCATGACATTTAACACTCTCTCTCTCTCATCATTGTTTTGTTTGGGTTGGCAAGGAAGTTCATTTTGTGCATATATTGCAAATATCCTTGCATGATTTCCATTTTGCATGGATGTGAATGAGAAGGGACATATGTCATGTATGAGAATATTTAAAGCTCACCACCCATCCTTACCTTTGTCATTTTTGGCAAGTAGTGGATGGTCAATGATCTCCCTAAACGTCTCACAAATCTTCTCTTGATGCAATCATGGAAACTAATCATCTAGATTTTGAGAAAGCATAGCCTTCAAGAAGAACTCGACAATTTTATGAAAATAAACCTCCAACAACATTTTTCAAGAAATGGATAGGGACATGATTCATCGATACTCTTTGGATGATGACACTCTTTATTCCCAACACTAGTCAATGATCTGAAGATTAGGCAACTATTGAAGGCATGGGTCCTGGTGGATAAGACCACTTGAATCACGATGGAGGAAGCACTAAATTTTTGGCAAAATATTATGGTGGAAGGGAAAAAAGATGAAAAGTTCCTTATGTGGACGGCCACCAACCTATTTCAAGCTGAGGTGGTACGAATAATGGGGTAGGGGCATATGTGGATTATACTACAAGAAATGAAGGACCCTGGTCAGTGTAATCATATACTTGACATGTTGAAATTTTCCCATCTAATAGGAGTATATAGTCTTATTTGGTGTCAGTGACACTTTGGCAATCCACAAGGATGTGGAACACTTAAGTTTAGGACTGGGAAATAAACTAGATCATATCTGGACTCTTATTAAGGCTATGATTGTGAACAAGATTTCAAAAGGTCAAAAGCTTGATGTCATTTGTTCCAAACTAGAGATAAACCATGTTGCATTCCTAGTGTCGTAGTTGGTAGAAAATTTTGTTGCTTTGATGGTAGAAGAAGAGGAAGGTGAGAGAGGGTCAACATTAATGGTCTGAGAGTCTATTGAGGATATTGAGCTCTCGCTCAGTTTAGTTTGTTTCATAGTGTTGTTATTGTTGCTTATGGACTTTATGTTTTTTAATCTTTGATTTTGTTTCTCCATCTCATAAAATCTTCAACAAAAGGTCATAAACTATTAATATTTCTATACCTAATTTTATTAGGTAAATTACAATGCCAAAGTTCAAAGTGTTGATTGAGAAAGATTACAGTTCCACCTCTCATGACACTTAACTCTCTCTCATCATTATTTTGTTTGGGGTGACGAGGAAGTTAATTTTAGGCATCTATTATAAATATTATCGCTAGATTTCCATTTGACATGGATGTGATTGAGAATGGATGGTGCAGTGAGATCCCTAAATGTCTCACATATTCTCTCTCAATACAATCATGGTGGCCAATCATCTAGATTTTGGGAAAGCAAAGCCTTTAATAAGAACTTGACACAATCAAAGGAAAGAAGCCTCCAACAACATTGTGTAAGAAATGAATAGGGACATGATTCATTTATACTATTTGGCTGGTGTCCACTCTTCATCCCTGATACTAGCCAATGATCTAAAGCTTAGGCAATTGTTGAATGTAGTGTTCCTAGTGAATAAAACCACCTATATCACAATGTTGGAAGCATTGAATTTTTGGAAAAATGCATTGGTGGAAGGGATAAAAGATGAAAATCTCCTCAATTGGATGGCCATCAACATATTTTGTTCTCAAATGGTAGTGAGAATGGGGGAAGTGTCATATGTGGATTACATCTTACAAGCAAGGAGAGACCTTGGTTAGTCTACTCTTAGACTTGATACACTGAAATTTACCCAGCTAATACTAGTTTAGATGGTTCTCTTAGGTTCCAATGACACTATGACAATCCACAAGGACATGGAGCACTTGAATTTAGGGTTAGGAAACATAATAAATCAAATTTAGACTCTCCTTAAGGCTATGATTGTGGATGAGATTTCAATAGGGCAGAAGTTTGGTACCATTTGCTCCAAGCTATAGATAGAACTTGTTACATTCCTAGTATCTTAGTTGGTAGAAACTTTTATTGCTTTGATGATAGAAGAAGAGGAAGGCAAGAGAGGGCCAAGTGTAATGGTTTCGAAGTCCAATGAGGATATTGAGCTCTAGCTCAATTTACTTTATTTTCTAATGTTATTACTGCTACTTATGGGCCTTGTGTCTGTAATCTTTACTTTTCTTTCCCCATCTCATAGAACCTTCAACAAAAGGTCACAAAAGTGTTAATATTTTTATCCCTAATTTTCTTACATTTTCTATATTTTTCAATATTATTATAATAGATGGGCTTTAATCTTTTTTAAATCTAGCAAAAAGAAATGTTAAAAGTTTTTTAATAATTATAATTATATATATAAAAACAGACCAAATGTTAATTAACATAAAAATAAAATAATATAATAATAATAATAAATTCAAAAATATTTTATTTGTTTTGATTATTTTGATATCTATTCAAAATATTATTATCCAAAGTTAATTTTAATTTTAAATGACAATTTTAATTATTAATCATGCAACAAAAATAACCACTACTTAACCCTAGTTTACTTAACTTTTGATGAACCTTATATTACTTATTATAACCTTTATGTAAGGATATATATTTTTAATAAAATATTTTATTTATTAGAAGGAACATTTCTCTATTTTTTATTTATATTACTAAGAAATTAATTTATTGTTGGAATGCTTTATTAAAATTTTATTAAAAAATAATAAAAGAATATAAAATTACATCGCAAAATGGTTAGTTGGTATACAGAACCCAATAGCAAGTATAGATATTTTACTATAGATACTTAAAAAATAGTTTTGAGGCATTTACTAAGTGATTATTCATATGTTCTCTACATACTTGTTTGTTTTTCAAGTATTCATTTAAATTAGGTGTTATTGGTGTATGTTTCGAGTTTTGATGTCCCTCTCCATTCTTCCCAATGTTTTCAAATTTCTATCTTCTTATTTTTTTGGATTTTATACCCAAAACATCAATGCTTTTGAAACCTATTAGAAGTGTGCTAGTGTTTTTGGTCTTTACATAGTCAAAGTACACTCTTTCCTTTTATCTCGTATTTTTTTTACTTCTTGTTTGATATCAGTTCGTATATCAATAGAGTTCTAATTTGAATTTAATTTCTATAAGTATACAAGTGTTATAGTTTATTTAATAATACACACATTAAATATTTACATAGTATTCTAGTGAGCGATCATAAGCCCACATGAGATATTAAGTAATTATTATAACATTTATCATTGTCTAAAGCTAACTTTTCTTGTAGAATATTTTTGATACACAAACTAGGCTTTTATCTATGTTATGCAATTTATTTTTTAAAATTATTTTATTTAATGTAATGATTTATTTTTAATATCTCATTTCTCATCTTTTAAGGGCTTGACAAATATTAATACAATTATACTATTCACTAGTACCAATGCGAGCTCGTTAAGTCACTTTGTTCTCTTTAAAGTCTTCAAATATCATTGGTGCGTTAGACCCATTCTAAGGCAAATACAAAATATGATTTTTTAGGTATACATATGTTACAATACACAAATTGAAATGAGCAAACATAAGATCAAAAATAGGAAAATTCAATCGTAAAGGCATATCAGATCTTTTTGTCACTTTCTAGAAGCGACAACACTCCTAACACATATCAATAGATAGCGAATTCTACGTGAGGTTGATAACACTATTAGATATACATTTTTAAATTTAAACTTATGTAACAATAATTTATACAAGATACACATCTAAACCCCAAGTTTTTTCATCTTAATCATTTTAAAACTATTAATCAAATATAAACCCCAAGTTTTTTCATCTCAATCAATTCAAAAATATTAATCAAATATGTTTTAGATAAATACAGGTTTATTTAAGGCACTTAGCCAATACTAGTTTTTAACCAGAAATATAACCAGTTCTGGAGCACAAACTGAGGGTCCAGTCCCCGTGGAAAATACAACTAAGAAAAAAAATTGCACCCAAGAAACAGAAAGGAAGATCTAGATCAAAAATAAAACCATTGACACCAACCACATAAGAAAAGGACAATCAAAGGTTTAGAAACTAAAAAGAGATTCAAACATTTGAAAAAATTAAAATGACAAGAAATAAACTACTCTATAAATTGCCTAGTGTTGATCTCAACCTTTTGCTGCCAACAAACACCTCCCCTTACTGGAAATAAGTGATTTCATAGTCCATTGTGAACCCCTATTAATGGAGTTCATAGCATCAAGTTATAGCCTTTCTACTTCCATTTTTCTACCTCTTTTTCCTTTCATGTCATAATTAGGGGTCTTCAATACACTAGGTTGTTATGAAATAGATAGAATCGCTCTATTGGCTAGCTCTTCTTCTTCATCATCCCCATCTTCAACATTCTCAAAAGTGATTTCATACTATTGTGAAGATTTCTCTAAAGGAGAGAAATTGATGACACGATCTGGTCTTGATTTCTCAATAATGTTTTCTCTTTCTGAAAAGGGACAGGAAAGCTGCCCTACCTCCTTAATAATCTGATTTGCTGATGTCATCAAATCCTTACCCTTCTAAGGGTTGTCTTGAACCTGCTGAAAGACTGCTATAGATGGAGGCTCAACGGAAATGGATTTTGAAATAAAATGCAAACTATGAACCAAATATTTATTCGGATAACCAATATTTCTAACCCATTTCTACAAGAGTAAAGAATGATATCCTTAAAACTTTTTCTTAGGGCAAGAATCAATCCTATGATTAGCTTGGTTGTATTTGAATCATCTGAATGGGAGACCTTAAAAATTAATAAACTATGACCAAACACTGTAGTAAGAAGAAATTTGAATAGAATGGTGCAAAGGTTTAGCTAAATCCACCAATACACACTCCCTGATATAATTCATATTATTCCCAATGGATTCATCAATCTTGACAAAAACACCTAACTCGCTAACCAAATTCTTGAAAATAGCAGGATGTTGTAGGACTAAGGGGAGATTATAAAATCTGACCCAAACCAAGGCTTGGGAGATCACTAAAACAACTAGGTCAAAAACTGGAGCCTAGGGTTAAAAAAAACACCCCCTACTTGGCAATAAACCATGGCCCATTTGCCTAGACAAAATCTCTGTCCTCCAAGGATTGAAACTACAACAAGAAAAAACCAGTTGCCAAGAAAGATAAAGTAGGGGTTTAAAGTGTGGGCCAAGTTTTCTAAGACCATCCCAAAAGAAGTTCCCAGGAACGTTGCTTCCCCACACCCTTGCCAATCAAAGATCTTTGTCCTCTTTCCAATTCCAACATTGAAAGTTCTGCATCAAAAATTTCAAAAAGTGGAGGAAAAAAAAAAAGAAGAGGAATATCACCTAAGGAGGCCATTTCTAGGTTTTCTTTGTGTGAAGAGTTTACTTCAAATTTTCCCTCAACCTCCTCCACGATCTCTTTAGACTCCTCTAAGAACTTTTCCTTTTGAAACTGGCTTTCAAAGATCAATATAGGGTCTGAACTAGGTTGAAATCTTAGAATAGTTTCTTTACAAAAGTCACCACAATGATGAAAAGGGTTTGAAGACTTGATGCAGTTCGAAAACATAGAAGCCTTTTCAGAAACCCTAACTAGATTTAAATTTTCTTCAACAACAAGCTTCTCTGAAGAAGCACTTCCATCAGAAAGGCCTTTGTCCACCACTAGTTGATCTAGTCCCAAAAACTCTTCAAAGGGCATATTTGCCCAAACTCACTCCAACATCAACTCCTTTTTAAGATCTATTTTTGGATGAGATTTGCACCCCTGGCCTCTTTATCCTCTAAGCCCTCCACTCTGCTACCACCACTGGTGATGTTGCAGGCAACATCTATTTGCCTGCCTATAGATGGCCATTCCTAGTTGCTTGGTCATCCCTAGGGACTCCTGTCACTACTCCTTGCCCTACAAAAACTGACGCTACCTTCTAAGCATAGACTACTACTGCCAATTGCTCACCACCTCTCACCATCGCTCCTTGCTCACCCTCGCTCACCGCCATCATTGGGACTCCATCACTCGTCGATGCCATTCAAAAGCAATTCACTTTGAGATATCCATATTAATCAAATATTATTAGTTATGATTATTGCATTTAAATATTTATTGCTTAATTAAATAACAATTCATTTATTTACATTATACCTACCCCTTTCAAATTTGAAGTTAGACTTACTTTATGAAGTACTCAAACCTTCAACATCTTGTTTAAACCTTGCCTCATTTTACTTGAGTGTTATTCAATGTTTGAGAATAAGAGCAATCTAGATTATAATAAATTGTTTAAAGTAACTTTGAATAAGTAATAATATGTTTTTGTGGCCCTTTCGTAAGATGTAAGTAAGAAGTTATTTTTTATATGTCAATCAGTTGTTTTCATAGTTAAAAACTCTAATTAGTATTCTTGGTCTCATAAATTAGACATCCATAACATCACTCATTCATTCGTTTATTATTCTTTAAATAAATAATATTATATTTTTTGTAATTCTTTCGTAAAACATAAATGAAAAATTACTTTTCTTATATCAAACAATTATGTTTATATTGAAAAACTTTATTAATACTTTTGATCCCATAGATTACACATCAATAACATCATTCATTCATTATTCTTTGAAGAACAAATTACTTCATAAGTAGCACGGAAAGAAAAGTTTGATGGTTATTGATTGATGCATAAAGGAAGAATGGATTCCATTTTTAACCTCAACCTCATTTAATATAAAGATGATGCATTCTAATGAAAAAGCAAACAACATTACTCACACGAGTCATTGACCCCATGGAAAGTGCCTTAATGTGTTTTTTCTCAAATTATTGGACAACAAAGACTTGAATGAAGACTAAAAGAACATTGACCCACCATTTCTTCAAATAATTCATTTCCAACAAATAAAGTTACGTTAAGTGACCAACTGTATATCATTTTTTTGGCAACCCCCAACCATATAAAGTTAAGTGCTTATATATATATATATATATATATATATATATATATATATATATATATATATATATATATATATATATATATATATATATATATATAGGAGTTAGTTTAAATATAGAGGGGCTAGACCCTATACATATAGAGGGGGGGAGGGGTGAGCATAGTAATCGATTTATGCTTCCACTCTCTAGGGGAGGGGGTGGGTCTACTATAGATTGGAGATAGGCCCCGATGGCCCCAGATAGATATAGGCGACCTTATATAGATTTTAGATGTTATAAAGCTTAGCTTAATAGGCGATGGTATCCCCATCTCTATACAGATCCCCCTTGGTCGGGGCCTCTAGAGAGTAGAGGGGCAGGGGAGTGTCTCATATGTGAGATCAAAGGTCAATAGTCTATCTCACCGCCAGAGTGGGGGGGGGGGGGTCACCTATCTATATGGTTGTCTCACGATAGAGTCTACAATAGAGGTCATGCCCCAATGATATATCTATATGGTGGTGGGGTTTTTAGATTAGATAGTGAGTCATATTACTTATAAAATATAATAGAATAGAATGGTCGACAATTTATCAAACCTCCTATTCTCTAAGCCCTATCTCTCACTCTCCGAATGCCCCTATCTATCTAATTGTCGACTGCCCCATATAGATAGATAGGTGACCCCCCCACTATCTATCTGACAACCTTGACTATCGATTGAGTAATATCAATCTTGATTATATACATAACATGACTTGATGGACCCCCCCTCTATATGGTCAAGGAGTAGATCAAGATGGCTCGCATAGAGAGGAGCAACCCTATCGAGTGGGGGAATGGGGCAGTGGGGGCTTTCCCCCATCACTGAGTGTGCCCTACGATTCAGTCCCTCGCTCGAATTTTGGCATAGCTCAGGTGGGATCGAGTGGGGTGGGTGGGGCACTGTACACTTGCCACTTGTGGTGAGGGAACCAGAGACAATACTGGGGCACTAACTCGAAGGATTCACCCCAAAGAGAGTATTCGGGTCAGGTCAAGCGCCAAGAATCTATAGGGCCTTTTCTATCTATATGCCCCCCATGGTCTATCTTTTTTTGGCACAAGCCCTATATTATATATCTATTTGGGTTTCTTTGGCCACCCCATAGATAGTCCCTCTATATATAGATGGGAGTTGAGTTCAATGGGGCAGGGTTGAGTCCCTATCTCAACAAAGGGGGGCACCTAGGCCATATAAGTTGAGTTGAGTTCAATGGCCCTCCCAAAGAATAAATAGGTATAGATATGGGATTATAGATTTAGATTGATTTAGATAGGGCTCCAGTGATAGCCTATAGATCTATCTGGGGCCATCGGGGGAATATAGCCAGATAGAGTAGAGTTACGGGACTATCTAAAGCCTATAGATCTATCTGGGGCCATCGGGGGAATATAGCCAGATAGAGTAGAGTTACGGGACTATCTAATCCAATCTATAGCCTATAGAGGGATATGACCCCTATCTCCTAGATAGTGGTGGGCTAGGGGACCCGTCGGGCCTATAGGTTTCTAGGGGGTCTAGATAGGGAACTGTAGATAGTCACCCTCTAGATATATAGGCAATCGAGTGCCAACTATAGATGCCCTAGATAGATAAGATAGTTCAGGATCGAGGGTCAAAGATTGTTTCGAGTCCCCGACCCCCACCACTATCTAGGGACCCAACCCCCCAATATAGATAAGAAATTCCATTTGTCTCTCCACCTAGAACCTGGATAGGTGTGGGTGCCTATTTATTCTCTATATAGGGTGGGGTGCTCTACCTTAGGTCGAGGCTCGGCTGTCGGGGGAGTGTCTCCTCAATCTATCGCCATATATATTACCTCAATCCCCCTATAGATAGATAAGGGCAGTCGAGTGCCTACTATAGATGGGAAATTCCTCCACTATACATAACATGACATGACCCTGAACAGTTCAGGGCCAGGTGGTGGACCAAACACCTTCCAACCAAACACCGAGGTGGGGGCTCTCCTCCTGCCTATTCCCTAGCATAGTATGTATATAGTTAGATCCCCTATCCCCCAATAGTCTAAAAGTATCATTCTGAGTTCTCAGGACACCTCTTTCTTTGGGCCTTTGCCAAGATTAGAGTTTGGCAAAACTAGCCAATAATGTTATTCTCTTATGTCTTTCTTCATTTATGGTTTGAAATTCTAATGTCTCAGGCGTAGGGGAACCACACCAAACCATCCCGAACTTGGTGGTTAAACTCTACTACAGTGATGATACTATAGGGGAATCCCTGTGGAAAAATAGCTCGATGCCAGGATGATAATGAACTTACCTTTTAATTTTAAAATTAAAAGGTCATCTTCTCAAAACCCCGACATTCTTTTCCACTCCACACTATGAAACGCAATACCTGCTCTTTTTTCATAGAGAGAAACTACTCTTATCTTAATATCTTAGGTTGAGGAAAGGTTTTTGGAGGGACTCCTGGGAACAGAACAGATCCCATGGAGACAGGCCCTGTAGCTCAGAGGATTAGAGCACATGGCTACGAACCACGGTGTCGGGGGTTCGAATCCCTCCTTGCCCACACACTGTTAGTTCAATAGAGTGACTTTGACTGCTTTCTAGTCAGTCAGAAAGTTACGAATACCTATAGTCTCTATCTAGACTCCTATTATGGGATAAGAGATTATAATCAGTATAGCTGATGCGAAGCTTTGGAACTTCACTAATAAGGGTTAGTACATGGTGTACACTATTATTATAATATGTGTACGTCTGAGACAAGATTAAACATGAACATAATTAAATGTGTGTGACCTTCTATAATAGATGATGTGGATGATAGATGATAGGGAGAGGGGGAATAGCTCAGTCGGTTAGAGTGCTGGTCTATCATGCCAGAAGTCGTGGGTTCGAACCCCGTTTTCCCTGATCATGCTAGGTGGAATAAGACATGATTCATGGTTTGGTTGGTAGAACAAATGGTGATCGATCGTGGCGCTCCAGTTGAAGCCCCCAACCCATTTCCTATTGTAATAATCCATTCCCAACTTGGCCAGATAGATATATAGGGCTCGACCTCCTCGACTATATAGAGTTGGCCCCCTATATCTAGTTGGCCCCATCCCATCCCATCTATATAGAGTTGGAGTTAGAGTTGAGTTTCTTTGGCTATAGATAGAGATATATGGTCATGTATAGAATAGAATAGGATTTAAGTATCTCCTCTAATGTTCAATTACTATTGTCATTAGGAGTGGATGATTATAAATATGGCTCTAATGTCTTTGTGATATCAAAAAAATTTACAAAAAATAATATGAATTTAGTGTTCTGGAGGGTGTCAATTACGATATAGAAATTATTGATTTGTATTAAATAAATAATTTCGTAATTATAAATTGCATAATATAATGAAAGTTTAGGTCATGTACTAAAAATACTTCGTAGAAAAATGTTAATTTCATATAATGATATTTGTAGAGATTCCTATATCCAAAGTTTGTGCACATCATATAATCCCATGCATGTTCGTGTTTTATATACATACTTTTATGACACTTGTAGAAAGTCTTTGTTATAGCTTCCATAGCACTAAGAGTCATATCATGAATGCTTGTATGATTTTACATAACCTATGCATCATTGTGATAGTGCACATCACTCGTACAACCAACGTAAAATCTTTATACGTTTTCATAACATCAAGATGCATACCACACAACACTCAAAATTTGTACATTACTCAGTGGCCATGCTGGCACTTTACTTCTCATCCTGCCATACCAAATGACACTTCTTAAACTTGCATCATGTTAAAAAATTCATCATCACGTCAAAACATCTATTAACATAATGAATACTAGAAGTTAATAATATATAATGTAAACATATGATAATAATGGATCGATGGCATACGGTAGTGCACTAGCCATGATATATGTTATAATTCTCGTGAATTGATAAAGGTATGCCCACTAGGGCAATAACGCAAAATTGGCAACT
Organism: Torreya grandis; assembly: GCA_037957365.1. Taxonomy (NCBI): domain Eukaryota; kingdom Viridiplantae; phylum Streptophyta; class Pinopsida; order Cupressales; family Taxaceae; genus Torreya; species Torreya grandis. The sequence continues at coordinate 838,444 of JARHVA010001687.1, read as the reverse complement.
GGCAACCACAAAGTCAGTATCAGTCACATGGGACAAGATATAACTTTACCACAACACTTCAATTAAGACTATAAGTTAGATGGACAGAATTGGGACGGCGTAGTTGACTAGAATTCCTTCCAATTAATGAATTTGGGTGGAATGTGAATGACTTAGTAACACCGACACCCTTTAGCTAAAAATGGGTCCAATGGTTTACTAGCGTGATTTTAGTGTTCTTGTCTATTTCGTTGATTATTGTTTTACATATGAGTTTATTTGTCAATTTTTGATGATTGTGATTCTAAAATGAAATATATATTAATTTAGATAATATAAAGCTAAATAATTTAGCGACATATATTATGATATTAGATTTACTTATTATCAGGGAATATTGTCAACGATTTATTATATGAAGATAACATTTATTAAATCATTATTTTATTGATCATATTATTTATTGGACACAACATTTTAATACGATTTGTCAGACATTTATATTAAAAGGCACATTTTCTATTGTTTGAGAACACCAATTGCACGCCATTAAATTACCAAAATGATAAGTATTTAATCGTCGAGGCTATCTTGAATGCCATGTGGCCATAGAAAACACAGGTCCGAGCTTCTGTTCTATCGCTCGCACATGCATGAAAGTGGTATCCATTCCTTTCCGGTCCTCTTTCATTTCAGTGACATTGGTTGTTATAATAATTAATATAAATATATTTTAATAAATACTATATTATATTATGTTATACTATGATAAACTATTATTTATAATATTATAAAATAAATTATATTATATATATTAAATATTATAAATTTATAATATATTAAAATTTATTATGTTATATTTATTATAAAATATTATATTAAATATTAACGATTTATTTTAACTATTAATATAAATAATAATATATTTTAATAGTGACAACAAATTCATTTACATAGGTCTAAATATTCAAATCAAATTAAAAAAATACGTGGCTACTTGCATGGTTACATGCAAAGATGAAACCAAAGGTTTTTTTTGTGTACTGGTAGCCGTACAAAAAACAATGGAGGCATTTATAATAACCTTGACATTCACCCAGCTAATGTATTTGTTGGGTCTTGTTGTTTTACATATATTTCTTTCTTTATTTCTCAACATTAGTGCCGATTCAAAACATTGAGAATCAAATTTTTTCCATTAACATAAAACAATAATTCTCCATTATATAAGAAAATATATAATATATTTCGTAACTTTTTACGTAGAAACTTGTAAATTTTTAATTAGAAATTAATAAATATATTACGATTAAAAACATTCAATCCATCAAAATTATAATTAATAATTTATTTTAATATGAAAAATAATCTTAAAACTTTCCTATTTTCTGCCTCTAAATATATATTTTTCAAAAAAAAATTATTTATATTTTTTTGGGGTTACAATTAACTGGTTTAACATTTATCTTAAAATAATATTTCTATCAACTTACCATATAATTTATTCTTCCACGTGAGGTTCAAAATCTATCTCATTGACATGATCATTTTTTTTTGTATTGTCATTGTCGTAGCCTGCACATTGTATTCAAAAAGTTTAATGATGGTTTTTATATAACATAACTATAAAAGCGAGGGGAATTTCAACAATATCAATTCAATATTATTCTTGAACATACAATGTGTGTCAATCTATTCAAAAAATTATTCCATGAAACCACATTATAAAAATATTTATTTATATTTAAGATAAAAATTATAAAAATGATATACTTTAATTATGAAATTTTGTATAATAATATGAAAAATTGCATAATCTACTCCCTTAACTTTTCATATTATATCCCACTACCTTTGTAATCGACTGCCTATATTTTTGGAAAAAAAAGATAAAAATTAAGATACCCAAAAATAAATACAAGAGATATAACAAGCACAAAGATTCTGAAAACTATGCTCTTTCACGTTCAATTTCCTTGATCCAATAAAACGGAGCCAAAATTGCTTTAAAAGAGGCCTCTTTTACCTGATTTTAACAAATTTTGATAAACCATGATAGGTTCAACACTTAAAATTGTTCTCCTATGATTTGAACAAGCGCCCTACCACAAACCAAACATATTTCTATTGGATTAACATGCAAACAACTATTTAGATTGATGATGATGATGCCTGAGAAAAGAATAAGCCCCAAACAACCTTTCATATCCATACAGTGATAAATATGCCATACGAATATTTGTAGATGTAGTTGCCGCCACCATCACCTTATCTTCCTACAGTCACTTCTTATGCTCCTACCCAAGCCCTCTCTGTGACTACCTCTTCTACGCCACACCATTGATCTTTGCCTTCTTCATTGCCTTCATGCAATCCTTGTTATCATCACGTCAAGGATTCAAACCTCTCGAAGCAACCTTTTCATCCAACAATATTAATATTGTTGCCATATCAAGTTCTATTCTTTTCTTTTTTTAACTCAACCCAAGAGCAACATCGCCACTAGTATTTTTATCTCAGTTGTTTCAACTCAAGCGAAACCACATTCCATTTCAGTTAAGGATTTCAATGGACATAGAAAACCCCTCTACACTTTCAATAGATGATAAATATGTGTTTATCACCATGTTTGGACAAGACATATGTGAGTCACTTCATGTCTATTTCCTACATTTAACAATCAAAGCCGCTTCATGTATGTTTCCTATATTTAACAATCAAAAGCGTCATGCACTACCAAACCGCTCTACACCACCACCTCCCCTAAACTGCCACTATTTAAAACCAGGCTGTTAGCAATGGAATATGCCATTTTTGTCATCACGTGAGATTAATATACGGGCTTCACCCTTTGTATAAGCCTCCATCTTTATTAGAAGCACCATCCATACATTTTTGGGTCTCTTTTGGTCTCTATGCACTCATTTCTATTGTCCTATTTTCTTAATTTTTAATTGTTGGATTTCCATTTTCATGCTAAACAATTCTTAATTTGAATTATTTTTTCTATAAATATACAAATATTATAGCTCATTTACATCTTAGAGATTGTACAGGGTATTGTTGACATTCAATTGAATAGTCACAAGCATTTTAGATATATCAAGCAATCATTGGAGTATATGCCATTATTTGAAGTTAATATTTTTTATGGAGCGCTTTTGGCACACCACCTATAATTTTGTATATCTCTGAAGTTATTTTTAGTTATGTAATTTATTCATTTTTGATATTTTTTATCAAGCGATTTCCACCATTTAAAGTATTGACAATTAGACGATGTTTATTGAGCCACTCTAACTCTCAACACAAAGCCCAAAAACTCATTTTATTTTCCTTTAAGTTATAGATATTATTTTCATTCTAGGGAAAGGAAAATAAATTTTGGTTTCATGTTGTAGGAATCATATTGTGTAAATTAGAGGGAGAAAACATGAAATCAAACCTAGGTGAGCACTTCCATCAATTCATTTTGGACTTTGCTTATCACTTACCAAGAGTGTCCCAATGCTTCTACCATTCAACCTTTTATCAAATCCAAACTTATGGACAAAGTTCCTTACACTTTTGGGTGTGCATTTTTAGGTTCATATTGAAATAATTATCACCAGATTGTGTGTTATTAAATGCTAAGTATCAAAACCCTACTTGAATGCCCAACAACTTGATTTGGAAAATAATTAATCAGTCATTGATGGTCTATTTTTTTCAATTACATATGTTTGGCATGCTCAAATGATTTTATTGCACTTACTGAAATACATTAATTTTTAATTATAGACACCAATTTTTTGTTTGAGCGTAGTTTTAGTTATTCATTTAAGTAGTTACAGGGTACCTGTGTGTTTTCAAATTATTGGTTCATATTAGGCACTTATTGGTGCATTTTTCCTTGTGGTTTGCCTCTATTTTTTCTTATCTTTTCCCTTCCCCTTTCTCTCTCTTCTTTCTCTTTCTTCCTTAGTTGTGTTTATGTTATTTTTGGCATACTGCCTAGATCATACATTATGAAGTTTTGGTGTGGGTCCTTGTGACTCTTATTTTGGGTCTTCTATCACTAGTGAAAAAATGACAATTGGATAACAAACTACTAGAAAATTTGGTAGTGTTTCAACAAATTGTGGTTTAGGGTTAATTATGCTATGCAAACAATTTAAGGCAATGGCACAAAAAAAATCTAAAATGATACAATAATCAACAACAATCAGATCTGACCTAGTGCCAAATATAGACTAGAAGTAAAATTCGACCAATGATAATATAAGGAAATAATAATGGAAATGTAAAGAGAGAGCAAGGAGAGAAATAATACTAAAATGAACACATCTAATGACTATAACATGATTTCTAGATTGGAAATAGGTCTATGAGATTGACAAAGTGATGCTCTCGAAATCTAACTGCAATCTAAAAAAGGGGTTAGAATCGATCAAGCCCATATAGTGTTTGGGTCAAAATTAGAATAGTGTTGATTATGTCTTTGTAATATTGATGTTGTACTCTGCATATTTTGAGGTCCAATTATGATTAGAATCCTAGCTTTGTTTCACAACATTAATGGTCAAAATTGTTTGATTTGGTTCTCTTTTGACTTCGACATAATTCTCCATAATTTCTCAAGAGGAATAGAAATATGAAAGTTAGTTGGCCTAAGCAACCTCTTGAGGAGTTGTAACTACATATCTCGCACATTTGGAATCAAGGTCAATATAGTTCTAGTGCTTTATTAGTGTGTCCTAACTGAAGATGAGAGATAAGACTTCATCTTCTTTCCTTAGATAATCAAGTGTAACTATATGAACATTTACTTAATCCTTCTCTCACCGGTACAAGTATGCAGCTAATTAAAACCCCTAAAATCACTTGAAAGATTTTAAAAGTAGAAATATAGATTCGATAGTGTGTTTAATACTTATAGCTTGATCTATCCATTGATACTTATTTTTTACTTGTTATCAAAATGCCTCTAAGAGGATATATATATATATATATATATATATATATATATATATATATATATATTTAATTTGAATTGGGGATCTATTGGACTGCAAGTTGAAAAAATAAAAGAGGGGAATGCTTAAAAAACAAGCCCACACAAAGAAGGAAAATTGAAAAAGGGGAAAAGAGCTCTGCAAAAGAAAAGGGTTACAATTGATGAATTATCAATTATGACTTAGATGTAAAAATAGAGGAAGTAGAGAGGAGGGGATCCCTAAGGATAAGAACATAGAGTAGAGATAAAATATAAGAAAGAAGATAGAATAGGGCACTTTATGATGTAGTGTCATTACATCTCCCTTACCTCTATAGTGCAAAATAGGCATGTTCTCTTTTTTCACTCTCTTGTAAGAATTATCCACACCTAAGATGACGTGAGATAATCCATAGTTGAGCCATCAATATTTTCACCTTTCATTTATTTATTTTTTTCCTATCTAGACTTTTTTGATCGCATGTGGGAATAATTTCTTTGATATGGTCATCTTTCTTCCCTCCAAGTTGCTTTGTCCATGTGGTTATCCTAATTTTTTCTTTCGTATTATTTTTTATTTCATCATTAGTGTTTGGGCACTCATAATGCTATTGCCGATTTACTCATCTAGTTATTTTTTTCATCCACATATTCTTCTCCTATTTAACTCTTCTTTCACTACCATTATAGGCCACTGATGAGCATCTGTACTTTTTGTTTTATTTAACTTAGCATCCAAAGCATCGTTCAAGTCTCAATAAATAGAATTTATGAATTTGGTGTTCTAATTTTGAGATCGAAGTACATAAATCACCTACTTCAACACTCCAAAAGTGTAACATGGAAATTATACTTGAAATCAAATTTACTATAATGGATAATCTCAAGCTTCATATTCTTAACTTCAAACTTGACAACAATATATTTGATGGATGAGAAGCCAAAATAATGTATAAACTATTTTTATATAAATCTAAAAAAATTACTTTCATTTAAACCTAATTTCACTATTAAACTTTAATTTTATTCTTTAAAACATCATCTATCAAAATAAAATGATTTTAATTACATTCACAAAACGTAACCATAAAATAAATGAGTACTATAATTACTCAAAAATTCATGAAACAAGTTGTATTTTAAGAAGGCAAAAAAGAACATAATTAAAAGGTAGAGGCCTTATCGTCTTCACTATTTTTATTTTTATAAAATAAAAAAGCAATATTAATGTAGAACAAAATCTCACATAGATGGACCCTTTCATCATTGTAATCATGAGTTGCATGCCACCATCTAATAATACAAAACAATTTTTTTGAGAGGAAAGATGTGCGTTAGTATTTACACCCCATTTTAAAAAATTATCCAAAGTCAAAAGTTTTTATTTATTCACTTTAGGGTTTTTTCATATTTTCATTTCCTATGCACTTTACTCCTTTTTTGGGTAAGAACAAATCCATGAGTTAGGTCATTTAAAAAAATAATATGATTGAAGTAATTATGTTTATTTATAAAATTAAATGATTTTAATTATATTTACGAGATTTAATGATGTAGAGAGTATATATTATTTTAGTTATTTTAATTATTCAAAGATTTATAGGTGGAGTTATTTTCTAAGAAGGTTGTTTTTCTCGTATCTATTAAAGTTCTGAGCTCTCTAATTTTCTTGTTCTATCCTCTTCCATCATAGAGTAAAATTTTAACATTTATGTATATTTAACTCAAATGTCTATGTAATTTAATATTATGCGATGATATATATAAATGACACTATTTTTTAACGATCAATTACGTGTGATGCATAAGTATAAATTTTGATATAACTGAATATCTGAAAGGTAAACCTAATTTATCAAAGGTTTTTTGTAATTTTACACCAATTTGATATATGAGATTGAGATATATTTATTTTTATCATTTTGACTTCATCTAGTTGGAGGAAGGTTTCTCCTAATTGAAGGATCATGAAGAAGAAAGGTGGAATTGCATTCAAATGTAACACAAACATCTCTCAATTGATAGAAATTCAATTACCTTCATAAGTGTGTTTGTTCATTAACTTCTTCTTCGTTAATATTATTAAAATCTATTTATTTTAATTGGTGTGTCTTTTCCTTTTCTTTTGTCTTATAATCATCACATATGTCCTCATTACATGCATATGTTGTTTTATTTTTATTTTTTATTTATTTACATAAGATTACACAAGGTAGAAGAAGAGCAAACAAATAAAAAAAATACAAGCAATATATGGAAGAAAACACTAACACAAAGTTGAAATGAAGTGACAAACAAATAACATGCTTCAAAATCAAAGTTGAAGACATACCCAAAATAATGAGAGAACCTCAACATTAATTTGAGCTAACATAATTTATTTTTTGTTCTTCAAAGTAAAAAACTTAAACAATTTAAAAACCAATAATGAATCAATTGAGTAAGTTAGATTATACATATATTTCTCATTGCATTCACCAAAAATAAAAGCTTAGTGGGCTTTTATGTAAAATTTGCACTATCTTATGATAAATATATTACAAACTAACAATAAATGTTTCTAGGTTTTTTCCCTTGATAATAAGGTTGGTAAAAATATTAAGATTTGTAAGGATGCAGGTTTGATTCCACTTTCGAGTTAGTGTATTAAACTAAACTTTGATATAGTAGCTAAATGAAATATTGTTAAGCACGCAGTGGGGGCATGTTTTAAAATAATAAAGGTGCTACTCTACTAGATATTGTGAAGCTTTGGACATAATTACAACAATTTTGCCAAGGCTAAAACATTATGGAGAGGTATGAAAATAGCTCATGATAAAAATTGGACCAATTTGGCCAATAAAAGGGGACTCTTAAATCATCTTGAAAGTCTTACAAAAAAAATTAAAATAGACATTGGCAACTATCCTTAGTGCTACATTGGTTTGATTTTAAACTTCTCCTTAATCATGATCACTCATATCCAAATAGGAAAAACTCAAGTCATTGATCATCTTGCCAAACTTATGGTAGGGCTTAATTCCCAAAGGCAAACCTTGAATTTGATACCACCCCCATCAATAATTGGAAAGCTAAAAGTGTTGATTGAGAAAGATTATAAGGCTACCTCTCATGGCATTTAACTCTCTCTCATCATTATTTTGTTGGAGTTGGTAAGGAAGTTTATTTTGGGCATATATGCAATTATCCTCACATGATTTCCATTTTGCATGGATGTGATTGAGAAGGGACATATGTCATGTATGAGAATATTTAAATTTCACCACCCATCCACACCTTTGTTGTCATTTTTGTCAAGTAGTGGATGGTGCAAAGAGCTCCCTAAACATCTCACAAATATTCTCTTGATGCAATCATGGAAACTAATCATATGGATTTTGAGAAAGCAAAGCCTTCAAGAAGAACTCAACAAATTCTAGGAAAAGAAACATCCAACAACATTTTTCAAGAAATGGATAGGGGCATGATTCATCAATACTCTTTGGATGATGACACTCTTCATTCTTGACACTGATCAATGATCTAAAGATTAGGAAACTATTGAAGGCATGTATCCTGGTGGATGAAACCACTTGAATCACGATGGAGGAAACATTGAATTTTTGGGAGAATATTTTGGTAGAAGGGAAAAAAATATAAAAAGTTCCTCAAGTGAATGGCCACCAACCTATTTCAAGCTCGGCTAGTAGTGAGAATGGGGAAGGGGCATCTATGGATTATTTTACAAGAAATGAAGGACCCTAGTCAGTCTACTCCTAAACTTGACATGCTGAAATTTTCCCAACTAAAATGGTCTTATTTGGTGTTAGTGACAATTTGGCAATCTATGAGGATGTGGATCACTTGAGTTTAGGACTGGGAAATAAACTAAATTAGATTTGGACTCTTATTAAGCCTATGACTGTGAACAAGATTTCAAAAGGTCAAAATTTTGATGTCATTTGCTCTAAACTAGAGATAGACCATGTTGCATTCTTAGTATATAGTTGGAAGAAACTTTTGTTGCTTTGATGGTAGAATAAGAGGAAGGTGAGGGAGGGTCAGCATTAATGGTCTTAGAGTCTAATGAGGATATTGAGCTCTAACTTAGTTTAGTTTATTTCATAGTGTTGTTATTGTTGCTTATGGGCTTTATATTTTATAATCTTTGATTTTGTCTCTTTGTCTCATAAAACCTTCAAATTGTTAATATTTTTATACCTAATTTTATTCGGTACATTAGAATGCCACATCTTGAAGTCTTGATTGAGAAAAATTATAATGTCACATATCATGACACTTAACTCTCTCTCATGATGTTTTGTTTGGGGCAGTGAGGAAGTTAATTCTGGGCATTTATTGTAAATATCCTCGCTTGATTTCCATTTGGACTGGATGTGATTGATAATGGATATATGACACATGTGTGAGACTCAATAAAGTTCACTACTCATCCCTGCCTTGGTCATTTTTGGGAAGTAGTGGATGGTAGGATGAGATCTCTAAAAGTCTCACATATTCTCTCTCAATGCAATCATGGTGGCCAATCATTTGGATTTTGGGAAAGCAAAGCCTTTAAGAAGAACTTGGCACAATCTGAGGAAAGAACCCTCTAACAACATTATGCAAGAAATGAATAGGGACATGATTCATTAATACTCTTTGTATGATGTCCACTTTTCATTCCCAATACTAGTCAATGATCTGAAGCTTAGGCAATTTTTGAATGTAGTGTTCCTAGTGGACAAAACCACCTATGTCACAATGGAGGAAGCACTAAATTTATATAAAAATGCATCAGTGGAAGGGATAAAAGATAAAAAAATCTCCTTAATTGGATGGCCATCAACATATTTTAAACTCAATTGGCAGTAAGAATGGGGGTTGTGTCATATATGCATTACTTCATATAAACAATGAGGGCCATTGGTTAGTCTAATCTTAGATTTGACATGCTAAAATTTACCTAGCTGATACTAGTTCAGATAGTCCTCTTGGGTTCGAGTGACACTCTGACAATCCATGCATGTGGAGCACTTGAGTTTAGGATTAGGAAAAAAAGTAAAATAGATCTAGACTCTCTTTAAGGCTATGATTTTGAATGAGATTTCAAAAGGGTAGAAACATGGTACCATTTTCTCCAAGCTGGAGATAGACCTTGTTACATTCCTAGTATCTTAGCTGGCAAAAAAATTTATTACTCTGATGGTAGAAGAAGAGGATGGTGAGAGAGGGCCAAGAGCAATGGTCTTGGAATCCAATTAGGATATTGAGCTCTAGCTTAGTTTAGTTTATTTTTTAATGTCGTTACTACTACCTATGGGCTTTATGTTTGTAATCTTTTCTTTTGTTTCTCCATCTCATAGAACATTTACCAGAAGGTCACAAAGTGTTAATATTTTTGACCCTAATTTACTTAGGTTTTCAATATTATTATAATAAATGAAATTTAGCCCCTTTTGAAATCTAGAAAAAAGAAATGTTAAAAGTCTTTTAATAAAATAAAAAGAAAAAAATATAATAGAAAAAAAGGACTAAATTTTAATTAACATAAAAGTAAAATAAAATTAATAAAAAATTCAAAAATATTTTATATGTTTTGATTATTTTGATATCTATTCTATATATTATCGTACAAAACTAATTTTAATTATAATTGATAATTTTAGTTACTATTTATACAACAAAAATAACCCATACTTAAACTTGGTTTTAACTTTTGAGGGCGAGTGCACAAAGTTTGGGGACAAAAAGTGGCCTACCCATGGACATGATTTTCTTGAAATTTTAGAAATCTGAAATTCTATAGATAATTTGAGATATCTACACTTCAAATTTGAAGATAGTGTAAGAACATGAAATGTAGAATTTTGAGTCTGGTTTTCAAAACATGATTTAAAAAAAAAAATGGTTAAGTATAACTAGGTCAAACATTTAAAATTTGAAGAGTAACTCCTATTTTTTAAAGAAAATTGAGTAGATAGATGGTCGTGTGGCACACCATTTTTTGAGTAGAGTTTAATATTATTTGAAACCCTTTGGGAAAAATTTAGATAAGATATTCTAGTTTGTGACCTATATTTTTAAATATTTTTTTAATGAATTTTTTTTTTTATGAATTTTGCAAGTAAATAGATCTTGAAAACTGACAAAAAATGGAGAGTCGTCTGTGTGGCATGCCTAACTACCTCAAAAGAGAACAAAAATTAGTTTTTTTTTGAATGTGTGTAGAATTAGGCCTACCTTGTGACCATATAACTTGTTTTTCACTTGGATCAACTAAATACAAATTACATGAACATGTATAGGCATGCATGTTTGCAGTATGTTGTGTCCTAAAAAAGGTATAGTTAGAAGTCAACATAGTTTTAAAGTCCAACAATTATAAAAATCATATTTTTGAAAAGTGGAGCATGATCATCACGATGGTACCAAGTTTTTGAATTTTCACATTAAAATTGATAGTGTATTTGGTGATCAAAGTTGAATTTTGTTGTATTTTATCATAACTCTCTAACTCAACTGTAGATTGACAGATCCAAGCCTTTGGCTCAGGAATACAAGCCATTCTTGAGATAAAAGGCACGAGATTTGAATTCAAATTCAAATAACATGATTGCATTAGTAACACAATCATGGTTTAAACACGATCGCATTATTAATCACATTAGTAATATGATGACATTATATATTCATAACAATAAAAAACCCAAATTTTTCTCTTTACCTCAAATTTTATGTATGATCTTATATGTTCTTGAGCTCCCTAATAGTGGTGTTATTTCATGTGATACGAGAAAGGTACCTAACCTTAGATAGTGAATTAAGGTTTCATGGTATCATATTAGACTTCAAAAAAATCATAGGCATTTTAATATGTTGACTTGACTACTTATAATTACTTGGTTTAAAGGTGTAACTCATTATACATTTTATGGTATAACTTATTTTCTCATGAGATGTCATAAAATGCATTTTTTAAACCTATGGCCAAAACTTAGCCTTTAGAGTACCAATCTAGCTATGCATCTGAAGTAAATTGGGGCTATTTTGAGCCCCATCAACCTAGTTACATGAATATAAAATGTGATTTGGGGGTTGATCAACTCCAATTTCATTATATCGAATGAAGCAAAAAAACATAATTTATTTATATATAATTTATACATGTATAAATTATGGTTTTATGCTCAATAAACTTTAAGTCATCAGCAAATGAATGCAAATATTGATTAGTTCAATTATGGAGGTAATTAGGGTCAAAATGAGCCACGTGAACATATTTTAAATTGTATATTCAATGTGATTTAGAGTGAAATTAATCCTAATGTCATGTCATATATAATTAACCAAAGAGTTGATTCATTTAATCCAGGAGGTATTTGAGGCCAATTTGAACTCCTTCAAGAGCAAGATATGATTTTAGGCAAAATTAAGTTTGATTCTATCATGAATTGATCTAATTAGTCAAATTATACAATTAAAGGTATTATTTGGGAAAAATTGAGCCCCTAAACCAAATTTATGGCTCAATAGATTGTATAACATGTATGCAACATGTATGGCTTAACTGACCCTACTTTTATTAAAAATGCAAACATGAAGGTAATTGTCATAAATAGGTAAACAAGTAGCTCAAATTTTCTTCAATTACCTTAGTGATTGGACCCTATATCCGATATCTTAAACCTTAAACCTTGTACCATTTAACTTAAACCGTAAACCCTATACCATTTACCTTCAACCCTAAGCCATAAGCCCTAAACCCCAAACCCTTTAAATTATGGACCCTAAACAAATAATTTTAGCCCTAATTAACATCCTTTATGTATAATAAGAATTAGGTTCATAGGGATGAACTTGGTTAGAATCGCATCACTCATTATGACAATTAAATTAATTAGATAAATTTATGATGATGTGGGGGCTAATTGAGCCCAAAATCACATTCTTTACTCACATATCTAGTTTCGAGGAGCTCAAATTTGCCCTAATTACCATCATGATTGTACCTTATATACCTTAATCCCTAAAGTTCATAATCCAGAAACTCTAATCCATAAATATAAACTCTTTCTTGAACCAATCATTTTAGCCTAAATTAACATCATTTAGACTAAGAATTAAGTTCATAGGGCTCAATTTGGCCTAATCACATGACTGATTGCCCCATTTGACTAATTCACTAAATTTGCATGATGACATGGGGTATAATGGCAAACCAAAAACATATTCTATAGTCAAAAATAGGTCCAAGTGATCCAAATTGTCCTCAATTTTCTTTGTGATTGACCTTGTGTACCCTAAACCATATATACATTAAAACCTAAGCCCTAAACCATAAACCCTAAATTATAAGCCATAAAATTTCCATATTTACCAATCGATTTAGTCTCAATTAACATATTTGTAGTAAGAATTAGGTTCACATGGCATAGAGCGATTAGACTTTATATACAGGTCCTTAAACCTAAACCCTAAACCTTAATCCTTAATCCTTAAAACATAAATTGTATTCCCTATGCCTTATGCCCTAATTCCCACTACATGTCATAAACATGCATGCCTTATGATATAACTAATTTTTTCATGAGATGTCATAAAATGGATTTTTTAATCCTATGTCCAAAGCATAGCCTTTGGAGTACCAATCTAGCTATGCATCTGAAGTACATTGTGGCTATTTAGAGCCCCTTCAACCTAATTGCATAACTATAAAATGTGATTTTAGGGTTGATCAGCTCCAATTTCATTAGTTAAATTGAACCAAATAAATATCATTTACTTATATGCAATTTATACATGTATAAAATGTTGTTTTGAGTTCAATAAACTTGAAGTCATTAGCTAATGAATGCAAATGTCAATTATTTAAATTGTGGAGGTAATTAGGGTTAAAATGAGCCACATGAACCTAATTTAAATTATATATAACATGATTTGGAGTGAAATTAACCCTAATGTCATGTCATATATAATTAACCAAAGATTTGATTCATTTAATCCAAGAGGCATTTGAGGCCAATTTGAACCCCTTCAAGAACAAGATATAATTTGGGGCAAAATTAAAAGTTTGATTCTATCATGAATTGATCCAATTAGTCAATCTATGCAATTAGGGGCATGATTTGGGAAAAATTGAGCCCCTAAACCAATTTATGTTTCAATTGATTGTATAACATGTATGCAATATGTACATGGCTTAATTGATCATACTTTTATCAAAAATGCAAACATGAAGTTACTTATCATAAATAAGTGAACAAACAACTCAAATGTTCTTCAATTACCTTAGTGATTGGACCCTATATCCACTATCTTAAACCCTAAACCCTATACCATTTACATAAAACCCTAAGCCATAAGCCCTAAACCCCAAAACCTTTAAATTATAGACGTTAAACCCTAAACCAATAAATTTAGTCCCAATTAACATCCTTTATATATAGTGAGAATTAGGTTTACATGGATGAACTTTGTCAAAATTGCATCACTCATTAAACCATAATTGACTTAATTAACTCAATTTGTGATGATATAGGGGTTAATTTGACTCAAAATCACATTCTTTACTCAGATATATAAGCTCAAGAAGCTCAAGTTTGCCCTAATTGCCTTCCTAATTTTACCTTATATACCTTAAAACCTATACCATAAGCCCCAATCCTTTAAGTTCCTAATCCCTAAACTCCAAACCACAAATATATACTCTTTAAACCCTAAACCAATCATTTAAGCCCAAATTAACATCATTTAGACTAAGAATTATCTTTGTGATTGACCCTATGTACCCTAAACCTAAGCCCTATATCTTAAACCCTAAACACTATACCCTAAATTGTAAACCATAAACTTTCCCTATTTACAAATTAATTTACTCCCAATTGACATCCTTGGTAGTAAAAATTAGGTTCACATGGCATAGAGCGAGTAGACCTTATATACGCCCTTAAACCTAAACCCTACATGCCCTAATCACTAATACCTAAACCCTGTGCACTAATGCCTTAATCCCTAATCCCTAATCTATTAATTATAATGTAAATGTGTTATTAAATAATATGATTTGTTATTCTTAATATAGATAAAACTCACTTCTCATTATCTATGTTTAACCCCAAATGAGAATTAAGAATAATGTGATCATTTTATTAAATAGCGTGATCACATTATTCTTAAGATACATAAAACTCACTTTTCAATGTGTATATTGAAGCAACACCTAGTATCAAGAATAACATAATCACGTTATTAAATAATATGATCTTGTTATATAAGCGACTGCATTATTATTATTATAGACTTATCTCACTTTTCAACATCTATTTTTAACCCAAATCAAGAATTCTATCCCCACAAAATTTCTCTATGTACTTCTACGAGACTTGTGATACCTATGTAATTTTGACCCCACCTTTGAAAAGTTGTCAATTGTCCTTGATTGGTGATGGATCAAGTTAGAGGAAGAGGAAGATGTTAAAGAACAAAACACCAGAGGAATTAGAAGATTTGAGAGAGAAAAACAAGATACAGATGCAAAAACTTCATGGTAGATAAGGTACAAACCCTAATCCTGACGAACCAAATGCCATAGATAATGAGCCAATTGACAATAATGAATTAAACATTGATGAAATTAACAATAATGAATCAAATAATGATGAAATTAACCATAATGAAATGAATAATAATGAATTAGATAATGTTGGAAGTTTACATTCGATGTTCCAAGTTTTTGATTTTGTTGATGATGAGTCTATGTATGATGCTTCACCCCCCATAAATGAAGAAAATTTGATGGCAACAAATAATGATGAAATTAAACATCAATAAAATTTCATGGAAAAATATAATGAATAAATAAACAATGAATAAAGTGTCATCCCACCTCTAAACAAATGAAAGTAATAACAATTTTGAAATACCCTCTCAACAAATTTCACCATTAACAACACATCCAAGAATTGTGCATAGAAAATACAAGAACTTAATTGAAGTCGATGAAAATATTTTAGAACCAATGCATAACAAAATGTCTGATTGCCATTCAAGAAGATTGGATCAACAAATTTGGGATACTTTCTTTCATAATTTGGATTATGATAGTCAAAGATGTCAATCAGTTATTTCATTGATAAAATTGATTAAGATGAGACCTATAATGTACACATTAGGACTAAGAACATATAACACGAATCATGAAAATAATGAATTCTTTTAAAATCTACATGATGAATATCATATTGTAGGCCCAAAATCATGTACCCAAGATTATCATGTTATTTGACGTATACTTACAACTTGTGTAGTAAGTGACCAAATAGGTAAAAAATGAATGGTTTCAAAAACAAGATGAACACTAAATTTAAACATAAAAATATTAATTAAAGTAATATAAAGACGTGAAATACTTAATGAACCTAATACCAATGAGCTCTAGGCATTCTCTAGTAGACTTCCACGAAAGGACAAGGTTGTAGTTAACACTCTCAAAGAGTTGCTTGCTTAATTTAGGAAAGACAATACAAGAGTTTCGCCTAGTGCAAGAGATGTAGTGAAAAGAAGAGTTGGTTATCATAACTGTGAACCATATCTAAAATATTTATTGGATATGACTTAAACATAATTGTACTCTAAATTTTTAGAAAAACATCCAAAAAATTTTATTTGTCAAAGATATTTTGAAATGGCCAAACCTTTGTATGTAAAAATAAATCACACATGCACTTGTTGTAGGCCACATGTTGAATTTTCAATGCACTTTGATGTTTTTATCCATATATATTGTAATTTGCATACTAAAAACATTTTTTAGGACTGTGGCATTGAATTGCCACCAAAATCTACTAGGGAATTTATTCCAACTATCTTTTGCAAAAGATCAGATGGATAATTATTTTATAACAATTTATGTTTAAATATATTTTGCACCATTTGTGGTGGATTAACAAAGTTAAAAGAATGTATCCATGAGGAGATTACAAGTGCAATTGGAAAATAATTATTTTATTTAAGCAAATATAAATTAGTGACTTATCAAGTAAAATATTGCAATAAATCTAAAAGGTGTGAGCTTGTTACAAAAAAGATACATGTTTCCAAATTTTTGATCAAATTTAGAGAGAAAATTATTTATGAGTATGCAAGGCAGACACATAGAGCTAGATGGTTGGATGAATATTTCAAGATAATCAAGGATACACTTCCACTTGGTTCAATTATTTTATTAGTTGACTTTTTTAAAAATTACACATTTAAACCCCGAATGGAAGTTCAATCGCAGTATTACAATTCATCACAAGTTACCATAGTTATGCATATAACATTCATGGATACACCTGATAGTACATAGCAATAATGAAAATAATTAAGGGAGTACCATTTATATATCAGTGATGATTGATCACATTGTTCAGAGTATGTGTATGGTTGTTTTCAGAAGTTCTATGAATAATTGAGTTAGAGGAACATTACTTTCAATCAACATTACATTTGGTCAGACAATTACACATCGTAATTCAAAAATGTACAAATGCTATATAGGTTAAGTAAAATGTATGTTACCACTGGTGTAGAACATATTTAGAGTTTCATCGAGGCTGGCCATGGAAAATAGGAGCATGACGGTGTTGGATCATGTGTAAAAAGAGTTATTTCAAGGGAGGAATTAAAATTTGAAGAGGGTGTTCATTTGACAAATGCAAAACCCATGGTCGAATGGTGTAATGAGAACATGTGTCATGATGCTCAACCAAATTCTACTATTCATAGACATTTTTGTGGAGGAAGAACACTAGGCAAAGTATGAGGATTGTATGACTTTAATGGGTTCAAGTGACCTTCACTCATTTCATAGCTCAAATGCAAGTTCTTAGATTATTCATATGAGACACTTGTCATGTTTTTTATTTAGCATGCATAGACTATATTTGAAATTAGTGTAAGTCACGAGAGTGGGTGATTGATTAGAGTTCCAAACCTCTAATTCCAATCAACACATATTAGGTTGTAATAGAATTGTCACTTACAAATATGACATCATCATATGACTTTGACCATGTATCTAATCTAGTGCAGTTAAGTAGAATATTTTTCTTTATGTATAATTTATTCTGATTATATATCTTCATATTGTCACTAAAAATATTTTTTGTGATATAGGGTATGTTTTTGTAGTTATTAAAGATGAGGATAATGAAGAGGGCACTGATTACTATTTGTGTCGTTATGTAGAGAGAAAGAAAAAATTAACTTCCTTAGTTATAAATGGAGAAAACATTGACTATCCCATTAGGTTAGAGGTAGTCACTGGAACTTGGTTTCGATGATATCCTAGAAAATATTTAGATCAATGGTTGTTTGACGAGTTTGAAATGCACAAGAAGATTCTACACTATTCAAATTTGCTTCTTACAATGAATATTCAATTACAAAATATCATGGGAGGCCATTAAACAAAAAAACTATGAAAAGTTTAGGAGTCAGACCATGAATTTATTCTTGATACTATCAAGGTTAGAGTAGATCCTAGTGGTTCATTGGATTAAAATACGTAGGTATGTTAAATTTTCAAATGTAGATGTAATCAATTTTATCAAATGTTTTTTATTTTATAGGTAGTACATATGAATTTCACTTTTAATTATTTACTAATAATTTTTTATAGATTAGTGGTGCCAGATAAGCTTCCACCTTCATGTGGTTGGCACTATCAGTAGATAATTTTATATTCTTCAAGCTAAGAGAAGATCAAGTTAGACATGATTGAAGTGATATATTCTCAAGTGGAGGTCCTAGAGGTAGAAATGGTAGTTGAAGCTCAAGAAGTTGCTTATTCAATGCCAAAAAGTTACATTTTTGGACCCATCATGGTAACTTCTCCAATGGATTGATCTTGAAGGTTCTATTTGAGGACTATGGGGTACGATTAAAGGAATTAAATAGGTAGGGGAGGGATCTGATGGTTTATGGAAATTAATTATAAGTTTCATTTTATGCATGTTTGCACTTAGGCTAAAAAATTATGCTTTTCTTGTATTGGGAAGGGTATTCTTAAGGCCAAAATAGGTGGTGGGTGGGCCTAATGGGAGGCCAAGAAACCAGTCATAGACATTATCCACCTCTATAAATGTGTTGGAAATGTCATTTTTTCATCAAGAAACATCAGAACAATAGTTCTACTAAGCTCTCAGCTTGTAGAAATTTTGAGTAAATCTAAAGTAAGGGTTTCATGAGTAACACACCTCTAAAACTAAAATAATTAAACAATAAGGTCTAAAACTTTGTGAGTAGCTAGGGAATGGATATTATAACTTAGTCCAAGTATCATTAGGTTGACAAGAGGTTTGGACTTGTAGGTACAAGAGCATTATTTATATGTACACCTGTAAAAGACCATTTTTGAGAAAGTTGTGCATAAGGTAAGATGAGTTTTTGGTTGATTTGAGTTCTATGAACTTGGGTAAGGGTTAAAAAGTGTTGAAATTTCTAAAAGACTACTATAAATAAAATTTGTAAGAGCTACAAAGTCTATTTTGAAAAATTGACCTATTGGACTGTTTCCTACTTTTTCTTGCTTGATTTCTTTTATTTTAAAAAGAGGGGAGAAACAAGAGATAAAAGGTATGTACCTAGTAAACATTATGCTCGTTGATGACCAGATGAAGTGAGAACTCCTTCTTTGGTTAGGGAAGAATGACATGCAAATCACACCAACTCACAAAAAATGGATTAATAAAAAGATAAATGGGTTACCTCATGAGAAACCAGTCCCAAGAAAGGAATACGCTTTCTTAAATGGATGTCATCCCATGTTTGACATTCAAGTTTATAAGTAAACAAGAAATTACAAATGATATATATGGAAATGATGCCAATAAATAATATCAAAGATATCTAGTCTATAACAGGATTAATGTGATCAAAGTAATTATTATAAAATTTTATAGCTATGTCAATATCCTCCTAAATTATAGTTATTTTATCATCAACATCCTCTTGATTAGGTGTGAAAACCATAACACAAAGAGCTAGTTCAAATGCAATGTCTCTTTGATTAGTGAGGAAGGGTTGTGGGATGATAAGGAGGTCAAATGTGTTGTCAATTTCATGTGTTAATCTAGGTAAGGTCATCTACATACAAAAAACAAACTATGATCAGGTCCAGAGAGGTCAAAAGAGGGGTTATGTGCAGGTTAGAAGGCTAAAGGAGGTCTGGTGGGGTGTAAATGAGGTCAAAATAACAAACTATTATTTTGAGGTGATAATGACCATCGGTGGTCAGGGTGACCGTTGATGGTTATCCTCACTAGTGACGGTTGGCTAATAAGTGATGGTTACTATAACCATCAATGGTTATGGTAACCAGCTATGGTTACCTATCAAGGAATTTTTAGTCAAGGAGTATCTGATGGATAAAGGGTATTATTTGGATACTAAGAGTGGGTAAGAAGGCTCAATTTGATTGATCAAGAGAAAGCGAACTAATGAAGAGCGAAAAATACTAAAATAAATCAAAATACCTTTATTATGTTGAAGATTTGATAGTTGAATGCTAAAGAGATTTGAGTAGCATAACGGTACTTTGGCCTTTGAGAATCATGCAAACAGGGTTTCAGGATGTTGGATGCCTTCACAAAGAAAATAAGATACCCTAGATACACAAATTCAGGGGTCCATATCTCCTCCAAGAGCCCTATACTTATAGTGCAAAAAATCCCAAATGAGGAGAGAGAGAGTTTCCAAATTGAAGGGTGGAAAGTTGCTAACTTGGTCTTGGATAAAGATGATGAATTGAATGGAAAGAAAGCTATGAGTTGTGCATGAGAAAGTTTCCATTTTTGCTAGTGCAACCTTGTCCATGGCTAGAAGTTTCCAAAGGTGTAGGGTGGGTACTTGACCATTGATGGTTAGGTTAACCATTGACGGCTAGGCTAACCATCGACAATCGACCCGTTAGTTTGAGTTTGGGTAAAAATAAGGTTTAAGTTTGATGTTTTTAAAGAGCTTAAAAAAGGGTCTCTAGGTTCATTAAAGAGGTTTTAAAGTGTAAAAGAGGTATGTAAAGGTGAGATGACTAGCTAGATAGTTAAATAATGGTCGAGAACTAGTCTAGGGTGACATGACCTTGAAAATGAATCAAAGATCATTTTTACATGTCTACATTTTACCCTTTTTTATTATGCAAATTTAGGTCAATACGTCATGGAACAAAAATAAAAGGTTGATGGTCCAGGTTTAGTTGTTTTGAGTATGAGAGGATGGTATTCCCCCTCAAAATAGGAGTCAATGAGGTAACACTAAAATTGAGTTATGGTTTAATAAAAGGAAAAAGGGAGTGGGTATTCAAAACACAACTACGTGCACAAAGTGTGATTACATGTTAAAGGCACAAATCATGCAAAGATGAAAATAGCCAATGCTAATAATAATAAGTTTGGGTTCTAGAAGAAGTGATAAAGTAACTAGTCCCCAACATTGGTCATAGCTAATTGGGTTACTCACATCAAATGTCCTAGAAAAGGTCAGTGTTTACTCAGGTATCCAAGTTAGGAAGTGCTCCCGAGAAAAACATGAATGGTTAGGTTACACATAAGCTGGTGCATAAAAATTTCAACATGGCAAAATTAATCAAAACAGTGAATAATGACCAAAGCATGGTCATCACAAGGTGACCAAATAATTTGGTTCCAAAAAGGTGTCAACATCGAGGTAGATGCAAGTAAATGGGTTGGGTGGTTGGGGAAGAGTTAGTGGGTGGCCGAGTTGACTCCTAATGCATGAGGAAAGAGGATGATACCTACATAGTCCCATGGGCAATACATCCAACATAGACTTCAAGCCTAATGTACTTCTTGTTGTTGGGGAGAAGGGGACTCTCAATGAGGGTTTTAAGGGGTTGCCCCATGTGGAAGTGGGTCAAAAATCTTGGTTTGGTGATAAAAATGGAAGAAAAAGGTTTAGACCTAACCATCAATGGTCAGAATTAACTGATGATGGTTGGATGACCATCGATGGTTATGGTCCACCGTCAAGGATGTTAGAACCAATGATAGTTAGGGTCAACCCCAATGGTTAGATAACCATTGATGGTTGGGGTAAAACCCTAAAACCATGGACAAAAGGGTCAATAAGGGCCTAATGTGTACGTATTTGAAAGTTGGAACTTTGTGAGTGGTGTGTTTGTACGAAGAACATCCTGTAGTGGAGTGTATAAACAAGTTGGCAAGAGGAGATTGGTGGTGAAGAGAAATGGTGAGGTTGAGATGGATGTTGGAGGTGCTATAGGACAAGTTGTAGGATGCAGATTAAGGTGGCACCACTGATCATGAAATGAGGTAGGCTATGTCTTGAATTGGAAGTAAATGGTGATGTGTTAATTAAAGGTGAAAAATATAATGAGGTATGCTAAATGAGGAAAGAATGGGTTGTGATATGGGGCGCTAGGGTTTGGCTATTTTTTTTGGTTGTTGAAAAGATCATATGTTTTATGAGGAGGGGGATGATTGATATAGAGGCAGGGAAGAATTTGTAAAGGTGTAGAGAGTAGGAATGTGGTTTATAGAGAGTTAGGGTGTTAAGAGGAGGCTAAGGTTTTGAGGTTCACCACCTTTGAACACTAAATAGTGATCGTTGATGGTTGAGCCGACTGACGATGATTGACCTCAAGGGAAAAATGATCCCAAGGGAATTGTTAATAGTTTGAGAGATCCATTGATGGTCGACGAGTTGGGGTAGAAGTGGCAAGTTGGGGTGAGATGGTGTAAAATGGAGATGGGTTAGTGTGTGTAGAAGTGAAAGGGGTTGAAATGGAATTTTGGATAGGAGTTGAGTTGGAATGGGATAAGAGGTGAGTTTGGAATAGGATAGGAGGTGAGTGAACTTTATATATACCAATGTTAGAGGCAAATGTGGGTCTAGGTAGGAAAGTAAAATAGGGGTATAGAGGAAATTAGGTGGATAGGGAATTAAAATGGGATAGGTTATTGATTTGATTCATGATACCTATGTTATTTTAGGCATGGGAATAGATCCAACTGCAATATCAGGTGCTCAAGATCTTTGTCAAGGTGAAGGATGTAATGTTAGTGGAAGACTAGTGCCACATGGAGTCTGTGGGATTTGGAGTGATGTGTCACTACCATCACTTGTCAAGAGATGCTATGATGATAGTCTCCCTCATCGAGAGATGGGACCCAGTGACAAACACTTTTTGGTTATTGATAGGGGAAATGAGCATCTTGTTGGAAGATGTTCACTGGATCACACGTCTACCCATCATGAAGATTCTATCTACCATATAGAGGGGGATGAGATAGACAAGTGTTTAGAGATGATATATGGGGATGATGTAGGTGTGACATAGTTCCATGCTAGAAGGATCAGCATTAGGATGCTATACAAGAGATCCCTAGGAGATAGACATTTGCTGACTATGTTGCAATTAGTGGTTACTTGTTATGCACTGCCATATTCTATTAGTGGGTGCTATCATGGCATGTTGTTGGGGGTTTTGCTGGAGTTATTTATGGGTAGAGTTATGTTTGGGTGGTCATAAGTTTTATTGGTGTAGATATACAGGGAGTTATAGGGTTTTAGGGCACATAAGCATTATGGCATTAGTGTGGGATTTGTACTTCACTATTGGGCCTATGAGCACATACAGGTGCTGAGACCCTTGGGGCTTTCAATAGAGGGATTCTAGTCAATAGATTATGTGGTTGGCTTTTACTGATGGAGGAGAGATGGGGCCATGATAGGTGCTAGTGGTGGTTTGAGAGACATTGATTGGTTCAGAGGAGCCTTAGAGAGTTTAGTTCCTAGGGAAATTATCTGGAGGCCATATTAAACGTGGCTAATATGGATTAGTTATAGGTATCACACTTTATCTTTATATAGCTATAGATGGATCTATGGTAGGTGAGATGGTAAGATATAGTGTATCCCCTTTGAGTGAGTACGATGTCAGTTTGGGTTAGTGCAGGGTATCCCTCAGGGTTGTGTATGATATAGGAGGGAGGATGTTGAGTTTTATTTACCAGAGCCACAAGCATAAAAGGAGGAGTTTGATCTTGAGGAGTTGCCTCTGAGATATGGGGATGATATAGGTTGTACAGGTGATTATCCCACTTGGTTTTGGGGGAGGTATATAGCCATTGATTTTGGTATCATAGATGGGGATCAACAGGGAATGGATGTGGACCTAGCATAGGTACCAACACAGGGAGATCCCTAAGTAGCAGTAGCATAGGCCTAGATTATAGTGTTATAGGGGAAGCTTACCGATCTTAAAGGATATATTTCTACTGTTTAGGGCTAGTTGGGAGGAGTGACAATATAAAGGGATTAGGCACAGACATAGATTACCATTTTATAGGGTTAAGTGGCCACTTTATAAGGTCAGATGGCTAGTTTACAGGGATAGATTATGTCAGTGATAGGAGTGTGAGATCAGGGAAGGACCTTTCTTGGTGTAGTGACACAAGAGGGAGATTCTCTATGGTGAGTAGGTGGAGGAGCAGTGGCACCACTAGGTTTTGTGACACAGGCCAGGTATTTAGTAGCCATACAGGAATTGCACTATTATGGGGGCATTATGTTAGCATAATGTCCTAATGAACCATGATGGGGAGAGTACTAAGTCATATTAGTAGGTGGAGTAGTGATTTTGGCCCCAAGTCAGTGGGTGATGGTAATAGGTCAGCTAATAGGGCCTCTTCTTAGGATAGGTATAGGTATAGGTGCTAGTGGTTCTGGTTTAGGTGCTCTAGGGTCATAAGTAGAGATCTTGTGTGATGTATTTTTATATTTTGACATCAGCCTATGTGCTGAGATGTGAGATGTATATATGAGTGATAAATATATTCTTTTGTTAATACCCACACACACACACACACACACACACACACATATAGATGAGTTTATGTTGTTCATGTTTTATGAGCTGAATATTTATGTAAGAGATCTATGATGTTGATGATGATTTTTCATGGTTGATTTTGATTTATGATATGATGCTTATAGAATGATGTTGTGATTGTGATTCGAGGTTTAGTCATGTGGAAGTCATGATTATGACACTCTTTCATTGATGGTATTAGGTATGATGTCATTTACATATGATGACGATGTTGTGATGAGTTAATCATGTATGTTTGTTTTGATGTTATGGTTTATGGATTATTATTTTGATATGATTAACACATGATGTTAATTTTGCATCTGTTTGGGTAAAATGTTAAATAAAATGTGATATTTGGTTAATAAAATGTGATGCTTGGTTAATGGGATGAGGGTATGGGTATAACATAGGTAAAGGTGACATTTACGTCCATATGCTTGGATAAGACCAAGGGGTATGGTGTTTTACTAGCAAGAACCAAACAATATGAATCCCTAGTTGGAATGGCTTAGTGAACACAAACCTTTCAAATGCATCGAAGGAGCATGCCTTATTGAGAAAACCAGTATCTTGACCTCTTCATGTCAATTAAGTTCATAATCCCTTAGGTTCATTGGGATATATGTGATAGTTAGGGATGTGAATTTATGAGTGGAGAAAAATAAAATCTTAAGTGGAGTAATTGGCTTGTCGATAGGCAACCAAAGAACCTTAGCAGACAAGTCTATGCCATTGGTATGATGTATAATAATGTGTAAAATGATCAATATGAGAAGTCTACTTATGTTATATGTCGATTGGATCTTGATTAGATAATAGGTAGATTGATTGATGCGGGAAGTCTTCCAGTAACAGATATAAGAGCTGATTACGGCCTATTGAGTTTAAATTTTGTGTTATTGCTTTATTTATTTTTACTTTATAAGCTATTGAAGTTGATCAATGTGGGAAGCTTCTAATGAATTTATGTTTTAGCCATCCTTCAAGGGAGTGGTTTAAGATCTTATTTGTCATAGCTGTACTTTAAGGGAGTAATCTACTTTAAGCAACTTTTGATTTGATGTGGTAGCTATCCTTCAAGGGAGTAGTCTGATATTCATTTTTTTAAAGGATGAATATATGTTACACTAAAATTAGGCATGGGAAAGTCTATTTAGGTAAGAGATTCATTTAGAGGAATGGGGTTTTTTAGACACAATTGACCATGGGATTCCATCTGTAAAAAGGCAGAAAGTATCCATTAAAACCATGTTATGGGTAGAGTCAGGGTACCCATACTTAGGATGAGGTTGTTACTATGCCAAATGAATCACACAATTTAGTATAGTCAATCGATCCCAAAAGGAAATGAGGTGGAAGAAGGTTAATGAAGCAACAGGATGAGCCTAAGCTAGACATGAAAGTGGGCTTGAACCTTGTTTTAACAAAGAAAGAGATGCAAATGTGAGGCATTTATAGGTTCAGGTTTTAGGTTACCCTCGAGAGAGGACAAGTGATAAGCCCTTGATCCATACTTGTGAGTTAAAATGTAAGGACCTAACCAGTTAAAAGCAAATTTTCCCTTCTTGGTCTTTTCCATGTTAGTGACGTGTTGGTTTTCTTTGAGGACAAGGTCTTTGATGTTGAATTATCATATTTTAAGGTGTTTTTTGTATGCTCATTTGATATGATCTTGATAGATATGAAGGTGATTGAGGGATACAAGACGATGTTCATCAAGGAGTTCTAAGCATGCAAGGCATTCCTTTTGATAATCATTTTTAGAAAGAATCTCATGCAAGGTTATGTGAAGAGATAGAATTTGGACTTCAAGAGGCAAAATTACCTCAGTTCCAAACATGAGAGAGAAAGGTGTATCCCCTGTAGTAGTTTGAATAGTAGTGTGATAAGCCCATAAAGCAAATGGGATATGGAAATCCCAATCCTTGCCTGAAGCATTAACTACTTTGGTGAGTATTTTGATGAGAGTTTTGTTGGAAGCTTTGGCTTGACCATTGGCCTATGGATGATATGGGGAAGAGAAGCTTAGGTTAATGCCAAAAGCATCACAAAGCTCTTAGACCTTTTTGTTCTTGAAGGATTTTCCATTGTCAGTGATGATCTTGTGAGGGACACCGAAGTGGCAGATGATGTGATGGTTGATGAAATCAATGATTTTTTATCTTTGATTGAGATTAGTGGAATGGATTCCACCCATTTGGTGAAATATTCTATGGCGATGATATATTGGTGACATTGAGAGGAATGAGGATTGATTTCTCTGATAAGATCAAGACCCCATTATGATAAGGGTCAATAATCTACTGATACCTAAAGACCATGAGGAGGTGCATGATGGAGGTTATCATGTTGTTGACATTTGACACATTTTTTGACATAGTCAAAACAATCCTGGTTAAGTATGGGCTAGTAGTAGCCTAGGTGAAGAATATGTTTTGTAATAGCCAAACCACTAAAGTTCCCTCCACAAATTTTGTCATGTGCTTTCCTAACAGCATGAAAGGCCTCATTTCTATGAAGGCAGTGAAGGAGGATGCCATCAAAGAATCACTTGTAAATAATTCCCCTGATATTAAGTAGAGAGAGGTGCTTTGAATGAAATATCTATGAGTATTTCTTGAAACATCAAGAGGGAGGACACCAACATTAAGGTAATCAAAGATTTGGTCATACCAAATGTCTAAATGTGATTTTTCCACTTGGAAAATGGTAGGAAGATCAAGACTGAGGTAAGATGGAGTGGAAAAATAGTGTATGGTGACAAATAGTTTAGATTCAGTAGGCTATGATGGAATTTGAGATGCAAGGGAAGCCATTGTGTTTGTAAATTTATTGGTAGAGCAAGGGACTGATTAAATAGTGTAGTGGTCGAATGATGCCAAGAGTACATCAAAAAATTATTTATATTTTAGAAGGACATCACTTTTGCACTGATAGGTTCCCATGACTTGGTTGACGATGAGTTGGGATTTGCAAAAGATGTTGATTGTTTTGATTCCTAAAGCTAGGGTGGTTTGAAGACCTATGACCAAGGCTTCATATTTAGCTATGTTATTAGTACATTCAAAATCAAGTTTGAAAGACAAGGGAAGAGGTTCTCTATTAAAGGGGATGAGGATTATACTAGCACCCCCACCATTTTGACATTTGGAGTCATCAAAATACATAGTCATTTGATAGGTGGGATCTTCTAAAGAAAGAGTAGCTATAGACTCATTTGGAAAGAAAAAAGGAGTTTAATTATCAGGGAGAGGGGATTAAACTAGTTGGTCCATAATGATCTATCATTTGATGGAATTTTGTGGAAAAAACTCTAGATCAAACTCATCTAAAAGCATGGGCCATTTTGTCATACGTTAGTTATGATATGGCTTAGAGTGCATATACTTGAGGGGGTCAATGTTAGTGATGATGTAAGTTTTGTGGTTAAGAATATAGTGGCAAAGTTTATAAGTGACAAAAACTAAGGCAAGGCAAAGTTTTTTAGGATGGGTATATCAAGTGTAGTTGATCTAATAAACGGCTTGGTCCTTATGTTGGTCGTTATGGTGAGTGAGCATGGCTCCCAATTAATGATCAATGGTAGATATGTATAAATAAAAGGGTTGATCTTCCTTTGGGGGATAAGGATAGATGGAGAAAGAAGATACTCCTTGATTGCATCAAAGGCTTGTTGACATTCCTTGGTCCCTTTAAAGGAGGTGTCTTTTTTCAAGAGGTGGTGAAAGGTTTGACAATGGTTGGATAGCTGGGAGATAAAATGATGGATTGACTGAAGTTTGCCTTGTAGGCTACAAATTTGTTTTAGGTTAGTAGGAGGAAGCATTTCTAGAGTGGATTAGACTTTTGCAGGGTCTATTTCTATTCCATGGAGGGACATAATGAAGCCAAGAAGTTTTCCTGATAAGACCTTGAAGATACATTTATTCAGTTTGAGCCTAACATAACAATGGATAAGTCTTTCAAAGATGATGGCTAGAACGGTGAGGTGATCTTGATGATGTTTGGATTTATCGAGCAAATCATCAACATAGTCCTCAACTATATTATGAATGAGGTCATGAAATATGTAGGTCATTGCTTGCTGATAGGTGGCTCCTACATTCTTTAAGCCAAAAGGCATGACATGATAGCAAAAAGTTCCCCATGTGGTGATAAAAGATGTCTTGTGTTGATCTTGGGGGGTGATTAAGATTTAGTTGTATCCTAAAAATCTATCCTTGAGGGATAAAATTTCATGGTCAGTACTGAGATCAATCAGTTGGTCGATGTTAGGTAGAGGAAATTCATCTTTAGGGCATACCAGGTTGAGATCACAAAAATTCACACAAAGGCAAAGTCCCACAATGGGTTTGGTAACAAGAATAATATTGGAGACCCATTATGGATAGTCAATGGGCTGAACAAAATTAATATATAAAAGGTGTTGAATTTCTTCTTTGATAAAAAGAGCTATACAAGGATGGAAACGGTAAAGTTTTTGCCAAACTGGCTAAACTTCGATCTGAGTAACAATATTATGAAGGGCAATGGATGAGTCAATACTAGGCATATCCTAATAAGACCAAGAAAATGCTATACTATGGTTGTGAAGGAAGGCTGTATAATCTCTTTGTTCTTCAATGGTTAAGGATTGGCTAATCTTGATGATGCAAAGAATTTCTTGAGTTCCCAAATTAACATCTATGGTTGATTTATGTAGCATTGTTTATTTTTCAAGAGGAAGGAAAGAAGAATCACTCGCACCAAGATAGGTAAGAATAGAATTGTCATCTTGGTGTTGAATGGTATTAATGGTGGGTGAGTTATATGTGATCATTTTAGGGTGGATAAGAGGAAAGGTTTTGGTTTGGCCTTCCTGTTGATAAGTGAGGGGACCCAAACTAATGGTGTTGATTAAAAAAAAATTAGGTGGGATGATTCGATGTCTTCAAAATGGGATGATGATGGTAAAGGCTCTCCTAATGGGAGAGATGAGATTGGTGGGGTTGGAGATTCTTCAAAGTGGAAAAATGAGGTTGACAAGGGTAGAATTCAAATGGGAGAGGTGGAATTGGTGAGGCTAGAGGTTCTCCAAATGGGAGAGGTAGAATTGGTGAGGTTGGAGGTTCTCCAAATGGGAGAGGTGGAATTGGTGAGGTTGGAGGTTCTCTAAATGGGAGAGGTGGAATTGGTGATGTGGGATCTTTAGGAGGAATATACCCCAAGCTAAAGAACTCATGAGGTTTTTGATTTTTTATGACAGGAATCTCGTGAGGTCCTTTTTCAAAGAGGCTAAAACCAAACCCATTCCAAGCGCATCGATGAAGGTATGTTTGGGAAAAGTTTAGGTTGATAAGATAAGAAAAGTTAGAGGTGAATGGCTAGATACAAGGCATGGTGATAGGATCAAGAAGTGGTTTATCAAGTCCCCCATAGACAAAATATGTTCCATTATTGGGAAGACCAAAGGGGACATGGGTACCGATATTGGGATCATATGATGGATCATTTTGAAGGCTCCTAGATTCATGCAATAAAGGGAAAGAATCTAAAGCTAACAATCGATATTCCCCCAGTGTGAGACATTGAAATGTAGATTATAGGGGGTGCTCAACTCATATTTGGGATGAATGAATGGTGGAACTAGTGGATGCTTCATCATTGTTGGAGACATAAGTGTTGGTAGGTTAGGTTGATGTAGTAGTTTGGCCAAAGGTTGGTTACAAATAAGGTAAAGGCAGTATGAGAACATCATTGGGCAAATATGTCATATTGCACAAGGCAAAAGGACTCAGATCAGCTTTGATTGTGATGACCTGTCCCTCATATTCAAACTTGATGCATCGGTGAAGGGTAGAAGGGACGCAACCTATAGTGTGGATCTAAGGGTAGCCAAATAATACATTATATTAAAATTCTCCCTCTATAACATAAAATAGTTCAGGAATAGTTTGAGGCCCCAAATAGATATGGAGAAAACCTATTCCTAGGGTGGTGGCTAAGGTATCATTGAATGATAGAAGAATTGTTGAGCTTTTTGACATGATATTTTTAGGCAATTAGAGTTGATCATAGGCATGGGAGGAGATGATGTTGATACTCACCCTACCATCAATCATGACTATTTTGACACATGTTTGATTGATGGATGTTGTGATGAAAAGAGGGGGATCAGGGTCTTCACTATGATAGGGAAAAATTTTAGATTCATGAAAGGTGACCATGGCAATGTGTTGGATGGCTCTAATCAAAGGTGTAAGAGGTTGTGGATCATCTGGTTGGACCTATATGGAGTGCAATGCTTTAATAAAAGCTTGACAATGTTGAGGTGAAGTGTTAGCCAAGTCATAAAGACTCATTTTGACTGGTGTTTGGTGAATTTGTTTTAACACTAGGCACTAGATGAATGGAGATGCATTAGAAGAAGAAGGGGCTCCCAAAATGGAGACTGCAATTTTGTGTGGTTTTGAGGTTGAAGGCAAAGGTGTAGCTGCTTAGGTTTGGTTGGTTGGTTGGGGAGTTGAAGGGTAAGACCATGGAATGGTGGCCTTGGCTTTTCCCTTTTCGTTTTTTTGGATGGCTTTACCTTTATCTCTTTGGTATGCTCAAGACTGAGTTATGATAAGAATGGTATGGATAAGGGGACCAGTTGTTTGCTTCGGTTCCTCTGCTTCACTGCTTGGTGGGAGTAGTGAAGTATATGATTGGTAAGTAGATTTAATAAGTGGTAAAAGAGGCAAGGGGCTTAAAGAAGGTTCATCCAACATATCGTCTTCCTCCAAAAAACCATGAATGATAGTTTGGAGAACTTTACAATTCTTTGTATCATGCCTAGGGGTCCTATGGTAAAGACAAATAGATTATCATTGAACCAGGTTGGCTTTTGGTGTGTGGGGTCAAAAGGCTTGATGGGTGCTAAGCTAACAGTAGAATCTTGAAGAATCCTTTGTAATATAGTTGTATAAGACTCTGATAAGGATGTTGGAGGTGATGGAGTTGGGATTTTTGGTGTTGGAACCTTGTTGGGCAAAGTTTTCCTGACAGGAGGTGTGGTTGGGGGAGTAAGCTTGGTTGGTGGTTTTGAAAGAACTGGCTTAGTTATAATTGGTTTAGGAATTGAGGGTCTAGATGATGAGGGTTTAATAGATGGAAAAGTAGGTGGAGATCAGTTGATAAGGAATGATGATGAATTAGGGGATGAGTTTTTTATTAGTGGAGAAATGGGAGATGGTTTTTTAGAGGAAGAGTAGGTAACTAGAAGGGTGGAAGGATGCAATCCTAAAATAGAAGGTAAAGGTGAAGGAGTTGGTATGGTTCTTCCTTGAAACTGGTGTCTAGGCAATCCTTCCTTCTTAATGGGCTTAATTAGATTAAGTTTTGGTTGGGTTGATGTGGTTAGATCCAATCTCAAAGGAGGGTGAGCAGGATTAGGCATGGGGAGGACTCCCAAATTCTTGATTGGCTTGATAAAAGAAGCATAGTGTGACTTCACCATTTTTGTTAGGGGTAATTGATATGGTTCCTTGGTGACTTTAGGAGGGGTAATTGGTGGAGTCATAACAATAGGTTTGAGAGTGGACTCTAATGAAGTAGAAGGTTCGGTCTTATTTTGATATAGGTGTCCAAGCTAATGCCAAAAGGTGGCTCTGTCAAAGTTAGGTTGAGAGGTAAATTCCAAACTTTGAACCAGCGGGGAAAAAGGTTTATAAATGGGTCTTATTTCCTAATCATAAGTTTCAAAGTGCAAATGCTTTGGGGAAGAAGAAGTGGTTTCAGTGTTATTATCTTTGATGGAAGGTTCCAAGGGTAATGATCAAGTACAGAAGGGTATTGTCTCTTGGGAAATGAATTTCAAGGAGGGTTTGGATGATTTTGTGATTGGTGCGGTAAGGGTAATAGTTTCAAGTGGAAAGGTTGGTCTAGCTTCCTCCTTGGTTTGATTGTCCAAAGGAGTAAGTGGTTTTTCAATTTGGATTGAAGTGGATGAAATGGTCGATGGAGTGACCATCTCCTTGGGTGTTTCCACCATAGGAGGGGTGGATAAAATTGTGGTTTCATCCAAAGAAGTGGAAGGGGTAGTTACTTTCTCCATTTGGGAATCTAAAGGAATAGGTGGTGGGTGTTTCTCCTTGATTTGGGTGATAGAGGTGATAATTTCTTCAATAGTGGGCACATTACTGATGACATTAATTACATGTGCCTCATTTGAATTGGAGGATTCGGGTTGGATTTCATGGTGTTGGGTTGAAAGTGAATGATTTGGGAATGGTTTTTAGAAAATATCAAGAGATTGGTTAGAAGAAGCATTTGGGTTTATCAAACACAAGATATCCTTTATCAATTATGTCCTATACAATGCTCTTAAAGGTGTTGCATATATCGGTATCATGTCCAACAACCCAATGATAATCACAATGATCATTCTCATTGTACCATCGGGGAAGGGGGTGAGAAGTATCAAATTATTGAGGGGGATTAATGGGTGGAAGTTGGATTAGATTGGCATTGAGTAGTTTTTCCAGCACCAATGCATAAGATTCCCTAATCAGGGTAAATGGTTTTGAAGGAACTTGGTTTTGTGTAGGGTTTTCACGATTGGAAGAGTTGTTAGTGTGAGGTGTGTGCTTGGTTAATGGGTGGAGGAGGTGCAGTTTTGAGAATGATTGAATGTGTGAATGATTTTATTTTAGAATTGGTTGGGTTTATGGTTTTGGTGGAAGATGACTCAGTGGATTTGAAACTAGAATTTTTATTTCAAAGCTTCAACTTCCCTTCATCGATAGCACAATTTTCTAATTTACAAGCCATAGTGAATGCTTCATCAAAGGTCCTAAAGGTTTGGACTTGGAGTGTTAGAGCAATGTGTTTAGCACATCCTCGAGAGAATAATTTGATTAATTTAGGTTTGGGTAATGGGAAGGTGAGTTGATTAATGAGACACCTCCATCTAACAATGAAATCAATAATGGACTCATCTTCAAACTGTTTGATGGATTATACGCCGGTAATGGAAACCTTTTTAGATATATTAAGTGTTCCAAAAATGTTTGTCCCAATTGAGATAAAGAAAATATAGAATGAGTGGGAAGAGCACTATACCAATCAAGGGCAACCCTAGACAATGACATGGGAAAGGTTCGGAGGAAAAGAGCGCCATCATAAGTGATCAAGTAAGATGCATGTTAGAACACTCTTAGGTGTTGTTGAGGGTCCTCTTTACCTTAGAATTTAGAAAATTTGGGCAATTCCCATTGAGAAGGATAAGTATGAATGTTACGAAGGGGTAGATAGGCTCGTTAACAAATTTGGTCGTAAGACAAAAGATTGGTTGACGTGGAGATGGATGACTTCAAACTAGTCACTTTGTCCATGAGCATTTTGATTAGATCGAGTTGGGGTTGACAAATTGCATAATTGAGAAGTACGTTTTGTTGGGGTTAGCTTGTGGCAATGTATGAATAGGCAACATATAGTACTGATGATGTCACATACTGATAGGTAGTGCTAAGAGGTTGTGATGGTAGCACATAATAACTTCTTAGTATAAAAGGTTGGGTGGTCATTGGTATGTACCATTGTGGGTTAGGGACATACTAGTAAGTTGTCATAGGCACTTGTTGAAGAAATGAGGTGGTTGGTATGGTTGAGATAGGAGGAAGTTGGGAAGGTTGAGGTGGGGTGGTTACCCTAGTGCTAATTGGAGGAAGCTTTTTAGGTATGGAGAGCATTAGGCTTTGAAATGGAACTATGGTCTAAGGAATGGTTGCAACCGAATGGAAGATAGAAGCCAAAGTGGAAGATAATGCCACAATAGATGGGGCATAGGTGACTAATGGTAAGGTTGAATCCCTATGGGGTGTGATTGGTGGTGTTTAGTTGGGATGTGGAAGGTTGGTTTGAGTTTGGGTGGATCAAATGTTGGAAGAGGCCTGAGTCAATGGTTAGGTTGAAGTGGTTCCTATGGTAAGGTGGGATGGCATGCCAAGTAAAGGATCAGAAGAAGGAACTGAAGCAGGGGGTACGATGAGGCAAGGTGTTAAGGTAATGTTTCAAGGCAATTGGATTGTTGTCAAGAAAGGTAGTGAAGTCTAGATCTCCTTCAGATATAATTAGGATTCTAGAAGGAGATGGTGGTAGAGGAGAATGGTGAGGTGAACCATGGGGTGATTTATCAGGATTTGAGGTATAATCCATAGATGAAGATGAAGGTAGTGGTTGGTTGTTTTGATTTTTCACTTGTTGTCTGGTTAAAACCATATGAAGAATCTGGAAGTGGATAACAAACCTTTCACCTCAAAACAATGAGCAATCAAACAAAGCACACACTAAAAGTGCAATTAATCCTAGGATTTATTTTAAATCACTTTTGGCTTATACCTTAAATAGTATGAAAAGGAAAATTATCTTATGATTTGGGTACTATAAAATCCATCTAAGGATGGTTTTAGGTTAATTTTTGGTGCTCAAAGAATTTGCACTAGACTAGGTATGTGGCCTAGTGCTGGGGGCTTGCTCCCCGCACTTCACAAACCCAAAGCTGAGCTAGGCCACTTAGCCAATAGATACCATTTGTCTAGAGTTTATACTCCATTAGAGAATAGATTGGGTCCTCCCCTTGGTGGTGAAATCCAAGTGGGATCATCGGGCAGGGTAAGGTGATCCAAAGGGTGATGAAATCCCAATGGGCCTTGTCTCAGGTATGTTTTGATGTGTTCTTTAGTGCACTGATTTGGTAGTGTAACATATGTGCTCTTTGATTTGTTCATAATGTAGTTAATTATTATAGGTGAGCTAAGCATTATATAGGAAAATAATGGATGCACTTAATTTTAACCCAAAGTAAACTTTTGGTGTCTTTTCATGCAAATAATAAATGATGCAATGAATGCAGGATGAAAATGCAACCTATCCGTAGATTGAAGTACTTTTTTTTATTTGTTTTTAATTCTAGAAATGAATTAAAAAAAAAACTTTGCACTTTTTAAAATTTATATATTTGCAAAAATGCAAGAATATGAAATTCACTAATGCAACTATATGAAATAAACAAAATTATGAATCCTTAAGGGGTCCCATCAGGGATGCTAATATGTTTCCTACTTTTTCTTGCATGATTTTTTTATTTTAAAAAGAGGGGAGAAATAAGAGATAAAAGGTGTGTACCTGGTAAACATTACACTTGTTAATGACTAGACGGAGTGAGAACTCCTTTGGCTAGGGAAGAATGGACTGCAAATCACACGAACTCATGAAAGATGGATTAATAAAAAGATAAATAGGCTACCTGGTGAGAAACCAGTCCCAAGAAAGGAATACACTTCCTTAAATGGATGTCAACCCATGTTTGACATTCAAGTTTATATGTAAACAAGAAATTACAAATGATATATACGGAAATGATACCAATAAATAATATCAAAGATATCTAGTCTATAACAAGATTAATGCAATCAAAGTAATTATTCTAGAATTTTGTAGCTATGCCAATATCCTCCTAAATTATAGCTATTTGTTCATCAACATCCTCTTGATTAGGAGTGAAAACCATAACACAAAGAGCTAATTCAAATGCAATGTCACTTTGATCAGTGAAGAAGGGTTGTGGGATGACGAGGAGGTCAAATATGTTTTCAATTTCATGTGTTAATCTAGGTAAGGTCATCTACATAAAAAAAAAACTATGGTCAGGTCTAGAGAGGTCAAAAGAGGGGTTATATGCATGTTAGAAGGCTAAAGGAGGTTTGGTGGGGTGTAAATGAGGTCAAAATAACAAACTATTATTTTAAGGTGGCAGTGACCATGGGCAGTCAAGGTGATCATCGGTGGTTATCCTCATTGGTGATAGTTGGGTGATAAGCGACGGTTGTTATAACCATTGATAGTTATAGTAACCGACTACGGTTACTTATCAAGGAATTTTTTCTTAAGGAGTATCTAAAGGATAGATGGTATTGTGTGGATACTAAGAGTGAGGAAAAAGGCTCAAGTTGATCGATCAAGAGAAAGCAAACTAATGAAGAGCAAAAAACACTAAAA
This sequence comes from Torreya grandis, assembly GCA_037957365.1. Lineage (NCBI taxonomy): Eukaryota > Viridiplantae > Streptophyta > Pinopsida > Cupressales > Taxaceae > Torreya > Torreya grandis. The sequence continues at coordinate 801,590 of JARHVA010001687.1, read as the reverse complement.
TAAAGCAAAATACCTTTACTATGTTGAAGAGTTGATAGTTGAATGCTGAAGAGATTTGAGTAACATAACGATACTTTAGCCTTTGAGAATCATGTGGATAGGGTTTTAAGATGTTAGATGCCTGCATAAAGAAAACAAGAGAGCCTGGATACACAAATTTGGGAGTCCATATCTCCTCCAGGAGCACTATACTTATAGCAAAAAAACTCCCAAATGAGGAGAGAGAAAGAGTTGCCAAATTGAAGGGTGGAAAGTTGCTAACTTGGTCTTGGATAAAGATGATGAACTAAATGGAAAGAAAGCTACGAGTTGTGCATGGGAAAGTTTCCATTTTTGGTACTGCAAGCATGTCCATGGCTGGAAGTTTCCAAAGGTGTAGGGTAGGTACCTAACCGTTGATGGTTGGGCTAACCATCAATAGTTAGGCTGATCATCGATGGTCGACCCCTTAGTTTGAGTTAGGGTAAAAATAAGGTTTAAGTTTGATGTCTTTAAAGAGCTTTAAAAAGGGTGTTTAGGTTCATTAAAGAGGTTTTTAAAGTGTAAAATAGGTATCTAAAGTTGAGCTAACTAGCTAGATAGTTTAATAATGGTCGAGAACTAGTCCAGAGTGATGCAGCCTTGAAAATGAATCAATGATCATTTTTAAGTCTCTACATGGAACAATAACTAAATCTAGAGACCTAGAAACTTAAAAAGATAGAATTTGAGAATGAGAGATCAATCTCTTAGAGACCTATAGTTGGTTGATTTATTGTAAGTTTTGACACCTACATAAATCCTTGAGTTTTCTTAAGACCTATCCAAGTCTCTTAAATAATATTATGCAAAATAAGGAGAGTACATTTGAGAGATTTGTGACTAGTTAAGAGTAGGCCTAATGAGTATTGCTTAGTTTAAAATAAGATTGTTTGAGAGTGGATTTTGAATCGATTTGAGAACAAGAGTGGATAAGTGAGGTTGAGATTCTTCATGATCTTCAAAAAAATGAATAAAACTTTCATATCCTTATTAAACATAGAAGAACAAACTGTGCATTAGGAGGTATTAGGGGATGATAAAGGGTTTTGGCCAAAGATGGATCATTATCTCATGAGTGAATATTATGTTTCAAGTCAGTAAGGTTGCCTTTTATCAAACTAAAGACATTATAGTCAAGGTTAGGTAGAAGTTCGTATTTCAAGTTTAACAAAGATAAAGCTGCAAAGACAAAGAAGTAGACCATGTACATGGTCACCAAAAGGAGTTGAGTACATAAGAGGTATTCATAGATATTACTCAAAAGTGTTTAGTGTGGAGCTTGATTATCTTCTAAGATCAGAGATTAAAATTTTGATGTTATTTCAATCGAGTTTAGATCCCATTCTTTGAATCCCTCATGGCATGGCGGGGTTGCAAAGGGGGTACTCACCTTGTGGGGTCTGGGGGGGATGACCCCCCCGATGGGGGGTCTGGGGGCTACATTTCATGGTGGGGGTTTGGGGGCATAAACCCTAAAGTGAGAATTTTTATTAAAATTGCCTTGTTAAATTGTAATTTATTAAAATTGACTTGTTAAATTATAATTTCATAGTCAATTTAGGCCATTGATTAAAGGTTTTTAGATCTGATGGTATAGGTTATGTTTAGGTGTTTTTCACCCTAAAATGTATTGATATATGGCTGAGATGTATGATTATCATTAATGATGAAATATTGTATACAGAGAGGAGGCAAAAAAGGTAAAGAGGTGTAACAGGGTTTGTTACAGGATTTTGTTTATCCCTTGTATTACTAGAAATAATATACTATACAAGTTTGGTGGATGTAATCCATCTTAGGTGAACCACATTAAATTTGGCATTTTATGTTATATGCATGTTTATGTTTATTTTCAAAATATTTAATTAATTAGTTTCATATTTTCTCTTGTATGTGATTTGAGGATAGATCTAGGTTTAATTTATCCTAACAAGTGGTATCAAAGAAAAGGTTTTTTTTTGCATAATTTTGAATTGCACAAAGTAAAGGGTTTGACCTTGAGTGGGAGTTATGGTGGATAAAAACAAATCTAAGGTGGATAAGTTCAATGGATAGAACTCTAAATTGTGAAAGATGCAGATGGAGGATTACCTTTACCAGAAGGACCTCTATTTATCATTGGGAGGGCAAGCCACGAAGCCATCAATAATGTCAAATAAAGATTGGGAACTATCAAATCAAAAAGCCCTTGGAACCATACGGTTGTGCTTTGCATATTTTATAGCATTTAACATATCTCAAGAAAAGACAACAAAAGGTCTTATGAATGCAGTAGGCAAGTTATATAAAAACCCTCTACCTGAAATAAAATATTTTTGATGAAAAAATTGTTTAATATGAAAATGTATGAAAATTGTTTAGTACTAGATCATTTAAATGAGTTTAACATGGTTACTAGTTAGTTACATTCCATAAATATTGACTTTGATGATGAAGTTAGGGCTCTTCTTATTCTTTATTCTTTTCCTGAAAGCTGGAATAGCTTGGTAATGGTAGTAAGCAATTATGTGTCTAACAATGCCAAACTAAAGTTTGAAGATGTGGTGGGTGTTATCCTAAGTGAGTAAATGTGAAGGAAAAGCACAGGTGAAACATCCTATCTAAAAATTCATTAACAATGGAGAGCATAGGAAGGAAGAAGAATAAAGGAAGAGGAAACCATGGAAAACCAACAGGGGGTACAAGATCTAAATGAAGAAGCAAGATGGAATGTTGAATCTGTGGCAATTTAGGACACACAAAGAAAGAGTGTTAGTTTTGAAAGGAAAAATTGATTAAGGACCAACAATAGGGTAATAGAGAATCAAATGTAGCAGGTGATCTATTACAAGATGTTATTATACTTTCTTTGGATAATATTACTAAATCTTGGGTTTTAAAATCAAGTACTTCTTTTCATGCTACCCTTTATAGACTTTATTTTATAAATTATGTTCAAGGTAATTATGGGAATGTTTACCTTGGTGATGATAAACCCTATAGCATTGTTAGAAATGAAGTGTTCAAGTTAAATTATAGAATGGAAACACTTGGGTGTTGAAGGATGTCAGACATATTCCAAGCTTAAGCATAAATCTAATCTCTGTAGGGCAGTTGGGTAGTGAGGGTTGTATGGTCACATTTACAACTGAATCATGGAAGGTTATGAAGGGTTCTTTGGTGGTTGAAAAAGGTAAGAAAGTAGGCATTTTATATTATTCTATAAATAATGCTAATTCATCTTGTGTTGTAGCTACTACAGATAAAGACGCAGCTTTGTGGCATTAAAGACTTGGCCACATCAGTGAAAAGGGAATGAAAACCCTGCATGCAAAGGATAAACTATCAAGTCTAAAAGAGTTATATCTAGACTTTTATGAGCACTGTGTATATAGGAAACAAAAACATGTGAGGTTTATCAGAGTTGGACTAGCCAAGGAGCAGAAGTTAGAGTTTGTGCATACAGATGTATGGGGACTAGCTCAGGTATCTTCACTTGGTAGTTCAAATTATTATGTTACTTTTATTAATGATGCAACTAAAAAGGTTTGGGTATATTGTATAAAAAATGAGTATGATATTTTTTATACATTCAAGAAATGGAAATCTTTAGTTGAAAATGAAATAGGTTTAAAACTAAAATGTCTCTGATCAGATAATGGAGGTGAGTATTGTAGTAACACTTTTAACAATTACTGTTCAGTAAGGAGAATTTGTAGACAAAAAAATTTCTAGGAACACCACAACAAAATAATGTGTCAAAAATAATGAACAAGACTATTATGGAGTGTGTTAGATGCATGAGATTGCATGCAATTTTTCCTTTACAATTTTGGGCAGATGCAATAACTACAATAGTTTATTTGATAAATAGAGGACCTTCAAGTGCTTTGGATGGTTGAATACCAAAGGAAGGATGGACTAAAAAGAAGGTAGATTATTCTTTTCTAAGAGTTTTTGGTTGTGAGGCATTTTCTTATATTGACAAAGATCATAGGAATAAGTTAGTAGCTAAGTCTCATAAATGCACATTTATTGGTTATGAAACTGATGACTTTGGATTTTGATCATGGAATATGGAAGATAAGAAAACAATCAGGAGTAGAGATGTTGTGTTCCATGAAAAAGTCATGTACATGGACCAGTTACAAGAAAATAAGCAAGAAGAATCTAAAAAACAATATATAGTATTAGAAGAAATTATAGAAAAACATGTCCCAAAGGTTCCTGATCAAAATATGCAACAGGAACAGGTACCTCAAAGCCCTATTAGAAGATTTGTAAGAGTAAGTAGACCACCTGATCATTTTTCTCCTTTATATTATTTATTACTTACTGATGGTGGTGAGCCAGAAAGCTATGAAGAAGCAGTGCATATTGATGCCAAGGATAAGTGGGAGTAAGCTATGGATGAGAAGTATAATGCTCTAATTAAAAACTAGACATGGGATTTGGTGGAGCTTCCCAAAGGAAAGAAGGCATTGTAAAATAAGTGGGTATACAAGATAAAGGAGGAGAATGCATGTAAAAAGAAATTCAAGGCCAGAATGGTGCTTCAAGGTTTTGCAAAAAAGAAAGGTATAAATTTTGATGAAATATTTTCTCCAGTTGTTAAAATGACTTCAATTAGAATTATTTTGATTTTAGTAGCTATTGAAGATTTACACCTAGAATAGTTAGATGTAAACACTTCTTTCTTTAATGGGGATTTTAAGGAGGAAATATGTATGGAGTAGCCACAATGTTATGAAGTTAATGGTAAGGAGAATTTAGAGTGCAAATTAAAGAAGAGCTTGTATGGCCTGAAATAAACTCCAAGACAATAGTATATTAAGTTCGATAGTTTTATGATGGAACAAAGTTATTTTAGATGTCATTCAGACCATTGTGTATATTTTAAAAGATTTGAAAATAATATCTATATTATTTTAATTTTATATATATCTGATATGCTTGTAGCTAGTTCCAACATGCACAATATTAATGTATTCAAAAAATAGTTAAGTGATTTCTTGTCTATGAAGGATCTAGGTGCTACTAAACAGATCCTTGGTATGATGATAACTAGAGATAGAAAGGATAAGAATCTAGAATTATCATACAAAGAATGCATTAGAAAAGTGTTAGAAATATTTCATATGTAGGATGCAAAATCAGTTGGGACATCTTTGGCTGCACACTTTAAATTAACAAAGGAACAATATCCTAAAACACAAAAAGAAAAGAAGCTGATGTCTAAAATTCCATACTCATCATCAGTTAATAGTTTAATATATGCAATGGTGTGTTTGAGGTTGGACATTGCACATGCAATGGGAGTGGTGAGTAGGTTTATGAGTGATCCAAAAAAGGAACATTGAAAGGCAATAAAATGAATCTTTCGTTACTTAAGAGGGACCATAGATATAATGTTAAGCGATGGTGGATTAGATGTGACATTACAGGGATTTGTTGACTTAGATATGGTAGGTGACTTGGATGGTATAAGAATCACTATAGGGTATGTGTTTATAATAGGTGGTATATTAGTTAGTTGGGTATGAAGGTTATAGAAGGTTGTGGCACTTTCAACCATAGAGGCTAAGTATGTTGCTGCTACAGAAGCAAGCAAATAAATAATTTGGTTATAGAGGTTGATGGAAGAATTGGGACATAGTCAAGAAAGATATACACTATATAGTGACAGTCAAAGTATAATACATCTATCAAAAAACTCAGCGTTTCACTCTAAAACAAAACATATTCAGTTGCAGTATCATTTCATCCATTTAGTGATAGAGGAAGAACAACTAAAATTGGAGAAGATACATACTAGTGAAAATCCTATGGATATGATGACAAAGGTAGGTACAAGAGAAAATTTCAAGATTTGTTCATCTTTAGTTGGTCTTCATGGATGATAATTAAATTAACTTATCCAGGTCCAAATAATACAGTGGATGTAGTAGCGATGGAGTTGTTGCAATCAATCTCCAAATGGGATATTGTTAGGTGTGAGTCTGATTATCTTCCAAGATCAAAGGTTAACATTATGGTGTTATTTTAGTTGGGTTTCGATCTCATTCTTTGAATCCCTCATGGTACGGGGGATTGCGGGGGGTTACGAGAATTTTTATTAAAATTGCCTTGTTAAATTATAATTTTGTAGTCAATCTAGGCCATTGATTAAAGGTTTCCAGATTTGATGGTAGAGGTTATGTTTAGATGTTTTTCACCCTAAAATATATTGATATATGATTATGATTAATGATGAAATATTGTACACAGAGAGGAGGTAAAAAAGGTAGAGAGGTGTAACAGGGTTTGTTACAGGATTTTGTTTCTCCATTGTATTGCTGGAAATAATATATTGGACAAGTTTGGTGGTTGTATCCCATCTTGGGTGAACCACATTAAATATCACATTCTTGTTATGTTCATGTTTATGTTTATTTTTAAAATGTTTGATTAATTCATTTCATAGTTTCTCTTGTATGTGATTTGGGGATAGATTTGGGTTTAATTTATCCTAACAGAGAGATGAGGGAAAATATAAAGGAACAATAATCATAGAAGGCATACAAGTAGTAGGCCTAGTTTCAAAAAAGGCTAGCCAAAAAGGCATTAAATCTAGATGAAGGTGAAAGATTAGGTAACTTATAGGTATAAGTATCTTAGTGAGAAATCTGTAGGGATTTTTGAATGATTTTATGTCTTTTCATTAGACAAGTTTGAACATGATTGGGTATGGGTTTTAAGTGAAATCAAATTGTGTTAATGATCAATTGAAAAGTTGTAAATGGGTGATGACACATGCACAATAGATAAGAGTTTCATTAGTCATTTCCACTACACATAATCAAATAAAAACTTCAATTTAAAAAAATATGGGAGATTCGAGATTTATATCATTGAAAAGAATAATATTGTAATCCTCATTTGTATACAACATTAAATACAAGATCTGATAGATAATAGTTTGAAATATCAAAACAACACTATTTAATAAAAATTTAAATTAAAATTGAATATAAATTATATATATTGCCATAATAAGCATACAAAAAATTACATCTACCAACATAGTATCTAATGTTGGGTGACTGCCATATACGCATATACAATGCCTAAAATGTGTAAATCATCATATAGGCATATAAAAAAGCACATATCATGTAAGACTTACTATCTATAAAATAGACTCCGTCGCTTTGCCTTCCTCGAAGAATATTTTCCTTGGGATGCCTTGCTAGTAAATGAAGATCCCTCTAATGCCTTGGATTGCTCCAAGGTCCAACTATGGGTCCTACACTCATAGCTTGCTTGTAGCTAACCTTGTTCAACTACAAGTATTATTAAAAAATTAACATAAAATACATTCAACCAATTGTTAAGAAATTAATTTTAAACTATAATAAAAAATCATTTAAACATGCACTTACTACAATCTTGAGAGCCTATTCAATATTTTTTTATGCTAAAAAAAGTAAGTGGGAGACTTAGTTTTTTGAATAGGCATCTGAAATAGAGAAGATACATGAGAAAGTACCCTACTAATCATCTTACTAGGACTATCATATGTCATAGGACAACCCTTCATACACAATACATTCACATAAGTTATATTTGCCCCAAGTATGTAGTAAAATTATTAAAACAAGTCTATTTTTACAATTCAAAATTACAAGTTAATACTTACCTTTGTTAGTGCCTATGCAGATGACATTGCATCGACAATGCCTATGTTTATCTGGGCTCATAATGATGTAGGAGTGTCTACTTGAGCCATCATTTTTTCATGTGAACAAGGTCTTACTTACTTTTCTATAAAGTATCAAAGATATATATGGCAATTTTTTCTCAATGTAAACCAAGATATATATGGAAATGTATTTCAACATGCATATCATGAAAATATAATGTAAACCGAGAATCATGGAAGTGTAATTGGCATGCAATGTGCAATGGTCAAGAATATCAAGTAGTTTGCATGTTGGAGATAATATAAAAATTTAATACATGTAATAAGTGTGAGTGGAAGAGTAGGAGGTGCAAATAATAGTATCACTTCGATAAGGTAAAGTTAGGAAGAGAAAATGAATAGGAAACATATCAAAAACTCTGTCCTTATTTGTAAAGTTTCTTTGGATACTATAAAATGTAAATTAAGGTCTAGTGATTTATGATCAATCCTATGGTGTTCATATCTCTAGTCAGATAAGATTCAAGTTAGTACAGGTTCAAAGTGGTTAAACCTAAGTTTCAATACTTTATCTTTAGGCACAATAAGAAAGAGGAGAATAGAGTTAGTTTAAAGTGTCATTATAAATGATTGAAAGATGAGTAAGGGATGCAGGAGCTATATGAAATGAATGTAAACACATTAAAAGTCTCAATACTATTGAGAAAATGAAAAATACATGGGAAGACTATATATAGTCCAATTAATAACAATTATGAGTTTGCATAGTCATAAAGAAAGACCATATAGAGTTCTTGGAAAGAGTTGAGGATTTAAGGTATGGTGAATGTTGTGGGATATTGTTTTTCCATGTGTGTGATTCTTTGAATTTATCTCAAATGAAGGTAAAGGGTCTTAAGGGTTTATTCTATCCTATTTTTTGACATAGTCATGTTGGAAGAGTACAAAATTATATAAAACTACACATTGGAGTGATCTACTATTGAGAAATGAAAAGTAATAGGTTGAAAATATGTGTGGGGTAAGAGTAGAGCCATTTCAATCCTTAGAAGCTTTGATAAGGGTCATGTTATAGCTCAAATGTGCACCAAAGATCTATATTTATCTTTAATGGTGCCTTTATATTATTTATTACCTTGACTGCATCATTGTGCCCCTTTAATGGCGTTCAAATGAGATTTAATCATGATGGGATGATCTCTAAAAGACTTGTTTGTATCAGTTGAAAACTGCTCCTTTGGTTTGACCTTGTTTGTTGAATATTGCTAGGGTCAATCAAATTTCTCCAACCTGTCTTTACTCCCACTAGCTTCATAGATCCTCACTATTAGATCTTGACCTTTTGATCTCTTATACACCATTTATCTCCTTGGTATGAATGAATGTGGTCCGTTGATTTCCTACCATGAAGATCCTTTGACATGTTGACTTTTACTCACACTATTGGATTAAGATGTACAAAGCAACATGAGCCTTTGATCTACCTAGGTCCACTTTCCTACCATTTCTTATACATCATTGGATCATTGGTATGAACAAACATTTATCATTAATCTAGATTGCACCCACCTTATTATCAGTGAACATTCACCATTGGATCTCTACTCAATGAACCCACACCATTGGATCTTGTCCAAATTATAGCCTTTTAAGGGCTTTTAACCCAAGGATATTTTGACTTGTTTAACCCAAGCATGAATCATTAGATCTATGTTTTTAGTATGTCAGCTCACATAGACCATTAGATCTTGATCAAATTTAAACCTTTTAAAGACTTTTTGAATTCAAATGGTCATTTGCGAAGCTCAAACTTGACATTTGCACGAACGTCCTACCTTATAGGTCCAACTTTGAAGCTCCATAACTTGAGCTAGAAAGCTTGCACGAACATGAAACTTGTAGAGCATGTTCCTGGCATGAAGAAATCCATGGAACTACAATATTTTAGCTCATAGGGCTTCCTGAGTATATTTATAAAATACACAAGTTAACTGGTTTACTCCATTTTAATTTGACATCTTGATGATGGTTTGGTTCATTTAGACTTGTGCTTGATCTTTTACATGAATCTCCAAGGCTCGGATGAACTTTTAAGGCTTTTAAAAAACTTGCTTCATGCTCCTGAATGTTATGACCACCATGGAGACCTAATTTTTAAATTTAGACAAACTACACTTTAAGTTAACTTAAAGTGTTTCAAAAGCTTTGAAGGCTACATGAGATCTCTAGACTAGTCATTCTATCTAGCACTCTGTTTAACCTCCTACTCCACACCAAGACCCATGGAATCTTTACTACAATGTCAAGCTTTGTATGTAGGTGAAAATTGGCCAACATTTCTAGCGACATCCTAAGGTTGCATGCCTGTTATACAAGACTAGTAGCCTTAAACTGGTCTATTGGGCATATGGAGTCCCATGTCTTCTCTCAACTGATCATGAGGATAACACAAGGTTGTCCTTATTTGGAACCTCCATTGAAGCAACAAGAACAAAATAAAAAGGAGAAACAAAGGCAAGTGCACATAGACACTTGTATGAAAGAAGGAACAACTAACCTACTAAACAAATGTGCACAACGGCACTTGGAGGAAAACATGAAAACTCTTCTAATATGTATAGGGATGAAATTTACAAATATATTCACCCTGAATAGAATGGAAAAGATTTAACATCACTCACTTGTGATGGAATAGGATGGAAAACACCTTGATTTTGAGAGCTCATGATGGGTGAGCTGAGATGCCTGATTGTTGACTCTTTTAACATGCTCTCAAGTGGAACAAATGGAACAAATGTAGACATATTGGTCCATTTATTCAAGGTTTGCTCCAAAGTGGACTATAGGGGCTCTTAAAACTTCCTTATATGATGGCTCAATTTTGAGCTCTAAATTAAACACTTATATAATGACTCCTATGAACTTGTGCTTGGTTGACTGTCTAGGCTTAGGTAGAAAAGCTCTAAGCCATCCCAAAAGGTAGCTTCCCCTTGGTCATCCAAGACAATGTCTACTTCAACACCATCTTTACTTTGCTTGCTTTGAAAGGAGCCATATAGTAGCTCATCAATCCACCTAAGGCCAAAAATGTCATGTTGTTATGGCTCTGAATTTGACCATTCTTATTCATTATTAAAGACATTAGTACTACCTTCAATGGATAATTCATCTTGAGACTGGTCAACTTCTTCAACCTAATTGGCAAGTTCATATTCATGCTTTGGAGATGCCATAAGATGGTTTAGAACCTCTACCTGGTCCATGAAGTCATGGTACAACTATTGCCATACTTCATCATGATCCTCCTTTTTCTCTATTTCTTCCTCTTTCTCATTCATGACCTCTCCAACCTGGTCAGCTGGTTGATTGACTATGTCAATCTATATAGCTTGGTCATCCTCATCTACAACCACACCAAATGGAAGTTCTTGGAATAAAACAAAATCTCCTTTACCCTCAACTGTATCCTAAATACACACCTCTTTAAAAATGAAGGCATCCATACTACTTTTAGGGTCTTATTCATCAAAGCCATGCCAAGAAGTCTGATCAGAACCTAACTCTTCTCCTTTTGAATGAAGTGGACTACCTATCATGATCTCTACATCATAGACACGTATGTTGTCCTCTTTAGACTCAACTTTGACTGCAAGCTCCTTCTATTCTTTGTAAAATAGGTTCTTCCCCTATGAGGGAGATGGTGGGAGGGTGAAAAAGTTCACATTGCTTGCAACTCAAGAGAGCATCTTTATAACTAGGGACCTCAAAGGCTCTTTTACGTGGTTCTTGGGGAAGGGAGGGAGAGTCCTTAAACTTTGGTAAGGTAAGCTCATTGAGTTGAGCTAACACTTCTTTTTCTTGGACTAGTTCCTGGACCACCTCAGGTAGCACTTCCCTTTTCTTAATTGTGACCTCCTTGATCAATTTACATGAGGGGAAAGGATAAGGCTTGGCCACCTTCTCCTTTTCCTGAATGGGTGTGGGAGAGGGTGGTTTCACAAAAGAGGGTATGACATAGTTAGGGTCGTTGGTATAGGAGAGGATCTAGGATGGGATGGTTTCTTTTTCCTTGGCTGATAAGGGTGTGATTATATAAGGTTGGATAGGGGCTTGGTTTTGATCATGAATAAGAGAGGGAAATTGGGGTCTATGGTTAGATTCTCTCATTAAGAGTAACTAATGGTCATTTTATTTTTTGGTTTGGTCTTTTCCTAAACAAGCATTCCTCATAAAACCTCAATTCCTGCTCCTAAACATAATATTATTGTTCAAGATTATGTTGTTTCCTATAAAACTCTTTCTCCTCATCAATATCTCTAATTTTTCTCTCAAAATCAAACATCATCTACTTGAAGCTCATTTCTAGTTGACTAGAGAGAGGTAAATTTTGACCAAGTTTGATACATTGTATCTTGAGGGCCACTTGGGGTGGAGCCATGAACATTGCTAACTTGATATGAAGGAATAAGGAATGAAAGAACATGCATCTTGATCAATTGGGTTATGATACATACCAAATAATGGTGATTAGGTGCTTGGGCTACTTATACCAACTGATGTTGATTCAGAGTCACCACTGGTGCTAACTTGCTTCCTTCTAAAATCTGATTAAAGGAAAGACACACCAAAAATATTTCCACTCTCTTGGACCTTGGTCCCACTGGGTGTGTCAAAATTATTATAGCTCAAATGTGCACCCTGGGAGGGTGTTATTTAGGCTCCCTTCCAATTGAGCAGAACTATGGGAACAACCACAAGCTGTGTGTCACCTATGGTGGGGTTGAACCTCTGGATAAGGCACTTCCTCTTTGATGCTCACCTAAAACTAATGCAAAACTAATGCTTCATAGGGAAAAGGGTTAGAAAGAGGATAAGGGCTCCTAATAAGGCTAATAGGTGATGCACCAAATAAAAGAAACACTCATATAAGATTGAACCCACACTGGATCAATAATAAGACAATTATAACTCACACAACCTCAAAATCTCACTAATTGCGTAAATATTTCATAGAAGAGGTCCAAGTAAAAAACTAATCTAGACTTGCAAGTTAGCTTGAAAACACTTTCAAAGAGGCAAGAGATAGGCAAAGAGTTGATTATATTACTTCAAAAGATAGTTCTTACAATATTTTGATAGGGTTTAACCATATGAAATGAGTACACTTTTGAAAGAGTCTCAATAAGTATCCTTGTCACAAAAAAGAATGAAAAATTCTAAGACCTTAGAACCCCCATAATGGGAATGAGAATAGGATATATAGGAGAAGGGAGAGAGAAAAATGTGGGAGCACATCATCAGAGAGGGAACACACCGTCCCATATCATTAATTGAAACTTGAGCTGTTAGCTTTCACTTGAATACTCCACCACCCTTTTGATCAATTAGGACATTGCTCATGGCTTACCAAGTGGAAAAGTACCCATAGGCTTTGAGGACACATTTAATGCTCTTAGCTACAAGTCCCAATCACCAAATCCTTTTCTTTGATCTTTAATGCCATCTCCCACTGAAGATAAAACTTTTATGCTCATAGATCTGATAGAATCATGGATTTCCCTATTTTAGGTGCCTACCCGTTGAAAATATGGCCATGTTGAAGGATGAGGAGCCTCTTCAATAATCACAGACATCTACCCTCAATCAAATCTAGACCAAATCTTTTTATAGATGGAAAACCAATCTTCTTTATTAGTTTCCTGTAGCCACATATATCGATGTAGACCTATAGACTGCATAGATTTTTCTTGATCTCTATTAGGTCTATAAGACCTATATTTTGCCTCTAAGTATCTATATAAAATGAGAACTTCATCATATACAACTCTCCTTTAAATAATGGTGGACACGGTCATAGAATGAACCCTGCATGCCATAAATCTTCAAATCAGAGATCTATATTTAGCTTTAATGTTGCCCTTTTATCATTGATTACCTTGACTACATCAATGTTCCCATTTAATGGCATTCAAATGAGATTTAATGGCAATAGTATGATCTCTTCAAGACTTGTTTTTATCAGTCAAAAACTACTCCTTTGGTTTGACCTTGTCCTTCAAATATTGCTAGGGCCAATCAAATTGCTCCAACTTGTCTTTACTCCCATTAGCTTCATAGATCCTCAATGTCAAATCTTGACATTTTAACCTCTTGCATACCATTGATATTCTTGGTGTGAAGGAACACGATCCATTGATATCCTACCATGAAAATCCTTTGACATGTTGACTTTTACTCGTACCATTGGATCAAGATATACGAAGCAACACAAGCCTTTGATCTACCTGGGCCCACTCTCCTACCATTCCCTATGCACCATTGGATAATTGGTATAAAAGAATGTTGATAATTGATCTAGATTGGACTGACCTTCTTATTAGTGAACATGCACCATTGGATCTCTGCTCAGTGAACCCGCACCATTGGATCTTGTCCAACTATAGCCTTTTAAGGGATTTTAACCCAAGGACCTTTTGACTTGTTTGACCCAAGCGTGAATCATTAGATATGTGTTGCCAGTATGTGAGCTTAAATGGACTATTAAATCTTGATCAAATTTAAGCCTTTTAAATATTTTTTGAATCTAAATAGTTATTTACGTAGCTCAAACTTGACACTTGCACGAATGTCCTACCCTGCAAGTCTAACTTTGAAGCTACATAACTGGAGCTAGAATGCTCGCACGAACATGAAACTTACAGAGCATGTTTTTGGCATGAAGAAATCCATGGAGCTAAAATATTTTGGCTTGTGGGGCTTCTTGAGTAGATTCATAAAATGCACAAGTGAACTGGTCTACTTCATTTTTGCATGACATCTTGATGACGGTCTGGTTCATTTAGACTTATGCTTGATATTTACCATGAGTCTCCAAGGCTCGCATGAAATCCTATGGCTTTTGAAAAACTTATTTCATACTCCTGAATGTTATGACCATCATGGAGACCTAATTTCTTGAATTAAGACAAAATACACTTTAAGTTAACTTAAAGTGTTTCAAAAGCTTTGCAAGTTGCATTAGATCTCTAGACCATTAATTTCATCTAGAAATCTATTCAAAATCTTGCTCCACACCAATACACATAAAATATTTACTACAATTTCAAGCTCTGTATATAGGCCAAAATTGGCCAACAAGTCATTCTAGCTCATTTATTATCCTCTCGGGTAGGTGCAGGATTGAGACAACACAAGTTAGGGTTTGAAAGTGGAAAATGAGATAAAAAGTGATTTAAAAAATTAAAAGTCATTAAAATTTGTGGATAGGTGTATATATATAGGATAAAGAGTATTTTTAAGGTTTAAATTCAATTTGAATATGTATGGTATAGTTTCACAGTCATTAGCCTTAAATTAAGCCTAGAAGATCTAATTAGTCCTGAAGGGTGTTGAGTTAAGTGTTCTGTAAAGAGAGTTAAATTATGAAAGTTTGTGTGGAGCTATGAGATGTATAGGGGCATCTAAATGTGCATTTAGTTTGGTTGTGAGCTTTGTATTTTACTTCAAACAAGGAAGTTTGCCTCAAAAAAGGGCTAGTGGAAGGCAGGTGTCAAAAAGGAAATAAGAGTTAATTGAAGAGTTGAAGCTTGGGGGTTGTGTGGAATGGTTGGATGCATGAAATAGATGTAATTGAGTAGGTATATGGTATTATGAATATTGTGGAAAGACAAAATCAAAGTAACATGCAAACCTAGGAAAACACATAAGAAGATTGTAAAGAATAAAGCAAGGATAAAGAGAGAGAACATGAAAATAGAGTATGAATGGAGGAGGTTGGTGTTAAAGATAAATATTGTAGAGGTATTTTATTAGTCAATTAATTCAAGTAGAGAAAGAGGATTAAGTGAATACAAGGAAGGTTAAGATCCATTGAGTAGGTAAGAGTGAACAAGAAATACCTAGTAAATGCAAAGTGATCAAAGAGATAAAGAGGTTGAAGATAGAAGACAAAGAAGGACAAGAAAATATCAGAGTTGGGTATTTGGCAGAGGTAAGTGTGTGTTTCCATCTATATTAGAGAAGCTTATTAGAACCTTTGCATCAAGATCCTTGATAGATAAATTTAAATTAAATTTAGAAGATAAATATACATAGACTGAATGTAAATAGAGCATAAGATTAACTCAAAATTTTACCTCTATATAAGTAAAAGTTGTCATCCTAAAAGAGACAGATGTAATAGTGGATGGGATAATAGTTGGATCCAAAGATATAAACAATGGCTACATCAAATCAAATGTTGTAAATGTCGATTGTACCGGTGAAGGCACCGTCACCTCCTAGGACATAAAAAATGACATATATATTATTTAATTTCTATGTAAATTAATTTTTAGCTAAATTAAATTTATAAATATAACTTTAATTTAACGTGACATTTATATAAAATATACCTGCATCTGTGTAGTGGTTGATGTCTACACACCAAATACATGTGCCAATAATTCATCACTCATAAAAATATTATCCAAGCCCTATAAACCACCAGTGCCATCATCATCAGAAGGTCCAATACACATAGCTCAACAAGAACTACAAGGGTGGGGTTGGGTATGCACACTAGGTGGCATATCTCTAGCATCGATCTATGAGAGCCTACTCGTATGTCGAATGAATGTATCAATGAGTGAACTAAGAGCATGCAGTGTCAATTTGTATGACCTTTTAAATTACAGAGGGTATCTTAGGATCAAGTGGATTTTAGATATGGATCCTTACAGGTCGAATAGGTGCATAATGTGCACCTAGTTGATACTATGCATAGCCTTTCCCTCGACCCTGAAAATTACTATAATCAAAATAGTTCAGAATCTCATTGAGGACAAACTCATAGAAGAGTTTCCTCAAAAAATACAATGGGACCTCATGGTTTTTACATGATGGATATCAAATAACATCTACCATCAATCCCAAAAATTGACTATGATTAAATTATGTTGGTAGTGATGGATTGGAAAATGTTTAGCAGTTATCAAAAATGGTGCATTAGTGGTTGGGTCAATGAATACAACACAAATGGAGTCTTTTGATATGCCTTTGTTCTTGACCTCAACTGCTGATAATTTTTCAACATAATAAGCCCTATAACTATCCCGATATGAAGCCCATCTATCAGTTTGACTCATTATAGAGTCAATTTGACCTAATAATGTCTTTAAGGAATTGGCTAGATAAGTGTGGTGGCTATTGGTGAAAGTGGGATCCCCCATTCTCCCAATTAATTCTTCAATTTTAATTTTATTTCCCACAATGTGATTAACTAGACTCTCTCAACTGCCTGGGGGATTTTATGGAACTGTAGGAGGGTTAGGTGGAAGGATAGGAGGAAGAACAAGAGGGTTATGTGGAAGGTTAGGAGAAGGAATAAGAGGGTTTTTTGGAGGGTTAGGTAGAAGAACATGAGGGTTAGCAAGATAAGTTGTTCAAAACAAACAAATTACCACTAAAAATTACTAAAAAATAGGGTTAAACAATGAAAATAACTAAAATTTAGGGTTAACAAATGTAGATTTTTAGCACTTACCTTTTCCACGTGGTGGTATCATCGATTAATAACTTTTTGGGATAAATTCTAGCAAGGTTTAGGCTCTCTCACCTAAAA
Organism: Torreya grandis; assembly: GCA_037957365.1. NCBI lineage: Eukaryota > Viridiplantae > Streptophyta > Pinopsida > Cupressales > Taxaceae > Torreya > Torreya grandis. The sequence continues at coordinate 784,308 of JARHVA010001687.1, read as the reverse complement.
TGTGAGGTTAACAAAGGAAGCTCAAATACAAACTGAGAAATTTTATATTTGAATTTCAGTTTTTTTGTTACACAGGTTACACGATCGTATTATTAACATAACCGCATTATTGAAAACAATAATAATACAATCATATTATTAATACGGTCACGTTATTATTTTAAATAACATGATCATGCTATTTAATAATATGATCACATTATAACTTAATAATTAACGAACCATAATTTAAATAATACAATTGTATTAATTAAATAACACAATTACATTATTTAATAATATAATCACATTATTTAACAACACAATTTTATTACTAAAAATATCCACATAATTATCCCTTAATTCCATATACTTACCCTTAATAAATCTTGTTTTAATCATTATATCTTTTGTATAAAACTTTATATTTTTAATAAAACCTTTTATTTATTAAAAGAAACATTGTGCCTTTTATTTTATTTTTTGATTCTAAATAATATATGATTTGTCTTATTTTTTCATTTCATATCTACAATGTCCTTGTGTGATATTTTGTTTTAAACACTTCGGATTCTTGGGTTGGAATGCCTTTACAATTCTTAACATAGTATCAGAGTCATCAATAAGTTGCAACTATCCATTTTTTAAGTTTTTATGTCCCTCTTCATTCTTCCCAACATTCCCAAACTTCTTTCTTTTTATATTTTTTTGGGTTTTATGTTAAAAGTATTGATATTTTTAAAACCTATTAGAAGTGCCCCAGTGTTTTTGGTTTTTATATAGTTAAAGTATACTTGTTCTTTTTATCTTGTATTTTTTACTTTTTCTTATTTGATATTAATTGTTAGAGTTTTAATTTGAATTTAATTTTTATAAATACATAAATATTGTAGTTTATTTAATAATATACACATTAAATATTCATACAATATTTTACTGAATAATTATACGTTCATATAAGAGATTAAGTAATCATTAGAATATTTATTATTGTCTAAATTTAATATTTTATCGTGAAACACTTTTGGTACACAAACTAAGATTATATTTAGGTTATACAATTTTTTTTTTTTTAGCTTATTTACATAATGCAATTATTTATTTTTAATATCTCAATACATGTCTTTTAAGGACATGACAAATAATAATACAATTATACGATTCACTAGCACCAATGCAGGCTCGTTAAGTCTCTTTGTTTTCCTTAATGTCTTCAGATATCATATAGGTACATTAGACCATGCTAAGGCAAGGAAGAAGTATGGATTTTTAGGTAACATAAGGTACAATCGACATATTAAAATGAGGAAACGTAAGATCAAAAACAAGAAAACCTAATCATCAGGGCATCTCAGAGCTTCTTGTCACTTTCCAGAAGCGACAACATTCCTACACCTATCAATAGATAACAATTTCTACATGAAGTTGGTAACACTATTAGATATACATTTTTAGATTTAAACTTATGCAATGACAATTTATACAAGATACAGATTTAAAACCTGAGTTTTTCAATATTAATTGATTTAAAAACATTAATAAAATATTATTAGTTATGCGTATTGCATTTAAATATTTATTACTTAATTAAATAACAATTTATTTATTTACATTACACCTACCCTTTTCAAATTTGAACTTAGACGTACTTTATAAAGTACCCAAACGTTCAACATCTTGTTCAAGCCTCGCCTCATTTTACTCGAGTGTTATTCAATATTTGAGAATTAGAACAATTTAAATTATAATAAAATTGTTTGAAGTAGCTTTGAATAAGTAATATTATATTTTTATGGCCCTTTCGTAAAACGTAAGAGATAAGTTACTTTTCTTATATCAAGCAATTATTTTCGTATTGAAAAACTCTTATTAATACTCTTGATCCAATAAATTAAACATCTATAACATCACTCATTCATTCATTTATTATTCTTTAAATAAATAATATTATATTTCTATAACTCTTTCGTAAAACATAAATGAAAAGTTACTTTCTTTATATCAAACAATTATTTTTCCAATAAAAAACTCTTACTAATACTCTTGGGTTCCATAAACTAAACATCAGTAACATCATTCATTCATTCATTCATTCATTATTCTCTGAAGAACAACTTACTTCATAAGTAACACAGAAAGAAAAGTTTGATAGTTATTGATTGATTCCCCATTACATATGGATTCCATTTTTAACCTCAACCTCATTTACATTTTAATGAAAAAGCAAATAGTATTATCACTGACCCCAGCCATTGGACCCATGGAAAGTGCCCTAACGTGTTTTTTCTCAAATTATTGGACAACAAAGACTTGAACGGAGAATAAAAGAACACCGCCCCACCAATTCTGACAACTAAATCGTTTCCAACAAGCAAAGACTGAATAGGATTTAAGTATCTCCTCTAATGTTCAATTACAAATTTTTGCCATAATTATAGGTATCGCCCAATGTCCTTGTGATATCGAAAAAAAATTAAGGAAAATATATAAATTTAGTGTTTTAATTGTGATATAGAAATTATTGATTTATATTAAGGAAATAATTTTGTAATTATAAATTACATAATATAGTCAAAGTTTTAGGTCATGTATTAAAAATATTTCATAAAAAAATATTAGTTTTATATAATATTTATAGAGATTCATATATCTAAAGTCTATGTACATCATATAATCTTATGCATGCTTGTGTATTTTATACATCTTGTATACCTTTATGACACTTGTAGAAAGTCTCTGCACTCTTGCATGCTTCCATAGCGCCAAGAGGTATATCTTGAATGCTCGTGTGATCCTACATAACCTATGCATCACTGTGACAGTGCACACCACTCATGTAACCAATTTAAAATCCTTGTGTACTTTCATAGCGTCAAGATGCATAACACACAATACTCAAACTTTGTGCATTACTCATTGGCCATGTTGGCACTTTATTTCTCGTCATGCCACACCAAATGTCAATTCTTGAACTTGCATCATGTTAAAATATTCACCATTACGTCGAAGCATTTATCTGCATAATGAACACTAAAAATTGAATTGCTATGCCCACAAAAATTCCAACCATCACTCAAAGATAAAGAACTATTCTTGTAACTCTCCTCTTAAATAGTTATGTATTGTAACCAACTTCTTTTAATAATACATACTGTAAACCTCTGATAATAAAGGATCAATGGCCATGCCCCTTCCCTGATTAACCATGCACCCAACATATGTCCTAAAAACTTGCATGTCTTGAGTATCTTGTATCAAATGATCGTGTTTATCAAATGTTAGCATGACCTGAGTATTTAACATCTGCTAAACAATATAAATTTTGCCCCCAAGTCATGTTATTGTTAACATACGTTACGTTCGTTTCACGGGAAGGTTGACCGTTGATCGTAAACGCGATGTGAATCAGTCTTAATTTTGCGGTGGAGTAGAACGAAACTTAACGATGCTGCGGTTCAAAGGAGCCGGTTTCGTGGCAACTGGCAACCACAAAGTCAGTATCAGTCACATAGGACAAAATAAAACTTTATGAGAGCCGTCAAAGTCAACAGTTCAATTAAAACTAAAAGTTAGATGTACGGAATTGGGACGGCGTAGTTGACTAGAATTCCAATTAATAAATGGCGGTGGAATGTGAATGACTTAGCAACACGTGGTCAATTTTTATTGGCATGATTTTAGTGTGTTTGTTTATTTCAATCTATATATAAAGGTATTTGTCAATTTTCGATGATCCTTTTTCGTTCTTTTTTAAATTTTAAATTTTATCTCTCTTCTATATATTTTAAGATTTAAATTAAAAGTGTCAACTATATATATACATTTTTGGTTTTTGTGCATTCATTTTAGTTATTTTATTATTTTCACTTTTCGTTATTGTATTTCAGTTTTCATGTTAAAAAAATCTTAATTTGAGTTTAATTATTTATAAATATATAAATATTGTAGCTCATTTACATCTCAGAGATTGTATAGGGTATTATTGACATTCAATTGAACACTCACAAGTATTCTAAAGATATCGAGCAATCATTAGATCATTTACCATTATTTGAAGCTAATATTTCCCATGGAACACTTTTGACACATGACCTAGGGTTTTGTATATTTCTAGGTTTATTTTCATTTATGTAGTTTATTCATTTTTGATATCTTTTATTGAGCAGTTTCCACCATTTAAGGCAATGACAATTAGACGACGTTTATTGACCTCAACACAAGACCCCCAAACTCACTTTGTTTTACTGAAGTTTTAAATATTGGTGTCATTTTAGGGAAAGGAAAATAAAGTTTAATTTGCATGTTGTAGGGGCCACATTGTGTAAATTAGAACGAGGAAACATGAAATCAGACCCAAGTGAACACTCTCGTGAACTCATTTCGGACTTTGCCTATCACTTACCAATAGTGTCCCAACGCTTCTGCCATTCAGCGTTGATCAAATTCAAACTTATGGACAAAGTTACTTACACTTTTAGGTGTGAATTTCTAGATTCATATTCAGACAATTATCCCCAGATTGCATGCTATTAAATGCAAAGTATCAAAACCCTACTTGAATGCCCAACAACTTGATTTGGAAAATAATTAATCAGCCGTTGATGTTCTATTTTTTTCAATTACATATGTTTGGCATGCCTAAAATAATATTATTGCATTTACTGAAATACATTAATTGTTAATTGTAGACACCAATTTTTTGTTTGGGGGTAGTTTTAGTTGTTAAATTAAGTAGTTACAAGGTACTTGTGTGTTTTCAGATTATTGGTTCATATTAGGCACTTATTGGTCCATTTTTCCTTGTGGTTTGCCCCTATTTTTTCTTATCTTTTCCCTTCCTATTTCTCTCTTCTCTTTCTCTTTCTTCCCTAGTTGTTTTAATGTTATTTGGGCTTATTGCCTAGAATTGTACATTATGTAGTTTTGGTGTGGGCCCTTGTGACTCTTGTTTTGGGTCCCCTATCACTAGAGGAAAAATGATAATTGGATAACATACTACTAGAAAATTTGGTAGTGTTTCAACAAATTATGGTTTAGGGTTAATTATGCTATGTAAAGCAGATTAAGGCAATGGCACAAGGAATATCTAAAATGATACAATAATCAACAACAACCAGATCTAACCTAGTGCCAAATATCGACTAGAAGTAAAATTTGACCAATGATAATATAAGGAAATAATAATGGAAATGTAAATAAAGAGCAAGGAGAGAAATAATACTGAAATGAACACATTTAATGACTATAACATGATTTTTAGACTGTAAATAGGTCTATGAGATTGACAAAGTGATGCTCTTGAGATCTAACTGTAATCTGAAAAAGGGGTAGAATCAATCAAGCCCATATAGTGTTCAGGTCAGAATCACAACATTGTTGATTATGTCTTTGTACTATTGATGTTGTTCTCTATATTTTGATGTCTTATGATGATCAAAATTCTAGCTTCATTTCAAAACATTAATGGTCAAAATTGTTTGATTTGGTTCTCTTTTGACTTTGACATAATTCTCCATAATGTCTTAAGAGGAATAGAAATATAAACGTTAGTTGGCATAAGCAACCTCTTGAGGAGTTGTAACTACATATCTTGCACGTTTAGAATCAACACCAATATCGTTCTAGTACAGATAAGACTTCATCTTCTCTCCTTAGATAATCAAGTGCAACTATATGAACATTTACTTAAGCCTTCTCTCACTGGTATAAGTATGCAGGTAATTAAAACCCTTGAAATCACTTGAAAGATTTTAAAAGTAGAAATATAGATTCAATAGCATGCTTAATACTTGTAGCTTGATCTATCAATTGATACTCGTTCTTTACTTGTTATCAAAATGCCTCTACAAGGATTTACATATATAAACTTATTTAATTTGAATTGGGGACCTATTGGAGTGCAAGCTAACAAAATAAAAGAGGGAAATGCTTAAAAAATAAGCCCACACAAAGAAGGAAAACTAAAAAATGGGAAAAGAGCTCAGAAAAGCAAAAGGGTTACAATTGACGAATTGTCAATTATGACTCCGATGTAAAAACAATAGAGGAAGTAAAGAGGAGAGGATTCCGAAGGATAAGAACACATAGTATAGAGAAAATATAAGAAAGAAGAGAGAACGAGGCACTTTATGATGTAGTGTCATTACACTCCCTTACTTCTATGGTGCAAAATAGACATGTTCTCTTTTTTCACTCTCCTGTAAGAATTGTCCACACCTAAGATGATGCTAGCTAATCCATAGTTGAGCCATCAATATTTTCACCTTTCACTTATTTTTTATTCCTATGTAAACTTTTTTTGTCATGATTGCATGTGGGAATAACTTCTTTGATATGGTCTTCTTTCTTCCCTCCAAGTTGCTTTGTCCATGTGGTTATCCTAATTTTTTTCCCTTGTATTACTTTTTATTTCAGCATTAGTGTTTGGGCACTCTTAAATGCCAATGCAAATTTACTCATCTAATTATTTTTTTCATCCACATATTTTCCCCCTATTTATGTCTTCTTTCACTACCATTTTGGGCCACTGATGAGCATCCATACTTTTTGTTTTATTTAACTTAGCATCCAAATCATCGCTCATTTCTCAATAGATAGAATTTACGAAATTGGTGTTCTAATTTTGAGATCGAAGTACATAACTCACCTACTTAGACACCCAAAAAATATAACATGGAAATTATACTTGAAATCAAATTTACTAGAATGAATAATCTCAAGCTTCGTATTCTTAATTTCAAACATGACAACAATATGTTTGATGGATGAGAAACCAAATTAATGTATAAACTATTTTTAAATAAATCTTAAAAAAATTACTTTCATTTAAACCTAACTTCATTATTAAACTTTAATTGCATTCTTTAAAATATCATTTATCAAAATAAAATGATTTTAATTACGTTCACGAAATGTAACCATAGAATAAATGAATACTACAATTACTCAAATATTCATGAAACAAGTTATATTTTAAGATGGTAAAAAAGAACATAATTAAAAGGTGGAGACCTTACTGTTGAGTTGTGGAGCTAAAAGCTACACCAGATGAGTAAATGCAGAGGTTGCTGGAGTTACACAGTCACCGACATCGGTCAGGGTTCGACCAGGATCTGCCAATGTTGGTTATGGATGGGCTGACGTTGGTCATATGCAGGCAGACAGGGACCGACGTCGGTCACCTGTGCGTTCCAGAAGTCTATTTTTGAGGAAGAAATAGATTGTCTGCATGATAAGATTAACTGTTAGTGTTGAGTCCGCATTTCTATTTTTGGCAGGACTGATTTGAACCTTTGATTAAGAGTGTATCTAACGGTGGAGAATGCATAGCTCATGAATCCTAGTATTATATAATAAGGTTAGATCTTCATAGCTTGTAGACATGAAAAAGGGTAGACAATTCAAGGATTGAATTGGTTGTAATTGAGAGAGAGAACTCTTGAGGGAAAGAGATCTATACATCTGAGAGGTGTGAGAAGAAAGTGTGATTTCTTCAATTGTATTTCCTTCTAGAAGAGTTTAATACAAGTTTTTGTTGTTTCTTGTATCTCATATTCTTTGCTGATTCTGATTTCTAGTTACTATTAATTTTGGTTTAATTTCGTGTTTAGTTGCTTACACAAAAGTAATCAATTGTATCTCCAGTAGATCCTAACAAGTGGTATCAGAGCTTGGGTTCACTAACAGGTGGTATCAAAATGTGTTAGTGTTTGTTGATTATAGGTCACTCATAGGGGATTCTGATTGAGTGGGAGTTAAGTAATGACAGAAAAAAGTAAACTAAGAATGGAGAAGTTTAATGGCAAGAATTATCAATTATGGAGGATGTAGATAGAAGATTATCTGTATCAGAAAGATCTGTACTTATCATTGGGTGGGGTTTCAAGAAAGCCCATAGATATGCAAGATGAAGAATGGAATGTTCTTGATGGAAAGGCTCTGGGATCCATAAGGTTGAGCCTGGCGTCTTCAGTGATTTCCAACTTATCACAAGCAAAGACAATGGTAGAGTTAATGGATACTTTGGCAAATTTATATGAAAAGCCCTCAGCTTCGAATAAGGTATATCTTATGAAGTAATTATTTAATTTGCAAATGCAGGAAGGTGGATCTGTATCTAGTCATCTTAATGATTTCCATGCAATAATAAATCAGTTAAATTTAGTCAAAATAATTTTTGATGATGAAATTAAGGCTCTCTTAATCTTATGCTCTTTACCTGAAAGTTGGTATAGTTTGGTAATGGTAGTTAGTAATACTGCATCTGCTACAAATATCTTGAAAGTAGATGATGTTGTTAGTGTAATCTTGAATGAAGAAACTCGCAAAAAAAGCATAGGGGAAACATCAGGTAATGATTTAAGTATTGAAAGCAGGGGAAGGCAAAAAGAGAAGGGCAAGCAAGGGAGATCAAGGTCTAAGTCAAAGATGAGAAGTAGATCCAAATCCAGAAATGAAAGAATAATAACTTGCTGGAATTGTGGAAAGAAAGGGCATGCAAAGAAAGATTGCTGATTGAAAGTTAAATAAGAAAATCAGCATGAAGGTAAAGAAGAAACAAGAGTTGCAGGTATTGTTGCACAAGATGCTTTTACACTTTCTTTGGATAATAAAATAGAATCTTGGGTTTTAAATTCTGGTGTTTCTTTCCATGCAACCCCAAATAGAGAATTTTTCAATGATTATGTCCATTGAGATTTTGGAATAGTCTATTTAGGGGATGATGAGCCTTGTAAAATTGTTGGCAAAGGAAAAGTGCAGTTGAAATTGCAGAATGACAACACATGGGTGTTGAAGGATGTCATGCATGTACCCATCCTGAAGAGGAATCTGATTTCTATAAAAAAGTTGGGGGATGAGGGTTGCACAGTAACTCTCACAACTGAATCTTAGAAAGTTTCCAAGGGTGCACTTGTATTAGCCAGAGGTAAGAGAGCAGGTACTCTCTATCTATGTAATTATATTATTGATTATTCTCCTTCTGTTTTATCTACTTCAGATGTAGATGTAAAGTTGTGGCACTGTAGGCTTGGCCACATGAGTGAGAAGGGAATGAGTGTTCTTAAGTCAAAAGGTAAGCTTTCAGATTTGAAAAGTATAAATCTAGATTTATGTGAGCATTGTATTTTTGAAAAATAGAAGAAAGTGAGGTTTCTCAAAACTGGGTCAACAAAGAAGAAGCACAAGTTGGAGCTTCTTCACACAGACGTGTGGGGACCAGCTCAGGTAGCTTCTATTAGAGGATCACAGTATTATGTTACTTTCATTGGTGATGCTACAAGAAAGGTATGGGTTTATTGCATAAAAAGGAAATTTGATGTTTTTGACACATTTAAGAAATGGAAAGCTTTGGTTGAGAATGAAACAGGTTTGAGATTGAAGTGCCTTAGATCTGACAATGGTGGTGAGTACTGTAGCTATAAATTCAACATTTACTATTCTATGAGTGGAATATGTAGGGAAATGATGGTTCCAAAGACACCTCAACAAAATGGAGTTGATGAGAGGATGAGTAGAACAATAATGGAGCGTGCACGGAGTATGAGGTTGCATGCTGGTTTGCCCTTACAGTTTTGGGCAGAAGCTGTAGACACTAAGGTTTACCTGATTAACAGAGGACCATCTACTGCACTGGATGGTGGAATTTCAGAAGAGGCATGGACAAGTAAAAAGGTAGAACTTTCATTTCTCAGAGTTTTTGGTTCTGAAGCTTTTGTGCACATTGATAAAGAAAATAAAAAGAAGCTGAATGCTAAATCTATGCGGTGCACTTTTATTGGTTATGGCTCTAGAGATTTTGGATTTCGGTTGTGGAATTTAGGAACTAACAAAATTATTAAAAGCCGTGATATTTTCAAAGAGAAGGTGATGTACAGTGATCAGCTCAAGAAGCTGAATAATTCTGAGTAGGGTAGTGTTGATTTGGATGAGGTAATGATCCAAAATGAGCTCGCAGGTAAAAATAATCACATACAAGAAAACACAGACACCGACGTCAGTCAGGAAGGAACCGATGTTGGTCATACAAGAATCGACATTGATCAGACAGTAACTGACATCGATCAGATAGGAACCGACATCGGTCAAGTACAGAACCAGAGATGATCGAGATCGGTCACTGACAGAGAATTTGGGTAGACAGCAAGCAGTGAATGAGTCTCAAACACCCACAAGGAGGTCTGAAAGGGTAAGTAAACCTCCCCTTCATTATACTACTTGTTTCTCACTGATGGTGGAGAACCAAAAAGTTTTGATGAGGCAATGCAGGTAGAATCCCAGAAACAGTGAGAGCATGGCATGAATGAGGCAATTGATTCCTTGAAAGAGAACCAAATGTGGGATTTGGTTGAGTTGCCAACCAAAAAAAAACACTAAAAAATAAATGGGTTTACAGACTAAAGGAAGGAGATAATGGAGAAATGAGACATAAGGCTAGGTTGGTAGTAAAGGGATTTGCACAGAAACCAGGTATTGATTTTGGTGAAATTTTTTCTCTTGTAGTAAAAATGACTTCTATTCGGAGTGTATTGTCTTTAGTTGCTATCGAGGATTTGCATCTTGAGTAGCTTGATGTTAAGACAACATTTTTTCATGGAGATTTGGATGAAGAAATATATATGGATCAGTCGAAAGGTTTTGAGGTCAAAGGTAAGGAGAAACTTGTGTGCAAGGTGAAGAAAAGCTTATATGGTCTTAAGCAAGCTCCAAGACAATGGTATTTGAGATTTGATAGGTTTATGATAGAGCATGGCTTTAGTAGATGTCAATCTGACCATTGTGTTTATTTTAAAAGATTGAATAATTGTACATATATTATCCTGTTACTATATGTAGATGATATGCTTGTTGTAGGTTCACACATGCAAGATATTAATGAGCTTAAGGTAAAATTAGCTCACACATTTGCCATGAAAGATTTAGGAGTAGTAAAGAAAATCCTTGGCATGAGTATTAAGAGAGACAGAAAAAATCACAGTTTGATTTTGTCTCAAGAGGATTATGTGAACAAGGTGTTGGAGAGGTTCAATATGCAAGATGCAAAATCGGTAAGCACACCTATGGCTGAACACTTCAAGTTGAACAAAGAACAGTCTCCTAAATCACATGATGAGGTTGAGTACATGAGTAGAGTTTCATATGCTTCAGCAGTTGGGAGCTTGATGTATGCAATGGTATGTACTAGATTTGATATTGCCCAAGCAGTGGGAGTTGTTAGCAAGTTTATGGCCAACCCAGGAAAGGAACACTGGAAAGCAGTTCAGTGGATTCTCAGATATCTGAGAGGGACCAAAAATAGACATTTATGCTATGGAGGGTCAAACACTTCTCTACATGGGTATGTAGATGCGGATATGGTAGGTGACTTGGATGGCAGGAGAAGCACCACAGGATATGTCTTCACTGTTGGTGGAATGGCGGTTAGCTGAATTTCAAAGTTGCAGAGGTTGTTGCCTTGTCTACTACAGAGGCAGAATACATTGTAGTCACAGAGGCTAGCAAGGAAATGATATGGATGACTCGGTTCATGGAAGAGTTGGGAAAGGAGCAAGAGAGTTATAGATTGTACAGTGATAGTCAAAGTGCAATTCATTTGGCAAAGAATTCAACGTTTCATTCAAGAACCAAACATATACAACTTAGATACCACTTCATTACACAGGTATTGGAGGATGGTGAGTTGAAGCTGGAAAAGATCCATACAGATAAGAACCCTGCTGATATGTTAATAAAGCCGATAACAAAGGAGAAGTTGAATCTTTATTCAACTTTTGTTGGTCTTCAAGATTGAACTTGAAGATGGAGAAACAAGCTAGAGGATGTTGTTGTACAGGTACAGGTGCAGTTGTTTATCTCCAAGTGGGAGATTGTTGAGTTATGGAGCTAAAAGCTACACCAGATGAGAAAATGCAGAGGTTGCTGGAGTTACACATTCGTCGACATCGGTTAGGATTGATCGACGTCAGTCGGGGGTCGACCGAGATTTGCCGACATCAGTTATGAATCGATCGACATTGGTCATATGTAGGCAGATAGGGATTGACATCGGTCACCTGTGCATTCCAGAAGTCTATTTTTGAGGAAGAAACAGATTGTTTGCATGATAAAATTAACTGTTAGTGTTGAGTCCGCGTTTCTATTTTTGGCAGGACTAATTTGAACCTTTAATTAAGAGGTGTATCTAACGATGGAGAATGCATAGCTCATGAATCCTAGTATTATATAATAGGGTTAGATCTTCATAGCTTGTAGACATGAAAAATGGTAGACAATTCAAGGATTGAATTGGTTGTAATTGAGAGAGAGAACTCTTGAGGGAAAGAGATCTGTACATCTGAGAGGTGTGAGAAGAAAATGTGATTTCTTCAATTGTATTTCCTTTTGGAAGAGTTTAATACAAGTTTTTGATGTTTCTTGTATCTCATATTCTTTGCTGATTCTGATTTGTAGTTACTATTATTTCTGGTTTAATTCCGTGTTTAGTTGCTTACACAAAAGTAATCAATTGTATCTCCAGTAGATCCTAACACTTACCTTCTTCACTATTTTTATTTTTATAAAATAAAAAATATATATTAATGTACGACAAAATCTCACGTCGATGGACCCTTTCATCATTGTAATCATGAGTTGCATGCCACCATGTAATACTACAAAATAGATTTTTTGAGTTTCATATTTTCATTAACTATGCACTTTACTCTTTTTTTTGGATAAGAACAAATTCATGAGTTAGGTTGTTAAAAAGAATAATATGATTTACGTAATTATATTTATTTATGAAATGAAATGATTTTAATTATATTTTTGATATTTAATGGTGTAGGGATTATATATTATTATAGTTATTTTAATTACTCAAATATTTATAGGTGGAGTTATTTTCTAAGAAGGTTGTTTTTCTTGTATCTATTTAGGTTTTGAGCTTCCTAATTTTTTTTTCTAGCTTCTTCTGTCATAGAGTAAAATTTTAACATTTATGTATATTTAACTTGAATGTCTGTGTAATTTAATATTCTGCCATGATATACATAAATGACACTATTTTTAACCATCAATTATGTGTGATGTAGAAGTATAAATTTTGATATAACTGAAGATCTAAAAGGTAAACCTAATTTATTAAAGGTTATTGCTAATTTTACACCAATTTGATATATGATATTGAGATATTTTTATTTTTATCATTTCAACTTCATCTAGTTGGAGGAAGGTTTCTTCTAATTGAAAGATCATGAAGAAGAAAGATGGACTTGCATTCAAATCTAACACAAACTTCTCTCAATTGTTAGAAATTCATTTAACTTTATAAGTGTGCTTGTTCATTAACTTCTTCTTTGTTAATCTTATTAAACTCTATTTATTTTTATTGGTGTGTCTTTTCCTTTTCCTTTGTCTTATAATCATAACCTATGTCCTCATTACATGCATATGTTGTTTTCTTTTTTCTTTTTCTTTTATTTTTTATTTCTTCTTTTGTTACACATTCTACAAACTTTTTCAAAATGATTTCATTTAGATCCTAACCTGGCATCAAACCTTGTAGAGCTACCAAAACTATACAAGAGAATGTGTTTGACATGATTGATTTACTGGAGTATACACATAGCTTATCATAGATTGAACAAATTCCTCACACTTTTATAAACTGGGTGAGAGAAATGATGGCATTTACATAAGATTACACAAGGTAGAAGAAGATCAAACAAATTTAAAAAATTACAAGCAATATATGGAAGAAAGCACTGACACAAAGTTGAAATGAAGTGACAAACAAATAACATGCTTCAAAATCAAAGTTGAAGACATACCCATAACAATGAGAGAACCTCAACATTAACTCGAGCTAGCAGAATTTATTTTTTATTCTTCACATGAAAAAATTGAAACAATTTAGAAACCAATAATGAATCAATTGAGTAAGTTGGATTATACATATATTTCTCATTGCATTCACCAAAAATGAAAGCTTAGTCAGATTTTATGTAAATTTTCACTATCTTATGACAAGTATATTACAAAATTAACAATAAATGTTTCTACGTTTTCCCCCTGATAATAAGGTTGGTAAAAATATTAAGATTTGTAAGGACGTAGTTTTGATTCCACCTTGGAGTTAGTGTATTAAACTAAAATTTGACATAGTAGCTAAATGAAATCTTGTTAAGCAAGCAATAGGGAAATTTTTTAAAATGATAAAGGTGCTACTCTACGAGGATATTGTGAAGCTCTAGACAAAATTGTAATAATTTTGCCAAGGCTAAAGCATTATGGAGAGCTATGAAAATAAATCATGATAAAAATTAAACCAGTTGCCCAATAAAAGGGGACTCCTAAATCATCTTGAAAGTCTTATAAAAAAATTAAAATAGACATTGGTAGCTATCCTTATTACTAAATTGGTTTGATTGTAAACTTCTCCTTAATCATAGTCACTCATATCCAAATTAAAAAAAACAATTTTTTGATCATCTTGCCAACCTCATAGTAGGGATTAATTCTTAAAGGCAAACCTTGAATTTAATACCACCCCCATCAATAATTAGAAAGCTAAAAGTGTTGATTGAGAGAGAGTTATTTGGGTTGACAAGGAAGTTCATTTTGGGAATATATTGCAAATATCCTCACATGATTTCCATTTTGTATGGATGTGATTGAGAAGGGACATATGTCATGTATGAGAATATTTAAATCTCACCACCCATCCCTACCTTTGTCATTTTTGGCGAGAAATGGATGGTGCAATGAGTTCCCTAAACGTCTCGCCAATCTTCTCTTGATGCAATCATGGAAACTACTCATATGGATTTTGAGAAAGCAGGGCCTTCAATAAGAACTCAAAAAATTCTAGAAAAAGAAACCTCCAATAATATTTTTCAAGAAATGGATAGGGGAATGATTCATCAATACTCTTTGGATGATGACACTCTTCATTCTTGATACTGATCAATGATTTGAAGATTAGGTAACTTTTGAAGGCATGGATATTGGTGGATAAAACCACTTGAATCACAATGGAAGGAGCACTAAATTTTTGGGAGAATATTTTGGTACAAGGGGAAAAGTATGAAAATTTTCTCAAGTTGATGTCCATCAACCTATTTCAAGCTCAGTTGGTAGTTGGAATGGGGAAGCGGCATCTATGGATTACCCTAAAAAAAATGAGGGACCCTAGTCAATCTACTCCTAGACTTGGCATGATGAAATTTTTCCAGCTAATAGGAGTACAAATGGTCTTAGTTTTGTTAGTGACACTTTGGTAATCCATGAAGATGTGGATCACTTGAGTTTAGGACTTGGAAATAAACTAGATTAGATTTGGACTCATATTAAGTCTATGATTATGAACAAGATTTCAAAAGGTTAGAAGCTTGATGTCATTTGCTCCGAACTAGAGATAGACCATGTTGCATTCTTAGTATTATACTTGGAAGAAATTTTTATTGCTTTGATGGTAGAAGAAGAGGAAGGTGAGAGAGGGTCAACATTAATGGTCTCAAAGTTTATTGAGGATATTGATCTCTAGCTCAGTTTAGTTTGTTTCATAGTGTTGTTATTATTTCTTATGGGATTTATGTTTTGTAATCTTTGATCTTATCTGTCGATTTCATAAAACCTTTAAACTGTTAATATTTTTCTACCTAATTTTATTCGGTACGTTACAATGCCAAAGCTTGAAGTGTTGTTTGAGAAAGATTACAATCCCACTTCTCATGACACTTAACTCTCTCTCATGATTATTTTGTTTGGGGCAGCGAGGAAGTTAATTCTAGGCATTTATTGTAAATATCTTCACTTGATTTCCATTTGGCATGGATGTAATTGAGAATGGATATATGACATTGTGAGACTCTATAAATCTCACTGTTCATCCTACCTTGGCAGTTTTGGGAAGTAGTGTATCGTACGATGAGATCCCTAAACATCTCACATATTCTCTCTCAATGCAATCATGGTGGCCATTCATTTGTATTTTGGGAAATTAAAGCCTTTAAGAAGAACTTGGCATAATATGGGGAAATAACCCTCTAACAACGTTATGCAATAAATGAATAGGGACATGATTCATTGATATTCTTTGTATGATGTCCACTTTTCATTCCCAATACTAGTCTATGATCTAAAGCTTAGGCAATTGTTGAATGTAGTGTTCCTAGTGGACAAAACCACCTATATCACAATGGAAGAAATACTAAATTTATATAAAAATGCATTGGTTGAAGGGATAAAAGATGAAAAACTCCTCAATTGGATGGCCATCAACATATTTTGAACTCAATTGGTAGCGAGAATGGGGCAAGTGTCATATGTGGATTACTTCCTACAAGCAATGAGGGACATTGGTTAGTCTACTCTTAGACTTGAAATTTTGAAATTTACTGAGATGATACTAGTTCAGATGGTCCTCTTGGGTTCTAGTGACACTCTGACAATCCATGAGGATGTGAAACACTTGAGTTTAGGACTAGGAAACAAAGTAAAATAGACATGGACTCTCTTTAAGGCTATGATTGTGAATGAGATTTCAAAAGGGTAGAAATATGGTACCATTTGCTGCAGGCTGGAGATAGACCTTGTTACATTCCTAGTATCTTAGCTGGAAATTTTTTTTATTACTCTGATGGTAGAAGAATAGGAAGGCGAGAGAGGGCCAAGAGTAATGGTCTTGGAATCCAATTAGGATATTGAGCTCTAGTTTAGTTTAGTTTGTTTTCTAATGTTTTTACTACTACCTATGGCTTTATTTTTGTAATCTTTGATTTTGTTTCTCCATCTCATAGAACCTTTAGCAGAAGGTCACAAATTGTTAATATTTTTGTCCCTAGTTTTCTTAGGTTTTCAATAATATTATAATAAATGGACTTTAGCCCTTTTTGAAATCTAGCAAAAAGAAATGGACTTTAGTATTTTAATAAAATAAAAAGAAAAAAATATAATAGAAAAAAGGACTAAATTTTAATTAACATAAAAGTAAAATAAAACTAATAATAAATTTAAAAATAATTTATATGTTTTGATTATTTTGATATCTATTCAAAATATTATCCTACAAAACTATTTTTAATTTTAATTGACAATTTTAGTTGTTATTTATACAATAAAAATAACCCCTAGTTAACCTCGGTTTACTTAAATTTTGAGAGTTAGTACACAAAGTTAGGGGACGAAAAGTGGCCTACTCGTGGACATGATTTTCCTGAAATTTAAAAAAAATGAACTTGTGTAGATAATTTGAGATATCTACACTCCAAATTTGAAGACAGTGTAAGAACATTAAATGTAGAATTTCGAGTCTAGATTCAAAAATACTATTTTTCTTAAATGGTTAAGTATAACTAGGTCAAACATCTAAAATTTGAAGAGAAACTCTTATTTTTTTAAGAAAATTGAGTACATAGACGGTTGTGTGGTGCACCATTTTTTTAACAAAGTTTAATATTATTTGAAGCCCTTTGGAAAAAATTTAGATAAGATCTTCTAGTTTGTTATTTTTTTATATTTTTTTGATGAATTCTTTTTTTTATGAATTTTGCAAGTAAATAGATCTTGAAAACTTACCAAAAAATGGATAGTCGTCTGTGTGGCATGCCTAAATACCTTTAAAAAAATAAAAATCAATGATTTTTTTAATGTTTGTATAGTTAGGCCTAATTTTTGACCATATAACTTGTTTTTCACTTGGATCAACAAAAGACAAATTACATGAACATGTATAACCATGTATGTGTGTGACATGTGGTGGCCTTAAAAAGGTATAGTTAGAAATCAGCATAGTTTGAAACCTTAAATTAGTCCAAAAATGATAAAAATTATATTTTCAAAAAGAGGAGAGCATCTTCATCATGATGGTATTAAGTTTTTGAATTTTCATGTTGAAATTCATAATGTATTTGGTGATCAAAGTTGAATTTTGTTGTTTTTATTGTAACTTTCAGATTCGACTATAGATTGACAAGTCCAAGCCTTTGGATTTGAAATACAAGCCTTTTTGGAGACAAAAGGTACAAGATTTGAATTCAAATTCAAATAACGCGATCATGTTAATAACACAATCATGGTATTAAATCAATTGCATTATTAATCATGTTAGTAACATGATCATGTTACTTAATAACACGATCGCAATATATATTCATAACACCCAAAAACCCAAATTCGCTCTTTACCTCAAATTTTATATATGATCTTGAGATCCATAATAGTGGTGTTATTTCATGTCATATGGGAGAGGTCCCTAACCTTGGATAGTGAATTAAAGTGTTGTGGTATCACATTAGACATCAAGAAAATTATAAGAATTTTAATATGTTGACTTGACTACTTACAATTACTTGGTTTTAAGGTGTAACTCCTTATACATTTTATGATATAACTTATTTTATCACGAGATGCAATAAAATGCATTTTTAAAACATATGGCCAAAACTTAGCCTTTGGAGTACCAAGCTAGTTGTGCATCTAATGTAAATTGGGGATATTTCGAGCCCCATCAACCTAATTTCAAGAATATAAAATGTGATTTGGGGGTTGATCAGCTCCAATTTCATTAGCTCAATTGAAGTAAAGAAACATACTTTATTTATATGCAAGTTTTCAATGTATAGAATATGGTTTTGAGCTCAATAAACTTTAAGTCATCAACGAATGAATGCAAGTGTCAATTAGTTCAATTATGGAGATAATTAGGGTAAAAATGAGCCATGTGAACATATTTTAAATTGTATACTAAATGTGATTTGGAGTGAGATTAACCCTAATTTCATGTCATATATAATTAACCAAAGATTTGATTCATTTAATCTAGGAGGCATTTGAGGCCAATTTGAACCCCTTCAAGAGCAAGATATGATTTAGGAAAAATTGAGCCCCTAAACCAAATTTATGGCTCAATCAATTGTATAACATGCATGGCTTAACTGACTCTAATTTTATAAAAAATGCAAACATGAAGGTAATTGTCATAAATAGGTGAATAAGCAGCCCAAATTTTCTTCAATTACCTTAGTGATTGGACCTTATATTTGATATCTTAAACCCTAAACCTTGTACCATTTAACTTAAATCCTAAATCTTGTACCATTTACCTTAAAACCTAGGCCATAAGCCCTAAACCCCAAACCCTTTAAATTATATACCCTAAACCAATAAATTTATCCCCAATTAACATCCTTTATGTATAGTAGAATTATGTTTATATGGATCAAATTGGTCAAAATTACATCACTCATTACCATAATTGACTTAATTGGCTCAATTTATGATGACGTGGGGGATAATTGAGCCCAAAATCACATTCCTTACACACAGATCTAGTTTTAAGGAGCTCAAATTTGCTCCAGTCACCATCATGATTGTACCTTATATACCCTACCTATACCCTAAGCCCTAATCCCTAAAGTTCTTAATCCCTAAACTCTAAACCATAAATATAAACTCTTTAAACCTTGAAACAATCATTTTAGCCCAAATTAACATCATTTAGACTAAGAATTAAGTTCATAGGGCTCAGTTTGGCCCAAATCACATGACTGATTGCCCCATTTGACTAATTCACTCGATTTGCACGATGACATGGGGTATAATGACAAACCAAAAACACATTCTATAGTCATAAACGGGTCCACCAAGTGATTCAAATTGTCCTTAATTATCTTTATGATTGACCATGTCTACCCTAAACCATATATACATTAAAACCTAAGCCCTAAACCATAAACCATAAACACTATACCTTAAATTATAGAACATAAAAATTCCCTATTTACCAATTGTTTTAGTCTCAATTAACATCCTTTGTAGTAATAATTAGGTTCACATGGCATAGAGTGATTAGACATTATATACAGGGCCTTATTCCTAAACCCTATACCCTAATCCCTAATCTGTAAAACATAAATTGTAACCCCTATGCCTAATGCCCACTACATGCTCCAAACATACATGCCTTACGATATAACTAATTTCATTATGAGATGTCGTAAAATGCATTTTTCAAACCTATGGCCAAAACTTAACCTTTGGAGTACCAATCTAGTTGTGCATCTGAAGTAAATTAGGGCTATTTCAAGCCCCTTCAACCTAACTGCGTGACTATAAAACATGATTTGGGGGCTGGTCAACTCATATTTCATTAACTCCATTAAAGCAAAGAAATATTATTTAATTATATGTAAGTTCTGCATGTATAGAATGTGTTTTTGAGCTCAATAAACTTGAAGTCATCAGCTAATGAATGCAAATGTTGATTAGTTAAATTATGGAGGTAATTAGGGTCAAAATGAGCCACAAGAACCTATTTTAAATTGTATATGATGTGATTTGGAGTGAAATTAACCATAATGTCATATCATATATAATTAACTAAATCATTTATTCATTTAATCTAGAGGCATTTGAGGCCAATTTAAACCCCTTCAAGAGCGAGATATGATTTGGGACAAAATTAAAATTTTGATTCTATCATGAATTGATATAATTAGTTAATTTGTGCAATTAAGGGGGGTATTTGGGAAAAATTAAGCCCCTAAACCAAATTTATGGCTCAATCAATTATATAAAATGTATACAAGATGTACATGGCTTAACTAACCCTACTTTTATCATAAATAGGTGAATAAGTAGCTCAAATGTTCTTCAATTACCTTGGTGATTGGACCCTATATCCAATATCTTACACTGAAAAACCTGTACCATTTCACGTTAACCCTAAACCCTATACCATTTACCTAAAACCCTAAGCCCCAAACCCTCTAAATTATAGACCCTAAACCCTAGACTAATAAATTTATCCCTAATTAACATCCTTTATATATAGTAAGAATTAGGTTCATGAGGATGAACTTGGTCAAAATTGCATCACTCATTCAATCATAATTGACTCAATTGGCTCAATATGTGATGATGTGGGGGCTATTTTAGCTCAAAATCATATTCTTTACTCACAGATATAGGTTCAAGGAGCTCAAATTTGCCCTAATTGCCTACATGATTGTACCTTATATACCTTAAAACCTATACCCTAAGCCCCAAACCTTAAAGTTCTTAATCCCTAAACTCTAAACCATAAATATAAACTCTTTAAACCTTGAACCAATCATTTTATCCCACATTAACATAATTTAGACTAAGAATTATATTTGTAATTTACCTTGTGTACCCTAAACGTAAGCCCCATATCTTAAACCCTAAACACTATACCTTAAATTAAAAATCATAAACTTTCCCTATTTATCAATAAATTTAGTCCCAATTAACATCCTTTATAGTATAAATTAAGTTCACATGGCATAGAATGATTGGACCTTTTATACACCCTTAAACCTAAACCCTACATGCCCTAATCCCTAATCCCTAAACCCTAAAACATAAATTGTAATATGAAATCCCTAATCCACAAAATCTATGCACTAATGCCTTACTCCCTAATCCATAATCCCTAATATATATTAATTATAATGTGATCAAGTTATTAAATAACATGATCGCATTATTCTTAATATAGATAAAAATCATTTTTCAATGTCTATGTTTAACCCCAACCGTAACAATCCTGTTGGGTTAGACATAAAAAATCATTTTTTTTAATTAAACATATATATCATAAAATATTACACATCAAGAATATAAATAGAGATCAAATATATACTCAAGTGATAATATAAAGTACACATTACATCTTATATCACATATCTCTAATCTATTGAGAATACGACATAAAATAAATAAAGTAATACAACAACTCAGCCACGACTGATACAAAACTACAATCACCACTATTAATGAAAAATAATAAGTAAATATAATTATTCATGATAATACTCAATAATAATATACAATGTACATAATTTAGATACCTGGTTCTCCATAGCATGAGTTCCCTGGAGTCTCTAGTATCTATGGCAATCTTAATAGATTAGAGATTTGTGCTATAAGATGTAATGTGTACTTTTTGTTATCACTTGAGTATATGTGTGATCTCTATTAAGATTCTCAAGGTGTAATATATTTATGGTATGTACGTTTAATTAAAAAAAAATCATGTTTTTCTATGTCTAACCCAATGGGGTTGTTACATGTGGTATCAGAGCTGTGGCTTGAACTCTAGGACCTAATGAGTCCATTAACATTTTAATGTCTTTCTATTCACCAGTGTGAAGCTAGTGACATGAAGTATTGTATTAGTATTTTGGATTTGTGGTGTCTCAGTGAGGAACCATGTTACACCATGTTTGGAGTTTTATGATATTTGTAAAATGTGTGTGGACCATTGAGTGTGTATCCCTTTGAGTTATTTAGGAGATCAACTTATTGAGTGTCTCGATGGTGATGGTTGTATTTGAGGGTTGGGTATATGGGTATATAACATATTTTATGAGTTATGAACAAAATATTTCTACCATAATTTGATCACTTATATCAAACACCTCGAGTATGATTACATCTTTCTTGATTATCAAGTCATCTTTGTCATTGCATTTTGTGATTGTTAAAAAATGATCGGGATGCTTCTCTTAAATTTTATGTGCTTTAGCTTTTTTGTCTTTTGTTTACTAAACCTAGGAGTGAAAAATATCATAATACCATTTTCCATTTAGTACCACCTAGGGCGATGGAAATACTCTTAGTAAAGTGTTGCTGTATTGCTTAGAAATCCCATTGTGTTAAGAATTTGTTTATGGAATTTGTACTCTTAATATATGTGGTTTAGGGAGAAGTATCATCTCTTTATTTATCATAGAGGTGAATTAATTTTTTATTATCTGACTCTCTTTTGACATTTGCTCTATTTTTTGCTTAAAACATGTTACTTTGGAAGAGTTATTTTATACATGTCACAGGAAGTGAGTAGGGTTTAGGATGTGTAGAACATCTTGTCAATCTAAAGGTAGGAATAAAATTTTAACTTATTGTGTATTTGTTAAGTAAGTAAGGAGATATTATTTTATTTATTCCCCTTTAAGGTTGAAAGAATGGTGTGATTCTTGGCCTGTGTATGCTATGTTAATTTTAACATTATTTTCTCTTGACTATGAATATAACTCTATAAGTTGAGACTATGAAATATGATACTAGATAGTAGTAACTTAATACAATTAAGGATTGATTTTATGATTTATTTTATATGTATGAGGATATATCTTGAATCATTTAGTATATAACTTTACTTTCCATGAACTGTTAGCATAAGCTTGTGACTCTTTAGAACATTGTGCGCTATTGACCAATTTTTGCCCAATAGGCAAAAATTTTGGTCCCCTTCTGCCTCTTGCTATTCTAGGCCATTTCTTTTTGATTTTGTGTAGGTCCAGTAAAATCTACGAACTCAATGGGTTAGTCTTTTGGTGCAAGGGGAATCAGTTCAGAGAAATGCTGGGGTAAACAAGGCTTTTGGGACATTTGTCTAAAGAAGATTCACCAAGAAGGTTGGTGGCACTGAACCATTGAACTATCACTTCAATTTCAAGGTCTCGTTCAATCATCAAGTTCATCGGCACACCAGTGTTAAACCGCTGAACCAGTTCAACATTTTGGTTCAAAGGTTTCGGTTTAAAGGCCTAGTTTTAGCACTTCGGAAAAGTTCAAACGGTTCAACAGCTTTTAGTTCAACAAAGAGTTCATCGCTCAGTTCAAACACCTCGATTCAACAATCATTTGAACCATCGAACCATTGAACCAATTTTGGTTCAATGGCTTGGTTCAATGAGTTTGGTTCAAGGCCATCGGTTCAACACTTGGTTCAAAGTGAGTGGTTCACCATTCAGTTCAATCAGCTCGGCACGCAGTGTTGAACCATTGAACCGTTGAACCATTTTTGGTTCAATCATTTGGTTCAACTAGGTGGTTTAGCGACTTCAAGTTCATCGGCTTTGGTTCACTTGGCATTGGCGCTCAATGGTTGAACCACTTGAACCATTTTTGGTTCAACGGCTTGGTTCAAGGGTGTGCCCAAAGGCCGAAGGGTAGCTCAAAGTCTAGAAGCCCTTGTGAAGGGTAGGGGACATTTCAAAGATAACCGCAAGAGGGTAAGGTTTTAAATTTTTGGCTTAAAGTAGGCAAAGATGATTTTTTTGGACTTTTATTTGAAGTGTTTCCTTCAGACAAAAAGTTTGAAGAAATTCGGAGGCAAGAGAGGGGCTTGGGAAAATCAAAGCATCAATTCCCGCAGACTTTTTGTTCGCAGAAAAAAGTTTGAAACAAAAGAAAAGGGCACAAAGGAAATTCGGGGAGGCCATGCCAAGAAACTCAGTGAGAATTGTTGCAGACTTTTGCCTGCGAGAAAATGTCTAAAGCAAAGAAAAGACCACGGAAAAGGCCCGAAACAAAAGCCACAAAGCACAAAAGCCCACAAAAAGGACCCAATGGACTTTTGTCGAGGATGATGACGTCTCAAAAGCTATCAAATTTAAGGAAGCAGATTATCCATTGGTTTTAAAAGTGATGACAACTGTGCAGATGTCAAATTTAACACAGTGAAATAGCCATTTGCTTTTGAATTAAAAGAGAGAACCATGGAAAAGCTAAATGAATACAGTGACCCACCAAGAGATCACGCTCGAGGGTCGAAGGAGCCAAAAGAGACAAGATAGAGAAAATACAAAAGTGCCAAGTGTAGGAGTAGACAGATAGTCCAAGTGGTGAAGGGAGGTGTCGATTCAAGAAATTACTCCAGCAGATGACACAGTGCCTATGAATTAACCATTAAAAGGCACGAACGGCCAATCGTGTGACCCTTTTTTCTTCATTTCATATTTATGAGCAGGCAAACTGTGTAGGTGCCTTCAAGAAGTAGCCTCGATTAATGAGGAAACACTGTAACCATGTCAAAAAATGCATGAAGTCAAAGCTAGGGCTGACACAACTTTTATTTTTAAGCAACCTACTCTTCCCAATGCTCGTAAGGCACATGGGTCACTTGTAAAAGGGGCACCAAAAGGCCTCCTTTCTTCTCCTATATATTGAGGACTTATCATTTGAGAAAGGATCTTCCACATTTGTAAGGCGTAGCCCTGGCAAAATTTCACCTAAATCAATAAACACATTTTTTACCTCTATCTTGGTTAGATATCTCTGTGTATGTGTGAGTGTTAGTTTGTGTTAGTCATTGTTTCTTGATGCTTTCATAGGTTCAACACCAACGTATCTGGTGTCTATAAGGTGCCATTTCTACAGCTAGTAAGGAGAGTTCTATTTGGAAGTGTAGAAATAGAAGAAATTACCTTACAGTGTGCCTTTCATAGCACCTTTGGTGAATCTCTATTTTTTATATTTTCATTAAAACCTCCTTATCAAGCTCTTGCAGTCTGGTCTTTCTACTAGTTTGAAGTGTATGTATGTGTTTGTCTAATTTTTATTGTGAGGGTGAGAAGGTCAGATTTATTTTGGTGCATCACCTCCTTAGAGTAGATTTATTTTCTTGCAATCTTCCTCCCTTTTCATCCCCCCCATTATATATCTATGTACATATATATTAGCATTTATTGGAATAGATCAGATGCATCAAAGGGAGCTAGCCCTTATCTAGAGACTCTCCCCTCCAGCTTCGCCAATCCCACAGGTGAGAGGGGAGTTTCCATAGTTGTGTGAGGAAGGCAGGAGCTCAGCTTCCTGCCAAGGGTGCAATCTTCTGTGTCAACAGTTTTGGCATGCCCGGTGGGACATAGTTTTTACAACTCAATAAGGTTTCAGGATTGATGCTAGTCATGTTACAACAAATTAACTATTTTTTAGCATCTGGTGACTCCATTGGTAAGAGTTTTAGTTTTTCAATCAAAGACCATTTTTAACTTCCTATGCCTAAAGTCACCACACAGTTTGCTTCTAAGGGTGTCCCGTTCGATTTTTTTGAGTTGCCTTTGAACTCAGCAAAAAGATTGATGTTTGAGAAGACCCATCCTTATTCAACAAGCCACCCTCTCAAACTTGTTGTAAGGAATGCATATGCAGCAGATCCGTAGTTACATCCCATCCCAGCTATGGCATTTCCCTTTGCGGCTTTTCGTGGTCAGAGCCCCTTGAATCTCCGATGTTATGACCCAATCCCGAGAGTAGCCCTCAAAAATGTGCCTTCTTTCGATGGAGAGGGGCCCATTATAGTTGTTGAGCACATTAGGAATATTGCTAACTTCTGTAATATTTATAATGTCATGGAGGAAAATATCGCCATCAAATTGCTGGCATTGTCTCTCAAGGGTAGGGCTCTTGACTGGTACGGGACTTTGCCTGTAAATTCAATCCATTCTTGGAATGAATTGGGTACTCAATTGACATACCATTTTGGGGAAAAGAGCGATGACCTCTTGCTTGTTGATCAGTTGACGACCATAAAAAGAGCCCCACACAAATATATGCAGGATTTCAACACGCTGTTTCAGAAGACTTGGGATAGAATCCCCATTCTGGTAAGACTGACTCCTAGCTATGATTTCTTGTATTATTTAAAGGCATTAAAAAATGATATTACAGTGATGATACAATCCATGGGAGGGCATATACTGCTTGCTACTTATGACATAGCCATAACAACTAGAAATTGCTTAGTACAAGTTGGGAAAATAGCCCCTAGACCTCACATGCCACTTTTCCCAAAAATGCTACCTCTAATTCAAGCCATTGCTCCCAAATTAGCTCCTCTGCCTAACATAGAGAAACCAGTTGTTGTTCCATCCAATGAGCTTCATGAAGTTAAGAGTCTGTTACAGAGCATGTCAAATGAACTTGTAGCTCTTAAAAGGTAGCAAGCTCAAAGCAATAGACTGAATCAGGGATACCAGCATTATGGTCAAGCCCCTAGACCCCCTTTCCAAAAATATAATCAAATATAGGGTCAACTTACTCAGACCAGACTATTTCAAGGCTACAACCCAGGCCCTCCATCATCTAAGGTCATGGTGCCCGTTCAGAACAACCTGGTATAGGAACAACCAAGTTGTTCGACCATGGGATATGGTTAGGAACAGGCTATTTATTCAAATGATATGATGGGTTATTTCTAGAATGAAGATAATCAAGCAGCTGCTCAACCCCAGGTCTTCGAGGCTCTAATGCAACCCAGCACAAGCAATAGTCAAAGTCAGCCTGACTCTACTCTTATGAACCACCTGGAAGGTGAGTTCTGTGCAATTAATTATGTGGGCACTGCAGACAATCAAGATGATTGTGTTGTAGCCAACACAAGATTCAAGAGAAGAGTAATGGGAGAATCCTAGTGTACTACCCAATCGACAGCTGCACCTTCTCCATCACACTCAAATCAAAAGGCCCCAAACTTCAGACAGTCATTTGTACCTTCAGCCCCTCAGCCTGCAGCTTAGGTTGGAATTATCCCCAAGGAAAACTTGAAGGGAGGTAGTCCTCAAGTCAATATAGTGGACCAGATGAAGAAGCTACATATGAACATCTCCTTATGGGATTCATTATCTGTACTAAGACAAAAGGACATGCTACAAAGGAAATTGCATGAGCTGGATCGACAAGCTGTCCCAGTGAGCATCGATAATGTCTTGATGATGAATGGATAGCCTTCCACTTCAGGTCAGATAAAGAAGGAAGAGAAAATTTCCCCTTTATATGTGTCCTTAGTTATAGGGGATTTCTTGGTGCACAACTGCATCATTGACAAGTTATAGGGGATTTCTTGGTGCACAACTGCGTCATTGACAGTGGGGCTAGTACCTCAATGATGCCTAAATGCATAGCTGACAAGATGGGACTGAAATATGAAGAGATGAATAAGGGAGTCCTACAGCTAGATGGGACACCTACAAAAATAGTTGGGATAATGAAGGGTTTAAGCTTGACATTACATGCTTGCCCAACCTTCTCAATTCCCCATGATAAAGTAGTAGCAGATGTTCCTCCTTATTTCACAATTTGCTTATCCAGGGACTTCACATCAAGTTAGGCAGCTATCTAGCAGTGAATTGGTCTTATTTGGTTTTTAGAACCAAGTCAGGGACCAAGGTAAAGATTGAATTTGAGCCACTCTACAAGGACCATCTAGAACCATATTCACTCAAGGCAATGAATGTCAGCTACACCATTATCAACCCAAAAGAGTCCCAGATAGACCAATCTCCATCTTATGCTCTTGAAGGAGTTACAGACCTACTCTTGGATGAGTGGGGAAGTGATAACTTCAAGCATGACCCTTACAAGTTCATAGAGGAGGTAGGCCTTGGAGTCTAATACATACACAAAGAGGGTACCTTCATAACAAATATAATGAAGGCAAGCCAAGAGGACCTAGGTCTATGGCAGCTGTACTTTGATGGTTCCAAAAATAGGTTGGGAGCTAGTGGTGGAGTGATGTTAGTCTCCGTTCAAAGGAGAGATACTTTTCAACTTTATGTTTCCAATTTTTTTGCACAAGCAATGTTGCAGAATACGAGCCCCTTATCCATAGTTGAGAATGGGCAAGAAAAAGAGGGATCAAGGAGTTGCAAGTTTTGGGAGATAGTGAGCTAATTGTAAATTAGGTGAAAGGCCAAAATCTGACCAAAAATTCCTTGTTGAAGTCTTACAAGCATAGGGTCTAGGACTTGATGGAAGATTTCCTTTTCAATATTGCCTCCATTCCCAGGGAACAAAACAAACAAGTGGATAGGCTAGCAGTAATTGGTGCTCAATTTGATGTTTCCAGGGAGATAAGTCAAGACTCTGGTTCACACTACTTGAAGGTGGTAGTCCAGCCCTCTATCCCTAACAACATTACAAACTAGCAGGTTTTCAAAAATGACCAACAAATAGCTTTCTTCCTACAGGAAGACGCTGAGTTCACAACACAGAACCAGGTGAAGCTGCAGCAGCAATATGGCAACCAGATTGTTCAATTGAAGAACAATAAGCTCCCTAAAGGTTTGGTCACTCTTGAGAGCATCTTCAATGGAGATGACCAATTAAGAAATGACAAAGTATGCATCACAACTAAGTAGGAGAATTATGAAAGGGTTGAGATCTTCAAGGAGAAGCTGCTTGCGCTTGGAAAAGTTTGCACAGTTCAAGAAAGGTGGACTTTAATTTCATTGTGTCAGGAGTTTGCTAATGTTTTTGCATGGGATTATAGTGATTTGAAGGGGTTTGACCCAAGACTCACCCAGCACACCATCGAATTAGAAGAAGGTGCCAAGCTAGTCACACAGAAGCATAGACCTATCAACTTGACGATTGAGCCTCTCATGCAGAGGGAACTGGCCAAATTGATTGAATCTGAGATTATAATTCCAATCAAACATTCCTCCTAGCGAGCCAATCTTCTTCCTGTTTGAAAGAAGAATGGGGAGATCAGGTTATGTGTCAATTTCAGAGACCTTAATAAAGTCTCTTTAAAAGACCATTACCCCCTCCCCATCATGGAGTGGATCCTTCAAAAGGTAACAAGAAGAGAGCATTTGTCCCTCTTGGATGGATATTCAAGATATAATCAGATTCTAGTGCAAGGCTGTGACCAGCACAAAACAGTCTTCACTACTAAATGGGGAACATTTGCCTACAAGAAGATGCCATTCGGGCTATCTAATGTTGGTGCTACCTTTTAGTGAGCCATGGACATGGCTTTTCGAGGCTTGATAAACAACAATGTGATGGTATACCTTGATGATGTGACGGTGTTCTTCAAGGAACCAAGCCAACACATGAAACACCTCAAGCAAATTTTTGAGAGTTGTAGGGAGTTCAGCATCTCTCTTAACCCAAGGAAATGCATGTTTGTTGTTCACAAGGGGAAACTCCTTGGCCACATTGTGTCCAAAGAGGGCTTATCTATTGACCCCGAGAGAGTTTATTCTATCCTGGAGATGTCCCTACCTAAGCACAAGAAAGGCCTATAGAGCTTCTTTGGCAAGATAAATTTCATTCAGAGATTCATTCCAAATTTCACTGAGATAGTCAAGCCACTAACCTCTATGCTGAGGAAGGGTAAGGAGTTCAAGTGGAAAACACAAAGGAAGGACAACTTTGAAGCCATCAAGCAGGCCATAACTCGGGCTCCTACTTTGATCAGCCCTGACTTCAACAAAGACTTCAACCTCTACACTTTTAGCAATGAAGAGGTGATCTCTGCCATGCTTACCCAAGCAAATGGTGATGACCTCGAGCAACCACTTGATTTTTTTAGCCAAGGGTTAGAGGATTTCAAAGTCAGATACACATATGTAGAAAAGTAAATCTTGGAAGTAGTGTGGAGCCTAAAGAAATTCAGGCATATGTTGTCTAACAACAGGATTCACCTCATGGTTCCACATCTTGGCATCAAGGATTTCTTGACCAATCGAGACCTAAATGAGAAGAGAGCGGGGTGGATCACAAAGGTGATGGAGTATGACATATACATCAAGATCACCAAGCTGGTGAGGGGAAGAGGTCTGTGCGAACACCTTGCTGTGAACTTCAAGCAGAAAGGGGAAGGTAGCTTACTAATACACGATGCAACCATTGCAGAAGAGACAGCTGTCATAAAGGATTGGACATCAGACCTGAGGTATTTTCTTCTCACTAGCGAGTGCCTGCAGAGTCTTGATGGGACCAAAACAAGGTTTTTCAAGCTCCAGTCTCTCCCTTATGTTCTGATAGACAGAGTATTGTTTAGGAAGGATCTCTCAGGGGTCCTTCTAAGATGCATTGACCCAAACCAGGCTGACAAGGTGCTATCTGAGTTCCACGATGGGCTAGCAGGTGGTCATTTCACTCCTAGAGCTACTACATCAAGGATAATGAGAGCTAGCTATTTCTGGCCTAATCTTTTCAAGGACACCCATGTCTGGGTAAGAAAGTGCCATAAGTGTGCCCTTTTTGATGGGAAACAATGGTTGGCTGTCATGCCTCTACAGCCTATTTAGGTAGAACAACCATTCATGCAGTGGGGCCTAGACTTCATAGGGATCATTAATCCTCCCTCCAGTGCTAAACACAAGTGGGTCCTAACTACCACAGACTATTTCACCAGGTGGGTGGAGGCTGTTGCTCTGAAAGAGGCAAATGAAAGTGTGGTCCTAGAGTTTTATGAGCACCTGGTGACAAGATTCGGGGTCCCAACCACTATAATCTCAGATAATGGCTCGGATTTTTTGGGAACCAAAACAAGTGAATGGGCGCTGAGGTATGGTATATATCTTAGCACTTCATCCAATTATTACCCATAGGGGAATGGGCTGGCTAAGTCCACCAAAAAAAATTGATCAGGATCATCAAGAGGACCATGGAAGAAAATCAGAGGACTTGGCATGCCAAGCTGAAAATAGCTCTATGGGCAAATCGAATCACTCCAAAGAGAGCAATCAGAATTCTCCATATACGCTTGTATATGGAAGGGAAGCTAGGATTCCCATCTCACTTGAATGGCTAGCATTGGACCTTGTTTGCCAGCTGCAATTAGAAGAAGGAAGTAGCATGGTGCTCAGGTTGTGCGAGCTGATGGAGCTCCAAGAGACAAGGGACCGGGCTATGGCTTCTATGACTAGTCGCCAACAGTAAACAAAGAGACACTTCAACAAGAAATCTTCATCAAAAGATTTCTTTGAAGGAGACATTGTCTTGAAATGGGATGAAGACCGAGCTAAGCTTGGAAAACATACAAAATTTGATGCCTTATGGAGTGGCCCATACATAATCACTCAGTGCAAGTAGCATAATGCATTCCAACTCTCCAGGTTGGATGTTGAAGAATTATATATCCCAGTTAATGGGATATATCTTAAGCATTGCCACTGACCCCTTTTTTTATCATGTATATATTTCCCTTGTGTTTCCTGCTTTCCTTAAGTGCTTTTTGCACATGTTAGTAGTTTTCTTAGCTTGTTGTGTGTTTTCGTTTCCTTGGAGGTAAATCTGGGTCATTGGTTCTAGATTAATTTGAGCTATTGTTGGTTTTTTAAGTTACCATCTGACTCTGTGCCCAATGGACTACAAGGCAACTGGTCTCTAAGCATAGCAGGCATGCTTCCCCTAGGAGTCACCAATTTGTTAACCAATTTTTTCCCAACAGGAAAATTTTTTGGTCCCCTTCTACCTCTTGCTGTTCTAGGCCATTTCTTTTTGATTTTGTGTAGGTCCAGTAAAATCTATGGACTCAACAGGTTAGTCTTTTGGCACAAGAGGAATTAGTTTAAAGAAGTGTTAGGGTAAACAAGGCTTTTGGGACATTTATCTGAAGAAGATTCACCAAGAAGGTTGGTGGCACTGAACCATTGAACCATCACTTCAATTTCAAGCTCTGGTTTAATCGTCAAGTTCATCGATGCACCAGTGTTGAACTGCTGAACTAGTTCAATGTTTTGCTTCAAAGGTTTCAATTCAAAGGCCTAGTTTTAGCATTAGGGAAAATTTCAAATGGTTCAGTGGCATTTAGTACAACAAAGAGTTCATCTCTCAGTTCAAACACCTCGATTCAACAATCACTTGAACCATCGAACCATTGAACCAATTTTGGTTCAATGGCTTGGTTTAATGAGTTTGGTTTAAGGCCACCAGTTCAACACTTGGTTCAAAGTGAGTGGTTCAATGTTTAGTTTAATCAGCTCAGTGCGTAGCATTGAACCATTTTTAGTTCAATTAGATGGTTTAATCATTTGGTTCAACTATGTGGTTCAGCAGCTTCAAGTTCATCGGCTTTTGTTCACTTTGCATTGGTGCACAATGGTTGAACCGAATGAACTGTTGAACCATTTTTGGTTCAATGGCTTGGTTCAAGGGTGTGCCCAAAGGCCGAAGCATAGCTCAAAGTCCAAAAGCCCTTGCGAAGGGCCGGGGACATTTCAAAGATAGCCGCAAGAGGGTAAGGTTTCAAAATTTTGGCTTAAAGCAGGCGAAGACAAATTTTTTGGACTTTTGTCCAAAGGATTTCCTTCGGACAAAAAGTCCAAAGAAATTTGGAGGCAGGAGAGGGGCCTGGGAAAATTAAAGCATCAATTCCCGTAGACTTTTTGTCTGCGGGAAAAAAGTTTGAAACAAAATAAAATGGCACGAAGGAAATTCGGGGAGGCCATGCCAAGAAACTCAGTGAGAATTCTTGCAGACTTTTGTCTATGGGAAAATGTTTAAAGCAAAGGAAAGACCCATGAAAAAGGCCTGAAACAAAAGCCGTGAAGCGCAAAAGCCTGTAGAAAGGACCCGATAGACTTTTGCCGAGGACGATGACGTCTCGAAAGCTATCAAATTTAAGGAAGTGGATTAGCCGTTGGTTTTAAAAGTGATGATGGCTACGGGGATGTCAAATTTAATCCAGTGAAATAGCTGTTTACTTTTAAATTAAAAGAGAGAACCATGGAAAAGTTGAATGAATGTAGTGACCCACCAAGAGATCGCGCCTGAGAGCCGAAGGAGTTAGAAGAGAGAAGATAGAGAAAATACAAAAGTACCAAGTGTAGGAGCAGGTAGATAGTCCAAGTGGTGAAGGGAGGCGTTGATTCAAGAAATTACTCCAGCAGAGGACACAGTGCCTACGAATTGACCATTAGAAGGCACAAATGGCCAACCATGTGACCCTTTTTTCTTCATTTCATATTTATGAGCAGACAAACTGCATAGGTGCCTTCAAGAAGTAGCCTCGGTTAATGAGGAAACATCACAGCCATGTCAAAAAATGCCTGAAGTCAAAGCCAGGGCCGACACAGCATTTATTTTTAAGCAGCCCGCTCTTCCCAATGCTCATAAGGCACATGGGTCACTTGTAAAAGGGGCACCAAAAGGCCTCCTTTCTTCTCCTATATATTGAGGACTTGTCATTTGAGAAAGGCTCTTCCACATTTGTAAGGCGTAGCCCTAGAAAAATTTCACCTGAATCAATAAATGCATTTTTTACCTCTATCTTGGTTAGATATATCTGTGTATGTCTGAGTGTTAGTTTGTGTTAGTCATTATTTCTTGATGCTTTCACATGTTCAACACCAATGTATCTGGTGTCTATAAGGTGCCTTTTTTGTAGCTGGTAAGGAGATTTCTATTTGGAAGTGCAGAAACATAAGAAATTACCTTACAGTGTGCCTTTCACAACACCTTTTGTGAATCTCTATTTTCTATATTTTCATTAAAACCTCCCTGTCAAGCTCTTGCAGTTTGGTCCTTCTACCAGTTTGAAGCGTAAGTATGTGTTTGTCTTATTTTTAGTGTGACGGTGAGAAGGTCAGATTTATTTTGGTGCATCACCTCCTTAGAGTAGATTTGTTTTCCTGCAATCTTCCTCCCTTTTCATCCCCCCGCATTATATATCTATATACATATATATTAACATTTACTAGAATAGATCAGATGCATCAAAGGGAGCTATCCCTTATCTAGAGACTCTCCCCTCCAGCTTCACTGGTCCCACAGGTGAGAGGGGAGTTTCCATAGTTGCGTGAGGAAGGCAGGATCTCGGCTTCCTACCAAGGGTGCAATCTTCTGCGTCAACATGCACATTTCAAGATCATTAGTGTAGACACGTAAATTTGGCCACCAATGGCTTCTTATTTTAATTTAGACCAAATCTTGTCAATCATTGAATACTTAGCCTAAGAATTTCCATAAGTCTCAAATTTGGCTTCATAACCATGAAATTAAATCAACTTAGCTCATAAATCAATTAATTTGGGTAAATGCACATTGAAATAAATCAATCTTGCAACAAATGACCAAATGCCTAAATAGGATTAATTAAAGTGTAAATGTTGATCAAATCCTAATTATATTCATCATTGATCAAATGAGATAACAAATCAATTATCAAAAAAAAATAAAAAATCAAATATCAAGAGCATCTTAAAAGCTAATCATTACCTTTTGTGAGTTGTCTCAAATGGAAAATATCTAAATAATATCTTAGAAATATGTCAAACTCAACCAAAGTTAATAAACTCAACCAAGGTACTGATGAGATGGGTGTGCATTGGTAAATCAACTTAGTTGATATATGCACCATCTAGGTTCAAATCTCAGATGTATTGGAAGGCCGATTGTGGTCATTTCACTAGTATAGGCTAGTTGTGGCCGTATTGGTGGTAAAAATGCCATTCGTGGTGAGAATATTATGTCAAAGAATGCAAACACCGATTGTGATAATAGTATTGGTATTAACCGATTATGGCTACTGATGTAACTAATTAGTTGCTCCAGTCAAAAGATTCGTATCTATCTAAAAAAATAAACTCAACCAAGGTTCCGATTTAACCCATTTCAAGTGATTTGAAAGCCTATAGAAGCATTCCTAGAGCTCTTCATTTAGAGAGCTTGAAACATAGTCGAGTTATAATGCTAGAGTTGTTTTACAAAGCAAATGCATAATGTTATAATACCAAAATCAAGCCAAGCCAAGCCAAGCCAAGCCAAGCCTAGTGCCAAGAAGAGTTTGAGATAGCCAAGCCCCATTGATGAAGACCTTTTGAACACAATCCAAGCAAGCCACTTCAACAAGCCATCTTGGAGACACAAGGAAGTTAAAAGGATTTGTCTTCTATGTTTTAGTTATGTTTTCATCATAGTTTTATTATTAAGTTCCCCTTAAGATATATGCTTCAATATCTTAGTATTTTAGTGTGTTGATTTTATAGTTTTATAGACTAACACTTGATCTAACCTTCTCTCTTTGTCAAATTCTTATGATCACAAATGGCACGTCTGGTGGGACACGATTGCACATCCCACATATTTAAATAAAAATGACTGTTAAAATAGATCATATTTTTAATCTATTTACTATTTTTTTTAAATTTTTGGTAGGTTGTTTTTACTTGTTTCATCCTAATTCTCTCAAAATTTTATTAAAATCTTGTTTATATTTTAGAAGTTGACTTTTTTAGTGACTGCCACTTTTTATTTTCTAATTTTGTAGTAAATATAGCTAGTAAAGAGCTAATAACTTTTTTTTATTTACTATTTTGATCTAATTTTTTGTAGGGAAGTATGCCTTGGACTTATTAACAACATTTATAAATTTAGTGACAAATTGATTTATATTTTAAAAATTATGGTTAAAATACTAACTCTAGGCTTTTATGTTTTATATGTTCAATTTAATTTGTTTTAATCTTCTAACTTGTTGTTTGCATGTTTAATAGGTTTTTTTCTTTTTTGAAATTTACTGAGATTTTTGATAACCATTGCCTAACCTAATATGTTTATCTTTTATGGTTTTGTCTTCGGGTCGACAGGTCATCCAAACCCAAGAACATACTTTTCAAGTTTGCTTGTTTCATTTGAAAAAGTGCTTCTAAGGAAGTATTTATAATCCAAAATTTGTAGGTTGAAGGGTTGATTTGAAGAAAAAATTGCATGTTTTTGACTAATCACACATCTCATTTTGGGATTTTAAAAATAATTAGTCAAATTTCAAATGTTTCAGTTTGGATCTAAAATAAACTTGCTAACTCTTACCCATTTGGACTTAAGTTCCTAAAACAAACATGGTTGTGTTTTTTTTGCTTAGTTTGTGTTTATGCAAGTTATTTCAAATTTGTTAGGAACATTAATCCAAACATTTCAATTGGTTTATAATAAATAACTTAATCAAGTCTAAACTTGTTTCAAACTTAATCACATCATCTTTTAGGTATCTAAAAAGAACTTAGTTCATTTTTTATGCCTTAGATGTTTTTTCAAGTTTTTTCAAGTTTCTAATCAAAACCAAAGATCCAAACTTCACAACACATTTAATTTTAGTGCCTTAAAATGAACTTAACATCATATTAATTTACATGATTTTTTGATCAAGTTTATTTTCATGCAATTTATTTGTTGTTTGTTTATTTAGCAAAAAGGAATTTATGTGTGTATGCTCTCCCCCCGCCCCATTTAGGGAACTTATAAGATCAAAAGTGTCATTTTCATTACAAATTGCCTTAGTATAAAGGCATACAAAAGATGTTGTGAAAGATATTTCCAAGAACTGCATGACTTAGGTGATTTAGAAACAACCATAAAGCTCTTATACTTAGTTTTTATTTCATTGCATCTTGACTTTTGAGGGGGACTTCATTACCTCCCATAAGTTATATAGGGAAGCCTTGACCCAAGAATCTCCTGGCATTATCTCCAACCCCTCTCCACAAGGGGGGTATATAAATTGGGGTCCCCTCATTGGGATGGTGGTTTCAGTGATTAAACCATCTCTATTAGTAGCGGCTAAGCTTGAGACATTTGAGCATGTTGAACATTGCACTACACTGAGAAAGCGAAGGGTGTAGTGGTTGTAAAAAGGGCAAGACCTTTGTACAATAGGCTAAGTGTCGTGGACCTAAATAAAATATTGATTCTCTTGTTTGCTAATGTGAAAGTCGATAGACATGGGATACATCTAGAACAATCGAAAGTAATTAGTTTTAGTCAACCCCACTTTGCCACAGTCTTGCTAGGATTTAGGATGATTATACTTAGTTGTATTTTGGTCATTTATCTTTTTCTTGATTGGTGTTTTTAGGATAAAATTAATATGTTTTTTATAGCCACTTTAAAACCAATTTGTTTATACGTCATTATTTTATCTAAAGAGGTGCTATGATGGTCATTTTACACCACACTTGTGCCTTGTAATTTTTGTTAAACTTATTTGTGTGTGTGTCAATTGATTGATATGGGTACTATTATGCTGCCCAAAATCATTTATCAAATTTGTGCCTTTGATTCTTTGAAACAACACATTGATCACATCATTAGAGTAGACATGCATCGTTATGCTACTTAATTTGTTTCAATACTTATTTATCTTATATCAAAAAACATTATTTCAAACCATGTCCTGTATGCCATTTGGACCTTGTTCATGCACTGTCATGTTGTCCTATCTTGTCTAGCTTGTTTGGTCAAATGCTAGTCTTCAAAATTGAGTTTTAAATTAACCTTGTCAAAATTTGGATTCAAACATTGATTGATTTCTATTTAGGCATCACTTGACATGGGTTGATACATAGATATTTCTCTTTTGGGTTGCGTAACTTTGATTAATTGATTATCCAAATGTGAAAAATATTGCTTATTTGTTCAAAAGATCCTTGTTTCTATTGCTTATTTATTCATAGAGCCTATCTTCATCATTGTTTATGCTTTTATTTGGGAAAAAATATTCTTTTCTCTAGGTGCATGTTTCCTTATGCCTTATACTAATTGATCATGTTTATGTTTGATTTTATGTGTTAGGTTTCTATGTCAAAATTGTTCCAACCTTGTTAGATTAAATCAAATCATATTAGCATTTATTTCAAATCCTAGCTTTTGACACCATTTGGCCAAAAGTCCTAGCAGATCATGTTTGTTTGATCCTAGCTTTTGACTCTACGTTTAGATGAAAGCCCTAGCAACTCAACTTTGTCCTTTCCTAGTTTAGCCCTTATTTGGAATACTTTGGCGTAGACTTTGACATGTTGGTTTTTATTTAGATGCTTAACCTTTTGTGTGTATGACATTTGACGTTAGATATTTGGTGTTAAACTATTTTATGCCAAGTTTTAACATAAACCATTTTAGAGATACAACTCCATTTTTAGACCATGTTGGAGATATAGATCCACCTTCAACCAAGTTAGACCAAGTTTGAACCATTTGTCCTTTGGGCATAGTTTTTCAAAGTTTGCATAACTCTAAGAATTTTTGTTTTCAAAGCTTTCATCATTTATGTGGATATGACTAGTTACACTTATGGTGGAGTCAAGTATAATCTAAGTTATAATAGACTAGCTGCACAAATTGACTATAACCAAACACCTGTTTACAATCTAACTTGAGACCTTGATTGGTATGAAGAGGCTTGTGAGAAAGAATTTGTTGAAGACCTAACTATAGACACTCTTGTTTGGGAGATGGATCCAACCCTCTTTACAATGATCAATACACGAAACATAATCAAGAACCAACTTATGACCCAACTCAATACTTTGATTGGGATGATATGGTTTATGAGGACGACTTAGATGCTTTGGCTTGGGTGAGAAATCACCCTCCACGATGCCATTTTATTATTAAACCCTTGATTACCCCTAACCCTCCTTTAGATTATATGAGCTACCAAGCTCCACAGTATTCAAGGAATATCATTACCATTCTAGGACCTCATCCTTTGGCTTGTGTGAGCAATCAAGCTCCACAATGCCTTAGTCTTATCCTTCCAGGACTTTATCCTTTGGATCATGAGAGAAATATAGATCCATAATGCCCTTTCATAATCTTAGGACCTAGTCATTTAGCTTATACAAGCAATCAAGCTCCATATTACCTTGTTATTACTATTTTAGGACTTCATCCTTTGGCTCATGCAAGCAATTTAGCTCCACAATGCCCTACCATTATCCAACCACCAATCAATGTTGAAATATTGACATATGTTCCCCACTTTAGAAATCCTCAACCAATCCAATCACAACCTTAGTCATCATTCATCTGTAACCCTAACCAATCTAGCCAAAATCTCAGCCAATCTAATCCAAGCCTTAGCCAATTATTCAACTACAACCCCAACCAGTCCAATCAATACCTCAATCTATCGAATCATTTGAGGACCAAGCTGTGTTCAAGACTGTTGTGTTACAACCAAACATAAACCAAGGCTAAATAATTTAACTAATCAAAGATGTTTTTGTTGAACCAACCATTTGTGATAAGTCAACTTATGATGAATCACCTTTTATCCCTATGTCTATTTTTAAAGAGCCACCTATTGACAGGTCAGTCTCTATGGAGTTGTATCTTGAACTTTGTCCTACCATTCTCGGGTCTCACTTTGACATGCCAATCTTATTGGAGCTCGTTATGCCATCATAAGCCGTTACTTATCCACTACCAAACATTCAATAGGATATCAGTGTAACAGAGTATCCACCAGATGAAGAATCAAAGTTAGATTCAAGGTCTATTCTTGAACCAACATTTGATTTAGCATCAAAATCAGAATCAACATTAGTCTCAACATCAGATCCAAAGTCCCTTGAGTTGGAATCATATTTAGAAGAAGAATACATTTGTAAGTGTTACAATATTGGTTACGCATGCCTTGCAGACCAATTTGAATACATTTGTGATCCTTCCACAATTTTTAAGGATGATTATTTCAACATTGACACAAGTTCTACTAGTGTCTTCTATGAGGATTGTGTAGCATCTTCCAATTCCATTATCATTCCATATGCCATTACCACCAACCAACATAGCCATATCATTGACATTCCACCTCCCACAAGTATGGATTGGGACTGATAGAATCACACCTTATTGAATTGCATCCATGGAAACATGTTAGATGAAGAAAATCAAGGAGGCCAAGTCCATAATCATATAATAGAAGAACACTCTCTTAATGAAACCTTTTTTAAGGTGCTAGGGGGCAATCAAAATAAGAACTTAACATCTTCTAGTTAAACCTTTTTAGAGGCATTATAAGATAATCAAAGTTAAAATTCCATGTTACTTAGTTGAACCTTCTTATAGGTGCTATGGGACAATCAAGATAATTTCATTGATAGAAACCTCTTTGAGGTGCCAATAGCTGAGCACAAAATTTTATTCATTGTTTAATGATGACATTATCAAAGATCAAATCAAGATATCTTCCACTATAGCCTAATTAGATGGTAACTAATCTTGGCCCCAAACAATAAAAGAATCTAGTGGTCTTATTGAGAGAAGAAGTATTCAACCCTGCCACATCTAAAGTTATGTTGAATCTAGAATCAACAACATTGTGTGTCCTTAGAAATCCTAATCTTCATTTGTTTCTTATCCACCATTCATTCCATTATCTTCCACCATTCCATTTCCCAATCAAACTTATCAACCAACATTTATCCCCTTTTACCATCCATGGATGCACTTTCTTTAGCAGAGGCTACAAAGATATCTTGTCTCTATGTTTTAAGGAAACTGATTCAACGACCAATGAAGATTAAAAAAACATCATTTGCATCCAAATCTATAGCCAATTTTTGATAGAGAAACTATTCAGTCGAGGTGTGGGATAGCAATTAACATGATTTATTATTCTATTTTTATCATTTATTAATCAAGATGTGCATCTCCACTTCAACAAGAACAATAGAATCATATGCCATCTACCATACCCAAGCCAAAGGCATTAAAAACCAACAACCATCATCAACCACAAACATGTACCATGTCATTTTCATGTACTATATCATATCAAGTTATCAATCCTTTTGCCATTGTCGAATATCATAACCATTCACCTTATCACTTCGGGGCAACCCTCTTATTTTTTTTATCCAATATATCAAACCAATCATTATCCTAATCAATCATTATTCTATCATATCCCATTCTACCATATCATTCCTATCTAGACCAAAGCTTATTTTTAGTGATCCTATCTAATCTTGTTTTGATCTTGGTGCTTTGATTTTTTCTATACTTTTTGTAAGGGGTTTCTAATCAAATTTCAATAATGAATCAAATTTGTGTTTACAATGACAGTCTGTGAAATTAGTGTAATAGTTGATCTGGCAAGATATCTTTCATTTTTCATCCTATATCAAGTTTGTTTATGTGAACCTGATTATATCATCTGCTAGGGCAAATCAATGTTCACTAATCTTGCTACTAATTACAGCCACCTATGGAAAAATTAGTATCATTGATCTAATCCATTGTATCCTAGTTATAATTGCCTATGGGAAAACTAGGGGCAATATTTGTTTATCATGCATTGTTGCATCACATTGCCATTGTTGTTTTCATTTGACTGACCATTTTCTAGATATGAGAACTTGTTGGGACCTAGTTGGTTTTTCCCCACTTTTTGTGTGGATGGAATTACTTTGACTTGAGGTCATTTTGGGACTATGTAGGTTGTGTTCAATTCATGTTGCAATCATCTTAGTCCCCCTTTTCCATACACTCTCATCATTTTACAAAAAACCTAAGCCAATGCTCTCACCATTTTTTAAGAAGATATCTTGTCAGTCTTTAACGAGTTAAGATACCTCAAAATTCAAAAAAAAATTATAAAATTTCAAAATACTAAAACATTTATCCTATCTAAGCTTAGTTCATCATCCTCGATCTGCCTTATTGGCGCAATGTCATTGTTAGGATGCTTTCTTTTGTTTTTATGATGTTTGTTTATTTTCTTGTTGTTTATTTATTTGAGTGTTATTTGTTCATTTGTCTACTTACCTGTTTGTTTGCTTTCAGTATTGTTGCCTCAACTCAGTCTATATTAATTCATTAGGTGATTCCTTGAGCATAGTACACTTGAGTCCATCCATATTCATACGTCAACATAGTCATTATGGTTTTTATCATTGGTGTATTATTTTCAATTGTTTATTAGATTGAGATTTAGTCCTTATGCACATTTTAGCCAAGTCTTCATGGTGTTTTATCCATCATGTGCTATAGAAAAAATTAGTTGCAAGAGGTCTACAAGCAATAGAGCATCAAGAGTTTCTCCTTAGTACCTTGGAAAATACTTCCATCCATCTTGATCAAATCAATCCATCGACCATTCTAGTTGTATTATTGCTAATAAGGACAAGCATCTCCTCATTGGTAAGTACAACTGAATATTTTTTATCGATCAATTTCATTCTTCTAGCCATCTCTTTCATCACTTTTTGCATTCTCATATGCTTGGTTGTTTATGGCTTCTTTAATCCTTAGACCATCACATCTACGTTTACGCCTTCTCATCTTTAATCTATATTCTAAGTTATATCCTTGAGTTATGCTTGCTAATCTGCCCTACTAGGGCACCACCCTATTAAACATCATCTTTAGCCAATTCAAGTCCTCTTAATGATTATAACCACCTATGGGAAAATCATTATTTGGACTTTTATTCCTGGTTATAACTATCTCTGGGCAAATTAGTATCCTTTTTAAATCAATGCATGCAAGCATTTTATCGTTTGGATTAATCTCAACAATGGATTAATTCTGCCTTTCTTATTTCTTATTTTCAAGGGACCATACATCCACATATGTGATGACCACTCCCTTGAGGGGGCATCATTATAAGCTTCCCAAACACCATTTGGAGCTTTGTCTTCAACCATCTTCTTTTTGGCATACATGCCTTTTCTCATTCCTTGAGAAGACATTGATGTGCCTGTGGTTTACAACATCTTACCAAACTGGAGAAAATTATATACACCTAAATTTGGCCACTAATGGTTTCTTATCTGATTTTAGACCAATTCTTGTCAATCATTGAAGACTTAGCCCAAGAATTTTTATAAGTCTCAAACTTAGCTTCATAACCATGCAATTAAATTAACTTGGCCCATGAATCATTTAATTTGGGTAAATGCAAATTGAAATAAATCAAAATCTTGAAACAAATGACCAAATGCGTAAATAAGATTAATTAAAGTGCAAATCTTGATCAAATCCTAATTAAATTCATTCTTGATCAAATGAGCTAATAAATCAATTATCAAAAAAAAATTCAAATATCAAGAGCATCTTAAAAGCTAATCATTACCTTTTGTGAGTTGTCTCAAATGTAAAATATCTAAAGAATATCTTAGGAATATGCCAAAATCAACAAGGGTTAATAAACTCAATCAAGGTTCTAATTTATTCCATTCCAAGTGATTTTGAAGCCTATAAAAGCAAGACTAGAGCTCTTCATTTAGAGTTCTTAAAACATATTAGAGTTATAATGTTGGATTTGATTGACAAAACAAATGCATAGTGTTATAATGCCAAAATCAATCCAAGCCAAGTCAAATATGGTGCCAAGAGGAGATGGAGATAGCCAAGCCCCATTGATGTAAACCTTTTGAGCACAATTCGAGCAACCCAATTCAAAAAGCCATCTTGGAGACATAAAGAAGGTAAAATGATTTGCGTTTAATGTTTTAGTTATGTTTTCATCATAGTTTTATTATTAAGCTCCCCCTAAGATCTAGGCTTAGAGATGTTAGTACGTTAGTTTGTTGATTTCATAGGTTTATAGACTTACACTTGATCTAGCTTCCTTTCTTTATCAAATTTTTATGATCACGATTAGGTCATGGAGACCTAAGGGAAGAGTGGTGAATAAATAACATGAGTTCTAAGTGATTGGATAGTATCCTACTTATTCTCACATTAATTCAGATTATTGGTACTGAGTTGGATCAATAGACAAACTTGTTGAATTCAAGATTTGATAGGTAGAATTTTTCAAATTCAGTTGTATGGCCATACGCATGTCTACAATGGACAAATATTCCATGATTCTGTTTACTTTGGAAATATAGTATTTCCAGTTCTTTTTCATCATCATACTTTTTAGGAGCTCTGTGGACTAGTAATAGTATTGATATGTTATACTTATTTGAAGCTACACACATTAGCAATAATACTAACATATACACATTATTTTTTTACCAAGTTCCCTAACTATTTTTCTCCAAAATGAGAAAAACACTCTCTAG
Organism: Torreya grandis; assembly: GCA_037957365.1. Classification (NCBI taxonomy): domain Eukaryota; kingdom Viridiplantae; phylum Streptophyta; class Pinopsida; order Cupressales; family Taxaceae; genus Torreya; species Torreya grandis. The sequence continues at coordinate 740,005 of JARHVA010001687.1, read as the reverse complement.
GCTAGGGAGATGTGTTGGGGCTAGAATATTCAGTAGAACTCTCCCTGGTCATTTATTTTTGCTTGCATGATGATCTTATGTGTTTTGAAAAGTAGTAAACTTTCATTAAGATATGTGGGACCTTTCAAGGTAACAGAAGTGATCATTTCTATAGTATATAGGTTTGTCTTGATTGTTCTGGACCCTGGGGTGGTCATGATAGAACCAATTAGAGTAAGTAATACTTGAAATGATGTTTGCTTAAAAGAGAGATCTCATTGAGCAGGGTCTTATGGGCCTAGTACTCTGGAATAATACAACTTGAAGGAATTATAGTGAGTTGTACAAGTAATTTTCCATTTATTTGCTTAGTTAGATATTTTATATCAAGTTATTGGTTTGCTAAATAATGTTTTAATTTATAACTTGTGTTTGAATAAGAGTCATCAAGGACGTTGACTAGCTTTAAGAGGGATGTTACATTCTGATTCCTCATCAGATAAATTGACTAGATTATCTGTGGATATCTGTAGGTAAAAAATTCAAAGTTACTTATATTTATAACTGAGCTTGAGATTTATGCTATTATGAGATAGTAGAATGTTGCTTAGTTACATGATAATACATAATTGCTTATTATAAATTGGTTTATGTAAACATTTATATTTTAAGCATATTAATGTAATGATTCAGTTATATATTGTCACTTTATAATTATCATGTGATATCATATAATTACCTATGTGTTGTGGGGCAGATGCAAGAGAATTCATCCCTCAAGCATACCAGAGGGAGAGCATCATCAGAGAAGCTGATGTAGATGTAGACATCAAAGGTCTCCAAAGAGTTGACAGAACCCTACACACACACATAGTAGATAATACATGGTAGAAATGCATTAAAAATAATTGCTTGTAGTGTGTTTAATTCTTACTTGGGATATTAGTTTGTGTCATTTGCCAGCATAAGTTTCATAGCATAATGAGTTATGTTTGTGTGTTTGTCATTAAAGCTAGCGAGAACCTTACTAGTATGATTAAATTTATTAAATTCAGAATTAGTAATTGTCATTAAAACTTGTGACAATAAAAGATATTAATAAATTATTAAAATTAAAATTTTTATTTGTTTATTGTTGAAATAAAAAGAAATTATAAATTATCATTAAAAATAGGAAAAAGACTAAAGATAGAAAATAAAGCATGTTAAAGAAAAAAACAAGGTTATTTATCATTAAAATTAGAAGAATGTTTTAAAATAAAATAAATAAAACAAAACAAAAATTTAGAGAAGTAAAAGGCTATGCCTATTTTAAGGAGAGATATTTAAGAAGAGAGCAGGGGAAGGCATAGTTGGGAGAAGAAAAAGAGAAGACAATATTGAAAGTGGGTGCTTCGAAACTACTAGGTAGGAAGCATGTTTCTGATTACATTAAAAATTTAGCAGTAATCTTATGCTTAGGAGTGCATGTATATTTTTTCTGGCATCTAAAACACCAATAGTCAGTTGATATTTATATATATCTAATTATGAGTTTATCAAGGCTGATAATTTTGTTCAATTTAGCAAATTTGTGTGGTTTGTTATAGGCAATATATGATTATTTTATATATATATATATATATATATATATATATATATATATATATATATATATATATATATATATATATATATATATCAAATCATTAAATCCATTTATAGAGGCAATGTTGTGTCGTCTTAAAAATAGAGCTCAGAATAGAAGAAAATAGTTGAGGTATTCTAGGCTTTAAGTGTCATTGCCTTGGTCAAAGGCGTCAACATTGTGAGGAATCATTTTATTCTTTTCACTTTCTACATATATGCCTTAGGATAGGTTATATACCTCCTATAACATAAGCATATTTAAGTTGAATTGTTGGGCTTTAACATATCGAGTGGTAATATCTCAAATCTAGTAAGATTAGATATATAACCGAGGAGATAACTAAAACTTGTTAAGTGAATACTACATCAGTGATTTACTTATTACAGAGACCTATTTAGTGGATGTCATGTTATATATAGCAAGTCATTGTTAATAATAGTGGTCAATGACAAATGAGACACCACTATATAAAATATAATGAATACTTTTCACTCTGGCTATTACCTTTGAGCCACTATTTATGTGATATTACACACCCAAATTAATTTTTGAGTTAACAAGGATCAATGCATTTACATCTAGGGTTCGCTAAGTATAGTCATTGTGGGAGTTATTCTATAGGCATTTTGACTAGTAAAATTCTTGTTGTGTCATAATTTCATTTTGATATATATATATATATATATATATATATATATATATATATATATATATATATATATATACACACACACACACACGCACGCACACACACATTATAAATAATAGTATAAAGGTATAATTAATATTAGTTAAATGTTTGAAGACATTATAAATTTCCATCTATGTTTTTGCAGTATGGAACGTGATGTGTGTGAAACAAGATCTTAAAAATATCCTGAACTATGAGTCATCATAGTAATATATATTTCTCGTAGATATCATTGTTACATTAATATGCTATTCAGTTAATTTTCTCGAATAACATTCAACAAGGTTATAAAAATACAAGTATTTAATATCAATGAATCGTTGAAATTACCACTCCCAGCTTAGGAATTTGTATAGTGGCATCATAATTAGTATGGTTGATGGGTCACTACAGGTTTGTATGGTGTCGCTGAAATTTTTAATTCCTAATTACAAAATCAGATAGAGTTTAAAAAAGGAATAATAATTAATAATCCTTACCTGTGGTATATCCCATAACAATAATAAATGCAATGATTTGACTATTGATATTTAAAAAAGTGGAGTGATTTGTTAATTTTAAAATAATCCTATGTTTTCATGCATGTGGGCTATTATAGAAATTCATGTTTAAGCCATATGGGTAGCTAAAAAAGAAAGAACTATATGAATTCCATTATATACAATGTTATTATGAAAATAGGTAGCGTTTAACAACTATGTAAATAACATTGTAGTGTACTAATGAATTTGCTATAAGTGAAGGTTATTCAAACTTAAAGGCTTTAAATAATGGTATTTCATATAAATACTAAATAAGAAGGAGCTTTGAAAAACTAAGAAGATATGGTTGTTTCTATTATATTTAACTTATTTATGAACCGTGGTTTGTAATGAATTGTAAATAATATTTTATGGCCAGTGGTTTATGTAAAACAAGGTTATTCTATTGATTTTGGGGTAATGGCTTTCGTGTTAAGACTATATTTCCTTCCATGAGTATATTTATTAAATTATAGAATTACAAAATGACCTTATAGTAGTAAAAGCTTGATAATAAGATTATGTTGATCAAGTAAATAACTGAGAATCTGTGAGGCCTTCACGATGTTTACTATGATTCCTTATAATGATAATGAAACCATGAATATTATATTCATAAGGAACTTGTTGTACTAATATGAACAAGTGAAAGTACCTGTGGGATATGTATCAAAATTATTTGATGGTTATTATAACTAAACCTAGGTTTTGGAAGAATATGACACCGGTTTATATTGAGAACACAATTCTTACATGTAATGAAAACATATATAAAAAAGGAGGATGTGAAATAGGGGCTTTTTGGCAAATGTTCCTTGATGTTGTGTCTAGTTTAATATTTTGAGTAGTTGAGAAGTATGATAATATGGGGGTGCCATAGAATACCTTTTATAGAAAATTACTAATAGTAATTAGAGTTTAGATACACACTATACCCAGATGGTATAAGTCATAATCGATATTTTTACTATTTATATGTTAAACAATGATAGGAGATTCTTGATTAAAACATATAAGTGAACCTTGATATAGTACTTACATACCATTGGAGTACTTAAAAATGGTATTCATGTATAGGAACTATACCTATAGTTAACTGAATGGTTAGATAGGTCATAAACTATCCATGGGACCAAAACCCTAACCATATTAAAAAAATATTTTAGAAACATAACAAGATGTTCAACTAAATGTTATAAAGGGTTTATGAATTCTCTATTTTTTTGTAAATGATTGATTGACTGTGAATTTATATGTATTCCATTTTGAATACTTGTGGCAACACATATTATATAAATGTTAATATATTTTAATGGTTAGTAATATTTAGCATGAATTAGTGCATCATGATGTGTGTTTATATGCTATATTACCTTGAATGTTGGTATATAGTTTAGACTTAGGGTATATGTGAAAGGTATATATTCCTATCTACTTAATTTCTATTGTATATATGTGTGTCTCTTGATTTTCTTTTGAAATCGTAAGTTGGATTTTGTGTTACTTATGTAGTTGTGAACTATGTTAGTATGGGATATCATAGAGTACTTAGTGTAAATATATGTTGTACCCAGATGATACATAATGTAATTGTTATCTCTAGAGTAGCTATGTCTGATTGGTTTACTATTTTTATGTTGGTTATTGTTGTGAATGGTGTGTTCTATTATTATTTCTATGACTTTGTGTATGCGTACATACAATCTTTGAGAGTTTAAAGAATGTTGTGTTTGGTCTGTTATTGTGTTCTGTGAGAACTTTGACTTGATTTCTTATATATAGTTATTTGTATAATTACTTATGTTCTCATGAATTTAAGACTACTTTATATGATTATTTTTGAGAAAACTAGTAGTTATACTAGACTATGGAAATATGAGTTAACATAGGTGTAGTATGTTTGGAAACAAATTGTGGTTGTTGAAATCTACAATTATGTATATTTTACCAAGATGGCATAGACTGTAATCATTATTTATAGTATGGGATATAAATAATGTAAGAATCATTCATACGTTTGACAGAATAAATGTATGCTTTGGCTACTCCTATGGTTAGTATTTGGTTTGATTGAATGTGTGAATAGGATGTAAATTAAATGAATCTTATGGTTGAATTATATTTGACCAATCTGCATTATTGATTCAAAGTAAGGAGTGAGACAAACTTCACTAGTTTACTAATCTCACAATGACAAATGAAGGCGATTTGATCAAGTGGTATGTATAATTTGATTAATCTAGATTATTATTATTATTATTATTATTATTATTATTATTATTATTATTATTATTATTATTTTTAAAACTTTGGCCAAAGTATGTTTAGTGAGACATTATCAATTCATGAGTATAATTCACATGTTTGTGTGATATCTTGCTATATAATGAATTTTTATGATACACTACACGTTTAGTTTAGAATCATACAACACACGGGTACTTGCTAGTCTCTCTAAATTCACACACCATCACTATCTACTCATCTATGAAGGGAGGGTCATTCTTTGATGAGAGATTATGTAGGGGATCATTGGTTTGTGGTTGGTGTTGAAAAGTGCTCAAATCATGCTCTCCCTCCTCACAATAGTACTACTATTAATATGATACTTGAAATTACCACAGATACTAGAGAGTCTAGGGAAATCATGCTTTAAGGAACTTGTTATCTAAATTATGTACATTGTATTAGATTTTATATTAGTATTGAGTATTGAGACGAAGAATTATAATTACTTATTATTGGTCATTGACAACAGTGATTGTAGTGTTATATCAGCCATGGTTGAGTTGCTATATTAATTTGTCTATTGATTTTATGTAACATTCTCAATAGATTAGAGATCTGTGACATAATATGTAATGTGTACTTTTTGTTACCACTTGAGTATATGTGTGATATCTATTTAGATTCTCGAGGTGTAATCTACCATAAATATATTACACCTCAAGAATATAAATAGAGATCACATATATATGCAAGTGATAACATAAAGTACACATTACATACTATATCATAGATTTCTAATCTATTTAAGAATGCTACATAAAATGAATATAAAGAGTAATACAACAACTCAGTCATGACTGATACAACATTACAATCACCGCTATTAATGAATAATGATAAGTAATTATAATTACTCATCACAGTACTCAATAATAATATACAATCTACATAACTTAGATACGTGGTTCCTCGGAGCATGCATTCCCCAAACTCTCCAGTATCTATGACAATCTCAAGTGTCGTCTCAATAGTAGTATTATTGTGGGGAAGGAAAGCATCATCCAAATGTTTTTACACACCAACAAAGAACTAATTATCCCTCATGAAATCTACCATCAAGAAATGGCCCTCCCTTCACAGATGAGTAGATAGTGACGACACAAGAATCTAAAGAGACTAAAAAATATCCGTGTGTTGTACGATTTTAAACTAAACATGTAGTGTATCATAGAAATCCATTTTATTCTAAGATATCACATAAACATGTGAATTATACTCATGAATTGATAATGTCTCACTAAAAATAATTTATCCAAAGTTTTACAAATGATAAATAATAATGATTTAGATCAATCAATTCATACACACCACTTGATCAGACTACCTTCATTTGTCATCGTGAGACTAGTAGTCCAATGAAGTTTGTTTCACTACTTATTCTGAATCAATAATGTAGATTGGTCAAATATAATTCAATTATAAGATTCATTTAATTTACACCCTATTCACACATACAATCAAACCATATACTAAGCATAGATGTAACCAAAGCATATATTTATTCCATTAATTGTTTGAATGAATCTTACATTATTTCTATCCCATAATATAAATAATGAATACAGTCTATACCACCCTGATAAAATATATATAACTATAGATTTCAACAACCACAGTTTGTTTCTAAACATACTACACCTATGATAACCCATATTATCATAGTCTAGTATAATTACTAGTTTTTTTCAAAAATAATCATATAAAATAGTCTTAAAATCATGGGAACATAAAGTAATTACACAACTATATATAACGAAGCAAGTCATAGTTCCCATGAAACACAATAACATACCAAACACAACATTTGTTAAACTCTCAACGATTGCATGTATACACAAATTCTTAACAACAATAATATAACACACCATTCATAGCAATAAGCATCATGCAAATAGTAAACTAGTCAAACACAGTTGTGAGTCTAGATATAATAATTAAATTATGTATCATCTAGGTACAACGTGCATTTACACTATTGTAATCTATGATATCCCATACTATCATAGTTCACAACTACATAAATAACACAAAATCTAACTTACAATTTCAAAAAAAAATCAAGAGACACCATATGTAAAATAATAATTAAGCAGGTGTAGTGTTATACCTTATGGGTATACCCTAAGTCTAAATTGTATACGAGCATTAAAGATAATATAACATATAAGCACACATCACGATGCACTAATTTATGCTAAATATTACTAACCATTAAAACATATTAATATTTATAAAATATGTGCCCCCCCCAAGTATTCAAATGAAATACATATAAATTCATAGTCAATCAATCATTTACAGAGAAATAAAGAATTCATAAACCCTTTATAACATTCATTTGAGCATCTCATTCTATTTCTAAAAGACTATTTTAATATGGTTATGGTTGTGGTCCCATTAACACTTTATGACCTAACCATTAAGTTAACTATAGGTATAGTTCCTATACATGAATATTATACATAATAACATACCTCATTTGTAAGTACTCTAGTGGTATGTAAGTACTATATCAAAGTTCACTTAAATGGCTTAATCACGAATCTCCCATCATTGTTTAACATATAAATAGTAAAAATATTGATTATGACTTATACCGTCTGGGTATACTGTGTATCTAGACTCTAATTACTATTAGTAATTTTCTAGCAAAGGTATTCTATGACACCCCCATATTATCATAATTCTCAACTACTCAAAATAATCAACCAGTCATAACATCAAGGAATGTTTGCCAAGAAGCCCCTATTTCACATCCTCTTTTTTATATAATATGTTTTCATTACATTTAGGCACTGTGTTCTCAATATAAACCAGTGTCCTATTTTTCTAAAACCTAGGTTCAGCTATAATAACCATCAAAGAATTTCAATACATATCCCACAAGTATTTTCACTTGTTCATATTAATACAACAAGTTCCTTACAAATATAATATTCATGGTTTCATTATCATTCTAAGGAATCATAGTAAGCACCGTGAAGGCCTCACAAATTCTTACTTATTTACTTGATCAACATAATCTTGTTGTCAAGATTTTACTACTATAAGGTCATTCCATAATTATATAATTTAATAAATATACTCACGGAAGGAAATATAGTCTCAACACAAAAGTCATTACCCAAAAATCAATAGGACAGCCTTCTTTCACATAAACCACTGGGCATATAATAGTATTTACAATTCATTACGAACCATGGTTCATATATAAGTCAATTATAATATAAATAACCATATCTTCTTAGTTTTTCAAAGCTCCTCCTTATTTAGTATTTACACGAAATACCATTCTTTAAAGCCTTTAATTTTAAATAAGCTTCACTTATAACAAACTCATTAGTACACTATAATGTTATTTACATAGTTGTTGAATGCTCTACCTATTTTCATAACAACATTGTATATAATGCAATTCATATAGTTCTTTATTTTTTAGCTGCCCATATGGCTTGAACATGAATTTCTATAATAAGCCACATGCATCAAAACATAACAATATTTTAAAAATAACAAAGCACTCCATTATTGTTAATATAAATAGTTAAATCATTGCATTTATTATTGTTATGGGATATACCATCGGTAAGGATTATTAATTCTTATTCCATTTTAAATTCTATCTCACTCCATAATTAGGAATTAACAATTTCAATGATGCCATGTAACCCTGTAGCGACCCATCATCCATACTAATTATGATGCCACTATACAAATTCCTGATTCAGGAGTGGTAATTTAAGTGATTCATTGATATTAAATACTTGTCTTATTATAACCTTGTTGAATGCTATCTGAGTAGACTAATTGACTAGCATATTAATGTAACAACGATATCTATGAGAAATATATATTACTATGCTAACTCATAGTTTATGATATTACTAAGCTCTTGTTTCCCATGCATCACGTTCCATACTGTAAAAACATAGTTGGCAATTTATAATGTCTTCAAACATTTAACCAATATTAATTATACCTTTATACTTTAATTTATAATATATCCCAATTTTTGTGGTTACACACACACACACACACACACACACACACACACACACACACACACACATCAAAAAGAAATTATGACAGCGAGAATTTTACTAGTCAAAATGCCTATAGAATAACTCCCACAATGACTATTCTCAACGACCCCTAGATGTAAATGCAACAATCCTTGTTAACTCAATGATTAATTTGGGTGTGTAATATCATATAAACTATAGCTCAAAGGTAATAGCCAGGCTATAAAATATTCATTATATTTTATATAGTGGTGTCTCATTTGTCATTGAGCGCTATTATTAACAATGACTTGTTGTATGTAACATGACATCCACTAAAACAGGTCTCTGTAATAATTAAATCGCTAATGTAGTTTTCGCATAATAGGTTTTAGTCATCTCCTCAATTATATATCTAATCTTATTAGATTTGAGATATTACCACTCGATATGTTAAAGCCTAGAAATTCAATTTAAATATGCTTATGTTACAAGAGGTATATAACCTATCCTAAGGCACATCTATGGAAAGTGAAAAGAATACAATGATTCCTCACAATGATGACACCTTTGACCAAGGCAACGACACTTAACCATTTTTTTCTGTTCTAAGCTCTATTTTTTAGAAGAGATGATGTTGCCTCTATAAATGAATTTAATGTTTTGATTGACTATATATATATATATATATATATATATATATATCGAGCAAATAATCATATATTACCTGTAACAAACCACACGAATTTTCTAAATTAAACAAAATTATTATTATATTGCCTTTCTAATCTCAGAATTATATATATATATATATATATATATATATATATATATATATATATATATATCGTTTATTGATGTTTTAGATGCCAGAAAAAATATATAGGCACTCATAAGCACAAGATTACAAGTAAATTTTTAATGTAATAAAAAACACGCCTCCTATCTGAAAGTTTAGAAGCACCCACTTTCAATATTATTTTCTCTTTTGCTTCTCTCCTCTCTTTCTTCTCTCTACTACGCCTTCCCCTGCTCTCTTCTTAATTCTCTCTCCCTAAAATAGGTGCAACCTTTTACTTCTCTAGATTTTTGTTTTGTTTTTATTTTTATTGTTTTAAAAGATTCTTCTAATTTTAATAATAAATAACCTTATTTTTTGCTTTAACATGCTTTATATTATATCTTTAGTCTTTTTCCTATTTTTAATGATAATTTATAATTTCCATTTATTTCCAAAAAAATTTAAAGAAATTATAATTTTAATAATTTATTTAATATCTTTTATTGTCACAAGTTTTAATAACAATTACTAATATTGTATTTTAAATTTAATAATACTAGTAAGGTTCCCATCAGCTTTAATGACAAACATAAAAAACATACAAATAAAACTCATTACACTATGCAACTTATACTGGCAAACTACACAAAGCAATATCCCAAGCAAGAATTAAACACGCCATAAGGAATTATTTTTAATGCATTTCTACCATATATTATCTATTGTGTGTGTGTGTGTGTGTGTGTGTGTGTGCAGGGTGCCGCCAACTCTTTGTATACCTTCGATGTCTCCATCTACATTACCTTCTCTGATGATGATCTCCCTCTAACACGCTCAAGGGATTAATTCTCTTGTGTCCACCTCACAACATACACGTAATTAGATCATATCACATGATAATTATAAAACAATAATATATAATTGAATTAATGCATTAATATGCTTAAAATATAAATGCTTACATAAACTAGTTTATAATAAGCAATCATGTATTATCATCTAACTAAGCAACATTCTACTATCCCATAATATCATAAATCTCAAGCTTAATCAGAAATATAACCAAATCTGAATTTGTTAACTACAAATATCCATGAATAATCAAACAAATTTATTTGGCAAGGAATTAGGATGTAACACCGATCGAGTATTAAGAATAAAATGATCATGTTATTCTTAATATACATAAAACTTGATTTTCAATGTGTATGTTGAATCAGAACCTAGTATCAAGAATAACGTAATCACGTTATTGAATTATGTGATCAATTTATTAAATAACACGATCACATTATATAAAATTATCACATTAATATTATTATATACTAAGCTCACTTTTCAATGATTATTTTTAATCCAAATCAAGAATTCTATCCCCACAAATTTTCTTTGCATACTTTGGTAGGATTTGCCTTTGAAAAGTTGTCAATTGTCCTTGATGGGTGATGGATCACATTCGAGGAAGATGAAGATGTTGAAGAACAAAACACTAGAGTAATTATAATATTTGAGAGATAAAACAAGATACGAATGCAAAAACTTCATTGTAGACAAGGTACAAACCCTAATCTTGATAAACCAAATGCTATAGATAATGAGCCAATTGATAATAATGAATTAAACGATGATGAAATTGACCATAATGAATCGAATAATGATGAAATTAATCATCAAGAAGATTTCATGGAAACATTTATGAAGAAATAAATAATGAATAAAATGTCATCCCACCTCTAAAAAATAAAAATAATAATGATTTTGAAACACCCTCTAAACAAATTCCACCATTAACAACACCTTCAAGAATTATGTATAGAAAAGACAAGAACTTAATTGAAGTCGATGAAAATATTTTAGAGCTAATACATAACATAATGTCTGATCATCATTCAATAAGACTAGCTCAACAGCTTAAGGATACTTTCTTTCATAATTTAGATTTTATAGTTAAATATATCAATTATTTGTTTCATTGATAAAATTGATTAAGATGAGACCTATAATGTACACATTAGAACTGAAAACATATAACATGGATGATGAAAATAATGAAATTATTGAAAATTTACATGATGCATATCATACTGTAGGCCCAAAATCATGCATCCAAGATTGTAATGCTACTTGACGTATACTTACAATTTGTGTGGTAAGTGATCAAATAAAGAAAAAAATGAATGGTTTCAAAAACAAGTGAGCACTTAATATAAATAGAAAAACATTAATGAAAGCAATTGAATGACGTGAAAGACTTAATGAACCTAATACCAAAGAGCTATGGGCATTCTTTAGTAGACCTACATGAAAGGACAAGGCTATAGTCGATACTCTCAAAGAGTTACGTGCTCAATTTTGGAAAGATAATACAAGAGTTTCACCCAATATAAGAAATGTAGTGAAAAGAAGAGTTAGTTCTCATAACCATGAACTGTATTCAAAACATTGATTATATATGACTTAAACACAATTATACTCTAAATTTTTGAAAAAATATCCACAAATTTCTATTTGTCAAAGATATTTTGAGATGGCCAAATCTTTTTATGTAAAAATAAATCATACGCGCACCACTTGTTGTTGTAGGCAACATGTTGAATTTTTAAAGCACTATGATGTTTTTGCCATATTTGTTGTACTTTGCATACTAAAAATATTTTGCAAGAGTGAGGCATTGAATTGCCACCAAAATCCATCATGGAGCTTATTCTAACTATCTTTTGAAAAAGACCAGATGGATAATTATTTTATAACAAATCATGTTTAAATGTAAATTGCAACATTTGTGATGGATTATCAAAATTAAAAAAAATGTATCCATGAGGAGATTATAAGTGAAATTGGATAAGAATTAGTTGGTTTAAGCAAATATAAATCAGTGACTTATCAAGTAAAATATGACAAAGAATCTAAAAGGTCTGAGATTTTTACAAAAAAGATACATGTTTCTGAAATTTTGGTCAAATTTAGGGAGAAAATTATTTATGAGTATGCAAGGCACACACATAGGTCTAGATGGTTAGATGAACATTTCAAAATAAGCAAGGATATATTCCCACTTGGTTTGATTATTTTAGTAGTTGACTTTGCTAAAATTACACATTCAAATCCCAAATAGAATTTTAATCATAATATTACAACTCATCACAAGTTGTCATATTTTTGTATATAGTATTAGAGCATACACCTGATAGTGTAGAGAAACAACAAAAAATATTAAGGGAGTACTATTTCTATACCAATGATGATCAATAAGATCATTCAGAGTATGTGAAAGGTTGTTTTTATAAGTTTTATGAAAAGTTGAGTCAAAGGAACATTACTTTCAATCAACATTACTTTTGATTAGATAATTGCACATCACAATTCAAAAATGCATGGATGTTTTATTAGTTGAGCAGGATGCATTTTAACACTAGTGTATAACACATTTAGAGTTTATCCCAGGATAACCATGGAAAAGGGGAGCATGAGGGTGTTGGAGCATGTGTAAAAAGAGTTATTAAAAGGGATGAGTTAAAATTTGAAGAGGGTGTTCATTTGACAAATACAAAAATCATGGTTGAATGGTGTAATGAGAACATGTGTCATGGTGCTCAATCAAATTCTACTATTTGTAGACATTTTTGGTTAATGGAGGAAGAACACTAGGCAAAGTATCAAGATTTTATAACTCTAACGGGTTCAAGTGACCTCTACTCATTTCGTATCTCAAATGCAAGTTCTTGGACTATTCATATGACATACTTGACATGTTTTTGTTTTGCATGCGTGGACTCTATTTGGAATGAGTGTGAGTCACAAGAGTGGGTGCATGATTGGAGTTCTAAACCTCTAATTACAATCAACACATATTAAGTCATAACAACATTGCAACTTAAAAATATGACATCATCCGAAGACTTTGACCATATATCTGATCTAGTGTAGCCAGGTAGAATATTTTTCAATTCTCATTATATATCTTCATATTATCGCTAGAAATGTTTTTTTGTGATATAGGGTATGTTTTTATAGTTATTGCAGATGAGGATAATGAAGAGGGCATTGATCACTATTTATGTTAGTGTGTAGAGAGAAATAAAAAATTGACTTCCCCAATTATAGATGGAGAAAACATTGACTATCCCATTGGGTCAGTGGTAGTCAATGGAACTTGGTTTCGATGATATCCTATAAAATATTCAGATCAATGGTTGTTTGAAGAGTTTTGAATGCATGGGAAGATACTTCACTATTCAAATTTGATTCTTTCAATGAATATTAAATTACAAAAATATCATGGGAGGCCATTAAACTAAAAACTATGGAAAGTTCAGGAGTTAGACCATGAAGATATTCTTGATACTATCAAGGCTAGAGCAGATCCTAGTGGTGTGGTTCATTGGATTGAAATATGTAGGTATGTTGAATTTTTAAATGTATATGTAGTCATTATTACCAAATGTTTTTTATTTTTTAGGTAGTACATATGAATTTCATTTTTAATTGCTTAATAACAATTTTTTGTAGGTTAGTGGTGTCAGATAAGCTTTCACCTTCACAGGGTTGGCATTGTCAATAGAGAATTCTATATTCTTCAAGCTAAGAGAAGATTAGGTTGGACATGATTAAAGTGATATATTCTAAAGTGGAGGTCCCAAAGGTAGAAATGGCAATTGGAGCTCAAGAAGTTGCTTGTTCAATTCCAAAAAGTTGCATTTTTTAACCCATCACTGCAACTTGTCTAACAAATTGTTGTCGAAGGCTCCACCTGAGTGCTATGAGGTGTGATTATATGGATTAAATAGGTAGGGTAGGGATCTGAAAGTTCATGAAAATGATTTATAGATTTCATTTTACATGTTTTTGAACTTAGGCTAAAAATTATATTTTTCTTATATTGGGAACGGCGTTCTTGAGGTCATAATGGGTGGTGTGTTTGTCGATCAGGGTTGATGGGAGGCCAAGAACCTGGTCATAGATGTTATCTTCCCCTATGGATGTGTTTTTAGTGTCATTTTTTGGTCAGAAAAGATTGAAACAGTAGTTCTTTTAAGCTCTTAGCCAACAATTTTTTTGAGTAAATCCGAAGTAAGGGCTTCATGAGTAAAACACCTCTAAAACTCAAACAATTGAAAAATAAGGTCTAAAAATTTATGAGAAAAATGGGGAATAGATCTTATAGCTTATTATAAGTTTAATTGGGTTGATAAAATGTTTACAATTGCAAGTACAAGAGGACTATTTTTATGTACACATGTAGAAGCCCATTTTTGAGAAAGTTGTGCATAAGGTAAGATGCATTTTTGGTTGATTTGAGTTATATAAACTTGGGTAAGGGTTAAAACATGTTATAATTGATAAAATAATACTATAAAAATAATTTTTAAGAGCTAAAAACTCTATTTTAAGAAATTGACCTATTGGAGCAACAACTAGGTCTAGAGACTTAGAAACTTAAAAAGATAGATTTTGAGAATGAGAGCTCATTCTCTTAGAGACTAGGATTTATGTAGGTTTCAAAACTTACAATTTTATCTTAGGAAAACTCAAGGATTTATTGTAAGTTTTGAAACCTACATAAATCCTTGAGTTTTCCTAAGACCTATCCAAAGTGTCTTAAATAATATTTTTCAAAAGAAGGAGATTAGATTTAAGAGATTGGTGACTAGTTAAAAGTAGACCTAATGAGTAATTAAATAGTTTAAAAGAAGATTTTTTGAGAGTGGATTTTGAATCGAGTTGATAAAAAGAGTGGATAAGTGATGTTGGAATTCTTCATGATCTTAGAGCATATGAATAGTACTTTCATATCTTTATTAAACATAGAAGATCAAATTGTGCATTAGGTGGTATTAAGGGATGATGAAGGGTTTTGGATAAAGATGGATTATTGTCTCATGTGTGAATATTCTATTTCAAGTTATTAAGGTTGCCTTTTATCATACTAAAGACATTATATTCAAGGTTAGGCATAAGTTCATCTTGAAAGTTTAGCAAAGATAAAGATACAAAGATGAATAAGTAGACCATGTACATGGTCACCAAAAGGAATTGAGTGCAGAAGAGGTATTCATAGA
This sequence comes from Torreya grandis, assembly GCA_037957365.1. Lineage (NCBI taxonomy): Eukaryota > Viridiplantae > Streptophyta > Pinopsida > Cupressales > Taxaceae > Torreya > Torreya grandis. The sequence goes on along the minus strand of JARHVA010001687.1, from coordinate 724,054 downwards.
TATTACTCCAGAGGTGAGGGAAAATATAAAGGAACAAGAATCATAGAAGGAATATAAGTAGTAGGCCTAGTTTCAAGAAAAACTAATCAAAAAGGCATTAGAGCTGGGTGCAGGTGAAAGATCAGGTAACTTACAGGTATAGGTATCTGAGTGAGAAATTTGCAGGGAATTATGAATGATTTTATGTCTTTGTATTATACAAGTTTGAACATGATTGGGTATGGGTTTTAAGAGAAATCAAATTGTGTTAATGGTCAATTGAAAAGTTGTAAATGGGTGATGACAAATGCAAAATAGATAAGAGTGTCATTAGTCATTTCCACTACACACAATTAAATAAAAACTTTAATTTAAAAAAATATGAGAGATTTGAGATTTATAGCATTGAAAAGAACCATTTTTTAATCTTCATTTGTGTACAAAATTAAAAATAAGATCCAGTAGATAATAGTTTAGAAGATCAAAATAACACTCTATAATAAAATTTTACATTAAAACTGAATATAAATTAGATATATTGCCATGATAGACATGTAATATAGACACATGTGTACAATTTCAATAATACATAGATTTCCATGATAGGCATACAAAAATTTACATCTACCAACATAGTATCTAATGTTGGGTCAAAGTCATATATGCATATACAATGCCAAAAATGCATAAATTACCATATAGACATACAAAAAAACACATCTCATATAAGACATATTATTCATCATATAGCCTCCCTCTCTTTACCTTCCTCAAAGATGACTCTCCATGGGATGCCCTGCTAGTAGATAGAGGCCCCTCTAATGCCTTGGATTGCTCTAAGGTCCAACTATGGGTTCTACACTCATAGCTCGCTTGTAGCTAACCCTATTCAAATACAAGTATTATTAAAAAATTAACATAAATTACATTCAACCAATTGTTAAAAAATTAATTTTAAATTAAAATAAAAAATCATTTAAACATGCACTTAATGAAATCTCGCAGTCCTGCTCAATCTATTTTTGACACTCAAACAAGTTAGTGGCAAGCTTAGCCATTCAAATAGGCATCTGGAATAGGGAAGAAACATGAGAAACTAACTTACTAATCATTTTATTGGGACTATCAGATGTTATAGGACAATAATTTATATATAATACATTCACATAAGTTATATTCTCCCCAAGTATGTAGTAAAATTATTAAAATAAGTCCATTTTTACAATTCAAAATTACAAGTTAATATATACCTTTATCAGTGCTTGTGTAGATGACATTGTAGCAACAATGCCTATGTTTGTCTTGACTCACAATGATGGAGGAGTGTCTACTTAAGCCATCAACTACTCATGTAAACAAAGTCTCACTTACTTTTCTATAAAGTATCAAAGATATATATGGCAAGGTATTTCAACATGCATATCATGAAAAGACAATGTAAACCAAGAATCATGGAAGTGTAATTGTTATCCAATGTGCAATGACCAATAATATCAAGTAGTTTGCATGTTGGAGGTTATATAAAAAATTTAATATATGTAATAAGTGTGAGTGGAAGAGTAGGAGGTGGAAAGAATAGTAGCACTTCAAGAAGGCAGAGTTAGGGAGAGAAACTGAATAAGAGACATATAAAGAATTTTGTCCTTACTTGTAAATCTTCTTTGGATATAGTAAAATGTAAATAAGTGTCTAATATTTTATGATCAATCATGTGGTGTTCATAGCTCTAGTCAGAGAAGATTCAAGTTAGTAGTCTATAGGTTCAAAGTGATGAAACCCAAGTTTCAATACTCTATCTTCAAGCACAGTCAGAAAGAGGAGAACATAGTCAGTTTAAAGTGTCATTAATAATGATTGAAAGATGAGTAAGGGATATAGGAGTTATATGAAATGAATTTAAACACATTTAACGTCTCAATACTATTGAGAAAATGCAAAACGTATAGTCTAATTAGTAACAATTTTGAGTTTGCATAGTCAAAAAGAAAGACCATATAGAGTTCTTGGAAAGAGTTGAGGATTTAAGGTATTACGAATGTTGTGGGATATTTTTTTTTCATGTGTGTGATTCTTTGGATTTATCTCAAATGAAGGTAAAGGGTCTTAGGCATTTATTTTATCCTATTTGTTGACATAGTCATGTTAGAGGTATACAAAATTATGTAAAACTACATGTTGGGAGTGATTTAGTATTGAGAAAGGAAAATTAATAGTTTGAAAATATGTGTGGGGTAAGTGCAGAGCCATTTAAATCCTTATAAGCTTTGATAAGGGCCAAAAGGTCATTCTAGCTCATTTATTATCCTCTTGGGTAGGTGCAGGATTGAGACAACACATGTTAAAGTTTGAAACTAGAAAGTCAGATAATAAGTGATTTAACTGATAAAAAGTCATTAAAATTTTTGGAAAGGTGTATTTATGTAGGAGGAAGAGTATTTTTAACGTTTAAAGTTTATTTTAGTCCGTATGGTATGACTTCACTATCAGTAGCCTTGAATTAGGCCTATGAGACCTAATTAGTCATAAGGGGTGTTGAGTTAGGTGTTCTCTAAAGAGAGTTAAATTATGAAAGTTCATGTGGAGCTATGTGATGTAAATGGGTATCTAAATGTGGATTTTATTTGGTTGGGATCTTTGTATTTTACTCTGAACAAGAAGGTTTACCTCAAAAAAGGGCTAGTGGAAGGAAGGTGTCAAAGAGGAAAGAAGAGTTGAAGCTTGGGGGTTGTGTGGAATGGTTGGATGCATGAAATGAGATGTAATTGAGTCGGTAGATGGTCTTATGAGTATTGTGGAAGGATAAAATAAAATTAGCAATTAGACTTGTGAAAACACATAATAAGATTGTAAAGAACAGAGCAAGGATAAAGAGAGAGAACATGAAAATAGAGTATGAACTAAGGAGGTTGATGTTAAAAGGAAATGTTGTAGAGGTAGTTGATTAGTCAAATGAATTCAAGTAGAGAAGGAGGAATAAGTTAATACAAGAAGGCTCAGAGCCATTGAGTAGGTAAGAGTGAACAAGAAAGACCTAGTAAATGCAAAGTGATCAAATAGATAAAGAGGTTGAAGATAGAAGACAAAGAAAGACAAGAAAAGATCAAAGTTGGGTATTTGGTAGAGGCATGTGTGTGTTTCCATCAATATCAGGGAAGCTTGTTAGAACCTTTGCATCAAGATCCTTGATATATAAATTTAACTTAAACTTACAAGACAAATATACATAGACTAAATTTACATAGAGCATAAGATTAACTTGAAATTTTACCTCTGTATAAGTAAAAGGTTTCATCTTAATAGATACATATGCAGTAGCGGATGCTCCAATAACTGGATCTAAAAATGTAAATAATGGTTGCATAAAATCAAATGCTAAAAATGTCAATTGTGCTCATGGAAGCACCATCACCTCTTGGGATATAAAAAATGACATATATTCTTCAATTTCTACGTAAATTAATTATTAACTAGGTTAAATTTACAAATATAACTTAAATTTAATATGACATTTATATAAAATATACCCACATCTATGTAGTGGCTGATGTCTGCACACCAAATGTGTGTGTTAAAAACTTATCACTCAAAATAATATTATCCAATCCCTTTGAACCACCAATGTCATCATCATCATAAGTTCTAGTGCACATAGCTCCATAAGAACTACAAGGGTGGGGTCGGGTATGCACTCTATGTAGTGTATCTCTAGCATTGGTCTGTGAAAGCCTACTTGTATGTTGAATGAGAGTATTAGTGCGAAAAGTAAGAGCATACAATGTCAATATACATGACCTTTTGAACTATAAAAAGGATCTCAGGCTCAAGTGGATTTTGGATACGGATCCTTGCAAGTCAATTAAGCATATAACGTGTACCTAGTCGATCCTGTGTAGAGCCTTTCCCTCAACTCTAAAACTCATTATAATCAAAATAGTTCAGAATCTCATTGAGGACAAACTCACATTAGAGTTTCCTAAAAAAATACAATGGGACCTCGTGGTTGTTACATGGTGGATAATCAAACACCATTCACCATCGGTCCCAAAAATTGGTTGTGATAAAAAATAGTGCATTAGTGGCTTGGTCAATGCATAAGGCATAAATAGAGGCTTTTGATATGTCTTTATTCTTAATCTCAAGTGCTGACAATTTGTCATCATAATAAGCCTTACAACTATCCTGAATGAATCCCATTTGTCAATTTGACTCGTTATAGAATCAATTTGACCTAATAATGTCTCTAGGGAATTGGCTAGATAGGTGCAGTGGGCGTTGGTGGAAGTGGGATCCCTCATTCTCCCAATTAATTCTTCAATTTCAATTTTATTTCCTACAATATGGTTAATTACACTCTCCTGACTGCCTAGGGGATTTTGTGGAACTGTAGGAGGGTTAGGTGGAGGGATAGGAGGAGGAACAAGAAGGTTCTATGGAGGGTTAGGTGGAGCGTTAAGAGGAGGAACAAGAGGGTTCTATGGAGGGTTAGGCAAAAGAATAGGAGGGTTAATAGGATGGGTTGTTCAAAACAAACAAATTACCACTAAAATTAATAAAAATTGGGGTTAAACAATGAAAATAACTAAAATTTAGGGTTAACAAATGTAGATTTTTAGCACTTACCTCTTCTACATGGTGGCATCATCGATTAGTAGCTTTTTGGGATAAATTCTAGCAAGGTTTAGGCTCTCTGACCTAAAAGGCGATCGTGGAATGTGAGGTTAAGAAAGGAAGCTTGAATCTAAAATGAGGAATTTTGTATTTGGATTTTAGTTTGTTTTTTGGTTAGATAAGTAACACGATCATGTTATTAACATGATCATATTATTAAAAATAATAATAACATGATCACGTTATTGTTTTAAATAATGTGATCACACTATTTAATAACATGATCACGTTATGACTTGGTAATTATCGAATCATAATTTAAATAATACGATCACATTATTAAATAACATGATCGTGTTATCGAAAATGTCCACAAATTTGTCCCTTAACTCCGTGCACTTACTCTTGATAAATCTTATATTAATCATTATGTACTTTATGTAAGGCTTTATATTTTTAATAAAACCTTTTATTTATTACAAGAAACATTGCTCCATTTATTTTATTTTTTGATATTACTAAGTAATTAAATTCTAATTAGCAAGTGTGGATATTTTATTATACATACTTAAAAAATGGATTTGAAGTGTTTACTAAAGTATTTACTATTTAATAATTCATAAGTTCTTAATATACTTGTCTATTATTTGAAGATGAATATTCATCCAAATAGGGTGATTTGGTACATTTTTTAAGTTTTGATGTCCCTCTCCATTCTTCCCAATGTTCCCAAACTTCTTTCTTATATTTTTTGGTTTTTATGCTAAAAGTATCGATATTTTTAAAACTTATTAGAAGTGCCCCAATGCTTTTGGTTTTTATATAGTCAAGGTAAACTCATTCCTTTTATCTTATATTTTTTACTTCTTCTTGTTTGATATCAATCAATAGAGTTTTAAATTGAATTTATTTTTTGTAAATACATAAATATTGTAATTTATTTAATAATACACATATTAGATATTTATATAGTATTTTAGTGAATAACCATGAATACACATGAGAGATTAAGTAATCATTAGAATATTTATCATTGTCTAAATCTAACATTTTCTTGTGAAACACTTTTGGTACACAAATTAGGATTGTATCTAGTTTATACAATTTTTTTTTTTGAGCTTATTTGTATAATATAATTATTTATTTTTAATATCTCAATTCCCGTCTTTAAAAGACATGACAAATAATAATACAATTATACTATTCATTATCACCAATGCAGACTCGTTAAATCACTTTGTTTTCCTTAAAGTATTCAAATATCATGTAGGTACATTAGACCCATTCTAAGGCAAGGAAGAAATATGGCTTTTTAGGTAACATAAGTTACAATCCACATTGAAATGAGGAAATATAAGATCAAAAACAGAAAAACCTAATTTTCAGGGCATGTTAGAGCTTCTTGTCACTTTCCAGAAGGGACAACACTTCTAACACGTATCAATAGATAACAATTTTTACATGAGGTTGGGAACACTATTAGATATACATTTTTAAATTTAAACCTATGCAATGACAATTTATACAAGATACATATTTAAAACCTAAGTTTTTCAATTATAATTGATTTAAAAATATTAATAAAATATTATTAGTTATGATTATTGTATTTAAATATTTATTACTTAATTAAATAGCAATTCATTTATTTACATTACACATACTCCATTCGAGTTTGAACTAAGACCTATTTTATGAAGTACCCAAATCTTCAACATCTTATTCAAGCCTCGCCCCAGTTTACTTGAGTGTTATTCAATGTTTGAGAATAAGAACAATCTAGATTATAATAAAATTGTTTAAATTAGTTTTGAATAAGTAATATTATATATTTGTGGTTCTTCTATAAGACGTAAGTGAGAAGTTACTTTTTCTTATATCAAGTAATTATTTTCATACTAAAAAACTTTTAATAACACTCTTGATCCCATAAATTAAACATCAATAACATCACTCATTCATTCGTTTATTATTCTTTAAATAAATAATATTATATTTTTATAACTCTTTCGTAAAACATAAATGAAAAGTTACTTTCTTTATATCAAACAATTATTTTTCCAATAAAAAACTCTTACTAATACTCTAGGGTTCCATAAACTAAACATCAGTAACATCAATCATTCATTCATTATTCTCTGAAGAACAACTTACTTCATAAGTAACACAGAAAGAAAAGTTTGATAGTTATTGATTGATTCCCCATTAGATATGGATTCCATTTTTAACCTCAACCTCATTTACATTTTAATGAAAAAGCAAATAGTATTATTACTCACACCAGCCATTGGACCCATGGAAAGTGCCCTAACGTGTTTTTTCTCAAATTATTGGACAACAAAGACTCGAATGGACAACAAGTAAAGAATGAGCAATGTTTAAGTATCTCGTATAATGTTATTGTTAACATACGTTCGTTTCACGGGCAGGTTGACCGTTGATGGTAACTGCGATGTAAATCAGTCTTAGTTTTGCGGTGGAGTAGAATGAAACTTAACGATGCGGCGGTTCAAATGAGACAACCACAAAGTTATTATCAGTCACATGAGACAAAAACAAAAACTTTATGAGAGCCGTCAAAATCAACACTTCAATTAAAACTATCAGAGTTAACACGACGGAATTGGGACGGCGTAGTTGACTAGAATTCCTTCCAATTAATGAATTTGGGACGGCGTAGTTACACCGACATTATTTAAGCATAAATGTGGTCGGTTGTTTATTGGCATGATTTTAGTGTGCTTGTTTATTTTGTTGATTATTAGTTTATGTATTTTTCAATTTTCTATGATCTTTTTTCTTTTCAAAATTTTAGTTCTTTTTAAAATTTAATTTTTTTTCTTTTATTTTTTTCTAATATGTTTTGGGAGTTATAATAAAAGTGTCAGCAATATATTTTTAGGGTTTTTTATTGGTTTTTTACATTCATCTATGTTGTTTTGTTATTTTCACTTTTAGTTGTATTTCAGTGTTCATATCAAAAAAAATTTAATTTGAATTTATTTATTTATAAATACACAAATATTGTAGCTCATTTACATTTTAAAAATTATACAAGTTATTGTTGACATTCAATTGAACACTCACAAGTATTCTAGAGATGTCAAATAATCATTAGAATATTTGTCATTATTTGAAGTTAATATTTTACATATGTTTGGCATGCCTAAAATAATTTTATTGCATTTACTGAAATAAATTAATTTTTATTTGTAAACACCAATTTTTTGTTTGGGGGTAGTTTTAGTTGTTAAATTAAGTAGTTACAAGGTACTTGTGTGTTTTCAAATTATTGTTTCATATTACGAACTTATTGGTGTATTTTTCCTTGTGGTTTTCCCCTTTTTTTCCCCTTTTCCTTTCTCTCTCCTCTTTCTCTTTCTTCCCTACTTGTTTTTATGTTATTTTTGGTCTACTACCTAGAATCATACATTATGCACTTTTGGTGTGGGCCGTTGTGACTCTTGCTTTGGGTCTCTTGTCACTAGCAAAAAAATGAAAATTGGATAACAGAGTACTAGACAATTCGGCAATGTTTCAACAAATTGTGCTTTACGGTTAATTATGCTTGCAAAACAAGTTAAGGCAATTGCACAAGGAATATCTAGAATGATACAATAATCAACAACAATCATATTTGACCTAGTGCCAAATATACACTAGAAGTAAAATCTGACCAATGATAATATAAGGAAATAATAATGGAAATGTAAAAAGAGAGCAAGGAGAGAAATAATACTGAAATGAACACATCTAATGCCTATAACATGATTTTTAGACTAGAAATAGGTCTATGAGATTGACAGAGTGATGCTCTTGAGATCTGAATGCAATTTGAAGAAGGGGTAACAATCGATCAAGCCCATATAGTGTTTGAGTCAAAATCAGAACATTGTTGATTATGTCTTTGTACTATTGATGTTGTACTCTGCATATTTTGAGGTCCTATGATGATCAAAATCCTATCTTCATTTCACAACATTAATGGTCAGAATTGTTTGATTTAGTTCTCTTTTGACTTTGACATAATTTTCCATAATGTCTCAAGAAGAATAAAAATATGAAAGTTAGTTGGCCTAAGCAACTTCTTGAGAAGTTGTAACTACATATCTCGCATGTTTGGAATCAATGCCAATATAGTTCTAATTCTTTGTCAGTGTGTCCCAGCCTAAGATGAGAGATAAGACTTCATCTTCTCTCCTTAGATAATCAAGTGCAACTATATGAACATTTACTTAAGCCTTCTCTTGGTACAAGTATGCAGCTAATTAAAACCCCTGAAATCGCTTGAAGGATTTTAAAAGTAGAAATATAGATTCGATAGTGTGCTTAATACTTGTAGCTTGATCTATCAATTGATACTTGTTCTTTAATTGTTATCAAAATGCCTCTAAGAGAATTTGTATATATAGACTTTCTTAATTTGAATTGGGGACCTATTGGAGTACAAGCTGACAAAATAAAAGAGGGGAATGCTTAAAAAAAAAGGCCACGAAAGAAGGAAAATTGAAAAAGAGGAATGGAGCTCAGAAAATCAAAAGGGTCACAATTGACAAATTATCGATTATGACTCAGATGTAAAAACAATAGAAGAAGTAGAGAGGAGGGGATCCCTAAGGATAAGAACACAAATTAGAGATAAAATATAAGGAAGAAGAGAGAACGGGACCACACATAGAAGAAAGAGAGCAAACACAAGGAAAATGTGTCATTAATTAGCTAATTTGAATTAACGATCTATATGCACATAATCACGCTACAACACTACAATAATAAATCTTGTATGAAAATAAGGTGTCTATATAATGCCCCCTTTTTATGTGTGTGTGCTAATGTATGTGTGCATCAAAGTAAAACAAAACTTAAGTGCATACCTAAGTATTATCCAATTTCATTTTGTTATCATATTCAATTCAAATGTCATTATAAGTTGGGGCACTCTATGATGTAGTATCATTACGCTTCCCTTACCTCCATAGTGTAAAATAGGCATGTTCTCTTTTTCACTCTCCTTTAAGAATTGTCCATACCTAAGATGATGCGAGCTAGTTCATAGTTGAGCCATCAATGTTTTCACCTTTCACTTAATTTTTGCTCCTATGTGGACTTTTTCCTCATGATCATATGTGGGAATAACTTCTTTGATATGGTCATTTTTCTTCCCTCCCAGTTGCTTTGTCTATGTGGTTATCTTAAATTTTTCTCTCACATTCTTTTTTATTTCCTCATTAGTGTTTGGGCACTCTTGAATACTAATGTGAATGTACTCATTTAGTTTTTTTTTTAATCCACATATTTTCCCCCTATTTAACTCTTGTTCTACTATCATTCTAGGCTACCGTTGAGTCTCCATGCTTTTCGTTTTATTTAACTTAGTATTTAAATCATTACTCGTGTCTCAATAAATAGAATTTACGAAACTCATGTTCTACTTTTGAGATGGAAGTACATAATTCATCTATTTAGACACCAAAAAAATATAACATAAAATTTATATATAAAATCGAATTTACTCAAATGGATATGTAGAATTTGTACTTTAAATCGAATTTGATAAAATGGATAACTTTAAGTTTTACAATCTTAACTTCAAACTTGACAAAGCGAATTGATGTATAAATTATTTTTATAAAAAATAAAAAATAAATTACTTTCATTTAAATCTATCTTCATTATTAAACTTTAATTACTTTCTTTGAAAAATCATTTATCAAAATAAAATAATTTTAACTACATTCACAAGACATAACCATCGATTGATCTCCGTTAGTATTTCCCCCTCATTTTATAAATATGTATATGAAAAGATGAAAAAACCATAGCGAATAAATAAAAGCACATTGGAAATAAAGGATGATTTGCTGAAAGTAAAAAAATTACAATATGAAGAAACATTGCTAAACACTATATTATTTCTTTATTTCCATAACCAAAATAGAATCTCCACTCTGAAAGTATGCTAGACTTGGGTGTATTTAAAAGGCAAAACATGTTTATCTCCAAGAAGGATATGCTACCATTAAAAAAACTCGAACTAGAAAGGCCTAAAAAGGTCATGAATCCACGTCTAGACCCGTTGGGTTTTGGAGCAATGCCAGAAAATATGAGGGCGCGTTTCTAGATGGCCACAAAAAGGACATTTAGGAAGGGAAATTCCTAAATGCACAAGCCTTCTGCTTATAGGCAAGCCCTGATATGAGATACACCAAGTGAATTGAGCTAACTTAGGCTACAAACAATCCTCCCAGATAGTTTGAAAACATAAGTACTAGGTACGAACTAAAGAATGAAGACCGTACCAAAGAGAATTAAGCTTGTCCATCATAGACATGTGAGGTAAATAGACATTAAATTTAAGATCAAATATAAAAGTGAAAAACTCACTCTTTTACACCACCCCATCGTTACTATTATCAAACACATGTTAATGTAATAATAATCACAAAAAATATAATGTATAAATAATAATTATAAAAGAAATAGTGAATTAGTATTCATGGCTCAATCTCCATACTAATAAAAAATACGACTTAAAATAACAAAGCTATTAGTATGGACCACGTGTTGCCAAGTCATTGACCACGTGTTGCCAAGTTTTTATTTATTCGCTATGGTTTTTTCATATTTTCATTTACTATGCACTTTACCCCCTTTTTGGATAAGAACAAATTCATGAGTTACGTGGCTTCGAAAGTTAAAAAGAATATGTATAATACGATTTAAGTAATTATGTTTGTTTATGAAATGAAATAATTTTAATTATATTTATGAGATTTAAAGTTTAAGGATTATATTTAATTTTAGTTATTTTAATTATTTAAAGATTTATAAGTGGAATTGTTTTTTTTAAGAAGATTGTTTTTGTTAGTTTTTTAATGTTTTTATTCTAGCCTTTTTAAATAATTTTACTATAGAATATATTCTTAATGTTTATGTATATTTGTTTTGACTATTTGTGTAATTTGATATTCTACCATTTTATATATATATATATATATATGATATTGTCTTTTAATCATCAATTATGTGTAATGTAGAAGCATAAATTTTGACATAAGTGAAGATTTGAAAGGTAAACCTAATTTATTGAAGATCACTACTAATTTAATATCAATTTGATGTCTAAAATTAAGATATATTTATTTTTATAATTTAGGCTTCGTCTAGTTTGAAGAGGGTTTCTCCTAGTTGAAAGATCATGAAGAAGAAAGGTGGATTTGTAATCAAATCTAACACAAGCTTCTCTCAATTGTTGGAAGTTCAATAACTCTTTGAGTGTGTTTGTTCTTCAACTTCTTATTTGTTAGTCTCATTAAACTCTATTTATTTTTATTGAGGTGCCTTTTCTTTTTCTTTTTTTGTTATAATCATGCAACCTTTGTCCTCATTACATATATTCTTTTATTTTTATTTTTATTGCCTCTCTTGCTACACATTCTACAAAAAATTTCAAAATGATTCCATCTAGATCCTAACCAGACATCAAAGCTCTAGAGCTATCAAAACTATACAAGAAACTATTTTTGACATGATTGACTCACTAGTGTTTAATATAATTTATCATAGACTCCAAATTCCTCACACTTTTCTAAACTAGATGACACAATTAATGGCCTTTACATAAGATTACAAAAGGTAGAAGAATATCACACAAATTTAAAGAAATACCTACAATATATGGAAGAAAACATTGACACCAAGTTCACATGAATCAATAAACAAATAACATGCTTCAAAATCGATGTTGAAGACATACCCAAAATAATGAAAGAACTTCAACATTAACATGAGTTAGTAGAATTTATTTATTTATTGGCAACAAGTGGTCAATTTTTATTGGCATGATTTTAGTGTGTTTGTTTATTTCAATCTATATATAAAGGTTTTTGTCAATTTTCGATCATCCTTTTTCATTCTTTTTTAATTTTTAAATTTTTTCCTGCATCTCTCTTCTATATATTTTAAGATTTAAATTAAAAGTGCCAACTATATATATACATTTTTGGTTTTTGTGCATTCATTCTCATTATTTTATTATTTTCATTTTTCGTTATTGTATTTCAGTTTTCATGTTAAAAAAATCTTAATTTAAATTTAATTATTTATAAATATACAAATATTGTAGCTCATTTACATCTCAGAGATTGTATAGAGTATTATTGACATTCAATTGAACACTCATAAGTATTCTAAAGATATCGAGAAATCATTAGATCATTTACCATTATTTGAAGCTAATATTTCCCATGGAACACTTTTGACACATGACCTAGGGTTTTGTATATTTCTAAGGTTATTTTCATTTATGTAGTGTATTCATTTTTGATATCTTTTATCGAGCGGTTTCCACCATTTAAGGCATTGACAATTAGACGACGTTTATTGACCTCAACACAAGACCCCCAAACTCACTTTGTTTTACTGAAGTTTTAGATATTGGTGTCATTTTAGGGAAAGGAAAATAAAGTTTAATTTGCATGTTGTAGGGGCCACATTGTGTAAATTAGAACGAGGAAACATGAAATCAGACCCAAGTGAACACTTTCGTGAACTCATTTCGGACTTTGCCTATCACTTACCAATAGTGTCCCAACACTTCTGCCATTCAGCCTTGATCAAATTCAAACTTATGGACAAAGTTCCTTACACTTTTAGGTGTGTATTTCTAGATTCATATTTAGACAATTATCACCAGATTGCATGCTATTAAATGCAAAGTATCAAAACCCTACTTGAATGCCCAACAACTTGATTTGGAAAATAATTAATCAATCGTTGATGTTCTATTTTTGTCAATTACATATGTTTGGCATGCCTAAAATAATATTATTGCATTTACTGAAATACATTAATTTTTAATTGTAGACACCAATTTTTTGTTTGGGGGTACTTTTAGTTGTTAAATTAAGTAGTTACAAGGTACTTTTAGTTGTTAAATTAAGTAGTTACAAGGTACTTGTGTGTTTTCAGATTATTGGTTCATATTAGGCACTTATTGGTCCATTTTTCCTTATGGTTTGCCCCTATTTTTTCTTATCTTTTCCCTTCCTATTTCTCTCTTCTCTCTCTCTTTCTTCCCTAGTTGTTTTAATGTTATTTGGGCCTACTGCCTAGAATTGTACATTATGTAGTTTTGGTGTGGGGCCCTTGTGACTCTTGTTTTGGGTCTCCTGTCACTAGAGGAAAAATGATAATTGGATAACATACTGCTAGAAAATTTGGTAGTGTTTCAACAAATTGTGGTTTAGGGTTAATTATGCTATGTAAAACAAATTAAGGCAATGGCACAAGGAATATCTAAAATGATACAATAATCAACAACAATCAGATCTAACCTAGTGCCAAATATCGACTAGAAGTAAAATTCAACCAATGATAATATAAGGAAATAATAATGGAAATGTAAAGAAAGAGCAAGGAGAGAAATAATACTGAAATGAACACATCTAATGACTATAACATGATTTTTAGACTGGAAATAGGTCAATGAGATTGACAAAGTGATGCTCTTGAGATCTGACTGTAATCTGAAAAAGGGGTAGAATCAATCAAGCCCATATAGTGTTCGGGTCAGAATCACAACATTGTTGATTATGTCTTTGTACTATTGATGTTATTCTCTATATATTTTGATGTCTTATGATGATCAGAATCCTAGCTTCGTTTCAAAACATTAATGGTCCAAATTGTTTGATTTGGTTCTCTTTTGACTTTGACATAATTCTCCATAATGTCTCAAGAGGAATAGAAATATAAACGTTAGTTGGCCTAAGCAACCTCTTGAGGAGTTGTAACTAAATATCTTGCACGTTTAGAACCAATGCCAATATAGTTCTAGTGTAGATAAGACTTCATCTTCTCTCCTTAGATAATCAAGTGCAACTATATGAACATTTACTTAAGCCTTCTCTCACTAGTATAAGTATGCAGGTAATTAAAACCCTTAAAATCACTTGAAAGATTTTAAAAGTAGAAATATAGATTCAATAGCATGCTTAATACTTGTAGCTTGATCTATCAATTGATACTCATTCTTTACTTGTTATCAAAATGCCTCTACGAGGATTTATATATATAAACTTATTTAATTTGAATTGGGGACCTATTGGAGTGTAGGCTGACAAAATAAAAGAGGGAAATGCTTAAAAAATAATCCCACACAAAGAAGGAAAACTAAAAAATGGGAAAAGAGCTCAGAAAAGCAAAAGGGTTACAATTGACGAATTGTCAATTATGACTTCGATGTAAAAACAATAGAGGAAGTAAAGAGGAGGGGATTCTGAAGGATAAGAACACATAGTATAGATAAAATATAAGAAAGAAGAGAGAACGAGGCACTTTATGATGTAGTGTCATTACACTCCCTTACCTCTATGGTGCAAAATAGGCATGTTCTCTTTTTTCACTCTCTTGTAAGAATTGTCCACACCTAAGATGATGCTAGCTAATCCATAGTTGAGCCATCAATATTTTCACCTTTCACTTAATTTTTATTCCTATGTAAACTTTTTTTGTCATGATCGCATGTGGGAATAACTTCTTTGATATGGTCTTCTTTCTTCCCTCCAAGTTGCTTTGTCCATGTGGTTATCCTAATTTTTTTTCCCTTGTATTACTTTTTATTTCATCATTAGTGTTTGGGCACTCTTAAATGCCAATGCCAATTTACTCATCTACTTATTTTTTTTCATCCACATATTTTCCCCTATTTAAGTCTTCTTTCACTACCATTTTGGGCCACTGATGAGCATCCATACTTTTTGTTTTATTTAACTTAGCATCCAAATCATTGCTCATTTCTCAATAGATAGAATTTATGAAATTGGTTTTCTAATTTTGAGATGGAAGTACATAACTCACCTACTTAGACACCCCAAAAGTATAACATGGAAATTATACTTGAAATCAAATTTACTAGAATGGATAATCTCAAGCTTCGTATTCTTAATTTCAAACATGACAACAATATATTTGATGGATGAGAAACCAAATTAATGTATAAACTATTTTTATATAAATCTAAAAAAATAACTTTCATTTAAACCTAACTCCATTATTAAACTTTAATTGCATTTTTTTAAAGATCATTTATCAAAATAAAATGATTTTAATTACATTCACGAAACATAACCGTAGAATAAATGAATTCTACAATTACTCAAATATTCATGAAACAAGTCATATTTTAAGATGGTCAAAAAGAACATAATTAAAAGGTGGAGGCCTTATCCTCTTCACTATTTTTATTTTTATAAAATAAAACAACAATATTAATGTACGACAAAATCTCACATCGATGGACCCTTTTATCATTGTAATCATGAGTTGCATGCCACCATGTAATACTACAAAATAGATTTTTTGAGTTTCATATTTTCATTGACTATGCACTTTACTCTTTTTTTGGATAAGAACAAATTCATGAGTTAGGTTGTTAAAAAGAATAATATGATTTAAGTAATTATATTTATTTATGAAATTAAATGATTTTAATTATATCTCTGATATTTAATGGTGTAGGGATTATATATTATTATAGTTATTTTAATTACTCAAATATTTATAGGTGGAGTTATTTTCTAAGAAGGTTATTTTTCTCGTATTTATTTAGGTTTTGAGCTTCCTAAATTACAAGCAATATATGGAAGAAAGCACTGACACAAATTTGAAATGAAGCAACAAACAAATAACATGCTTAAAAATCAAAGTTGAAGACATACCCATAACATTGAGAGAACCTCAACATTAACTCGAGCTAGCAGAATTTATTTTTTGTTCTTCACATTAAAAAACTTAAATAATTTAGAAACCAATAATGAATCAATTGAGTAAGTTGGATTATACATATATTTCTCATTGCATTCACTAAAAATGAAAGCTTAGTCGAATTTTATGTAAAATTTTCACTATCTTATGACAAGTATATTACAAACTTAACAATAAATGTTTCTAGGTTTTCCCCCTGATAATAAGGTTGGTAAAAATATTAAGATTTGTAAGGAAGTAGTTTTGATTCCACTTTGGAGTTAGTGTATTAAACTAAAATTTGACATTGTAGCTAAATTAAATCTTGTTAAGCAGGCAATGGGGAATTTTTTTTAAATGAGAAAGGTGCTACTCTACTAGGATATTGTGAAGCTCTAGACAAAATTGTAACAATTTTGCCAAGGCTAAAGCATTATGGAGAGCTATGAAAATAAATCATGATAAAAATTAAACTAGTTGCCCAAAAAAAAGGGACTCCTAAATCATCTTGAAAGTCTTAAAAAAAAATTAAAATAGACATTGGTAACTATCCTTAGTACTAAATTGGTTTGATTGTAAACTTCTCCTTAATCACAGTCACTCATATCCAAATAAAAAAAAACAATTTGTTGATCATCTTGCCAACCTCATAGTAGGGATTAATTCCTAAAGGCAAACCTTGAATTTAATACCACCCCCCTCAATAATTAGAAAGCTAAAAGTGTTGATTGAGAGAGATTTATTTGGGTTGGCACAGAAGTTCATTTTGGGAATATATTGCAAATATCCTCACATGATTTCCATTTTGTATGGATGTGATTGAGAAGGGACATATGTCATGTATGAGAATATTTAAATCTCACCACCCATCCCTGCCTTTGTCATTTTTGGTGAGCAATGGATGGTGCAATGAGCTCCCTAAACATCTCGCAAATCTTCTCTTGATGCAATCATGGAAACTAGTCATATGGATTTTGAGAAAGCAGAGCCTTCAATAAGAACTCAACAAATTCTAGGAAAAGAAACCTACAACTCAACAATTCTAGGAAAAGAAACCTCCAATAATATTTTTCAAGAAATAGATAGGGGAATGATTCATCAATACTCTTTGTATGATGACACTCTTCATTATTGATACTGATCAATGATTTGAAGATTAGGTAACTTCTGAAGGCATGGATCTTGGTGGATAAAACCACTTGAATCAAAATGGAAGGAGCACTACATTTTTGGGAGAATATTTTGGTAGAAGGGGAAAAATATGAAAATTTCCTCAAGTTGATGGCCATCAACCTATTTCAAGCTCAGTTGGTAGTTGGAATGGGGAAGGGGCATCTATGGATTATCCTAAAAAAAATGAGGGACCCTAGTCAATCTACTCCTAGACTTGGCATGCTGAAATTTTTCCAACTAATAGGAGTACAAATGGTCTTAGTTGTTTTTAGTGACACTTTGGTAATCCATGAGGACGTGGATCACTTGAGTTTAGGACTTGGAAGTAAACTAGATCAGATTTGGACTCATATTAATTCTATGACTGTGAACAAGATTTCAAAATGTCAAAAGCTTGATGTCATTTGCTCCAAACTAGAGATAGACCATGTTGCATTCCTAGTATTATACTTGGAAGAAACATTTATTGCTTTGATGGTAGAAAAAGAGGAAGGTGAGAGAGGGTCAAAATTAATGGTCTCAAATTCTAGTGAGGATATTGATCTCTGGCTCAGTTTAGTTTGTTTCATAGTGTTGTTATTATTGCTTATAGGATTTATGTTTTGTAATCTTTGATCTTATATGTCCGTTTCATAAAACCTATAAACTGTTAATATTTTTCTACCTAATTTTATTAGGTATGTTACAATGCCAAAGCTCGAAGTGTTGTTTGAGAAATATTACAATGCCACTTCTCATGACACTTAACTCTCTCTCATGATTATTTTGTTTGGGTCAATGAGGAAGTTAATTCTAGGCATTTATTGTAAATATCTTCACTTGATTTCCATTTTGCATGGATGTAATTGAGAATGGATATATGACATGTGTGAGACTCTATAAGTCTCACTGTTCATCCTACCTTGGTCATTTTTGGGAAGTAGTGTATTGTACGATGAGATCCCTAAACATCTCGCATATTCTCTCTCAATGCAATCATGGTGGCCATTCATTTGTATTTTGGGATATCAAAGACTTTAAGAAGAACTTGGCATAATATGGGGAAATAACCCTCTAATAACATTATGCAATAAATGAATAGGGACACGATTAATTGATATTCTTTGTATGATGTCCACTTTTAATTCCCAATACTAGTCTATGATCTAAAGCTTAGGCAATTGTTGAATGTAGTGTTCCTAGTGGACAAAACCACCTATATCACAATGGAGGAAGCACTAAATTTATATAAAAATGCATTGATTGAAGGGATAAAAGAGGGACATTGGTTAGTCTACTCTTAGACTTGAAATTTTGAAATTTACTAAGATGATACTAGTTCAGATGGTCCTCTTGGGTTCTAGTGACACTGACAATCCATGAGGATGTGAGACACTTGAGTTTAGGACTAGGAAACAAAATAAAATAGATCTGGACTCTCTTTAAGGCTATGATTGTGAATGAGATTTTAAAAGGGTAGAAATATGGTACCATTTGCTGCAGGTTGGAGATAGACCTTGTTACATTCCTAGTATCTTAGCTGGCAAATTTTTTTGTTACTCTGATGGTAGAAGAATAGGAAGGTGAGAGATGGCCAAGAGTAATGGTCTTGGAATCCAATTAGGATATTGAGCTCTAGCTCAGTTTAGTTTGTTTTCTAATGTTTTTACTACTACCTATGGCTTTATTTTTGTAATCTTTGATTTTGTTTCTCCATCTCATAGAACCTTTAGCAGAAGGTCACAAATTGTTAATATTTTTGTCCCTAATTTTCTTAGGTTTTCAATAATATTATAATAAATGGACTTTAGCCCTTTTTGAAATCTAGCAAAAAGAAATGGACTTTAGTATTTTAATAAAATAAAAAGAAAAAAATATAATTGAAAAAAGGACTAAATTTTAATTAACATAAAATTAATAATAAATTTAAAAATAATTTATATGTTTTGATTATTTTGATATCTATTCAAAATATTATCCTACAAAACCATTTTTAATTTTTATTGACAATTTTAGTTGATATTTATACAATAAAAATAACCCATAGTTAACCTCGGTTTACTTAAATTTTGAGGGTTAGTGCACAAAGTTAGGGGACAAAAAGTGGCCTACTCATGGACATGATTTTCTTGAAATTTCAAAAATTTGAACTTCTGTAGATAATTTGAGATATCTACACTCCAAATTTGAAGACAATGTAAGAACATGAATGTAGAATTTCAAGTCTAGATTCAAAAATATATATTTTTTTAAATGGTTAAGTATAACTAGGTCAAACATCTAAAATTTGAAGAGGAACTCTTTTTTTTAAAAGAAAATTGAGTAGATAGACGGTCGTGTGGTGCACCATTTTTTTAGCAAAGTTTAATATTATTTGAAGCCCTTTGGGAAAAATTTAGATAAGATCTTCTAGTTTGTTATTTTTTTATATTTTTTTGATGAATTCTTTTTTTTATGAATTTTGAAAGTAAATAGATCTTGAAAACTTACAAAAAAATGGATAGTCGTCTATGTGACATGCCTAAATACATTTAAAAAAACAAAAATCAATGTTTTTTTTAATGTTTGTATTGTTAGGCCTAATTTGTGACCATATAACTTGTTTTTCACTTGGATCAACAAAAGACAAATTACATGAACATGCATAGCCATGTATGTGTGCGACATGTAGTGGCCTTAAAAAGGTATAGTTAGAAATCAACATAGTTTGAAACCTTAAATTAGTCCAAAAATTATAAAAATCATATTTTCAAAAAGAGGAGAGCATCTTCATCATGATGGTATTAAGTTTTTGAATTTTCATTTTGAAATTCGTAATATATTTGGCGATCAAAGTTGAGTTTTGTTGTTTTTATCGTAACTTTCAGACTCGACTATAAATTGACAAGTCCAAGCCTTTGGATTGGAAATACAAGCCTTTTTCGAGACAAAAGGCACAAGATTTGAATTCAAATTCAAATAACGCGATCATGTTAATAACACAATTAGGGTATTAAATCAATTGGATTATTAATCATGTTAGTAACATGATCATGTTACTTAATAACATGATCGCATTATATATTCATAACACCCAAAAACCCAAATTTGCTCTTTACCTCAAATTTTATATATGATCTTATATGTTCTTGAGATCCATAATAGAGGTGTTATTTCATGTCATATGGGAGAGGCCCCTAACCTTGGATAGTGAATTAAAGTGTTGTGGTATCACATTAGATGTCAAAAAAATTATAAGAATTTTAATATGTTGACTTGACTACTTACAATAACTTGGTTTTAAGGTGTAACTCCTTATACATTTTACGATATAACTTATTTTATCACGAGATGCAATAAAATGCATTTTTTAAACATATGGCCAAAACTTAGCCTTTGGAGTACCAAGCTAGTTGTGCATCTAAAGTAAATTGGGGCTATTTTGAGCCCCTTCAACCTAATTGCATGAATATAAAATGTGATTTGCGGCTTGATCAGCTCCAATTTCATTAGCTCAATTGAAGTAAAGAAAGATGCTTTATTTATATGTAAGTTTTACATGTATAGAATATGGTTTTGAGCTCAATAAACTTTAAGTCATCAATGAATGAATGCAAGTGTCAATTAGTTCAATTGTGGAGGTAATTAGCGTAAAAATGAGCCATGTGAACATATTTTAAATTGTATATTAAATGTGATTTTGAGTGAGATTAACCCTAATTTCAAGTCATAAATAATTAACCAAAGATTTGATTCATTTAATTTAGGAGGCATTTGAGGCCAATTTGAACCCCTTCAAGAGCAAGATATGATTTAGAGCAAAATTAAGTTTGATTCTATCATGAATTGATCCAATTAGTCAAATTATGCAATTAGGGGTATGATTTGGGAAAAATTGAGCCCCTAAACCAAATTTATGGCTCAATCGATTATATAACATGCATGGCTTAACTGACTCTAATTTTATAAAAAATGCAAACATGAAGGTAATTGTCATAAATAGGTGAATAAGCAGCATAAATTTTCTTCAATTACCTTAGTGATTGGACCTTATATTTGATATCTTAAACCCTAAACCTTGTACCATTTAACTTAAATCCTAAATCTTGTACCATTTACCTTAAACCCTAAGCTATAAGCAATAAACCCCAAACCCTTTAAATTATATACCCTAAACCAATAAATTTATCCCCAATTAACATCCTTTATGTATAGTAAGAATTAGGTTTATATGGATGAAATTGGTCAAAATTGCATCACTCATTACCATAATTGACTTAATTGGCTCAATTTGTGATAATATGGAGGCTAATTGAGCCCAAAATCACATTCCTTACACATAGATCTAGTTTCAAGGAGCTCAAATTTGCCCTAGTCACCATCATGATTGTACCTTATATACCCTACCTATACCCTAAGCCCTAATCCCTAAAGTTCCCAATGCCTAAACTCTAAACCATAAATATAAACTCTTTAAACCTTGAAACAATCATTTTAGCCCAAATTAACATCATTTAGACTAAGAATTAAGTTCATAGGGCTCAGTTTGGCCTAAATCACATGACTGATTGCCCCATTTGACTAATTCACTCGATTTGCACGATGACATGGGGTATAATGACAAACCAAAAACACATTCTATAGTCATAAATGGGTCCAAGTGATTCATATTGTCCTCAATTATCTTTGTGATTGACCATGTGTACCCTAAACCATATATACATTAAAACCTAAGCCCTAAACCATAAACCATAAACACTACACCCTAAAGTATAGACTATAAACATTCCCTATTTACCAATTGATTTAGTCCCAATTAACATCCTTTGTAGTAATAATTAGGTTCACATGGCATAGAGTGATTATATATTATATACAGGTCCTTAAACCTAAACCCTATGCCCTAACCCCTAATCCCTAAAACATAAATTGTAACCCCTATGGCTAATGCCCACTACATGTTCCAAACATATATGCCTTACGATATAACTGATTTTATCATGAGATGTCATAAAATACATTTTTTAAACCTATGGCCAAAGCTTAAACTTTGGAGTACTAATCTAGTTGTGCATCTAAACTAAATTAGGGCTATTTCAAGCCCCTTCAACCTAACTGCATGACTATAAAACATGATTTGGGGGTTGATCAGCTCATATTTCATTAAATCCATTGAAGCAAAGAAATATTATTTAATTATATGCATGTTCTACATGTATATAATGTGTTTTTGATCTCAATAAACTTGAAGTCATCAGCTAATGAATGCAAATGTTGATTAGTTAAATTGTGGAGGTAATTAGGGTCAAAATGAGCCACATGAACCTATTTTAAATTGTATATGATGTGATTTGGAGTGAAATTAACCCTAATGTCATGTCATATATAATTGTCTAAAGAGTTGATTCATTTAATCAAGAGGCATTTGAGGCCAATTTGAACCCCTTCAAGATTGAGATATGATTTGAGGCAAAATTAAAATTTTGATTCTATCATGAATTGATCTAATTAGTTAATATGTGCAATTAAGAGGGGTATTTGGGAAAAATTAAGCCCCTAAACCAAATTTATGGCTCAATTAGTTATATAAAATGTATACAATATGTACATGGCTTAACTAACCCTACTTTTATCATAAATTCAAACATAAAGGTAATTATCATAAATAGGTGAATATGCAGCTCAAATGTTCTTCAATTACCTTAGTGATTGGACCCTTTATCCAATATCTTAAACCTTAAAACTTGTACCATTTCACATTAACCCTAAATAAAACCCTAAGCCATAAGCCCTAAACCCCAAACCCTCTAAATTATAGACCCTAAACCCTAGACCAATAAATTTATCCCTAATTAATATCCTTTATATATAGTAAGAATTAGGTTCACGAGGATGAACTTGGTCAAAATTGTATCACTCATTCAATCATAATTGACTCAATTGGCTCAATATTTGATGATGTGGGGGCTAATTTAGCTCAAAATCATATTCTTTACTCATAGATATAGGTTCAAGGAGCTCAAATTTGCCCCAATTGCCTACATGATTATACCTTATATACCTTAAAACCTATACCCTATGCCCCAAACCTTAAAGTTCTTAATCCCTAAACTCAAAACCATAAATATAAACTCTTTAAACCTTAAACCAATCATTTTATCCCACATTGACATAATTTAGACTAAGAATTATATTTGCAATTTACCTTGTGTACCCTAAACGTAAGCCCCATATCTTAAACCCTAAACACTATACCTTAAATTAAAAATCATAAACTTTCCCTATTTATCAATAAATTTAGTCCCAATTAACATAATTTATAGTAAAAATTAAGTTCACATGGCATAAAATGATTGGACCTTATATACACCCTTAAACCTAAACCCTACATGCCCTAATCCCTAATCCCTAAACCCTAAAACATAAATTGTAATCTGAAATCCCTAATCCATAAAATCTATGCACTAATGGATTAATCCATAATCCATAATCCCTAATATATATTAATTATAATGTGATCAAGTTATTAAATAACGTGATCGCATTATTCTTAATATAGATAAAAATCATTTTTCAATGTTTATGTTTAACCCCAACCGTAACAACCCTGTTGGGTTAGACATAAAAAATCATTTGTTTTCAATTAATCATATATACCATAAATATATTACACATCAAGAATCTGAATAGAGATCACATATATACTCAAGTGATAATAGAAAGTACACATTACATCTTATATCACAGATCTCTAATCTATTGAGAATGCGACATAAAATAAATAAATAAAGTAATACACCAACTCAACGATGACTGATACAAAACTAAAATCACCACTATTAATGAAAAATAATAAGTAATTATAATTATTCATGATAATACTCAATAATAATATACAATGTACATAATTTAGATACCTGGTTCCCCAGAGCATGAGTTCCCTAGACTTTCGAGTATCTATGGCAATCTCAATAGATTAGAGATATGTGATATAAGATGTAATGTGTACTTTTGTTATGAATTGAGTATATGTGTGATCTCTATTTAGATTCTCAAGATGTAATCTATTTATGGTATATACGTTTAATTTTAAAAAAATCATTTTTTTCTATGTCCAACCCAACGGGGTTGTTACATGTGGTATCAGAGATGTGGCTTGAACTCTAGGGCCTAATAAGTCCATTAACATTTTCATGTCTTTCTATTCACCAGTGTGAACCTAGTGACATGAAGTATTGTATTAGTATTTTGGATTTGTGGTGTCTCGGTGAGGAACCATGTCACACCATGTTTGGAGTTTTATGATATTCATAAAATGTGTGTGGAGCATTGAGTGTGTATCCCTTTGAGTCATTTAGGAGATCAACTTATTGAGTGTCTCGATGGTGATGGTTATATTTGAGGCTTGGGTAGATGGGTCTATAACATAGTTTATGAGTTATAAACAAAATATTTCTACCATAATTTGATCACTTAGATCAAACACCTCGAGTATGATTACATCTTTCTTGATTATCAAGTCATCTTTGTCATTGCATTTTGTGATTGTTAAAAAATCATCAGGATGCTTCTCTGTAATTTTATGTGCTTTAGCTTTTTTGTCTTTTGTTTACTAAACCCAGGAGTGAAAAATCTCATAAGACCATTTTTCATTTAGTACCACCTAGGGCGATGGAAATACTCTTAGTAAAGTGTTGTATTGCCTAGAAATCCCATTGTGTTAAGAATTTGTTTATGGAATTTGTACTCTTAATATATGTGGTTTAGGGAGAAGTGTCATCTCTTTATTTATCATAGAGGTGAATTATTTTTTATTATCTAACTCTTTTTTGACTTTTCTCTCTTTTTTGCTTAAAACATGTTACTTTGGAAGAATTATTTATACATGTCGCCGGAAGTGAGTAGGGTTTAGGATGTGCAGAACATCTTGTCAATCTAAAGGTAGGAATAAAATTTTAACTTGTTGTGTACTTATTGAGAAAGGAGATATTATTTTGTTTATTCCCCTTTAAGGTTCAAAGAATGGTGTGATTCTTGGCCTATGTATGTTATGTTAATTTTAACATTATTTTCTCTTGACTATGAATATAACTCTATAAGTTGAGACTATGAAAGATGATACTAGCTAGTAGTAACTTAATACAATTACGGATTGATTTTATGATTTATTTTATATGTATGAGGATAAATCTAGAATCATTTAGTATATAACTTTACTTTCCATGAACTGTTAGCATAAACTTGTGACTCTTTGGAACATTGTGCACATTTTAAGATCATTAGTGTAGACACGTAAATTTGGCCACCAATGGCTTCTTATCTAACTTTAGACCAACTCTTGTCAATCATTGAATACCTAGCCTAAGAATTTCCATAAGTCTCAGATTTGGCTTCATAACCATGAAATTAAATCAACTTAGCTCATAAATCAATTAATTTGGGTGAATGCACATTGAATTAAATCAAATCTTGCAACAAATGACCAAATGCCTAAATAGGATTAATTAAAGTGTAAATGTTGATAAAATCCTAATTATATTCATCATTGATCAAATGAAATAACAAATTAATTATCAAAAAAAAAATTCAAATATCAAGAGAATCATAAAAGCTAATCATTACCTTTTGTGAGTTGTCTAAAATGGAAAATATCTAAATAATATCTTAGAAATATGTCAAACTCAACCAAGATTAATAAACTCAACCAAGGTACTAATGAGATGGGGGTGCATTGATAAAGCAACTTGGTTGACATATGCACCATCTAGGTTCAAATCTCAGAGGTATTGGAAGGCTAATTATGGTCATTTCACTAGTATAGGCCAGTTGTGGCCGTATTGGTGGTAAAAATGCCAGTCGTGGTGAGAATATTATGTCAAAGAATGCAAACACCGATTGTGACAGTAGTATTGGTATTAACCGATTATGGATATTGATGTAGCTAATTAGTTTCTCCAGTCAAAAGATTCGTATCTATCTAAAAAAAAACTCAAACAAGGTTCAAATTTAACCCATTTCAAGTGATTTGAAAGCCTATAGAAGCAAGCCTAGAGCTCTTCATTTAGAGAGCTTGAAACATAGTCGAGTTATAATGCTAGATTTTTTCTACAAAGAAAATGCATAATGTTATAATACCAAAATCAAGCCAAGCCAAGCCAAGCCAAACATAGTGCCAAGAAGAGATTGAGATAGCCAAGCCCCATTGATGAAGACCTTTTAAACACAATCCAAGCAAGCCACTTCAACAAGCCATCTTGGAGACACAAGGAAGTTAAAAGGATTTGTCTTCTATGTTTTAGTTATGTTTTCATCATAGTTTTATTATTAAGTTCCCCTTAAGATCTAGGCTTAGATATCTTAGTATTTTAGTGTGTTGATTTTATAGTTTTATAGACTAACACTTGATCTAACCTTCTCTCTTTGTCAAATTCTTATGATCACAAATAGTTTTATAGATCTAACACTTGATCTTATTTTTAATCTATTTACTATTTTTTTTTTAAAATTTGGTTGGTTGTTTTTACTTGTTTCATCTTAATTCTCTCAAAATTTTATTAAAGTCTGATTTATATTTTAGAAGTTGACTCTTTTAGTGACTGCCACTTTTTATTTTCTAATTTTTTAGTAAAAATAGCTAGTAAAGAGCTAATAACTTTTTTTTATTTACTATTTTGATCTGATTTTTTGCAAGGAAGTATGCCTTGGTCTTATTAACAAACTTCATAAATTTAGTGACAAATTGATTTATATTTTAAAAATTATGGTTAAAATACTAACTCTAGGCTTTTATGTTTTATATGTTCGATTTAATTTGTTTTAATCTTCTAACTTCTTGTTTGCATGTTTCATAGGTTTTTTTCTTTTTTAAAATTTACTGAGATTTTTGATAACCATTGCCTAACCTAACATGTTTATCTTTTATGGTTTTGTCTTCGGGTCGACAGGTCATCCAAACCCAAGAACATACTTTTCAAGTTCGCTTGTTTCATTTGAAAAAGTGCTTCTAAGGAGGTATTTATAATCCAAAATTTGCAGGTTGAAGGGTTGATTTGAAGAAAAAATTGCATGTTTTTGACTAATCACACATCTCATTTTGGGATTTTAAAAATAATTAGTCAAATTTCAAATGTTTCAGTTTGGATCTAAAATAAACTTGCTAACTCTTACCCATTTGGACTTAAGTGCCTAAAACAAACATGGTTGTGTGTTTTTTGCTTAGTTTGTGTTTATGCAAGTTATTTTAAATTTGCTATGAACATTAATCCAAACATGCAATTGGTTTATAATAAATAACTTAATCAAGTCTAAACTTGTTGCAAACTTAATCACATCATCTTTTAGGTATCTAAAAAGAACTTAGTTCATTTTTTATGCCTTAGATGTTTTTTCAAGTTTTTACAAGTTTCTAATCAAAACCGAGGGGCCAAACTTCACAACACATTTCATTTTAGTGCCTTAAAATGAACTTAACATCATATTAATTTACATGATTTTTTGATCAAGTTTATTTTCATGCAACTTATTTGTTGATTGTTTATTTAGCAAAAAGGAATTTGTGTGTGTATGTTCTCCCCTTGCCCCCTTTAGGGAACTTATAGGATCAAAAGTGTCATTTTCATTACAAATTGCCTTAGTCCAAAGGCATACAAAAGATGTTGTGAAGGATATTTCCAAGAACCACATGACTTAGGTGATTTAGAAACAACCATAAAGCTCTTATACTTAGTTTTTATTTCATTGCATCTTGACTTGTGAAGGGGACTTCATTACCTCCCATAAGTTCTATAGGGAAGCCTTGACCCAAGAATTTATCCCCTAGCATTATCTCCAACTCCTCTCCACAGGGGGGTATATAAATTGGGGTCCCCTCATTGGGATGGTGGTTTGACTAATTAAACCATCTCTATTAGTAGAGGCTAAGCTTGAGACATTTGAGCATGTTGAACATTGCACTACACTGAGAAAGCGAAGGGTGTAGTGGTTGTAAAAAGGGCAAGACCTTTCTACAACAAGCTAAGTGTCGTGGACCTAAATAACATATTGATTCTCTTGTTTATTGATGTGAAAGTTGATAGACATGGGATACATCTAGAACAATCGAAAATTAATTAGTTTTAGTCAACCCCACTTTGCCACACTCTTGGTAGGATTTAGGATGATTATACTTAGTTGTATTTTGGTCATTTATCTTTTTCTTGATTGGTGTTTTTAAAATAAAAATAATATGTTTTTTTATAGCCAATTTAAAACCAATTTGTTTATACGTCATTCTTTTATCTAAAGAGGTGTTATGCTGGTCATTTTACACCACACTTGTGCCTTGTAATTTTTGTTAAACTTATTTGTGTGTGTGTCAATTGACTGATATGGGTACTATTATGCTGCCCAAATCATTTATCAAATTTGTGCCTTTGATTATTTAAAACAACACATTGATCACATCGTTAGAGCAGACATGCATCGTTATGCTACTTAATTTATTTCAAGACTTATTTATCTTATATCAAAAAACATTATTTCAAACCATGTCCTGTATGCCATTTGGACCTTGTTCATGCACTGTCATGTTGTCCTATCTTGTCTAGCTTGTTTGGTCAAATGCTAGTCTTCAACATTGAGTTTTTAATTAACCTTGTCAAAATTTGGATTCAAACATTGATTGATTTCTATTTAGGCATCACTTCACATGGGTTGATACATAGATATTTCTCTTTTGGGTTGCGTAACTTTGATTAATTGATTATCCAAATGTGAAAACTATTGCTTGTTTGTTCAAAAGATCCTTGTTTCTATTGCTTATTTTTTCACAGAGCCTATCTTCATCATTGTTTATGCTTTTATTTGGAAAAAACATATTATTTTCTCTAGGTGCATGTTTCCTTATGCCTTATACTAATTGATCATGTTTATGTTTGATTTTATGTGTCAGGTTTCTATGTCAAAAATTTTCCAACCTTGTTAGATTAAATCAAATCATATTAGCCTTAATTTCAAATCCTAGCTTTTGACACCATCTGGCCAAAAGTCCTAGCAAATCATGTTTGTTTGATCCTAGCTTTTGACTCTACGTTTAGATGAAAGCCCTACCAACTCAACTTTGTCCTTTCCTAGTTTATCCCTTATTTGGAACACTTTGGCCTAGACTTTGACATGTTGTTTTTTATTTATATGCTTAACCTTTTGTGTGTATGAAATTTGACATTAGATATTTGGTGTTAAACTATTTTATGCCAAGTTTTAGCATAAACCATTTTAGAGATAGAACTCCATTTTTAGACCATGTTAGAGATATAGATCCACCTTCAACCAAGTTAGACCAAGTTTGAACCATTTATCCTTTGGGCATAGTTTTTCAAAGTTTGCATAACTCTAAGTCTTTTTGTTTTCAAAGCTTTCATCATTTATGTGGATATGAATACTTACACTTATGGTAGAGTCAAGTATAATCTAAGTTATAATAGAATGGCTGCACAAATTGACTATAACCAAATGCCTATTACGATCTAACTTGAGACCTTGATTGGTATGAAGAGGCTTATGAGGAAGAATTTGTGAAGACCTGACTATAGACACTCTTGTTTGGGAGATGGATCCAACCCTCTTTACAATGATCAATACACGAAACATAATCAAGAACCAACTTATGACCCAACTCGATACTTTGATTGGGATGATATGGTTTATGAGGACTTAGATGCTTTGGCTTGGGTGAGAAATCACCGTCCACGATGCCATTTTATTCTTCAACCCTTGATTACCCCTAACCCTCCTTTAGATTATACGAGCTACCAAGCTCCACAGTATTCAAGGAATATCATTACCATTTCAGGACCTCATCATTTGGCTTGTGTGAGTAATCAAGCTCCACAATGCCTTAGTCTTATCCTTCCAAGACTTTATCCTTTGGATCATGAGAGAAATATAGATCCATAATGCCCTTTCATAATCCTAAGACCTAGTCCTTTATCTTATACAAGCAATCAAGCTGCATAATACCTTGTTATTACTATTTTAGGACTTCATACTTCGGCTCATGCGAGTAATTTAGATCCACAATGCCCTACCATTATCCAACCACCAATCAATGTTGAACTATTGACATATGTTACCCACTTTAGAAATCCTCAGCCAATCCAATCACAACCTCAGTAAATCATTCATATGTAACCCCAACCAATCCAACCAAAATCTCATCCAATCTAATCCAAACCTTAGCCAATTATTCAACTGCAACCCCAACCAATCCAATTAATACCTCAATTGAGCCAATAATTTGAGGACCAAGCTGTGTTCAAGACTGTTGTGTTACAACCAAACATAAACCAAGGCCAAATTATTTAACTAATCAAAGATGTTTTTGTTGAACCAACCATTTGTGATAAGTCAACCTATGATGAATCACCTTTTATCCCTATGTCTATTTTTCAAGAGCCACCTATTGACAGGTCAGTCTTTATGGAGTTGTATCTTGACCTTTGTCCTACCATTCTCAGGACTCACTTTGACATGCCAATCTTATTGGAGCTGGTTATTCCATCACAAGCCATTACTTATCCACAACCAAACATTCAATAGGATATCAGTGTAATAGAGTATCCATCAGATGAAGAAACAAAGTTAGATTCATAGGTCTATTCTTGAACCAACATTTGATTTAGCATCAGAATCAGAATCAACATTAGTCTCAACATTAGATCCAAAGTCCCTTGAGTTGGAATCATATTTATAAGAAGTATACATTTGTAAGTGTTACAATATTGGTTACGCATGCCTTGCAAACCAATTTGAATACATTTGTGATCCTTCCACAATTTTTAAGGATAATTATTTCAACATTGACACAAGTTATACTAGTGTCTTCTACGAGGATTGTGTACCCTCTTCCCATTCCATTATCATTCCATATGCCATTACCACCAACCAACATAGCCATATCATTAACATTCCACCTCCCGCAAGTATGGATTGGGACTGATAGAATCACATCTTATTGAATTGCATCCATGGAAACATATTAGATGAAAAAAAGCAAGGAGGCCAAGACCATAATCATATAGTAGAAGAACACTCTCTTAGTGAAACCTTTTTTGAGGTGCTAGGGGGCAATCAAAATCGAAACTTAGCATCTTCTATTTAAACCTTTTCAGAGGCATTATAAGATAATCAAAGTTAAAAGTCCATGTTACTTAGTTGAACCTTCTTATAGGTGCTATGGGACAATCAAGACAACTTCATTGGTAGAAATATCTTTGAGGTGCCAATAGCTTAGCACAAAATTTTATTCATTATTTAATGATGACATTATCAAAGATCGAATCAAAATAGCTTCCACTATAGCCTAATTAGATGGTAGCTACTCTCGGCCCCAAACAATAAATGAATCTAGTGATCTTATTGAGAGAAGAAGTCTTCAACCCTGCCACATCCAAAGTTATGTTGAATCTAGAATCAACAACATTGTGTGTCCTTAGACATCCTAATCTTCATTTGTTTCCCATCCACCATTCATTCCATTATCTTCCACCAATCCATTTCCCAATCAAACTTATCAACCAACATTTATCCCCTTTTACCATCCATGGATGCACTTTCTTTAGCAGAGGCTACAAAGATATCTTGTCTCTAAGTTTTAAGGAAACTGACTCAATGACCAATGAAGATTAAAAAAACATCATTTGCATCCAAATCTATAGGCAATTTTTGGTAGAGAAACTATTCAGACGAGGTGTGGGCTAGCAATTAACATGATTTATTATTTTGT
The DNA here is from genome assembly GCA_037957365.1 of Torreya grandis. NCBI lineage: Eukaryota > Viridiplantae > Streptophyta > Pinopsida > Cupressales > Taxaceae > Torreya > Torreya grandis. The sequence continues at coordinate 691,830 of JARHVA010001687.1, read as the reverse complement.
TTATTTCATTTATTAATCAAGACGTGCATCTCCACTTCAACAATAATAATAGAATCATATGCCATCTACCATACCCAAGCCAAATCCATCAAAACCAACAACCATCATCAACCATAAACATGTACCATGTCATTTTCATGTACTATATCATATCAAGTTATCAATCCTTTTGCCATTGTCGCATATCATAACCATTCACCTTATCACTTGGGGGCAACCCTCTTATTTTTTTATCCACTCTATCAAACCAATCATTATTCTAATCAATCATTATTCTATCATATCCCATTCTACCATATCATTCCTATCTAGACCAAAGCTTGTTTTTAGTGATCCTATCTAATCTTGTTTTGATCTTGGTTACTTTGGTTTTTTCTATACGTTTTGTAAGGGGATTCTAATCAAGTTTCAATAATCAATCAAATTTGTGTTTACAATGATAGTCTGTGAAATTAGTGTAATAGTTGATCTGGCAAGATATCTTTCATTTTTTATTCTATATCAAGTTTGTTTATGTGAACCTGATTATATCATCTACTAGGGCAAATCAGTGTTCACCAGTCTTGCTACTAATTATAACACCTATGGAAAAAATAGTATCATTGATCTAATCCATTGTATCCTAGTTATAATTGCCTATGGGCAAACTAGCGGCAATATTTATTTATCATGCATTATTGCATCACATTGCCATTGTTGTTTTCATTTGACTGACCATTTTCCGGATATGAGAACTTGTTGGGACCTAGCTAGTTTTTCACCACTTTTGGTGTGGATGGAATTACTTTGACTTGAGGTCATTTTGGGACTATGTAGGTTGTGTTCAATTCATGTTGTGATTATCTCAGTCCCCCTTTGCCATACACTCTCATCATTTTACAAAAAACCTAAGCCAATGCTCTCACCATTTTTTGAGTAGATATCTTGCCATTTTCTAATGAGTTAAGATACCTCAAAATTCCATAAACATTTATAAAATTTCAAAATACTAAAACATTTATCCTATCTAAGCCTAGTTCATCATCCTCGATCTGCCTTATTGGGGCAAAGTCATTGTTAGGATGCTTTCTTTTGCTTTTATGATTTTTTTTATTTTCTCGTTGTTTATTTATTTGAGTGTTATTTGTTCATTTGTCTGTTTGCCTATTTGTTTGCTTTCAGTATTGTTGACTCAACTCAGTCTATATGAATTCATTAGGTGATTCCTTGATCACATTACACTTGAGTCCATCCATATTCATATGTCAACATAGTCATTATGGTTTTTGTCATTGGTGTATTATTTTCAATTGTTTATTAGATTGAGTTAGTCCTTATGCACATTTTAGCCAAGTCTTCATGGTGTTCTATCATGAAGCCTACCATCATGTGCTATAGCAAAAATTAGTTGCAAGAGGTCTACAAGCAATAGAGCATCAAGAGTTTCTCCTTTGTACCTTGGAAAATACTTCCATCCATCTTGATCAAATAAATCCATTGACCATTCTAGTTGTATTATTACTAATAAGGACAAGCATCTCCTCATTGGTAGGTACAACTGAATATTTTTTATCAATCAATTTCATTCTTCTAGCCATCTCTTTCATCACTTTTTGCATTCTCATATGCTTGGTTGTTTATGGCTTCTTTAGTCATTAGACCATCACATCTACGTTTACACCTGCACATCTTTAATCTATATTCTAAGTTATATCCTTGAGTTATGCTTGCTAATCTGCCCTACTGGGCACCACCATATTAAACATCATCTTTAGCCAATTCAGGTCCTCTTAATGATTATAACCACCTTTGGGCAAATCATTATTTGGACTTTTATTCCTGATTATAACTATCTTTGGGCAAATTAGTATCCTTTTTAAATCAATGCATGCAAGCATTTTATCGTTTGGATTAATCTCAACCATGGATTAATTTTGCCTTTCTTATTGCTTCTTTTCAAGGGACCATCCATCCACATATGTGATGACCACTCCCTCGAGGGGGCATCATTATAGGCTTCCCAAACACCATTTGGAGCTTTGTCTTCAACCATCTTCTTTTTGGCATACATGCCTTTTCTCATTCCTTGAGAAGACATTGATGTGCCTATGGTTTGCAACATCTTCCCAAACTGGAGAAAATTATATACACCTAAATTTGGCCACTAATGGTTTCTTATCTGATTTTAGACCAATTCTTGTCAATCATTGAATACTTAGCCCAAGAATTTTTATAAGTCTCAAATTTAGCTTCATAACCATGCAATTAAATTAACTTGGCCCATGAATCATTTAATTTGGGTAAATGCAAATTGAAATAAATCAAAATCTTGAAAAAAATGACCAAATGCATAAATAAGATTAATTAAAGTGCAAATCTTGATCAAATCCGAATTAAATTCATCCTTGATCAAATGAGCTAATAAATCAATTATAAAAAAAAATCAAATATCAAGAGCATCTTAAAAGCTAATCAATACCTTTTGTGAGTTGTCTCAAATGGAAAATATCTAAATAATATCTTAGGACTATGCCAAACTCAACCATGGTTAATAAACTCAATCAAGGTTCTAATTTAATCCATTCCAAGTGATTTTGAAGCCTATAAAAGCAAGACTAGAGCTCTTCATTTAGATTTATTAAAACATATTAGAGTTATAATGTTGGATTTGATCCACAAAACAAATGCATAGTGTTATAATGCCAAAATCAATCCAAGCCAAGCCAAGCATGGTGCCAAGAGGAGATGGAGCAAGCCAAGCCAAGCATGGTGCCAAGAGGAGATGGAGATAGCCAAGCCCCATTGATGAAGACCTTTTGAGCACAATTCGAGCAACCCACTTCAACAAGCCATCTTGGAGACATAAAGAAGGTAAAATGATTTGCCTTTTGTGTTTTAGTTATGTTTTCGTCATAGTTTTGTTATTAAGCTCCCCCTAAGATCTAGGCTTAGATATGTTAGTATTTTAGTGTGTTAATTTCATAGGTTTATGGACTTACACTTGATCTAACCTCCTCTCTTTATCAAATTTCTATGATCATGATTAGGTCAAGGAGACCTAAGGGAAGAGTGGTGAATAAAGAACATGATTTCTAAGCGATAGGACAATATCCTACTTATTCTCACATTAATTTAGATTATTGGTACTGAGTTGGATCAACAAACAAACTTGTTGAATTCAGGATTTGATAGGTAAAACTTGTCAAATTCAGTTGTATGGCCATACACATGTATACAATGGACAAATATTCCATGATTCTGTGTACTTTGGAAATATAGTATTTCCAGTTCTTATTCATCATCATACATTTTAGGAGCTCTATGGACTAGTAATAGTATTGATATGTTATACTTATTTGAAGCTATACACATTAGCAATAATACTAACATATACACATTATTTTTTTACCAGGTTCCCTAATTATTTTTCTCCAAAATGATAAAAACACTCTTTAGGTTAGGGAGATGTGTTGGGGCTGGAATATTCAGTAGAACTCTCCATGGTCATTTATTTTTTCTTGCATGATGATCTTATGTGTTTTGAAAAGTCAGTAAACTTTCATTAAGATATGTGGGACCTTTCAAGGTAACAAAAGTGATCATTTCTATAGTATATAGGTTTATCTTGATGGTTCTAGACCCTGGGGTGGTCATGATAGAACCAATTAGAGTAAGTAATACTTTCAATGATGTTTGCTTAAAAGAGAGATGTCCTTGAGCAGGGTCTTATGGGACTAGTACTCTGGAATAATACAACTTGAAGGAACTATAGTGAGTTGTACAAGTAATTTTCTATTTATTTGCTTAGTTAGATCTTTTATATCATGTTATTGGTTTGCTAAATAATGTTTTAATTTATAACTTATGTTTGAATAAGAGTCATCAAGGACGTTGGCTAGCTTTAAGAGGGATGTTACATCCTGATTCCTCATCAGATAAATTTACTAGATTATCTGTGGATATCTGTAGGTAAAAAACTCAAAGTTGGTTATATTTCTAACTGAGCTTGAGATTTATGCTATTATGAGATAGTATAATGTAGCTTAGTTACATGATAATACATGATTGCTTATTATAAATTGGTTTATGTAAACATTTATATTTTAAGCATATTAATGTAATGATTTTGTTATATATTGTTACTTTATAATTATCATGTGATATGATATAATTACCTGCGTGTTGTGAAGCAGATGTAGGAGAATTCATCACTCAAGCATACTAGAGGGAGAGCATCATCAGAGAAGATGATGTAGATGTAGACATCGAAGGTCTCCAAAGAGTTGACAAAACCTTACACACACATAGTAGATAATACATGGTAGAAATGCATTAAAAATAATTGCTTGTAGTGTGTTTGATTCTTACTTGGGATATTACTTTGTGTGGTTTTCCAGCATAAGTTTCATAGCGTAATGAGTTTTGTTTGTGTGTTTGTCATTAAAGCTAGCGAGAACCTTACTAATATGATTAAATTTAAAATTTAGAATTAGTAATTGTCACTAAAACTTGTGACAATAAAAGATATTAAATAAATTATTAAAATTATAAATTTTATTTGTTTATTTTTGAAATAAATAGAAATTAGAAACTATCATTAAAAAAAGGAAAAAGACTAAAGATAGAAAATAAAGCATGTTAAAGAAAAAAACAAGGTTATTTATCATTAAAATTAGAAGAATGTTTTAAAATAAAATAAATAAAACAAAATAAAAATTTAGAGAAGTAAAAGGCTACGCCTATTTTAAGGAGAGATATTTAAGAAGAGGGCAGGGAAAGGCATAGTCGGGAGAAGAAAAAGCGAAGACAATATTGAAAGTGGGTGCTTCCAAACTACTAGGTAGGAAGCATGTTTCTGATTACATTAAAAATTTAGCAGTAATCTTATGCTTAGGAGTGCCTGTATATTTAGTCTGGCATCTAAAACACTAATAATCAGTTGATATTTATATATATCTAATTATGAGTTTATCAAGGCTGATAATTTTGTTCAATTTAGCAAATTTGTGTGGTTTGTTATAGGCAATATATGATAATTTGATATATATATATATATATATATATATATAGTTAATCAAAACATTAAACCCATTTATAGAGGCAATGCCATGTCATCTCAAAAATAGAGTTCAGAATAGAAGAAAATAGTTGAGGTATTCTAGGCTTTAAGTGTCATTGCCTTGGTCAAAGGTGTCAGCATTGTGAGGAATCATTTTATTCTTTTCACTTTCTACATATATGCCTTAAGATAGGTTATATACCTCCTGTAACATAAGCATATTTAAGTTGAATTGTTGGGCTTTAACATATTGAGTGGTAATATCTCAAATCTAGTAAGATTAGATATATAACTGAGGAGATAACTAAAACTTGTTAAGTGAATACTACATCAATGATTTACTTATTACAGAGACCTATTTTAGTGGACGTCATGTTATATATAGCAAGTCATTGTTAATAATAGTGGTCAATGACAAATGAGACACCACTATATAAAATATAATGAATACTTTTCACTCTAGCTATTACCTTTGAGCCACTATTTATGTGATATTACACACCCAAATAAATTTTTGAGTTAACAAGGATCAATGCATTTACATTTAGGGGTCATTGAGTATAGTCATTGTGGGAGTTATTCTATAGGCATTTTGACTAGTAAAATTCTTGTTGTGTCATAATTTCATATATATATATATATATATATATGAAGACACAACAAGAATTTTACTAGTCAAAATGAAGATACATTATAAATAACGGTATAAAGGTATAATTAATATTAGTTAAATGTTTGAAGACATTATAAATTTCCAACTATGTTTTTGTAGTATGGAACCTGATGTGTGGGAAACAAGATCTTAGAAATATCCTGAACTATGAGTTAGCATAGTAATATATATTTCTCGTAGATATTGTTGTTACATTAATATGCTAGTCAGTTAATTTTCTCGAATAACATTCAACAAGGTTATAAAAATACAAGTATTTAATATCAATGAATCATTGAAATTACCACTCCCAGCTCAGGAATTTGTATAGTGGCATCATAATTAGTATGGTTGATGGGTCACTGTAGGTTTGCATGGCATTGTTGAAATTGTTAATTCCTAATTACAAAGTTAGATATAGTTTAAAAAGGAATAATAATTAATAATCCTTACCTATGGTATATCCCATAACAATAATAAATGCAGTGATTTAACTATTGATATTTAAAAAAGTGGAGTGATTTGTTATTTGTAAAATAATTATATGTTTTCATGCATGTGGCCTAATATATATATTTATGTTTAAGCCATATGGGTAGCTAAAAAAGAAAGAACTATCTAAATTCCATTATATACAATGTTATTATGAAAATAGGTAGCGTTTAACAACTATGAAAATAACATTGTAGTCTACTAATGAATTTGCTATAAGTGAAGGTTATTCAAACTTAAAGGCTTTAAATAATGGTATTTCATATAAATACTAAATAAGGAGGAGCTTTGAAAAACTAAGAAGATATGGTTGTTTCTATTATATTTGACTTATATATGAACCGTGGTTCGTAATGAATTATAAATAATATTTTATGGCTAGTGGTTTATGTAAAAGAAGGTTATTCTATTGATTTTGGGGTAATGACTTTCATGTTAAGACTATATTTCCTTCCATGAGTATATTTATTAAATTATAGAATTACAAAATGACCTTATAGTAGTAAAATCTTGATAATAAGATTATGTTGATCAAGTAAATAACAATAAGCATTATGCAAATAGTAAACTAGTCAAACATAGTTGTGAGTCCAGATATAATAATTAAATTATATATCATCTAGGTACAACATGCATTTACACTATAGTAATATATGATATCCCATACTATCATAGTTCACAACTACATAAATAACACAAAATCCAACTTACAATTTCAAAAAAAAATCAAGAGACACCATATGTAAAATAATAATTAAGCAGGTATAGTGCTATACCTTATGGGTATACCCTAAGTCTAAACTATATACCAACATTAAAGGTAATATAACATATAAGCACACATCATGATGCACTAATTTATGCTAAATATTACTAACTGTTAAAACATATTAATATTTACAGAGAAACAAAGAATTCATAAACCCTTTATAACATTCATTTGAACATCTCATTCTATTTCTAAAAGACTATTTTAATATGGTTTTGGTTGTGGTACCATTGACACTTTATGACCTATCCATTCAGTTAACTATAGGTATAGTTCCTATACATGAATATTATACATAATAACATACCTCATTTGTAAGTACTCCATTGGTATGTAAGTACTATATCAAAGTTCACTTATATGGCTTAATCAAGAATCTCCCATCATTGTTTAACATATAAATAATAAAAATATCGATAATGACTTATACCATCCAGGTATACTGTGTATCTAAACTCTAATTACTATTAGTAATTTTCTAGCAAAGGTATTCTATGACACCCCCATATTATCATAATTCTCAACTACTCAAAATAATCAACCAATCACAACATCAAGGAATGTTTGCCAAGAAGCCCCTATTTCACATCCTCTTTTTTTTATATATGTTTTCATTACAATTAGGAACTGTGTTCTCAATATAAACTAGTGTCCTATTTTCTAAAACCTAGGTTTAGCTATAATAACCATCAAAGAATTTCGATACATATCCCACAGGTATTTTCACTTGTTCATATTAATACAACAAGTTCCTTACAAATATAATATTCATGGTTTCATTATCATTCTAAGGAATCATAGTAAGCATCGTGAAGGCCTCACAAATTCTTACTTATTTACTTGATCAACATAATCTTGTTGTCAAGATTTTACTACTATAAGGTCATTCCATAATTCTATAATTCAATAAATATACTCACGGAAGGAAATATAGTCTTAACACGAAAGTCATTACCCAAAAATCAATAGGATAGCCTTCTTTCACATAAACCACTGGGCATATAATAGTATTTACAATTCATTACGAACCATGGCTCATATATAAGTCAATTATAATATAAATAACCATATCTTCTTAGTTTTTCAAAGCTCCTCCTTAATATAAATAATCATATCTTCTTAGTTTTTCAAAGCTCCTCCTTATTTAGTATTTACACGAAATACCATTCTTTAAAGCCTTTAAGTTTAAATAAGCTTCACTTATAACTAATTCATTAGTACACTATAATGTTATTTACATAGTTGTTGAATGCTCTACCTATTTTCATAATAACATTGTATATAATGCAATTCATATAGTTCTTTATTTTTTAGCTGCCCATACGGCTTAAACATGAATTTCTATAATAAGCCACATGCATCAAAACATTAAAATATTTTAAAAATAACAAAGCACTCCACTATTGTTAATATAAATAGTCAAATCATTGCATTTATTATTGTTATGGGATATACCATAGGTAAAGATTATTAATTCTTATTCCATTTTAAACTCTATCTCACTCCATAATTAGGAATTAATAATTTCAATGATGCCATGCAACCCTGTAGTGACCCATCATCCATACTAATTATGATGCCACTATAGAAATTTCTGATTCGAAAGTGGTAATTTCAATGATTCATTGATATTAAATACTTGTCTAATTATAACCTTGTTGAATGCTATCTCAGTAGATTAATTGACTAGAATATTAATATAACAATGATATCTATGAGAAATATATATTACTATGCTAAATCATAGTTTAGGATATTACTAAGCTCTTGTTTCCCATGCATCATGTTCCATACTACGAAAACATAGTTAGCAATTTATAATGTCTTCAAACATTTAACCAATATTAATTATACCTTTATACTTTTATTTATAATATATCCCAATTTTTGTGGTTACACACACACACACACACACACACACACACACATATCAAAAATAAATTATGACATAGCGATAATTTTACTAGTCAAAATGCCTATAAAATAACTCCCACAGTGACTATACTCAATGACCCCTAGATGTAAATGCAACGATCCTTGTTAACTCAATGATTAATTTGGGTGTGTAATATCATATAAAATGCAGCTCAAAGGTAATATCCAGGCTATAAAGTATTCATTATATTTTATATAGTGGTGTCTAATTTGTCATTGAGCATTATTATTAACAATGACTTGTTGTATATAACTTGACATCCACTAAAATAGGTCTCTGTAATAATTAAATCGCTAATGTAGTTTTCGCTTAACATGTTTTAGTCATCTCCTTAGTTATATATCTAATCTTATTAGATTTGAGATATTACCACTCGATATGTTAAAGCCTAACAATTCAATTTAAATATGCTTATGTTACAGGAGGTATATAACCTATCGTAAGGCACATTTATGGAAAGTGAAAAGAATACAATGATTCTCACAATGATGACACCTTTGACCAAGGCAACGACACTTAACCATTTTTTTATGTTCTAAGCTCTATTTTTTAAAAGACATGATGTTGCCTCTATAAATGAATTTAATGGTTTGATTGACTATATATATATATATATATATATATATATATATATATATATATATATATATATATATATATATATATATATATATCATTTATTGGTGTTTTAGATGCCAGACAAAATATATAGGCACTCATAAGCACAAGATTACAACTAAATTTTTAATGTAATAAAAAACACGCCTCCTATTTGGGAGTTCAGAAGCACATACTTTCAATATTATTTTCTCTTTTGCTTCTCTCCTCTCTTTCTTCTCACTACTATGCCTTCCCTTGCTCTCTTCTTAATTCTCTCTCCCTAAAATAGGTGCAACCTTTTACTTCTCTAGATTTTTGTTTTGTTTTTATTTTTATTGTTTTATAAGATTCTTCTAATTTTAATAATAAATAACCTTATTTTTTGCTTTAACATGCTTTATTTTATATCTTTAGTCTTTTTCCTATTTTTAATGATAATTTATAATTTCCATTTATTTCAAAAATAAATTAAAAAAATTATAATTTTAATAATTTATTTAATATCTTTTATTGTCACAAGTTTTAATAACAATTACTAATATTGGATTTTAAATTTAATAATACTAGTAAGGTTCCCATCAACGTTAATGACAAACATAAAAAACATACAAATAAAACTCATTACGCTATGCAACTTATACTAGCAAACTACACAAAGCAATATTCCAAACAAGAATTAAACACGTCATAAGCAGTTATCTTTAATGCATTTCTATACCATATATTCTCTCTCTCTCTCTCTCTCTCTCTCTCTCTCTCTCTCTCTCTCTCTGTGTGTGTGTGTGTGTGTGTGTGTGTGTGTGTGTGTGTGTGTGTGTGTGTGTAGGGTGCCACCAACTCTTTGTGGACCTTCAATGTCTCCATCTACATTACCTTCTCTAATGATGATCTCACTCTAACACGCTCAAGGGATTAATTCTCTAGTGTCCACCTCACAACATACACGTAATTAGATCATATAACATGATAATTATAAAATAATAATATATAATTGAATTAATGCATTAATATGCTTAAAATATAAATGCTTACATAAACTAGTTTATCATAAGCAATTATGTATTATCATCTAACTAAGCAACATTCTACTATCCCATAATATCATAAATCTCAAGCTTAATCAGAAATATAACCAAATCTAAATTTATTAACTATAGATATCCATGAATAATCAAATAAATTTATTTGACAAGGAATCGAGATGTAACACCGATCGAGTATTAAGAATAAAATGATCATGTTATTTTTAATATACATAAAACTTGATTTTCAATGTGTATGTTGAATCATAACCTAGTATCAAGAATAACATAATCACGTTATTGAATTATGTGATCAATTTATTAAATAACACAATCACATTATATAAAATGATCACATTAATATTATTATATACTAAGCTCACTTTTCAATGATTATTTTTAAGCCAAATCAAGAATTCTATCCCCACAAACTTTCTTTGCATACTTTGGTAGGATTTGCCTTTGAAAAGTTGTCAATTGTCCTTGATGGGTGATGGATCACATTCGAGGAAGATGAAAATGTTGAAGAACAAAACACTAGAGGAATTATAATATTTGAGAGATAAAAACAAGATACGAATGCATAAACTTCATGGTAGACAAGGCACAAACCCTAATCTTGATAGACCAAATGCCATAGATAATGAGCCAATTGATAATAATGGATCAAAAGATGATGAAATTGACCATAATGAATCGAATAATGATGAAATTGACCATAATAAAATGAATAATAATGAAATTGACAATAATGAATTAGATAATGTTACAAGTTTACATTCAAAGTTCCAAGTTTTTGATTTTGTTGATGATGAGTCTATGTATGATGTTTCACCCTCCATGAATGAAATAAATATGATGGAAATAAATAATGATGAGATTAACCATCAAGAAAATTTCATGGAAACATATATGAAGAAATAAATAGTGAATAAAATGTCATCCCACCTCTAAAAAATAAAAATAATAATGATTTTGAAACACCCTCTCAACAAATTCCACCATTAACAACACCTTCAAGAATTATGCATAGAAAATACAACTTAATTGAAGTCGAAAATATTTTAGAGCCAATACATAACATAATGTCTGATTATCATTCAATAAAACTGGCTCAACAAATTAGGGTTACTTTCTTTCATAATTTAGATTTTATAGTCAAATATGTCAATTATTTGTTTCATTGATAAAATTTATTAAGATGAGACCTATAATGTACACATTAGGACTGATAACATATAACATGGATGATGAAAATAATGAAATTATTGAAAATTTACATGATGAATATCCTATTGTAGGCCCAAAATCATGCATCCAAGATTGTAGTGTTACTTGACGTATACTTACAATTTGTGTGGTAAGTGATCAAATAAGGAAAAAAATGAATGGTTTAAAAAACAAGTGAGCACTTAATATAAATAGAAAAACATTAATGAAAGCAATTGAAAGATATGAAAGACTTAATGAACCTAATACCACAGATCTATGGGCATTCTTTAGAAGACTTACATGAAAGGACAAGGCTATAGCCGATACTCTCAAAGAGTTACTTGCTCAATTTTGGAAAGATAATACAAGAGTTTCACCCAATACAAGAAATGTAGTGAAAAGAAGAGTTAGTTCTCATAACCATGAACTGTATTCAAAACATTGATTAGATATGACTTAAACACAATTGTACTCTAAATTTTTGAAAAAACATCCACAAATTTCTATTTGTCAAAGATATTTTGAGATGGCCAAATCTTTTTATGTAAAAATAAATCACATACGCACTTGTTGTTGTAGGCAACATGTTGAATTTTTAATGCACTATGATGTTTTTGCCATATTTGTTGTACTTTGCATGCAAAATATATTTTGCAAGAGTGAGGCATTGAATTTCCACCAAAATCCATCATGGAATTTATTCTAACTATCTTTTGAAAAAGACCAGATGGATAATTATTTTATAACAAATCATCTTTAAATGTAAATTGCAACATTTGTGATGGATTATCAAAATTAAAAAAAATGTATCCATGAGGAGATTATAAGTGAAATTGGATAAGAATTAGTTGGTTAAGCAAATATAAATCAATGACCTATCAAGTAAAATATGACAAAGAATCTAAAAGGTGTGAGATTTTTACAAAAAAGATACATGTTTCTGAATTTTTGGTCAAATTTAGGGAGAAAATTATTTATGAGTATGCAAGACACACACACAGGTCTAGATGGTTAGATGAACATTTCAAAATATGCAAGGATATATTCCCACTTGGTTTGATTATTTTAGTAGTTGACTTTGCTCAAATTACACATTCAAATCCTAAATAGAATTTTAATCATAATATTATAAATCATCACAAGTTGCCAAATTTCTGTATATAGTATTAGAGCATACACCTGATAGTGTAGAGAAATAACAAAAAATATTAAGGGAGTACTATTTCTATACCAACGATGATCAATAACATCATTCAGAGTATGTGGAAGGTTGTTTTTATAAGTTTTATGAAAAGTTGAGTCAAAATAACATTACTTTCAATCAACATTACTTTTGATCAAATAATTGCACATCACAATTCAAAAATGCATGGATGTTTTATTAGTTGAGCAGGATGCATGTTAACACTAGTGTTTAACACATTTAGAGTTTCTCCAAGGATGGCCATGGAAAAGGGGAGCATGAGGGTGCTGGAGCATGTGTAAAAAGAGTTATTGCAAGGGATGAGTTAAATTTTGAAGAGGGTGTTCATTTGACAAATGCAAAAATCATGGTTGAATGGTGTAATGAAAACATGTGTCATGGTGCTCAATCAAATTCTACTGTTTGTAGACATTTTTGGTTAATAGAGGAAGAACACTTGGAAAAGCATGAAGATTGTATAACTCTAATGGGTTCAAGTGACCTCTACTCATTTCGTATCTCAAATGCAAGTTCTTGGACTATTCATACGACACACTTGACATGTTTTTATTTTGCATGCGTGGACTCTATTTGGAATGAGTGTGAGTCACAAGAGTGGGTGGATGATTGGAGTTCTAAACCTCTAATTACAATCAACACATATTAAGTTCTAACAACATTGCAACATACAAATATGACATCATCAGAAGACTTTGACCATATATTTGATCTAGTGCAGCTAGGTAGAATATTTTTTAATTCTCATTATATATCTTCATATTATCGCTAGAAATGTTTTTTTGTGATATAGGGTATGTTTTTATAGTTATTGCAGATGAGGATAATGAAAAGGGCACTGATCACTATTTATGTCGGTGTGTAGAGAGAAATAAAAAATTGACTTCCCTAATTATAGATGGAGAAAACATTGACTATCCCATTGGGTCAGTGGTAGTCAATGGAACTTGGTTTCGATGATATCCTATAAAATATTCAAATCAATGGTTGTTTGAAGAGTTTTGAATGCATAGGAAGATACTTCACTATTTAAATTTGATTATTTCAATGAATATTAAATTACAAAAATATCATGGGAGGCCATTAAACTAAAAACTATGGAAAGTATAGGAGTTAGACCATGAAGTTATTATTGATACTATCAAGGTTAGAGCAGATCCTAATGGTTCATTGGATTGAAATACGTAGGTATGTTGAATTTTCAAATGTATATGTAATCATTATTACTAAATGTTTTTTATTTTTTAGGTAGTACATATGAATTTCATTTTTAATTTCTTAATAACAATTTATTGTAGGTTAGTGGTGTCAGATAAGCTTCCACCTTCACGTCGTTGGCACTGTCAATAGAGAATTCTATATTTTTTAAGATAAGAGAAGCTTAGGTTGGACATGATTGAAGTGATATATTCTCAAGTGGAGGTCCCAAAAGCAGAAATGGCAATTGGAGCTCAAGAAGTTGCTTGTTCAATACCAAAAAGTTGCATTTTTGGACCCATCACTGCAACTTATCTAACGGATTGTTGTCGAAGGCTCCACTTGAGTGATATGGGGTGAGATTATATGGATTAAATAGGTAGGGTAGGGATCTGATAGTTCATGAAAATGATTTACAGATTTCATTTTACATGTTTTTAAACTTAGGCTAAAAATTATATTTTTCTTATATTGGGAAGGGCGTTCTTGAGGTCATAATGGGTGGTGTCTTTGTCGATCAAGGTTGATGGGAGGCCAAAAACCTGGTCATAGATGTTATTTTCCCCTATGGATGTGTTGGTAGTGTCATTTTTTAGTTAGGAAGGATTGAAACAATAATTATTTTAAGCTCTTAGCCTACAAATTTTTTGAGTAAATCCGAAGTAAGGGCTTCATGAGTAAAACACCTCTAAAACTCAAACAATTGAAAAATAAGGTCTAAAACTTTGTGAGAAAAATGGGGAATAGATCTTATAACTTATTATAAGTTTAATTGGGTTGATAAAAGGTTTACAATTGCAATTACAAGAGGACTATTTTTATGTACACATGTAGAAGCCCATTTTTGAGAAAGTTGTGCATAAGGTAAGATGCATTTTTGGTTGATTTGAGTTATATAAACTTGGGTAAGGCTTAAAACATGTTATAATTGATAAAAATAATACTATAAAAATAATTTTTAAGAGCTAAAAACTCTATTTTAAGAAATTGACCTATTGGAGCAACAACTAGGTCTAGAGACCTAGAAACTTAAAAAGATAGATTTTGAGAATGAGAGCTCATTCTCTTAGAGACTAGGATTTGTGTAGGTTTTAAAACTTACAAGTTTCTCTTAGGAAAAATAAAGGATTTATTGTAAGTTTTGAAACCCACATAAATCCTTGAGTTTTCCTAAGACCTATCCAAAGTGTCTTAAATAATATTTTTCACAAGAAGGAGATTAGATTTGAGAGATTGGTGACTAGTTAAAAGTAGACCTAATGAGTAATTAAATAGTTTAAAAGAAGATTGTTTGAGAGTGGATTTTGAATCGAGTTGATAAAAAGAGTGGATAAGTGATGTTGGAATTCTTCATGATCTTAGAGCATATGAATAGTACTTTCATATCTTTATTAAACATAGAAGATCAAATTGTGCAATAGGTGGTATTAAGGGATGATGAAGGGTTTTGGCTAAAGATGGATCATTGTCTCATGTGTGAATATTCTATTTAAAGTTATTAAGGTTGCCTTTTATCATACTAAAGACATTATATTCAAGGTTAGTCATAAGTTCATCTTGAAAGTTTGGCAAAGATAAAGATACAAAGATGAAGAAGTAGACCATGTACATGGTCACCAAAAGGAATTGAGTGTAGAAGAGGTATTCATAGATATTACTCCAGAGGTGAGGGAAAATATAAAGGAACAAAAATCATAGAAGGAATATAAGTAGTAGGCCTAGTTTCAAGAAAAACTATTCAAAAAGGCATTAGAGTTGGGTGCAGGTGAAAGATCAGGTAACTTACAAGTGAAAGATCAGGTAACTTACAAGTATAGGTATCCGAGTGAGAAATTTGTAGGGATTTATGAATGATTTTATGTCTTTGTATTATACAAGTTTGAACATGACTAGGTATGGGTTTTAAGAGAAATCAGATTGTGTTAATGATCAATTGAAAATTTGTAAATGGGTGATGACAAATGCAAAATAGATAAGAGTGTCATTAGTCATTTCCACTACACATAATTAAATAAAAACTTTAATTTAAAAAAATGAGAGATTTGAGATTTATAGCATTGAAAAGAACCATTTTTTAATCCTCATTTGTGTACAAGATTAAAAACAAGATCCAATAGATAATAGTTTAGAAGATCAAAATAACACTACATAATAAAATTTTAAATTAAAACTGAATATAAATTAGATATATTGCCATGGTAGACATGTAATATAGACACATGTGTACAATGTCAATAATACATAGACTTCCATGATAGGCATACAAAAATTTACATCTACCAACATAGTATCTAATATTGGTTCAAAGTCATATATGCATATACAATGCCAAAAATGCATAAATTACCATATAGACATACAAAAAAACACATCTCATATAAGACATATTATTCATCAAATAGCCTCCCTCTCTTTACCTTCCTCAAAGCTGTCTCTCCATGGGATGCCTTGCTAGTAGATAGAGACCCCTCTAATGCCTTGGATTGCTCTAAGGTCCAACTATGGGTTCTACACTCATAGCTCGCTTGTAGCTAACCCTATTCAAATACAAGTATTATTAAAAAATTAACATAAATTACATTCCACCAATTGTTAAAAAATCAATTTTAAATTAAAATAAAAAATCATTTAAACATGCACTTAATGAAATCTCGCAGTCCTACTCAATCTGTTTTTGACACTCAAACAAGTCAGTGGCAGGCTTAGCCATTCAAATAGGCATCTGGAATAGGGAAGAAACATGAGAAGTTGACTTACTAATCATTTTATTGGGACTATCAGATGTCATAGGACAATAATTTATATATAATACATTCACATAAGTTATATTTTCCCCAAGTATGTAGTAAAATTATTAAAATAAGTCCATTTTTACAATTCAAAATTACAAGTTATTATATACCTTTATCAGTGCTTGTGTAGATGACATTGTAGCAATAATGCCTATGTTTGTCTTGACTCACAATGATGGAGGAGTGTCTACTTAAGCCATCAACTATTCATGTAAACAAGGTCTAACTTACTTTTCTATAAAGTATCAAAGATATATATGGCAAGTTTTTCTCAATGTAAACCAAGATATATATGGCAAGGTATTTCAACATGCATATCATGAAAAGACAATGTAAACCAAGAATCATGGAAGTGTAAATGTCATCCAATGTGCAATGACCAATAATATCAAGTAGTTTGCATGTTGGAGGTAATTTAAAATTTTTAATACATGTAATAAGTGTGAATGGAAGAGTAGGAGGTGGAAAGAATAGTAGCACTTCAAGAAGGCAGAGTTAGGGAGAGAAAATGAATAAGAGACATATAAAGAACTTTGTCCTTACTTGTAAATCTTCTTTGGATATAGTAAAATGTAAATAAGTGTCTAGAGGTTTATGATCAATCATGTGGTGTTCATATCTCTAGTCAGAGAAGATTCAAGTTAGTAGTCTATAGGTTCAAAGTGATGAAACCCAAGTTTCAATACTCTATCTTCAAGCACAGTCAGAAAGAGGAGAACATAGTCAGTTTAAAGTGTCATTATAAATGATTGAAATATGAGTAAGGGATATAAGAGTTATATGAAATGAATTTAAACACATATAAAGTCTCAATACTACTGAGAAAATGCAAAATACATGGGAAGACTATGTATAGTCTAATTAGTAACAATTTTGAGTTTGCATAGTCAAAAAGAAAGACCATATAGAGTTCTTGGAAAGAGTTGAGGATTTAAGGTATTACGAGTGTTGTGGGATATTGTTTTTTCATGTGTGTGATTCTTTGGATTTATCTCAAATGAAGGTAAAGGGTCTTAAGGGTTTATTCTATCCTATTTGTTGACATAGTCATGTTAGAGGTGTACAAAATTATGTAAAAGTACATGTTGGGAGTGATTTAGTATTGAGAAAGGAAAATTAATAGTTTGGAAATATGTGTGGGGTAAGGGAAAATCCATTTAAATCCTTATAATCTTTGATAAGGGGCAAAAGGTCATTCTAACTCATTTATTATCATCTTGGGTAGGTGCAGGATTGAGACAACACAAGTTAAGGTTTGAAACTAGAAAATGAGATAATAAGTGATTTAACTGATAAAAAGTGATTAAAATTTGTGTAAAGGTGTATTTATATATGAGGAAGAGTATTTTTAACATTTAAATTTTATTTTAGTCCGTATGGTATGACTTCACTATCAGTAGCCTTGAATTAGGCCTATGAGACCTAATTAGTCATAAGGGGTGTTGAGTTAGGTGTTCTCTAAAGAGAGTTAAATTATGAAAGTTCATGTGGAGATATGTGATGTAAATGGGTATCTAAATGTGGATTTTATTTGGTTGGGATCTTTGTATTTTACTTTGAACAAGAAGGTTTACCTCAAAAAAGGGCTAGTGGAAGGAAGGTGTCAAAGAGGAAAGAAGAGTTGAAGCTTGGGGGTTGTGTGGAATGGTTGGATGCATGAAATGAGATGTAATTGAGTAGGTAGATGGTCTTATGAGTATTGTGGAAGGATAAAATAAAAGTAGCAAGTAGACTTGTGAAAACACATAACAAGATTGTAAAGAACAGAGCAAGGATAAAGAGAAAGAACATGAAAATAGAGTATGAACTAAGGAGGTTGATGTTAAAAGGAAATGTTGTAGAGGTAGTTGATTAGTCAAATGAATTCAAGTAAATAAGGAGGAATGAGTTAATACAAGAAGGCTCAGAACCATTGAGTAGGTAAGAGTGAACAAGAAAGACCTAGTAATGCAAAGTGATCAAAGAGATAAACAGGTTGAAGATAGAAAACAAAGAAGGACAAGAAAAGATCAAAGTTGAGTATTTGGTAGAGGCATGTGTGTGTTTCCATCCATATCAAGGAAGCTTATTAGAACCTTTGCATCAAGATCCTTGATATATAAATTTAACTTAAACTTACAAGACAAATATACATAATAGACTAAATTTACATAGAGCATAAGATTAACTTGAAATATTACTTCTGTATAAGTAAAAGGTTTCATCTTAATAGATACATATGTAGTAGTGGATGCTCCAATAATTGGATCTAAAATGTAAATAATAGTTGCATAAAGTCAAATGCTAAAAATGTCAATTGTGCTCATGAAAGCACCGTCACCTCTTGGGATATAAAAAATGACATATATATTATTCAGTTTCTACATAAATTAATTATTAACTAGATTAAATTTACAAATATAACTTAAATTTAATATGACATTTATATAAAATATACCCACATCTGTATAGTGGCTGATGTCTGCACACCAAATGTGTGTGTTAAAAACTTATCACTCAAAATAATATTATCCAATCCCTTTAAACCACCAATGCCATCATCACCATAAGGTCTAGTGCACATAGCTCCACAAGAACTACAAGGGTGGGGTCGGGTATGCACACTATGTAGTGTATCTCTAGCATTGGTCTGTGAAAGCCTACTTGTATGTTGAACGAGTGTTTTGGTGCGAAAAGTAAGAGCATGCAGTGTCAATATACATGACCTTTTGAACTATAAAGAGGATCTCAGGCTCAAGTGGCTTTTGGATACGGATTCTTGCAAGTCAATTAGACATATAACGTGTACCTAGTCGATCATGTGTAGAGCCTTTTCCTCAACTCTAAAACTCATTATAATCAAAATAGTTCAGAATCTCATTGAGGACAAACTCACATTAGAGTTTCCTAAAAATATATAATGGGACCTCGTGGTTTTTACATGGTGGATAATCAAACACCATCCACCATCGGTCCCAAAAATTGGTTGTGATTAATTATGTTGGCAACAATGGATTAGAAAATGTTTAGCGGTTATCAAAAATAGTGCATTAGTGGCTTGGTCAATGCATAAGGCATAAATAGAGGCTTTTGATATGTCTTTATTCTTGACCTCAAGTGCTGACAATTTGTCATCATAATAAACCTTACAACTATCTTGATATGAAGCCCATTTGTCAATTTGACTCATTATAGAATCAATTTGACCTAATAATGTCTCTAGGGAATTGGCTAAATAGGTGTGGTGGGTGTTGGTGGAAGTGGGATCCCTCATTCTCCCAATTAATTCTTCAATTTCAATTTTATTTCCTACAATATGGTTAATTACAATCTCCTGACTGCCTGGGGGATTTTGTGGAACTGTAGGAGGGTTAGGTGGAGGGATAGGAGGAGGAACAAGAAAGTTCTATGGAGGGTTAGGTGGAGGGTTAAGAGGAGGATCAAGAGGGTTATGTGGAGGGTTAGGCAAAAGAATAGGAGGGTTAGCAGGATGGGCTGTTCAAAACAAACAAATTACCACTAAAATTAATAAAAATTGGGGTTAAACAATGAAAATAACTAAAATTTAGGGTTAACAAATGTAGATTTTTAGCACTCACCTCTTCTACATAGTGGCATCATCGATTAGTAGCTTTCTGGGATAAATTCTAGGAAGGTTTAGGCTCTCTGACCTAAAAGGCGATCGTGGAATGTGAGGTTAAGAAAGGAAGCTTGAATGTAAAATGAGGAATTTTGTATTCGGATTTTAGTTTGTTTTTTTGGTTACATAAGTAACATGATCATGTTATTAACGTGATCACATTATTAAAAATAATAACATGATCACGTTATTATTTTAAATAATGTGATCACACTATTTAATAACATGATCACGTTATGGCTTGGTAATTATCGAATCATAATTTAAATAATATGATTACATTATTTAATAACATGATCGTGTTATCAAAAATGTCCACAAAATTGTCCCTTAACTCCGTGCACTTACCCTTGATAAATCTTGTATTAATCAATATGTACTTTATGTAAGACTTTATATTTTTAATAAAACCTTTTATTTATTACAAGAAACATTGCTCCATTTATTTTATTTTTTGATATTACTAAGTAACTAAATTCTAATTAGCAAGTGTGGATATTTTATTATACATACTTAAAAAATGGATTTGAAGTGTTTATTAAAGTATTTACTATTTAATAATTCATAAGTTCTTAGTATACTTGTCTATTTTTTGAAGATGAATATTCATCCAAATAGGGTGTTTTGGTATATTTTTTGAGTTTTGATGTCCCTCTCGATTCTTCCCAATGTTCCCAAACTTCTTTCTTATATTTTTCGGTTTTTATGCTAAAAGTATCGATATTTTTAAAACCTATTAGAAGTGCCCCAATGCTTTTGGTCTTTATATAGTCAAGGTACACTTGTTCCGTTTATCTAATATTTTTTACTTCTCCCTGTTTGATATCAATCAATGGAGTTTTAATTTGAATTTTTTTTTTTAAAATACATAAATATTGTATTTTATTTAATAATACACATAATATATATATATATATATATATATATATATATATATATATATATATATATATATATATATATATATATATATATATAGTATTCTAGTGAATAACCATGCATACACATGAGAGATTAAGTAATCATTAGAATATTTATCATTGTCTAAATCTAACATTTTCTTGTGAAACACTCTTGGTACACAAACTAGGATTGTATCTAGTTTATACAATTTTTTTTTTGAGCTTATTTGCATAATATAATTATTTATTTTTAATATCTCAATTCCCGTCTTTAAAGGACATGACAAATAATAATACAATTATACTATTCATTAGCACCAATGCAAACTCGTTAAGTCACTTTGTTTTCCTTAAAGTCTTCAAATATCATGTAGGTACATTAGACCCATTCTAAGGCAAGGAAGAAATATGGCTTTTTAGGTAACATAAGTTACAATCCACATTGAAATGAGGAAATATAAGATAAAAAACAGAAAAACCTAACTTTCACACCATGTTAGAGCTTCTTGTCACTTTCCAAAAGTGACAACACTTCTAACACCTATCAATAGATAACAATTTTTAGATGAGGTTGGTAACACTATTAGATATACATTTTTAAATTTAAACCTATGCAATGACAATTAATACAAGATACATATTTAAAACCTAAGTTTTTCAATTATAATTGATTTAAAAATATTAATAAAATATTATTAGTTATGATTATTGTATTTAAATATTTATTACTTAATTAAATAGCAATTCATTTATTTACATTACACATACTTCATTCGAGTTTGAACTAAGACGTATTTTATGAAGTACCCAAATCTTCAACATCTTATTCAAACCTCGCCCCAGTTTACTTGAGTGTTATTCAATGTTTGAGAATAAGAACAATCTAGATTATAATAAAATTGTTTAAATTAGTTTTGAATAAGTAATATTATATTTTTGTGGTTTTTCCATTAGACATAAGTGAGAAGTTACTTTTTCTTATATCAAATAATTATTTTCATACTAAAAAACTTTTAATAGCACTCTTGATCCCATAAATTAAACAACAATAACATCACGCATTCATTCGTTTATTATTCTTTAAATAAATAATATTATATTTTTATAACCCTTCCGTAAAATATAAATGAAAAGTTACTTTCTTTATATCAAACAATTATTTTTCCAATAAAAAATTCTTAAAAATTTTACTAATACTCTTGGGTTCCATAAACTAAACATCAGTAACATCAATCATTCATTCATTCATTATTCTGTGAAGAACAACTTACTTCATAAGTAACACAGAAAGAAAAGTTTGATGGTTATTGATTGATGCATAAAGAAAGAACTGGATTCCATTTTTAACCTCAACCTCATTTACATTTTAATGAAAAAGCAAATAGTATTATCACTGACACCAGCCATTGGACCCATGGAAAGTGCCCTAACGTGTTTTTTCTCAAATTATTGGACAACAAAGACTTGAATGGAGAATAAAAGAACATCGCCCCACCATTTCTGACAAATAAATCGTTTCCAACAAGCAAAGAATGAGTAGGATTTAAGTATCTCGTATAATGTTATTGTTAACATACGTTCATTTCACACACAGGTTGACCGTTGATGGTAACTGCGATGTAAATCAGTCTTAGTTTTGCGGTGGAGTAGAACGAAACTTAACGATGCTGCGGTTCAAAGGAGCCGGTTTCGTGGCAACTGGCAACCACAAAGTCAGTATCAGTCACATGGGACAAAATAAAACTTTACGAGAGCCGTGAAAGTCAACACTCCAATTAAAACTATCAAAGTTAGCTGGACGGAATTGGGACGGCGTAGTTGACTAGAATTCCAAATAATAAATAAATGGGGTTGGAATCTGATTGACTTGCTAACACCGACATTATTTAAGCATAAATGTGGTCGGTTGTTTATTGACATGATTTTAGTGTGTTTGTTTATTTTGTTGATTATTAGTTTATATAGAGGTATTTTTCGATTTTCGACGATTTTTTTTTCTTCAAAATTTTAGTTTTTTTTAATTTTTTTTTAATCTCTCTCTAATATATTTTGGGAGTTATATTAGAAGTATCATCCATATATTTTTAGGGTTTTTATTGGTCTTTGTGCATTTATCTCTGTTATCTTGTTATTTTCACTTTTAGTTGTATTTCAGTTTTCATGTAAAAAAAATCTTAGTTTGAATTTAATTATTTATAAATACACAAATATTGTAGCTCATTTGCATTTTAAAGATTGTACAAGCTATTGTTGACATTCAATTGAACACTCACAAGTATTCTAGAGATGTCAAACAATCATTAGAACATTTGTCATTATTTGAAGCTAATATTTCCCATGGAGCACTTTTGGCACACGACCTAGAGTTTTGTATATCTCTGGAGTTATTTTCATTTATGTAACTTCTTCATTTTTGATATCTTTTATCAAACAGTTTTCACCATTTAAAGCATTGACAATTAGACGATGTTTATTGACCTCAACACAAGGCCCCAAAACTCACTTTGTGTTCCTTAAGTTTTAGCTATTGTTGTCATTTTAGGGAAAGGAAAACAAAGTTTAATTTGCATGTTGCAAGGGTCACATTGTGCAAATTAGAACGAGGAAACATGAAATCAGACCCAAGTGAACACTCTCATGAACTCATTTTGGACTTTGCCTATCACTTACCAAAAGTGTCCCAACACTTATGCCATTCAACGTTGATCAAATCCAAACTTAAGGAAAAAGTTCCTTACACTTTTGGGTGTGCATTTCTAGGTTCATATTTAGACAATTATCACTAGATTGTGTGCTATTAAACGCTAAGTATCAAAACCATACTTGAATGCCCAACAAATTGATTTGAACAATAATTAATCAACCATTGATGTTCATTTTTTCTCAATTACATATGTTTGGCATGCCTAAAATAATTTTATTGCATTTACTGAAATACATTAATTTTTAATTGTAAACACCAATTTTTTGTTTGGGGGTAGTTTTAGCTGTTAAATTAAGTAGTTATAGGGTACTTGTGTGTTTTCAAATTATTGGTTCATATTAGGCACTTATTGGTGCATTTTTCCTTGTGGTTTCCCCCTATTTTTTCCCTTTTCCTTTCTCTCTCCTCTTTCTCTTTCTTCCCTAGTTGCTTTTATGTTGTTTTGGGCCTACTACCTAGAATCGTACATTATGCAGTTTTGGCGTGGGCCCTTGTGACTCTTGCTTTGGGTCTCCTGTCACTAGCAAAAAAATGAAAATTGGATAACATACTACTAGAAAAATCGGTAATGTTTCAACAAATTGTGGTTTAGGGTTAATTATGCTATGCAAAACAAGTTAAGGCAATGGCAGAAGGAATATCTAAAATGATACAATAATCAACAACAATCAGATCTGACCTAGTGCCAAATATACACTAGAAGTAAAATTCAACCAATGATAATATAAGGAAATAATAATGGAAATGTAAAAAGAGAGCAAGGAGAGAAATAATACTGAAATGAACACATCTAATGCCTATAACATGATTTTTAGACTAAAAATAGGTCTATGATATTGATAGAGTGATGCTCTTGAGATCTGAATGCAATTTGAAGAAGGGGTTAGAATCGATCAAGCCCATATAGTGTTTGAGTCACAATCAGAACATTGTTGATTATGTCTTTGTACTATTGATGTTGTACTTTGCATATTTTGATGTCCTATGATGATCAGAATCCTATCTTCATTTCACAACATTAATGGTCAGAATTGTTTGATTTGGTTCTCTTTTGACTTTGACATAATTTTCCATAATGTCTCAAGAGGAATAGAAATATGAAAGTTAGTTGGCCGAAGCAACCTCTTGAGAAGTTATAACTACATATCTCGCATGTTTGGAATCAGGGCCAATATAGTTCTAGTTCTTTGTGAGTGTGTCCCAGCGTAAGATGAGAGATAAGACTTCATATTCTCTCCTTAGATAATCAAGTGCAACTATATGAACATTTACTTAAGCCTTCTCTTGGTACAAGTATGCAGCTAATTAAAACCCTTGAAATCACTTGAAAGATTTTAAAAGTAGAAATATAGATTTGATAGTGTGCTTAATACTTGTAGCTTGATCTATCAATTGATACTTGTTCTTTACTTGTTATCAAAATGCCTCTATGAGGATTTGTATATACAGACTTTTTAAATTTGAATTGGGGACCTATTGGAGTACAAGCTAACAAAATAAAAGAGGGGAATGCTTAAAAAAAAGTCCACACAAAGAAGGAAAATTGAAAAAGAGGAACAAAGCTTAGAAAATCAAAAGGGTCACAATTGACAAATTATTGATTATGACTCAGATGTAAAAACAATATAAGAAGTAGAGAGGAGGGGATCTCTAAGGATAAGAACACAAAGTAGAGATAAAATATAAGGAAGAAGAGAGAATGGGGCCACACATAGAAGAAAGATAGCAAACACAAGGAAAATGTGTCATTAATTAGCTAATTTGAATTAACGATCTATATGCACAAAATCATGCTACAACACTGCAATAATAAATCTTGTATGAAAATAAGGTGTCTACGTAATGCCCCTTTTTTTATGTGTGTGCGCTAATGTATGTGTGCATCAAATTAAAACAAAACTTAAGTGCATACCTAAAAGGATGAAGATTCTTTTTGATTAGGGTGTGCCCACATTCTATCATTAACTAATCTAGTATATGTATAAAAACATGAGAATGGCAATAAGTAGTTAATGCCCTAATGAAATTGATAATCACTATAAAATGAAATAATTGGATTAAAAAATAAGAAAAGGAATGATTACATCTAGTGGTACACAAACCATGCTGACACTCATGGGAAACTCTTGGTTACTGAAATTAGAAACTAGGCATTAATGAGTTATAAAGGGAAAGTAGAACTCCAAAAACTAACAGATTTTAGATCAAATCTTGAAAACTTAATAATGCATCTTGATAAGGGAAGCAAATATTTGGCTCTTCTTGGTAAAATATCAGTGTGTGAAAATCTGAATCTAGGGTTAAACTAAATGGGTAGATGCCCCTTTTTGAGGTGAGGGATGTGTAACTTGTCTTGCATATCAGTCTTCTCAAAAGAAAGAGTCGTGCACATAATATATAAAAATAAAATATAGCTGAAGCTATTAAAATATTTGAATGTACTTTATAAGCAGATGCACATGTATCTATAGTAAGGTATCATCATGTAATTCTCAATAGCAATATATGACTCATGGGAGAATGAGGTGATTGAAAGTAAGGTCAAATAAGATGCACCATTTTAAGTCGAAGGTGAGACAAACAATATGCTCTTGTGTACCCATATAGAATATATGTCATAGTGTAAAGTTTGTCTATACTCATAATACTCATGTTAATGTAGTTTAAGCAAGGGAATAGGGTTGGAGGGGCAAAGGATATACGTTGATGATAATTGGAGAGTAGGGTTAAAGATATGCCCCTACAATAGGAGGATTCCCCAATATGGAAAAGGTATGTAAATATCTAATTTATGTATGATAATTATTATGCGAATAGGTGTAGGAAGGAAAATGTGATGTCCTAATGTAAACAAGGTAAGATCAATATACATGTGTATGTATTATGCTCTACATATGTAAGATAAGATCAATAAAGCTCACAAAGGAGATATGGGTATGATGTTCCCAAAAGAAATGTTACAGTGGTATTATTTTTTAGCAAGGTGTTTTACTAAATATAAATTTACATATCTACTGTTATTTTTTGGCAGTGTTTTACCAAATATAAATTTATGAATAGATACATTTTATTTAAACATATATCATAAATAAATATAACATAATATTAACTAATCTCTTTAATATTAGTAGCACACACTTCAACAAAATTCACCATTAGACCACATTTACTACATATACTCTTAAAATTATTTTACAGTACCCACTAAGAAAATCTAGGAGCCCCCTTCCATGGGACTACTTCTTAATTATATAAATTATGCATTATAATTACGTGAAAGATGATACATCCACTTCCAAAAAAAGAAAGTCCAAGATAAAGTTACCAACACATCACATTAAAATAGGGACTAATATAGTTAATTCAAAGATGGTTATCTAATTATTCTAGTAATGTAATAACACAAAACAAATAAATGAAATATGCCTAAATAAGGCCTATAAAAAAATTTAATATTTAGATGAAAAACTTTATAGTTGTTAAAATAATGTGATTTCCAGATTTTTAATTGGTTTACGAAAAATAACTTAATGAAAATGTGACTCTTAAAGTCACGTCTTGGTAGGGACTAATAAATGTTATCTTATTAAGTTCCTTTTTGATGTTGTATCTTATATTATATGAATATTAGTTTTTTTTGTTTTTTTGTTTTTTAATTCAGCATCACTTCTTCAAACGAGGTGGTCCAATTTCATATTGTTATCGTCTTTAATTCAAATGTCATTATAAGTTGGGGCACTCTATGATGTAGTGTCATTATGTTTCCCTTACCTCCATAGTGTAAAATAGGCATGTTCTCTTTTTCACTCTACTTTAAGAATTGTCCATACCTAAGATGATGCGAGCTAGTTCATAGTTGAGCCGTCAATGTTTTCACCTTTCACTTAATTTTTGCTCCTATGTAGACTTTTTCGTCATGATTGTATGTGGGAATAACTTCTTTGATATGGTCATTTTTCTTCCCTCCAAGTTGCTTTGTCTATGTGGTTATCTTAAATTTTTCTCTCATATTCTTTATTATTTCCTCATTAGTATTTGGGCACTCTTGAATATTAATGCCAATATACTCATCTAGTTATTTTTTTTTTATCCACATATTTTCCCCCTATTTAACTCTTCTTCCACTACTATTCTGGGCTACCGATGAGTCTCCATACTTTTTATTTTATTTAACTTAGCATCCAAATCATTGCGCATGTCTCAATAAATAGAATTTACGAAACTCGTGTTCTACTTTTGAGATGGAAATACATAATTCATTTATTTAGACACCAAAAAAATATAACATAAAATTTATATATAAAATCAAATTTACCAAAATAAATATGAAGAATTTGTACTTTAAATCAAATTTGATAGAATGGATAACTTTAAGTTTTACATTCTTAACTTCAAACTTGACAAAGCAGATTGATGTATAAATTGTTTTTATAAAAAATTTAAAAAAATTACTTTGATTTAGATCTATCTTCATTATTAAACTTTAATTACATTCTTTGAAAAATCATTTATCAAAATAAAATAATTTTAACTACATTCACAAGACATAACCATCGATGGATCTGCGTTAGTATTTCCCCCTCATTTTGAAAAAAAAAATCCAAGTCAAAAGTTTTTATTTATTCGCTATGGTTTTTTCATATTTTCATTGACTATGCACTTTACTCCCTTTTTGGATAAGAACAAATTCATGAGTTAGGTCGCTTCGACAGTTAAAAAGATTATGTATAATACGATTTAAGTAATTATGTTTGTTTATGAAATGAAATAATTTTAATTATATTTATGAGATTTAAAGTTTAAGGATTATATATTATTTTAGTTATTTTAGTTATTTAAAGATTTATAAGTGGAATTGTTTTTTTAAGAAGATTGTTTTTTTTTTTTAATTTATTTGAATTCTCAATTTTTTATTTTTTTTATTTTAGCTTTTTAAAATAATTTTGTTATAGAATATATTCTTAATGTTTATATATATTTGTTTTGAATATTTGTGTAATTTGACATTCTAGTAATTTGACATTCTATATATATATATATATATATATAAATAAGTTATTTTAAGATTTATAAGTGAAATTGTTTTTTTAAGAATATAATTTTTTTTTAATTTATTTGGATTCTTAGTTTTTTAATTTTTTTATTCTAGCTTTTTTAAATAATTTTGTTATAGAATATATTCTTAATGTTTATGTATATTTGTTTTGAATATATTCTTAATGTTTATTTTAATCATCAATTATGTGTAATGTAGAAGCATAAATTTTGATATAACTGAAGATTTGAAAGGTAAACTTAATTTATTGAAGATCACTACTAATTTAATATCAATTTGATGTCTAAAATTAAGATATATTTATTTTTATCATTTAGGCTTCGTCTAGTTGGAAGAGGGTTTCTCTAGTTGAAATATCATGAAGAAGAAAGGTGGAGTTGTACTCAAATATAACACAACCTTCTCTAAATTATTAGAAGTTCAATTAACTCTCTGAGTGTGTTTGTTCTTTAACTTCTTATTTGTTAGTCTCATTAAACCCTATTTATTTTTATTGAGGTGCCTTTTCTTTTAATTTTTTGTTATAATCATGCAACCTTTGCCCTGGTTACATATATTATTTTATTTTTATTTTTATTGCCTCTCTTGCTACACATTCTACAAACTTTTTCAAAATGATTCCATCTAGATCCTAACCAGACATCAAAGCTCATAGAGCTATCAAAACTATACAAGAAACTATTTTTGACATGATTGACTCACTAGTGTAT
Source organism: Torreya grandis (assembly GCA_037957365.1). Lineage (NCBI taxonomy): Eukaryota > Viridiplantae > Streptophyta > Pinopsida > Cupressales > Taxaceae > Torreya > Torreya grandis. The sequence goes on along the minus strand of JARHVA010001687.1, from coordinate 661,928 downwards.
AATATAATTTATCATAGACTCCAAATTCCTCACACTTTTCTAAACTAGATGACACAATTAATGGCCTTTACATAAGATTACAAAAGGTAGAAGAATAGCACACAAATTTAAAGAAATACCTACAATATACAGAAGAAAATATTAACACCAAGTTCACATGAAGCAATAAATAAATAACATGCTTCAAAATCAATGTTGAAGACATACCCAAAATAATGAAAGAACTTCAACATTAACTCGAGTTAGTAGAATTTATTTTTTTATTCTTCAAATTAAAGAACATCAAACAATTTAGAAACTAACAATGAATGGGTTGAGTAAGTTGGATTATACATATATTTCTCATTACATTTATAAAAAATAAAAGTTTAGTAGGCTTTTATGTAAAATTTACACTATCTCATGATAAAGATTTCACAAACTTAACACTAAATGTTAAGGGTTTTTTCATTGATAATATGGTTGGTAAAAATATTAAGAGCTACAAGGATGTAATGTGGACTCCACCTTGGAGTCAACGTATTAGACTAAAATTTGATAGAGTAGCTAAAGAAAATCTTGGTTAGGCAGGAATGGGGGCATTTTTTGAAATGATAAAGGTGCCACTCTACTAGGATATTGTGCAACTTTGGACAAAATTACCAATAATTTTTCTAAGGTTAAAGCATTATGGAGAGGTATGAAAATAGCTCATGATAAAAATTGAACTAGTTTAGCCATCAAATGGGAATCCTAAATCATCTTGGAAGTATTACAAAAAAAAATCAAATAGATATTAGAAGCTATCCTCAGTACTACATTGGTTTGATTGCAACCTTCTCCTTAATCACGATCACTCATATCCAAATAGGAAAAAAATAAGACACTGATCATCTTGGCAACCTTACGGTAGGGCTTAATTCCCAAAGGCAAACCTTGAATTTGATACCACCTCCATCAATAATTGGAAAGTTAAAAGTGTTGATTAAGAAAGATTATAAGGTCACCTCTCATGAAATTTAACTCTCTCTCAATTCATTTTGGGCACATATTGCAAATATCCTTGTGTGATTTCCATTTTGCATATATGTGATTGAGAAGGGACATATGTCACGTATGAGAATTTCAAAGCTCACCACCCATCCTTGCCTTTGTCATTTTTGGCAAGTAGTAGATGGCAATGAGCTCTTTAAACATCTCATAAATATTCTCTCGATGCAATCATGGCAATTAATCATCTAGATTTTGAAAAAGTAGAGCCTTCAAGAAGAAATCAAAAAAATCTAGAGAAAGAAACCTCCAACAACATTGTGAAAGAAAGGAATAGGGACTTGATTCATTGATACTCTTTATATGATGACACTCTTCAATCCTAACACTGGTCAATGATCTGAAGATTAGGCAACTATTGAAGGCATGGGTCTTGGTGGATAAAACCACTTGAGTCGGGATAGATGAAACACTAAATTTTTGGCAAACTATTTTGGTGGAAGGGGAAAAAGATGAAAATATCCTCTAATGGATGGCCACCAACCTATTTCAAGCTCAGATGGTAGTGAGAATGGGTAAGGGGCATCCGTGGATTATCTTATAAGAAATGAGGGACCCTAGTCACTCTACTCCTAAACTTGACATGCTCAAAGTTTCCCAGGTAATATGAGTCCAACCAATCTTATTTGGTGCTAATAACACTTTGTTAATCTAAAAGGACATGAAACACTTGAGTTTAGGACTGATAAATAAAATAGATCAAATCTGGTCTCTTTTTAAGGCTATCACTATGAACAAGATTTCAAAAGTTCAGAAGCTTGATGTCATTTGCTTCAAACTAGAGATAGACCATGTTGCATTCGTAGTATTGCAATTGGAAAAAACTTTTGTTGATTTGATGGTAGCAGAAGAGGAAGGTGAGAGAGGGTCAACATTAATGTTCTTAGAGTCTAGTCAGGATATTGAGCTCTAGCTTAGTTTAGTTTGTTTCATAGCGTTGCTATTGTTGCTTATGGGATTTATGTTTTGTAATCTTTGTTTTGTTTCTCCACATCAAATAACCTTCAACAAAAGGTCATAAACTATTAATCTTTGTATATCTAAATTTATTAGGTACATTACAATGTTAAAGCTCAAAGTGTTGATTGAGAAGGATTGCAATGCCACTTCTCATGACACTTAACTCTCACTCATCATTATATTGTTTGGGTATCAAGGAAGTTAATTTTAGGAATTTATTGTAAATATCCTCGTTCGATATCCATTTGGCATGGATGTGATTGAAAATGGATATATGTGAGACTCTATAAAGCTCACTACGCATCCCTGCGTTGGTCATTTTTGGAAAGTAGTGGATGGTGTGGTGAGATCCCTAAACATCTCACATATTCCCTCTCAATGCAATCATGGTGGCCAATCATCTAGATTTTGGGAAACCAAAACCTTTAAGAAGAACTTGGCACAATCTAGGGAAATAACCCGCCAACAACATTGCATAATAAATGGATAGGGACATGATTAATTGATACTCTTTGTATGATCTCCACTCTTCATTCCTAATACTAGTCAATGATCTGAACTTTAGGCAACTATTAAATGTAGTGTTCCTAGTAGATAAAATTACCTATATCACAATGGAGGAAGCAATGAATATATGGGAAAATGCATTGGTGAAAGGGATGAAAGATGGAAAACTCCTCAATTGGATGGCCATTGACATATTTTAAGATCAATTGGCAGTGAAAATGGGGGAAGTGTCATATGTGGATTACTTCCTACAAGCAATGAGGGACCTTGGTTAGTCTACTCTTAGACTTGACATGTTGAAATTTACCCAACTGATACTAGTTCAAATGGTCCTTTTGTGTTCCAGTGACACTATGACAATCCACAATGATGTGGATCACTTGAGTTTAGGACTAGGAAACAAAATAAATTAGATTTAGACTCTCATTAAGGCTATGATTATGGATGAGATTTCAAAAGGGCAGAAGTTTAGTACCCTTTGCTCCAAGCTAGAGATAGACTTTGCTACATTTTTAGTATCTTAGCTGGTAGGAAATTTTATTGCTCTAATGGTAAAAGAAGATGAAGGAGATAGAGGGCCAAAATTAATGGTCTCAAAGTCCAATGAGGATATTGAACTCTAGCATAGTTTAGTTTATTTTCTAATGTTGTTATTGCTACCTATGGGCTTTATGTTTGTAATCTTTGATTTTGTTTCTCTATCTCATAGAACATTCAGTAAAGGCTCACAAAGTGTTAATATTTTTATCCCTGATTTAATTAATCAATATTATTATAATAAATGGGCTTTAACCCTTTTTTCAATCTAGCAAAAATAAATGTTAAAGGTTTTTTAATAAAATATATAATAAAAAAATTGAAGGAGTTCAAAATGAACTCACAACCAGTAGGATTACTCTTGCATACCATTACCACAACATTTGAGACATTGAGAGAATAAACAAATAAAGAATTTGGACAATAGTCTCTCAAAATATATTCACATCTCTATATGGATCTCCAAAACCGACCAAGTCAAAAGTACATGGGAGCGCCTATTAAATAAGCAGGATAGGTTGTTTCATCCAATAAAATATTGTTGCATGAATAAACTATAAAATAGGATTATATTTTACTATTGTGCACTCAAAAAATATGAGCACAAAATAGAATAGTATCTCCAAAAATAAAACAACTATATTCTCCTTCTCAAATATTGTTTAATGAAATTATGGAATGGTGTAGCGAAAAGATTTATCTTGTCAAGATTTTCAAGAGTGGGAAGTCAAGGGGTAAAACCAAAGTGGTGATTATTTTTTACGGGAGATTTAATTTTGTTTGGTGGTGGATTTCATTTTTTTAGTGGAATTTATTATTATGGGTGCTATATGTTTTGAAGGTGATACAAATTCTTCGTAAAGGGAGACATTTTTTAAGGTGTATTGTTGTTATTTGAAGGCCACTTTTAGGCCACTTTTGTTATTGGTAGACCACTCCTTAATATTGATTTATTGAAGACAGAGGGTGAGGTCCGGTCTGACAGGAGATCAGACCCCTTCACAGGAAAACAAACTTATTTTTTTCTCTAACCTTCTTTTTTGGAGGTTGCCTTCATTGTACTTCTCACACATTGTACTCATTTCACTTAAAACACATTTTTTGGTAGAGTCCGAAGTCCCTCTATGTGCTTGTATTTTTTTGTGCCACTTTTATACTCATGAATGCATTTTCAATAGAGCATGACGTCCTACATTCTTGAGTACGATTTTGTGTCATACACTGCTCCTTTATTTTAGGAGAAACTCTCTTGTTCTTGATGGCATCTTCTATAGATTGATAACATTTTAGGTTTTATGCGTCATCTGGTATTTTTTTATTGTATGGGACCTTTATTTGTGGTCACACAAAGAGTCATGGAATTTTTTCTTCGTGTTTGTATGCTCTGTATTGAGCACATTTTTCTTTTGTTGTTGACTATCCCATCACCACCAAGGTCATCTTCTTGAGAGATAATTATTTGGTATCTTCGGCATTTTAAAAAAAAATTATATTCTCCTTCAGATTTGTTCTGCAGCTTGATCTCCTTCTGAAGAGTAGCTATTATGGTGAATATAATGTCAGCATGTCAGTGTTCGAGTAGTGGATTTAGTCCACTCAAACATACCTTTTTTTGCATCACTCCACCTAGTTAGCAATATGAGGGGTATGGTGCAGATCCTGCTTCTTCAATTGTCATGTTCTTTTCTAACCCTTGGTGCACTATGTCTTCTAACAGTAGATTAAATTTAGTTGGTAAACCATTTTTCACTATCGACACCTCTGACAGTTTCTTTTCTTAGGAGCTATTCTGGTGAATTCTAGTGTCAGTTGTTTTTTTGTGATCAAGCAGTGGATCCAGACCACTCATGCATATTTGAGTTCTATTGAGACTTTTGAGTCCATCGAGTGCATTTGTATTTGATGGCCTTTGATCCATCTAGTTCACCTCTTTAGCATTATGTTCGAGTATTGAGTTGTTTGCTTTCTTGGGACACATTACAGCATATGTTTTTTACTCTCTTGACTTTAGTTTTTGTTACTATTTTTTGGGCACCTTGTTATGATAGATTTCATCCTTGGTGACTCTTTTTTCTCAGTGTTTTGAGATCAATGTTTTTTACAAAGTTAGCCTCGTACATAGTACCAGTTCTTATTTGACTTGGCAAATACAATGATTCATCATCCATGTAGTCCAATAAGGTGGATTGATTAATATAGGGACACTTTGTATTTCACTGTGATTTGTACATGGGTACCTGATCAGACCTAGTTGTTGAGACCCATTTAGTCTCTTTGATTTCTCTTTTTTCACTTCCTATTCTGCGCTTAAGGGAGGGTGTTGGATTAAAATGTATAATCTTGAATTAGGAGTTGTTTGTTTATTGTTGGAGATTCTATTATATTTTGTGTATGTATTTTTTGAATGCACAATAATAATAAAAACTCCTATTTTATAGGTTTTTCATGCAATAATAATTTATTGCATGAAATAACCTAACTTGCCCATTCAATAGGCACTTTGATGTACTTTTGACTCGGTCAGTTTTGGATAGCCTTATGAAGATGTGAATACACTTTTAGAGACTTTATTATGCATATTTATTCTCTTTATACAATGTTTATGTTATTAATACTATGGTAATAGTTTGCATGAGAGATCATGTTGATTATGAATTCATTCTGAATTTTTATAAAAAGAACCAAATGGCAATTAACATAAAAATAAAATAAAATAAATAATAAATTCAAAAATATTTTATTTGTATTGATTATTTCGATATCTAATCAAAATATTATCATACAAAGCTAATTTTAATTTTAATTACTATTTATACAAGAAAAACAACCACTACTTAACTATGGTTTTCTTAACTTTTGAGAAACCTTGTATTAGTTAATATATCCTTTATGTAAGGCTTTATATTTTTAATAAAACCTTTTATTTATTAAAAGGAACATTGCTCTATTTTTTTATTTATTTGATATTACTAAGTAATTAATTTATTATTGGAATGTTTTAGTAGAATTTTATTTAAAAATAATAAAAGAATAAAAGTTTACACATCAAAGTGGTCGGTTGGTATATACGGTCCAATAATAAGTATAGATATTTAACAAATAGTTTTGAGGTATTTACTAAATAATTATTCATATGTTCTTAACATACTTGTCTATTTTTTGAGTATTCATCTAAATCAAGTATTATTGGTGTATTTTTCAAGTTTTGATGTCCCTCTCCTTTTTTCCCAACGCTCCCAAACTTCTCTCTTCTTATACTTTTTGGATTTTATACTAAAAACATTGATGTTTTAGAAACCTATTAGAAGTGCCCTAGTATTTTTAGTTTTTTTATAGTCAAGGTACACTCATTCCTTTTATCTCATATTTTGTACTTTTTATTTGATATTGGTTTGTATATCAATAGAGTTCTAATTTGAATTTAATTTCTGTAAATACATAAATATTGTAGTTTATTTAATAATACAAACATTAAATATTTACATCGTATTCTAGTGAGCAATCATAAACACACACGAGAGATCAAATAATTATTATAACATTTATCATTGTCTAAAGCTAAGATTTTCTCATGAAACACTTTTGATACACAAACTAGGCTTTTATCTATGTTATGCAATTTCTTTTTTGAGCTTATTTTTATAATGTAATTATTTATTTTTAATTTCTAAATTTCCATCTTTTAAGGACCTGACAAATAATAATACAATTATACTATTTACTATTTTTCTTAAAGTCTCCAGATACAAGGAAGAAACATGGTTTTTTAGATATACATAAATTACAATCTGTAGATTGAAATGAGGAAACATAAGATCATAGGTAAACCCAATCGTCAAGGCATGTCAGAGCTTCTTATCACTTTCTAGAAACAACACTACTCCCAACACCTATCAATAGATATCAATTTCTAAGTGAGGTTGGTAATAGTTTTATATATAGATATTTAAATTTAAACTTATGCAACGATAATTTATACAAAATACATAGCTAAACCCTAAATTTTTTCATCTTAATTAATTTAAAAATATTAATCAAATATTGATAGTTCTGATTATTACATTTAAATATTTATTACTTAATTAAATAACAATTCATTTATTTACATTACACCTACCCCTTTCAAATTTGAACTTAGATTTATTTTATGAAGTACCCAAACCTTCAACATCTTTTTCAAGGCTCGCCTCATTTTACTTGAGTGTTATTTGATGTTTGAGAATAAAAACAATCTAGAATATAATAAAATTGTTAGAAGTAACTTTCAATAAGTAATATTATATTTTTGTAGTTTTTTCGTAAGACATAAATGAGAAGTTACTTTTATTATATCAAGTAGTTGTTTTCGTATTGAAAAACTCTTATTGGTACCCTTAATCTTATAAACTAAAAATAAATAGCGTTATTCATTTATTTGATTATTAATTTTTAAATAAATAATATTATATATTTATGACCATTTCATAAAATGTAAATAAGATACTTTCCTTATATTAAACAATTATTTCTACAACGAAAAAATCTTATTAATAGTCTTGGTTTCATAGACTAAACATCATTCATTATTCTTTGAAGAATACCTTAATTCATAAGTAACATAGAAAGAAAAGTTGGATGGTTATTGATTGATTCCCCTTAAAGGTATAAAGGAAGAAGTGGATTCCATTTTCAACCTCAAAGAACACCTTAATTCATAAATAAAGTAGAAAGAAAAGTTATATGGTTATTGGTTGATTGTTAACATACGTTCGTTTCACACACAGGTTGACCGTTGATGGTAACTGCGATGTAAAGAAGTCTTAATTTTGCGGTGGAGTAGAACGAAACTTAACGATGCGGCGGTTCAAAGGAGCCGGTTTCGTGGCATCTGGCAACCGCAAAGTCAGTATCAGTCACATGGGACAAAATAAAACTTTATGAGAGCCGTGAAGGTCAACACTTCAATTAAAACTAAAAGTTAGATGGACGGAATTGGGACGGCGTAGTTGACGAGAATTCCTTCCAATTAATTAATTAATAAATAAATGGGGATGGAATCTGATTGACTTGGTAACACCTACACCTTTTAGTTAAAAATGTGGCCACTTGTTTATTAACGTGATTTTAGTGTGCTTGTCTATTGGTTTACATAGAGATGTATTTGTCAATTTTCGATGATCTTTTTAAAATTAATTAATTTGTTTTCTTTTTAAATGTTTTGAGACTTATTTAGAAGTGTCGTTCATACATTTTTGGGGTTTTTATTTTTATTTTTGTGCATTCATTTTCGTTGTTCTGTTTTTTCACTTTCAATTATTGTATTTTAATTTTCATGTCAAAAGATTTCTAATTTGAGTTTAATTATTTATAAATACATAAATATTGTAGCTTATTTATATCTTAGAGATTGTATATAGTTTTGTTGATATTAAATTGAATACATAAGCATTTTAGAGATATCAAGCAATCATTGAAGTATTTATCATTATTTGAAGATAACATTTCTAATAGAGCACTTTTGGCACACAATCTAGGGTTTTGTATATTTATGAAGTTATTTTCATTTATGTAATTTATTCATTTTCGATATCTTTTATCGAGCGATTTCCACCATTTAAAGTATTGACAATCAAACGATGTTTATTGAGCTACATTAACCCTCAATACAATGCCCAAAAACTCACTTTCTTTTCCTTAAGTTTTAGATATTATTGTCATTCTAGGGAAAGGAAAATAAATTTTGGTTTGCATGTTATAGGGGTAACAATGTGCAAATTAGAGCAAGGAAACATGAAATCAAACCCAAGCAAACACTTTCTCAAAGTCATTTTGGACTTTGCTTATCACCTACCAAAACTGTGCAAGTGCTTCTACCATTCAATGTTTGATCAAATCCAAAGTTATGGATAAAGTTCCTTACACTTTTGGGCGTACATTTAGAGTCAAACAATTATCACTAGATTACGTGCTATTAAATATGCTAAGTATCAAAACTCTACTTGAATGCCCAACTACTTGATTTGGAAAATAATTAATTAGCCGTTGATGTTGTATTTATTGCAATTACATATGTTTGGCATGCCTAAAATAATTACATTGTATTTACTAAAATACATGAATTTTTAATTGTAGATACCCAATTTTTGTTTGGGGGTAGTTTAGTTATCAAATTAAGTAGTTCTAGGTACTTGTGTGTTTTTAGATTATTGGTTCATATTAGGCACTTATTGGTGCATTTTCCTTGTTTGACCCTATTTTACCCTATCTTTTTCCCTTCCCCTTTCTCTCTCATATTTCTCTTTCTTCCCTAGCTATTTTTATGTTATTTTGGGCCTACAACTTAGAATCATGCATTGTGTAGTTTTGGTGTGGGCCTTTGTGACTCTTGCTTTGGGTTTCCTGTCACTAGTGAAAAAATGATAATTGGATAATAGACTACTAAAAAATTGGTGGTGTTTTAACAAATTGTGGTTTAAGGTTAATTACGCTACGCAAAACAAGCTAAAATAATGTCACAAGGAATATCTAAAATGATACAATAATCAACAACAATCAGATCTGACCTAGTGCCAAAATATAGACTAGAAGTAAAATTCAACTAATGATAATACAAGGAAATAGCAATGGAAATGTACAGAGAGAACAAAGAGAGAGAGAAAATACTGAAATGAACACATTTAATGACTATAACAGGATTTTGAGACTGGAAATAGGTCTACAAGATTAATAGAATGATGCTCTTGAGATCTGACTACAATCTGAAAAGGGGGTCAAAATTGACCAAGCCCATATAGTGTTTAGGTCAGAATCTAAACATTATTGATTATGTCCTTGTACTAATGATGGTGTCCTCTACATATTTTGAGGTCATGTGATGAGCAAAATCCTAACTTCATTTCACAACATTAATGGTCAGAATTATTTGATTTGGTTCTCTTTTGACTTTGACATAATTCTCCATAATATCTCAAGAGGAATAAAAATATGAAAGTTAGTTAGCCAAAGCAACCTCTTGAGCACTTGTAGCTACATATATCACATGTTTGGAATTAGGGCCAATATAGTTCTAGTGTTTTGTGAGTGTGTCCTAACCCAATATGAGAGATAAAGACTTCATCTTCTCTCCTTAGATAATCAAGTGCAGCTATATGAGCATTTACTTAAGCCTTCTCTTGGTACAAGTATGCAATTAATTAAAACCCTTGAAATCACTTGAAATTTTTTTAAAGTACAAAGATAGATTCGATTGATACTTGTTATTTACTTGTTAACAAAATGCCTCTAAGAAGATTTATATATATAGACTTATTTAATTTGAATAGGGGACCAATTGGAGTACAAGCTGACAAAAGAAAAGACAAGAATGCTTAAAAAATAAGCCCAAAAAAGAGGGAAAACTAAAAAATGGTCACAATCGATGAATTGTCAATTGTGACTCAGATGTAAAAATAATAGAGGAAGTAGAAAGGATGGGATCCCTAATCATAAGAACAGAGAGCAAAGAGAAAATATAAGAAAGAAGAAAGAATGGGGCCACACATAGAAGAAAGAGAGAACAAACACAAGGAAAATGTGTCATTAATTAGCTAATTTGAATTAATGATCATTTGCACAAAACCACGCTAAAACATAGGAACAATAAATTTTGTATGAAAATAAAGTGTCTACATAATGCCCCCCTTTGAGATGTGTGTGTTAATGCATGTATGCATCAAATTAAAACAAAACTTAAGTACATACCTAAGTATTACCTAATAGGGATGGAAGGATGAATAATCCGAGATTCTTGATTACGGTGCACCCACATTCCATAATCAACAAATCTTGTGTACGTATAAAAAAATGAGAATGTCAATAAGTATTTAATGTCCTGTGAAATTGTTAATCACCATAAAATGAAATAGTTAGATCAAAAAATAATAAAAGGAATGAATACACCTAGTGGTACACAAACCATGCTAACAATCATGGGTTTCCTTTTGGTTATTGAAACTAGAAACTAGGCATTAATGAGTTTTAAATGGAAATTTAAACTCCAGAAATTGATAAAAATAAGACCAAATCTTGAAAACTTAATAATGAATCTTGATCAGGGAAGAAAATATTTGGCGCTTCTTGGTAGAATATCAGTTTGTATAAATCTAAAGCTAGGGTTCGACTAACTAGGTAGATGCCCCCTTTTGAGGTGAGGGATGTGTACCTTGTCTTGCATATCACTCTTCTCAAAAGAAAGAGCTATGCATATTATATATTAAACAAAAGATATTTGAATCTATAAAAATCTTTTAAATTAATTTATAAACACATGCATGTATCTATAGTAAGATATCATCATGTAATTCTCAATAGCAATATATGACTCATGGGAGAATGAGGTGATCAAAAGGGAGGGAAAATAATATACTCCATTGTAAGTATTAGGTGTGACAAACAATATGCTCATGTGTACTTGTATATAATAGATTTCATCACATAAATTTCATCTATACCCCTAATACTCATGTTAATGCAGTTTAAGCAAGGGAATAGGGACAAAGGGGCAAAGGATATACCTTTAAAATACTTGGAGAGGAGGGCTAATGATATGCCCCTACGATAGGAAGATTCCCCAATATGGAAAAGGTATGTAAATATTTATTTCATGTGTGATCATTGTTATGTGACTAGGTGTAGGAAGGACAAATGTGAGGTCCTGATATAAGCAGTGTAAGATCAATAGACACATGTGTGTATTATGCTTTACATACCTAGGATAGGATCAATGAAGCTCACAAAGGAGATATGGATATGATTACACCAAAGGAAATGTAATAGTTGTAACAATCCTATAATGTGTGGGTACAATTCCCTCAATGACAATGTAGATATAGATATAATTGGTGAAGCTCAAATGGTATGATGCCCCTAGAGGAAATAAATATTATTTTTAATATGGAGAATGTAGTATCGATATAATAGTAAGGCATCCTCATTGGATTAAGATATAATTGGTGAAATAATCATGAGGAATATGTGGGTATGATTACCCCAATGTATAAGGAATGATGAATCCTTGTAAAATCTACTAGGGTCAAATATGATAGATAGTATGTTGCATGCCCCTCTCAAGGGTGTAGTGTAATTTAAATGAGTCCCAAAGGGGAAGTGATACTATCATGATCCAATGAGGAGTCATAAAGTGTATTAGTAGATGTAATTATCATGGTAAAAATATGCTAGCAATAATATAACATAGGATCACTAAAGTGTTAAGAAGAAATAAATTCCCTAATGGTGATAAACCTTGACAATGGTGCCCAAAAATGTGAGTGAGTAGGTAAAATGTAGTGTATGTCTCTCGGTTGGTAAAATGAGCTCATCAAATCACAAAATTAATCTTGAAATGTACATCATGATTGTAATAGTGCTTTTCCACTATGTAAGTTGATATTGGATTAAAATTATTTCTTGTGCCTTTTCTAAGCTTCCATATCTTGTATATCCATAGAATTCACAAAAAAACATTTGAGAAAACTCTGCCTTTATTTATTTCTTGATATACCTTGGGAAAAAAGCATATTTTTTTTGGGATAGGAGGACATTGGCAAAAGCTATGGAGTTTGTCTTCAGACCTACCAAACATACGTGCCTAAACATATCTCATGCCTTTTCAATAAAATGTTGAGAGATAGTGCTATTAAAATTTCAGTTTGGGAGTAAAAAGTTACAACTCTTTTCTAAATTTGGTAAGTTGAGATCTTGAATAATATTTTGTTTTATCTCTACCTAATCCAAACATGCCACATGTTCCTTTCATATATCCACGATAGTTGTCTTAGACAAACTATGTGGTTAAGTTATCCAACATTACTTATATTTATTCAAACTTGTATATGATTTGTAGTCACTATCTTGGTCAATGTTTAACCCCAAAATGGATCCATATTAGGGTTATCTAGATTATTAAATGGGTATATAGAAATGGAATGGCACAAGGGTGATAATCATATCTAAAATTAGATGTTAAACTCAGATATAAGCACAAACTAAACTTATTATGTTGAGATAGTCTAAATATGGAAAGTAAAACTATGTTAAATATAGAAAGGATAAAGAAGTGAAGTAATTAACATGTTGTGATGCTAATGTAACTATAGATCTGGAACAAGCTAAAAGTAGGCGGGAAGGAGATTCTAAAATAATCATCAATTTCTATATTTGACACATCTGGATCTCTAGACAGTAAGATCAGCTTGGATGATTACATCAATGCTATTATTTGGGTTCAATGCTAGTGTCCTATACAAAATATCTATTAAAATAGGATGCAACCACTTGGATGCTTATAGGTTTCATTTTTCCTTCACTCCAGTGCATTCAGATTTGGGTCATGAACAACCACTCCTTATGAAATGACAAAACCCTAGCTTTCCATCTTCAATGTGACCTTGGGGAAATCAAGTTAGCGGGCACATAGTGTTAAGCTGACCCTAATTAAAGGATGTTTCCTACATATCCAATACTCTAGAAGAGGGTCTCAGACTCATGTGGTTCTCCCCTATGTGTTGGCTTATCTGTGAATCATATAATATGTGCAAATCAAGTACAATAGTGACCTAACTTGTAACTTGGCAAATCAAGCTCTCAGGTTGCTCCCCTATAAATAGTGTTACCACTTGGATTTTCACCCCTTGAGGATATTTATCATCTCTCCTCATCCAAGTGGAACAATGGAAACATCTCACTTACTATGTGTAATCAATTGGTGAGATGAATCTCTAGAAGGGCTAGTTCCCTTGATGCACTCTTTGAAACACTTTTATTACTTATCCACTTTGCATGAAAAGGGTAAGAAGAAAAAATAAAAATATAAAAAATGTGATGCACCAATAATGATTTTCCTCTTATTTATTGAACTTATACTACTTAGAGCAAATCAAAATTTCTTTCACACATAAGTTACAACTCAAGACAAATTATTACATCAATGTTTCATATGTTAGGTTCAAGAGGTATATTGATGTTTAGGAGGGATAATAAATGATATTTTGGAGAGTAAAATCATAAACCACTCATAAAACTCTTATACACTAATAAATAACACTAACAAAGACTTGTAACAATTACTCTTCTGCACACTTGGTAAACAATCAAAGACAACATGCTAGAAAAGATTATATTCTATTAGACAAGATCAACAAGATTGCAACATGACTTAATTATGCAGCATGTAAGTAGGCAATTTCAATTTTTTATTTCTTAAAGAGACATTCAAATACAAAATTGGCCAGGGTTTCACAGTTAACCAACAGAGGCTACCCAAAAGATCCCAAAAAGTCACTACTAATAGCATTTGAGAGAGAAGCGAGAAAAGGGAAGTCCAAAGGTCACTTGGACACTTTTCATGCTGAGAGAATAGGGTTACATGTGTATGAGAAGAGGATGTTAAACTGATCATGAAAATTTAAAAAGTATAAGTGTCAATCCAAGGCATGAAATTTCTTGGAATGTGGTGTTAAATTCCTTATGTTGGCTCAAAAAATTATCTTCATCAATCACCCCTTTTGAAACATCCCAAAACTTACTAGGGATATTTATAATGATTGAAGTAATATGGAAGGGTTATATACATGTTTATCCATGCTTTGTCTGTATTCCTAATCACCTAGATTCCTCTAAAAATGAGTCATCACTGCCTACAATTAAAGAAACCTCCTATTTTACACATCTTGCACACTTGGCTTCCAAAAAGGTTTTAGTTTCTCATGAAAATATGTAAAAGTGGGTGAATTACATGTTTCAATTCCATCCATATCCTTGGAGGCATCAGGTACACATTAAAATCATCTTACTTGAAGTTTTTCATTGTTCTCACTATCATGTTCACTATGCCAATTTGATTGGCTGAGATGGAGCTACTTATATGAACACTAAGGGTATTTTTTATAGTATTAAATAGTCATAGTGAGTTATAATAAGTCATAAAATCACTCTTAAAGTTTATTTTTCCTCTTGAAAGTCCCTATAACCTACACAATACATAAAATAGTCAAAGAAAGCCATTTTATACCATGTCTGTACAGGTAGGGTAGCACAACAAATTGATGAGGATGATAGTTGAAGAGTATTATATAACATCCAACCAATTTAATGGTCATTACATCCCATTTTTATATCTCTCCCTCATCATTTTCTCATTCGGGTCCTTATCCAAGGGTTTGCAAGGGTTTTAGTTCTTTTAGGCTCTTATCTTTTGTTCATAAAGCTATGATGTTAGAAATAAAAAAAATTAAAAAGGGTGATGTTAAAGACCCTTTTTAACCCCTCAAAACTTTCTATGTCTCCATGAAAAGTTCCAAAGGATATATGAGCATCTCAAGTTGCTTACTCGAGCTTTTCCTTTCATTTACACAGGCCAAATGTTGCCTTTGAGCCAAAAATGGCCTCCCTTATGAATTATCCACATGAAAAAAGATTTATCACATCTTTAGTGACCCAAAAAACATGATCCAATTTTTTATAATTCCCACCTAAGGCTATAAATGACATTGACCCCCCATTTGGATATTAGGTTTAAACCCTGCCTAACAGTCCTGACTGCAACCTTGAGGGTTTAGACCTCCTTGTTATGCTTATCCCTTCTGTGATTAGTTTTACATGTTTTATTAGGTGTTATTTATATTTACACACATTTTTACATAATGTTTATTTAGATTTTGGTCCACCCTTTTCACCTTCCTTCTCCAAAAATGCAGGTTTTGATCACAAAAGGAGTGTCATCTGTCTGAGACAAAATAGAGGGCACTTCCCCTATTTTATAAAAAAAAATGGTGTAAGATATTCACCAATTTTTTATGACCTTATACACAAAAATATATCCCTTAATCATCTCATTTGACCTTCCAACTCTTCCAATTTCTAAAAGAAACTATGAAAGGGCAACCTGTATGCAGGGTTAACATATGTGAGTTGTATGTTGTACCATAGAGTCTCTTTCCTAAATGATTTCCATTGGTGAGATAATTTTGGGGAATAAAAATCATGGTGGATATGTTCTAATCTTATTCATTAATCTAACCTACTACATACCTCTCACTTATACCTTGAACTCACAAGACTGTATGCACTTCTTGACTGCAACCTTGCTTTGGAGGAGTACTTGTAGGTTGATTTGCGTATTTTAAGCTAGAGAAAATGTATTTAGATCAGATAATATTCCATTAGGATCATTATATACTTGTTTGGGCCCATTTTGAATCATATTTATGATATACCCACACTCATAACTTTAAACTTGCTCACTATTTGTCATGGTCAAACACAGTCAATTATGTTGGAAAGAGTGACATCCTGTAGGTGAAGATTCTTCTTGGAATAGGATATACATCACCCTTGGGTTTCATAATCCATTTGTGATCATCTCTCATCATCCAACCTTGATAATTCCATGTTCAAGCTTTTATCATGGACTGTGTGCTCCTACAGTCAGTTGTAGGTGAGTATTCTTACATGATGGGACACCTATAGGTGTAGATTAGACGTTAAAACATCACCAATTAACTCTTATTGATGGTATATATTCCTATTGGTATTCCCTTCACCTAATAAGGCCTTACAAACATGGGAATATTCCTTGTTTTCACTTTAGGATATCAAGGTCACTTTGAATTCAAAACCTGTAGATGATAATGGAGAAACTCAGTGCTCAAATGGGCAACTTTGAGCCTTCCAATAACCACCCTCCACTAATCCTCTTGACTCCATATTTTGTAGAGGTATTCTCTTGCATAAAGGCTATAAGTCATACACATTTATATGTTTCAAATATCTTTATATCCTTGTTATAATATATCCACAAAATGGACCAGACCTCTATTTTCACTCTTTAGGGAAAATGTCCCTGAACTTAGTTATTTGATCTTTAAAGGTGACCTACAATTCCATTTGTCAATTTGACACCTCAAGTAGGTCTAACCTGATCCAAACCACATAATAGGATTCCAAGGAAGGTTGCATCAATTGTTTTAATGCTTTAAATGACTCTTTAGCTGTATGTGGTACCATGTATAGGTGGGCATTTGCATGTGTATAGGCAGTAAACAAAATAAATATGGGCAATATGAAAGATATATATTTATGGTCAATTATATGCCCTCAACAAGTGATCAAATTCACTCGTAACACTCTAAAAGATTGAAACACCTATCAAATATCCCATCTCATCATGACATCATCAAGGAGAGACTCATGTAGGTGTTTTTGAGTTGTATATAAGTAGTGGACAGAATTGGAGTAATGTGTATAGACGAATGGTCTCATGAACATACTTAAGCTCATTATCAATTCCTCAAATGTATGTTTGGCCCTATGGGGATCTTGGGACCAGTCTTAAAACCTCTATTTCAATGTGATGTCCTCTTTTAAGCACTTGTTATAGAGTAAGTAGTGGTCACTAGTGATTGGTTTATGTAGCAATATTGTAGGTCTAATTTGATCCAAACCACATACTAGGATTCCAAGGAAGGTTACATCACTTGTTTCAATGATTTAATTGACTCTTTAGCTTTTTGCGGTACCATTTATAGGTGGGCATTTGCATGTATATAGGCAGTAAACAAAACAAATTTGGGAAATATGCAAGATATATATATATATATATATATATATATATATATATATATATATATATATATATATATATATATATATATATATATATATATATATATATATATGATCAAATTTGTGCCCTCACCAAGTGTAAAAATGCACTCTAAGCACTCTAAAATATTGAAACACCTATAAAATATCCCATCTCATTATGACATCATCAATGAGAGACTTCTTTAGGTGCATTTGAGTTGTATGTAGGTAGTGGACAGAATTGGAGTAATGTGTATATATGAATGCTCTCATGAACATACTTAACCTCATTATCAATTCCTCAAATGTATGTTTGGCCCTATGGGGATCTTGAGACCAGTATCAAAACCTCTATTTCAATGTGATGTCCTCTTTCAAGCACTTGTTACAGAGTAAGCAGTGGTCGCTAGTGACCGGTTTGAGTTGTATGTAGGTAGTGGACATAATTGGAGTAATGTGTATAGATGAATGGTCTCAAGAACATACTTAAGCTCATTACCAATTCCTCAAATGTATGTTTGGCCCTATGGGGATCTTGAGACCAGTCTCAAAACCTCTATTTCAACGTGATGTCCTCTTTCAAGCACTTGTTACAGAGCAAGTAGTGGTCTCTAGTGACATGAACTTGTAAGCAATATTGCATCTTCTTCAAACATTAAAATTAAATCCATTAATTTACTAATGACTTAAAAAAATTGATATATCTTCATTACAACTCCATGAACAAGCTAGGCAAGCTTCACACATGTGATTGCCATTGAAATTGGGTATAGAGATGACTATGAGCTTGACAAAACTGCAAGTTTGATTACAATTTTATGTGATGAAAAAACAATGGAAGGGGGAAATCATTATGGATTTGAGACATTGGAAACATCATATTCCATTCACATGAAACCTGTGTAGAGAAGTAAACAATCTACGAACAAGGAAAACTTTGACTAAGACCTCACACTGTGACACCTTCTTGTAACATGAGATGACTTGCCTATAAAAACACCATGAAACATGAAACTAAGCATGGAAAAAATTTGAGGATATATCCAACATCATCTATAATCAACATCACTAGTTGGGTTGTATGCACTTGTCCAAATTAGAGTAAAACCTATAGGGTGCAGGAAACAATGAGAAAAAAACACAACCAACTTGTTAGATATGATTCATAAACCACAATTAACCAATCCCTAAAATATTATTATTAAAATGGATCTCTCTATGTTTACTATCACCTCCCAAATGTGTTTGACCTAGAAGTTCTTCAGCTGGCTGTACTAAGCACAAATCTGTTAACTGGTTCTATGTGTCTAAAAGGGCAAAGGAACATAATGGTTTTGGGTCTTATTTAACACTTAAAAATTATGTAAATAATTTATATGAGTCTAAGGAAGATGAAGAAACATTTCATGACCTTCTCCCTTGTGTCATATTCCCTTATGGGTCGTACAAGTGCCAAACTCCTTTTTTAGTTGATTTCTTGATCTTCAGTTAGATATCCTACAAGTTTTAGATAGGATTGACATTTTTGATATGTAATATGACTTCTTGGATGTTTGAAATATAAATAATACACTTGGACACTTTGAAAATTGTGCCACTTGTATTTATAACCCCTAAATGCTTACTAAGTGACTCAAAATGACATATAAACTAATTAGACCATGACTAAGGCTAAAAAAGAATTAAATTAAATCAAATAAACTATAATACACCCAATGAAAAATTATTAGACCCATGTACACATCTAGAGATCAAGTTTTTACTTATAGGGGGACTAGTTTGACTTTTAGGGTAAACTTTAATCAACATAATGCTGACTCATAGGGGTAGTATACCTGCTATACTAAAGATTAGTAGCCTTATCTTATCCATGGGATAAGGGAGTCAATTAATTATTTAATACAAATAGTAAGGAATTGCCCAAAACACACACTAAACAACCACACCATACCAAGCAGTCAAAACAAAGCAAGACACCAACATGACTCACACATGTGCATAAGCACTTAGGGAAAATAAGAAAAACAATAGATATGTACAAAGAGAGAGAGGAGAAACTTAGTAGAAATGTTTAATATATATCCCATTTACTAGGATATGAATCTCCTCTCCATCCAACTTTGAGAGTTGGAAAGCATTGTGTTGCTTGTATTGAGTGATGACATAAGGGCCACTCCACAAAACATCAAACTTCATGTGTTTTCCAGGCTTAGCCATATCTTCATCCCACTTTAGAATAATGTATCCCTCTTGGAAGATTCTTTTCATGGATTTCTTATCAAAATATCTCTTTTTTTGATCTTGATGAGCTCTCATAGTGTGCATAGCTTGATCCCTTGTTTCTTCAAGCTCCATCAACTCACATAATCTGACCTCCATACTTTCATTTTCCATCAACTCCAGCTAGTAAGTGAGATCCAAATCTATTAATTCAATCTAAATAGGTAATATAGATTCTCTTCCATAAACAAGTGTATATGGTGACTTTATAATGGCTCTCTTGGGGGTGATTCTATCAGCCCTAAGAGCTATCTTCAATTTAGAATGCCAACCTCTTTGGTTCTCCTCCATTGTTTTCTTGATAATCCTAATTATATTCTTATTATTGGACTCAACTAGTCCATTCCCTTGTGGATAATAGTTGGATAAAGTACTAAGATAAATACCATGTTTCAAATCCCACTCACTTGTCTTCATTCTAAGGAATGCCAATGCATTATCTAAAATGATTGTTGAAGGAGCCCCAAATATTGTCACTATACCTTCATAGAAGTCCAAAACTAAAATTTCATTTGCTTCCTTGATATCTACAACCTCCACCCATCTTGTAAAATAATTTGTGGTAGCTAACACCCACTTGTGACCAATACTAGAAAGTGGATTGATTAAGCCTATGAAATTTAGACCCCATTTCATAAAAAGTTGGTCTACTTGTATTGGATGAAGAGGTAAGGATGCAAGATTTTGTTTTCCATCAAAGATGGCACATTTATGACATTTCCTTACCCAAGCTTGAGTATCTTTAAACAAACTAGGCCAAAAATAACTAGCTCTCATAATCTTCGCAGTTGTGGTCCTTGGAGCAAAGTGACCACCTGATGGTCCATCATGAAACTCAAGCAATATCTTCTCAACCTAATCTGATTCAAAATATCTCAATATTCAACTTGGGAAATATTTCCTAAACAACACTCCATCAATAAGTACATAAGGAATAGATTGTAATTTGAAGTACCTTCTTTTGGCTCTATCTAAGCCTTATGGACACTCACTGGTTTGAAGAAAATTGATCATTTCTTGTGTCTAACTCCTCATTGGTGAGGATTCATCTATCATAAGATAATCTTGAAGGATTAAAATAGCTTACTTTTATTCCTTTAAATTTGAGGTGTTCACATAATCCCTTCCCTTTCACTAGCTTGGTAGTCTCGATTTCTACATCATACTCCTTTATTTTTGTAATCTAACCAAATCTTTTTTCATTTAAATATCTACTCAAAAGGAAGTATTTGACATTAGGATTAGGCACCAATATATGAATATTTTTTTTAGATAACATGTGTCTAAACTTATTTAGACTTCTAACAACTGAAAGTACTTGCTTTTTTACATTAGTATGCCTTACCTCATAGCCTTCCAATCCTTGACTAAAAAAAGCAATGGGATGCTGTAAGTTTTCATTATTTGATTAAGTGAGCATGGCATTGATTACTTCCTCATTTCCAAAAGTATACAATTTTAAATCCTTTAAGAAATTATAACTTTCAAGAGTTGGAGCTTGAGTAATAGCTTGCTTGATCTCTTCAAAACTCTCCTTCCTTCTCCTTGTCTAAGTAAACACTTCATCCTTCCTTAGAATAGAGGTTAGAGGATTAAATAAAATATCAAAATTAGGAATAAACCTCCTTATGAAATTTATTTTTCTAAAGAAACTTTGAAAACCTTTCTTGTGTTTGGGTAAAGCCAATGCCAAGATTGCATTCACCCTTTCAAGATCTATGGATAGACCTTTCTTTGAAACAATGTGTCCCAAAAGTTTGACTTCATGGACAAAAAACACACACTTATTTTAGATTAAGAGAGATTTCAGACTCTCTACATTTCTCAAAAATCTTCCTAATATGACTCAAATGATCCTTTGCATCTTTGGAGAAGACTGTGATATCATCAAGATACATCAACACTATATCATTTATTAGACCTTAAAAAGCCATATCCATTGCATGTTGAAAGGTTGCCCCAGCATTAGACAAACCAAAATGCATTTTCCTATAAGCATATGTGCCCCATTTAATTGTAAAGGTTGTCTTTATTGATCTCCTACCTTTACCAAAATCTGATTATACCCTGAATATCCATCAAGGAGTGAGAACCTTTCACTACCTGCCATGACTTGCAAAATATACACCATAAAAGGAAGAGGATAATTATCCTTCAAGGAAACTCTATTCAAATCGATAAATTCAACACATAACTTGATCTCCCCATTCTTCTTCCTTTTCGGGACTAAGTTTGCCAACCAAGGTGAATGCTTTATAGGAAAAATGATCTTAGACTCAATAAAATTTGTAAGCTCCTTTCTCATAAGAGGTTCAATCTTAAGATTGATTGGCCTTCAATTTTTCTTGATAGGCTTAGAATTATCATCTAACTCTATAGTATGATGAGCTATATTTGTATCAAACCCTTTTAAATCACTATATTCCCATGTAAAGATACCAAAAAATTCTTTGCATAATTTAATGAAAGCATACCTTTCTTCTCTAGTACACACTTTCCCAAGAGCAAGCAACTTATCTTTGAATATTTGTACTCTCTCATAGTTTTCTTGTTTAGTATACATGATTACCTTTTCCTTATTCAATTAATCATTATCATTGAAAATACTCTCAAGTGTAACTAAAGCCCTTAGGGAGCTTGTTTGTCTTCAATTGGACAATCTACCCTCCATATTGTTGTTGTAGTTTGGACTGGTTTTTTGAAGAAAGCTCGGCCTCTTCTTGTAAAAAAAGATCTATTTTATGGTCACTATCAAATACTTGCTAATTAGTGACATTATCAGGTATAGAGGGCCTTGCAATCACTTTGATATGAGGCTCGTTCTTGTCATCTCTTAACTCTTTTAGCATATCAAACTGAGTTCCAATGGATGCCAACCTATCAACGTGTTTGTTATCTTCTCTTGATATAGATTGAATGTTCAAAGCTTGGAAATATTCTAAAATATCCCACACTCTATGATTATAGGATTTAAGCAAAGAATTATTAGTCATATTTTGATCTCTCACTTGATTCACAACCAACTCACTATAATCATAAACTTTTAACTCCTTCACACCTCTTTTCCTAGCCCACTCAAGGCCATGAATGAGGGCCTCATACTTTGCTATATTATAAGTATAATTGAATTGAAATATGAAATTAGAGTAACAAATTTCCTTGTATGGAGATACTAACATTGTTCCACCACCTGATCCAACCTTGCTTCTTGATCCATCAAAATAGAGTTGCCATAGACCATCCATAGTCTCATTAGGCTTCTCCAAATTTGGCATGAAAGAGCCTTCTTCATGAATAAAAGACACTCTAAGACCAGAAGCTTTTATGAATCTATAAGGATCATGTTCATAGTGTTCAACTCCCTATTCATATAGATGTATATCAAAAAGTCTTTCAAGAGAAGAAGTTGGAGATTGATCCATGTGAAGTTCTTCCTCATCAAGAATAGTGTAATTGACATTTGCAACTTTAGGCATGTAAGGATATAAATGATTGTGACAAAGAGGTTCTGATTCAATCTTTATCTTGGTACCATACCTTGTTTTAAAAGCCATGTATAACCAATTTGATACCAAGTATCCACCTATATTGACTGCAAACTCTCTTGATAAACAAAGAGCAAAGTATGGGGGTAAATCTGCAATAACCACATCATGAGGGACAAAGAAAATAAGACAAGCATGTAAAGTCAAATTTAGATTATTTACCACTCTTAAGGTTTTTTTTTGTGACCCATCCAATTGTAGAACTCCTTTAGCCATTGGTTCATACTCAAGGCCTATTTCATCCGCTATTGACTTAGGCATGACTGAGGTACTAGCCCCACTATCTATGATACAATTGTGAACTAAAAAATCACCAATGATCAAGGATAGATAAAAATGAGGAGTCTTATCAGTTTTCTTTACTTGTCCATCAATGGGCTGGGTTTCATTCACCAAGACAACATTTTTTGCCCTTGTTGATTCAACTTGTTTACTTAGTCCACGCAATTCATTTTAGAGAATATCCTTTTATCCTAATGTTTTCAATGAGTCCCATAATGATATATTCATGTGTGACTTATTCATTTGATCCAAAACATTGATATAAGAATTATTCATCTTGAATGGCTCTTTGGAAGCACTAATACCTTGTGGTGTAGCATGTAAAGATGGATGTGTGGGAGCTGGTCTTGAATTCTAGGTTTTCTTATTTTCCTGCATCTTAGGAGTTGAGTTAGACCCACCTACCATTGGAGGTGATGTATGAGTCAAAATAGGTCCTTTATTTGTTCCTTGTGCCTCTTCAACAACCCTCTTCTTAGATCTAGTGTTAGAGAATACACTAGCATTCACATTATTTAAACTTCCCAACTGATTTATGACACAAATTCTTCCTCTAAATGATTCATAAGAGTAGAATTAGGTTATGTTTGTCCATTTTCCATTCCATTTTGTATTGGTACCTCAAAAGTGGGAATTTAAGGTACATGAATACTTTGCATTGTCATGGTTTGACTAGGTATTTCATTGGCATATGCAACTTGGCCTCGATTTTGGTCATAGGAAGGATACCATATTTGTTCTTGACCAATTTATTTTGAGTAGAAACAATAGCTCTAGAAGATGATGGGTCATTAGTATTAAGACTTTGGTAAGGTCTAGCTTGAGTTATTTGACCTTGTCCTTGAGCATTACCTTCAAAAGGAGTACTTACATGTCCAAACTAATTGTAAGGCTGATAAGGCCTATAATTTTGGGCTTGTTATCTTTTGAGAGCAACCAAATCAATACTAAAACTTTGAAGAAAATTACTGACTTCATGAATCTTATTTTTAGGGGCAAGGGCATACTTCTCTTAGCTATTATGAAAAGGAATCAAGGTAGGTAATGCAATTTGACTAGAAGGTTTAAAATTAGGAAATAATGGCATTGGTGATCTAGGATCAATGTTTCCTTCATGAACAAGATAATTCTCAGCATTAATAGCTATCTCATAGGCACTAGGTAGTGTATCCCCACCCATATATTAGATCATCATGGCTACATAACTATTCAATGACTTTAGGTAATACAAGAAGGCATATTTTGATGTGGGTCTCACAAAGGCTAAGATTTTATCCCATGTCTTTTGAAATCTAGAATTAAAATCTTGCATGAACTCTTGAGGGGCCTTCTTGATAGTGGTCAATTGCTCAACTAGTCACAAATAATCACTCTTCTCTTCAAACCTTTTATACAATAGATTTCTTAGTTCATCCCATGAAGCAATGGAAGCATGAGGTAGAGTTCCATACCAATCTAAGGCTTTCCATTTGAAATACAATGCCAATAACCTAATGGCTACATTCTCTTGAGTGATATTATGGATGTTTCAAAAGTTTGCCATGTTTCTAATATGTTCAATGGGAGTAATAGGACCTTCTCCACTAAAACAAAGAACACTTTTAAGGGCTACTCAAGGAATTTGGTCATATTAGGAAAGATTCAAAAGAGATGATCTAGTGAAGGCTATAAAAGGTAGATTTCTAGACATATTGGAATCTAGATTGTCAGTATTAGGGTTGAACCAAGTAGAAACTTAGATTTTTTAAAAACCAACTCTCTTCTATAAGGATGAGTATTCATAAATTTCAACATCTTGACAAAATAACAAGGCAATTGCACAAACTCAAAAGGAATACCTTTAGTAACAAACCTAGTGGTCACCTTTGGTATGGAAAATTAGGATAGATCAAGAACCAAAGAGTTGAAAACTTAGTGGAGTCACTAGGTATTGAATATAGATGTTCTTGTAACTATAAATATGCCAAGATTAGTACTAATCTTGGACAATCTTCTAGGACTTAGAGTTCCATCAAACATGCCAAAAATTGTTGTCACTTGGATTTACATCCTTTGGGAGATATCTCATCTCTCCTCATCCAAGTGGTAGAATGGAAACATCTCACTTATTGTGGGTAATCAATTGGTGAGATGAATCTCTAGAAGGGCTAGTTCCCTTGATGCACTTTTTGAAACACTTTTCTTACTTATCAACTTTGCATAAAAAGGGGTAAGAAGACAAACTAAAACTATAAAAAAGGTGATGCATCAATAATTATTTTCCTCCTATTGACTGAACTAGTACTACTTATAGAAAATCAAATCTTCTTTCACACATAACTCACAACTCAAGACAGATTGTTACATCAATGTTTCATATGCTAGGTTCAAGAATTATATTGATGTTTAAGAGGGATAATGAATGATATTTTTAATAATACAATCATAAACCACTTCTAAAACTCTTATAAACTAACAAAGACCTATAATAATTACTCTTTTGCACACTTGGTAAACAATCAAAGATAACACGCTAGAAAATATTATCTTCTAATAGACAAGATCAACAAGATTATGACATGACTCAATTATGCAGATTGTAAGTAGGAAAATTCACTTTCTTCTTGATTAAAGAGACATTAAAATAAAAAATTGGCCAGGGTTTCACCATTAACCAATGGAGGCTACCCAAAAGAGCCCAAAAAGTCACTAATTATAGCATTTTAGAGAGGAGTGAGAAAAGGGAAGTCTAAAGGCCACTTGGACACTTGTAATGCTGAGATAAATGGGTTACATGTGCAAGAGAAGAGGATGTTAAATTTATCATTAAAATTTATAAATTACAAGTGTCAATCCAAGGCATGAAACTTCTTGGAATGTGGTGTGAAATTCCTTTTGTTGGCTTAGAAAACTGTCTTCATCAATCACCCCTTTTGCAACATCTCAAAACTAACTAGGGATAGGTATAATAATTTAAATAATAGGTAAGGGTTGTATAAATGTTTATACATGCAATGGTTTCATTCCTAATCACCTGTATTCCTTTGAAAATGAGTAATCACTACTTGTAGTCAAAGAAACCTCCTTTTTCAGACACCTTGCACACTTGGCTTCCAAAAAGGATTTAATTTCTCATGAAAATCCATAAAATTGGGTGAATGACATGTGTCAAGGCCATACATATACTTATAGGCATCATGTACACCTTAAAAGAAAATTACTTGAATTTTTTCACCCTTCTCACTATCATGTTCACTATGCCAGTTTTACTCGCTGAGATGGAGCTACTTATAAGAATACTTAGGATATTTTTTGTAGTATGAAATGATCATAATGAGTTATAATAAGTCTTAAAATATATTATAAATTTTATTTTTCCTCTTTAAATCCATAGAAGCTACAAAATACATGAAATAGTAAAAGTGTCAGGAGAACCTACAACAATCAATATGCTCTGATACCAACTGTTAGGTGACCCCTTATCCAACAGAAGCACAATTGATTACTTTCTTATAAGCAATTAAACACAGAATTATACCAGAATGATAAAGTAACTAGAAACTTGAGACAACAAAGAATTTGAGAGACAATACACCCTCTTGTATTAAATATTACTAGAAGAAAATACAATAAGGAAGATGCCACTTCTTCCTCCACCTCAAAGGCTTGCCACACCTCAAGACCTTCTTACCTCTCTCTCTTGCTCAACACAACAACTCTATAGCCTGAGTTATTCTCCCTCCTTGAATGCTTCAACTGATCTCCTTGACCTTACCCCTGTAGATCTCCTTGACCTTGCTTGCTTCAATGCTTTTACTTGCCTTCTTAATTGATTACAATACATGCCTTATGGGTATTTAAATAGGATCCCATGCTTACAAAAATAGAACTCTAACTACAATAATTAGACACGCAGCTCGTGACTATAATTAGTCATTTGACATGCAAACACTCACTTCACTTAACTGAATGTTCGTCAACAACAGTTCTAGAAATACACAGGCGACCGACGTCGGTCCCTGTCTGTCTGGTGCTACCGACGTCGGTTGACTCCCTGCCGTCACCGATTTCCTTCTCCACTGTCTGTGACCGATGTCCGTTATACTGCCGATGCCGGTTCCTCTGGTTCTTCAGCATCCTCTTCTTGCGTCTGAAAACAATTGAAGCTTTTAGCTCCACACCTTAACAATCTCCCACTTGGAGATAAATAGCTGCTACTGTACTTGTACCTGTACACCATCTATTTTGTTCCTTTGGCTCTGTATCCCTCTTCGAAGTCACTCTTGAAGACCAACCACCACGCAAACCTGTGATGCTAAACCTGTCACTTATGTCAAAAGAATTTTGTTGCTCCCAAATTCTTCATGACATACTTCTGAACCAACTCTACCCTTAGCTCAGAAAACTCCCTGTTTATGAAACCCTGCAACAAGTAACACAATACAGTAACAGGATAATGTAGCTAATATTATCCAACCTGGTAAAGATAAAATACAATGGTCAAACCTCCATTGTTCTACAGCCTAATCAAGACCATATACCGTAGCCTTTTGTCTCACGTGTCCATCCACTCTCTTCTCTAAAATGGGAATCCATCCCTCTATCCAGTGCTTTCTTCCAGCTGACAACTCTACCAACAAACACCTATTTGGCTCTACTCCAAGGACTCACACTCCTCATCCATGCTAAGCTCCCACTATTTCTAGATTCTACCTGCATTGCTTCTTCCATCTTCCTAGTTCATGACCATCAGTAAGCAATATAAAGAAGGTGAACAACGAATATGAGGTTCACATACCTTTTCTGACCTCTATATGGGTGTTTGAGACTCATTGATCCACCCAACATCTGTTTCAGTGACCGATATAGGCCATCTCCCAGTCTGCTCTTGACTGATGTCGATTCCCTGCACTGACCCTGACTGCCGACATCGTTTCCCTGGTCGACGTCGGCATCCCTTCTATCGACGTCGGTCCTTATGACCGACGTCAGACTTCTCCTGCTTGACCTACCGACCCTGCTGGTCTGCACATGACCGATGTCGGTATCTGGCTGATCAACGTCGGTCCCAAGTGACCGACATCGGTGTCTGTGTGTTCCTGTAAGTGATGAAATTTTCATCCGTGAGCTCATCTTGGATCAAACCTCTGTCCATGTTGCCCTGCTCAGATTTATTCAGCCCCTGTGACCTTCATCTCCTCCATCTCCTCCATAAACACCAAGGCTTCTTTGTTCCTATCAAAAGCATCAAATTTCCTTTTTCTGCAATGAACTCTATCTATGCTTTTCGAATCTGAGCACATACCTTTCGAATCAAGAACGTCCATTCCCTTCTTATTCATGTGACCAAGCCTATTAGACCACATCTTCGAATCTACACCAGAAGTAGAATCAGTAATACAAGTAGATAGATAAAGAGTACCTACTTTCTTACCTCTTGCTAGAACAAGTGCTCCCTTGGTAACCTTCCAAGAGTTCACTGTGAGGGTTATTGTGCATCCCTCATCTCCCAACCTTCCTATAGAAATCAGACTCTTCTTCAGAATTGGAACATGCATGACCTCCTTCAACACCCATGTGTTGTCAATCTGCAATCTCAGCTGCACTTTCCCTTTGCCAACTATCTGACAAGGTGTACCATCCCCTAAATAGAGCACTCCAAAGTCTACCTGTTCATACTCATGAAACAAATCTCTATTTGGGGATGCATGAAAAGATGAACCAGAATCTAAAATCCATGATCCTACCTGACCATCCAAAGAAAGTATGAGAGCATCCCGTACCACAATATTTGCATCCTTTGCTTCTTCAATACCTGCATGTTGATTCTCTTTATCTCTCAACCAACACTCCTTCTTTGTATGTCCTTTCTTTCCACAAAACCAGCAGGTAATACCTTTGGACTCGGATCTCCTTCCCGACCTTGATTTCCCTTGCTCAATCTTCTCCCTTTGCCTTCCCCTGCTTTCTGCACTTAGAGCATTCCCTGATGATTCACCTGTGCTTCTCCTGTGTATTTTTTCATTCAAGATCACACTCACAACATCATCAACTTTTAAGATTTTAGAAGCAGATGCAGAATTACTTACTGCCATAACCAAACCATCCCAACTTTCAGGCAAAGAACATAAAATCAAGAGAGCCTTTACCTCATCATCAAAAACAATATTGACTGAAGCTAATTGGTTTACCAAACCATGGAAATCACTGAGATGAGTATGTACCAATCCACCTTCCTGCATTTTCAAAGTAAATAGCTGCTTCATAAGATATACCTTATTAGAATCCGAGGGCTTTTTGTATAAATTCGCCAAGGACTTTATCAACTCTTCCATTGTCTTGCACTGTGATAAGCTGGAAATCACAGATGATGCAAGGCTCAACCTTATGGAACCGAGAGCCTTCTAATCAAGAACACTCCATTCTTCATCCTTCATATCTGTGGGCTTGCATGTAACCCCACCCAACGGTAAGTACAAATCCTTCTGATACAGATAGTCCTCAATCTGCATCCTCCAATGTAGATAATTCTTGCCGTTAAACTTCTCCATTCGTAGCTTACTTTCTTCTACCATTGATGAACTCCCACTCAATCAGAAAACCCTGTGAATGACCTGTAATAAAAAAACAATACCCTGCTTCCTAAAAATCATAGCTCTGATACCACTTCTTAGTAGAACCTACAACAATCAATATGCTCTGATACCAACTGTTAGGTGACCCCTTATCCAACGGAAGCACAATTGATTACTTTCTTATAAGCAATTAAACACGGAATTATACCATAATGATAAAGTAACTATAAACTTGAGACAACAAAGAATTTGAGAGACAATACATGCTCTTGTATTAAATATTACTAGAAGAAAATACAATAAGGAAGATGCCACTTCTTCCTCCACCTCAAAGGCTTGCCACACCTCAAGACCTTCTTCCCTCTCTCTCTTGCTCAACACAACAACTCTATAGCCTGAGTTATTCTCCCTCCTTGAATGCTTCAGCTGATCTCCTTGACCTTACCCCTGTAGATCTCCTTGACCTTGCTTGCTTCAATGCTTTTACTTGCCTTCTTAATTGATTACAATACATGCCTTATGGGTCTTTAAATAGGATCCCATGCTTACAAAAATAGAACTCTAACTACAATAATTAGACACACAGCTCGTGACTATAATTAGTCATTTGACATGCAAACACTCGCTTCACTTAACTGACTGTTCGTCAACAGCAGTTCTGTAAATACACAAGCGACCGACATCGGTCCTTGTCTGTCTGGTGTTGCCGACGTCGACCGACTCCCTATCGTCACCGGTTTCCTTCTCCACTATCTGTGACTGACGTCTGTTATACTGCCGACGCCGGTTCCTCTAGTTCTTCAGCATCCTCTTCTTGTGTCTGCAAACAGTTTAAGCTTTTAGCTCCACACCTTAACAAAAAGAAAGCCATTTTATACCATGTCTGTACAAGTAGGGTAGCACAAAAATTGATGAAGATGAGATATAAAGAGTATTATTCAACCTAAAATAATTTTCATGGTCATTACATCCCATCTAGATAGCTCTCCCTCTTCATTTTCTCGATCGGGTCCTTATCTAAGGGTTTGCAAGGGTTTTAGGTCTTTTAGGCTCTTAAGCTTTGTTCATAAAGTTATGACGTTAGAACTACCAAAATATTTCACAAGGGTGATTTTAAATACCCTTGTTAACCCATAAAAACTTCTTGGATCTCCATGAAAAGTTCCAAAGGAGATGTGAGCATCTCAAGTTGCTTACTTGAGCTTTTCCTTTCATTTACATAGGCTTAATGTTGCCTTTGAGCCAAAAATAGTGTCCATTATGAATTATCTACATTAAAAAAGCTTGATAACATCTATAGTGACCTAAAAAACATGATAAAATAGGTTATAATTCCCACATAAGGTTAGAAATGACATTGACCCCCTATTTGAATATTAGGCTTAAACCCTGCCTAATAGTCTTGACTGCAACCTTGAGGGTTTAGAAATCATTGTTAGGATTATCCCATATGTGCTTGGTTTTCCATATTTTATTAGGTGTGATTAAAATTTACACACCTTTTGACAATGTTTATTTAGCTTTTGGTCCACCCTTTTCATCTTCTTTCTCCAAAAATGTAGGTTTTGTTCACAAAGGGAGAGCCCTTTGTTTGAGACAAAACTGAGTGCACTTCCCCTATTTTTCCAAATAAACCAAATGGTATAAGATATTAAAAAAGTTGTGAGGAAGTTATCCCCAAAAATATATCCATTTTTCATCTCATTTGACCTTCCAACTCTCCCAAGTTCTAAAATAGACTGTGAAAGTTCAACTTGTATGTAGGGTTAACAGATGTAGGTTGTATGTTGTACCATAGAGTCCCTTTCTAAATGATTTTCATTGGTGAAATAATTTGGGGCATAAAAATCATGGTGGATATGTTATAATATTTTTAAATACTCTAACCTATTACATACCTCTCACCTATACCTTGAACTCACAAGACTGTATGCACTTCTTGACGGCAACCTTGCTTTGGAGGAGTACTTGTAGGTTGCTTTGCCTATTTTAAGCTTGAGAAAATGTATTTATATGAACTTAGAGTCCTTTAAGATCATTATACACTTGTTTTTTCCCATTTTTAATCATCCTTATGCTATACCCACACTCACAACTTCAAACTTGCGCACTGTTTGTCATGGTCAAACATAGTAAACTTTATTGGAATGAGTGACATCTTGTAGGTGAAGATTCCTCTCATAATAGGCTACACATCACCCTTGGGTTTCATGAGATATTTGGGATCATCTCCCATCATCAAACCTTGATAATTACATGTTTAAGCTTCTATCATGGACTGTGTGCTCCTACAGTCAGTATAGGTGAGTATTCTTGCATGATGGGACACCTGTAGGTGTAGATTAGACCTTTAAACATCACCAATTAAATCATATTGATGGTATATATGCCTATTGGTATTCCCTTCACCCAATAAGGTCTTTCAAATATGGGAATATGCCTTGTTTTCACTTTAGGATATCAAGGTCACTTTGAATTCAAAACATGTAGATGATAATGGAGAAACTCAATGCTCAAATGGGTAACTTTGAACCTTCCAACAACCACCCTCCACTAATCCTCTTGAATCCATATCTTACAGAGGTATTCTATTTCATATACGATATAAATCATACACATTTATATGTTTTAAATATCTTTATATCCTTGTTATAATATATCCATAAAATGGCCCAGACCTTTATTTTCACTTTTTAAGGAAAATGTCCCTGAACTCAGTCATCTAATATTTGAAGGTGACCTACACTTCCATTTGTCAATTTCACACCTCAAGTAGGTATAAACTGATACAAAACACATACAAGGATTCCAAGTAAGGTTCCATCACTTGTCTCAATGCTTTAAATGACTCTTTAGCTTTCTTTAGTACCACTTGTAGGTGGTCATTTGCATGTATACAGGCAACAAGCAACTTTGGGAAATATGCAAGATATATATGTTTATGATCAATTATATGCCCTCAAAAAGTGTTTAAATTCACTATAATCACTCTAAAATATTTGAATACCTATCAAATCTCCCATCTCATCATGACATCATGAAGGAGAGACTCATGTAGTTGCATTTGAGTTATATGAAGGCAATGGATAGAATTGGAGTAATGTGTATTGATGAATGGTCTCATGAACATATTTAATCTCTTTAAAATTTCTCAAATGTATGTTTGGACCTATGGGGATATTGAGACCAGTCTCAAAACCTCTATTTCAATGTGATGCCCTCTTTCAAGCACCTGTTACAGAGCAAATAGTGGTGGCTGGTGACTGGTTTGTGTAGTACATGAACTCATAACCAATCTTGCATCTTCTTCAAACACTTAAATGGACTCCCTTTAGCTACTAATGACTTGAAAAATTTGATTTATCTTCATTACAACTCCATGAATAATCTAGGCAAGCTTCACACATGTGACTGCCATTGAAATTGGGTAAAGAATTGATTATGAGCATGATAAAATTGTAAGTTTAATTACAACTTGATGTGATGAAACCAAACATGGAAGGGGGAAATAATTATGGAATTAAGACATGGTAAACATAGTATTCCATTCATATGATACCTCTATAGAGAACCAAACATTCTGCAAACAAGGAAAACTTTGACTGAGACCTCACATAGTGACACCTTTCTCAACATGAGATGACTTACCCATAAAAACACCATGAAATATGAAACCAAGAAGGGAGATAATTTAAGGAGAGAGATAACATCATATAAAATCAACATCACCAACTATATTGTATGAACTTGTCCAAATTAGAGCAAAACCTATAGGGTGCAGGAAATAGTGAGTAAAAAAACATAGTTAACTTGTGAGAGATGATTCATAAAGCATAGTTGGCCAATCCTTAAAATATTATTATGAAAATGGATCTCTTTGATTTTAATATTACCTCCCAAAGGTTTTTGACCTGAAATTTCTTCAATTGGATGTACTAAGCACAAACCTATTGACTGGTTTTGTGTGTCTAGAAGGGTGAAGAAGGAGTAGAATGGTTTTGGGACTTTTTTAGCATTTTCAAAGCATGTCAAGCACCAAGATGAGTCTAAGGAAGATGAAGAGACATTTCATGACCTTATCCCATGTGTCATATTCCCTCATGGTCCATACAAATGCAAAAATCCTCCTTTTTCAGTTGAAATCTTGATCTTCAATTAGATAACCTACAAGTTTCAGATGGGACTGACCTTCTTGATAGTGAATCTAACTTCTTAGATTTTTGAAAGAAAATTAGGCACTTAGACACCTTAAAAATTGTGCCACTTACTTTTATGACCCTTAAATGCCTACTAAGTGACTCAAAATTATAAATAAGCTAATTAGACCATGACTAAGGCTAACAAGGCATTAAATTACATCAAATAGACTATAATACACCCTATGAAAAATTATTAGACACCTATAAACATGTAAAGATCAAGTTTTTACGTATAGGGGGACCAATTTGACCTGCAAGGTCAAATTTGGTCAACAACTAGTATGGAAATATGGAAGCTTTGTTTAATTGAATGCTTGATAGAGTGCTTTTGATAAGTGACTTGATCTCTTTGGTCTTTTTCTAGGTCTGTACTAGGTGAGGAATGAGTGAGGGTTGATATTGTATTTATATCAATCCATTTTGGAGTAATAACTCACATTAAATCACTTAAGTTGATAATTAGGATACGTTTCATTTACAAATATGATGACTTTAGGGCATTAGACACTTACATTAGGACATGACAGTAACGTTGACACTACTATTTGTCCTGAACATTAGTTTCTAGGGAGCAAGAGAATGGGTACAGGTTTATAACTTGTTAAAATGGAAGATAAATACATTTTAAGCATTATGAGAATGACAAAATACTTGGAGTCATCAACATAATACTAGTTGGACTAAGATATATAGGCTAAGGGGCATAAAGATAGAATAAATATGAGACTTATGGAAGCTGGAACGATGAAGAATTGAGAGGAATAACCAAGGTCTGAGCTTTCCAAGTGTATATAATTGAGGTGATATACAATCATAAAATATCATCTAAACTCAACCCCTTTTAATCTAGTAATGAAATTTCTAGTTTAAAGGAAAGGAAAGCATACCTGGGTGTGTATGCACACCTTATCTTTGCATGTGCCCAACTTGAGTGCTTTGTTGGTAACTTCCCTGCAACCAAGAGCATGTTACAATATAAAATTAAAGCATATAATTTGGGATGAAATTACTTGAAATAGATTGATATTGAAAGATCAAGGTTTAGGATTACACATGTGTGCCAATGTAACCACCTTGCTTATTGGCAATGTGTTTTTAAAAAGATGCATCATTATAAGGCTTTGAAACTAAGATTAGGATAAATATAGATAAATCTTTAAAGTGCATATATCCAAGGATATATATATATATATATATATATATATATATATATATATATATATATATAGAGAGAGAGAGAGAGAGAGAGAGATAGAAATAGAGATTGAAAAGCACATGCCCCCAATTTTAGAGCAAAAGTGAGTTGCCACTTGGCAATTAAGATTAGCTCAACCATGTAACCCAATGAGACTTATAATCTGGTGAGGTTGGATGATGAAGTCCAACCTAAAAACTTGGCAAGATTAATTGATTTGATCACCTTAACCATACCAAAATGTGAACCAACTACTACAGTAGATTGGCTCAATAAAAGTCCATAAAAGCCCATAGGATATCAGTATGAAAAAGTTTATGATATGGTAATAGTCCATAAAAGAGTTTTGGAATCTAGAAATGATTTGGA
This sequence comes from Torreya grandis, assembly GCA_037957365.1. Taxonomy (NCBI): domain Eukaryota; kingdom Viridiplantae; phylum Streptophyta; class Pinopsida; order Cupressales; family Taxaceae; genus Torreya; species Torreya grandis. The sequence continues at coordinate 625,870 of JARHVA010001687.1, read as the reverse complement.
TTTTGTAATATTATGCACATGTTTCATAGCATATGTACCTTAGATATGTTTCATGTTACAATTATGTATAATAATATAACCAATGTATAGAATTCTGCCACAACTATGAATCTGAATCATATAATTGTGTGCTTTGGCCAATTCAAATAATTGTGTAAGTGTGAATGGAATGCTTCCAAAGCATACCCCCACTATGTATGGAGAAATATGAAAATTGATATAAGTACCAATGTGGAGGACATGTTTCCAAAACATGACCCCACTATAATCTGGAGATGCTGAATACTCAATAGGTGTGGAGAACATGCATAGAAAGCATGCCCTTACTGAATCTATGAATTTTGAATGGTGGAAGCCATGCCCATATGACATGCCCCCAGTGAGTATAAAAATTAATATAAGTACCACATATTGAATGAGTGTGGAGAACATGCTTCCAAAGCATGCCCACACTATAATCTGGAAAGTGATATAAGCACCATAGTAAATGAATGTGGGGAACATGCTTCCAAAGCATACCCCCACCATAATCTAGAAATTATGTCAAGTGTGAAAAAAAAATTCTCTATGAATTCCCCCGCTAATATGCTCCCCCTTTGAGGTGAGGGAAAGATAGGAACTGGTAGTTATCGTACCTCAAAAGGAAAAGACAACTATATAATTTTTGAATGTAACTGTTGACTAATTTGACCACAAGTTAAATTAGGTCAACCCCCTATACTTGAAAACTTGTTATAGGGGTATAATAGGGTATAAAAGGTGTACCATGTTCCTATTGAGGTAATTTAAGGTGTCTTTAGCCTTGGTCATAGTCATTTTTAGTCTTTAGTATCATTATATGTCATATAAGGTCACTTTTGGGGTCATTTATGGGACTTGTAGGATTTAACATAGAGGAAAAGTGTTCCAAAGTGTTATTAAATGTCCCATGTATCATTATATGTCAAATAGACTATTTCATATCTGAAAATTTATAGGTTTCAACATTGAAGATAAGAAAATAGTTGAAAAGAGGCTGTTTCATGTGGTTTTAGGCAGTTGTTCAACTTATGTATAATATTTGGCATGTGTGGAATGATTTAGAGTGACCCTTTAGGTCCCATCAACTTAATTCAATGATATATCAGATTTTAATAGCTCAAAAATGTCATAAGACCATTTTATCTCTCTATCACTCTCCTTTGCATGCAAAAAATGGTCAACTAGTTTCAGTCTGGTACAGATAACAGGGGGTGATTTGGATCAAATTATCTTGTGGGATGAAATTAATATTTTTATACTCCAGTTTCATGAGAAGAGTTACAATTTTGGTTTCCTGACCTTCATGACCCATTGCTTAGAATGCTAGTGACTCTTTTCTGCCTCCTCATTCCCATAACCTTATGTTTTCTTTGTTGTTTGGATTTGTTTGTACAAAAAAAGTATTGTACATGATATTAAGGAAATTAAAAATCCTTATCACATGGTCTTGTGTCTAGTTTACATGTGTGGTGTGAAGGAATTGGCATGAATATATCAATTTTGTAGTTGAGGTCACCATTGAAGTGGTAGACTGAGTTTCACCTATTATAGAGTCATCCTCCCTATAGTGGCTTTAGAACAAAGGTGGAATGTTATTTCCAATATCACATTTCATGGTGGTTATTTTTAATTTTAAACTTTTGGTCTCAAGATTATTCTATGTGAATTGAAGAGACCAATACACACACATAATCATCTTTCTTACAACTGCCACCTACAGTCAAGTTAGCTTTAACACTGAGTAGACATATTCATTACACAAGGAGGTATTAAAAATAGTAATAAGGATTTTGATATGGAAATAATGAGATTGATCCTTACAAAAGGGCTGAAAGATTGGTTATGATAACCAATTCAATATGCACACAACCAAAAACATGGTATAGTCAAGAAATCCTGCAACATCCACCTACAAGATAGTGTGAGAACATTTGAAAAAAGGTGTGCTTTATGTTTGGAACCTTTGGAATATCTACATGACCTCATGTCTCATCATCAGCCTCATTAAACCACCAGGAGACTTGATGTTCACAAGAGTCTGGTTTGGTACGAAGACCTAAATCTGAACTCCACCTATAGGTTTCCAATAATGATCTGATTGTAACTCCAACGTAGGTTTGAGGGTGTTTTTTGAAAATGTTTGAAAGCATTTGAGACCTTCAAATAGGTCTAGGAGGATAGAGAAGCATCATGGTGAGACTGTCATATGTATATAAACTTAAAATCATGCTCATAGGTGGAGAAAGTTGCTAAACGAACAATTTATTTTAATTTCTCTTAATCACATTTTGCCCATACATTCGATCCTTCCATAGTAGAGTGACATGAGGTCAAGACAAGTTTGGTTGTTTTCATCATGAAGCCCAAAAATAAAGGCAATGCCTTTCAAAAAAATGGTTATTTGGTTAAGAGAGAGTGATTTAAGAGGGATTCCAATTCAAGCAATCTTTCACTATAGACTTTCAGTGTCATCTACATTACTTTGAAGCCTAAATGACTTTATAATGCAACAATGGCATGATGGTTGCATAACTCATGATAAAGTGGCCCAATTTGATTTTAAATAGCCTTAATAACCTCAAAGAAGATCAAAGAAAATGAAGTTCAATGTTAAGAGGAACACCGTTACCTACAATAAGACCTTAAGGTTCCCTAACTGGAGCACCTATACCCTAACTATAGACCTACAGGGTTAATGACAAGAAACAAGAGGTAGGGTACACAATTTTAGATGTTCAATTAGGTTTGAAGTGATCAAATGATATCAAAAAGATCAAGAAAATATAATGAAATACTTAGACATAAAGGAACATATACATAGGTCCTTAAGCTATCCTTGATTGGCACCTATAGGTGACCTAAGAACATAGTATGCAAACTTGCCTAGGCTAATAAAGAGAGAAGTTTGGCAAGATGGCATAGGTGGTAGGATAGATTGAATATAACTAGGATCAATCTAACAATGGTGAAATCCACATCATGTGATGCTTAGATTAAGGAAACAATATAGAGGTTGGGTCTCAACTCTCAACCCATAGTCAACTCAAAAACCTTACACAGTCATCAACTTGGTAAGACTGTTTTAAAGTTTGTGAGGTTGTGTATGATAAAAACGTGATCCATCCATGATATTTGGTGTGTAAGTTCCTCATGACTTAATCTAAAACCTCATAAATCCATTTTGAATAATTAAATAGGGGAGATGCCCTCTATTTTATCTCAGATAGAGGGCACTCTCAGGAAATCTAGATTGCAGACTTGGTGAAGAGATGCTAAGAAAGTGGGTTTGAAAGTCTTAAATCATTGTAGAATGATATGGGATGTTTTTTTTAGAATGAAAAAAGGTGAATAAATCTCTGTAGTTAGCATGAGTACTCAAGGTAATCCTAAACCCATAAGAACACGGTCAGGCCTATTAGGCCCAAGACTAGGCCTAAAGCCATAATGGGATTCAATCTCACTTCCAAAAACAAATGAACCTTCCTACCTAGTTGATGAACCTCAAGGGGGATTTTAGAATTAGATAGTACCATTGGTGTGTAGATAACATCTCCAAGTTGGTCAAATTTAGCCTATTTCACCTCAGACCTACACAAAATGCACTTAAGGAGCTTGATCGGCCATCTTTAGATGTTCATACTTGTACAAACACGTTGCATGGTGAGCCAAGGAGTTGGGAAAAGTTAAAGGATCTCCTAATCTTGATTTTAGTGGATTTTTTTCATAGATTGAAAGCCTAGTTTTTATGAAAAATGTTAACTGTATAAACATGCTAAAACCCTCATAAACCCTTGTCAAAGACACGATTGGAAAGATATGGATGGGAATGCATTAAAATGGGTTTTTTTATTAGGAAATTGTACTTGTGAAGGACTCTCTTAAGTTCCTTCCCATTATATTTGTTTGTACCCTACTTGTACGGACATGGTACAAAATAAGGTTTTTGGTAAGTTTTGATTATTTTGTAGGTGCAAAAGAAGATGAAAAAATGAAAGTTATTTGTAGGGGGGTAAATTGAGACCTATTCTATATATTTATGTCCATTTATCATCATATATTGGCATGGAAACACTTCTGCTAACTCATTCATATTGCGGAGTCTTTGGCAAATAGTGGAAATGGAGAGTGACTACCAAGTGAGAGAGAGAAGTTGGTTTTTGGACCTTTTTAAGGTCTAAATCATGGATTGGAAGGTATAGGGATCCTAGATATGTTTCCTAACATCTCTTCCATATATTTGGTTGAACAACTGAAAGCCGTATTGATGACAAATGTGAAGACAAACCTATAAGGCTAGTGATGGTGATTATAGATGATAAGTGCAAGCGTCATGAAAAATAATAGTGGTTAGGAAAGAATGTAATGAATATTGAAGCTTGTTTCAAACCCATCCTTGATATTTCACATGTGTTAACTCTCCATAGTTTGGTTTTGAGTGCTTCAAATATGCCTAATCATGAAGGTAATTTCAAGAAGATCATTTGAAGACCTTTATGCCCATTTTGGAGATTTTTATGCTTCATATGAACACTTGTCCAAGAATACCTTCCAAACCTCTATTATTCACTTCATCCTTAGACAATGTAACTAGTTTTCATGCCTCTACATGTGGAATTTTGACCCTTGGACTTATCTCTCTATTCTCACACATTCTACAAATGTAAGCCATTTTGGCTCTTGTAATCTAATTCCACACCTGGTATGGTGAAGCCCTACTAGTTTGATATTGTAATTTACCTTTTAAATAAGATATGAAATCTAATTTTGAGTTAAAAAACTATATTTTCTAAGTATGTGAAGTGATGTATAGTAAAAATTCAAGTGATTGATATCTATCCTTGATTTCTCTCAATCCTTCCATGTTTGATGCAAGTTGTTTCCTCTCTAACAGGTCACATGAAGTGTTTTCAAGTGAATTAGTCTATATTCAAGTGTTATTAATATCCTTAGTGTCTAAAAATGACTTTTGGTTCAATCACCTTGAGTAATTCTATGCATATCACCTCCATGATTGAAATAATAATGTTAGAGCAATTCAAGATTCTAAGACTAGTGTTGTAGGTCATGTCTCTTAGGGCAAGTGTATAGTAGTCAAGTGGAGATATTTATAGTGTATCATCCCCTTAGATTAAATTAATTTCATGTCTAATTTTATCCCTTTTCATCCAATAAATAAATTAGTGTAGGTCATAAGCACTTAAGGATCAATCTAGGGAGCTAGCCCTTAAACCTAGAGGTTTACCTATATCATAGGCAACCCATAAGCCTAGATGTATTATAATGTTTCCCAAATCTTAGAGTAGGCTTGAACAACCAAATATAGGGTGAAATATTTGGTGAAAATATTTATATCATGCCCAATGGGACCATTATCTTAAAGGCATCTTGTCAACGTGAATGTTGGTCTTGACAACATCATAACTACATATGGTGTTCTACTCAGTATTTGGTGACTCCATTCAAGGAAATATCTATTTGTAGACCATTATTTTGTCATAAATTTGTGTTAATACTTCATGGTACTTACTAGGTCATCTTTTATTAGAGTTTTCAATCCTATAAACCCACCTCTTCAACCTAAACTTCCTCTTAAAGTTCAACATCCTCAGCCTATCTTGACCTTCAAAGAATAAGAGGACTTTGGAAGCCAAGAAGATATAGAGAGTGAAAAAGAACTTGAGGATAATATGGTTAGGCAACATGCCTTCCCAACCTATAAAACTACAAATCCCATCCACCTTAATGTATATGGTGATATACCCCCTAATGCTACCAAAAGTGTTCCCACATTCAATGGTGAAGGTCAAGTCACTCTTAGTGAGAATATTAGGGATATCTCAAACTTCTGTAGTTTTCACAATGTCACTGAGGTCAACATTTCCATTAGACTCTTTTCCATGTCCCTTAGATGAAAATCACTTGATTGGTATAAGACATTTCTCAGAGGTTGTATCACAACTTGGGATGATTTTGGAGAGCTACTAAATTGAATGTTTGAAAATAAGAGTGGTCACACATCACTCATTCATCTACTTAATGTGAGTCAAAGATCCCCAAAAGAGATAATGCATGATTTTAATGAGATATTAAAAAGGACTTGGTATAGGCTACCTCCTCTTATGAGACCATGTGCAAGCTTTGTGTTTCCTACATATATAAGGGCTATTGGTACTGATATAGCCATAATGTTGCAATCCATAAGTGGTTACACCTTACCTGAAGCATAGGACCTTTCAATTAGAGTTGAGAATGGCCTAATATAAGATGGAAAGTTGCCTCCTTAAGTGTCTATGCCTTTAATTCCAAACCTATTTGCTAATACTCCAAGTGTTTCTCAAGTCTCTAAGGCAAATACTAAGCCTATAACTACCCCTAAGGAGGTAGAAGATGCTATTGACTGGAAGGCAAGATATAAAGCCTTAGAGGTTCAAACTAGGCTATTAAATTTATAGTATGGTGTTCATTAAAACCCATACCCCTATTCTCAATAAGGGAATAGGTTCCCACCTTATCAAAATGGTTAAGAACAACCTAACTTCAATAGGCCTACCAATGCATACAATCCAACTTCCACCTCTAATACAAGAGCCATGGTACTGGTGTTGACTCCTAAATTTTGTACAAGTATTGTTCCAATCTTGGTGCATGGCATGGAAAGACCATTGTCTATTTTGTTGTAAGTAACAACATGGCATGGGAGGACCATGGTGTGCTAAAGTATTGTGGCATAATACCTGCCAAGTGTAGGAGGATAATGGCATAGAAGATCTAGCACGAGAGGACCCAGTCAAGGAAGAATATGTCACAAGAAAACTAAGAACAAAGGACTCAAAAAAAGAAGTGGAAGACTAGGGGAGTGTGAGGGAAGTCGAGCATGAGGAATTCAGGATCAGTTATATGAGTAGCGAGTAGGACACCTTGACCTCATCGATTGAAGATTACGTACCAGCCTATGAGGAATGAAATACTTGGCCACTAGAACATAACTTAGAGCAAGCATCTAGGGGTGTAGAGGCCTGATTCTATAGGAATATTTAGTTGTAAGAGCCATGACTCTTAGCTTGTTAGGATTCTATGTGCCATTTGTCCATGTTAGTTAGAATCTTGACACTTGGTTAGGGCAAAACAAGTATAAAAACCCTTGTTGTAATCATTTTTGGGTGTGGACCTTTAGAGAATAGATACAATATTATGTATTGTAATCTTTTAAGCAATCAATAAATAATTAGTATTTGCCACATCATGTGATGATTCATGAACATCCTAAGTGTTGAATGTTGAGTATATTTTATTTATAAGTCATGGGTATCTTGTCCTTTTATTACTACTGTCGAATAGTAGTGGTGATCTTAGTTATCATAGTAGCTATGTCTAGGATAATAAGGATAATAGTGTTATATTTATGGTATTAATCAACTTAAAATTTATGTTACAATAAATGAACAAACATAAAACATTGTGTTCCAAAGCCTTCAAAAATTGGTCTTTCACTACGTGCTTTAGGTGAGTGCACAAGACTTACCTCTCGTGTGATAGGGACATCATGCCAGTCTATTAGGGAGAAGCTTTAGTGATGGAGTAGAATTGACTAAATGAACCCAATATTTTAGTTTTGTTACTAGGACCTAAAGCAATTGAAGTATAATCATGGGAAATGTTTGAGTGCATTACATTAGAGAATATTGAATAATGGGTTACTAGTGTCAAAGACAACTTTGTGATTCCATATCTTGAATTAGGAACTTCTGCACGATAGTGGGTAGAGCAAAATATGTATAGTTCTTTGTATGAGATATTCTTTTTTGAGATCCTAGTTCTCTTGTATTCTTAGATCTTAACATATACTCAAGGATGATCTTGAATTCTTAGACGAAAGAAATCATGGACACTTGAATGGCAAAGGAGTTTAGCATGACTTGAAGTTTCTTGGATGAGAGCAGTTAACTATTGGTGGAGAGGCGTTAAGAATAACTACATTTTGGAATATGTGGTGACCACCTATTCATGTCCTGAGGAAGCAAAGTTTCAATTCCTATGAGAGCCAAAGGGATGATATCTTTCATAATTTTCCTTCAAGGTAAAGAAGTTAATTATTGACCTTGGATTGGAAACTCTACTCATAGAAGGCTAAAATATCCTATACATGAGTCACACATTTAGAGGGGAGACTAATGGTTGATTGAAGATTGTGGGTTCAACATGGTAACAAACCAATGAGCATGATAGAAATATAAGTATGATGAAACTTGGTAGAGGATCATGGGATTTATTGGCATAAGAAGAGACTGGGAAAACTCGAAGAGTGCTATGAAGAGATGTAGGGAACTAGATTTGCACAAGGAATCCATCACTTTTGAGCCATGTCCTTTGTCACTTTTCTCTTGCAAAGGATAAATGAGATAGACTATCAAAGATGAATAACCAAGTATGAGTCAACCAAGCTCCGCCACCATAGTGCATGATCAAGCCTTTGAGTCAGACAAAATACATATATAGAATTGGGATACAAACATTATAGACTCAGAAATTGAATAGGTAATGGAGACTTAAAATAGGTCATTAGGTGATAATTTAGAATCTACATCTTTCCATCTTCAAGGGAATTCTATGGCATAGATTGGAATGCCCAGAGGATCTAGTCCTCAAGGCCAGAACATAAGACCAAACCTAGGAAATCAACCTTCTACCATGGCTCTTCCCATGGGCACTACTACTAGAGGTGGTAGAGGAGGCACTAGAGGAAGTGGACCTCCTCCTAAAACTGGAGATGGATCTTCCTAGAAACCACCCACTCAATCACAACCCACTATGGTCTACTATGAGATGGAATTGCATTTACTTGAATACCTTGGGGTAGAGAATGTAGCTGAGCATGTTCATAAGTGTGAACTAATTTGGAGGGTGCATGGTATCACGTCTTCTTAATGAATGACAACATAGTTTGTAACCACCTTTTAAAAGCACATGCATAAATGGTATCACAAATTTAACCCTCAACAAGTAGTGGTTGACTAGGACCAACTCAAAGCAACCTTCTTGTTATAATTTGACATTCTTGAGTTTAAGTAACAAAGTATAGTGGCATTGAAAGACATAAAATTGGAATTTATAGAGAGCATATATGAATATGATGCATGATTCAAAACCTTGATTTCTAAGTTGTCATTTGAAATCAATCTTGTTTAGCATACACAATGGTTCTTGGGAGGATTATTTCTCCCTTTTTGATGGACCTTGTCATAAAGAACCTTCACAAGCATGCATGAGGCATTGGAATCTTCCCTCTGCATTGAAGAGGTAAGAAGCATGGATACTAGGATCAGTCCCTTAATGGAGGCATAGATAGCATCCATGACATCTCAGCTTGAAAATTTGATGGTAAACAATGCACATTAGACACATAGTGGTGTTTCGTGTATCGACTATGAGACTAAAGGGCATATGAGGAACAACTACCCATGCAAGAACATCTGCATAGTACTAAAATAAAACTATGAGATTTGTCATAAAAAATATGGCTGTTCTTGTCCACTTTTGTAATGGGATATAAACAAAAAGGTATCTAAATATTATAATATTTGTGATGCTTACACACATGACACCAATGATTGTCTATTGATCAATGATATTCATGAAGCTCAAGTGCACGACATGCATCAAACTTTGGTTACCAACACTCAAGACAATGGTGGTTACTGAGGGTGAGGGATAGGATGAGGGTGAGGTGGTGGTTGATTTTCACCAATAAATTATTACAAATGTGGTTCACTAGACCACTATCAAAGAAATTGTCCAGAATACCCAACCTATGCATTTTTCAAAAAAGATCATTGACTGAAAGAATGCCCTAATATATATGCAACCATCATGGACCAAAATGAAAAGGGTGTTGACATGATTCACATAGATAAACCATAATGACGTGCATGAATGACCATCCCCATAGTACAGTAAGTGAACATCACCACTTGTAGTGGAGATTAAACTCAATCCACAACCAACCCTATCGAGAAGGTACTCAATAAGAACCATAGGCAAGGAAGTACCCTGGTGCATAGTAGCAAAAGGATGTCCTTTAAGATATAATGGAACTTATGCGAGAGATCCAAGGTGAGATTTAATACCTTAAAAATAAGGATGTCACATAGCATGCCATAGTGCAAAAAGAAGCTAAACTTCTTGTGATGTAAGATGATTTTCAAGAACTATGCAAACATATGCTTGATGAAGCCGTCATTCCCTAGCTCAGTGCTTGGCTTAAAGGTCAAGCCCACCTACCAAATGAAGTCCATCATCACCTCAGTTGACAAAGTAAAGATCACTATTTAAATCATTCTTGACATCAAAAAAGTCCTTGTTCCTCTTCCCTGAAAGATGAAGAGATATTAGTTAATGCAACAATCAACGGATGGGTAATTTGGGATATTCTAGTAGATACTGGCACAAAGGTGAATGTTATCACTAAATATGCTTGGAAAAAGATGTCTAGTTCAGCCCTACACCCCTCTCCTCACATCCTATTCTTGGTGAATAAGACTCAAGTGCATCCTATTAGAGTCCTAAAAAATGCCACCATTAACATACTTGGGGTTCCCTTCAAAGTAGATTTGGAGGTTTCGGAGTTGGTTAAAGTGGATGAATATCCAAACTTATTGGGAAGGCCTTGGTGCTATGAAAATCATGTAGATTTGATCTTTAAAAATTGATAAATTAGCTTTAAGAATCCTGATCAATGCATGGTAATAACCTTAGACCAAGCATATGGACCACCTTATATCGATCCCATGAGCACTGATGAAGACATCAAAAATTTGTATAATGTGATTGCTTGAAATGATTAACAACATGATCCAATGCCAGATGGTATTCTCTGGTGGATAAACAACCAGTCTATCTTAGATACTATAAGTAATGCTTGAAACTGTTGGGCCCATGGTGACTATGAACTAATTGGAAGATTATGTAGCATCATAAACAAAAGAAAAAGCATCCTACACCAACTCCTTAAACACCACAAGTTTGTGTACATCATGGGTTTATCAATGAGAGGGCCAGTACAGGGACCATTGCTAGAGAAACTAGAGGAGGATCCATTGTTCTAGGGAAAAATGGAGGTACATGACTTTGTCCAATGCCTTGAGGAGTTCTATACTACCAAAAATGATCAGATGAAGTTTTTACTTAATATTTTTTATGGTACCATTGCCAAATGGTGGCATACTCATAAAGAATTCCTTTTGTATTAGGATCAAGTGGGAGCTACTCTACATCATAGATTTCACCATGACAACCAGATCAGAGGCACACATAGTTATAGTGGTGTGAAAGCACCTGAACCTCACATTGAAGCTTGTGAGAAAATATGGTGAGTTAAATAAATATTTTTACTAAAGTACCTATGGGACAATGCATTCTATAGGACTTTGTACACTTGAGCATGGGCTGGGTACATTCATGAAGAAAGGCACATGGGTACAAGGTTTTGGTATTTATTAAAGGAAAACATCACTTCAACACTTTCTTCCTTTTCATCAAGGATGGACTTGCACCTCACCTTTCAATCCATATGTGAAGCAATCATTGGAGATCCAAGTCCCATCGAAGATTAGCTATGTCATATTCATCAAGAACCTAAAAAACCCTTACATTTATTCACTGAGCATCCCACACCATCAATTCCTACACCATCAATACTTCTGAATGAAGAACACCGTAAAGAGATCTACTTGGGAAAGTAGAAACTTGTCTTCCAAGTAGATGAAAGTGAAGGATCTACCTCACTCGACACCCTAACAATCCATCTAGACGTCCCTACAAGTACTGGTTCATGAAATTTTTGGGACACTAGTTCTCCAATTGACAACCCTTATCATGAGCCCATTCAAACTATTCAACTTAACATTGGCATGGAACAAGAGCCTAAGATGGATACAACTGAAAATTATTGAACTAAGACATAAATCTCATAGATTTTTGAGTTGCGAAAAGAATATCAAGATGTATTTCTGAGAAATTATAGTGAAATGAAAGGAGTTGACCCTTTTCTAGGGAAGATGCACATAAAGCTGACTAATGACACTCACCCAGTGAAGAAATATCCATACATGATGAATCCTAACCTTTGGGCATGTGTAAAAGAGGATATTGATATCATGCTCCACACTAGAGTAATTAATCCCATTGATGAATCTAATTGGGTAAGTCCCATGGTAATCAATATAAAAAAGGGTGGGCATATATGGATCTATGTGGATTATCATGTTTTAAATGCATCATGTGTGACAGATCCTTTTCCAACACCATTCATGAAGGAAATCCTAGAAGGTGTTACCAGTTGTGAGATATACTCTTTTACCGATGGGTTATTGGGGTACCACCAAGTCTAGATAGCTAAAGAAGACTGATCTAAGACTACTCTCATTACTGAATGGGGATTTTTTGCCTATACCATCATGCCTTTTAGGTTGAAAAATACACTGGTGGTGTTCTTATGGACAGTAGTTGAGGCTTTCCAAGATTTTATCCATAAGTTTCTCCAAGTCTACTTAGATGACTGGATGATATATGAGTTGATCAAGGACCATTGTGCCAATCTGAGGCTCATGCTTGAGAGTTATCAAGTTTTGCAAATTTCCCTAAATTTGAAGAAGTGCCTATTTGTGACACCTTTTGGTGTACTCATTGGGCATATCATTTGTAAGGAGGGACTCTTGTTGGATCTAGCCAAGGTCTCTACCATTCTCCATCTGCTAGTACCCAAAACTTAGCATAAGGTACGTGCCTTCCTAGGACACATAAGATACTAAAAAAAGTTCATTCAAGGATATGCCAAGATCACCACACCCTTGGAAGAGCTTCTAAAACATAATAAACAATTCATATGGACTAATTCTTATAAAAGATCCTTCAAAACACTCAAATAAAGGTTAGTTATATCTCCTATCTTATAATTTCCTGATTGGACAAAGTCTTTTCATGTCCATATTGTTACATCTGGGATGATAGTTAGCATGATACTTGCACAACCAGGTGATGGAAACTTAGATCACCTGATTTACTTCACTAGTAGGAAGCTTCCATCAGTAGAATGAAACTATACCACCCCTGAGCGTGAAGCTTTGTCTATGGTTTATGCTCTATAAAAGTTTAGGCAATATCTTTTGGCCACTCCATTTATATTCTATACAGACCATGAAGCCTTAAAGTACCTTGTCAATAAGCCGGTACTACATGGAAGGATTTGCCACTGGATTGTACTCTTTCAAGAATTCCAATTTTTCATATAGTAAAGACCAAGAAGACCAATTATGGACCTAATCACTTATCCTAAATTAAAAATGGAAAAACCCCACATGCCATAAATTATGATCTTTCTGATGTTTAGCTCTTTTGAGTTACTTGAGTACCTGAAGAGATGGAGGATATCATGGAATTTCTCAACACCAGTTGCACACCTGACTCCTTCAATTCACAAGAAAAAAGCAACTTGCAGTCCATGCCATAACTTATCAAATCATAGCAAGAGATCTATACAAAATGGACCATGATGAGGTATTTCACTATTGTGTAATATAACATGAGCACCCTAAATTGCTACAAGAAGTCCATGAAGTTATTGCTAAAGGACACTATGCTGGAGAGGCTATCACACCCAAGGTGTTGCTTGTTAGACTTTGGTGGCCAGCTTTATTCAAATATATAAAGGCTTATGTTAGGAAATGTGATGTCTATCAGCACCTAGGAAAACCTAATATAAGAGATGCTATGTTTTTGTGCCCTATTCCTTCTCAAGAATCATTTGAAAAGTGGGCTATTGACTTTGTAGGACCTATCACTCCCACAAGATGATGAACGGGATCTTGGTACATCATTACAATAATTGACTATCTCACACATTGGGCTGAAGCAACACCAACAAAAGACTGTATTATAGGCACTACCATGTGATTTATCTAGTAAAACATTATAACCTGGTTTAGATGTCCCCTAAGTTTCACTAGTGATCATGGCACCCAATTCTTGAGTCAGATGATTTGCATCTTATTGGTCGAGTTCATGATCGTGCACCATAAGACAACACCATACCACCCACAGGATAATTGAACAACTGAAGCCTTCAATAAAATTATCGATACCACTTTGAAAAAAAATTTAATGTTGGTCAGACTTACTGGGATGATAGAGTTAATATAGTACTTCGGGCTTAGCAAACTACATACAAGTACCTCAATAAAAGTACACCATTCAACTTAGTTTATGGAAAGGAAGTGGTCATGCCAATGGAGTTCCTGGTTCTATCTCTCTAGATAGCACATGTGGGAAACCTTGAGGATAAAACCTATTTGAAATCTTAGCTCGATGAATTGATGAAACTAGATGAAACTTGGTTCCTCACCAACTGGAGTCAAGATGTTGAGAAATGTAAACAAAAAACATGGCATGATCACCATCTAAAGCATGAAGTTCATACTCTAGGCATGAAAGTTTTTTATATGACTCTAAGTTCATGTGCCACCTTGGGAAGCTTTGAGTTCATTAGAATGGTCCATTCATAATACATAACATTTGACCTACCAGAGCCTATCGATTAAAGCAAATAGATGGCCAATTCCTCATAGGGAACTATAATGGCAGTCAAATTAGGCTATATTATGATTCTATTTATGTTTATGTTGTATTCAATAAGTCTCAAGGCCATTAGGTTAGGATTTACTATTTTTAATAAAAAGTAGTATCCTTGAGGTGCACAACTCTTTAATGTAATTTTCAGTTCCTGTACTTCAAGTGTTTTTGTGGAGGACCAAAAACCCTTTTTAGTGTGGGGTAAGGCATCATACATATGAATATAAGACATGACATGCAGGTACACAAGTTTTAAAGGTGCAAGATTCATATATGGAAATAAAGTGATTAAGTGCAGATGAGTCATTGAATGCACTTTGAAAGCATTTTGAAAGGTTCTCGCCATTTGGATGATAGCTATCTTCCACTTCATCGAAAAGGTGGGACAGTTGTCATCTACTTCCAAGAAATGTGTGGGAAATAATGGACCATTAATGCAATAAAGTTAGTTATGGTGAAAAGCATGTGAGTGGAATGATGGGACAAATTGGTTAAGGCACTTAATGCTTGCTATAAGAATCAAAGTACAAAGGCCGTTAAAAGATATGTATTAATGACTAGAAATGACAAGGGGAAGGAAAGAATTAATAGAGGTAATTCCCCGTGCATGGCCTATAAATAAGCTTACTAAAGCCATTTTATACTTTACCTTGCTTAAATTTTTGAGTGCTAAGTGCGAATGGTGAAATAGAGAACCAAAGATTGATGAGACCAATTTTATTGCAAAATAGAGTGATTTTAAAGTTGGAAAAGACACGACAGGTGTTTCCAAGTGAAGAAGAGAGGTTTCTAAGTTTAGAATTGTGTGTAGACGTGGAGATTATTGAAGTTGCATGTTGCAAGGTCCACCATTGTTTAAGCATGAAGCTCGAGAGCCAAGGCAAGTTGGGTCACCACCATGAACTCTTTTGGAAATATGCGACAACCATGGGTTAACCTTCAAGCACCAAAGAGGGTAATATAGTCAAAGAAAAAGGCTAAGAGACTTGAGAAGCTTCCAACCATACCAAAGGAAGAAGAGGTGAGCAGAGGAACTTGGTTTCTTATAAGAGAAGAAGTTTCAAGAGGCTCAAAAGAAAAACCAGAAGTGTAGTGCATGGGAGTCTTGAGAGAGAGTGTGATAGGATAAGTGAGCGAAAGCATATAAGCAATGATGGTAAATAAGGAAAAGTAGGCATAGGCCTCTTCATCATAAAATTCCCTAGCATCCCCCTTTTATTCTTCTTAATAGAAGAGATGCAATACCCAGAGTTGGTTTTGCACCTAGAGAACTGGGTCTCTAAGGTGTCAACTACAATAATTTTTTACTATAAATATCATTAGCTGGGCAATGAAGTAGAGTTGAAAAATGGATATCAGTTCTAGACTATCAATGCATGAAACCAAGTGGTATATGACTTGTCTATCAAAAACTAGATGGACAAGGCTAGCCTCTTCCAACTATTTGAACTGCTATACTTTGGCAAGCCTATTGAGGTAGTTCAGTCCCTTTTCTTGCACATTCATGAGGAATACATGCACTTCATGGGGTACAACATGAATATCAGTGTAGAGAGGATAATCAAAGTCATGGGGCTTTAGTTCTTATGGGTCAATGTGTTAAATGACTTGGCTGAATGGAGGAGATCCAACAGATCACCACCAAGATGATGTACCAAAAATAAGAGCCTATAATGCATATAAGAAACCTATAGGATCTCTCCCTTATGTTCATAGCATGGATCATTTCCACCAAGGTTAGAGGGACCAATTGATGGAAAGAGGTGGATATGGCCCACCTACACATTGTTCACCAAGTGGTTCAAGGCATACAATACAATTGGGCTCTATATTTTGCCCAGAAGATAGTTGAAGATGTAGAGAAGGCACACAAAATACCTAAGTACAAGTTTCCTTAGGGAGCAATCATCTTATTGGTAGTTTTTGATGAGATTAGGGTGCCTGAATACAGTTCAAAATCTTTGAAGCGAGTGTACCCCCCACTCACAAGTCCCCCACTGAGTGCTTCAAAGCTTTAACTTACCCCTATCATATCACCCCAACCTATAAGTTGAAGATGAGGTACTGGTGTGATGGGATGAAGGTGGATTTAGAGAATGAATTGTGCATTTCCAAGGATTTTCCCTCCCTGACTGCAAATCAAGTAGAATTCACTGTGAAGTAGTACTACTCCCTAGTGCACAATCAAATAAACCCTTTGAGATAAATTTTAGCATGGCTTAAACTATCATATGCTTTCTCTATGTGCTACTTCATCGATTCTATCAATATGATTTATGATGCACAACTAATTAGTCTACAAGAAAAATGGATTGATGTGAAGCACCACCCCCTCTAAAAGATGTTCATATATCCAGGCAAAAAAGCCTTCATGAAGAATAGATAAATAGACTTAACTAATATTAAGGTTAAAAATATCCTGGTTAGGGAGCAGGTCCACAAGCTATTTTACATGTTATGCCCCCACCAATACCCTTAAGATGGAGACCCCAAGGACAGGCTCCCCTAGGCACTGCATAAATGAAGCAGCCTGAGCCAAGAGCTAGCACAAGTGGACATCAGACCCCTCATAAATGATAGAATATGGTGGAGGCACAACCCTCCCAACCCACTACTTCTTGACCATCCATACCACATCCATGTCCACCTTATCCTTTACCATATCCACCTCATCTTTAACCTTCACTACCTTGATCATTTCCATCTCCATCTCACATCTCATAGCCATCTACTTTGTCTTCACCTTCTCATTCCACTCCTTCCCACTCACCTACCATGAACCCTTCTTCTCCTCATACAACTTCCCCACCTTCTCCTCCTTCATGACCACCTTCACCTCCACCTTCTCCAAAGACTACCACTAGATCAGTGCCACAACACTCTCCAAGTCAAGCTCCCCAAAGGTACCCCTTTCAATAACAAATTCATAATTTGGGATCAAACTCAAAAAAGAGGTCCCATCTGGTGATCAAGTTGATACTGATGGAATGGGAATGGATTCGATGGCCACCAAAATCCATTAAGAAGGAGAACTTGAGTGAGACCCAAAAAGGGGAAAGGGGCCAACTAAGAGGAAACAAGAATAGAGAGGGTTGTCCACTCTATGTGAATGATACCAGTTTGGTGTAAAAGACAAGAACCTCTATATTTGGAAGCATTTCCACCCCAAGGACGCAACTTCAGAAACAATAAATTAATTATCCTTCCTTTTGGAAATGTATAGTGAAGATCCTTAGATTGATATTATTTTGTAGTGCATTTTTTTTGGCCCAGATGCTCTAGGTCTACTAGACCTTATGAGAATTAATCCATAATGGCTCTCACCAATAATTACAAGTGCCATATTTTTTAAACTGGCCATGGAAATGACATGCCAAAACATTTTTCTAGAGTCAGATGCATGCACAATAGAAAAGAAACATGATAGAGTTGTGGAAATGTATAATAAAGCATATACAGAAAAGCAAGTGCTAGCCAAGAAAGTGGACTCCTTAAAGCAACAAATTCAAGAGGCCATCGAGGCTAAGGTAAGGGTTTTAAACCTTTGCAAGACAATTTTGAAAGAAGATCTAACACTTATATATGGTGTACCATTGGATAGGGATGTCATCAAAAAATGGAAACATTGGTTGAGCTATTGCTCAAGAAAAATAAGGAGTGCCCTGTGCCCAGAGATGAGGCCCAAGAAATACTTGAACAATTAAGCACAGTGACAGATATCTACAAAAGTACTTTGGAGACATTCGGGGAGGTTATACCAATTTTGGATGGCTTTTTTGCATGCCTGACATGCCTAAATAAAATAGTAGAATCCCATATCAATGATGAGGTCATGAGGTACCAAGCAGTGGATGCTACCCTATTAATAAAAGATCTCACCGAGTGCATGAAAGAATTCAAGGATGTAGAGATGATGGAAGATGCCATTAATAAACATCATCAATAAATAAACACAAGTTTTACCATACTCTGAGGATAGGTTGATAAGGAGGTCTCTAACTTAGAATACGTCCATAAGGAAGCCAGTGCAACCCTAGATGAATAGGTGAAAAAGATTGAGACTCTAACTCAGCCTGAGGAGCTAAAAGAAGCAAAGGAGGCCATTGAAAAAATAACTACCAAAGTCCTCGATGCATTATCCCACTAGGATGGGCTAAAGGAGCTTGAGTAGAAGGGGCCCAATTTTTTGGGAGATGCTAGTGCAGTTTAGTCTGGGATAGATTAAAGACTTAGTGTGGGGTGATGTTGACCCCTAAATTTTATACAAGTATTGTTCCAATCTTAGCACACAATGTAAAGGGACCATTATCCATTTTGTTACAAGTACTATCATGGTGTAAGAGGACTATGGTGTGCTAGATTATTGTTGTGCAGAACTTACCAAGCATGGGAGAACAATGATGTAGGAGACCCAACACAAGAGGACCTAGTCAAGGAAGAACATGTCAAGAGGGACCTGGGAATAGCGGACTCAGAACAAGAAGTGGAAGACTAGGGGAGCATGAGGGAAGTAGAGCATAAGGAACATGGGATCAGTTAGATGAGTAACTTGAGTAGGACACTTTGACCCCACTGATCAGAGATTACGTACAAGCTCATGAGGAATGAAATACTTGACTCCCAGAACATAACATAGATCAAGCATCTAGGGGCACAAAGGCTCGATTCTATAGGACTATTTAGTTGTAAGATCCATGAATCTCAACCTATTTGGAGTCCATGTGTCATTTGTCTATGATAGTTAGAATCATGACACGTAGTTAGGGTAGAACAAGTATAAAAACCCCCATTGTAATCATTTGTGGGTGTGGACCTTTAGAGAATAAATACAATATTCTATCTTATAATCTATTAAGCAATCAATAAATAATTAGTATTTTCCATATCATGTGATGATTCATGAACATCGTAAGCATTGACTGATGAGTATGTTTTATTTCTAAGTCATGGGTACCTTTTCCTTTTATTACTACTTTTGAATAGTAATGGTGATCCTAGTTATCATAGTAGTTATGTCTGAGACAATAAGGATAATAGTGGTATATTTATGGTATTGAAAAACTTAAAATTTATGTTACAAGAGATGAAAAAACATAGAACATTATGTTCTAAATCCTTCAAAAACTAGTTTTTTGCTATGCACTTTAGGTGAGTACGTGAGACTTACCTCTCACATGATAGGGATAGTACGCTAGTCTATTGGGGAGAAGCTTCAACGTTGTAGTATAACTGACTAAATGCACCTAAAATTTTGGTTCCATTTATAGCCTAGGAAATGATGAACTTTAACAAGAAGAGGGAAATAATGAGGAGGAATCTCCTGAGGAGCAACCCCAATAGATTGCACAAGAAGATACTATAGGCACTAATGCTACAGGACATCCCGTAGCTACTGAGGGTCCATCTGAAATTGCTATGAGTAGAAGAAGGAGAAAGAAACTAGTCCTACCTCCTGATGACATAGAGTAGAAAATTCCACCCACATAAAGTGAGTAAAATATTCCTTCTCCCACTATTCCAACTGTCTGCTCACCAAAGATTGATTCTTCCACCATGGCTCCTTTAGGGTAAGAGGAAGTTCTTCCATCAACTTCTACATAGGAAGAACAAGTTCCAACAATGACCCCTCCTAAAAAGAAGAATAAAATTGAAGAAAATAAACCCTTTGTATCAAGAAGGAGACCTCCTCCTAGGAGATCTCAAAGAATTAAGAAACAAAAGACAATTATAGCCTCCTCACCCATAAACATTAGTGAGGATGAAAAGGGAAAGAAAGAGCCCATGATTCTAAAGACCCCTGATGGGTTTGAGATTATAGAATGGTCTACTTAAGAGGAATATGCTAAGGAAGAATAAGTACAGCCACCTAAGCCATCTAGATTCACTAAGGAAGACATGGATCTCCTTAGACACATTAGGTACATAAAAGAAGAGCTGAGAATGATAGATCAGCGTGCAGAAGAAGATAAATTGATTGAAGAAAAGATATGGAAGAAGAAGCAAAACAAGAGATAGTTCCTCATGACCAGGAGTTCCAAACCTTGGAACAAGCTATGAGAGAAAAATATAAGCTGAGGAGCAAAATAATATAATTGAAAGGTAAGAAAGGCTTGGAAACGCTTCTAGGGGTAGAAAAATTTGTAGAACCATCTATGGAAAGAGAAGGTTATTGGAAGAACCTACAACAACTTCCTTAAAGGAAACTACAACAAATTCATCTACCTTACCCACAAATAGCATTTATATACCCTAAAAAGCACATACAGAAGATTATGCTTTAGCTTTGATACATTTCTACAATAGATTTCCTCCTCCATTGCCCACTGCAAAAACACCTACAGTAAAATAGGTTATTGATGTGGATCTTTTAGCTGCCATGCCTGTAGAAATTGATGACCTGAATTTTCTTAAGGAAAAATTTGGTGATGATGAAACCTACTACATGGAATTGGTACAAAGATTTAAGGTATATGTTGAAACAAGAGAACAACAAGATGAATTAAAATAAAGACTATAAGTGGCTGAAACTAGGATCAAGTATCTGAAGGAAAAGATTAATAAAATGCATGAAACCACTGAAATGTTAATGGAGTACAGATCACCTTCTAGAGTGTATGTTGTCTACTTAGAAGAGAGATGGCTTAAATTTAGATATGATAGGATCTATAATGATCAGTCCTACATGGTTTGTGACCCTAAATCTTTCTTTGAAGTTTATAGACATACTAACCCTAATCTCTAAGCACATTTAAGTAAGTTTTATATACACCAATATGTTATACCTAGTGATGCAGATTGGAATCCAAACATATACTTGGGGGATGTCCAACTGAATGCATTTTCTTCATATGTCCTTAATGAAACAAGAAGGAAATAGGTAGAAGAGTATCAAGAAAAATAAAAACAAGATACCCTAATGATTAGGGGTGAATCAGGGAATATAGATGATGTAATAGAAGAATGGATCTCCTTCATGGTCTTAAGTACTCCAAAAGCATGGGTCATAAGGAAACAAGTAGAAGTTTAGAATCATTATTTGAGTCTTATGGAAGGAGATGGAAAAAAAAATTATTTCTTGTTCTCACATATTGGCAGAACTCTTTGATGCTTTAAAAATAAAGGAACCTTACTCCCCTCAAAACCTTAGGGAGGCCATACACAGAGTATACATGTATATTGAGCTTATCAGGAGGAGAAGGGTAAAATGGTTGGGATTGATGTTTCAACCTCCTTTGTTTTGGTTCTCAACTCCTAAATGGGAGGGAAAGGTCCCAGATAATAGAGAGGTTGAGAAGAAAATATGGGAGAACATTGATGATGCTAAAGGCTTTTATATCCTTGAAGTGTCAGACTGCACTGAGCCCCTAGATTCAAGAAAATTTTGTGGTTTCAAAATGTAGCCAAGGCTTGTTCGAGGTCAAGAAAGAGGTTAAGTAGTGGGGTGTGATAAGGCCACAAATTTCTCTATTTTATAGCCTCATCCATACCTAGTATATATCTTTTTCTATGTAAATCCCCATAACCATCCATGACTCATACAAATGAATGGATGAATTTATGATTTTGTGTGTGCATTGATATATATATATATATATATATATATATATATTGATATATACATACATATATATATGTATATATATATATATATATATATATATATATATATATATATATATATGTATGTATGTATGTTATGAATTAATGATGTTTTTTGTTTGATTAGATTATACTCGTGTAACTTTATTTAACAAACATTTGAAGGGTAACATAAGGCTGTAGAAATCTTGTTCGGGCACAACACTTACAGACTATCTGCAGAAAATGTAGGCTTCCACCTACAAGTTACCCATAGCTACTATAGAGTACCTACATCAACTATAGGCTTCCACCTACAGGGTACCTTTAGCCACTATAGAGTGCCCGCAATAACTATAGGCTTTCACCTATAGTTGCTAGTAGCCCTTGTAAATTGCTCGCAACAACTGTAGGCTTATACCTATAGGTTGCCCATAGCCACTACATAGAACATAACTATTGTTGTGACCAGATCTTAAGGATACATCCAGCTATATTAAGAACTAAATGAATGATTGAAAAGTACTATATATATTGTACAAATATCCCACATGCAAGGAAACTTGGATGTGTTACCAAAGATGAGAAATACAAGGATAATGGGAAGGAGACAAAAAGAAGTAAAACAACAAAATAATATACATTGTCCTTAACCTAGTCAGGCCTAAAGTAAGTAACTTTAGTTACTAACCACCTAAAGGTTGGTTGGGGAAGTTCTTAAGTATTTGTATTTTACCTTAGTTTAGTGTTTTTGCTTAAAAGCTCATAAGTTGCCTTCTATATTTAATTGGTAGAACCTAGATCAGATTAAGAGTTGGATAGATGATAATAGATTAGTATAAATATAGAAGTCTTTGCATTTTAAATATTGTAATATTCTATAGCAATCTTTAATTACTACAGATCTAAGTAATGAGAAAGTTGATTCGATAAGAAGCTTTTGCAAATCTCTCAGAGAAGGATTGGAACTCAGTTCTAAACGAGGAAGGGCCCCCTCAAAAGGATTTGTAGTGAAGATCCTGACCTTCCTTAGTTAAGTGTGTTGTGTAAGTTAATTTCATTATTAGTTTGATTGGATAAAGTGTGATGCATGTGTGAATCATAAGTGTGAAGTATTTCTGTATTTCTATTATAATAGTTTCATAGTATAACTACCTAGTGAATTCAACATAAGTTCATTATACTACAACTAGTAAAGTAAGTTAATATATGAATCAATAATGCATATATAGTGCTGACATCCTTGAAAATCATATGCACCCTAGGTTGATAATTAATGTTAATCAGAGTCAAGAATCTGGTATTAACTAGGTAATAAGTCTGCACAATAATAACCATAAAGAAAATATGACATGTGATAAAGGTTTCATGCCATAATTCAAGAGTTTGAACAGTTGAGAACACCTACTTCTCCTCCTAATAAATGTATATCTGATGGTAAGTTTTTAATTAAACCTAACAAGCAAGTTGTTGAGTGTCTTATCAAGCATGAAGTTGAGTGTCTTATTAATAAAGAAGATGAGCATCAAGTTGTTTCTAATATGTTTGCAGTAATGGATTCTAGTGAACATAAGACATAAAATTTTGTGTTTAAAGAGAATTCAACACCTCAACTTGAGGTTAAGTCACTTCAAATGTGTTGACGTAGAAGGAGAGCAATCTTGTTATCCCTGAACATCAAGTGCATCATGTTAAAAAAAAAAGATAGAGTTGAGGTAACTTTGATGACTCCTAACACTCAGTTTGAGAAGTGCTATGTGAACATGATAGAAGTCCATCAAGCTGCAAGCTCAAAAAAATCTTTGTAGGGAATCATGGAGCATTCTTGAGAGCTCCAAATGGCATACTTTCAAATATCAAAATACCTAAAGGTCATAAGCCATTTTAACATCAACATAAGCAAGTATTTGTTGATAAACATGCTTCACATGATATATTGCTTTCATGGAGTAGCAAGGATGCAAGAGGTACCATATTTGACCTTGGTTGAAGCATGGTGAGTTGTTTTTCACCTCAAGTGTTTGAGGTCTTGTACATACTAGGGTAGGTGTTTTTGCTCTTGTTGTGTGTGTCTTCCCTAAGTGTTCTTGAAAACACATGTGTGTTTTCTTTAGTGTGGTGTGTTGTCCTGTTTGTCTTATTTTCTATTTTTTAGTGTGGTTCCAAAGGTAATTTAGTGTCATATACGTGCATAGGTGAATCCATATTTCAATAGATAGGCATAGGCTACTGGTCTTTGGCATAGATGGCTTGCCACCCTAGGAAATAGCCAAAAATGTTGACTAATATGACCACAAGTCAAATTAGGTCAACCCCCATAGTTAAAAAAATACTATATACTAGGGTGTAAAAGGTGTACCATGGTCCTTATGAGGTCATTTAAGGTGACTTTAGCCTTGATCATAAGCATTTTTATTCCTTAATATTATTATATGTCATAAAAGGTCACTTTTGGTGTCTTTATGGGACTTGTATGATTTTCCATAGTGTCCAAGTGTTATTCAACATCCCATGTGTTAGTATATGTTAGATAGACTATTTCATAACAAACAATTTATAGGTTTCCATGTTGAAGTTAAGAAAATAGTTGAAAAGAGGCAATTTCATGTGGTTTTGGGTAGTTGTATGACTTGTGCATAAGACTTGGCATGTGTGGAAGGATTAAAAGTGACATTTCATGTCCCATCAACTCAGTTCCATGTCTAATTAGCTTTGACTAGCTCAAAAATGGCATAAAACCATTATACCTCTCCATCACTCTCCCTTGCATGCAACAATGGTCAACCAGTTTTAGTCTGGGACAGTAGGGGGTGAGTTGGATCAAATGATATTGAGGGATGAAATTAATCTTTGTCTATTCCAAATTCATGACAAGATTTTCAAGTTTATTTGTATGAGCTTCATGAACCATTACTTAGAGTTCTAGTGACTCTTTTCTACCTTCTCATTCCCATACCCATCAGTTTTTTCTTATGTTTGGATTATTACATATAAACCAAACACTATAAGTGATTTTGAGGAGTGTGAACATCCTTTTCACATGGTCCTTTGTCTGGTTTTCATGTGTGGTGTGAAGGAATTGGCATGAACATCTCAATTTGTTAGATGAGGTCACCATTGAAGTGGTAGACCAAGTTTCACCTGTTGTAGATTCATCCTTCCTATAATGGATTAAAAAAAGGTCAAATGTTGTTTTCACTCAAATATTTCATGGTGGTTAGTTTTTATTTGAAATTTTTGGTCTCAAGATTGTTCTATGTGAAGTGAAGAGATAAACACACACACAGAGTCAGCTTGAGCATTGAGCAAACATATTCATGACACAAGGAGGTCTACAAGATGGTAATAAGGATTCTAATATGGAAACAATGATATTGAGCCTTTCAAAAGGGTTGAGAGATTGGTTATGACAACTAATTCAATATGCACACAACCAGAAACATGGTACAATCAATAAATCTTGCAACATCCACCTAGAGGACTGTGTGAGAATATTTGAACAAAGATGTGATTTATGTTCGTAAACTTTGGAATATCTACATAACCTCATGTCTCATTAGCAACCTAGTTAAACCACCAAGAGACTTTATGTTCACAAGAGTTTGGTTTGGCACACCGACCTAAATCTGATCTCTACCATAGGTTTCCAATAGTGATCTGACTGTAACTCCAATAGAGGTTTGAAGGTGTTGTATGAAGACGTTTTAAAGCATTTGAGACCTTCAAATAGGTATAGGAGGATAGAGAAGCGTCATGGTGAGACTATCATATGCATATATACTTAAAAACATGCTCATAGGTGGAGAAATTTGCTAAAGGGACACTTTACCTTAAACTCTTTGAATCACATTTTACCCATACATTTGTTCCTTCCATAATAGAGTGACATGAGGTCTATATAAGTCTGGTTGTTTCCATCAAGAAGCCCAAGCATAGGGGTAATGCCTTGAAAAATATAATGGTTTTTTTATCAAGAGAGGGTGATTTAAGATGGATTTCAATTCAATCAATCTTTCACTGTAGACATTCAGTGTCATCTATAGTGCTTTGAAGCCTAAGTGACGCTATAATGTAACAATGGCATGATGGTTGTATAAATCATGATAAAGTGGCCCAATTTGGTCTGAAATAGCCTTAATAACCTCAAATAAGATCAAAGTAAGTGAATTTAAAGGTTGAGAGGCACACTGTCACCTATAACAAGACCCTATGGTTCCCTAAATGGAGTACCTACAGCCTGACTATAGACCTACAAGGTTGATGATGAGAAACAAGAAGTAGGGTCAATAAGTTTAGATGTTCACTTAGGTTAGAAGTGATAAAATGATATAAAAAATATCAATAGAATATAATTAAATATTCAAACATAAAGGAAAATCTACATAGGTCCTTGAGCTATCCTTGATTGGCACTTATAAGTGACCTAAAAAACACAGTCTGTAGACTGGCCTAGCCTAGCAGAGAGAGCAATTTGGAAAGATGATAGAGGTGTTAGGATAGATTGAAGATAAATAATGTCACCCTAAAAATGGTGAAATATACCTCATGTTATTCTCATAGTAAGGAAACAAGATAGAGGTTGATTCTCAACTCTCAACCCATAGTCAACTCAAAAACCCCACACAGTCATCAAATCGGTAAGATTGTTTTAAAGTTTATGAGGTTGTGGATGATAGAAAGGTGATCCATCCCTAAGATTTGGTGTATAATGTACTAATTACCTAATATAACACCTAATGACTCCATTTTAATTGATAAAATGGGGGAGATGCCCTATATTTTGTCTCAGATAGAGGGCACTCCCAGGTAGTCTAAACTGTAGACTAGATGAGGAGATGATAAGAGAATGTGTTAAAAAGTCTTAGAGAATTTTAGAATGATATGGGAGGTTTTTTTTAGAAATAAAAATATTGAAGAAATATTTTTAGTTAGCATGAGTACTCAGGGTAGTCTTAAACCCACAAAAACATGAGCAGGCCTGTTAAGCCCAAGACTGGGCCTAAAGCTCTAATGGGATTCAATCTCACTTCCAAGACCAAATGAACCTTCCTACCTAGTTGATTATCCTTAGGGGGAAGTTTATAATTATGTAGTACCATTGATGTGCAGAGAACATCTCTAAGTTGGTCAAATTTGGCCTATTTCACCTCAGACCTACACATAATGCACTTAAGGTGCTCGATAGGCCATCTTTAGATGCTCATACCTATACCAACACATTACATTGTGACCCAAGGAGTTAGTAAAAGTTAAAGGAGGTACTACACTTAATTTTAGTGGAATTTGTTCATAGATTGAATGTCTAGTTTTTATGAACAAATGTTAATAGTCTAAACATGTTAAAACCCTCCTAAACCCTTGTCAGAGACCCAATTGGAAAGAGATGGATGGTAATGCATTCAAAAGGGGTTTTTTGATCAGGAAAGTGTTTTAGAATTATGAAGGAATATCTCAGGATCCTTCCCATTAGATTGGTTTGTACCCTACTTGTATAGACATGGTACAAAACAAGGTTTTTTGGCAAGTTTTGATTGTTTTATAGGTGCAAAAGAAGATGAAAAGATGAAATCTATTGGGGGGGGGTCAATTAAGAGCTATTATAACTCCTCATGTCCATTTCAAATAATATATTTGCATGGAAGCACTTATGGTAACTCATTCATCTTAGGCAGTCTTTGGCAAATAGTGGAAATGGAGAGTGACTACCAAGTGAGAGAGTGAGAAGTTGGTTTTTGGACCTTTTTAAGGTCTAACTCATGGAGTGGAAGGCATAGGGGTCCTATATAGGTGTCCTAACACCTCTTCCATGGATTTTATTTAAAAAATAAAATCCATCTTGATGATAAATGTGAAGACAAACCTATAGAGCTACTGATGGTGACTGTAGATGGTGAGTGCAAGTGTCATGAAAAAGACTAGTGGTTAGGAAATCATTTGATGAATATTAAAGCTTGTTTCTAACCCCTCCTTGATATTTCCCATATATTAACTCTCACTATTATGTTTTGAGTGCTTAAAATATGCCTAATCATGAAGGCAGTTTCAAGAAGATCATTTGTAGACCTTTATGCCAATTTTGGAGAGTTTTATACGTCATATGAACACTTGTCCAAGAACACCTTCCAGACCTCTATTCTTCACTTCATCATTTTGAAATGTAACTATTTTTCATGACTTGACATGTGGAATTATGAACCTTGGACTTTTCTTCTCTCTCTCTTCTCACACATTCTATAAATAGAAGCAATTTTGGCTCTTATAATCTTATTCTACACCTAGTATGGTGAAGCTCTGCTGGTTTGAGATTTTACTTTGCATTTGGAATAAGATATGCAATCTAATTTTGAGTTTAAAAACTATATTTTCTAAGTATGTGAAGTAATGTATAGTGAAAATTCAAGTGATTTATATATATCCTTGCTTTCTCTCAATCCTTCCATGTTTGATGTAAGTTGTTTCCACTCTAACAGGTGATATGAAGTGTTTTCAAGTGCATTGATCTATCTTTAAGTGTTATTAATAGCCATAGTGTCTGCAAATGACCTTTGGTTACCTCACCTTGAGTAATTACATGCATATCACCTCCATGTTTGAAATATTAATGTTAGAGTAATTCAAGATTCTAAGACTAGTGTTGTAGGTCATGTCTCTTAGTGCAAGTGTATGGTAGTCAAGTGGAGATATTTTTGGTGTATCACCCCCTTAGATTAGCTTAATTTCATGTCTAATTATATCCCTTTTCATCCAAGTAATCAATTAGTTTAGGTGGTAATCACTTAAGGATCAATCTAGGGAGCTATCCCTTAAATCTAGAGGTCTACTTCTATCATAGGCAACCCACACGCCTAGAAGTATTCTAATGTTGCCCAAATCTTAGAGTATGATTGAAAAACCAACTATAGGGTGCATGAAAATAATAACCATGTAGCATATATAAGGAACATGTATAGGTAGATATATCATTAAAACACATAGAACCAGTGTAATCACATGAAGGCATAAGATACATGATAAAGATCATGGCAATGTCCAGATAGTAACAATACAAGCTCAACAATAATACAAGCACACACACAAGAGGACTCAAAAATAATTCAAAAGGCAATGGTCCAATGAGACTGCAAATAAGGGGCATGTTCAATGCCACACAATAAATTTTTTTGACTTAGTTAAATGTACATATAGGTAATAATGGCATATTCAAATGTCCATACAAAAAACAACGACATATGCAAATTTCAATGAAGGTACACATAGGCACGGGGGGCAAGGGGGGGAAGTGGGTGGTGAAAGTAATATATCATTAATCAAATGCTCAAATAAGGAATATAATAACAAGGCAAGACACTCAAGGAAGTGTATAAAGTAAAGCATAAGCAACCAACATAAACATGTCATAGTAGCCTATGGATCCATTATGTTAGGAAAAGTATGTCAAGTGTATAGCATATCAAGCACCTTGTGTAAGATGTAATCATGGATAACAGGCATGTGTAAGTACATATGTAAGCTAAAACATGATAATGTAGAGTGATCATTGAATCATATAACATATGTGTATCAATATCAAAGAAGCAGATACCCCCAATGTCTATATGACATGAGTAGAAGGAAGGCCCAACATCCAAAATAAGAATGTACCATGTGTTTGTGTATTCATGTATCATACTCAAGTAGAAGTGTGACACATATGTGTACATATGAGTAACTAAGTATGTCATCCATCAATATGGAAGTAACACGTGGATGCCAAGGAACTAATAGAATGTGTAGGTGCCACCAAAGTGTTTTTGAAGTTTTGTATGTTTTTTTTTATTTTTTATTTTTAGAATTATTGAAGGGAAAAGATCATCTTATGATGCCATCCAATGGATGGTCATAGATATCTCCACACTATGAATCTGGTGTAATACCCTAGTTATGCTATCGAAGAGCATATATAAGCATAATATCTATCAGTGTTGTATGAATGGTGTTTTGCATATGTAAAATATGACTCTATGGTCATGCAATAATAGTAGGAGTAATAGAAGTAGGGTTTCTTATAACCCATCATTTAGTGTTTATTTGTTTCTTTCTTATAGTAGTAGTATATACATTTTTAGGTGCTCTAGATATCTGAATATGATGTGTAGTAGAAGATTGGGATTCTTTGGAATCCATTATATGTCTCTAATGTAACAGTATCTCAAGTACTGACCACCTAGTAAAGGGGATTGCATGTTGCTTACCCATTTACGGTGAATTGGCCTTAGTAGGCTTGATAGTTATTTATCTAGGTATAAGTTTATTTTTTTCAAGAGGATGCTCATATGGAATTATAGAAACTATAATTACCCGATTGGTATGAATGTATTTTACACGTCTATGTATTATAGAAAGTTTTGATAGGAGAGTGTGTATATAAGGTATTTCCAATAACATATCAAAGATGCCTTTGGAAAGGATAACTAAGAATTTAGTAACCACATGTGCATGACCAACTTGTAATGGTAGGTCAATCTCACCAAGAACCTTTTGGAAGGTCCCATCGAATGTTATAACTGATCTAGTAAAATGATGTAAATCATGATGAATATCACCCAAGTGTGTAAGTGATGTCATGGTGCAAACATTTTCACTTGCACCATTATCAATCATAACATTGCATATGAGGTGTTTATTAGGGTATGCTCGAATGAATATATAATGAATATTAGAGTCATCATCCTTAATTTCACTATCATTGAAATTAATAGAGGGTCTTTGAACCATATGAGGTATATGTAACGTGTAAGTACCAATAACCCCATCTAGTGGGTGCCCATAATGTGATGTAGGAGAATGTGCATTATATGCCATTTGGACTTCTGGTTTCTTCTTAGAATGGTCTTGCAAATGATTGTTAAATATTATCTATTTATGGTGATCATTAGGTTGTGAACTTGATTCCTTTAGCGGACCCTCAAATATAAGTTTTTGATCTTCAATAAGATCTTGGATCTTGTGCTTCAAGGTAAAACATCTATCCATAGAATGTCCTAGTCCTTGATGATAATCACAATAAGCATTCACATTTAATCAAGTTATTAACTTTATGTGGTCCTCCTATTCTTCAATTTCATGGTCCACATCCACTTGAAAGGCTTATTGCATGTACTGTAATCAGAATAAGATTAGAATGGGATTCAAAAATGTAGATGTGTATGAATTCTAATAGCACTCTCTGTACACCATTTTGAGAATTACAATACTTCTTCAAGATTACATGTAAATTCAGAAGACATCATGTACCATGCTAAAAGATTCCTTTTTGAAGGACAAGGGTCAAATCAAGTAAGCCCTAACAGTTCATCTTCATTTTATGATGGACAGAGTCCAATGCAAGAGCGTCTTTGTCTTATCTCTTCATCATCAACATGTTCATAGTGCACATCTCTTTATTGAGTGAAATTCACTTTATGTAGATATCATGTACAATTGCCTAAAAAATTAAGATAGTGGTAATCTCTATACAACTTAAAGCAAAGGATTCAACAAACAATGTTAGCATATATTATGATAATCCTCACTCTTTGAGCTATAAATAAGAGTCTTAGGAAGTGTAGTGGGCATTGAGATATCTATAGTCATTAGTAATCTCTGCCCTTAGGAAGTCTAGTCAAGTCTAAAGAAAGAATATGCTTTTCACTTGCCTTCACGATCCTACAAATCATAACTTTATTTTTGAGAAGTTGTTTGCATGTATAAATAGTGTTCTCTACTTCAAGAATCTACGACTCAGTTTTTAACAGATAATGAACCTTACTTGTTTCATGTAATCAAATTTATAATTATGTATCCACCATAGTTGTTATCAAGATAAGTAATCTAATCCATATCCCTTACCGATCTTCAATAAAGTGGAGGAGCAAGTAACAATCTCAGTATTAAGTATAGATTCTTGGATAAGCAAATTATCAAAGAGTCAATTTCATTAAGCCCTTCAAACTCACATAAATAATAACCATTAATCAGGGTTATTATAATAGAGGGGAATTACTTATTTCTTAATTATATCATACATAAAAGGTATAATAACATACGGTTACATTTAAAACTGGGGATAATGCATTCTCGTGTTCATATAACATTTTAGATAAATCATATATACTCAGCCATATGATTTCCAAGCTATACAAGAATAGTATTGTACTCAGTATAAGAATATATATGAGTTCATATATATTTTAAACGTAGGTATTGTATTTAATCAAAGGATCTCAATAATTTACAGCAAGATTCAATACTATACAATATTGTTTATATGATATACTCGGTATATATTTAGAGAAAGATTAAATACTATATGTAGATATATCTCTACGTATACAGTATACAATTGCTATATAAAAATTACATAAATCGCTATATATAAGACAATATATGTATATTAATCGTTGTATATGTACATAAATATATACCTCCAATAAATTGATGTATACATAAAGCGATGTACATAAACATAAACATCAGTTTACATTAGTTCTACACGAGTTAAAAATTAAAATCATACATATTAACGATCACCTTGATAATAATATGGCAGTATTGAATACGTCTTTCATAGGATGTAACTTGACCTAATACATATAATTTATATACATTTTTTCCTTATGACTCATTGACTCATTGTTTCCTTTTCCTACACAGTTTTCTATTTGCTATACATTGAATGCAGATCACTATTTGGATCAAAAATTATATGTCGCCTATATTATTCATAATTGCCTAGTTTGATATATAGATTTAATGAATTATAATGGTTGAATAATATATGCATAGTTTATTGTAGGTTATGGGCATAGCTTATAGATTATTATGTATTGGATCAGTTTGATAGCATATATTATGATGTATAAGCATTATACAACTATGTCGCAGATATATATAGCATAGTTTAATATATTTATTAATTGATATATAAATCATTGTATATTAATAATAAATTGTTGTAGTTCGATAACATAAGTCATTACATATATATTTAATAAGAATTTTATCTATAAATCACTCATTTGAGATATGTTTAAATCAATTCATTGTTTTTGGAAGTCAATAACTTACCAAATATATACATCTTTAATGAATATAACATGCATATTATTGTACATCATTATTTATTGCATGCAAACATGAAAATCAAATATATATAGATCGTCTACCTTGTCAAAACTTCCTTACTTAAATGGCACCAAAGGATATCTTTCACCCTTTGCCTTGCTCTTTCTCTCTCTCTATTTCCTCCTATGCTGCTCCTTCTACTTCGCTGTCTTCTTCCTTCTTCTCCTCTCTTTTATGCTCGGTTATCTCTTCCTTCTCTAAATTGTGCCTCCTCCCTTCCTTTCTATGATTTTATATCCATGAATGTGGCGCTTTACTTAAAGTTGCCTCTTCTCTCTCTCGCTTTCTCTCTTTTCTTTTATTCAATGATTTTTATCTATTTATATTTATATTTTTGTTTTATTCTTTTTCTTAAATGTATACTTTTGAATTCTCTTTTGGTATATATGTATTTCTCTAAGTATAAAATACAATTGTTTTATTTGTTTTATTTCCTTTATGATTTATTTTTATTTTTAATTAATTAATAATAATATGTTTTAATATAGATAAATAATCACAATGATTTGACCAATATAAGGTCAATAATATTCTTTTAAATCAAGATGGTAAATTACACATTATTATTCAAATACAAATTATAACAAGGTATTCATTGTTATCAGTACACTATCTAAGTTATTTATGTCCTTTTGTCATTTGTTAAATCCTATAATAATATTTTCGATATCATAAGGATAATCAACTAACGTTCTCAACCGTTACTAAGACAAGCTGGTTAGTCTATATATGGTAGAACCAACACAATTCACATAAATTTACATTTTTGAAAATATTAACAATCATAAATTTAATGACATGTCATAAACACACAATAACATTCACAACACAATCGCATGAGATTAATTCACCTAAGCATAAATATGAACTAACACACACATATGTAATTATCTAAATGTAGATAACATAAAGAATGTATTAATGTTAACAATTCAAATAATATATATGTATGTACTATCTAATGTGGTGTGTGTAGGGGTTCTCTTTGTTCCTCTGTCATCCCCCAACACCTCCACTTATGTCACCCTCTTTGATGATGCTCTCCCTCCATCATGTTTTGAGAAATGAATTACTCATGTGTCAAATTCATGACAAGAAGGTAGTTAGTTCAATCATCATGATATATATCATAAAGTACTATTGTAATAATAAATCAACATGATCACAATGTAAAGGATATACAAACAACTAAACTCATAACAATGAAATCATAAAACTAAAGTAACATACAACTGTCCCATAACAACATATGCCTTATAATCAAATTAAATCACCAACTATAAATATCTACAGATAATCAAGTTATTTTGCTTAGTGAGGAATCAAAATGTGGCATCAAATTCGTAGATATGTAGTCCCTATGACTGATATAAAAATAGGAGAAAATATGAAATATTTTCTCACTTGAGAGCTTGATTGAATGTTTTTTGATAGGTTTCCTTCTAAATAGGTAAGAAGTTGATAGGTGAGGAATGAATAAGGATTAATATTATATTTATACCAATCCCTTTGGAGAATATTCACATTAAATCACTTAGACAAACCATAGGACTATGTTTTATTTAGAAATTGGATGAATTTAAGGCATTGAACACTTGTATTGGAATATGACACTTGCATCGATGTAGGCATCTAACTAGGATACAAGTGTCCAAGTAGTTAGAAAAAAGGTATTGGTCCAAGACTTGCAGAGATGGAAGATAAGCATGTTTATAACATTCTAGGCAAGATAGAAGGCATGTGTCATTAGAATAACACTGGTCAGACTAAGAGATGATAAATTAGGCATAGAGAGATAATGTATGCGCGCTTTTTGGTAACAAAAAAAGTTTAGAAACTGAAGGTACATCCATGATATGTATTTTCCAAGTTTACAAGACTAAAGTGCTATATAATTTAAAACTAGTGTCTACACAATGATCCATATGCACAAAACCACATTAAATATTGTAAGAATAAGCCTTGTACCAAAATAAGGTGTCTACATAATACCTTGCTTTGATGTGTTGATGCATGGTTTGAAAAATTAAAAAAAAACTTAAATGCATTCCTATGTATTACCTAATATGGATGGAAGGATGAAAAAACTATGATTCTTGACTCAGGTTCACCCACACTCTATCATCAACAAATCTAGTGCACTTCAAGTAAATAAGTATGCTAACAAGTACTTAATGTCCTAGTGAATTTATTAATCATTTTAAAATGATATTACTGGATTAAAAAATAAGTAAAAGAATAAATACACCTAGTGGTATGCAAACCATGTTGTCACTTCTAGAAAACTCTTGGGTATTAAAACTAGAAACTAGGCACTGACAAGTTTTAAATGGAACTCTAAATGCTAAAGGATTTCAAACCGAACCTTAGACATTGACATATTTTAGAGTAAATCTTAAAAACCCAATTATGTTTCTTGATTAGGGAAGCAAATATCTAGTGTTTATTGATAAAATCTTAGTCCATGTGAATCTAAATGTAGGTGTAGACTAATTGGGTAGAAAATTTAGATAAATGCTCCCTTTTGAGGTAAGGGATGTGTTCCTAGTCTTGTATATCACTCTTCTCAAAAGAAAGAGTCATGCACATAAAGTATTAAATAAAAAATGTTGAAGTTATTAAAATCTTTGAAATAAAATTTTAAAATCGTGCATATAACTATAGTAAGATATCATCATGTAAAGTGTAATAACAACATATGATTCATGGGACAATGTGTCACATCCCACCTTTCCTCATGATGGATTTGAAGACACTTTTATGTGATTAAGCATTACAAAACAAAATTAATGATATAAATATTGGTTTCTGTGCAATCAGGGTTTTTAATGATTGATTTATTTGCTTTATATGATTTTGGTTTAGTCCATTTTTGGTATCATGTTTTATTATTATGTGACATAATTAAGACAATTAATTTAGAAAGATAAATTTTATACAATTATGTGGAATAATTGTTATTTATCATGCTTTTACTACTTCATATCATGTGATTTTGATATCATGGCTTAGATAACTGTCATTTGTTCATTTGTCTGAGATGTAGGTACAACCCCCTTAATGTGAGGGAGAGCATCATGGTAGAGGAGGAGCTATATATGTATTATGTGTAATTAAGAGAGAATCTTATAGAATGAGGTGAGACAAATAAGGACTAATGCTTGACATTTGGTTTACTTAGCATTGTTTTATCTTCTATATTAAATTATGGTTATAGGTGCATTAATTAGAACTTCTAAGAGTCATAATTACATACACAACAATGTCGTTACCCATTATTATAGTTTATGCTTGAAATATCTTACTTCCCAATTTGTAATAAAAAAGAATATGGAAATATGTGGTTGGTCAACAAGTCTTGTTGGTAGCTTCGTTACATTTTATGATTGTAAACTCTTTACATTATAGATCACTACAACTACATCCCAATGGATCTATATAGGCCATTACATTTAAATGAAAATGATAAGGTCAAGTTTCTGGGTTGTCTTTGTGACATGTCATCTAACAAGTAGATGTCAATAAGCAATTAGTACATAGTGAAACATTAAAGCCCACCTGCTGAGATTTGGTTGTGGCCACTTAGCATTCTTAAGACTGTATCACTTTGTGGAATCTTTGCTAGTTTAAAATGAACTATGGAAAGATTTTCACCGTGGATTTATCCGTTTTACGGCTCTTCAAATCGCCTTAAACTAGAAACATTAAATAGTCAAAATTTAGTTATAATTCATAGATTAATTAATAAATTAAAAAACATAAATGGAAAATGAAAAAAATGGAAATAATATTTAAATAAAAATTGAGTTTAGTGGTTAGATCGTATGGTTAAGTTTCCCAGCATTAATAATATTTATTTGTAATCACAAATTGTAATTGTAGTTCACTACATGTAAGTGTGAATTTTAAATAAACATGATATGGAAAGCAAAAGATTATACTCTTTTACAATACAATATGTAATGCCATGGATGAATAATTGAAATTCAATTCAAGTCAACTTTATTAGTGGATGATCATTGTGAATACACGACAAACAAATAAATCAAGTGGTGGGACATATGCATGCCACATGGCTTTGATTGTTTATTTACACTTGGATTGCTCCCTTTTTGTGTTTGTTGCATGCATCCATTTAAAAAACAAAAACGTGGCATTAGCATACCCATTCAATATCCACATCAAAACCTAAGGAAGTGGTCCCATGCAATAGGGGCTCCTAGATTTTCTTCGTAGGTATCGTAGAGTAATTTTAAGAGCATATGTAGTAAATGTGGTTCTATGATGTAAAAAATGAATGTATGCTTAGGAGATAATAGTTGAAATTCTTTTATTTTTATGTATAATAAAAATTTAAATGAAATTCGTCTTTTCATAAATTTAAATTTGGTAAACCACCTTGCTACAAATTACTAGTAGAAATGGAAAACTTCCAGCGTCTCCTTTTTTCCACCCATTTTACTTTCTCCCTAAAAACTTTCTACTATTTAATTTAAAGAAAAGATTCGATAATTTCCTATTTCCATATTTTTCATTTTTATTGGACCCTCTACTCATTAAAAATAGGAGCAACCACTCCTTTATGAAATCCCTACCTAAAAAGAAAATTACGAAAATTTTGTATATTAATTTATTCATAATATAAATATATATATATAAACATTTAATTGTGATGGATATTCCTATGATTCTAGTTTTTTTATAATCATTGTGTCATTTCTTTCGCGCCCATAATGGTTTTTCATCAAATCTATAATACGATGCTGAAAAAAGCACATAATATTTAATAAACACCACTTATTATTATTGTTATTATTATGAGGAGGAGGTAATAGAACATTTTTCATACACAATTTGAATATATATTAGACTATACCTGGATTAAAAAAATGGTTTAATTCAGACTTATGCGCAACAATTTGATTTTATTTCAGGATTTGGCATACTCGTTTAAATTTTAATGTAAGCATTCGATAATGTTGAATTGTTTACATTTTGTAAAACCTGTGGCATAGCATAAAGTGGATATGTCAATTTTTTTAAAAAAAAAAAAAAAAAGTCTAAGTAAAGTTGCCAGCACATCACATTAAAAGAGGGACATATATAGTTAATTCAAATATGGTTATTCAATTATTCTAGACAATGTAATAATGTAAAACAAATAAATAAAATACGTTTAGACAAGGTTTATGGAACATTATAATATTTAGATGTCAAATTTTATAGTTAATATAATATGTGATTTTAAGTAGTTGGATTAGTTTATAGAAAATAATTTAATGAAAAAGCGATT
Source organism: Torreya grandis (assembly GCA_037957365.1). NCBI lineage: Eukaryota > Viridiplantae > Streptophyta > Pinopsida > Cupressales > Taxaceae > Torreya > Torreya grandis. The sequence continues at coordinate 587,214 of JARHVA010001687.1, read as the reverse complement.
CTTATAAGTATTATTTTATTATTTTTTTTTATTTTTTATTTTTTTTAATGTTGTATATATTATATCATAAATATTAGTTTCATATTATTATTGTAATTAATTTAAATATTATTATAAATTAAAATATTTTAAAGTGTAGTATTATTTTATTTTTACTATTTTTATAGTATAAAAAATATTTTTTTTTTTCTCATTCTTTTTTAAGAATTGTTTATATTTAAGATGATGCGAGATAGTTTATAGTTGAGCCATCAATATTTTCACTTTTATTCGATATTTGTTTTTATTTAGATTTTTTCGTCATGATCATATGTGGGATTAAATTTTTTGATATAATATTTCTTTTTCCGTCCAAGTTGCTTTGTCCGCATGCTTATACCAGATTTTTTCTCTCTCATACATTTTTATTTTCTCATTAGTGTTTAGACAATATTGAATGCTAATGCCCATTGTGTTTATATGTTTCTTATTTTTTTCATTCATATGCTTTTCTCCCTATTTAACTTTTCTTCTACTACTATTCTAAACCACTGATAAGTCTGCATACTTTTTGTTTTATTTAATTTAGCATTTAAATCATCACTCATGTCTCATAAATTAAATTTACGAAATTTGGTGGAATGAATAACTCTAACCTTGGTATTCTTAACTTCAAACTTAACAACAATATATTAAATTGATGTATAAACTTTATTTATACAAAATTTGTATATATATATATATATAACTTATGTTTTCTTTATAAAATAGATTTATCTTCACTATTAAATTTTGGATGCATTTATTAAGAAATAATATTTATCAAAATAAAACAATTTTAATTATGTTTACGGGACACAATTACAAATTACATTAACTACTTTAATTGCTTAAAAATTCATGAATCAAATTATATTTAAAAAAAAATTAAAAGAGAGAACATAATTAAAAGTTAGATGCTAATCAATAAGACCCTTTTTTTTTAAAAAGAATAAAAATATTAATATACGACAAAATTTCATATCAATGGACGCTTCATATTGTAAGTAGTTACCCCCATTTTAAAAAAACAAAGTTAAAAGTTTTTATTTATTCGCTTTATGGTTTTTCCATGTTTACTTTTAACAAACACGGCAGGAATTTTACACCCTTTTTGGTGTAAGAACAAATTAATGAGTAAGGTCGCTTAAAGAGTTAAAAAAGAATATGTATAATGTGACACCCATTTTAAAAAAATAAAGTTAAAAGTTTTTATTTCTTCGCTTTATGGTTTTTCCATGTTTACTTTTAACAAACACGGCAGGAATTTTACACCCTTTTTGGTGTAAGAACAAATTCATGAGTAAGGTCGCTTAAAGAGTTAAAAAAGAATATGTATAATGTGACACCCATTTTAAAAAACAAAGTTAAAAGTTTTTATTTCTTCACTTTATGGTTTTTCCATGTTTACTTTTACCATACACGATAGGAATTTTACACCTTTTTTGGTGTCAAAACAAATTCATGTGTAAGGTTGCTTAAAAATTTAAAAAAGAATATGTATAATGTGACTTAAGTAAGGAATTAGGTTTGTTTATGAAATGAAATTATTATAAAATTTAATAGTTTATAGGAGTGTATATATATATATATATATATATATATATATATATATATATATATATATATATATATATATATATATATATATTCTGTTTTAATTGTTTAAAGATATATGGATTGAATTATTATTTTAAGAAGGTTATTTTTTCTCTTACTTAGATTATCAATGTTTTATTTTTTTTATCTAGTCTTTTCAAATAATTTTTTCATAGAATCAATTTTTAATAATTATATATATTTGACACGAACGTTCGTGTAATTTGACATTCTGCCATGATATGTATAAATGGCATTTTGGTTTAACCATTAATTATGTGTGATGTAGAAGTATAAATCTTGGCATAACTGAAGATCTGAAAAGTAAACCTAATTTATTGAAGGTCGTTGCTAATTTAACACTAATTTGATGTATGAGATTAAGATACATTACTTTTATCATTTAGGCTTTTCATCTAGTTGGAGGAGGACTTACCCTAGTTGGAGGATCATGAAGAAGAAAGGTGGACTTGCACTTAAAACTAACACAAACTTATTTCAATTGCTAAGAGTTCAATTACCTATTTAAGTGTGTTTGTTCATTAAATTCTTCTTCGCTAATCTTATTAAACTCTGTTTATTTTTATCAACGTACCTTTTTCTTTTCTTTTTTGTTATAATCATGCAACCTTTGTTCTTATTACATAAATTATTTTATTTTGATGGCCTCTCTTGTTATACATTCCATAATTTTTTTCAAAATAGTTCCATCTAGACCTAATTAAATATTAAACTTCATAGAGCTATCAAAACTATTCAAAAAAATATTTTTGGCATGATTGATTCAATAGAACATAACACAATTTATCATAGACTCCAAATTCCTCACTTTTTTAAACTAGATGATACAAGATGACATAATTAATGGACTTTACATAAGATTACAAAAGGTAGAAGAAGAGCACACAAATTTAAAGAAATGCCTACAACCTATAAAGAAAACATTGACACCAAGTTCACACAAAGCAATAGACAAATAACATGCTTCAAAATTGATGTTGAAAACATACCCAAAATAATGAGAGAACTTCAACTTTAACTTGAGCTAGTACAATTTATTTTGTTATTATTTAGATTAAAAAACTCAACAATTTAGAATCCAACAATGAATGGTTGAGTAAGTTTGATTATACATATATTTATTATTATTTTGGGTTGAGTAATTTTAATTATATATATAATCATATTCATTAAAAATAAAACTTTAATGATATTTATATAATTTTGCACTATCTTATGACAAATATTTTATGAACTTAATAATAAATATTAAGGGTTTTTTTTTTCTAATAATAAGATTGGTAGAAATATTATGATATGTAAGGATATAGTTTCGATTCCATCTTAGAGTTAGCATATGAAAACTGAACTTTGATAGAATAGTTAAAGGAATTCTTGTTGGGTGGGCAATGTGGACATTTTTAAAAATGACAAAGGTTCCCCTCTGCTGGGATATTGTGAGGTTTTGGGCAAAAGAAACAAAAAAGCTCTGAGGCTAAAGCATTATGGAGAGGTCTAAAAATAATTCATGATCAAAATTGGACCAGTTTAGACATCAAAGGGGACTCCCAAATCATCTTGAAAGCCTTAAAGAAAATTTTAAATAGACATTGGAAGTTATCCTTAACAATTCAGGATTGTATTGGTTTTATTATAGACTAATTCTTAGTCAAAATCACTCATATCAAAAGAGGCAAAAATCAAGTCAATGATCACCTTACCAACTTTGCGGTAGGGATTAATTCCCAAAAGCAAACCTTGAAGTTGATACCACCTTCCTCCATAATTGGAAAGATCGAAGTGTTGATTGAGAAAATTACAATGCCACCTCTCATGACACTTAACTCTCTCTCATCATTATTTCATATGGGGTGTTGAGGAAATTCACTTTGGGTATTTATTGCAAATATCCTCACTTGATTTCCATTTGGCATGGATGTGATTGAGATGGGACATATGTCATATATAAATCTCACCACCCATCCTTACCTTGGTATTTTTTGGCAAGTAACTTGGATAATGTGACAAGCTCTCTAAATGTCTTATAGATCTTCTCTCAATGTAATCATGGCAATCGATCATCTAATTTTTGGGAAAATAGATCTTTCAAGAAGAACTCGATAGAGTATGGGGGAAAATCCTTCAAAAACATTGTGCAAGAAATGAATAGGGACATGATTCATCGATACTATTTGGATGATTTCCATTCTTCATTTCTAGGACAAATCAATGATCTGAAGCTTAGGCAATTATTGAATTTAGGGGTCTTAGTGGATAAAACAACTTAAATAACGATGAAGGAAACACTATCTTTTTAGAAAAATGCTTTGGTGGAAGGGACAAAATGGTGGATAATAAAAGTGTTTGGTTGACATGTTTTGATCTGGTTAGCATAAGGCCTCCTTTTTCAAATAAAATGGTGGATAACAAAGGTGTTTGGTTAACATGTTTTGGTTTTCAAACAAATTGTAGACTCAATAATATCAAGCAAGTAAAGGATAAATGATAAAATACAACTAAGTATAACATCTAAAGTCTTAAAATTGACAAGGTTGCATTGTAATATTGAATTTCATTTATATACGTGCTCTTGAGAGGATTTTAAGTGTTAATCCAAAATTGAAAGTGCATGAATAAGTAGGATTTTTACACCCCCTTTCTCCCAAGAGATTATACGGTGATATGGAATTTTGGGCTACTCGCCTTGCATCAATAATATGTCCATGATAAGTGGGGTTGTTTTAAAGGTTAATTTTCATGGGTATCTAGATGGTCCTGAGTGTGGCTAACATTAGATATGCCTCATGTCAATTGGATATGTGTCAATCAACTTGTTGTGAATATTTCTTATAATTTTCACAACCACTATATCTATCACTTGCTCAGTATAGTGCAATGTCTGAATTTGCTTAATCACTCAAGCAAACATCTCATTAGGTCACCCTTGATTTGTATACGTGATCATGGAGTGGGGTTAAAATGATGCTAAAAGATGGATTCTTAGGTCAATGCTTCCCTAAATAACCCATGTGGAGGCTATGAACTCCCGCTCACATGCCAAGTTGCATAAAAATGAAAGATAAACTGAAAAGACTTTAAGTTTGTGTTTAGATCACTCAAACCATATGGATTTGAGGAGAGCCTTAAAAATATTCTTTGCATGCCTTTGGAAAAGGCATAAATACAAATAAAAAGTGATTTTGGTTATCCGAGTTCCTTAAAGGGATGAGGGAAGAGCATACACGCATCCTTCATTTTAATAAAAACAAAAAATTATGAATGTTTACTTTAATGCATCAAATTGAAGTGTTTGTGAAATTTGGCCCCTTGGCCTTAGTTGAAAACTTGTAAAAACTTTCACAAAATAACTTAGCATAAAACCTCTAAATTCATTATAAGCACCAAATGAGATATTCAAGACTTAACCATTTTCAAATTTGGTACTTTTTTCAGTTTGTATCCTACAATTTTTAGAGGGTTTATGTCTACCTTGAAACACAAATATCAATGAGAAAATAAGATTTGAAAACTTGCTCTTGGGTTTCTCTTTTTTTGTTACACAAAGACTGACATTGATTCATGGGGATCGATTTCAGTTACAATAAAATTGATGTTGGATATAATAAAACTGACATCGATCGACTAGAATCGATGCTGATAACCTGTAAAAATGCAGGAAAAACATAATGATTTCAAAAAAAGGGTTTTTAGTAAAAATAAACACAAAAATAAAATAAGTATCTGGATCCTGCAAGAAAATAACTAGACAAAGACTTTGAAATCTTGTAAAACCGAGAATAACCACTAGAAACTTTAAGAAAAATCCAAAAATATGCCTTCCATCATGTTTTTCCCTTCACACTGGGACCGATGTTGGTTAGGACAGGACCAATGTTGATTAGGGTAAATCAGTGTCGGTTACTGTGTAAACTATGTACATCTTTAAAAGAATAAAAACATGTGAAAAATAAAGACAAAATTGATTTTTAGAGATTTTAAAGCATGTTTTAGAAGATCTAAGAGTGCCAAATTAGTCTTTTTGCTTGTATGGGATGTGTGGTCCTATTGGGCATGCCAAGATGTAGAGATGGAATCCAAAGTGAGTTAGATTATGCATTAATCAAGAAAACTGAAATAAGCATAAAAAACATAACTCACAAAGCCAACTCCCTCAATGGGGTTTTGCAAATGAAAATTAAGAACTATTGAAATAAAGAATATAACATCAAACCTTCCTAAGAGCATCCCTCCAAATGCAGCTCAAAAATGTGATTTTTCCCTGATTTGGTGCTCCAAGTCTTTAGCAATGATGAGTGGCTTGCTCCTCCATCATCTCTCAATGCACCAATGAAACTAGGCTCATGAAATTGATCAATGTAATGCCAATAGTTGAAGCTATCCTATTGCAAATTAAACATAATAACACTACACAAAAATGATTTGTGAAGATAATTTTGCATAATAAATTTACACCAAAGAAGCTTTAAAATCGTGGTCTTGGCCCTCCAATTTATAGATTATTAAAAATGATCAGAATCAACCATGATCATTTATCTTGAGATCAATATGTGTGGCCATAAATCAATTTAATTTTGGAGGCTCAATCCATAAATATCTCCATTAATATCTGGGAAAAAGGGGCATTAATGAGGCATGGGAGGCCTTAAACTTGATATTTGTTCCATTTATGGCTTATGGATGCCAACCAACCCACATATGATGTCACCTAATGATGTAGATATTAGAAATGACTTTTTATTTAATAAATCTTCAATATCTTCCATAGATTTCCCACTTAAGCCCTTGATTTGGATTAACTTGCTTAAGTGAGGTTAATTAACTTTATGCAATTCTTTAAAAATTAGTTGTCCACTTAATCAAACTAGTCAAAATGTCAAGTTATCGGGTCATAATTTGACTGGAGTATAATTCTGGTGTCAATTACATACAAACCAATTCTCATTTAAGACATTGTCACTATGAAATAACACATGCACATGTCGTGTGCTTCTAAATTAAAATAATTCAGTGATTCAGAGCATCAAATTATGCTTTTGTCATTTTGACCTGAAATGATTTGAAGAAAGTGAATAATCACATAAAATGCACTAATCAACACTTGTATATGACAATCTCAAACTATTTAGCGCGTTTAAATGATTTTGGTCCAAATTATGCGTTGTCATAGAATTTTGAGAAAGATTGACAATTTCAACACAATGGTGTTAGGAATTAGATGTCTACACTATATAGGCCATTGTAATTAAACAATATTGACCATTTAGGCATCATGTGATTTTTTGACTATGTCATCAATCAAAAATGATAAGGTCGAGTTTTTGGGTTGTCTTTGTGACATGTCGTCTAGCAAGTATATGTCAATATGCGATTGGTGCATAATGAAACATTAAAGCCCACCTGCTAAGATTTGGTTGTGGCCACTTAACATTCTTAAGATTGTAGCACTTTGTGGTATCTTTGTTAGTTTAAAATTAGCTATGGCAAGATTTTAATTGGGGACCTATCCATTTTACGTCTCTTCAAATCACCTTAAGTTAGAAACATTAAATTGCTAAAATTTAGTTATAATTAATAAATTAGAAAAAAAAAGTGGAAATAACATTTAAATAAAAATTGAGTTTAGTGGTCAAATCGTTTGGTTAAGTTTCCCAACATTAATAATATTTATTTGTAATTTGTAAATTATAGGTCACTATATGTAAATATGATTTTTAAATAAACATGATATGGAATGCCAAGATTATAGTCTTTTACAATACAATATGTAATGCTAGGGATGAATAATTGAAATTCAAGTCAAGTTAACTGTATTAGGGGACGGTCATTGTGAATACATGACAAACAAATAAATTAAGTGGTGGGACATATGCATGTCACATCACTTTGACTGTTTATTTACACTTGGATTGCCCCCTTGTGGTGTTTGTTGCATGCACAATAATGTGCATAAATGTTATTTAAAAAATAAAAACGTGGTAATGGCATATCCATTCAATATCCACGCCAAAAACTAAGGAAGTGGTTCCATGCAATAGGGGCTCCTAGATTTTCTTAGTGGATATTGCGGAATAATTTTAGGATCATATGTAGTAAATGTGATTTCATGATGTAAAAAATGAGTGTACACTGCAATTTTTTAGGAGATAATAGTTGAGATTATTTTATTTTTATGTACAATAAAAATTTAAATGAAATTTATTTATTCATAAATTTGAATTTGGTAAAACACCTTGATACAAAATAGTAGAAATTGAAAACTTTCAACATCTCTTTTTTTGCACCCGTTTAACTTTCCCCCTTAAAACTTTTTACTATTTAATTTTAAGAAAAAATACAATAATTTCCTATTTACATGTCTTTCATTTTTCATAGGATCACCTACTCATTAAAAATAGGCGCAACAACTCTTTTATAAAAACTTTACCTAGAATTGAAACCATAAAAATTTTATATATTAATTTATTCATAATTATTTTATATATATATATATATATATATATATATATATATATATATATATATAAAATTGTGACGATACTATTTGGTAATTCTAATTTTTGTATTCTATTACTTTATTATAGTCATTGTGTCATTTCTTTCATGCCCACAATGGTTCTTCATCAAATCTATAATATAATGCTGATTTGATAAAAGCTGATGTAATGATTGATTTATTTTCTTATTTATTTATTATTTTTTATTGGTAATAGAACTTTTTTCATATACAATCTGAATATCTATTACACTATCTCTGGATTAAAAAAATGGTTTAATTCAGACTTATGTGCAACAATTTGATTTTATTTCAAAATTTGGCATACTCATTTAAAAGTTAATATAAGCATTGATAAAGTTGAATTGTTTAAATTTTTTAAAAACCTGTGGCATAGCATAAAGTGGATATGTCACATTAAAATAGCAAATATGGTCATCCAATTATTCTGGACAATGTAATAATGTAAAACAAACAAATAAAATATGTTTAAAAAAGGTTTATGGAATATTATAATATTTAGATGTGAAATTTTATAGCTGTTAATATAATATATGATTTTAAGTTGTTGGACTAGTTTATACAAAATAATTTAATGAAAAAGTGATTCTTATAAGTACTATTTTATTAAGTTTTTTTGATGTTATATATTAAAAATATTAGTTAAAGAAAAAAAAATGTTTTATTTTATTTTATTTTTTCAAATAAAGTGGTCAAAATTTTCAGTTTCATATTATTGTCGTAATTAATTTAAATATTATTATAAGTTAAGGCACTCTAAAATATAGTTTCATTCTATCTTCACTATTTCGTGTATGTTTTTTTCCCATTTTTTTTAAAGAATTATCTACATTTATGATGATACAAGATAGTTCATAGTTGAGTTATCAATATTTTCACTTTTTATTTGATTTGTGTTTCTATGTAAACTTTTTCGTTGTGATGATATGTGGGATTAAATTATTTGATATAATATTCGTTCTTTCGTTCAAATTGCTTTGTCCACATGATTATCCTAGATTTTCTCTCTTTCATACATTTTAATTTTCTTAGTAATGTTTAGACAATCTTGAATGCTAATGCCCATTTTGTTCATCTATTTCTTATTTTTTTCATCCATATGTTCTTCTCCCTATTTAACTCTTCTTCTACTACCATTTTAAAACAATGATAAGCCTAAATACTTTTTGTTTTATCTAACTTAGAATCCAAATCATCGCTTATGTCTCATAAAATTAAATTTACGAAATTGATGTTCTAATTTTGAAGTGGAAGTACATAATTCATCTACTTAAACATTTTAAAAGTGTAACATGAAATTTATACTTCAAATCAATTTTATTAAAATAGATATAAAAAATTTATACTTTAAATTGAATTTGGTGGAATGAATAACCCTAACTTTCGTATTTTTATATTCAAACTTGATAACAATATATTAGATGGATATGAAACCAAATTGATGTATAAACTTTCTTTATAAAAATTTATATATATCTATATATTTTATGTTTTCTCTATAAAATAGATTTATCTTCACTATTAGATTTTAATTGTATTTATTAAGAAATATATCTATCAGAATAAAATAATTTTAATTACATTTACGAGACATAATTACAAATTACACTGATTACTTTAATTACTTAAAAATTCATAAATTAAATTTATTTTTAAAAAATCATAATTAAAAGTTAGATCCTAATCCATTGGATTTTATTTTATTTTTTTTAAATAGCAATATTAATGTACGACAAAATTTTGCATCGGTGGACCCTTCATAGTGTAAGTATTTTTTTATTTTTTTTTTAAAAAAAACTAAAAGTTTTTATTTATTCGCTTTATGGTTTTCCCATATTTTCCTTTATTATACACGGCAGGTATTTTACAATTTTTTTTGGTTGAGAACAAATCCATGAGGTAGGTCGCTTAAAAAGTTAAAAAAGAATATCTATAATATGATTTATGTAAGGAATTAGGTTTGTTTATGAAATAAAATTGTTGTAATTATATTTATAAGATTTAATGGTCTAAAATATATATTATTTTATCTTTTTTAATTGTTCAAACAATTAAAAATTTATAGGTCGAATTATTTTTTAAGAAGGTTAATTTTTCTTTTATTTATGTTATTAATGCTCTAATCTTTTTAATTTAGATTCTTTAAATAATTTTTTTATAGAGCTAATTTTTAATGATCATATATATTTGATATGAATGTTCGTATAATTGAACATCCTGTTATGATATGCATATATGACATTCTTGTTTAACCATCAATTATGTGCAATGTAGAAGTATATCTTGGCATAACTAAAGATTTGAAAGGTAAACCTAATTTATTGAAAGACATTGTTAATTTAACACTATTTTGATGTATGAGATTAAGATATATTTATTTTTATCATTGAGGCTTCATCTAGTTGGAGGAGGGATTCCCCTAATTGAAGGATCAAGAAGAAGAAAGGTGGACTTGCACTTAAAACTAACAAAAACTTATCTCAATTATTAGGAGTTCAATTACCTTTGTAACTGTGTTTGTTCATTAACTTCTTCGTTAATTTTATTAAAGTCTCTTTATTTTTATTGGTGTGCCTTTTCCTTTTCTTTTTGGTTATAATCATGCAACCTTTGTCCTCATTATATATGTTCATTTATTTTTATTTTTATTTTATTTTCATGGCCTCTCTTGTTACACATTCTACAAACTCTTTCAAAATGATTCCATCCAGATCCTAACTAGACATCACACTTCGTAGAGGTACCAAAACTATTTAAGAAAATGTTTTTGACATGATTGATTCAATGGAACAGAACACAGCTTGTCATAGACTCCAAATTCCTCACACTTTTCTAAACTAGATGACACAATTAATGGCCTTTACATAAGATTACAAAAGGTAGAAGAAAAGCACACAAATTTAAATAAATGCTTACAATCTATGGAAGAAAACATTGACACCAAGTTCACACGAAGCAACAAACAAATAACATGCTTCAAAATTGATGTTGAAGACATACCAAAATAATGAAAGAACTTCCACACCGACTTGAGCTAGTATAATTTATTTTTTATTCTTTAGATTAAAAAACTCAACAATTTAGAAAACAACAATGAATGAGTTGAGTAAGTTTGATTATACATATCTTTATCAATATTGGGTTGAGCAAGTTTGATTATACATACATTTATAGTCATATTCACCAAAAATAAAACCTTGGTGAGCTTTATGTAAATTTTGCTTTGTCTTATGACAAATATTTTATGAACTTAACAATAAATGTTAAGGGTTTTTACCCTGGTAATAGGGTTGGTAGAAATATTAAGATATGCAAGGATATAGTTTAGACTTCGCTTTGGAGTTAGCATACCAAACTAAACTTTGATAGAATAGCTAAAGAAAATCTTGTTGGGCAGTAATGGTGACATTTTTCAAAATGACAAAGGTGCCCCTCTACTATGATATTAGGAGGCTTTGGGCAAAAGCAACAACAATTTTTTTGAGGCTAAAGCATTATGGAGAGGTCTAAAAATAACTCATGATCAAAATTGGACTAGTTTGGACATCTAAGGGAACTCCCAAATCATCTTGGAAGCCTTAAATAAAAATTCAAATAGACATTGGCAGTTATCCTCAGTAATTCAGGACTGCATTGGTTTGATTGCAGACTACTCCTCAGTCATGATCATTCATTTCAAAAGAGGTAAAAATCAGTCGATGATCACCTTGCTAAACTTGCAGTAAGGATTAATTTCCAAAGGCAAACCTTGAAGTTGATACCACCCTCCATAATTGGAAAGATCAAAGTGTTGATTGAGAAAATTACAATGCCACCTCTCATGACACTTAACGCTCTCTCATCATTATTTCATGTGGGGTGTCAATAAAATTCACTTTGGGCATTTATTGCAAATATCCTCATCTAATTTCCATTTAGCATTGATGTGATTGAGAAGGGACATATGTCACATATAAATCTCACCACCCATCCCTACCTTGGTATTTTTTGGCAAGTAGTGGATAGTGTAGCAAGCTCTTTAAATGTCTCACAGATCTTCTCTCAATGCAATCATGGTAGCTAATCATCTAGATTTTTGGAAAACAGAGCTTGCAAGAAGAACTTGATAGAGTTTGTAGAAGTAATCCTCCAAAAACATTGTGTAAAAAATGCATAGGGACAAGATTCATCAATACTATTTAGATGATTTACACTCTTCATTTTCGAGACTAGTCAATGCTCTGAAGCTTAGGCAATTGTTGAATGTAGGGGTCTTGGTGGATAAAACCACTTGAATCATGATGAAGGAAACACTAAATTTATCGCATAATGCTTTGGTGGAAGAGATAAGAGATGAAAATATCCTCAAGTATATGGCCACCAACCTATTTTGAGCTCAGTTGGAAATGCAAATGGGGTAAGTGGCATATGCGCATTACATCCTACAAGCAATGAGGGACCTTGGTCAATCTACTCCTAGACTTGACTCACTCAAAGTTTTCCAACTAATAGTCCAGTCCAAATGGTCCTCTCTAATATTGTTAGTGACACTGGTAATCCACGAGGATGTGGAACACTTGAGTTTAGGACAGGGACATAGACTAGATCAAATCTAGACTCTTTTTAAGGCTATGATTGTGGATGAGATTTCAAAAGGGCGTAATCTTGATGCCATTTTATTCAAGCTAGAGATAAACCCTGTTACATTCTTAGTATCTCCGTTGGTAGAAAAAATTGTTACTCTGATAGTAGAAGAAGTGGAATGCAAGAGAAAAACAACAATAATGATCTTAGAGTCCAGAGAGGATACTAAGCTCTAGCTTAGTTTAGTTTGCTTTCTAGTATTGTTACTACTACCTATGAGCTTTATGTTTATAATTTTTGCTTTTGTTTCTCCATCTCATAAAAACTTGAATAAAAAATTAAAAATATTAATTTTTTTCTACTTGATTTTCCTAAATTTTTGAAAACTATTATAATAGATGAAACTTATCCTTTTTTAAACCTCCTATTATTATTGTTGTTGTTGTTGTTGTTGTTATTATTATTAAACATATTTTATTTATTTTTATTATCATACAAAACTAACTTTAATTTTAATTGAAAATTTTAATTACTATTTCTACAACGAAAATAACCACTACTTAACACTGCTTAACCCTTGTTTACTTTAAGTCTTGCTAAACTTGGTATTAATCATTATATCTTTTATGTAGGGATTTATATTTTTAATATATTCTTTATGTAAGGCTTTATATTTTAATTAAAACATTTTATTAATTAAAATGAACATTGCCCTATTTTTTATTTTTTAATATTAACTAAGTATTTAATTTTAATTAGCAAGATATTTTATTACAAATATTTAAGGGATTTACTAAGTGATATTTTATATGGTTTTAACATATTTATTTATTTTTAGAATATTAGTTTAAATTAAGTGTTATTGGTATCTTTTTCGAGTTTTGATGTCTCTCCTCATTTTTCTCACTAACTTTAGACTTCTCCCCATTCTTATACTTTTTGGATTTTGAATTAGAAGTGTCAATACTTTTGAAACGTGTTAGAAGTGCCCTAGTGCTTTTGGTCTCCATATAGTCAGAGTACACCCATTACTTTTATCCCATCATTTTCACTCCTTATTTGATATCAGCTTATATGCCAATAGAGTTCTAAATTGAATTTAATTATCTGTAAATATATATGTTGTAATTTATTTAATAACACACATAGTGTTCTGGTGAGCAATCCTAAGCACATATGAGAGACTAAGTAATCATTAAAATATTTATCATTGTGTAAAGCTAACATTTTCTGATGAAATATTTTTGGTATACAAATTAAAGTTTTATCTATGTTATTCAATTTATATATTTGAATTTATTTTCTTGATGTAATTATTTGTTTTTGATATTGCAATTCCCATCTTTTAAAGGCTTGACAAATAATAATACAATTATACTATTCATTAGCACCAATGCAGACTCCTAAAGTCACTTTGTTTTCATTAAAGTTTTCAAATATCACATGTATATTGGAACTATTCTTAAATAAGAAATAAATCTAGAGTTGCCGGTATACATAAGTTGCATTCCACATATTAAAGTGAGAAAACATAAGATCAAAAGCAAGTAAACTCAATTATCGTAACATTTCTCTTATCACTTACCTAAAGTGATAAGGCTCCTAACACCTTCCAATAAATCATGATTTTTAATTGAAATTGATAACATTATTAAATACACATTTTTAAATTTAAACTCAAAAAATAATTATGAAATGATTATAATAATCACATCTAAACTTTACATTTTTAATTTGAAAATATTAATTAAGCCCAAATATTTATTATATGTTTAATTAAATAGTAATTCATTTTTAACATTATACCTATCTTTACAAAAGAACTTAGACTTTATAAAGTACCCTTCATCTTATTCAAACTTTACTTCATTTACTAAGTGTTATTGAATATTTGAGAATTTGAACAATCTAAATTATAATAAAATTATTCGAAATAATTTTAAATAAGTAATATTATATTTTTATAATTTTATTGTAAAATTTAAATATAAAATTACTTTTCTTATATCAAAGAACTATTTTTGCACGAAAACACTCGTATTAGTACTCTATGTGCCATAGACAAGACATGAATATCATCTTTATTTCATTCAGTTACAACTTCCTTCCTAAGCAACACGGAAATAAAAGTGGAAAGGTTATTAACTCACCATAAGGGAAGATCCGGATTCCATATTTAACCTCAACCTCTTTTATATAAAGTACAGAAAGATTTAGATGATGTATTCTAAGGAAAAGTATTAACTCACAAAATAATTTGTTTCCAACCAATAAAAAATGTGTAGGATTTATGTACCCCGTTTAATGTTCAATTACAAATTCAGGCCCTCATGAGTGGATGATTATAGGTATGGCTTCAATGACTTTGTGATATTTGAAAATTTTAAAGAAAATAATATAAATTTAGTGTTCTAAACAATATAGAAATTATTGATTTGTATTAAGAAAATAATTTTATAAATATAAATTATGATATATAGAAAAAATTTTAGGTCATGTATTTAAAGTACTTCGTAAAAAAAGTTAGTTTCAAATAATGAGACTTGTAGAGACTCATATTCCAAGTTTGTGTATATCGTACAATCTTGTGTCTTGTGCATCTTGCGTACTTTTATGACACTTGTACTCTCTACACTCTTATGTGCTTCCATAACACTAAGAGGCATACCATGAATGCTCGTGTGATCTTACACAACTTATGCATCATTACGATAGTGCATATCACTAGTGCAATAATGTAGAATCCTTGTGCACTTTTGTAGCATTAAGATGCATACCACACAACACCCAAACTTTGCACATTACTCATGAGCACGTTGGCCCTTTACTCCACATCGTGCCACCCCAA
Source organism: Torreya grandis (assembly GCA_037957365.1). NCBI lineage: Eukaryota > Viridiplantae > Streptophyta > Pinopsida > Cupressales > Taxaceae > Torreya > Torreya grandis. Next base: position 571,651 of record JARHVA010001687.1, on the reverse strand, counting down.
GTGACACTTCTTGAGCTTGCATCATGTTAGAAGATTCACCATCATGTCGTTGAGGTCAACATACCCTCATTTCTGAAAAATGGGGATCCATGTGTCAAATTGTGTAAATATGTACCTTAAAATTGAAGATTCACTTGATTAGAGTGTCATTAGCATGATTGCACATTATTTTTTATTTGAATATCATCCACACCATGGTCTAGCTGACTTATTTGTTCATGGTTTCGATTTAATTCTATCTAAAGTGCTAACATTGGATATTTGTGTTTCAGGCTACAGGGCTAATGAAGCCCTGTAATGTCCCATAATGGGACAATTTCATGCAAAAAGGGTTTTCCCCTAATTCTCAAAATTCTAAAAATACAATCAACAAACCTTAGTTTGCAAAATAAGCTTTTAAAACCCTTGTTAGGCCCTAGATGCCAAAATGGTAGGGATTTATAGATGAATTCTAGCTAATAACTTATTCCAAAATAACTGAAAATTTGATAGAAATTAACTAGAAATTAAATTGCATAAAACAAGTACCTTTTTGCCCAATTTTTGAAGATCAAACACCACTTTTTGATGGCTAAAAAATATGATCTAATTCCAAAAATACAGCAACTGTTTTGAATATTTTTTCCACTTCAACCCCTTGCCAAAACTCTGCCCTCAACAAATATTTATTTTTTATGAACAAGTGAAAACATAAAAAAAATCATAACTCCCACAATATTTGGAATTATGATGCAAACAAGAGCTCAAACTGATCATAAAAATAATGGCTATCAATTAAAAATAATTTTAGAATTTTCCTTCCATGAGAAGGTCATCAAAAGTTCCTTCGAAATTCTGAAAACCCTAGTTTTCTATCAAAATAATTAAATAATAATTGTAAAAATTATAATTTAATTTTCTACTTCAAACCTTTTATGAAAACTTCCAATTCCTCACACCAACACGTAGAAAATTAACAAATACAATCAAAATATTTAATTTACAACAAATAGACCAAAAGAGACCTCCAAACCCTAGATCCAAGCTTCCAAAATGGTTCGTTCCACTTGCAAAAATAGTATAAATATTTAGCAAGGTTAATATGCAAGAAAAGAGCCACGAAACCCTCACAAAAATCCATACAAACTCGCTAAAGCAAACCATCCCACTTATAGAGCATAAATAAGCTTTCCCTTTACAAAGGTGGTGTCAAAAGACACCTTTTAGATTGATCAATCACCAACAATAGAGAGCCTATATTGGGCATGCATCCCAATCTTTTTCTTCAAGCATGAATAATATATCAAAATTCAACATATCCTTCATTGTAGCCTTCGCCATGTATTTATAGCTTTCCAAAGAGGGTGAACTATTTTGGAAAGATAAAACACTTTTCATTATCTTTATTTGAGCTCCCATGCCGACATCTCTTTTTTGAATAATATATTAATTATTGACTTAATTAAAATTAATTTAAAATAAATTAATTAATATTTAATTCATTTAAGCATCTTAAAAGTAAAAAACACTTTTTAAATATTCTATTAATTAATTAATAATTATCTTATGATAAAAATCACTATTTTGATAATTAATAAATAACTAATAAAATAATTTTCTCTAGAAATGGCTCTTTTAGTCTGAGGAAATAGACTAAAGGTCTTCAAAACCTATTTATTCATGATGTGGAAATGGGAATATTATAGTCCTCCCCACCTAGAATTGCTTGTCCTCAAGCAATTGCAAAATCTAAGTAGGTGTCCCAACACACCTTATCAAACAATGTCCCTATTTACCTATTTTTTAATAGAAGAAATCTTCAAATGGATTCTTCATACTGTTATTTCTATACCTTGGGGGATACCCCCAATCATCAATAGGATCCTCATGGCTTTCCCAAGGCTCAAAAGACTCTCCATTTTCCACCCCTCTCAATACTGAGTGGAAGATAAATGAACTCCTTCTCTTTATACCTCCCAAATGGGTGAGATATGACCCAAAGTGGTTATGCAAATCACAAGTGAACCAAACCACCTTGTTGTCTTGTATGCAAAATATACTCATGCGTTGGTCCATGTCCCATAAAATATGCAAAGAAAATCAGAACTGTATCATCTATTAGAAAAGGCCTTCAAGACACATTCACCACCATGTATGCACATCCAAGTGTGAAATTTGCATTCAACAAGACGTTGCCCCATGTTACTTACCTCAAACATGCGTATGATTGTATTTATACTTCCCAAAATCTCTCCAACATTCTCATAAGAAGGCTTTACCTTCCTAGTGAGGAGATCCATTATGTCACCTTCACATGATGCCAACAATATTACGTTTCTAGAATCTTGTGCAAATTATTTTATATGAAATAAATCAGTTTTCCCTTCATGTTGACATGGTTGTATATGCAAATAAACCTCTGATTTTCCATGTGGATAAATTTATAATTGATTGTACATATATCTCTCATATCCCAAGAGCTAGAATGCATCACAAAACTCAGAATTTTCCCTCTAAAGTAAAGTTGAATTTGCTTTTACAAACCTGATTTTTTTGAGTGATAAATTTTAGAACTTGTACATACATTTATTCTTCCTACTAAGTGATAGAAAGTGCCACAAGGGTCAGATTTATTCCTTTCATTATGGCTACCATGTGTGACCAAATAGACATCAAAGGGATGCTTAAACTGAATCCGTATGTACTGTTGTTATGTGTCCTTACACGTCCCCTTTTTTCTATGTAAAATGTGACCCCAGTTATTAATATTTCCAAAATCTATGGATAGTTTAAAGTACATAGCAGAATTAGACTTATTGTCCATCTTAAAAAGCAATAATGATGTAGAAATTGAGGTTTCTGATTGTAGCAAAATAGAATTACACCTAATAACATTTTTTCTTATCACCAATGTTAGAATGCTCTCAAAATCAATTTTTTTTATGTATGATAGGTGGCTGCCATAGGTTGCTCAACTCAGAGTTTTTGGGAGTAAAGTTTTCATAACTTTCAACAACAATTTTTTATTTTTTTGGGAAGGTAAGAAATAAATTTTCCTTCACCAATTCATTTTGTCCAAGGTTGCTCATTATTTGAGCCTTTGCCCACTCCAGTGTAGTCTTCAAGTCTTCATCTTCAACTCCTCCAATTGGTATCCCATGTACAGGAACCAATCTACTCCTTGCATTGCTCATTGCAAGAGATCTTCCAAGTAAACCTACACATGAAACAAACAATTTACGAAAATCATTGGTGTTAAATAACACTCCTTTGATCCACTTATCAAATTTTAGGATCCTTCCTTCCTATCCATTTCACACAATGGATTGCCTTTTACATTCCACAATAAATTGGAATCTTGATGTTTTCCAATATCCATTTTGATTGTATGCAAGTCCATCATAGTGTTCTTTTCTTTTAAGCATTCCCTCATCTCATTGTGCATTGATCTATCAAGAAGCCCCCTTGTGCCATCCAACCTTGTCAAGGCTTGCACTCCCTTCTTATTTATGATTAGGAATTGTTCCTTCCAAGTTCTTTCCTCAAATTTAGAGCCATGCAACAAATTTGAACAATTATTAAATTCCAAACAAAAATCATTATTCAACTCATACCTTTATATGAATATCTCGATTTCTTTAGCTTCTTCAAAATCATATTTCTGAATACCAAAGTTTGGGGTACTTGGCTGCCCCAAAGTACCTAGCATCTCCTCATTTTCATCCATCATTTGAAACCCTCTTTGTTGCTCCAAAAATTCAAATTGTTGATGCTTATAATCTTCCACTCTAGGCTGCCCCAAAGTGTCATATTTTTGAAGCTCATCTTGCTCTTTCAAATCTATTTTTCTTGTTTCTTTGGGTCCCTCATAGGAACCCTCATGAAGGGATTTCCCTTCATTCTTTTCTTCCAAGTCTCCATCTAGTTCAATCTTCTCTTCCTCTACATGCTCCACTATCAAATAAGGCCTCAATTTTTCCTCACAATCAATTGCAACATTTTCAAACATCATATGTGATATTGATTTTTTTTCTTTTCTAGCCCCAAACCTGTCAATAAGATATATAATAATCGATTGAAAATATCATCACTCTCATTGACTGTCAAGGTCAAGATTTTTTTATAGAAGCTACAACATTTTTAGTAGGATTCTTACAAACAATTACAAAGAAATGTTGAAACATCTTAACAAGAATTTCATCACACTCATTACCTAACATTAGCACACAAGATCTAACTTTTGCCACATTTTTTAGAATAGTGATCCTCTTATTAAAAGAAAAACTTGTGATGTCACCAAGACCTTCAAAACTTTCCACTATCAACTAAAATATTTTCTTCATGATGTTGGCACTATATGACTATTTTGGAGTTATTATCCTTGTAACTTTACTAATACAAGGGATAGATACAAGAATCACATCTGAATTTGAATGTCTCAAAATCTTGGGTGTAGCCAAATAAATCACCAAAGGATTCATTGCCCAAAACATAGACTTATAATCTGATTGTCCTATCATGGACAAATAGTTTGTTCTTTCTTTCAAAATATTGAGCAAAACATTTTTTAAATGATGTGGATGTTCAAGTGTTGTTCTCAATTTGTGAAGCTTTGTTCTGAATTCATCTTCACTTATTAACTCTATGATTCATAGACTATGCATCTAAATATGCAAACACAAATCCTCAAAGGTTAGACAAGATCGGTGCTCTGATACCACTGTAATATCTCCAAATGATATGATTTCATGCAAAAAAGGTTTTCCCCTAAATCTCAAAATTTTGAAAATGCAGTCAACAAACTCTAGTTTATAAAATAAGCTTTTAAACCCTTGTGAGGCCCTAAAAACCCTAGATGCCAAAATAGTAGTGTTTTATTGATGAATTTCAGCCTATAACTTATTCCAAAATCACTAAAAATTGATAGAAAATAACCAAAAATTAAATTATACAAAACAAGTACCTTTTTGCCAAATTTTTGAAGCTCAAATACAACTTTTTGATGGCTAAAAAATTTGATTTAATTCTAAAAATACAGTTGTTGTTCTGAATATTTTTTCCACTTCAAACCCTTGCCAAAAATCTGCCCTCAACAAATATTTATTTCTTACAAACAAGTGAAAACTTCAAAAATTCACAACTCCCTCAATATTTAGAATTATGATGCAAACAAGAGCTCAAACTGATCATAAAAATAATGGCTATCAATTAAAAATAATTTCAAAAAATTTATTTCATGGAAAAGTCACCAAAAGTTACTTAAAAAATTTGAAAACCTTGGTTTTCTGTCAAAATAATTAAATAATAATTGTAAAAATAATTATTTAATTTTCTACTTTAAACCTTTCACAAACACCTCCAATTCCTCACACCAACACGCAAAAAAATAGCAAATAAAATCAGAATATTTAATTTGTAATAAATAGACCAAAAAAGGCCTCCAAACCCTAGATCTAAGCTTTTAAGGTGGTTCGCTCCACTTGAAAAAATAGTATAAATATTTAGCAAGGTTAATATGTAAGAAAAGAACCATAAAACACTGACAAAAATCTATATGAACTCGCCAAAGCATTTCACCCCACTTTTAGGACATAAACAAGCTTTTTTTTTGCAAAGTTAGTGTCAAAAGATACCTTTTAGATTGATCAATCACCAACAATAGAGAACCTCTATTGGGCATGCATCCCAATAGTTTTCTAAATGCATGAAGAACAATTTATCAAAATTCAATATATCCTCCACTGTAACCTTCACCATGTATGTATAACTTTTCAAAGAGGGTGAACCACTTTGAAAAGATAAAACATATTTCTTTATCTTTACTTTAGCTCCCATACCGACATCTTTTTTTTGAATAATATATTAATTATTGACTTAATTAAAATTACTTTAAGATAAATTAATTAATATTTAATTCATTTAAGTACCTTAGTATTAAATACCACTTTTTAAATATTCTATTAATTAATCAATTAATTAATAATTGTCTTATGATAAAAATCATTATTTTGACAAAAAATAACATTCTCCACAAAGGGCTCTTTTAGTCTATGGAGAAATAGACTAAAGGTCTTCAAGCCCTATTTATTCATGATGTGAAAAAGGGAACATTACAAGCCCATTTGAGAATGAACATGCTTTGGATTTTGTGCTTCAATGTTAAATTAATCTTTTACTAACTTTGGTCTATAATTGATTAATTAAATTCATATTTTGAAACCTTAGCCTAATTTGTACTTGAACCTCTTAATTCAAATTTAAATTTAGTGGGAGCTTTTTATTTAAATTTAAGTGAGAACAAATTAATAATACCATGGACTTAGTTTAATTTTTATCTTAAAGTTTGGTCATGTTTTTCAACACAATCAAACTTTAAGCTAAAAATCCTATATTTAGTCTCTTTTATGTCCCGTGATCTCTTTGTTCCCTTCTATCCTAGCTTGGTCTAAATAATCGCATAGTTCCTTTGTTATAAAGCTTAGCCTAAAGTCTTATCCTAAGGTTTATCGTATTTATTAATATGATAAAAACCTAAGGTTAAGACTTTACGTTGTGTCTTTGTTATTCTCTAAATCCTTTTGTTTTAAGTTTCTAACCTTGGTCCCAAGTCTTTATGCCTTGGTCCCTTTTTAATTCATAGGATCCCCTCTAATATGTTTAGAACTTAGCTTAAATATTTTATCCTAAGTCCTTTATATATGCTCTTAAGTTTAACTTTTATTCTTTTTTGCAAGATTAATGATCTGCGTTTATTCGAATGAGATTGATCAAACGGTGTGAGTTGAGTCAAGACTTCAACAGGAGGCTGAGATGAGCGAGAGGGTGGCAAGTGTCAACTTCTCAGAAAGACTTTTGAACAACCAATGGTAGTACATCCCTCAGATCTTGATCCAATGGTCTATGTTTACTCATATGAGATGGATCTAATAGAGTGTGATAAACATTGAAAAGTCAAACCCTAACTAAAGAGTTAAATCCTGAGCATGTTCTTTAGATCTATGGTCCATGTGACCTTGGTACAAAGGTTAAATCTTGAGCATGTTCTTGATTGAATGATGTATGTAATGTTGAATTGTCAAAGGTTATATGGAGCTTCAAGAGGGTGACAAGTGTCACCATCGTAGGATTCTAGTACAAAGATCAAATGATGCACAAGAGCTTAGTACAAAGAACACAAAAACACCAAGTAGTCATCACATGGCACACACATGAAACATGATGAACCCAAGAACGATAAGTAACAAGCTCAGTATATAGCTCTTTGGACATGTTTAAATTAATGGTCACGCATCCGTCAATGATGTCCTTGTAGACATCAAATGACGATTGTGAGGATGTCAAATTTAAGATAGCAAAGAGCCCAAATGACATGTTTAAAATTGACGACCATATGCCCAACAAAGACATTCATGCAAATGTCAAATGATGATCATGAAGACATCAATTTTAAAATAGTAAAGAGTTTTAAAGATGATTTTAAAATTAATGGTCACGTGTTTTTCAAAGATGTTTGTGTTGATGTCAAATGATGGGCATGCAGACGTTAATTTTAAGATAGCTGGCTGAATCCAAATAATCTAAAGATTTATGATCTACATTGATTCATACAAAAGGATCAAACGGTACGAGATAAAGGCAAGAATTTAAAAATGTGATAGTCATTTTATTTTTGAACATTGATGAGCAAAGTGCCACAAAGTGGAACGAAGACACCACATAAGTAGAAAGCAACTGAACTGAAGATTTAATGGATTGGGTGGTGCCAAGATATAACTACTCAATCCAGGTAAAGTCTAGGGCACAAAGCTTGTGATTTAAGATCAAGGCAGCTATTGAAACACTATTTAAACCAGTAAGAGTGCTCCAGAGAGGCACGAGGACCATAACCAAACCCTGTGAGCATTATGATTGATCTGAAGGGAGCTAAAATGTCACCTTTGTAAAGATAAGTCGAGCTACAGTCTATTAGCAAGCAATTTAAAAAGATTTACAGCAATGATGGGGGACCTTTCTTATATCCTCGAGCAGCTTGGAGATATGACAGTGCATGTATTGGGCAGCATCAGAAAGTAATGAAGATTCGACAACAGTAACTGAGCACTTCATCAACGAGTGGGTCCCAAAGTTAGATGAAATAGGAATATGTTTTTTTTAACCAACATTGTATAATATTTTAAAATAGTATATTTTTTTAAACATGTGCTATTTTTAAGAGCACATTGTCTATAGGACAGTCCATTAGAAAAGATCATTTGTCCCAGAATGTAATGAAAATGACAACTGTCCTATACACATGTACAAATGTAATTGGATGACACTGACCAACATACTGCCTTGATCTAATATAAAAGGGGTATGGTCCATTGTCAAAAGGGGGGTGGTGGGGAGGAGGGGGGTTCTTAGAGCCAAAATTACTTTGTAAATTTGGAACAAACAATACAAACAAGGAATTTTGCAAAAATTGTCCAGTACTTGTCTATGTGTTTGCTATCATGACTTCTCTCTCATGTGCTTGTTCTTATTGCCATATTTGAATGGTTGTTATGAATAATTAGCGTGCACCCTTAATTGTAAATTTGTTAAATTGTGCCAATGCTAGGTTGACTGAAAGTCCTTAGGTTCATTTCGTTTTCTTACTCTTCTTGCATTTGGGCTAGTGTTGTTTGCTTACAGGGGTAAATCTTTAAAGTGAACTAGGTTCTTATTTGCATTGTTTCCACATTCCTCAGGGGCTTGCCTGATGTGTAACAGAATTTGAGATTTTTCTACTTCATGTTATACATTGATTTAAGCGCATGTCTAGATGAAATATGAACTTTGTCATGATGTTTGGAATGAAGATCAACAATATTTCTTTCTGCGCTACCCTTCCTTTTGCTTTTTTTTTAAACTAGATCACCTTAGTTTAATTGTCATTGTAAATAGCAATCTTAGATTAGTCTTTAGATTAGTTCTTGATCATAATTCAGTGTTCTTAACATAGATACTTCATATTTTGCATAGATATGTTAGTTGACCACGGTGGCTCCCAACCACCAAATATTATAAATATTGTGAAACAGTCACTTGTTATATCTCTGTTCCACCAAAGATAACAAGATTATCACAACCTACAACTCATGCATTAAGTTCTTAGGAATTCTAAAATGAGAAGTGTTTCTTAGACACTCTGGACACCTATGATACACATTTAGGCATCAATGCACGTCAAAAACATCTATAAGAATAACAAACACTAAAAGTTCAATCGCTGCCCTTATAAAAATTCCAACCATCATTTGAAAATAAGAAACTATTATTGTAAATCTCCTCTTATGTAATTGTTATCTATTGTAACCAATTTCTTTAAACAATATATAATGTAAGCATTCGATAGTAAAGGATCGATGGTCATCACTTATTTCCTAATCGATCATACAACCGACATATACCTTAAATACTTGCATGCTTTAAGAATCTTTGTCTCAGATAATCATGTTTATCAAATATTAGCGTGCCTTGAATCTCTAAGACTAACATCATAAACACATTTCCTTAAACTAGGCAATTAGTTAAAGATGTTGTATCCTTCCTCTATCATGGAAAACCAGGCAAAGTAGTTGAAAACTTGAAACGACACACAAACTTGGCAGCTGAAAAGAGTCGTTAACATACGTTCGTTTCACGTGCTGGTTGACCGTTGATTGTAATTGCGATGTAAAGCAGTCTTACTTTTGCGGTGGAGTAGAAAGAATCTTAACGATGCGGTTGTTCACAGGAGCCGGTTTCGTGGCAACCCCAAAGTCCCTATCAGTCACATGAGACAAAAGAAAAACTTTATGAGCGCCGTCAAAGTCAACGGTTCAATTTAGACTAAAAGTTAACCCGACGGAATTGGGAAGGCGTAATTAACACGACGGAATTGGGAAGGCGTAATCGACTAGAATTCTAATTTCACGTCCACGCAATTAATGGCGGTGGACTTTGAATGACTTAGTAAAACCGACACCCTTCGGGCGAAAATGGGGTCGGTTCTTTACTGGTATGATTTTAGTATGCTTGTTTATTGTGTTGATTATTGATTTATATTTAAAATTATCGCTATCTTTGTTAATTTTTAGTACATAATTTAGAGTTTTGAATATAGGTGAAGTTATTTTTATTTATGTAATTTAGTTGTTTTCAATATTTTTTATCGAGTAGTTTTTATCGTTTAAGATATTGATAATTAGATGATGTTTATTGAGCCATTCTAATCAACACATGGTTTTAAAGCTTACTTTATTTTCTTAAAGTTTCAAAGATTGTTGTCATTCTAGGGTGAGGACAATAAAATTTGGTTTGCATGGTATATGGGTCACAATGTACAAATTAAAGTGAGGAAATATGAAATCTGAACCAAGGGAACACTCTCATCAACTCAATTTAGACCCTCCCTGTCACTTGCCAAAAGTGTCCTAACGCTTCTACCATTTAGCACTAATAAGAACCAAATTTATGGGCAATGTTCCTTGCACTTTTGGGTGTGCATTTACATGTTCAAATTTAGATGATTATCACAGGATCGCATAGTATTAAATGCCAAGTATCAAAACCTTATGTGAATGCCCAACTACTTGAATGGGAAAATAATTATTTAGGTGTTGATGTTGTATTTATTTCAATTACATATGTTTGGCATGCCTAAATTAAATATATTTCAGTTAGTGAAATATATTAATTTGTAATTGTAGACACCATATTTTGGTTCAAGGATAGTTTTAATTGTTAAATTAACTAGTTCTAGGGTACTTGTGTATTTTTAAATTATTTGTTCATATTAGGCTCTTATTGGTGCATTTTTCCTTGTGTTTGCCCATGTTTTGCCCTATCTTTTCCCTTCTCGTTTCTTTATCCTCTTTCTCTTTCTTCCCTAGTTGTTTTGCTAGTATTTTTGGTCTAATGCTTAGAACCGTACATTGTGCAATTTCAGTATATTCTCTTGTGACCCTTGTTTTGGGTCTCCTGTCACTAGTGAAAAATTATAATTGGATAGTAGAGTACCAAAAAAATTGGTATGTTTTAGCAAATTATGGATTACGATTAATTATGCTATGAAAAACAAGATAAACAATGAAACAAAGAAGATCTAAGATGATATAATAATCAACATCAATCAAATCTGACCTAATGCCAAAATATAGACTTACAGTAAAATTAAACCAATGATAATACAAAGCAATAATAATAGAAATGTAAAGAGAAAACAAGGAGAGAGAAATAACAATGAAACATTTAAGACTAGAAATAGGTTTATGAGATTGGCAAATGATGCTCTTGAGATTTGACTACAATATGACAAAGGGGTCGGTATCGACCAAGTGTAGATAGTGTGTGGGTCAGAATCAACAAACCATTAATTATGTACATGTAATATTGATGATGTTTTCTATGTGTTTTCGGGTCCTCTAACTTTTGGGTAGCTTCATAGATAGATGATGAGCATAATCCTAACTTCACATGATGGGCATAATTATTTGATTTGGTTCTCCCTTGACTTTGGCCTAATTCTCCACAATGTCTCAAGAGGACTAAAAATATGAAATTTAGTTGGCCTGAGAAACCTCTTGAGGAGATATAGCTACATAGCTTACATATTTGGAATCAAGGTAATAAGTTATTAGGTGGTGAATGAATGAGGATTAATCATGTATTCATATCAATCCCTTTGGATAATATCTTGCATTAAATCACTTAGGCCGACCATAGGAATACATTTCACTTTAAAATTAGATGATTTTCGGGCACTAGACACTTGCATTGGGATGGGACACTTGCATCAATGTAGGCATTTGACTAGGATGCAAGTGTGCAGGCAGTTACAAAATAGATGCAGATCCAAAACTTGCCGAGATGGAAGATAAGCATGTTTATAACATTTTAGGCATGATAGAAGGCCTGGGTCATCAAAATAACATTGGTCAAACTAAGTGATAAGAAATTAAGTATAGAGAGATAACTTATGCAATATTTTTGACAACAGAAAAGGTTAATAAGCTGAAGGTACATCCATGATATGTATTTGCCAAGTGTACAAGATAAATGTTTTATGTAATTCAGAAATAGTGTCAACACAATGATTCATATGCACAAAACCATGCTAAAATATTGTAACAATAAGCATTTTACTATAATAAGGTGTCTACATAATAACCCGCTTTGATGTGTATGTGTTGATGCATGGTGTGGCAAATTAAAACAAAACTTGAATTCATTCCTAAGTATTACCTGATAGGGATGGAAGGATGAAGAAATTGAGATTTTTTATTCGGGTGCACCAACACTTTATCATCAACAAATATAGTGCACTTACAAGCAAACGAGAATGTCAACAAGTAATTAATGTCCTAGCGAAATCAATAATCATTTAAAAATGATATAATTGGATTAAAAAATAAGTAAATGAATGGATATACTTGGTGGTACGTAAACCATGTTGTCACTCCTAGGAAACTCCCAGGTATTAAAACTAGAAACTAGGCACTGATAAGTTTTAAATTGAACTCTAAAAGCTAAAGGATTTCAAGTTGAACCCTAGAAACTAATAGATTTTAGAGTAAATCTTGAAAACTTAATTATGTTTCTTAATTAGGGAAGAAAATATCTAGTGCTTCTTTATAAAATCTTAGTTCGTGCAAATCTAAATCTAGGTGTAGATTAATTGGGTAGAAAATGTGGATAAATTCCCAGTTTTGAGGTGAGGGATGTGTTACTAGTCTTGTATATTAGTCTTCTCAAAGGAAAGACTCATTCACATAATGTATTAAATAAAAATCAATAAAGTTATTAAAGTCTATGAAATAAATTTGTAAAATCATGCATATAACTATTGTAAGATGATATCATGTAAAGCTTAATAGAAACATATGATTCATGGTCGAATGTGTCACATCCCACTTTTCCTCATGCTCGGTTTGAAGACATTTTTCTATGATTAAGCGTAATAAAAAAAAATATGACATCAATATTGGTTTTTGTGCAATCAGGGTTATTAATGATTGATTTATTTGCTTTATATCATTTTAGTTCAGTCAATTTTTGGTATCATGTTTCTATTTTTATGTGACATAACTAAGGCAATTAATTCAGATAGATAAATTTTATACAATTATGTAGAATAATTGTTATTTATCATACTTTTAGTACCTCATATCATGTGATTTTGATATCATGACTTGGATAATTGTCATTTTTTCACTTGTCTAAGATGTAGGGATAACCCTTTCAATGCGAGGGAGAGCAACATCATAGAGGAAACCTATTTATGAATTATGTGTAGTTGAGAGAGAATCTTATAGAACGAGGTGAGACAAATAAGGACTAATCACTTGTCTTGGCATGAGTACTGACCTTAGGATTACTTAGCATTGTTTTGTCTTCTATATTAAAATTATTGTTATAGGTGCATTAATTATAACTTCTAAGAGTCATAACGATATACACGATAATGTGGATACCCATTATTGTATTTTATGTTTGAAATATCTCACTTCCCAATTTGTAATCTAATCGAATATGGAAATACGTAGTTGGTCAACAAGTATTATCAATAGCTTCATGACATTTTACGATTGTAAAATCCTTAAATTATAGATCATTGGGTCCACAACCTAATGGATCTATATAGGTCATTGTAGTTAAAAAAATTTGAGAAGGTTGAGTTTCTGGGTTGTCTTTGTGACATGTCATCAATCAAGTAGATGTCAATAAGTGATTGGTACATAGTGAAACATTAAAGCCCACCTATTGAGATTTGGTTGTGGCCACTTAACATTCTTAACACTTTGTGTAATCTTTGTTGGTTTAAAATTATCTATGGCAAGATTATCACCATGGATCTATCTGTTTTATGGCTCTTCAAATCACCTTAAGCAAGAAACATTAAATAGTTAAAATTTAGTTATAATTCATAGATTAAAATTAATAAATTAGAAAACATAAATGAAAAATGAAAAAAATTGGAAACGATATTTAAATAAAAATTGAGTTTAGTGGTCAAACCGTAAGTTTCCCAGCATTAGTAACATTTATTTGTAATTATAAATTGTAGTTCACCATATGTAAATGTGATTTTTAAATAAACATGATATGGAAAGCCAAGGTTATAGTCTTTTATAGTACAATATGCAATGCCATGGATGAATCATGGAAATTCAATTCAAGTCAACTATATTAGTGGACAGTCGTAGTGAATACATGACAAACAAATAAAGCAAGTGGTGGGACATATGCATGCCACATCACTTTGATTTTTGATTTGCACTTGGATTGCCCCCTTTTGGTCTTTGTTTCATGCACAATAACATGCATAAATCTTATTTAAAAAATAAAAAAGTGGTATTGGCATACTCCTTCAATATCCACGATAAAAAATAAGGAACTAGTCCAATAGAACAGGGGCTCCTATAATTTCTTAGCAGGTAATACATAATAATTATAGTAGCATATGTAGTAAATGTGGTTCCATGATGTAAAAATTGAATTTAAGCTACAAATTTTTAGGAGATAATAGTTGAAATTCTTTTATTTTTATGTACTATAAAAGATTTAATGAAATTTGTATATTCATAAATTTAAATTTGGTAAAATAGCTTATTACAAAATAAGAGTAGAAATGGAAAAATTTTAGCGCCTTCTTCTTTTGGACCCACTTAACTTTTCTCCTAAAAACTTTCTGCTATTTAATTTTCAGGAAAGATTAGATAATTCTTATTTCCATATATTTTATTTTTTGCGAGACCAAATTTTTAAAAAAAATAGGAGTAACAATCCCTTTATAAAACCTCTGCTGAAAGAAGAAGCCACAAAAAATTTGTATATTAATTTATTCATAATATATATATATATATATATATATATATATATATATAATTGTGATAGATGTTACTGATAATTCTAATTTTTATATTCTATTATTTTTTATAATCATTGTGTCATTTTTTTAAAGCCAAAAATGGTTCTTAATCAAATCTATAATATAATGCTAAAAATAGTACAAAATGGTTGATAAAAGCTGATGTAATAGTTGATTGATTGATTTATTTGTTATTTATCTATTATTTATTTTATTTTATTATTATTTTTGATTGGTAATAAAACAGTTTTCATATATAATCTGAATATTTTAGACTATCCTAACATGTGTATGGATTAAAAAATGTTTTAGTTCAGACTCATGTGCAACAATTTGATTTTATTTTAGGGTTTGGCATTGAGAAGGTTGACTTGTATAAATATTGTAAAACCTGTGACATAGCATTGTCATCCATAAATAAAATATGGATAAATAAGGTTTATGGAATATTTTAGTATTTAAATGGTAAAATTTTATAGTTGTTAAAATAATACGTGATTTTAAGTTGTATGATTAGTTTATAAAAAATAATTTAATGAAAAACACCCTTTATAAGTATTATTTTATTAAGCTTTTTTTTTATGTTATATATTATGAATATTAGTTAAAAAAAAATCTTGTTTTATTTAATTTCATTTTTTTAAATAAGATAGTCAAATTTTTTAGTTTCATATTATTGTCATATTGAATTCAAATGTTCTTATAAGTTAGGGTACTTCACAATATAATGTCATTATGTCTTTCCTATTTTCATAGTAAAAAATAAGTATGTTTTTTTTTTCTCACTCTCTTTTAAGAATTATTCACACCTAAGATGATGTAAGTTAGTCCATAGTTGAGCCATCAATATTTTTACCTTTCACTTAACTTTTACTTTTATATTGACTTTTTCGTCATAATTGCACGTGAAATTAAATTATTTAATATAGTATTCCTTCTTCTATTCAAGTTGCTCTATCCACATGGTTATCCTAGAGCTCTCTCTCTCTCATATATTGTTATATCCTCATTGGTACTTAGGGAATCTTGAATGCTAATGCCCATTCTTTTCATTTATTTCTTATTTTTTTCATTGATATATTCTTCTCCTTGTTTAATTCTTCTTCCACTACTATTTTGGGTTACTAATGAGCCTCCATATTTTTTGTTTTATTTAACTTAGCATCCCAATCAGCATTTATGTCTCATGAAATCAAATTCATGAAACCCATATTCTAATTATAAGGTGGAAATATATAATTAACCTATTTAGACAACCCAAAAGTATAACACAAAATTTATACTTCAAATCGATTTTATTGGAATGAATATAAAAAATTTATACTTTAAATATAATTTTGTAGAATGAATAATCCCAATCTTCATACTCTTAACATCTAACTTGACAACAATATATTAGATGGATAATAAATCAAGTTGATTGTATAAACTTCCTTTATAAAAAACTTAAAACATATATATAATTTATATTCTTCATAAAATAAATTTATTTTCATTATTAAATTTTTGTTGCATTTATTAAAAGATAATATTTATTGAAATAAAATAATTTTAGTTACATTTACGAGACATAACCACAAATTACATAGACTACTTTAATTTCTTAAAAATTCATGAATGAAATTGTATTTTTAAAAAGGTTGAAAGAAATAACATAATTAAAAATTAGATGCTAATCCATAAGATTTAAAAAAAGGGAAAAATAACAATATTAATGTATAAAATTTCACATCAATGAACCCTTCATATTTTAAGTATTTACCTCATTTAAAAAAAAACAAAGATAAATATTTTTTTATTCATTCGCTTTATGGTTTTTCCATATTTTATTTTACTATAGACGGCATGAATTTTACATACTTTATGGGTAAGAACAAATTCATGAGTAAGGTCGCTTAAAAGGTTAAAAAATAATATGTATATAATGACTTAAGTAAGGAATTATATTTGTTTTTGAAATGAAATTATTTTAATTATGTTTACAAGATTTAATAGTTTATTAGAGTATATATTATTTTCATTGTTTTAATTGTTTAAAAATTTATGAGTTGAATTGTTTCTTTAAGAAGGTTATTTTTTCTCTTATTTAAATTATCAATGCTTTGATTTTTTAGTCTAGCCTCTTCAAATAATTTTTGAATAGAACTAATTTTTAATGATTATGTATTTTTGACACAAACATGTATGTGTAATTTGGCATTCCGTCATGAATATATAAATGACATTCTTGTTTAACCATCAATTATGTGTAATATAACAGTATAAATCTTGGCATAAGTGAAGATCTAAAAGGTAAACCTAATTTATTGAAGATCACTTTTAATTTAACACCAATTTGATGTATGAGACTAAGATATATTCACTTTTATCATTTAGGCTTCTAGTTGGAGGCGGGTTCCCCTAATTGAAGGATCATGAAGAAGAAAGGTGAACTTGCACTTAAAACTAACACCAACTTATTTCAATTGTTAGGAGTACAATTACCTTTGTAAGTGTGTTTGTTCATTAACTTTTTCTTCATTAATCTTATTAAACTCTATTTATTTTGATTGGTGTGCCTTTTTATTTTATTTTTTGTTATAATCAAGCAACCTTTATTCTCTTTACCTATGTTATTATATTTTTATGGCCTTTTGTGTTACACATTCTTTAAAAAAAAAAAATGATTCCATCTAAATCCTAATTAGACATCAAACTTCGTAGAGCTACCAAAATTATTCAAGAAAATGTTTTGACATGATTGATTCAATGGAATATAACATAGTTTATCATAGACTCCAAATTACTCACACTTTTCTAAACTAGATGACACAATTAATGGCCTTTACATAAGATCACAAAAAGTAGAAGAGCACATAAATTTAAAGAAATGCCTATAATCTATGGAAGAAAACATTGACACCAAGTTCACACGAAGTAACAAACAACTAACATGCTTCAAAATTGTTGTTGAAAATGTATGATCGTATTTTGGATTATTCACAAAATTACTATATTTAGTAATGAAAACTCAAGAACACAAACAACATCAAAAGAGGGGATAAAGGAACAATTAGACAATTAAAATGAGATTCTTACCATCCTTTTGTCCCTTAGAAATCCTCTCTAAGATCTCCAAGTTGATTTGAATGCAAAAATGGTTGGATGTGGATTGCTTGACTTGAGCTTCCAAGTGACTTCCAATGGCTTCTTTGGCTTGTCGAATGGCTTGACAAGAGTGTGAGGATGCTTGATAATGGTTGATTATGAGAGTACAATGGAGGCTTATTGCTTTCTAAGTTAACTTGGCCATAGCCCAAACATGGTTTATATAGGATGATGGAGGATAATTTAAGGAATTTTCAATTATTTTAGAAGCCTCTAGTTTAGAGACTTCTAGAACTTTGAAGGAACTTCCCTAGTTCTAGAGGTTTCTTGATTAGTTTAGGGATAATGAAGGTTTAGGTGGAAGTTAATGAGGTTTAGGGTTCATAGAGGTGTAGGAAAGGCTAGGGTGGTAGGATAGCTAGGGGGTAGGTGAATAAAAAGGGAATTTTAAATTGTCAAGTGGGTTAGTGGATAAATTGGTAGTTACGTAGGCTAGTTAGTGGGTTAATGGGGTAATTAATTGGTTATAAGGGTATGTTAAGGTTCATGTGATGTAGAGAATTTTGTGTAGGAATTGAGATATTAGTTAATTAGTTAGGGTTATAATTATGGATTAAATTAGTGGGTTTAATAAGATTATAAATATGAGTAGATTTAGGTGCAAACAAAAAATATACCCAAAATAATGAGAGAACTTCAGCATTGACTTGAGCTAGTAGAATTTATTTTTTATTCTTTATATTAAAAAACTCAACAATTTAGAACCTAACAATGAATGGGTTGAGTAAGTTTGATTATACATATATTTATCATCATATTGGGTTGAGTAAGTTTGATTATACATACATTTATTATCATATTTGTTGTCCCCAAAAATATCACGCATTTTTGGGACAACATATGAACTATTTTGGTCTTGCAAGACCAAAATTGTCTCTTCCCTTTTCAAAAAATTGTTCTGTGCATTCTAATTCTCCATTCTTCAAGCTTTTCAGAAATCTATGGATTCTGCAGGCTTAAAACTACGGACTCCGCAGGCTCATTTCTATAGACTCTACAGGCTTGAATCTACGGACTCTATAGGAAGAAAATCTACAAACTCTGTAGGAAGAAAATCTACGAACTATGCAGGCCAAGTTCTACGGGCTTCGCAGGTTGATTTCTATGGACTCTGCAAGAAAGAAGCAAGCTCTCAACACTTAAGCGATTTCAAAGTTGGTTCAACGACAAGGTTCAACCAAAATGTCCATTGGCAAGCTTCTAAGCAAAGATTGAACCATTAAACCGTTGAACCTTGAACCAAAAAGGTTCAAGGGTTCAATGGGTTCAAAGGTTCAACGTCATCAGCAAGAGTTAAGCACATTTGTCAAGGTTCAAAGTTTCAACTGCTTCAAGGTTCAACGGTTTCAAAACACTTATCAAAGAGAAGAAGGCTTGAACCATTGAACCATTTTGGTTCAATGGTTTAAAGGTTCAACGTGTGGTTGGTTCAAGCGAACAAAGGACTTAGCCAAATAAAGGGATTGAACTGATTGAACCATTGAACCGTTGAACCAAAGTTGGTTCAATCGGCAGGTTCAAGGGAGTGCCCCAAAGCAAAAAGACCAAGTGCCCTTGTGGAAGGCAGGGAACATTGGTTCAAAGATCAAAGGAAAGAAGCGATTGAACCAATAAAGTGATTGAACCAATAAAGCGATCGAAGCAAGAAAGTGATTAAACCAAGGAGCTGAGAAGGCCGCCTGAACCGTTGAAATAGTCAACCAATGACGTCCTCGTAAACGTCAAATTTAAGGTAATGAAATATCTACTAAATTTCAAATGTGGCACGAAACCTAAAAATAAACTAAGCGACCAGCTGAAGAAGAAGCTGAAAGAGCCGGCAAAGCTAAGAATATAGCCTCGAGGGCTCAAATTCCAGGAAAAGAAAAAACTGGAAAGGGGAAAAGATAGCCTGAGAGATTAAATTCCAGGAAGAGACAAAGATGGAAAGGACAAAAGCAGAAAGAAAAGACCAAAAATATCTGCGTAGAAGTTATTTTGATAGCTAGAACAGTCTGCAAAGTAGATTTTTGAGTTTGCAAACATTGAAGGCACGGCCTGTTGGTCTCCTTTGGAGTAAAGACAAAATGGACAGTTGTGGAGATGACAGAGGGGACAGACCATATGATCTAGTCTCAGGACAAGACATATGGGATGAAATGACATGCCATAGTTAAGACAACTGCCCTATTTTTAATGCAGTCCTTTGACAAACTTGGAAATGCATTCAAGGCATTGAATGCACAGCATGGACTGTTATATGGAACAAAGCGCCAAGTCTTTCTTGGCTGCCATATATTGTAATCTCTTGTATCATTTTAAAGGAGATCTTCCCATTAACAGAAGTGAAACTTTGCCCAAATTGAAAGGCATTACTAAGACTTTGAGCTCAGATTGTTGTTCATATTATTTTATCTGAATGAGAAAGCAAGTGATTTGCAGACTTTGTGT
Organism: Torreya grandis; assembly: GCA_037957365.1. Lineage (NCBI taxonomy): Eukaryota > Viridiplantae > Streptophyta > Pinopsida > Cupressales > Taxaceae > Torreya > Torreya grandis. The sequence goes on along the minus strand of JARHVA010001687.1, from coordinate 551,223 downwards.
TGTATAGCTTGTATCATTTTAGGAGATTGTTCTTATGTCTGTCTTCTGAATGTGTTCTTGTTTATTTGATCTAACAAGTAGAACTAGTGAAAGTAATAAGGAAGATGCCTTGAAGTCAGTTACTTTTAGACTTTGTGTTGTTATAGTTGTCTTCAGTGTGTGTTTATTTTCTATTTCTGTGTTGAGGATGCTAGGATGACTTTGTGCCCCCATTATCCTTTGTATCTCACTCTTTGGGCAGCTGAAGTGGAGACTTTATGCTACACTTCATTCTACTGGTTATTGCACCCTTGGTTACCAGTTACTTGTCACTACTTGAAAGAACTCCTACTGTTACCTGTAAGATCATTTTTGAAAGAAGAGAAGTGCCTTCAGTGTCTTCACCAGGATTTGAAAAAAGAGAGATGGATGGTGTATCCTACCCCTGTGTGTTATTTTTAGCTTATATGTATAGTATATAGCCCCCTCATATTTATAGGGAACCTCCCCTTGATGAGAGGAGAGATTTGTCCCCTGGTGATGTAATAAACCTGCACATCTAGCCGACCAATCCCCCTATGCTGTGGTTGAAGAGACTTATTTTTCTCACCAGTTAGTTGGTCAAAAAAATATTCACCCAACAGTTTTTGGTGACTCAGCTGGGGATGAACGTGCAGTCTGAAGCCTCAAGTTTCAGATTGAAGCAGTCCCTACCCTTATCCATTATAGACTCTATCGACTTCGTTCTGTGTCTTACCCATTATCATTATAGCCTTACCATCTCCCTCAACCCAGATTTGTTATCTCTCTTTTTCATAATCCAGTCATGGCAGTTCAAGGCCCCTAGGGTAACTCATTTGGTCCACTAAATTTGACCCCACCTTTACATGAACTTCCACGCAGCTCAAGAAATAACTTCCCCAAATTCTTTGGTGATGGAAGAGTTCACCCTGATGAACATATTGTAGCTTTCAGCATAGCCTATGGTGTGATGGGCGTGGAGTATGAAGACTTAGCAGTCAGGTTGTTTGTGGAAACACTACAAGGCGTTGCTACAGACTGGTTCTACCATCTGCAAGCTAGGTCAGTAACTGATTGGGACACACTCAAATGCAAGTTTGAAGCAAGGTTCAAGCTTGCAAAAGATGCATATGCCTTGCTAGCCCAGCTCACACAGATGAAGAAAGAGCCCCATGAACCTATGAGGGACTTCATTGCCAGGTTCGACAAGCTGAGGCACAGGATTCCCATGATCGCCCAACTGACACCTAAGAATCTCAAGTGTTTCTTCATCAACTCACAGCTGCCTGAAGTGAGTTTTTTGCTGAGACGGGCTACACACATAGATCTTTTTTCTGTTCAAGACTTGGCTACTAAGGTAGAAGATGACCTTATCTTGTTAGGAAAGATAATGAGAGACCCAAATAGAGTTAAATCTTCTTCATCTTTCGAGAATTTATCTACAGCCACCACTGATCAAATGGTGCAAAAGCTGGCAAATGAACTGCTAGCCTTGAAAAGGTAAATGGCCCAAGGTATATTTGCTCCTCCTAATCGAGATATGCCAAGGAGGACATTTCAGAATCAACCATATCAAGGCAATGCTGCCAGGAATCAAGGGCAGCCAAATCGTCTTCCTCCCCCATAGAGGAACCTTGCCCTTGAAGCGCCTCCAACCAACTCAGCAATTGGATATCTGGAAATTGAACATGATTTCTCTTTCCAACTTGAGTTTGATCAAGAAAATGACGTTGATATCTTCATGGAGGGTCAAGAAGAGTCAGCTAGTGACTCCCACATTGGTTTCCTAAGTTACTAGGATGAACCCAAAAGTAAAGGTGAAGCAGTCGAGGGATCATATGCTGTGTTCACCCAGTCCAAGAACCAATTAACCAAGCAAGCTGATAAAGAAAAGACAGAGGAGCGACCTCAACCAATAATTTCAATTGCTAAACATGGGACCACTCTACCTTTCCAACCAAAGGACCTAGTGATTGCTAAGAAGGTAAGTACATCAAACATCCTTACACCTTCTACTTTAAATTCACAGATCAGTCCTCCCCCCCAAAAACCAAAAGGATGAACTCCCATCCTCTCTTCATAGTCCATTTCAGTCATTTGACATAATTGACCATGTCAAGAAAACCAAAATTCAAATGACTAAATTTGAATTCCTACAAGCCAACCCTGAGCAGTGGGACAGGTTGGTAGTGTGTGTGAAGAATACAGCCGTCCATGTAGGACAAGAGATTAGAAAGGTAACTCATGATCCCCCAAGGAACATGCCCATCCCAGTCACTCAAACATCAGCACCTGAAGCTCAAATTCTATTTGAGACTTCAAGCAAGGGTAATTATTTTTTGTCCACAGAGGATGTTCATGTTTTTGCAGATGAAAGTCCTGTAGCTAGCAATCTAGGAATTGATTCAAACAAGACATCAGAAGAATTGGTAGGGTGCAGTATAAATAAAAAAGGATCTTTCATCTCTAATAAAGAGAAATCTGATAAAAGATCAGTTTCTAATGATGTTTGGATCCAGGAATTTGATGGCAACAATTCCTTTGCTGGTGCTAGAGCCAGGATGGTGTTGATATCTCCTCAAGGAGATATTCTTCCTCCTTCACACAAGTTACAGTTCAACAACACCAACAACACTGCCGAGTACAAATCTCTGTTACTCGAATTGAAGGCTGCTCAGGATGAAGATGTCAAACTCCTTCATGCCAAAGGAGATGCTGAACCGATGGTTTGTCAAGGGTCTGATGCTGACAATCAAAATATGTGCTGGACTGAACCAACAGAACAACAAGCTATGGTAGTGGACCATACTGTTGTACTCCAAAGTCAACAAAAGGAACTCTTCACAGGGAGATCAAGGAGTTATTGTTTTCAAATTGAAGATCACATCTTGCCATGGAGCAAGAAGAGAGAGCCAAAAGGAGTGCACATAAAATGTGAAACCTGGTTGAGAGTTCTTTTTGCCCGTCACTGATTCTAGGGACAAAATGGTTTCCTACTGGTTTATCAGGACGAAATGCCATTTTCATTATCTCACAATGGGCAACATCTGAAGCACTTCAATTCCTGAAGTGTCAGATGATAAGTTCACCTGTACATATGTATATTTGTGTAGTCTTTGTTTTTGCTTTGTGTTGTTTATTTTCATTTTTTGGAGCCTTTCTTTTTGGGTAGCATGACTCTATATCCCAATGGCATACTTCAAGGCACTAGAGATTCTGGTTTCTACTCCCCTCAGCTGTTTTAAGTTTTCAACTGAAGGAAGTTCCCCAACTGGAGCCAGCTGTTGTCCCCAAAAATATCACTCATTTTTGGGACAACATATGAACTATGTTGGTCCTGCAAGACCAAAATTGTCTCTTCCCTTTTCAAAAAATTGTTTTGTGCATTCTAATTCTCCATTCTTCAAGCTTTTCAAAAATCTACAGACTCTGCAGGCTTAAAACTACGGACTCCGCAGGATCATTTCTATGAACTCTGTAGGCTTGAATCTTCAGACTCTATAGGAAGAAAATCTATGGACTCTACAGGAAGAAAATCTACAGACTCTGCAGGCCAAGTTCTACAGGCTTCACAGGTTGATTTCTATGGGCTTTGCAAGAAATAAGCAAGCTCTCAACACTTAGGTAATTTTAAAGTTGGTTCAATGACAAGGTTCAACCAAAATGTCCATCGGCAAGCTTCTAAGCAAAGATTGAACCATTGAACCGTTGAACCTTGAACCAAAAAGGTTCAAGGGTTCAATGGGTTCAAAGGTTCAACGTCATCAGCAAGAGTTAAATGCATTTGTTAAGGTTGAAAGTTTCAACCGCTTCAAGGTTTAATGGCTTCAAAACACTTATCAAAGAGAAGAAGGCTTAAACCATTGAATCGTTGAACCATTTGACCATTTTGGTTCAAAGGTTCAATGCGCAGTTGGTTCAAGTGGACAAAGGACTTAGCCAAATAAAGGGATTGAACCGATTGAACCATTAAACCATTGAACCAAAGTTGGTTCAATCGGTCGGTTCAATCGACAGGTTCAAGGGAGTGCCCCAAAGTGAAAAGACCAAGTGCCCTTGCGGAAGGCAGGGAACATTGGTTCAAAGATCAAAAGAAAAAAGCGATTGAACCAATAAAGCAATTGAACCAATAAAGCGATCGAAGCAAGAAAGTGATTGAACTAAGGAGCCGAGAAGGCCACCTGAACCGTTGAAATAGTCAACCAATGACGTCCTTGTGGATGTCAAATTTAAGGTAATGAAATATCTGCTAAGTTTCAAATGTGGCACAAAACCTAAAAACAAACTCAGCGACCCACTGAAGAAGGAGCCAAAAGAGCTGGCAAAGCTAAGAATATAGCCCTGAGGGCTTAGATTCCAGGAAAAGACAAAATCAAAAAGGGGAAAAGATAGCCCAAGAGCATAAATTCTAGGAAGAGACAAAGCTGGAAAGGACAAAAGCAAAAAGAGGAGAAGACCATAAATATCTGTGTAGAAGTTATTTCGATAGCTGGAATAGTCTACAAAGTAGATTTTTGAGCTTGCAAACATTGAAGGCACGGCCTGTTGGTCTACTTTAGAGTAAAGACAAAATGGACAACTGTGCAGATGTCAAAGGGGACAGACCAGATGATCCAGGCTCAGGAGAAGACATATGGGATGAAATGACACGCTATAGTTAAGACAACCACCCTATTTTCAATGTAGTCCTTTGACAAACCTAGAAATGCATTCAAGGCATTGAATGCATAGCATGGGCCATTCTATGGAACAAAGCGCCAAGTCTTTCTTGGCTGCTATATATTGTAATCTCTTGTATCATTCCAAAGGAGATCTTCTCGTTAACAGAAGCGAAACTCTACCCAAATTGAAAGGCATTACTAAGGCTTTGAGCTCAGATTGTTGTTCATATTATTTTATCTAAATGAGAAAGCAAGTGATTTGCTGACTTTGTGTTGTATAGCTTGTATCATTTTAGGAGATTGTTCTTATGTTTGTCTTCTGAATGTGTTCTTGTTTATTTGATCTAACAAGCAGAACTAGTGAAAGTAATTAGGAAGATGCCCTGAAGTCAGTTACTTTCAGACTTTTTGATGTTATAGTTGTCTTCAGTGTGTGTTTATTTTTTGTTTCTATGTTGAGGATACTGGGATGACTTTGTGCCCCCATTATCCTTTTATCTCACTCTTTGGGCAACTGAAGTGGAGACTTTGTGCTACACTTCATTCTACCAGTTATTGCACCCTTGGTTACCAGTTACTTGTCACTACCTGAAAGAACTCCTAACCTGCAAGATCACTTTTGAAAGAAGAGAAGTGAATTTATTGTCTTCACAAGGATTTTCTCCTCTGTTTGTGAACATTATCTCTAAAAAAAGAGAGATGGATGGTGTATCCTACCCCTGTGTGTTATTTTTAGCTTATATATATAGTATATAGCCCCCTCATATTTATAGGGAACCTCCCCTTGATGAGAGGAGAGATTTTTCCCCTGGTGATGTAGTAAACCTGCACATCTGGCCGACCAATCTCCCTATGCTATGGTTGAAGAGAACTATTTTTCTCACCAGTTAGCTGGTCGAAAAAATATTCACCCAACAATATTCATCAAAAATAAAACTTTAGTGAGCATTATGTAAATTTTCCACTATCTTATGACAAATATTTTATGAACTTAAAAATAAGTGTTAAGTTTTTTTTTGTTGATAATAAGATTAGTATAAATATTAAGATCTGTAAGGATGCAGTTTGGACTCCACCTTAGAGTCATCATATCAAAACTAAACTTTGATAGAATAGTTAAAGGAAATATTATTGGGCAAGCAATGGGGGCATTTTTCAAAATGACAAAGGTGCCCCTCTACTAGGATATTGTGAGGCTTTGGGCAAATGTAAGAACAATTTTTCTGAGGCTAAAGCATTATGGAGAGGTCTGAAAATAACTCATGATTAAAATTGGACCAGCTTGGACATCGAAGAGGACTCCAAAATCATCTTGGAAGCCTTAAATTAAAAATCAAATAAACATTGAAAGTTATCCTCAATAATTTAGGATTGTATTGGTTTGATTACAAACTACTCCTCAATAAGAATCACTCATATCAAAAGAGGCGAAAATGAAGTCAATGATCACTTTGACAACCTTGCGGTAGGGATTAATTCCCAAAGGCAAACCTTGAAGTTGATACCACCTTCCTCCATAATTAGAAAGATCTAAGTGTTGATTGATAAAATTAGAATGCCACCTCTCATGACACTCAAATCTCTCTCATCATTATTTCATGTGGGGTGTCGAGGAAGTTCACTTTGGGTATTTATTGCAAATATCCTCCCTGAATTTCCATTTGGCATGGATGTCATTGAAAAGGAACATATGTCATATATAAATCTCACCACCCATCCCTACCTTGGTATTTTTTGGCAAGTAGTGGATAGTGTGGCATGCTCTCTAGATGTCTCAAAGATATTCTCTCAATGTAATCATGGCAATCGATCATCTAAATTTTGGGAAAATAGAGCTTTCAAGAAGAACTCGATAGAGTCTAGGGAAATAATCTTCAAAAAATATTGAGCAAGAAATGAATAGGGACATGATTCATTGATACTATTTGGATGATTTCCACTCTTCATTTCTAGGATTAGTTAATGATCTTAAGCTTAGGAAATTGTTGAATATAGGGGTCTTAGTGGATAAACCCACTCGAATAACGATGAAAGAAGCATTGAATTTTTGGTAGAATGTTTTGGTGCAAGGGATAAAAGATGAAAATATCCTCAAGTGGATGGTCACCAACCTATTTTGAGCTCAGTCGGAAGTAAGAATGGGGCAAGGGGCCTATGTGCATTGCATCTTACAAGCATTGAGGGACCTTGGTCAATCTACTCCTAGTCTTGACACTCTTAAATATTCCCAACTAATAAGAGTCAAAATGGTTCTCTCTAGTACTATCAATGACACTGGTAATCCATGAGTATATGGAGTACTTAGATTTAGGACTGGGAAATAAATAAGATCAAATCTAGACTCTCCTGGCTATGATTGTGGATGAGATTTCAAAAGGGCAGAAACTTGATTCCATTTTCTCCAAGCTAGAGATAGACTTTGCTACATTCCTAGTATCTTAATTGGAGAAAATTTTGTTGCTCTAATGATATAAGAAGAAGAATGCGAGAGAGAGAGAGAGATAACAATAGTGGTCTCGGAGTCCAGTGTGGATATTGAACGCTAATTCAATTTAGTTTGCTTTCCACTATTGTTACTACTACCTATGGGCTTTATGTTTGTAATTTTTTCTTTTGTTTCTCCATCTCATAAAAGTTTTAATAAGAAATTTAAAAAATGTTAATATTTTTTCACTTGATTTTCTTTAATAATAATAATAATAATAATAATAATTATTATTATTATTATTATTGATGATGACGAGCTTTACCCTCTTTTAAACCTATTAAAAGGAAATGTTAAAAGTTTTTAAATAAAAAAATAAAATAAAATATATAATAGAAAAAATAACATATTAATTAACATAAAAATAAAATAAATGTTAATTTCAAATATATATTTTTTATTTATATTTTTTCAGTACTAATTCAAAATATTATCGTACAGAATTAATTTTAATTTTAATTACTATTTCTACTACAAAAGTAACCAGTACTTAACCCTTATTTATTTAAGTCTTGATAAACCTTGTATTAGTCATTATATCCTTTATGTAAGGATCTATATTTTTTAATATATCTTCTATGTAAGGCTTTATATTTAAATTATTTATTAAAAGGAACACTACTCTTTTCTTTTTTCTTTTTTAATATTGCTAAGTAATTAATCTCATTTAACAAGTTTATATATTTTATTATAAACACTTTAGGTATTTATTAAATAATATTTCATTTGGTTTCAACATATTTATCTATTTTTAAATATTGGTTCAAATTAAGTGTTTTGATATATTTTTTTCGAGTTTTGATGTATCCTTCATTCTTTTTGATGCTCCCAAACTTCTCTCTCTTTTTAAACTTCTTGAGCTTTATACGAGAAACGTCGATGCTTTTGAATCCTATTAGAAATAGCCTAATACTTTTAGTCTTCATATAGTTAAGGTACACCCATTACTTTTATTCTATTATTTTCACTTCTTATTTGATATCGATTTGTACACTAATAAAATTTTAATCTGAATTTAATTGTTTGTAAATATATAAGTGTTGTAATTTATTTAATAATACATACGATAAACATTCACACAATATTCTGGTAAGTAATCATAAGCACACATGAGAGACTAAGTAATCATTAAAATATTTATCATTGTCTAAAATTAACAATTTTTGGAGAAACACTTTTGATACACAAACTAAAGTTTTATCTATGTTTTTCAATTTATTTTTTTGAGTTTATTTCCTTAATGTAATTATTTATTTTTGATATTGCAAATCCCATCTTTTAAGGCCCCAACAAATAGTAATACAATTAAACTATTATAAAACAAGGAAGAATCTACTTTTATAAATATAAATAAGTTATATTTTGTAAGTTAAAGTGAGGAAAAATAAGATCAAAAGCAAGGAACCCAATTATCATGACATTTTTCAAAAGCATGGAAACCCAATTATCATGACATTTTTGATAAGTGACAGGACTCCTAACCCTTACTAATAAATCATGATTTCTAAATAAGATTGATAACACTATTAAATACATATTTTTAAATTTAAATTTAAAAAATAAATATGAAATGATTACTTATGCAATATGCACATTTAAATTTTATATTTTTCATTATTATTGATTTAAAAATAATAATTAAATATAAATATTTATTACATGCTTAATTAAATAGCAATTCATTTTTAACATTATATCTACCCTTTATCATTTAAATTTAAATTGACTTTATAAAGTACCCTTCATTATCTTATTCAAACCTTGCCTCATTTACTTAATTTTATTTAATATTTGAAAATTAAAATAATCTAAAATATAATAAAATTATTTTGAATAAATAATATTATATTTTTATAATTCTATCATAAAATTTAAATAAAAATTTGCTTTTATTATATCAAAACATTATTTTCGCACAAAAAACTCTTATTAGTACTCTTAATCCAATAAACAAGACATTAATAACATCTCTCTTTCATTCATTTATTGTTCTTCGAAGAACAACTTACTTCCTAAGCAACACAGAAATAAAAGTGGAAAGGTTATTAACTCACCATAAGGGAAGATCCGGATTCCATATTTAACCTCAACCTCATTATTTTATAAAGTAAAAAAGATTTAGATTATGTATTCTAATGAAAAGTATTAATGAGAAAATTACTCACCAATGCAAAATGTCATAACATCTTTTTTTCTCAAATTATTTGACAACAAAGACTCGAATGAATGAATAAAAGAACATCGCCCCACCATTTTTGACAAATAATTTTGTTTCCAACAAGAATGAGTAGGATTTATGTATCCCCCTCTATTGTTCAATTACAAATTCTTGCTATCATGAGTGGATGATTATAGGTATGGTTTTAATGTATTTGTGGTATTTGGAAATTTTAAAGAAAATAATATAAATTTAACATTTTAAATATTTTAAATTATGATATAGAAATTATCGATTTGTATTAAGAAAATAATTTTATAATTATAGATTGTGTTATATAAATAAAACTTTTTGGTTGTGTATTAGAAGTATACTATAAAAAATGTTAGTTTTAGATAATGAGATTTATTGAGACTCATATTTGAAGTTTGTGCATATCATACAATTTTGTACATATTTGTGTCTTGTACATCTTGTGTACTTTAATGACATTTTTAGAAATTCTTTGCACTCTTACGTGCTTCCATAGTACCAAGAGGCATATCGTGAATGCTTATGTGATCTTGCATAACCTATGCATCACTGTGGTAGTGCACATAACGCGTGCAACCAATGTAGAATCCTAGTGTCCTTTCATAGCATCAAGATACGTACCACACAACACACAGAGTTTGCACACTACTCATGGGCACATTGCCACTTTGCTCCCTGTCGTGCCACCCCAAGTGACACTTCTTCAGCTTACATCATTTTAGAAGATTCACCATCACATCAAAGCATCTATCAGAATGACGAACAATAAAAGTTGAATTGATGCCCTTGAAAAAATTCCAACCATCACTTGGGTATAAAAAACTATTATTACAACTCTCATCTTATGTAGTTTTTATTTGTTCTAATCAACTTCTTTTAATGATATATATGTAAACATCCAATAATAAAAGATCAATAGCCATACCTCATTTCCTAATTGATTATGCAAATAAGATGTACCCTAAATACTTACATAACCTGAGAATCTTGTCTCAGATGATCTTGTTTATCAAATGTTAGTGTGCCTTGAGTATCTAACATTTGTTAAGTTGTGGAGCTAAAAGCTTCACTGATGCAAATGATGGAGGTTGCTGAGTGTTAAAGTAACCGACGTCGGTCATATTCAATGTACACAGTAACCGACATCGGTTATGGTCGGTCGGCATCGGTCAGACAGGAATCGATGTCGCTCACCTGTGTGTTTCCAGAACTAGTCTAATTTTAGACGGACAATCAGTTTGCATGTAAAGACTAATTTTAATCTTGAGTCTGCATTTCTAATTATTGTAATTGGGAAGTCTAATTATTGTTTGTATGGGATCTATTTAAGAGACCCATGGGGTTGTATTGTAAGTAAGGACTAAGAAGGATTAGATCCTCAAGTGTAAGATCAGTTGATCTGCAGGTAGCAAGATCAGGGAGATCTACATGGTAAGTAAGACCAGTTAGATCTGTAGGTGTGCAAGATCAAGGAGATCTACTTAGAGTACTTGGAGTACTTGGTGGATTGGAAGTAGGCAACAACAGTTGAGTTGATTGTCAATTACTGGTGGAGGGAACAACTCAGTGTTGAGTTGTGGTTGTAATTGATTGAGAGAGAGAACTCTTGAGGGATAATTCCTGTACGCCCAAGAGATGTGGGAAGAGTGTGATTTCTTCATTGTATTTCCTTCTGGAAGAGTGTTAATATAAGATTGTATTGTCTCTCATATTCTGTGTTGTTTCTGAATTCTAGTTACATATTACCTCTGGTTTAATTCCATATTTAATTGCTTATACAAAGGTAATCAATTATGCTCTTAAAGAGTAGGATCCTAACAACATTTGTTAAGAATTGTAAACAAGTTTCTCTAAACAAAACAAATCAGTTAGAATGTTGTATCCTTCCTTGATTATGGAAAATTACTTTTCCAACTCTTTTGACCTTCATCAATTTGGAGAAATCATTTAAGAAATATTTTACCGTTTTGATAATAGGAATTTTCATTCTTAATCTTATTGCGAATTGTAAACATATATATTATATCCTATTCTTTCTATTGAACAATGGTAGCATTAAGTCACTATCCTTCACATGAGACAAAAGAAAACTTTATGAGAGCCGTCAAAGTCAAGAGTTGAATTAAAACTATCAAAGTTAACACGACGGAATTGGGAAGGCGTAATTAACACGACGGAATTGGGACGGCGAAGTTGACTATAATTTCAATTTATCCTCCACGCAATTAATTCATTAAATTAATTAATTAATGGGGGTGGAATGTGAATGATTTAGTAACACCCCCAACCTTTAGCTAAAAATGATGGGCCCAATGGTTTTCTAGCATGATTTTAGTGTGCTTGTTTATTTCCTTGATTATTGGTTTATATAAAAAATCATCAATATTTTTGTCAAAATTTATTTTATTTTATTTATTTATTTTTATTTTTTTGGTGAATCTGTTTTCTCTTCAAAGTTTTAGTTATTTCTTTTATTTTTAATTTTTTTCTTTTTTTTTTTCCTGTGTGTTTTGAGCTTTATATTAGAAACGCTATTTATTTATTTTTGGATTTATTTGTAGTTCTTTATAGTCAGATGGCATTTATCCACGTTGCCTTCTAATTTTTAATTATTAGATTTCAATTTATGTGTCAATAAGATTTTAATTTGAATTCAAATATTTATAAATATATAAATATTGTAGTTCGTTTACAATTTAAAAATTGTATAGGTTATAGTTACTGGTTAACTGAGCACTCACAAACATCTTAGAGAGATCAAGCAATCATTAGAGCATTTGTCATTATTTAAAGCTATTATACCCTGTAGAATACTTTTGGCACACGACCGCAGATTTGAATGTCTATGAAGTTATTTTCATTTATGCAATTTATTCATTTTCAATGTCTTTTATCGAATGGTTTTCACCATTTAATGTACGAGTAATTAGACTATGTTTATTGAGCCACTCTAACCAACACACGACCCCAAAATTCACCTTGTTTTCTTAGGTTTTAGAGATTGTTGTCATTCTAAGGCAAGGACAATAAAGTTTGGTTTCATGGTATATGGGTCCCAATGCACAAATCAAAGCAAGGAAACATGAAATTAGAACCATGGGAACAATCTCATCAACTCAGTTTAGACCTTGCTTGTCACTTGCCGAAAGTGTTTTAATGCTTCTACCATTTAGCATTGATAAGAACCAAATATATGAGCTAACTTCCTTACACTTTTGGGTGTGCATTACAGATTCAAATTTAGATGATTATCACAAGATGACATGGTATTAAATGTTAAGTATCAAAACCCTATGTGAATGCCCAACTACTTATTCAGAAAATAATTAATTAGGTGTTGTTTTTGTATTTATTGCAATTGCATATGTTTGGCATGCCCAAATTAAATATATTACATTTAATGAAATACATTGATTTGTAACTATAGATAACAAATTTTAGTTTGGGGTAGTTTTAGTTGTCAAATTAATTACTTCTAGGGTACTTGTGTATTTTTAGATTATTGGTTCATATTAGGCTCTTATTGGTACAATTTTCCTTGTATTTTGTCCCTATTATGTCCTATCTTTTCCCTTCCCCTTTCTCTCTCCTCTTTCTTTCTTCCCTAGTTATTTTGCTATTATTTTTGGCCTGCTACTTAGAACCATGCATTACGTAGTTTTGATGTGTTCCCTAAAGACCCTTATTTTGGGTCTCCTATCACTAGTAAAAAAAGATAATTAGATGATAGAGTACCAAAAAAATTGTTAGTGTTTTAGCAAATTATGGATTACGATTAATTACGCTAAAAAAAACAAGATAAATAATGAGAAAAGGAAGATCTAAAATGATACAATAATCAACATCAATCATATATGACCTAATACCAAAATATAGACTTACAGTAAAATTGAACTAATGATAATACAAGGAAATAATAATAAAAATGTAAAGAGAGAACAAGGAGAGAAAAATAACACTAAAATGTTTAAGACTAGAAATGTGTTTATGAGATTAGCAGAGGATGCTCTTGAGATCTAACTACAATCTAACAAAGGGGTCAAAATCGACCAAGCGTAGATAGTGTTTTTGGGTCATAATCGACAAACCATTGATTATTTCCACGCATTGTTGATGATGTATTATGTGTATTTTTAGGTCCTATAACTTTCTGGGTAACTTCATAGATAGATGATGAGTGGAATCCTAACTTCACTTCACAACATTAAAGGGCATAATTATTTAATTTTGTTCTCCCTTGACTTTGACCTAATTCTCTACAATGTCTCAAAAGGAATAAAAATATGAAGTTAGTTGGCTTGAGAAACCTCTAGAGGAGTTGTAACTATATATTTTGCATATTTGGAATCAAGGCCAAAGTAGTTCTAGTGCCTTGTGAGTGTGTTCCAACCTCAGATGAGAGATAAGACTTCACCTTGTTTCCCTAGATAATCAATTACAACTATTTGAATATTTTCTTAAGCCTTCTCTTGGTACATGTTTACAACTAATTAAAACCCTTGAAATCACTTATAAGCTTTTAAGAGTAAAAATATAGATTTGATAGTGTGCCTATGAATTGTAGCTTGATCCATAGATTGATACTTGTTATTTACTTATGAAACATCTCTAAGAGGAATTGTATATATAGACTTATTTAATTAGAATTAAGGACCTATTGGTGTGCAAATTAACAAAACAAAATAGGGGAATGTTGACAAATAGGTCCATACAAAGAGGGAAAATTGAAAAAGGGAAAATGGCCCAAAAAAGCAAAAGGGTCATAATTGATGGATTGTTGATTATGATTAAGATGCTCGAACACAATAGAGGAAGAGGAGAGGAAGGGATCCCTAAGGAGAAGAACACATAGATGAGAGAGAAAATAGAAGAAATAAGGAAAAATGGGACCACACAAAGAAGAAAGAGAGAGCAAATACAAGGAAAAAGTGCCAATAAGTACCTAATTTGAAATGATGATCTATTTGCACAAAACCACACTAAAATATTGTAATAATAAGACTTGTACCAAAATAAGGTTTCTATATATGGCCCCACTATGATGTGTGTGTGTGTCGATGCATGTGTGCATTAATTTATAAAAAAAAAAGTGTATACCTAAGTATTCCCTGAGAGGGATGTAAGGATGAAGAACATGGGATTCTTGATTGGGGTGCACCCCCACTCTATTATCAAAAAAATCTAGTGTACTTATAAGCAAATGGGAATTCCAACAAATAGTTAATGTCCTAGTGAAATTGATAGTCTTTGTAAAATGACATAACTTGATTAAAAAATAAGCAAAGAAACAAATACACCTAATGGTATGCAAACCAAGTTATCTCTCCTAGGTTACTTTTGGGTATTGAAATTAGAAATTAGGCACTGATGAGTTTTCAAAGGTAACTCTAAAAGCTACAAGATTTTAAGCCGAACCCAAGAAACTAAAAAAATTTAGACGAAATCCTATAAACTTAATTTTGCTTTTTGATTAGGGGAATACATCCTAATATGTAATCCCATGCCAAATCCTTGAGAGGATATTCATGCTTATAATGATGTTTATTTTCAACCCCATACTCTTAATATACTATCAAATGAACTCGCACCAAACCTCCAAGCATAATAAGTATTAGTATCTAAAGTCAAGATTTAAAAATTGACAAGTCGGCCCTGCCTATCATGAATTTCTATTTAACATTACTCTTCAAATGTAATTATAATTTATGGTTGAAAAATGAAACATTACAATAAACATATATATTTACTATAGTATTTTATAGTTTTTGATGGCCTACCTAAAAATATTATATTACATCCAATATGGGCTTCTTAAATAAATTGATTTTATTTTACAAAATTTGAATACGACCATATGACCATCAAATACAGACCTTGTCCATAGGAGTGCAAGAGTGTTTCTATATTCATAATTTTATCATGCTCGCTTAGAATTTGAATGCAAGTGATGACCATATTATTAATCACCATCATCAAATATTGAGCCACATCAAATATAAGAAAAAATAGATTTATTAAAATAAATATGTTTAACGCACTTGGTAGGTAGAACATGTCTATATGCATTATAAGTTTTAAAGTTTTGTATATGTCATTTTGGTGCACTTATGTTGTGACAGTATGAGAAACTTGAGGCTTTTGGATACTAAATGGGTCATGCGAGATTTACTTTAAGACCCCATATTAAGATGGATCAATACAAGATAAAAGTAGGTGCTATGTAAAAATAAATTACAGAACCTATTCCAGGACTAAATTTGTAAAAAAAAAATGTATTTCATACCTTTGATGTACCGAAGGTATATTAATGCTACCAAGATCTAAAATTCTTAAATGTTTATAGGAATCATGTTATCAAACTACATAGTCAATCTTTGAATACGTATTAAGGAGAGTAAAATTTATAAGAGATATTTTGACATTTGTAATTAGAATCTTGGTATAACTCTTGATTAGTATAGCACTAGTGGAATACCTTTCAAGATTTAGATGAGTTAGTCATTATTGGTTTAATTGCATTTGACCTAAAATAAGCCTCACTTAAACTTTGATATAAATGCACCCATCTTTCTATTTGAGGACATATAGCAACACAATCAGGTGTAGATCCTGATATAATGATTTTAAATTAAAGGGTTTTAAATGCAACTTATAAGAACAATCAAAACACCACGACTATAAATGGTAAATTTTCAGTGATCACAGATGCATCTAGGGATGGACTAAGAGGAGTCCTTATGCAGGGTGGTGTAGTGGTAGCTTTTGGATCAAGGAAGCTAAAACTGTAGGAGATGAACTATGCCTCTTATGACCTGTAACTTGCAACAATTATGCATGCTTTGCAAGTTTGGTGACATTATTTGTTAGATAAAATTGTTTGAGCTCAAAATGGATAACTTAGGACTCAATTACATCTTCACCCAACTAAATTTGAATGCTTGATAGAGATGTTAGCTAGAGTTATTGTATGATTATGATTTTAATATAAACTATATCAAAGGCATGGAAAATATAGTAGTTGATGACCTTAGTCTTAGAAGGTATATTGCAGTCATGGCTATTATTAAGAATAATTTTAGGGATCAAATAATTGAATTCTCACCAAGAGATGAATTATATGATCAGGTCAAAAAAACATTATCTGAAAATGCTCAAAATCCTCAGTATAAAGGATTTAGATTAGAGAGTGATGGTCTTTTGCATTATGATGGAAGGATGTATGTGTCAGATCGAGAGAATATACAAAGCATAGTAATGAATGAACTACACAATGCCCCATATTCAGGACATCCATGACTAACCAAGGTCATGGCAGAGCTTAGACCACTATATTTTTGGAAAGGAATCAAGAAATATGTAATGTATTTTATGTCACATTTTTGGAATGTTAGCGAGTGAAAGATGAACATGTACATCTGACTGGTTTGTTATATTCACATGATATACTAGAATGGAAGTGGCAGGTGATCAATATGGACTTTGTCTAAGGGTTACCAATGTCACAAAATTGGAATGATATGATCTTGGTGGTAGTTGATAAACTAACCAAGGTGGCTCATTTTATACCAGGGAATTTGATAGATGATGCACCTAATCTTGCGAAGAGGTTCATAAAGGAAGTATATAGGTTACATGGATTTCCAGAGAAGATCATTTAAGATCATCATCCAAAGATGACTTATAGGTTTTGGGTAACTCTAAATTTAGCTTTGGGTACATAACTAAACTTTAAAACTACATATCATCCAGAGATTGATGGTCAGACTGAGCAAGTTAATCAGGTGTTAGAGGATCTTCTTCATATGTATTACA
Organism: Torreya grandis; assembly: GCA_037957365.1. Lineage (NCBI taxonomy): Eukaryota > Viridiplantae > Streptophyta > Pinopsida > Cupressales > Taxaceae > Torreya > Torreya grandis. The sequence continues at coordinate 534,074 of JARHVA010001687.1, read as the reverse complement.
TGGATCAACAATACAAGTGGGAAGATTATCTTCTGTTGGCTGAGTTTGCTTACAAAAACTCATACCAATCAGCCTTGAAGATGGCACCATTTAAAACACTATATGGAAGAAGGTGTAGGACACCAATTAGTTGGGATAGGTTAGAAGATAGGGTAGTCTTTGGACCTGAAATGCTTTTAGAAATGGAAGAGCAAGTTAGATTAATCAGGTAGAGATTGGATGAGGCCAATGATAAGCAGAAGAGTTATGCTAATCTGAAGAGGATAAATAGGCAGTTTCAATATGTAATAAAGTGTTCTTATGGGTTAAGTCATAGAAGAGCTCAATTAAATTTGGGAAGTCAGTGAAATTGTCTTCCATGTATCACACCTTAATAAGGCACTTGGGCATAATGTAGTTCCTTTTTATGAGTTGACACCATTGGATGAGGAAGGAAAAGTCATTCTCATTCTAGAGGCTATAATTGACTCTAGAAAGCATATTCGAAGAGGGAGGACTATCAGGGAGTACTTAGTGAAGTGGTAGGATTTATTGGTTGAGGATGCTACTTGAGAGAGAGAGCAAATTCTACAACATCTAGATTTTTAATTGCTTGGGGACAATAAATTTTTGGGAGGGAGGACAATAATGTCCCCTTCTTCCCAATGAGATAATTATAGAAGACCATTATTCTATTTTATTCTCATAGGCTAAGTCAGGTGATATTAGAGAATAATTGAAGGCAAGTCACTATTCACATGAGCACTATTCATGTATTACTATTCACTACCACTATTCATGGTGATGTGGCAAGTGCTATAGTTGATGATGTAGCTATTGAAGTGGCTTGTGGATGATGTGACATGGCCCACATAGGAGCTCCCATAGAGTCTAGTGCATGTGATGGAGTGGGACAAATTTTCTTGCCTTTTGGTGGGTCACATGTCTAATTTTTGGGATGAAGACAAGGGGTGAATAGTTGGGGTACCACCCTTAGAGGGAATCTTGGATTGGCATGTGAAGTCCTTTTGAATGAGTCAAAAGGTGATGTGTGAGCACATGGGATAATACGGCATCAAGTCACTATTCTTGATTGAAGTGGGGGACAAATTGGAAAGAGATTCCCACTACTTTTGGAAGCACACAGAGGAAGTCAAGAGGCATCATGAAGATGCCATCCACTTTTGACCATTGCACATAGGTCAAGAATTCCAACTTGGACCCGTTTAGGCTCACATGGATATGGGGTGCAATTCTCTCTCTCCCCTCATGTTTCTTCTCTCTTCCCTTCTTCACTTGTAAATTCTATATAATGCAAGCTCTATCTTTGTAAATGTCATGTTGAATATCATTTAACCCCTGACGCGCCCCCTGTCCCCACCCCATTTTAGAGTTTGAACCTGTGTTCATCTTAAGCCTCTCTTAAGGATGAAAACCCTTGGAGTGAATAAATATTTGAGGATGAAAACCCTCTAAGGTTTGTTGGTTTCGGTGGTGATAGATCCTCCCTGGTTAGCTTTGGTGGTTTCATGCAGAAACCACATTGGTGCTTCAACAAAGATATTTATGTAAGCAATTGGTTGGTCATATTTCTATGTTATATGTATTTCTAGTGGTTTTTATGTATTTCTTTAGATAGTGAATGAATATTAGAGTTGGTGTCCTCTTTTCTGCATACTTCTATTGTGTCAATTGTATGGTTTACACCATTTTGTAAGTTTATTCAGAAAAATAAAATAAATGTATTAATTTTCCATTGAGGGATATTATAGTCTTGGTGGATAAACCCCCCTGAATCACAATGGAGGAAGCATTGAATTTCTGGCATAATGATTTGTTGGAAGGGATAAAAGATGAAAAAATTCTCATTTGGATGGCCATCAACCTATTTCAAGCTTAGCTGGTAGTGAGAATGGGGGAAGGTGCATCCACAGATTGCATCTTACAATAAATGAAGGACCCTAGTCAGTCTAATCCTAGACTTGACATATTTAAAGTTGCCTAGCTAATAGGAATCCACACATTTCTCTTTAGTAACAATGACACTCTGGCCATCCAAAAGGATGTGGAACACTTGAGTTTAGGACTGGGAAATAGATTAGATTATATCTAGATTCTCTTTAAGGCTATGACTATGATGAGATGTCAAAAAGGTATAAGCTTGTGTCATTTACTCCAAACTAGAGATAGACCCTACTGTGTTCCTAGTATCATAGCTGGTAGAAACGTGTGTTGCTCTAATGGTAGAAAAAGACGAATGTGAGAGTGAGACAACATTAATGGTCTTAAAGTCTAGTGAGAATAGTGAACTCAATCTTAATTTAGTTTATTTTCAAGTGTTATCATTTTTACCTTTGGAATTTATGTTTGCAATCTTTACTTTTGTTTCTCCATTTCATAGAATCCTCAACAAAAGGTCACAAACTATTAATATTTTTGTACTTAATTTTCTTAGATTTTTTATAATTAATATAATAAATGAACTTTAACCCCTGTTTAAACTTTTCAAAAATAGATTTTAAAAGTTTTTTAATAAAATAAAAAGAAAAAATATAATATAAAAAATGACCAATGTTAATTAACATAAAAATAAAATAAAATTAATAATAAACTCAAATATATTTTATTTGTTTTGATTTTTAAATATCCATTCAAAATATTGTCATATAAAACTACTTTTAATTTTAATTGAAAATTTTAATTACTATTTATATAACAAAAATAACCACTACACAACCTTTGTTTGCTTAAATCTTGATAAACCTCATATTAGTCATTATATCAATTATGTAAGGATCTATATTTTAAATATATCCTTTATTTAAGGCTTTATGTTTTTAATATAACCTTTTATTTATTAAAAGAAACATTGTTCCATTTTTTTAATATTAATGCGTAATTAATTTTAATTACCAAGTGTATATATTTTACTATAGACACTTAAAAATGGTTGAAGCATTTATTACGTTATAATTCATATGTTTTTAGTGTACTTGTCTATTTGTTGAGTATCGGTCTGAATTAGGCATTATTGGTGTGTTTTTTGAGTTTTAATTTCTTTCCTCATTGCTTTCAACCCTCCCAAACTTCTCTCTCTTCCTATGCTTCTTGGGCCCTATGCCAAATGCATGGATGGTCTTAAAACCTATTAAGATTGTCCCAATGCTTTTGTTCTTCATAAATTCAATTTACACCCATTTTTTTTATCCAATCTTTTTCACTTCTTGTTATTTGATATCAACTCATGTGCCAATAATATTCTAATTTAAATTTAATTATCTGTAAATACACAAGTATTTTAGTTTATCTTATAATACACATATTAAACATTCACACAATGTTTTAGTGAGCAATCATAAACACACATGAGAGATTAAGTAATCATTAGAGCATTTATCATTGTCTACTAAAGCTAAAATTTTCTCATTAAATACTATTGATACACATACTAGGGTTTTATCTATGTTATACAATTTATATTTTTGAGTTTATTTCCTTGATCTAAATATTTATCTTTAATATCGTAATTCTCATCTACTAGGGTCTTGACTTATAGTATTATAGTTATACTTCTGACTAGCATACATATCTTAGATAAATATATGTAAAATATACTGATGAATATCATTCTCGAGGCAAGCTAAAATGTATGCTAGGTGCGTCAAGAATGATATATGTCGGTGTATTTTAAATAGATTTATCTAAGATATGTATGCTAGTAGCACTTGCCACTGCGTAAAGAAAAGGTAAATATTTATTGTTCATAAAAACAAATTTAATATAATTATCTAATATAATATTAAAATGGAAAATATAGTGCAACACAAAATTTGATATATATAAATAGTATAACAATATGGTTTTGCTAATCAAATTGTATACATTTGATATGAAAATGAGAAATAGAGAAAAACATACATGTGATATATAAGCTGTATAACAACCAAGTATATGATATTCAATCTATATACATGTGATCCTTTAATAATTGAATTCTTTGTTCTTTCGATTTTATTTTCTCTATGCCTTTTCCATTATTCAATCTCTCAAATCAGTCATATGTGAAAGGCAGTGAGATCCTTAATCCATGTAGTGACTTGACATGTGATATAGCAACAAATGTCAAAATTTGTCTTTCTATAAGTCCTATATAAATTGTGTCTTTGTCAAGTGTTAAGCCCTGTAACTTTTGGATTGTCAATCCTTATGCCAACTTCAAAGGCAACTGACACACATGACCCCTTTTTATAAGGGTAATTGGAATTGTAGTTAGTGTTGCATCAACAAAATTAATCCTTGTATAGTTATCGAATTGAATCATAACATATGTAAGTCGTTCAGGGGGTGCCATCCCTGGTTTGTATACAATGCTTCAAACATATCTAAGTGCACCATTGACAAGACTTACTTTTGTCCATAAGTTTGTAGTGAGCATCACCTTTGCATCAATATCAATCAATAATTCTACTTCCAACTATTCATCATCTAATCCTATAACATTATTGCTTTTTCATCTATTTGGAATGCTTCAAGTAATAGGTTGATTCAATATATATAGTTTTATCTTATTATAATGATGAACATTCTCATTTTTTTTTAATAAATGCATATGTTTGTTAAAATCCTCCTTTTCATTTATTCTAATGGTAGTGCCTATTCTAGTCATCAACAATTGTCAATCTTTAATGGTTGGATTGGCATCTAGTAGATTTGTTAAAAGTTATCGAAACCATTATTGTTCTTTAGTTTGACCTTGTTGTTTAAAAACCTTATCGAGTGTAACACTGGCTCTAAAGTTTTGCCATAATAAATTTATGTCTTGTACTTTCATATGGAGGTTTATCCACTACCGGAGGTAATTATCCCAAATCCCCAACAAAAATCATAGACCTTCCACCAAATCACATATCAACATTTTACGGAAATGCTTGACGTAGTCGAGAATCTATATTTTCAAGCATATTTTGACCTATAAAGCTCATCTCATCGATCAAAATATATCTAACATGTTCAATTTCTTCTTGAGAGCTTGTTAAGCTTATCCCTTCTAATTTTTCAAAATCTAAAATAGGCATTCTCAAATTTTTATGTATTATTGATGCACCAATGTTAAATGTTGCAACTCTAGTTGGATTAAGTAGTAAAAGTGGGCAGCATTGTGTTTGTGATAACTCCAAAAGTGCTAGTTTAATCCTTCCAATAAGATAATATTTCTATGTTCCTGCAGTTCCTTGAATTATCAAATGCAACAAAGATGTAGTTTGTCCTTGATTATAATGTCTTATAATTATATCAAATGTTATTTTTTGTTTTTCACTTACGATTTCATAACAAAAATTAGACTCCATTTCTTCCATATCAAGTAATCCACTTTATTTTTCCGCGGTTATAAATTTAAGAGCTCTCTTCATTTGTTCTTCACCTCTAACTTATTTGCATCCCAAATTGCTTATCTATCAATATCTCTTCGACCCAATATATCAATCTCAAAAACATGTAGAAACTATTTTCGGTGTAGCCTTGATATGATCTCCCACTCATGTTCAGTTATATTTTGTTAGATAATGTCAATAGTTTCGTCCTCTATTTATTTTTGAATGTCATTACTTTTTTCAATAATACACAGGGTTTTTTTTAGTGGTGAATATTCGTTAATTCATGAATATTTTATTTTAAAGATTTTGGTTTTGGCAATTTTTTAGGGTCGACAGATGGGACTGGATCGCTAAAATTTTAGGGATATTTTTTTGGGGGGTCAAATCGCCAATCCTTTACAATGATATAAAATATTACACTTAAATTCAACAAACATATATAGTACATCCCCTGAGGGTTTGACATATATCAACCAAGGGAACAAGCAAAACCGCAACCAGAGGAGCATAGAACCAAACAATAGTAGCGAATGAAGAAAATGAATAATAGTACCAAACAACAAGCCAAATCACTTTTTTGAATGATAGAACTGAACACTTGAGATGAATGATATAAACAAATAACATAACCTAACGACATAATTGAGAAACACATCTAAATGACCCAGCCACACAACTCAATTATTTAACTCAATTGCATAGCTCAACCGTGTGACTCAGCTACATAGCTCAACCACATGGCTCAGTTGTTTGGCTTAGCCACATGGCTCAACTGTTCAGCTTAGCCACATGGCTCAGTTGTATGGTTGGGCTGAACAACTGAGCTAAACGGCTGAGCCATGCGGTTGAGCTAAATTGCTGAACCATGCGACTAGGTAATTTGGCTCAGTTGTTCAACTTAGCTACATGACTCAATTGTTCAACTCAATCATTCAGCTCTATGCACTCACCCTCAAAATTCATCTCAGTCGCTTGGTTTTTTGGTTTATACATTCGGTTTAACTGTTTGGTTGGCCTATTCACCATCACCCTCAGAGAATTCACCATACCCATGAATCAAATTTTCCTATATTCACCAAATATTTCCACTAGGTTTTTTGAAATTGACCCCAATTATATTTTATTGTATCCTCATCAAGGACAATGTCTATCTTAATATCACACAATGGTTTGTACAATAGTAACTCTGACCAACAAAAATCCATAAATTGAAGACTATATTGTTTTGGGATGCTACAAAACCTTGACCCTACCCTCAAAATAGCACACATTTTTATTGGTTTCCACTTTTCACCTCTTTTAATTTTGGACTATACATCGAATATCTTACGACCTCAAGAGTGGTACATGTTCCATTGAGCGAGGTTTATCAATGTATCCATCAATTATTGATTTTACTTTTTTTTTTCATTTTAATCATCTTCTTTCAATACCGGTTTAAAAACTATACGTCCAACATTCAATGATACAAATACTCTACTACACTTTATCAAAGGAAGTTATAGAAACATGTGGCATGTTTCCATTACAACTATATTTCTTTTGACAATTTTTTTAGTTAATAGGCATCTATACACTCGTGCAATAGATCCTTCTAATTCTTCAACATTTATAAGTCACATCAACATTTGTTGATGTGTTTCTAGATTTTTCTCTGCTTTTACAGCATACTTTGCAATGTAGTTTACAATAACATGTTTTGATAGTATTGGTTGCTAATATACATTTGCATGCCATGATTTCAACACATAATGATTATGAGTATTCACACGGTCGTCATACTTTTTGGCTCATATTTTTTATCTCCTTTATCTACATCTACATACAATTTTAATCCATAGAGATGCAAAGGCCAAGGGGTATTGTACCTGCATTAAAAACAATTTCATGTTATTATTTATGTACAAAAAAATACTTAAGATATATATTTACAATAATGCTTTTTACCTGTAAACCTTCCTTCCTCTTTTTATTCATAATCAAGCCCTATATTTACACATGGTATGGTGTTCCACGTAATTAACCAATTCTTCATAGTCTTGTTTTGGATCTATTTGATTAATATTCTTGTGCAATCATTGTGTCACACATGAAATTAAATTAATATATTGATTTATAATAGTTACTTTTTATCTAATATAAGTAAATTAATCAATCATTTCTTACTTGTATATTTCTTTGATGTTCATCTCCCTAAGAATTTCACACATGTATAATTTAATCAAAATATTTTTGGGCAAATTTTACTTAATCTTCATTTTTTCAGTCTAAGCTATCCATATTTGGCTCTTCGTCCAACCATAAAAAACATGCACATGTGGAGATCCTCTATGTTTTCATTCATATCTACACCATAAATATTTTACCTTCATAAACTTTTGTAGTATCTATTTTCGGAACACCATATTTCAAATGTGCATATAATAAGCAACTATATACGGGCGGTCAATTGTGTTTTATCTTTGCATCTTTATGCTTTACATGGATCTATAGGTGGATTTCTTGGCATAAGTGCATGGAGGTCTAGCCAATACATATCTTCTACAACTTAATGTAAAAATATTGTTTGTATTCTAATTTGATGTAATAGGTCGATTAACTTTGCATGACACTTTGTCCAATAAGAATGTGTGCCTCTTAGTGTAGTTTCATATTGCATCAAGAGATCAACAAGATGAGATTACGGAATATCATCTATGTGTGCACATAATTCATGAATTGTAATGGATAATTCTTGAAGGATTTTCTTTACAAATATTGTCGATGAATTTTGTGCTTGATTTTGCATTATCTTGTTCATGAAAAGATACCTAAACCGTGGATGGGTCCCAAAATAATTATCTTACTATCGAATGAAATGTTTCACATATTCATGCAGATGTACACATTTAAGTCATGGTTCCAACCAATCACACCTTCAATTAGGGAATAGAGTTGGGAAAATCATGTCTAATAAACTTATGTTATGTATTCATTCAATGGAGATGTACCAATTTGTGGCCAAGCTATTAGTTCACCAAGATCTATGTTTAGATTATTTACCCAAGATTGAATCACTTCCATCTGTCTTTGGGAATTGGGTGGTTTAGTGGCCATTGATGATGTGTGATCTATAATATTTCCTTCGTCTGTCTTAAATACTAAACCTCAAAAAACATAATCATTGAAATATGTATTAAATTCCATTTGGACAAAGTTCAGTTTTTTAAGAACATTTGTAGATTTTTTGGGTGGGATATCTTTTAGTGTTTCTTCATCAATATTCACATCTCTATATAACTTACCATGTTCAATCTTATATTTAAGTGCATTATTTACTCAATCTTTATTCACAGTAAAGTTGTAAGTAATTCCACATTGTTGTTTTCTTCGTACTATAATAATCAGAATATCTGAAATATAATGTGGTATTTTTTTATAATGTCCTTGACTTCTTGTGGAAAACAAATGCTATTGTCTTTGTATTTGTATTTCCCTCTCATTACATGGGTTACTTGAAGAATTGGATTCACATGGGCAATCAACATTTCTACTACAAACATGACCTTTAGGAGCTCGACGGATATTCATTCCTGGGCAACACTCTTGACAAATATAACACATGTGGCAAAGCAAGTTTGTCTAACTCACATCGAAACAAAAATTGTATGGTATTGAAATCAATCTCAACATTTTCATTAGGATTAGGTTTCTTATGTTGTCTATTTCCATTTAGATTAATATTTTTTTGTTGTCGACTTGCTTAGGACCCTTGCATTTCACTTGACCTTGTCTCTTATGTTGATTCACTATTGTTCAAGTTATTCTTATTCTTACTTCTTTCAACAATGGTTACTTCTATTTGATTCTGCATATGCCCTCGAATATCCTCATTGATGTTTTTAAAATTGAATACTAATGCATCTATCAAATTTTCCATTAGGGTTTTTGGTACTCAATCTTTGTCACTTTCATTTTAACCAACGAACTTTACAGAGCTTTCAATAAAGTCCATTGTATGGCCTAGTTATTTATCCATTATAGTTTCTTCATCACGATTGACATCAGCGTTAGAATTTGTGAGAGGATGTCATTTTATTGCATTGCAATCATGTTTTCGTAGTTTTTCTATTTCTGCATTAGTCATTTGATCTACGTGCATTGATCTTTGTAATCTTCTTCGCAATATAAATTGGTCTTGTTGAGAAGTTTGTGTTTGATGTACTATCATATGATCTGCGTGTTCTTTCATTTACGCTTCTAGTTCTTCCATTGGCAAATCAACACTACACTTTGTAGGTTGTTATTTTTCATACTCATTTTTATTTATACTCTCCTTATTTGTCATTGGTACTTCTTGTTTTTATCTTTGATATTATCAAGTGTATTCTCTTCATTGTTCTCGCTTTTGTTCTTCATATTTATTTTTCTATTAATCATTTTTAAAATACACTTTTGATCGATTCATATTCCCTACATATTTATTAAAACAATTTTTTTTTAATCATATAATTATAATAATCCTATAATAAAAAATATATAAAAAATGTATAATAATTTTGTACTAAAATTCAAAACTATAAAAGGGATAAGTATTTATGGATAAATACTTATATCACATTCATTCAAATCACAATATCAATTCTATAATTTATAATTATATAACAAATACCATCAACCATTAATTTTAAATATATTTATTCATAAATATATAAACATTAATATAAATATTAAAGTTATGGCTATGTAGCGAACACATTAAAATAAATCTTGAAGTTAAATTAGTAATATTTGAAAAAAATATATTAAAGTGATATTTAAGTAAGTGTATGAATAATGTGGCAACCTTTAACTGTAAAAAAAAATACAGTTAAAAATGAATATATTAATATTTGAAATTAGGTTGTTTAAAATGATACGGCAAACATAATAAAATACTTCTTTGTATCATTGTTCTCTGCTATCTTCTGTTTGCTTTATTTCTCTCGCTTGTATGGTGGTTCTTTGCTGTCCTCTGTGCTTTGTTTCTCTCGTTTTCTTTTTTTTATTTTGTTTCTGTTTGTTTTTTCCGTTTGATTTGATATTTTGATTTGTATTTATTTGTTTTTTAATTGTTATATCGGTTATTTTTTTAGAATATCGGTTCTAAAATAATTAAATGTTAATATATTTATGTTATTACATTTTATAATATTTTTTTGAATGTTATTAAAGGAACATCTATCAATATAATTAACATTAATATATGTTTTTAAAGTTATTTTGTTTTCCTTAAAGTCGTTAGATATCACAAGGACATTAAAATCATTCTAAAGTAAGGTAGTGATTTATTTTTATAAGTATACATAAGTTAAAATCTGTGAAATGTAGTGAGGAAACATAAAATCAAAATTAAAGAAACCCAAATATCAGATATTTCAAAACTTCTTGTCACTTTCTAAAAATGACAACACCCTCAATACCTATCGATAGATCAAGATTTTTACATAAAATTGGTAACACTATCATATATTCATTTTAAATTTAATATCTTAAAGAATAATTATGCAATGATTATTTAAACAATAAACACATCTAAACCCTTTTTTTTCATTTAAAAAAATATTAATTGAAAATTGTTAATAATATTTATTATATACATATTTAAATAAAAATTCAACTATTTACATTACATCTATTCCTTTTAAATTTGAACTTATATCTACTTTATACTTTCATCATCTTAATCAACACTCATCTTATTCATTGTACATCATTAACATATACAAATTAATGGACTCCACTTTCTCCACAAATCACAAATCATAATTAAAAAAAATTAAATATAAAAAAATTATGACTAATTTTCTAAATAAAATATATTTTTTTATATACATTGATGAAGTTCTATCCACCTCATTTATGTTATTTAATAAGTAAAAATTAAAACAATCTCAACTAAAATAAAATTTGCTCCAAATAATTTTAAATAAACAATCATAAAAACTTAAATGAAAAGTTACTTTTCTTATATAAAATAGTCTTGATCCCATAGACAAGACATCACTAACATCCTTTTTTTTATATTCATTTATTGTTTTAAGAACAACTTCTTTCCCAAGTAACTCAGAGTCTAAGGGTTATTGGCCCACCATAAAGGTATAAGGGAAGAATGGGATTCCGTATTTAACCTCAACCACATATATATATATGAAACCAAAACCTCAGCGTCATTTAATAGGTGAAGTAAGATGAAGATGATGTGTTCTTATCAAAATCAAAGACCATTACTCACGTGTGGTATTGGTACCTTGAAAAGTGTCACCAAAAGTATTGTGGAAAAAAAAAAAGTTTTAAATAATGGTATTTGTTAAGACTTTCATATTTTAAATTTTGTGTAAAGTATTAATAAAAATTATATATATTGTACAATCTTATACATGTTTATGTATTTCACGTATTTTATGTATTTTTATAATATTTGTAGAGATTTTTTGTACTTTCATAATATTAAGAAGCATATCATGAATGTTCGTGTAATCTTGCATAAATTATACATTATGATGATAATTCACATCACTCGTAAAATCAATGTAGAATCCTTGTGCGCTTCTATAGCATCAACATAAATACCACACAACACTTTATAGACTTTGTGCATTACTCATTGGTCATGTTGGCACTTTACTTCATGTCGTGCCACACCAAGTGACACTTCTTGAGCTTGCATCATGCTAGAAGATTCACTATCACAATAGAGCATCTATCACCATAACAAACACTAGAAGTTGAATTGTTAAACCTACAAAAATTTCAATTGTTATTCGGACATAAAGATTTAATCTTGCAACTCTCCTTCTATATAATCGCCATCTTTTGTAACCAAATTCTTTTAACGATATATAATATAAACATTCGATATTAACAGATCGATAGCCATTACCCCTTTTGTTGATAGACCCTGCAACAAAAAATACCCTAAATACTTACATGCCCTTAATATCTTATATGAAATAATCGTATTTATGAAAAGTTAGCATCCCTGAAATATCTAACATTTATTAAGTATTATAAACACATTTCCTTAGACTAAAGGAATGAATTAAGATGTTGTATCCTTCTCTGATCATGGAAACCTATTTGCTCGGCCTTTCTAGTGCACTTGAATTGGCTAAACTGAAAACTGAAAACGACACATAAACTTGGTAGCTGGAAGGAGTCGTTATTTACTTAACCCCCAAAGGCAAGGAGTCGTTATTTACTTAACCCCCAAAGGCATCTGCCCACAAGCACATGTTGTTGTTAACATACGTTCGTTTCACGGGGAGGTTGACCGTTGATCGTAACTGCGATGTAAAGCAGTCTGGCTTTTGCAGTGGAGTAGAACGAAATTTAACGATGCGGCGGTTCACAGGAGCCGGTTTCGTGGCAACCACAAAATCAGTATCAGTCACATGAGAAAAAATAAAACTTTATGAGAGCCGTCAAAGTCAACAGTCCAATTAAAACTATGTAAGTTCACAGGACGGAGTTGGGACGACGTAATTGACTAAAATTCCAATTTCTTCCCCCACACCATAAATGGAGCTGAACTTTAAATATTTATTAATATAGATATTTTAAATATATATGCTGAGAAATATCAATCTTAAGATTTTTATTTTAGATTTTTCACATATTATATTAATTAATAAATTTATTATTTTCTTCTTTACTTTTTTACTCACTGGTGATAAATGGTATCTATTTAGCTACATCAATGTATTATGTTCGAACTTTTTTTTCAGAATAAAATAAAAAAAAGTCTCCAAACTCTACCGAATAGCTAAGATATTACAATTTTTGTATTAACTTTTCTAAGCAAAAGGAAAAATTTCTAAGTAATGGTAAAATGAATATCAAATTTATGGTTGAAATTCACTTAAAACAGTCAAATGAATGTAAAATTTAAAATTAAACATAAAAATGAACAACTCACTCCATTAGACTCTACGCTACCATTACCATTATAGAACGACTATCACATAATCAAATAATAATTCAATTATTTACATTACACCTATTTCTTTTAAATTTGAACTTAGATCTATTTTATAAAATACTTAAACCTTCATCATCTTAATCAAGCTTCGCCATATTTATTATACATAATCAATATATATAATTGATGGGTTTCACTCTCTTCATAAATCATATCAAAAATATTAAATATAAAAAATATATAATTAATTATTCGAATAAAATATAATTATTTATACATATTGATTGAACTCTACCTATATTATTCAATATATTACTTAAAAATAATTTCAAATAAATAATATTATATTTGTGTGGGCCTATAATAAAACTTAAGTGAGAAGTTACTTTTCTTTTGTCAAATAATTGTCCCTGTGATCCCATAGACAAGACATCACTAACATATATTTTTTAATTAATTTATTGTTCTCTCAAGAACAACTTCTTTCCTAAGTAACTCAAAGTTGAAAGAGTTTCCATAATTTAAACCCAACCTCATTGAAAAGGTGAAGTAAGATGAACATGATGTATTGTAATCAAAGGCAAAGACCATTACTCACACGTGGCATTGGCACTGTGGAAAGTGTCTTAACATGTTTTTGTCCAATAACTCAAATTATTGGACAACAAAGACCATCACCATTTCTGTAAATAATTCGTTTCCAACAAGTAAAGAATGGCTAGTATTTGAGTATCCCCATCTCATGTTCAATTACAAGGTCTTGCTATCATGGGTGGATGATTATACATTGTATGTGATATCTGAAAATTTAAGGAAAATAACATGAATTTAGTGTTTTAAAGAGTATAAGTTGTGATTTAGAAATTAATGATTTGTATAAAAATAATAATTTTATAAATATAAATTGTATAATTTATATAAAATTTTGGGTCATATATCAAAAGTATTTTGTATAAAAATGTTAGTTTTAAATAATGATATTTGTTGAGATTTTTATATCTTAAGTTTGTGTAAAGTATGAATGAAGATCGTGTACATTGTACAATCTTGTATATGTTCACGTGTTTTACGTATTTTATGTATTTTTATGATATTTATAGAGATTCTCTGCGCTTTTACGTGCTTCAAGAATAATTTTAAAATTGGACCCCTAAAAGCTTATTATAAAATTTTAACGAATCTTAGAGTTCAAGTATACTTTTATTGGTGAATTTTTGGCAAAATCGCTACATCGATATATACTCCCACATTTCACATCAAGTTGAGTTTATCAAAAGGGTTGTAGTCTGATTGGTGAGAATGATAGTTGCTTATATCTATCCACCAAGATACAAATTCCTCTAGATACCTAATATAGAGAGTCAAGCGGTTAAGGCGAAGATTGTGCCCTGGATGATTTTGATGGTGTGGATGTTTCTTACTAGTGGTTGCTTATCCAAAGGAGCTCACTAATTTAGATGTATACTTACTTAACATTGTAAATTCGTTATATGTTTATTTCTAAAATATGAGTAGAGACGTTGACATTCTATGTAATTCAATAAATCCATTTAATGCCTTCAAGGATATAAAAAAAACTAAGTTGAGCTTTAAAATTAGATGCAATGATGGTAGTGTTTCAACCAAAAATGATCATAAACTTTTCTAGATTGTCACTGTCTTCCCTTAAAAACTTTATTTTGATGTGATAATGTGATCACTATTCTTAAATTTCATGAAAATCTAAATACTTCTCTAAACCTTCTGTATATCAATTATTATTTAAGAATTATAATAATATTTAAATTTGATGTTACTATTTTACAAATTTAATTAGTCTTAATTACAATGTAGACAATAAATTTTTATTTGAGACTATTTATTCATATTACAATAATGTCCTAGGTGTATTATGTTTTTTAAATTTGAACAATGAGAAAAAATTATAGTACAATAAGATACAATCAGTCCTAAAGGTCGAGAATAACCAAAAAAAATTGATTACATATATCATATTACAATAGTGGTCTATAAAAAATTAAATTATAATAACAATATACAATTAGTCCTAAAGGGCAAGAATAATCAAAAGATATTGAATATACACAAAATTATAGCAATTGTTTACAAAAAAACTAAATCATTGAACTTTCAATTAGAAAGTTGTCATATAAGCACTAGAATATTTTATTTCCCTATAAAGGTCTTCATTGTTGTCCGCAAGGCACTTTGATTGACTCTTGATGTTCTTCATCTGCTTATCTGAGTCCTTATTAGCAAGAAGCATTGAATGCATATCATATTAATATAAAAAAATTGAAGTAAGAAATTAGAGTAAAGTCGATGAATAACAATGTTTACTATGTTTTATTTAATGAAATATATAACATGTTTTCACTCAAAATATTATAATAATGTTTTGGGTATAGCCGTTAAATTTGGAACTTACAACACTTTTTAAAGGGTAAATTCAAAACTTGATTAATTAACTTGTAAATATAAATCTACACTAAAACATGAACCCAGAATATTTAACAAAGCACTTACAAAATTTTAATTTATTGTAATTTTTTTTAAATAGAGATTTTAAATTTGCTTGATATAAAATATATTATGTTTTTATTGATAAAAGTTGAATTCAAAATAATAAGAAAAATATTGCATAATAATATTTTATTGTAATTTTTAAAAATATTTTTAAATTTTAACTTTTTAGAATCAAACCCATAACTTATAACAAAATAATGACAAAAACGTAATAGATTTGCCCCCTCATTGAAAATAAAAATAAAAAATGTGAAGTTAAAATTTCACTAAGATTTGGGTGCTTCATACGTCATTGGATCACCCATTGAAGGAGAATCAAAGTTTGGTTAGCCCAATCTAATGTTGGACCCTCCAAATGATGGAATAAAACTTTCTCAAACAAAGATTTTAGTCTAAAAGCAAAAGCATAAAACCTTAGAAAAGCCTTTGTATGGGCGAAATAATGCTTATAAAAAGAAGATTCTTAGAAGATGTATACAATGAAATAAAAATTTATCAACTTAGTTTTGATAGACTTTTGTGTCCTATTTTATTAAACACCTTGAGAGTTTAAATATTTTTGGACGTTACATTTATATAATATTTAAGAACATAATAATTGTAGTAGTTATTTATAAAGCATAGTTGTTTTTGTTTTGTTTTTTGTTTTTTTAAAATAGTGTATATATTATTAAATAAATATAAATATTTAATATAAATTTATGTGGTATTGTCGAATCGAAGTATTTTAAAAGATATGTTCGATTAAAATTTTGAAATTTTGTTTAGTTGATTTGATATTAACTTTTAGATATATGATTTTATTAGATAAAACAATATTTATGTAAGGTTTTTTTTTTTTTTTGGTAAGTAACTAGTGTAATTTTGAAGGATAATTATTTGATGGTGTGATTATAATTTGGAAGAAAACTACATTAACAATATATATGTCAAATGATAATAGCTCTCACAAATCAAACTCAAAAAATTATTAAGAATTCAAATATTTCAATATTACTTTTTAATGTTTAAAATTTTTAATTGTAATACATAAATTATTTATTTATTTGAATAAAAAACCATAATAATAATAATAATAATAATAATAATAATAATAATAATAATAATAATAATAATAATAATAATCTAGGTTTATTTTACATTATAAGAAATGATGATTGTGTACCTCTAAATAATGAAGTGCATGATGTCTCATAAATTATTTTCGAAAAAAAAAAATTCAAATATAAATTGTTAGGTTTTTCGTATACAAGAATTAAATTTGATGCTCAAATTTTTAAAATAATGTTTTTATAACAATTATTGATTATGAAAAAAAACATATATATAAACATTAAAAAGTAAATACACACTTTTATAATCATTCATAAATATTTTTATAATTTTTAAGATTTTTTATTTTTGGACGGTCCAACGAAACTTTCTGTTTTGTGTACCAATGATATTCTTCATTGCTACCAATTATAAGCGATTTCAAATACAAATGCAATAAATATTTTTGTTTATTTTGTACAAAATCTAACTTTTAAAAATATTATTTTTTCAAATATATTTTATTAAATCTTTTTTTCATGTAAGAGTAAAATTTGATGGTTGGATTTTTGAAGTTAAAATTTAGTAACAATTATTGATTAAACATCGTCCTTTTAAAATTATGATAATTTTTTCATGTAAGAGTAAAAGCTGATGATTGAATTTTTGAAGTTAAATTTTAGTAACAATTATTGATTAAACATTGTCCTTTTAAAATTATGATAACAAGACGTAAACATTAAAAAATAAATATAAATTTATTTAATCTTTTATAAATATTTTTATAATCTTTAAGATGTTTTATTTTTGAACGGTTCAAATGAAACTTTATCATTCTAGTCATTTTTTTATAACAGAAAATGGAGGTTTAGCCCAACTACCTAGAGCTTTGAAGCTTTGCATGACAAAGCATACAAAACTCATCTATGGTTACAACTCAAAAGCACCAACGATACTCTTCATGGCTATCGATTGCAAGCAGTTTCAATGAATACATGCATACTCAAATGGGAATGCAAGAAACCTCTTCAAGTTCAAAATTTTCACATTTTTTGTTTAAGGTTGAATCATATGCTTCTGAATATTGGTCTTTCGATCTCAGAAGAAGATTTTTGGAAGTGTTAGAAGATTTTTCATTATTAATCAAAGGGTTGAAGAATATTTTTCATTATTCTTTGTTGGTGTCTTTCAATTATTCTCATAATTTGTGGGGAAAAGTGTGAGGAACATTACAAAAAAATAGAATAACTGCATCAATGTTTGCATGGGGATAGTGGTTGGCAGGCCAACTTGTGCGTGGGTTGTATCAGTATTTGTATTGATTGAATCGGCCCAAAGTAGTTATACATCGAGAAATGGAAAAAACTCACATAACTCTATATAAAATAAAGGCCATAGGTTATTTATATATCTTACATTTATCCTCATCTTGTGGTGCATGCTTAGCCAAAAAGTAAGTGGTATAAGCTTATCCTTCAAAATATAATATTGTAGACCTCTAAAAGTGACACATGGGTATTCAGTTATTTGTGTACTTCTTGATTATTAGTCCTAATTAGATGTTCATGGTCATGTCTTCCATTCTCTCTACTTCTTTCTCTTTTTGTATATTTTTAAGTGCCTTGAGAATTATGTCTAAAACATCATTAATATCACTAGGTCTATTTAGAGCATTAGTAATATTCGTGGGTCCTTTCATATCTTCATTTGATCAGAGTGCATCCATCTTGCATGGTTTAGTTTTTTTTAGTTTTAGTCATTATTTTATCAATTAACACGCCAATAAAAGCCCTGATTTTAATTTAATTGTCCATAAATACACAAGCGTTATAACTCATTTATATAGAAGAGAATCATATAGTCTCCTTTTATTGTTCAAAAAAATATATTGAGCACTTATATTAAATATTCTAGAGGTATCAAGTAATCAATAGATCATTTATTGAAGCACACATGTTTATGTTAGACACACACCACACAACACTAGTGTTTGCATGCTATTAGAACTATTCTAGTTATGATGGTTATTGTTTTTGATATTATTATTGTTTAGGGTCCTAACAAATATCAAAATAGTTTTGTTATTCTTTGGTTTACTGTAAGCCCCAAAACATATGTTGTTTTCTTTAAAGTTTTAAGAATATTTTTCAATTTAGGGAGGGGAGGAAATTTGTTTTGTGTGTGATCATAGTCACAATATGAAAAAAACTAAGATATATTATTTGGTATAAGGATTACATGAGTGCATATGTCAAATCAATTTGGATTTATTTATTATTTTTTAGGAGCATCGTTAATGCCTTGGACATTATCAAGAATAAGATAAAAGATCCTAGGAGGTTTCTTTATTCATCATCAAATTTATTGGTAAGGTCCCTATCACTTCAAAATATACGCATGCACTATCAAATCATGATGACTCTCACTAGATCTCCTGATAAAATAAATACACTTCTAAACCTAATATGATTACCCCTCTCTTGTTTTAAAGTCAATTAATTAGGCTTATGTTATGGTATTACACATATTTTATAGCCTAATTAAAAGTCATTGAGTATTTTTATCATAATTTAAAAGCAATCCATTTATCTATATTTTATTTTTGTGAATTTGTGCTATCTTACATCTTTTTCAAGGTTAGATTTTGTTCCATCTTGTGATAATTATGATTTTTTAAGGGTTAATTTATTAGCATGCTCATTTAATATTTCACAAAAACTTGATTTGGTCTTCTTTTCTAACAGAGTTAGATTTTTTCCACACTATAAATTATGAATTTATCTTTTCTATAATTCATTCCATTGCATTCTCTTAGATATAATATCCCTAACTTCATTGCACTTGGTTCCAAAACCTTAGCTATTTTTTCTTTAAAAAATCAAATCTTGGGTGCTTCAATGATGCGTATGTTGCATGTTTTATTTCAACTTATATTATCACAAGTGACTAGATCTATTTTTCCTAGACTTAACAGAAAATCTTTGCTTTTAGTTGGAATTTGTGTGGTTAATTCTAGATCAAGCTTGAAAATGAAAATGGAATCTAGAAATGTATCCAATATTGTTCAAAAAGTTGTATTTTCTATTATAAAATATGTTTCTTCCTTGTATGGTAATGTTTTAAATAGATCTCAAATAGATAATTTACAAGAATTTGAAGAATTTAATGATTATGATGTTAACATAGAACACCAAGATAGGGTTGAGACATTGAAAATCTTAAGAAATATTCTATAGACAAACGTGATAAAATTTTTAATTTTATGAATATATTGGAAGAAGTTAAATATCAAAATTTAGCTTCAAATGGAATCATTTCTAAAATCCCTTCAGATTCTACTCATGTTTTTATTGTTTTCAATGTTACTTTTATTGTTTCAAATGTTTCTAATCCTAAAATGCTTTCTATTTCTCAACATGTTCCTATTGCTTCTCAAAATTTTCTAATTTCCCATGTTTTTATTCCTTGCCATGTTCCTTCTATTTCTCAACAAATTGTCACTTATAACATTCTTTATTTTGGTTCACATGTTTCTAATCCTTCTATTTCATAAAACTCTTCTATTCGTATTTATGCTACTTATACTTCAATTCCAAATCTTGAAATGATTGCTATGATTAAAAAAAATTAATCAAAGTTCTAAAAATTAAATTAGTATGATCAAGTTTTAAATTTACCTTTTAAAAGGGAGGTAATTGTTAAATGATTCTTATTAGTTTGTCTAGTGACAAGTCACAGATTAATAATGTCTTAAGTGTATTATGTTTTATACCCCAGCGTTCTCTGATCAAACATGCGCTATGTTTTATTTAATGAAATACATAGCAAGCCTTCATTCAAAATATTATAATAATATTTTGGGTGTAGTTGTTAAATTTGGATCTTGCAATACCTTTTAAAAGATAAATCTAAAACTTGATCAATTAATTTATAAATATAATAAATCTACATTACAACATGAAATCAAAGTACTTAGCAAAACACTTACAAATTTTCAATTTATTATATAAAACGAAAATTTTAAATTCATTTAACATAAAACATACTATTTTATCCTCAATAAAATTTGAATTTAAGATGATAAAAAAAAAATTACATAATAATACTTTACTATAATTTCTAAAAAAAATATTTTTAAACTACTTTTTAAGAATCGAACCTATAACATATAACAAAATAATAGCAAAAACGTAATATATCATTGGATTCCTCCTCAATGCCAACTAATTGTAAGGTTAAAATACCAGTAGAATTTGGGTGATCCATAGGGCTTTGGATCCCCATCCCAAGGAGAACCAGAGGTCGGTTAGATCCTCGTGGAAAACGCCTGAATATAATATAATGTTGGACACTCCAAAGCATGGAATAAAACATTCCCAAACAAAGATTTTAGTCTAAAAGCAAAAGCACACAACCTTAGAAAAGGCTCTCTATGGACGAAATAATGGCTAGCAAAAGAAGATTCTTAGATGTAGTCAAGATTGATTTATTATATGAGGGCCCTCTTTGCACTTTTTGAAATATTTTTTTATCAATTTGGTTTTGATTCGTTCCTTTCTTATTGCATTTGTCATTTTTGTTTTTGGTTGTCATATATATATATATATTTATTGATTGAGTTTGAAATAAATATAGGGATTATATAGTCATTGGTGTGGCCATGATCATATCTTATTGCTCATATTTAATATATAGTTAGTAATAATTTATTATATATCTTCCATACATATAGTATATGTATCTGCTATATTATGATATAAGTATAATATGGGAAGCCATATATGTTTTAGATATTTGTTTTATCTTTTTCTTGGCCTGCGATATTAGTATCACTCAACATTTGTTTTAGTTTTATCATAACATTAGGAGCTTATTTGTCTTGTTTACACATCAATTCGCCTATGTCGTTGATTAAAATATTGACACATAAAAGATAATTTCTGAATTTTAGGATATCAATTCATTTATATGTAAAATCTAATATGCATATTGACATACCACTAGCCATCATGGAGACCTATCTCTAAACCAAACTTACATCCTTATTTATGAATTTTATAATTTTCACACTACAAGAGTCATCAACATGCATTAGTTTATATATCCTAACAATAATACAATCCATCAAATAGATTAGGGTGCTAATGGATGTTTACAAGATTTTTGAAAGTCCACCATAATCCAAGCCATCAAGGATGAATAGTAACTCAAGATTATTTAATTATAAAGAGAAGAACTTTTTATTGATAATAAATATTAAATA
Source organism: Torreya grandis (assembly GCA_037957365.1). Classification (NCBI taxonomy): domain Eukaryota; kingdom Viridiplantae; phylum Streptophyta; class Pinopsida; order Cupressales; family Taxaceae; genus Torreya; species Torreya grandis. Next base: position 511,960 of record JARHVA010001687.1, on the reverse strand, counting down.
CATCAAAAGTTTTGGTATGCAATTGGGATCTTCTCAATGCTTTCATTATTTTTCAATTTTTAGGATCTCATTTCATTCAAAGATTTTGTTGGGGAAAAGCCCTAAAGGTGAGCATGTTCCAATGATGGCAATTTTATGGAAGATACAAATTGCATTGACAAAAGTGACATGCCATTAAACTTTGTAAGTTTATGTCCCTATGGTTTTTTGATTCCATCACCTTAAATGCTTTGCCATTGATTCTCACCATCATCACCCAACTCACATGGATGTTAAGATAAGTTCATGTAAGTAATTTTAGGGGAAAACTAATCAGGGTTTGAATTTCCATGCAACGCTTTCATGATAGATTGAATTTGTGTATATTAGGATTGTGTGAATTTAAGGAAACTATTAGATTTACATGCCTTTCATCCATAAGAATGGGGTACAAATATTCCAAGGTGGTAGATTCTTTGATTGGACATTTGCTATTGTGAAGGGTCGATAAGGACAACATGACATTGATTTGATTATGTGAAGGCTCTATTGACCAAATTTTAACCTCAAGTCAAAATTGGTCACCCCTCTAGGTTGAAACCCCATAGGGTTGTTTAAAAAATTGTCATGGTATTGTCATAGTCTTGTCATGGTATTAAATGGTCTTGAATAGTTCCATATGGTTATATTTGTCCTTGTCTAGCATTGTTCAAAGTTTGGTATTGTGATCACTTGTCTAGTCCTATGGGTCAAGTACAATGTCTTGATGTTGTCATAGATGGTCAACGTTTAATATGGTTCAAGGTCATTATAAAATGTTATTGAGATGTAATTAAATTCATATTATTTTACACTAATCTTTTTGTTTTCTCTTATATGCAAAAAATCACATTTTGGCCACCTTTTAGCCTATTTGGAAGAGTTGGATGTGTCATTCCAAGAATACAACACTTAAATAATATTCAAAACATCCTTGATGTCAAAAATGGGTTAGAGAATGTTCGTGGATAGTCAGAGACCGATAATATCTATAGTTCAATGCCTAAACTAAGTAAAAGGACACTTTACAAGCACTTGTATGACTTTCCAAGATCATATTTTAGTTAAAAATGGTTTTAAGTGTCCCTTGGGCTCTCTCAGACAATTTTATATTTTTTTACTAGGTTTTACGTCTAACTAACACTCCAAACACTCTTTCTTCTCCATTACTACCTTCACAAGCTTAGGAAGGTAAATTTAAACAGAATGGTATGACCAAGAGAGAGAGATTTAGGAGATGAAACTTTAGAAATTGTTAGGGGTCCTAGTTAGATTAAAATTTGTGGAATTAGTGTTTAGATTTATGGCCTCTTCTTTATGAACAATCTCTAAGAGTGACATCAGGTCATTATGTCCTATCCATCTGAGAGAGGTTTGTTCTTGAATCTATTTCTCCACTTTAAAATTTGATGGATATGAATAATTTTGGTGAATGTTTTTATAGGTCAATTAGCACCTTTTCATAGTGGTTTTTGTTGACCATTTTTTACCTCAGGCCAAAATGGGTCAACCCCTTATAGTCAGAATCTTGTATAGGAGATTTTTATAATGACATAGGGTATGTTGTAACTCATTTGATGTCATTTCATATGCCATTCTAGTTTTGGTCATAGTCTAACTTAGTCCTTGTGTCTTTTGGTGTCTTAAGGAGTCATTTTAGGGTCATATATGCAAGTGGTAGGTCTTCATGGTGATCAATGCAAGCCAAGATCATGAAAAGGGTCTACACAGGCCTCAAGGAGTCCATTTAGAGCTGCTAAAGTTCATGAACAAGCTTTGTGGAGCCAAGCTATCTAGGACATCATCTAAAAATGAACGATCCAGCTCATTTGTGTATTTTTTTATCTTCACTCAAGAAGCCCCATGAGCCAAAATATTACAGCACCATGGATTTCTACATACCAGGATCATCTTCTGAAAGTTTCATTCGCATGTGAGTTCTCTAGCTCGATTTATGGAGATTCAAAGTTGGACTTGTAAAGTAAGACATTTGTGCAAATGCCAAAATAAAGCTCGAGCAAAATAAACCCTTTTGAGCTTAAATTTGGTGGTTTCATGAATGTCAATGACGATCATGCAAACGTCATTTGAAGGGAGCATGGATGTTAAATTTAAGATTGTAAAATAGTCATTAGTTTTCAAACAACGGGTCCTAACAGATCTAATGGTCCATGTTGTATCATACATCTTGGTTTGAGGGTGTGAGATAAGTCAAAAGGTCAAAGAGCTTGATAGGCCCCATGTGGTATAAGCATGTGAGCTAAAAAATTGGTAGTAGGATCCTGAAACTAATGCATGATTGACATGTGGCATAAGCACTAAAACTAATAGGCTAACAACACATCCTAAAATCAAATGTGGGTCTACCATATGGTATTAGCTTGGACAGAGTTGACAAGTCAAGGGCAAGATCGATGACTCATGACCATTCATATTGAGTAGGATCAATAGTGTGAGATGGGTCAATGAGTTAGTGATCTACACCAGATATCAATAACCAATGAAATTATAGGTCAAAAATCTAAGGGACTTCATGGAGATCGAACACATGACTAAGGTCGAACCAGGGCAAGATTTTCAAAGGGCACATGCCACCATTAGAGCTCGATCAAATACCATGAAGTAGACATAATAATGCAGTCACGTGATCAAGAACATATAGGGATGCCATTTAAGATTAATATGGACCTTTGGTTCATAGATTTATTACATACTGGGTCCATATTTTAAAGTTTACAACATTGTCTGGTGACTGTGTTCACCATTCTTAAAAGAAGGGTCCATGCATCTATAAATTCTCAGTTTTAGCAATGACATAGTGGATCTATGTGGACTTAAAAGGAACCAAGCATCGAGCATAGTGTCATAATATAATGACTTTAGGAAGACCAATAGTCTAAAATTGGTTTTCTATCTATAGTGAACCTATGAGCATGGGGACAAGTTCAAGCATGATGAAGCTAGAATAAGAGCTAGCATTTCAAAAGATGACATAAGGGCATACACGTAGACCTCAACGGTTCTATCTCTAAGACCAAATGCATGAAAAGGACCCTTCTCTCCACTTTTTCATGCCACAACGAATTAGTAAAGAGCAGTTAGCACCATGATAAAGCTCTAACAAATTGATCCAATTGTTCTAATTGTATTGATGCCAAGACCCAACTCATAACCACTTGATCCTATCGTTGTAACCATTAGGGAACATCAATAAAGGAATAATGAACTATTGCAATTGCTTGAGATGACCCAGATCAATTAGGAAGTTCCAAAAAAGCATACTAATAGAGGCAGTTGTAACTACGATTCAAATGAGGTTGGACTCATTCGATTCCCATTGGCACTTCTCTTTTCCCACTTTTCTCTCTCAGATGCTATAAGTAGCTACCATTTTAGCCTTTGTAAAAAAAAACACCATATATGGTGAAGCCCTGCTGGACTGATGTCATATTTTGCCTTTGAACATTAATACAAGTCTATTTCTAAGTTTTTATCAATTGTCTAAGTCTACAAGTGATGTATGGTGATGAGACATGATAATTTTCTATCCTTCATTCCCTTATCCTTTCATGTTTGAGCAAGATTTCCTAGTCTAACAGGTCATACAGAGTGTATTCTAGTGTGTAAAGCTTTTTCAAGTGTACAATTGTCCTTGGAGTGTGCAATCTTCCCTCTGGTTCATTTGCTTTATGTTGTTGCTCACATCTCACCTCTATATTGAAATTGTCATTTTAGAACTCATTAAGACTTAGAGACTAGTTTGTATGCTTTGTTTCATCATGGTAGAAATATGATGGTCACATGGAAGACATTTTGGTGCATCACCTCTTTTAGAGTAGGTTCAATTTATGCATTCTCTAACTCTTTTCCCCATAAGTAGTAGTTAAGTGATAAGCATTGCACGATATATTTAAGGAGCTAGCCCTTAAATATAGAGGCTCATTTCCAATATATGTACACCCACATACTTGGAAATGTTCCCATGTTGCCCACATCTATAATAAGCTTAAATAATTTCCTTTAGGGTGCAATATTTGGTGATAACATTTTTGGCACACCCAATGTGACCTATTGTTTTCAAGACAACTTGTTAAGGTGAATGTTGGTCTTGACAAACATCAGCTACAAATTGGTGTGTTACTTAGCATTTAGTGAATCCTTCATGGTAAATTTGGTTCAAGGCCATTTATTTTGTTTTAAACATGCCCTTATGATTCATGGTTCTCACTAGATCATCCTCTACTAGAACATCTAATCCTATTAACCCACCCATTCAACTTGAAATTCCTCTTGCAATTCAATATTCATAACCTAATCTATCCTTTGAAGAATGAGTAGATTTTTCTAGGGAGGAAGAGGTTAAAGAGGTGGAAGAAGTTGAAGATCTTGAATAAGAATACATGGCTATACCTCATGCTTTCCCTGCCTTCAATATTGATAATCCAATTCAAATTCACGCATATGATACCATTCTTCCTAACACCATGAAAGGTGTGCCCACATTCAATGGTGAGAGTCATGTCACACATAATGAGGACATTAGAGATGTTTCTAACTTTTACATTTTTCACAATATTTTTTGAGAAAACATTGCCATTAGACTCCTTGCCGTGTCCCTTAAATGGAAGGCTCTTGATTGGTATATGACTCTAGAATGTGGATGCATCATAACATGGGATGAGTTTGGAGTGTTGTTGACTTCTAAATTTAGAAATGAGAGTGACCATGCTTCTCTCATACATCATCTCAATGTGATTAAAAAGGGACCCAAAGAAATAGTGCATGACTTCAACGGAAGGTTTCATAATACTTGGCATAGATTACCTCATCCCATGAGACCACTTGCTAGCTTTGTGTTCCCTACTTACTTGAAAGCCATCGGGACTGAAATTATTGTCATGCTTCAATCTATGGGATATTCCACTCTTATTGAAGCATATTATTTTGATAGCAAAGCTGAGAATAGTCTTATCCAAGCTGGAATATTGCCTCCTAAGGTGTCTATGCCTCATTTGTCTCATGCTTATACTAACACTCTGTAAGTGGCTCAAGTTCCTAATGCCAGTACCAAAACTAAGGTTGATCCTAGGCAGGGAGAAAATGATGCTTATTGGAAAGCAAAGTTCCTAGCCTTAAAGGCGCAGACTAGGCAAACAAATATTCAATAAGGTGCATATAAGAATCCTTATCCCTATCAGTAAGAATATGGAAGAGGAAGAGGCTAATTGCAGTCTAATCCTAACAGGATTGCTAATGCATACAATCCTAACTCTACCACCAATGCAAGGGGGATGGTATCGGTTTATAGTAATTGGGTACAGGGAAAAGATTGGCAACAAGACCAATTCATGGATGTCAATGAGAATGGAGAGCAAAATCTAGTGTCTCAAGGAGTAGTTACTTCCATCCTATCAAATGAGGATGGAGTAATGATTCAAGTTAAAGGATTGACAGCCTCAAGGAGAGATCTTCACAAATTTTTGGTTGAAGACACTTTTGGGCTAAATCAAGGAGCCTCTATTGCAAATAATATAAGGTCCAAGAAGAAGGATCTAGGAGGTGGAAACAACATGCCCACAGGTTCATCTAATCCTCCTATAAGGCAATAAGACACAATTGTAAGTGTGACAGTTCCAAAAACTTCTACATCTCCATCAAACCAAAATATGGTAAGGTATGCTCTTATTCCTCAAGTTCCAAGTAACTCTTTGCCTATAAAATCCCAAAAGAAATTAGTTATGGCTTCTTGAAATATTGTATATTCTTTTAAGAACACTAAAACATCCATTTCTCTTTGGGATGTTCTTCATATGCCTGGTCAAAAAGAACTACAAAATTAATTAGCTTCTGTCCTTGCTAGTGTCTCACCCTCAAATCAAAGTCATGGCCATGTTGCTCTTGAAAATGCTCCTAGTACCATTTTGAACCATCCACTAGGGCTGAGAAACCTTTGACACTTTACCTCATCCTCATTTTAGGTGACAAGTTGGTACACAATTGCATAATTGATAGTGGAGCTTCTACTTCTATCATGCCCAAGGTTGTAGCTGACAAAATGGGCCTAAAATATGAGCCACATAGCATGACTAATAAGAGACTTGAAGGTTTTCTTGCATAGTTGTCCTAGTTTTCCTATCTTGCAAGACATAGTTGTGGTTGATCTCCCAACCCACTTTGTTATCTGCCTATCAAGGGACTTCACAACCAAGATAGGTGGCTATCTCTAAGTGAACTAGTCTTTCTTGGATTTTATAATAAGATATGGGGCCAAGGTGATAATTAGGACACAACCTCTTGCAAGGTTTCATATTGAACCTTACATTAAGACAAGCTCTAATTTAAATTATGTTATTCATGAGGAAAATGATTCTATTCTAGATGATGACACTTCCTCCAAGATTGAGGGAATTACAAATTTGTTTCTTTATGAATATGGTACTCACACTTATGAGCATGATCCTTATGCTCTTATGGAGGAAACTGATCTAGGAGTATATTGTATACATGAAGAAGTAGTATCGACACCTCTACTTGCCAAGGAAGAGGGTGAAGATGACGAGGTATGAAAGATTTTTTTGATGATTCAAGAAGTAAATTTGGTGTAGGGGATGGTGTTATATTGGTATCCCCATCTAAAAAAAATTATTATGCTTCATACAGATTTCATTTTAGTTGTACTTGTAATGTAGCTGAGTATGAAGATTTAATTCATGACCTTCAATGGGTAAGGAAAAAAGGAATCAAGAACTTGCAAGTATATGGAGATAGTTAATTGGTTGTGCATCAGGTGAGGAATGTGGGTTCTGCTAAGAAATCTATGCTCTAGTGATACAGGCATAGGGTATGGTATTTTCTCAGAGACTTTGATGCATTCAATATACAATTAATCCCAAGTGAGCATAATAGTCATGTTGATAGACTAGTTGCCATAGGAGCTCAATTTAATACTATAATTGCCATAAAAGAGGAGGGAAAATAGTCTCATATTAAGGTCATTATCAAACTTTGTGTACTTGATAACGAAGTGTATTTTCAAGTGTTTGACAGTGATAAACACATTGCATGCTTCTTATAAAATGAGAATGAGTTTTCTTCAAAGAATCAAAGGAGGCTTCAAGAACAATTGGGTGATCAGATTGTGTAGCTAAGAACCAATAAGATACCTAAGGGTTTGGTGACATTGGAAAGTATATTCAATGAGAATGATCAAAAGAATAAGGAGAAAGTGAGTATGTCTACAAAAGAAGAGAACTATAAAATAGTCTTGATCTTTAAGGATAAACTCCTCAAACTAGGCAATGCATATTCTACATTAGATAAGAAAGCATGCATTGAGCTGGGTAGAGAGTTTCATGATATCTTTTCTTGGTAATATAATGACCTCAAAGGATTTGATCCTATTCTAGCACCCCATACCATTGAGTTAGAACCTGGAATTAAATCGATTAGACAGAAGCAAAGTCGAGAAACTCATGAGGTTAAAGCTTACCAAAATCTTTGAATCTGAGCTAATATATCCCATCAAGCATTCAATGTGGGTAGATAACCTTGTGCCTATTAGAAATAAGAATGGGGAGATAAGAATTTGTGTAGACTTTAGAGATCTTAATAGAGTATCACTCAAAGATCACTATCATCTACCCTCTATGGAGCATATTTTGAAAATGGTTTCAGGTTCTCAATATTTTTCTCTTCTAGATTGATATTTAGGTTATAACCATATTTTAGTTAGTGAGGATGATCAGTTAAAGACAACCTTCACCACAAAATGCAGAAATTTTGCTTATAGAAATATGCCCTTTAGTCTGTCCAATGCCAATGCTACATTTCAAAGAGCAATTGACATGGCCTTCAAAGGTTTGATCAATGATATGCTATTAGTTTATCTATATGATATACTAGTGTTTTATAAATATGCTAATGAACACTTGCAACACTTGAGACAAGTGTTTGAAATATGTAGGAAATATGGATATTATCTCTTAACCCAAAGAAGTGCATCATTGTTATTCATGAAGGTAAGCTCTTAGGACATATTATTTACAAATATGGTTTGACTATTGATCCTAAAATAATAGAGGTTATTATAGGCTTATCATTTCCCTTGCCTAAGAAAGGTCTTCAAAGTTTCATAGGCAAGATAATTTCTTTAAAGAGGTTCATACCTGGTTTTGCATCTTTGGTGAAACCTATCACAACTATGCTCAGGAAGAACCAAGTCTTTTCTTGGACCAAAGAGGGTATGACCAATTTTAAAGCCATAAAGAAAGTAATTGTAGAAGATCCTACTCTCGTGAATCTCAATTTTACTAAAGACTTCATGTTATATTCATTTTCTAACCTTGATACTATCTCAGCCATGCTGATGCAAAAGAATGATGAGGGTGTGGAGCAGTCAATTGCATTATTTAGTCAAGGTTTAGAAGATTATGAAGTCAAGTACACCTTTATGGAGAAACAGGTCCTTGCTATTGTAAGAGGACTAAATAATTTTAGACATATGGTTTTAAATAATAAGATTCATGTTATGGTCTCTCATCCTAGCACCAAGGAGTTTCTTTTGAGCAAAGACCTTAGTAAAAAGAGAGCAGGGTGGATCACTAAAGTAATGGAATATGATATTGATATCAAGGTGACAAAATTGATAAGGGGTAAAGGCATTTGTGAACATATAGCTTCAGATCTTCATGAGTCAAAGGAGGAGGCTTTAGTTAATCATTATTATTCCCAATCAACTGGTTCATCGGCTCCACAAAGTTGGACATAGGATGTGATCAGATTTATTCAAAATGGTGAGTGTCCTAATAATATGAGTAGTTCACAAAGGAGATATTTTAGATTAAAATCTATCCCATTTTGTCTTATGGATGGTGTTATTTTTAGGAGGGACATCAATGGTGTGCTATTGAGATGCATTGATAATGATCAGTTTGGAGTGTTGCTTAAGACGTTTCATGATGGGACAATTGAAGTCATTTATTTCCAAGAACCACAACTACCAAGGTCATGAGGGAAAGTTATTATTGGCCTAGCCTCTTCAAGGATTGCCATGCTTGGGTGAGAAGGTGTGGACAATGTGATTTTTTTGTAGGAAAACAAAAGCTTGTAGCTCTTCCTTTGAAGCCTATCCAAGTTGATCAACCTTTCATGCAATGGGATCTCGATTTCATTGGCATGATAAATCCCCCATAAAGTGATAGTCATAAATGGATACTCACAGTAATTGACTATTTTATAAGATGGGTTGAGGCAATAGCACTGAAGGAAGCTAATGCGAATGATATCTTGGATTTCTATGAGAGCATCATAACAAGGTTTGACACCCCTTCTACTATTATTTCAGATAATGCTCTTGTTTTATGGGTGATAAGATATTTGGTTGGGTAAATGGTAATGGCATATTATTGATCACTTCATTAAATTATTACCCTCAAGGTAATGGGTTGGTTGAATCTACTAACAAGAATCTGATCAAAATCATCAAGATGTCCTTGGAGCATAACCAAGCAGCCTAGCATACCAAATTGAAAACAACCTTATGGGATGATAGGATAACTCCTAAGAGGTTAATAGGGAATTCTCCTTTTGTGCTTGTCTATGGAAGAGAAGCTAGGTTGTCTATCTCTCAAGAGCTGCCTGCCTTAGAGTTAGCACATAAACTAGAGTTGCTTGAGAATACTCCAATGGAGGTGAGATTGAAAGAATTAATGGAGTTGCAAGAGACTAGAGATAAAGCTCATCAAGCTATGGAGCATCACAAAATACTAATGAAGAGGTATTTTGACAAGAAGACAACTCCAAAATCATTTCAAGAAGGTGACATAGTATTGAATTGGGATGAAGATAGAGCAAAACCAGGGAGACATACCAAATTTGATACCTTATGGAGTGGACCATACGTCATCACCAAGTGAAAGCAAAGTAAGTTATTTTAGTTAGCAAGGATGAATGGAGAAGAAATGCCTATCCTTGTGAATGGGATACATTTGAAAAACCTGCTATTGCGAACTAGGGGTCAGTTTTGTAAATATTACATTAAGTTTGTGTTTTATTTCTTGTTGTGTTGTGTTCTAATAAGTGATCATGAAGCACAAGTGTGTTTTTGCTTCATTCCTTGATTTGTTTTTTATTCCTATTATTTGATATGTTTCATGTGTTGTTCAAGGCAATTTGTATGTCAAACCTGGTGTACATGTGACTCCATATCCAAATGGATAGGATTAGGTAACTGGTCATGGCATAGCAAGCATACCACCCTTGGGAAATTGCCAAAGATGTTGAGCATTTTTTATCTCAGGCCAAAATGATTCAACTCCCTATAGTCAAAATATTGTATAGGGGATTTTAATAATGACATAGAGTATGTTGTAGCTCATTTGATGTCATTTCATATGCCATTCTAGTTTTGGTCATAGTCTAGCTTAGTCCTTGTGTCTTGTGGTATCTTAAGGGGTCATATATGCAAGTGATAGGTCTTTATGGTGATAAATGCAATCCAAGATCATGGAAAGGGTCTACATAGGCCTCAAGGAGTCCATTCGGAGCTGCTAAAGTTCATGAACAAGCTTTATGGAGCTAGGTTGTCTAAGACATCATCTAGGAATGAATGAACCAACTCATTTATACATTTTTATCTTTACTTAGGAAGCCTTTAAAGCCAAAATATTGTAGTGCCATGGATTTATACATACTAGGATCATCCTCTAAAATTTTCATGCCTATGTGAGTTATCTATCTCAAGTTATGGAGCTTCAAAATTGGACATGTAGAGTAAGATGTCGCGCAAACATCAAAATAAATCTCGATCAAAATAAACCATTTTGAGCTTAAATTTTATGGTTACACGAACATCAATGATGGACATGTGAACATTAATTGACGGGAGTATGGACATTAAATTCAAGCTTGTAAAATAGCTATTGGTTTTCAAATAGTGGGTCTCAACAGATCTAATGGTCCACATTGCATCATACATTTTGGTCTGACGGTGTGAGATGAGTCAAAAGGATAGAGAGCTTGAGAGGCCACCACATGGAATAAGCACATGAGATGATATATTAACATCAAGATCCTAAAACTAATACATAATTAACATGTGGTATAAGCACTAAAACTGATAAGCTAATAGTGGATTTTGAAATCAAATGTGAAACTGCTATGTCGTTCCATTTTAGATAGAGTTGACAAGTCAAGGGTAAGATCAATGACTCATGATCATTCATATCAAGCAATATCAATGATGTGAGATGGGTCAATGATTCAATGATCCAGACCAAATATCGATGACTAATGAAATTAAAGGTCAAAAAGTTAAGGGACTTCCTGGAGATTGAACACATGACCAAGGTTGAACCAGGGCAAGATTTTCGAAGGGAAAATGCTACGATTAGAGATTGATCAAATGACTTGAAGTTGACATAATGATGCATTCAAGTGATCAAGAACATATATGTATTCCATTGAGGATTAATACGGACCTCTAGTTTGTAGATTTATTACATACAAGGTCCATATTTTAAAGGTTGCAGCATTGTCTGGTGACTATGTTCACCATTATTAAAAGAAGGGTCCATGCATCTTTAAATTCTTAGTTCTAGCAGTGACATAGTGGATCTATATAGACTTAATAGAACTAGGCATCGAGTAGAGTGTCATAATATAGTGACTATAGGATAATCAATAGTCTAAAATTGGTTTTCCATCTATAGTGGACCTATGAGCATAGGGATAAGTTTGAGTATGATCCAGTTGGAATAAGAGATAGCATTTCAAAGGATGCCACTAGGGCATACACGTAGACCTTAAAGGTTCCATCTCTAAGACCAACTGCATGAAAGGGACCCTTCTCTCCACTTTTGCATGCCACGATGAATTAGTGAAGAGCAGTTAACACTAGGACAAAAATATAACAGATTGATCTGATTATTCTAACTTCATTGATGCTAGGACCCAGCTCAGAACCACTTGATCCCATCATTGCAACCATCATGGAACATCAATGAAGGAATAATGAATTATTGAAATTGCTTGAGATGACCCAAATCAATCAAGAAGTTCCAACGAAGCACACTGGCAGAGGTAGTTGTAACTACAATTCAAATGAGGTTGGACTCATTTGATTCCCCTGGGGAATTCTCTTTTCTCACTTCTCTCTCTCAAATGCTATAAGTAGCTGCCATTTTGGCCTTTGTAAAAACACACACCATGTATGGTGAAGCCTCGCTGGATTGATGTCATATTTGACCTTTGAACATTAATGCACGTCTGTTTCTGAGTTTGAACAATTGTCTAAGTTTGTAAGTGATGTATTGTGATGAGAAGTGATAATTTTCTATCCTTTCTTCCCTTATCCTTTCATTTTTGAGCAAGAGTTCCTAGTCTAACAGGTCATATAGAATACATTCTAGTGTGTAAAGCTTTTTCAAGTGTATAATCATCCTTGGAGTGTGCAATCTACACTCTAGTTCATTTGCCTTGTGTTTCTTTCTCTTGAGAACGTCTTCTATTTTGGTCTCGAATAGGGAGGAGTTGTCCATTTTCTTCTTTCCCTTTCCACTAAACTTGTTGATCTGAGTGATCTCTTTCCTGAGATCATTGATTTCTTCCTCAAGCTGTGTAATTTGACCATTGTGCCCATGATCCTTGGGATGTGAGGGACCATAGTCCATATCATCCTACTCATGTGAAGAAGACTCTCAACTATGTCAATTTCTTCACCCCTATGAGAATTAGGCTCTAAACCCTTATCTTTGTTTCTACTCCTAAGAACCCTCTTAGGAGCAGGAGGAGGCAAAGAATGACGGCTTGGGTTCTTAGACCTAACCCTACTCTGAGAAGGAGGCTATTACAAACATGTTGAGGTTTAACATATTTTCATAAATTGAAATGATTTGTGGCTTAGAATCAATAAAAAAATAAGGGAACTTGTAATATCCCCAACCAATAGGGACTATAGAAAGATAAAGCTCTGAATTTCTTTTCTGTGTATTTTGATTAAGATACGATTTTGCAAGATAAAATTCAAATAAACAAACCACAATATAATCTCTTAACTGGGAAATCAATGATCTTATTATTCATCCAAATGATTACAATAGAAGTTCTCTATCATACATATAAAAAGAATATTAAAATACTATCTTAGAAACCTGAGTTTTTTGCAAATTGGAAATAAACCCTGGATCCGGTCCGTTTCGGGTTGCTGTGTTAAAAACACAGTCACCGTCGTCAGTTATACTACCGATGTCGGTGGTATAACACTGTGAAAACTGCCAACATCGATCTCTGACGACCTGGGTCAGCTGATGTGGATCGATATCCTGCCGATATCGGTGTCTGAGTCGATCGATGTCGGTCACTAGATTGCCGATGCCGGTCTCTGTGCTTCTCGTGGTGCTTTTCAGCCTGATGCAGAATGGTGTAGATTTGTACAAAACTGTACGGATCTCGTACAAAAGCTAATGGAAAATAGTGTGGCCTGTATGCTGTACTCCAGATCTGAAGAAATATAGCCTAATACGGAAGATCTTTATTCTGAATAATTACTGAATCAAACTCTAATAAAATAAATACCTGGAAAGCTCTGTGACAACTTCTGTATGAAGTTATCTCTCAAACCTGTAAACACCTGTGATAACTTCCATATGAAGTTATCTCTCAATTTGGCAATAGATCGACTGATCTCTCACAACCTATGAATCGCACACAATGAAGAGTGGATGTTCTTCACTGCAAATGGAATCCTGGAACCCTTGGCTCAATCTTCACAGAATAATTCTTAGCAAAAATCAATAATCATAATCTCATAATCAATAATGGCCTCCCATGAGAAACCCTTATACCCTCAAAAAGATATGCTTACCCTAATTAGGGTTTCTAAATTAAAATTAGACCAAATAATTAATATTTGATTAAATCAATCAAATATTAATATCTCCCTCAATACATGTCGGATCCTCAAACCGACTGAAGCTGGTGAATCAGGGAGTGATTCTGCACATGACCATACCAAAACAAGGGTGCTCCGCTGCATGTCAAATATCCCTAAATAATAGGAGCTCAGACAAACATCTCTGAAATAGCCCAAATGAAAGCCAACTGTAGAAATTCTGCTAATCGAAGCCAAGACAAGCTCCATCAAGACCCTCTATCCACCCTATCAGCCTACGAGGGTCGCATAATAGGCTAACCATCAACTCTGACGATGTCCACTAAAAAAGGGGACATGACAATCTGCCCCTCCTGAAATTGCTTGCCCCCAAGCAATATCAGAATAATAAACCAATCAATCCACCTGGATCCCAAATATAGTCATGATCTATACTGATGACAATAAATGCAAGCTCTAGCAATATCCTCTGAAATAGAACCAAGAGGAATCCACAATAAAACTGGTGAATGCAACTCAACCAAACTCCAAGATCACAAATACCAGGTACACATTCCACCATGCCATGCGGAAGGCACTCTCCAACTCTGTAACAACTCCCAAATGGAACTACGCCAAGTGTGGAGAATCGACACACTATACCTCTACTGTAATCACAAACTACTACTACCTCTCAAGACACCTCCAAAGGAAGAGTATCACAAATAGGAACCAAACCCATTGCTGGCTCACCAACATCACAGCTGATCCATGATACAACCTCACTAGTCCTCGTGCCATCAGTGGTAGAGATCATCACCCTATCATGCTGACTACCATGCTCAACTCCAAAGCTCATATCAACATCAAGATTATCAAAAAATGTAGCATCACTGTCTAACTCCTCCGTATCGAAAGAAACTGCCGGTGAAACTAAGTCCTCAAAATTGTCCACTGCATTCTCCTGTGTGTCATCTGCAATAATCAAATCCTAGGACTCTTCTACAATCTCTGTCATATCTGAGAGATCATCAACACTCAGTGTACTAACATCTGGGTACACCTCCACACTTTGAATGCAAGCATCAGACTCATCCTCATCTAACTCCGAAGAAGCTGCTGCTGAAACTATCTCATCCTCACCATCTCCTATCTCATGAGAATCATGGGACATGCTACTGTCCTGTCTAACTGATCTGTAGCGCTCTCTCCTTAGATTAACAAAGTGATCAAAAGACATCCTCTTTCGAACCTCAGGTGATAATAACTCCCACTCCTCATTCGCTGCCATAAGTGTGTCAGCAAATAGGGGCTCTCCTGCCACCTCCTCTGTTGGAGCCTCTAGTTCCTCTTGAACAAACGTAGGCCGTGTAGGCCTATCAGCTGTCCTGGAATGGGTCAGCGGTGGTCTCTGATTAACAATAACACTCCTGTTATCTCCTTGCTTTTTGCTTTGTGTTGTGGACCCTTTAACAACAGATGCAATACTCCGTGTTAATTTGTCTTCGAATGTAGGGTCTGAAAAAAATTCATTTAACCTCTTCAAACTTTGTTTCAACTTCTCCATATC
Organism: Torreya grandis; assembly: GCA_037957365.1. NCBI lineage: Eukaryota > Viridiplantae > Streptophyta > Pinopsida > Cupressales > Taxaceae > Torreya > Torreya grandis. The sequence goes on along the minus strand of JARHVA010001687.1, from coordinate 496,505 downwards.
CTTGTCCCACTGTTTTTGAGTACTTGAAGTAATCATGGGTACTTCGCTGATTCAATGACCAATCTACCCAACAGGATGGCAGAATTTAGCTCTGATACCACTGTAATATCCCTTGTCCAATAGGGAATATAGAAAGACAAAAGCTCTGATACCACTGTAATATCCCCAACCAATAGGGACTATAGAAAGATAAAGCTCTGAATTTCTTTTCTGTGTATTCTGATTAAGATACGATTTTGCAAGATAAAATTCAAATAAACAAACCACAGTATAATCTCTTAACTGGCAAATCAATGATCTTATTATTCATCCAGATGATTACAATAGAAGTCCTCTGTCATACATATAAAAAGAATATTAAAATACTATCTTAGAAACTTGAATTTTTTGCAAACTGGAAATAAACCTTGGATCTGGTCCATTTCGGGTTGCTGTGTTAAAAACACAGTCACCGTCATCAGTTATACTACCGCTGTCGGTGGTATAACAATGTGAAAACTGTCGACGTCGGTCTCTGACAAACTGGGTCGATCGATGTCGGTCGATATCCTGCCGATGTCGGTTGATATCCTGCCGATGTCGGTCTCTGAGTCGATCGATGTCGATCACTGGACTGCCGATGTCGGTCTCTGTGCTTTCCACAGTGCTTTTTGGCCTGATGCAGAACGGTGCAGATTTGTACATAACTGTACGGATCCCGTACAAAATCTAATGGAAAATAGTGCGGCCTATATGCTGTACTCCAGATCTGAAGAAATATAGCCTAATACGGAAGATCTTTATTCTTAACAATTACTGAATCAAACTCTAATAAAATAAATACCTGGAAAGCTCTGTGACAACTTCTGTATGAAGTTATCTCTCAAACCTGTAAACACCTGTGATAACTTCTGTATGAAGTTATCTGTCAATTTGGCAATAGATCGGCTGATCTCTCACAACTTCTGAATCGCACACAATGAAGAGTGGACCCTCTATCCACCCTATCAGCCTACGAGGGTCGCATAATAGGCTAACCATCAACTCTGAGATGTCCACTAAAAAAAGGGACATGACAGAACTAGAGTTATTAGATCTACAATCATGTAATGTTCAAAATAAAACCTTACATCAAATGAACCATAACAATAATATTTAGAATTTTATTAAATTAATTTATAAATTACATAATATATTTAAATATTCACTCTAACATTGTAGCTCTATACTCTGAATCACCTACCTAATGGTCCCAACTAACAAAAAAAAACCCTCCCAACTCCCTTGGCTAACTTACTAATCAATAAAACATTAGAAATCTAAGTTATTAAATGTATTAAATTAGGGGATATCTCCCAAGAATAAGTATGCCTTATACAACATATTTTTTTATTATCAAACTATATAACTAACTAAGCATTTGGATCACACAATCCAACAAGCCTTTCATTTATTTAAAGTAGGTAATGAAGATGATCCAAGACAATACAAATTTGAAGTTATCAAGTAAAACTTAATGCACCTTGTCAACTAGCCATTTATACCTATGGCATTAATTACCCTGTGTAGACATGTCTACTAACCAACCTTCTATTGCATGTGCCTATCAACACCACCTAACATGAAGATGATTAATGTGTCTCATTCACCATTCTTTTGATCATTTTTATATGTATTGCATAATATATATCACCATTGAATTTTCAACCACATTGATCTTTGTTTCAAGAATAATTATGTCCCTGAAGTATAATACATCTTATTAAATATCCAACAACACTGATCAATTTTAAAAAATAATTGTACTTACAATCCAAATTAATATGTATAATCTCCTAACAGCTAACCAAAATAAAAATAATCTCTTCCTACTTATCAATCGAGAAGCGAAAAATATATACAACATAACTACTATAAAATAAGTACTTTTTTCCTCATCACTAATATCAATATTAAAAAAAAAAAAAAAAACATAAACAAAATAATAACAAACTCTTATTATCTATATAAATAAAAATGAAATGCGACAATCAAAATTTTATAAAACAACACTTTGTAACAACACACTTATAAATATTATCAAATGATTTTATTTAATGTTTTCAAGCCGTATTATTCTATCAAATCACCGATGGCATTATTTGAGCATATACAATTAAAACTCAAAAGATTCTCTCCCTTTTCTAGTAAGTCTCAACGCTATTTTTTAAGGTAAAATTGAAAGATTTTTTTTGGAAAAAAAACTAATTAATCAATCAAGCATGTCTTTTATATTAATCAATTTGATGCACCCCTAATTTTTATTTTATCACATCACTTTTATAAAAAAAAAAGACTAAAAATGAAATTCCATCAAATTTTAAATTGGTAATCAACTGCATATTAAAAAAAACATCCTTCTTCTTCACATTCATATAAATTTATGGAAATATAAAATCAAATCTTTATTTATTTTGAATGCCTTTCTCACACTTGCATTTCTCTATCTTTTTATCCAACAATAACTCAATACTTTATATTTGAGAACCATGCAAGTTCAAAAAAAAAAAAAAAGTTTATCACAACAAATAAATTAATAAAAAATTCTCCTTTAAAATATTTTTTCTACTATCTTCAACTTCATTCTATCTTATAAGTTTAGCTTCATAAAAGGTTTTATACCACTATTTAAAAATGGCCTAATTTCTTGTTTAGAAATAGTTTAATTGAATAGTAGTTGAAAATGATCCAATGCCAATTATTTTATTAATTTGAAAAGAGAAAGTAAGTTGGTCAAAGCACACACTCAAAATTTTCTAACATGTATAAGGCCAAACCAACTAATCAACTAACCACGTTCTTGATTAATTGAGTTACTAACATATTAATTAATATGATTAACTTTACAACTGTAAATGGGGTGTCTCATAAATGAGATGCATTCCCCTGAAAATCAGCGTTAAAAATTAACATATATTTGAATTATAAAACCTCAAATTCAATAAGTTTAACCATATAAAATTAGGTAGATTCAGATTCTATACCATGTGAAATAAGATCTAATTTTAAAAGAGGAAACACATCAAACAACCCAAAGAAAATTTAGATCTATTAAAAATAGGAAATGAAATACAACCTTAAGAATATAAATAGAGTGCACAAGAGTACATTTTCACTAAAATGTAATATATATAAATAGACTTAAACAAAATTGCATTACATAAATGGAATCAAATATCAAAAAATAGAATAAAACTTAATTATTATTCTAATTTCAAAATAATAATTTAAAAATAAAAAGTTTATATAAATATATTCATAATATAACAACAAAATTAAGATTTTTAAAAACATAAACAACATGTTTCTAAAAGGAAGGGAAAAAAAAAAAAAAAAAAAAAACATATAAAATTTAATTTAAAAATGTATTTACTAAATTTGGAGCTTAAAAAATATCGCTCACCTTTTTGAAATTTTGCATAAATCTATAAGATATTGATATTCGTATTGAAACCTTAATAAGAAAATTGAACCTGAAAAAAAAAAAGATAAAGATTTATTACATATACCAAAATTAATTAAAAATAAATAAAACCACGTGGGAGGGGGGACGCATGTCCACCCCTCCACTCACATAACTACCCAAAGCACGAGCTTAAATTTCCTAGAGTTAATCTCACGTTTTAGTGAAATCTTGGAATTAATTCTTTAAAAACTAAATCAAGTTTTAGTAAAATCTAACCTTGAGAGAAGGAACACTAAATTAAATTTTAGTAAAATCTTAAAGGAGCATGTTGATAAATTAACTCTACAAATTTCAACAAGATTAAACAAAATCTAATTTTAAAGGATGTAAAAGAGCATAAATTCATTAAAATAAAATATGGATAAATAGATTAAAATTAAATTGTGACATAAATAGTCGATTATTTTTTATTAGTTTAAATAATATGTGTAATATTGTAATATTGGTCTAATACATTAATTTCAAAATAAGAGGGGTAATCATGTAAGGTTTATAAGTATATTTATTATATTATGAGATCTAGTGAGAGCTGTTAGGGTTTGACAGTGTAAATTTGTATTGTGAAGTGACAGTGATCTTACTAATAAATTTGATGACGAATAGAAAATTTTCCTAAGAATATTTATCCCACTCCTGACAATCCCCAGAGTATTAATGATGCTCCTAACGAATAACAAACAAGTCCAAAATGATTCAACACATATGTTCATGTAATCCTTATCTCAAATAACCTCTTTTAATTTCCTACACATTGCGACTTCGATCACCTACAAAACAAATTTCCTTTCCTTCCATTAAATTGACAAAAATACTAGAAAACTTAAGGAAAAAATATTTTTTGCAGCTTTTGAGAAACCAGAGAATAAAAACCTATTTTAATAATTTTCAAACCCTTAGAAAATAACTTTATTGAAAACAAAAAAAATCATAATTAAAATAGTTCTAATACAATATAAACTCTAGTATTATGTGGTGTGTATCTAATATAAACTTGTGTGTTTCAATAAACACTCTATTGATAACTTGATTTCTCTAAAATCTTTAATATAAATGTTTAATAAATTCTTTTGAACAATATATAAAATTATATAATTTTATTCTATGTAAATAAATTACAATATTTATACATTCAAAATAAAATAATAATTAAAAATGAAAAATATTAAAATATAATATATATAATTAAATTCAAATTAAAATCTTTATTAACGTGTTAACCAATAAAATAACGAATAAAATAAAAAAAGCTAAAACATATTAGACATAAACACCCTTACGAAATAAAAATATTAAAAGACCCACAAACATCACCAATGCTCTGGATAAACCCCTATAATATTTAAGGCTAGGGGATACTAAACGACCCATGAGCATCAATAATGCCCAAATAATATCTCATCTTTCTCTTTACTCCTTTCTAAATTTCGCCGAAGTGTTTATAAATTTATAAATCCTAAGAAAAAAGTAATAACATTGAAAAATATGTATTTAGAACAATATAATATTAAGATAGCTAACTTTCTATTATATTATAAATTCAAGAAAAAGGCCATCGAAAATATTGGAAAAAAATAATTTAAAATAATATAATATAGATATTAAGTTAATTTTGATTTTTTAAATATATTTATTAAAAATTTGTTAATTATCAAAACAAAGATTTTAATAGTTTAGTTTTTATGTTTTAACTTTTGTTTTTTATAAATTTTTATTTTTCATTTTAAAAAAAAAGATTTTTACAATTAAATTTTTATATTTTATGTTTAATATGTATTTTTTCTTTTGTAAATTTGTATTTATGTAATTTTCTAGTTTTATTAACCTGTCATAATTATTATTGTACATAATATATATTAAAGATATAAAAATAATACTTTTTCCACAATCTATATAATAAAATGAATAACTATATAAATATTTTAAGATAACGTTTTAAATCACATTCTATGATCCATCATTATTTTATTCTCACCTCACAATAAAATCATAAACTAGTGTGATCCAGAAAAATAATTAACAGTTCTATCTAAAAACATAATTAAAAAAAAACTGTCAAAAAAATTAGAAACATGAAGTTTTTTCCATGAACATGTCTTTAATATTATGCTATGTGGAAACCTTAAATTTATAATAATATATATTTATATGCATATTACAATTTAAAAAATATAAAAAATACATCAATAATATGTAATCATAGAAACATTTCAATTCGCATTTGATAAAATCTACTCTTATAAAAAATGATTATATTTCATAGCAAAAATTTAAAAACAATAATATAACCATAAAATTTAACCTCTCCTACATGTAGGGAGACAACTGGGATTGAACCTTGGTGCATGTGAAGTTGTAGTAAATATAATTGATAGGAAAAATAACGTGTTCTATACACCGCATTAAAAACTTGTTAATGTGGGATTGGTGGGCCCTCACCCAATCTGAAATTTAATTATAGTTTTAGTCTTCGTATTTTTATTTTACCATTCAATCTTTTGTAGATATTTTGATTGATGGTGAGATTTGACATTGGATCGCTCCGTTACAAATGTATCTGCTTTAATGTAATACAACTTGGGGTCTCATATATTATGTATATTTACATCATTGAAATTCCAAACGTGTGAAAAAGAGAGAAGAGTTTGTACACTTTATCATATATCTCAGACGGTAAAATTTTACTACATTGTCCAAATAATTTTTTTTAAGGATTACAAATATTTTATTCTTGCCACAATTTTAAAAAGACAAAGTTTAATCTTTAACAAAGTAATATGTATTCAATAATTGTTTCCAATTTTTTTTGTAAAATGGACCATCAAATTTATTTCTTACATTAAAAAATCTAACAAAATATATTTATGTACAAAATAAATAAAGATATTCTTTCATTATTCATGACACAATATGAGCCTCATACATTATTAAGAGATGTACAATCTAAATTTTCAAATAAATTTATATTATTATTGTTATTATTCCTTATATTCAAATTAACAAATAGTTTAAGCATTACAATTAAATAGTTTAAATATTAAAAATTAGAAAATAGTATTGAATTCTTTAAATTCTTACTTTTTATGATTCGTGAGAGTTATTACCATTTAACCCATAAATATTGTCAATATTTTTTCTTTTCGAATTACAATTATATTATCAAATAATTATTAAACATTGTTTTACCAAACAAACTCTCTCATCTAACATAACACAATTTAAAAAAACATATTAAAATAACCAAACAACATAATAAAATTCTAATTAAACATAATATACACATTTTTTTCATTCAACATAAAATTAATTATATTACAATATTAAAAAATTATATCAAATATTTTTATTTATTTGATAATACAGCTATAAATAATATATATACTGAACACAAAAATTATAATCTACAAATTATAAGTAAAATGATTATAATTTTTAAATTTTCATAGATATAATTCTAAAAAAATTTAAATTCTAAAAATATATAATAATAATAAAAAAAAAAAAATCTAGATTGTGGACCAAGTCAAAACTAATGAGGACACCCTCATAGGGCGCAGGGCCCCATTTAAAGGCGCATTCCATTTAATAAATAAAGATCATTATTTCGCCCATACAAAGGCTTTTCTAAGATTTTATTCACAAAATGCTTTTGCTTTTTGAATAAAATCTTTGTCTGGGAATGTTTTGTTAAAGAACTCATTCCATGATTTGGAGGGTCCAACATTAGATTGAGGCGTTTTCTACGAGGAGTTAACCCACCTTTGGTTGATTAATTGATCAAGTTTTGAATTTATCTTTTAAAAGGTGTTGACATGTCTAAATTCAATAATTATATTCAAGACATTATTGTTATATTTTGATTGAAAACATATTGTATATTTCATTTAAATAAAACATAGTACATACTTGATAAAAAAGGTGCGTGGCATAAAACATAATACACCCAAGAAATTATTGTAATATGAATAAATGGAGTCCAATTTAAATTATATCGTATATATCTATAAATATTGTAATTAAGTCGAATCAAATGTAGAATAGTAACATCAAATCTAATAAATAATCTAATTCCAAAGTAATGATTGAAAAAGAGAAAGTTTAGAAGAATGTTTCGATTTTAATGCAATTTGGGAATAGTGGTCACATTATCACATCAAAACAAATGTTTGTGAGGTAAGACAGTGAGAACCTAGATTTTTTATGATGATTTTTTGTTACAACACTATCATCATTGCATCTATTCTAAAAGATCAATTTGTATTGAAATGGGGGAGCATTCCCAGAATACGTAAGGATATTTACATCTAAAAGATTGATTTTACATTATCTAATAGTAAGAAACAACTCCTCAAAAGAAGTATAACAATTGAACATGAACTATTTTTTAATAATTGGAAGCAAACCATCAACAAATATGCTTTAAATCTCAATATCAAGTGGTTCATAACTTATATTGGTAGCCATACTCTTAAATCAAAGCACAATGTGCTCATTGAATGCTTGTATAAGTTGAGTTAATTCTACAAATATAAATTTATAAACAATATTAATTTAAAAATTTGAGCCAGTTAGTGATCAATTAAAGTTGTAAAAAAAATATAGAACCAATCAAGTGCATAATTATTTAATATTTTTAAGAATATCTTAGTTAAATATTGTTTATTAAGAACAATGTCTAAACAAAAAGTGTAGATGGCTTTCATGCGCTGTGAATGATTAACCTTTTCGTTGAACAACTCAAACTTTTGAACAATAAATCCTATTGGAAATGAATAAGCAAATACTTCATAAGCCAAAGATTTAAAATAAAATCATGTGAAGTGACCCTATTACTTAACTTTGGAGACCCTTGAAAAATAATTTTAATTAAATATTACAAGTCACACAATGTATGTATCATAATAATCATTTTGGGGTTTAGACTATAAATAGAAAGTGAAGAAGCATAATATATTAGAATAGAATGGTTTTGTGCAAGATAAGGGTTAACAACATGCAAAAAAGTTGAAGGAACATAATGAGCAAACAATGGTGGAAACATAAGAGGAACACCTGCAATTGAAGGATTTTCAGACACATAACGAGAATAGAAGCATGTTGAGAAGTAGGAGGAAAAATATTTTAAGAATAAAGAAGAGTTTAATAGAGACATATTGAGAAGTTAACAACATAACATTTTGAGAAGTAATAAATTAGAAACGATAGAGACAATGATAATGTTAAGAGTTAATTACTAAAATTATTTCATGGAAAGATAAATCTTGACAAGCAACCTCTTTCATTAGAGTTATGAATCTAGATATATCAATAGGATTAAAAAAAAAAAATTATTCATATCATCAATGCTATTACTCCTATTATTTTCTTCTATTTTGATCACATAGTCATAATATTTTTTATTTTCTTCTTCATATCATAAATACCAATAATTATAATAAACATTAAAAAAATATAATATTTATTATTAAACATAAACAAAATAATAACAAACTCTTATTATCTATATAAATAAAAATAAAGCGAAACAATCAAAATTTTATAAAACAACACTATGTAACAACACACTTATAAATATTATCAAATGATTTTATTTAATCTTTTCAAAGCCCATTATTCTATCAAATCACTCATGCCATACAATTAAAACTCCAAAGATTCTCTCTTTTCAGTAAGTCTCAACGCTATTTTTAAAGGCAAAATTGAAAGATTTTTGGGGGGATGGAGGGACTAATGAACTCCAATGTCATATTTATCAAATAATGTCATATTTATCAATTTGATGCACCACTAATTTTTATTTTCTAGCATCACTAATCATAAACATCCATCAAATTTTGAAGTGGTAACCAACGGCATATTAAAAATAAACATCTTTCTTCCATATAAAAAAATCAAAAATCAAATCTTTAGTTATTTTAATAATTCAATACTTCGTATTTGAGAACCATGCAAGCTTTAAAAAAAAATAATAATATTTTTTATAAATAATAATAATAATTTTTTAAATAAAATGCTCTTCCTTGAAATATATATTTTACTATATTCAACTTCATTTTATTTCACAAGCTTGGTTTTATAAAAACTTTTATACCATTATTTAAAAATAATCTAATTTTGTGTTTAGAAATGGTTCAATTGAATAGTTGTTCATAAATGACTCAATGCCATTTATTTTATTAATTTGAAAAGGGAAAATAAATTGTTGAAAGTATACTAAAAAAATTTCAATATGTACCGGTCTAAACCAATATATCGACTAACCAATTAACTATGTATTTGATTTGACTTATTAACATATTTGTTAATATGATTAACTTTATAACTCTAAATGGGGTGTCTCATAAATGACATGCATTCCCCATAAAAATTAATACTAAAAATTAACATATCTTTGAATTATAAAACCTCACATACCGTATAAAATTAAGTAAATTCAGATTCTACACTATGTGAAACAAGATCTAATCCTAAAGAAGGAAACACGGCAAACAACCATTTTTTTTTAGATCTATTACAAATAGGAAGTGAAATACAACCCTAATACTATAAATAGAATGCATAACAATACACTTTCACTAAAATCTAATATAATTAAATACATTTAAATAAAACTACATTGTATATATTTATAAATATTATAATTAAGTCTTATCAAATGCCAAAAATTAAAATAAAACTTAATTATTATTCTAATTTTAGGGTAATAATTTAAAAAGAGAGGGTTTATAGGAGTATCTTTATATATTTTCAATCTAGAAATAGTCATCATAATATGACAATAGAATCAAGGTTTTTAAGGCAAGAGAGTCATAACCCAAAAAACTCACAACAATCTAAAAACCTCCCCCAAATTGTACACTCAACATTTATGATATCTGAAAATATAGACAACATGTATCTAAAAGACAAAAACATGTAAAACTTGATTTAAAAATGCTTTTGTTAGGTATGGGCTTTAAAAAGCTCGCTCACCTTTTCGAAGTTTTACATAGAGCTATGGGATATTGATATTCGTATTGAAACCCTAATAGGGAAACTATACTTGAAAAGGACAAGGACAAATATTTATTTTGAGGGATGTGCTTAGTTTTAGAAAGGTTTTAAAGCATTGAGCATTTATCAATCCCCTCAAAAATATACAATATCAATTATATCACCAAAATAAAACAAAAAATAGTCAGATAGTCTAATGTAATACAAGATTTACTATGTGATCTTCATGAATGCTCTATAAATTATTGATATCTTATAAAATGTAGTGAAAAATAAATGCTATATGCTCTTCATATGTCCTTAGATTCTTGAATATTTTCTTTATATTCTCACATCGATTGCCTCATTAATTGATGTTATATATGCACTAATGCACTTGTGTATTTATAAACCTCTTGAATTCAAATTAGGATCTTATCATTGTGCACATTGACATACAATTTAGGTAAGAAAATGAATATAATATGGACCAAAAAAAATTAGGGAACTTTAATGAAAATAAATAGAGCATAGCCCTAGAAACAAGTAGGATACGTTTCTATGAGGAACTCCAAAAACAAAGAAGACAGGGAGGGAGGAAAGAGAAGGACAAATGAGAGAGAAAATGAAGGAAAACAACAAGAAACAATCACAAATACATAAAAACATGTATATAAATTACAATTTGTATTAAATTATCTGGATATGGTGAAAAATCATGTTAGCTACCATAAGACAAACACCCACAATACCCACATAATAAATATGTGAAAGCTTAGAAATTAATCAACTTAGATTCATCCAAGAAGCATAGCAACTTATTTTGATTAACAATATTGGCCTACTTTTTATAATATAATAGTAACTTTCAACCATAATATCCTCACCCACTAGCCCTCTATGTTATTATAAAGCTTCGAGAAGAGGCTAGGTTTGGGGTTAAGGTTTGGTGAGTAGTTATAAATATAATAATTAAAAACTGTATTGTTAGCAAAAGTCAATTAAGTATTTAATTAATTGATAATATTATCTAATAATAGGTTTTGGATAAGTATGCATCAATTAATGCCTACCAAAAAAATATAAATAAATAGTACAAGTGCATCTTAAAAATTGTACATTAATATATGAAATACAGTAACAACCCCCCTTAAGATGTACTTAATGAAGGTAAGGATTGAGAAATCAATGAACTATCCCCACTTGATGAAACCTTATTTCACTTACAAAAGTTTCATATTCTAAACAAATTGGGCCTCAAACAAGGTTTATGTGAATATTTATTCAACCCAATCATTTGTTTGGAAAAACTTAATATCAATGGCCTTATCCTATATCAATTGCCAAATATAATGTATGTGGATCTCAATGTCTTTTTTGTGTCTGTGCTCCACTTGGTTGTGAGAAATGTTGATATCAATCTGATTATCACACCAAAGTGGTGTGGGATGGGTTTGTGAAAAACTAAATTTAAAAATTAAGTGTCTAGTTAAACCAACTCATGACTGCCAACAATAGCTCCACTATTCTTAGCTTATGTAATAGATAAAGTAATAGTATCCTGATTCTTACAATACTAAGTTACAAGACATGCACCAAGTTGGTAGATGTATCATGTGGTTGACTTACGATTGTTTGTATCTCCTACCCAATCACTATCTGTGTCATCGACAACTATTGTGTTCCTCCCAGAAGTGTAACAAAAAATTGAGGATTTTCCTCCTGACTTATACCAAGTTAAATTAACATGGTTGTGATGCCATATTTATAAAAATAGAAGGGCCCATGAAAAGTATCTAATGAAATCATCCACACATATGTATTTAGATGAGAGATAAAAATTCACCAATTAAAATACATTGTATTATACTAACATAATAGACAATATACATATTTTCAACCAAAAATGGTTACACCAAAATATGATCTCCTAAGAGACTACACATCCACCAGCTCAAGAGATGAATCTAAGATCCATTTTGAATTTCCACAATGACACAAAGGGTACTTATATAGGAAAATCAAGAGATCATTGGAGATGTTTATTTGTGAAGTGAAAAGTGGGACCATTCCCCAATATACACCTAACGCTTTCACACGTGTAAGGTTAGCTATCAACATAGTGTATTAAACAAAGTTATGCACATATTAAATCACACCTTGGTAATAATACTACTTAAGGTTTAGTTCACAACAAATGTGAACACGATACACACAAACAGACTCCCTGAAGATTAATTTAAGTAATGTCATAATAAAAATTAAGTCTTAAGCTCATAAGTATTGGTACCAATAACTAGGTTTGATGAGGTGCCCATATACAATGACAGAACAAAAATAATAATGAATCAAGATGGTTGTATATATTAGTGCACCATTATGGGTTTTCATTGTCAAAATCAATATAAAATACATCTAACCTATCTAGAAGTAGTAATTGTTATCAATGAAATTTGCATTAGTAATTATTATCAATGAAATTTGCACCTTTTGGAAGGCAGTTCAAGCCTTTCAAATTTGATGTAACATAGAAACACCTCAAGGTTGTGGGTAACCTATTAGAGAGGTGAATCTCTAGGTTAAAGGGATAGCTCCCTTGATGAATCATTTAGGCTCAAACACTACTCTAACACTTACTAGGAAAAATGAGAGAAACCTATTTTAATGGGGGTGATGCACCAAATATGATGTGACCAATACCAATTAGCTATAATTCCAATTCAAACATGAGACTAACCTACAACAAACACTACTCCAAATCTGCCTCTCTACATTAGTATTTATCATGAAGTTTTGTGAAGCAATTTTTAGCTAGGAGGGCTAGTCAAGAGGTCATGAAATGACACCAATGAAAATAAAACTCATTAAACCCCTACATAATCCATTTGGACACTTCAAGAGACCTGTAGAAAGTATTTCAAACTGAATTTGAATTCGAAATAAGGACAACATACCAAGGAAGCTAAACTATCACTTAGCGAGATCAACTAGTCAAGCATACACATTGAAACTAGTCAATGAAGGAGTTTAACATTAGAATTTTCTATTGATCAAAGGCTGAAAATGGGAAGGGATTCACCATATCCAGGTGGAGGATAAAAACTTATCCAATTAAGGCTCTATATATATATATATATATATATATATATATATATATATATATATATATATATATAGAGAGAGAGAGAGAGAGAGAGAGAGAGAGAGAGAGAGAGAGAGAGAGAGAGAGAGGTGTCCAAAGGAGTTACAAGAAAGGATTTTGAAACTACCCCATCATGTATTTGAAGATAATTTTTATTCTTATGAAGATTCTCTTTTACTCCAAGTGGTGTGGAAGTTTCAAACTTTACTTGACACCTTGCCTATCTCTCCAAAACTACCCTTTGATTTGGCTTGTGGAATGATAAGTGGCCTTCTTGATGGTCATATCATGTTGAGTACACCTTTTATATTCTCTTGACACCTGTCAATTTATCTCTTTAGGTTATTTTTTACACATCACTTCATTCTCTTGTTAGGTGTCTAGAAATCTCTTCACCTCACTAGGCCAATCTCGCTTACAAGTGTCAAAACTTGAATTAAACTTCTTTAGTTCATTATCTCTCCATAGATGTTCTATTCATATCATATTAAATCTAAAAAAATCATTTATAAGTCTCAAACCAACCCCAAGAACTCATTTTACATAAAAAGCTCCATTTTGGCTTCATTCCTTTTAACCCTAAAATCATGCAAACCTCCTTGTATAAATAAAAGTACAGATGTTAATGAGAAAATGAAGGCATATTTTAGGACCTAGTACGTCTTGATATTTCCATGCAAAATTTGAAGTCTTGAGAGTGAGTGAAAGTGTCATTTTCATCTATTTCTCTCTCATAACTAGGTCGCAATTAGGCCTTCCTACCTAGAGACTATACTTTGGCTCCACAAGATTCCCACATGTGTGAAACATCAAATAAAAATGTGATTAGATTTTTTTACCTATTGAGGATATTCCATGTCAAATTTGAGCTTCTTACACCTTGTATGGACCTCCAAAGTAGCTTAAAATAATATTTTTTGGCCTATTTTATATAATTTGTTACCTACAAGTACCAACCAATGGCATGGGGAGGTGGTTAGTGGAGTTTTATACATCATACATATTTTTTATGTATTTTAAAATTCATATAGATGCATATAAATCATTTTCTCTCTCATCGGATTGAAATTGGCCTATTTGGGTAGGTTGCGAGTGCCTTGCACTCTTAAGGATGATTCATAAAAGATGGGATTTAGATGAACATACAAATGCCCCGAGTCATGAGTTCATAGGGGTGTCATTTTATACCCAATATCTTGATCCACCATTAATCCTTTCATGGGAGATATGAACATGTTTAAGAGATCCCCAGTTAGTAGGTTATATGTTTGTGAGGTCTGGAGAGAGATGTGGCTTGTATGTAATGTTCTAAGTTTGAATTTCAGTTTCCAATGAATTCCATAGGTCTGAGATATCTAAAATGACTTGATCACATTATCCTCTTGTCACATTTTTTCTTCAACCCTGCTATACACACCATTAGTTGATGCCTTAGGTTTATAGCCAAGTATGCCAAATTGACCCTAGTAGATTCCTTGAGTCATTTCCCTCACTGTTAGGGATTATAACTTCATGAAATGATTTCCCATACTTCTCACCATATCCTAAAGGTCTTAAAATTATTCATACCATGATTTATCAATCCAATTCCCTTCCTTATGACTGCATATAGGTCCGTGTATGTGATTAGGCTTTTTTTGCCTAGAATAGAGATTATCATCATTAGGTTTATCTCTTGATGTGTTTGAGGGTTTAATGAAGTTATAATATCATTATGAAATCATATTAAAATGTTTCACTTTCCTTCAATCCTCATTTATTCATTCTAACCAACAACTTGATCTTGCCAAGTAGGCAAGCCTTTGTACACAGTGACTATGTAGGCAGGGTTTTGGTTGAGCTATGTTTAGTCATCCCAACCTCCTTTATGGACTTCATCTGAACTCAAATAGTATAAATTACTTGTAAAATCACCTATGATGTACCCCAATACTTCATATGCACTTTCCCCCTCCCTTTTAACAAGTTTTAAAGGCAACCTGACTAAATAATCCACTCGTAGGTAAGCATTTTAGGGTCTTAGCTGTGTCTTGGGGTTTCAATGGAAGTTTTATCATAATTTAAATAACCCTTGATACATTATTGAAGACTTATTAATCATATTTTAACCTTCTTAGTCTTCTCAAGGTATCGAATCTCCACAACACCCCTTGTCTCTCTCATTCTGTGCTCAAGATTGTAGAGTACAATTCATGCCCACTAGGCTCTAATATGGCACTGTCATTAGTCATTCTCCTATTAGTGTAGGTTTTTATTTTTCCCTAGTTATTTAATTAGGGAATATTATATATTTGTGCATACATGGAGTTTTCCTACATTCGTGGGATAGGCTAGCTTATGTGGAGATGTGTGTCATAGATGTGTCATAGGTGTCATAAGTAACTCCTTTGACCGGCTATTCCGGGTATGGGAGTTACTTCTCTATTCTTAGCACTTTGTCACCACCTTTTGTGGAGGAGTTATAGTCTATTATTGGGGTGCTTTGACCACCATTTTTGGAGGAGTTACTTACTAGCTCTCCTATATGTATTCTTCATTATGGCCATCTCATGTTAATGGAATATTGGCTTTTCTCCAAATTGTCTATGCAATTGTCTCTTGTTTGATTTCATTTATTTTAGCATTTTATGGTATTCACTTGATTCATCCCATGCAACCATGACTCGTGCATCCTCGTTATTCAGACCTTGGTGAATCCTCTGATATGGTATCAGAGCCACCCCGATAACTGGTTGTCTATTTTGTTATTGCTTTCATTGAAATCTAGAGCTTTGTTAAGGCATTTTTTTGTGAAATTTGAAAATTTCTAGGAGATAATGGCATTTATGATCTAAGGCGTAGTTGTTGGAGAAGTGGCACCATTTTTTTGACAGATCTGCACTTGGCATTGGTTTATGCTACTCTGGCATTGTTTGGAAAAGGGAGGCATTGATGTTTCTGCTACTCTCTTTCATTGAGATCTAATCAACTACACTTGGCATCCTTTTCCAGCCACCTGGCACTTTCTCCAGTAGCTTGGCACTTCCTTCAGTAGTAAAACATCCTTTCCTTGCAAGTTGGCGTGACATTTCTACTCCTTGCATCAAATCTGCTCATTCTGAGCAACTTGGGGACTCTTTAACCCACCAGGCGTCATCTTTTTTGCTGGAAAAGTGTGTTTTTTTTGGACTGCAGCTGGAAATTTGGCATTGGCATCTCTTTTTTTGTTTTTTTTCTCTTGGTGGGACCATGCCTAGCCTCCATCTCCATTGGTATTTTTCTTTTTATATTTTCAGTTATTAATGACTTTATCAAATTTCTACAACATCATTTAGTATGCTAAAAATTTATTGAAGAAAGCAAAAGGGAGAACAAGGAGAGTTACATATTTTTATCCTGGTCAACTAGGTGAACTAGCTTTTGAAATAAGTTCAGAGGGAGCTTCGTGTGATCAAGAATGTTCCAATCCGGGCCATACTCAGAGGCCCATTTAGTCAGACTGTCAGCAACCTCATTCCACTCATGAGGGATATAACTAAAGGACACTGACTCCAAGGAGGTACAAAGCTAGAGGATCTGGTGGACAGTCACGGTCAGCTGCCAATCTGTGGTCCCAGAGTTCCTTTTGTTTAATAAGTTGACAACAATCTACGAGTCTAATTTGCAGGTGATTCTGTGCCATCCAAGATGGCAACATTGCTGGATATTGTCCAAGATAGCCGTGGCTTCCATGAGGTTGTTGGTGTGGTAGCCTTTATGGATCAAAAAATAGAACTGTATATTGCCATTGCAGTCCTGACCAACTCCGCCAGTGCCAGCCAACCCAGGATTACCCCGCGAGGAGCCGTCAGTGTTGACCTTTAGCACGCCCTCGGTAGGGGGAGTCTAGTGTCCCATGCGGTTAGTTGGCTGTGCCCGCAGACAAGAACCGCTCATAGGGCATGTGGAGGGAGCAACAAGAAAGCTGTTGGTAATATCTAGAGAGAGACATGAGAGGATGACTCCGTTGGCAGCATTTAGGCCTGCCTCCCTATTGCATTTAGTTTGGATAGTTTCCTGAATAGAGATGATGATTCACCCCCACAAAAACTTGGGCTCTAAGTGCAAATTTTAGAAAATCCTTCTGTTCCTCTCAAGCCAAATTTGCCACAGAATAAAGGATGGGCTAATGGCCCAAACCACTTGAAGGACAATAGCCTTTGAGGGCGAGTGGCCTAGACGATCCCAAAAATTGATTAGAGAGGACACATGCCAACAAGAAACTCCCCACACCTGCCACCAGAGGTGCAAAATCTGTTTGGCAAAGGGGCACTGGAAAAAGAGGTGAGAAATTGTCTCCTCACTGTTGCAACATAAAACACACATGGAGGGCCCCTGAAAGCCCCGTTTTCAAAGATTGTCCCAAGTGAGACACCTGTTGTGGGCTAGCACCCAAAGGCAAAAGTTGCACTTGGGCCAAGAAAAATGATTCCACACTTTCTTCAACCAAGCAAGCTCCCTCATGCCAAAGAGATGCTTTGTCAGAGCCATATATCCTGAGGAGACAAAATAATTCCCAAAAGGGGCTCCTCCCCAAGCCAAAACATTGGGCTCTTGTGAAGAGATGCATCCTCTCAAAGCTAAAATTTGAGCTAGCTCAATTCACTCCCTCACAGAACCTCCAAGTGGCCAATCCGTAGAATCCTTCCACCGATACCCCTTCGCCATGCCCAGGGCGAAGGCCTCCTTGTAATGAGCCACAATATTTCATCCAACAGCAAGGAAAGAGTCGCTAAGAGGCTATAGGTGTGGGTGGGAGGAGAGGAGAGGAGGAGACCCATCCCAGGAGTCACTCCAAAAGAAGGCCTTAGTTCCCCTGTTGTAGATCCAAAAGAGGCTACGCTTCACCAGCTGGGCCCCAAGCTTGAGGGTGTACCACACCATAGAACCTCTACCCTCAAGTGGCATCTTGGGAATAGCAGAGGGCTCAGCACTTGGGTAATACTTATGAGATAGGATACGGGCCCAAAGGCTAGAAGGATTGGAATACCAGCACCAATAGATTTTGGCTGTGAGAGCTTGACTGCTCAAAATAGCAGATCGCAGCCCAAGCCCACCTTCCCTCTTTGGCCGGCACATAGTGTCCCAGTTAATGAGACTCCATTTGGTGTTTTGCAAGTTACCACTCCACAAGAATTGGCGTGAGAGAGCGTCAAATTCTTTGAGAAAAAACATAGGGGCAGCCTGCACCATACTCTGGTATATGGGAAGAGCCTGAATCACAGAGTGCAAAAGTATCATCCTACCGGCCATAGAAAGCCATTTATGCGTCCAGTGATTAACTTTCTTCTTGAGTTTATCCAAAATATTCTACCAAAATAGCCTAGGCTGTCTTCCCACCACTATAGGCACCCCTAAGTAAGTCATAGGGAGAGAATGCATTGGAAACCTCAGGATTGTAGCAATCCTCTACTGAATCAGCTCTGAGTGTTGAAAAAATAAACTACGGACTTATGATCATTATCTTTTTGACCAAAAGCTGCCAGATAAGTATCAAGGGTGAGCCAAATCGCCTCCGCTTCCCAACTCCTAGCTTTCCCAATAAGGGTAGTATCGTTGACAAACTGGAGGTGAGTTAAGGAGGGCAGGTCAGTCCCCCACTTCCATCCCTGAAGCAAATACTGTGATTCACGAGCCCTGATAAGTCAGTCGAGGCCCTCAACCATAATGATAAACAAATATGGTGAAAGCGGGTGTCCTTGGCGTAGACCTCTGGATGCATCGAAGAGCTCAGAGGGTTCACCACTGATAAGAATCGAGAAGGAGGGAGTAGTAACACAGCTCAAAACCTAGCGCACCCAAGCCGAATTGAAGCCAAATGCCAGTAAAACCTTGTACAAGAAACCCCACTTGACTCTGTTGTATGCCTTAGCCATATCAAGCTTAATAAACATAGCCCGTTCCTAGGAGATACTCATAGAATGAATAGCTTCAAAGGTAATGACCACTCCATCCAGAATTTGTTTGCCTACCACAAAAGCCGCTTGTTCCTCCAAAATAACAGTGGGCAAACAAGCTTTGAGCCTCTCCGCGAGGAGCTTAGTAATGATTTTTTAGACTACATTACAGAGAGTGATAGGCTTAAAGAGGTCTAGCTGGTTTGCATGCTCCTTTTTTGGAATGAGAACAAGGAAGGTAGCGTTTAGTGCCCTGAGCATTTCCTTGTTGGCCTGGGACTCCTGGACCACTTCTAAAAGATCGTGACTTATAATATCCTAGAAGTCTTAAAAGAATTCGACAGGGAACCCATCTGGCCTCGGGGCTTTGCCTCTTCACAAGCTGAAGACCACCCCCTCCAATTTTGTCATGCCAACTGGCTCCATAAGAGATTCATTCAGATCCAGAGTCACTATAGAAGGGATGCTAGATAACACAGTATCCTCGACTGCCTCATCAGGAGGTTGATCATTTGAAAAGAGTGCAGAGTAAAAATGAATAGCTTCCCTTGATATAACTGGAGAGGAATTCAAACTAGTCTCATCTGTAGTAACGAGAGAGGAAATGAAATTCCCATTATGACGGGCCTGCACTGAATTGTGGAAAAAAACTGTGTTTTTGTCCCCTTCTTGGAGCCAATCAATTTGAGCCTTCTATTTCCAGTAGATTTCTTTGCGGAGATCCCACTCAGCTAGATCAGTCGAAGCTTGAGATTCCGCAATGCTAAGAGGTTTTGATAGTCCAAGATCGCGTATCTGTTTGGTAATGTCATCTAGCCGATTTTGTGCCCTCTTCTTCTTTGTGTGAAGATTGTCGAAAGAATTTTTGTTCCAATATTTTAACTGTCTTTTGACATATTGTAGCTTTTTGGAGAAGGAGAACATTGTTATGTCGTAAGTTGGTCCCCCTTGTCTCCACCACTGTGCCATTAAATCTTGGAGTGAAGATTCCCGAAGCCACATCAATTGGAACTTAAAAGGTGGCTTCTTGGGACTAGCAATGTTATTGGAAGACAACTTGATAGGCTAGTGATCTGAGTCTCTCCAGTCAAGAATTTTAGATGAGAGGTGAACTGAGCTAGAAAGCCAAAAACACAAAACAAGGAACTTGTCCAAGCGCTCAGTGATGGCTGCATCCCCTATCCTTCTATTGTTCTAGGTAAAAACCCTATTCAGGGGGATGACATTCGAAAGGTGAAGAAAACTAATATGTTGTTGAAGAAGCTCAGAAGAAGGGCCCAAATGGGCTAGACCACCCCTCTTTTCCTTTAGGCAAAGCACGAAGTTGAAGTCACCTACCACGATCCATGGTAGGAAAGGATGGCAGCTCCTGACATAACGGATGTGTTCCCAAAGTTTGAGCTGTCTAGGGAAGTCAACAGGGGCATACACATTAGTCACAAGAATCTGTTCTCCAGTCTCATGAGAGGTGGATACTAATGAAAGTGCTGAGATACAAGACATCCAATGAATAGACATGATTTTCCTAGGATCCCACCACGTAGCGAGACCCCCAGAGCTCCCTACGACTTCCACGCACTGGCATTGGCCCTGCAGCCACATTCTAGGAGCGTAAGAAAACATGGAGTCCATGGAGAGCTTGGTCTCTTGAATACAAAGAATGTCTAGGGAGTGTTCATACAACAATTTGTGAATAACTTTTTATCTGGGAGTGCTACTCAACCCCCTCACATTCCATGACAAAAAAATCATTGAGTGGAATGAGGGAAATGTCCATCCATGGGCTTGACAGCTCCCGACTCAACCAATAAATCACTTGTAAGTTTAATTTTGTCCTGGTCCTTTCTACGTCTATCTCTGGAGGAAGTAGAAAAGGAAACCTTCTTAAAAGGTCTTTGCATAAGGCCTAGAGCAGATGGGGCTCCTTTTTCCTTGCTGAAGTCACCATCATCTTTATCCATATCTGCCCATTAGACATCCTTGTCCTGAGAAGTGGGAGCCGTCACAAGGGCTCCAAACTCAGGGTCGAGAGAGATTTTCAGATTTGCAAATCAGCTTCATCCTGAGACCTGATAAGAGTAGAACTCTTCCCTTCTAGCTCTAGCAGCACGCTTTGATCCACAACTAGAGAGCCTTCCTCTATAAGCATGCAATCTAGAGCTTCGTAGCAGTTGAAACCTAGGTCCCCCTATTGGTCTAAGTGCGTACGCTTCTGACCATGACCCCTAGCTCATCGACGAACTAGGGTGAAGCCATCCTTATCTAGGCTAGTAGAGCTGGATGGGCCTTGCCCCATATTTGAAGTGTTTAGGGGAGCTTTCCCTTTTGCTGAAGCATCAAATTGAGTATTTCCAGTTGTAGTGTAGCCTGATTGGTCAATCCCCTTATCCCCATTGATCGGCCGAGGCCCTGAATAACCTCCTGAAGTACTCCCATCTCTAGCAACGTGAGGACATTGGCGATGTAAATGGCCATACACATGGCAAATTTAGCATCGAAAGGGAATGGATTTATTGTCAATTTGTTGGACCCATGAAGATGAGCCTAGGCAAATTTCCCGAGAATCTAGCAGGGGGTTATTTAAATCGATATCCATACAAATACGGGCATAAGAAATTACCTTTCTATCCAGTGATTGATGTGAGATTACCGCAGGTGTTCCAAGCAAAGTAGCAATCTGATGCAGGATGTCCTTGCTCCAAAATTCCAGAGGCAATCTCGGAAGGTGGATCCAAACTGAGACACGCGAGGGAGGTCTTTTGCTAAGTTGAACCCCACATGCCAGGGTTTGATAAACAGGCCAATACGATCATAGAAATAAGGGCCTCCCTCAAAGATCTGGTTCCTATCTGACACAGATGAAAAATTCACCATGAAGTAGCTATTACCCACTAGCATGATATCAAAGTCGCCCTCCACTTGCCAAGAGCGATGAATCCAGGCTTCCAAGGCCGACAGAGAAATTCAAATACTAAGAAACTTGCAAATCAGAGCGTGTGAAGTCAGATATTCTACATCTTCTTTGGCTGCCTCTGGGGAGATAACCAGCACTAGTTGATCCTGGCTGCACGGGAGACATTTGTTGATTTTAGTGAGCTTGGAACGCTTAATGACATAGTAAGTTTCCTTCCCCTGAGGGTTCGTCCCAGCCGCAGCCTGCCCTTGACTAGGGGCTCCCGAAGGTGAGGAATGCCTGGCTCCTCTGCCTACAGTTCCCCCACCGTCTCCTTCCATCTGCTCTAGATTCGTCAATTTGAAATATTTTTAAAAAAGAGCAAAATTTGAGTTTTTTTAAAGCTTGTATATTCGATTATCGAAGACGAAGGGTGAGGCCCGGGTTGGCAGGAGGCCAATTCCCCCTCACAAAGACCTCCTTTGGATTTCTCACTCTGTGTTGAGTCCAATGAGTGGTTGGAAGGCCACTTTATCTCTCAAAATAGGCATTTTTTTAATGTTTTAGTGCTATTTTTTTGCAAAAACACTAGTTTACGAGAAATTGAATCTTTAATATCTTGCAAACGATAGCTCGGATTTGGTTGCCATTTTTTGCAAAAGTGTTTGTATTTAAATTTTCCATAGTGTAGGCTTGATATTTGTTAAAAATTCACTAGTTTATAAAGTGCCTAAATTTTGGGTCTCTCGGGATGCATTTTCGGCTGAGTCCGACATCTTGTTTGCTTAAAATCTTACACTGATTGCTCTAAGACGCATTCTCAACTGAGCCCAATGTGTTTTGAGCATGCACTTGCATATTTTGGGGGGGGCTCAACATTTAGGGGGGGGTGTGATTGATTTTCAGCACTTGCAATCTTTGCTTTCATTCTCCTTTCTGCATAATTTCACAACTTGCAATCAACACAACTTCACCTAAATTCAGCTTAAAATGGATTATTTTCAACTTAAACTCCTAACACCCTTTAACTATCATGAATGGAAGGTTAAAATGTCAATCATTCTTAGAAGTAAAGGGTTGTATAGGATCACCATGGGTACTGAAGTAGAACCCAACACTGATGCTAAAAAGGTCAAGTGGTACAACCATAGTGATGAAGCCTATAGATTACTGAGCTTGTCTATGTCTCCAGAACTTCTCTTCCATTTAGAAACCTCCTAGACTCCCAAAGACATATGGGACACCCTAGAAACCTTATTTGGGAAGCTTGATGAGATGAGAGGTCATTAGCTCGAAAACAAACTCATAAGTCTAAGTCCTAGCAACTTTGACACCCTACATGACTTCTTCACTAAGTTTAAGGCCCTTAGATTGCAATTGAAAGAATGCAGGATAGAGAAGAAATATGACCAACTCATCCTTTCAAGTCTCGCAAAGTTAGGTCCAAGCTATTCAGTCTTTGTCTCCACTTTCCATGCCACAAAAAGTGCCCTTGGCGCTACATAGAGAATGCCTTCTTTGGATTCATTCATTGCCGACTTGACTAGGGAGAAAGATAAACTAATCCAAATGGGCACAATGAAGTCTACTCAACCCCAAGCTTTGATAGCTGGAAATGGTAAGGATAAGACTTCAACAAAGGAGAAGAAGAAAAAGAACAAGGACCAGGAGAAAAAGAAAGAAAATAATAATCCTGCCAAAAACAACACTGAGTCTTCCTCCAATGCTAAACCTAAGAAGGAGAAGGTTAAGTGTGCCTATTGTAAGAAGACGGGGCATGATGAACACAAATGCATGAAGAAACAAATAGATCACCTAACTCATCTTCTAGATAAGCACGACATAGGTGTTCCTGAGTCCATCAAGCAGAATTCATCTACCCAAGATTCTACCAAGGCAAATGGCAAGGGTAAGGAGAAATAAAAGGGCAAAGCCCTTGTAGTAATTACAACTTCTACAACATCATGGGTCATTGATTCAGGTGCTTCTCACCACATGGGCTCTTCCTTAGTTGAGTTTTCATCTTTAGAGCCTTGTAGCATGACTTCAATTAGTTTGGGTGATGACACATCAGTTTCTGTTGCAGGGAGAGGGTTAGTTGAAATGGAAGGAGGAACATTCAATAATGTTCTAAGTGTTCCTTCTCTTTCAACCAATATCCTATCAGTGTACCAAATCACTCACATTGGTCGGGGCATGAGAGTTGAGTTTTTACCAAGTTTAGTGGCTATCAGGGAGTTGCATAGTGATACTACAGTGGCAGTGGGCAGGGCAGATCACCAAGCAAGGTTATACACCTCACATTTTGCACCTGATTCTTCTCTAACAACATTGTTGACTCATTCAAATGGAGTTAGGAAATTATGGCATGAGCTATTTGGCCACCTTAACTACCGCTACCTTGAGCAAATTTTTAAACATGACATGGTCATTGGCTTGCCTCGTGTCCAATTCTCAAAAGGACTTTGCGAGGGGTGCTCCCTTGGGAAGCATCCCGAAGCAAAATTTGAAAAAGGCAAAGCTTGGAGGGCTTCATAACCTTTAGAGTTAGTCCACAGTGATGTACCAGGACCCTTTCCCAAATGATCTTTCACAAGGGCCAAGTACATCCTCACTTTCATTGATGATTTCTCTAGGTACACTTGGATATATTTTCTCAAAAAAAAGTCTAAAGTGTTTAAATTTTTTCTAGACTTCAAGGCTCTTGTTGAGAAATAGAGTGAGAAATCCATCAAGGTTCTTCAAACTGATAATGGAGGGGAGTATGTTAGCAACAAGTTTGAGCAGTTTTACACCACAGAGGGGATTGATTTGCAGTGCACAGTCACTTACAATCCTTCACAGAATGGGGTTGCAGAATGCAAAAATAGGTTATTAAAAGAGATGGGTAGCTATATGTTTCACTCCAAATCCTTAGCACCATAGTACTGGGTTGAAGCCATTCATTGTGCTTGCTACATTCAAAATAGGGTTCCTCACAAAGCTTTAAAAGGGATAACACCCTTTGAAGCTTGGCATAAAAGGAAACTTGATGTTGAGCACCTTAGGGTTTTCATATCCCCAGCCATGGCCCACATATCGAAGAAGAAATGCAAGATATGGAACATCAGTCCAAGCCTTGCATCTTTTTAGGATATTCAGATGGTGTTAAGGGGTATCACCTTCTAGATCTGACCACTCATGAGTTGTTCATTAAGAGAAGTGTCCACTTTTAGGAGAGTCTTAGAGACTCAACACTTGGCACTTCTCTCTCATCAGATCTACTTCTTCATGATGATTCCTCAGATTTAGATCAGCCACAGCAGGTTCTTGAGCCATAGACATCTTCTTCTTCAAGTTTA
The DNA here is from genome assembly GCA_037957365.1 of Torreya grandis. Classification (NCBI taxonomy): domain Eukaryota; kingdom Viridiplantae; phylum Streptophyta; class Pinopsida; order Cupressales; family Taxaceae; genus Torreya; species Torreya grandis. The sequence goes on along the minus strand of JARHVA010001687.1, from coordinate 470,761 downwards.
GACAGTGATGTAGAGTCATCCACCTCTAGTCAATCAGAGCATGAGGAGTTAGTACCTGACTCACCCACTTTCGATCCACTTTGGGCTAGACAGACACTTGAGAGTGCTGGTAATTAGGCAGGAGATCCCATAGATGACATACATACTAGGGGGATTTTTAGAGAGATCCACATGCCTTTTTTTCCTCAGTTTCAGATCCATAGACTTTTTGAGAGGCATCGGGGGTACTTGAGTGGGATAATGCTATGGAGGAAGAATATTCTTCTTTAATCAAAAATCACACTTGGGACTTGACTTCACTTCCTAAGGGAAGGAAGATGGTTTGATGTAGGTGGATATATCAGACCAAGTTTGTAGCAGATGGGTCGGTTGATAAATACAAGGCACGACTAGTCACCAAGGGTTTCTCACAGGTGGCTTGCATTAACTACTCATAGACCTTTACACCCATTGCAAAAATGACTTCTATCTAACTCACCTTGGCTATTGCCGTAACACATGGTTGGGATGTGCACCAGATGGATGTGAAGAGTGCCTTTCTTCATGGAGACCTAGAGGAGGAGATCTACATGGAGCAGCCTCTAGGATTTGTTTAGGATTATTCCTTAGTATTCAGACTTAGGAAATCTATCTATGGCCTCAAACAAGCCCCTCGGGCTTGGTATGCCAAGATGGATTCCTTCCTTCTCACAGTGGGTTTCACTAGGTGCCATTCTGACCTCAATGTCTACTTCTTGCGATAGGATGATTTGCTCCTGATTTTGGTTCTATATGTTGATGACCTTTTGATCACCAGGAGTTCTTCATCGGCTATTGCAGTGGTGAAGGCATCTCTCCAGGATAGATTTGACATGACAGACTTGGGTTTGTTACACTACTTCATTGGCATCGAGATCTCATAGTCAGATTCAGGGATTTCTCTTGCACAACCTAAGTATGCTCTTGACTTATTGGCTCAGTTTCACATGGATGATTATAAGCCATCTCTGACTCCCTTTCTATCAGGAGTCAAGCTTGAGGCTGACTGTTCTTCATCATTGGTTGATGCCACTCAGTATCGACAACTTGTTGGTAGTCTCATCTACTTGACTCACACCAGGCTCGACATGTCATATGCAGTGGGACTTGTCTCCAAATTTATGCATGAACCTCATGAGCTGCATTAGAAAGTAGCTAAGAGGATCTTGCATTACATACAGGGTTCACATAGATATGGGATTCATTACATATTTTGCATAGAGGTTGACTTGGTTAGATATACAGATTCAGATTGGGCTGGCGATTCATAGACTCGCAAGTCCACTTCTAGTTATAGTTTCTCTATAGGTTCTAGTCCTATCGGTTGGTCTAGCAAGAAGCAGAATGCTATTGCTATATCATCCACAAAGGTAGAGTATAGGGGAGCTATTAATGTAGCTACTGAGGTTATTTGGCTTTAGGGGATTCTTTCTGAGTTTGGCATTCCTATCAGGTAGCCCACCATCATTTATTGTGACAATCAGAGTACCATTCAAATTTGCAAGAATTCAGTTCAGCACTAGCGGACCAAGCACATAGAGATTCACATGCATTTCATTCGGGAGCTTATTCATATTCAGGTCATTGACTTATTCTTTTGCCAATCTTTAGAGCATGTTGCAGACATGTTCACCAAACCTTTCATCAAGAGCAAATTCATTCATCTACGAGCTCTTCTTGGGGTGTGATCTACATTTGTAGCATCATCATCTTCAGGGGGGCCCTTCTAGTCTTCTCTTTTATTTATGTCTCTCTTTTGGGGGGGGGGTTTTTTCCTATGGATTTTCTCCTTTTCTCTATATTATGGGAGATTGCTTTTGTATATGGGTACCTCATCCGGCCTAGTTGCTGAGACCCATTATATATTTCCACACTGCCCACCTAAGCTACGCTTATGGGGGGGCGTTAGTGTAGGTTTTTATTTTTCCCTAATTATTTAATTAGGTTATATTATATATTTATGCATACATGGAGTTTTCCTACATTCGTGGGATAGGCTAGCTTATGTGGAGATGTGTGTCATAGGTGTCATAAGAATGTCATAAGTAACTCCTTTGACTAGCTATTTTGGGTATGGGAGTTACTTCTCTATTCTTATCACCTTGTCACAACCTTTTGTGGAGGAGTTACAGTCTATTCTTGGGGTGCTTTGACCACCATTTGTGGAGGAGTTACTTACTAGCTCTCCTATATGTATTCTTCATTATGGCCATCTCATGTTAATGGAATATTGGCTTTTCTCCAAATTGTCTATGTAATTGTCTCTTGTTTGATTTCATTTATTTTAGCATTTTGTGGTATTCACTTGCTTCGTCCTGTGCAACCACAACTCGTGCATCCTCGTTAATCAGACCTTGGCAAATCCTCTGATATCATCTAGATTTGAATCTCCTCAAAATCATTCAAGGATTCAATAATTTTTTTTTAACCTACCTCAAATTCAAACCTTATGCTAATATCTCATCTTGAAAACATATACACTTTGTCAAATATCTTGCCTATAGGTGCATATTAGGTGTCTTGAGCACATTTTGAAGATGTACTTTCACTCTATAAACTTAGGAAATTCTAGATATCCTTTAGAGATATTGATACATTCAAAACCTTTACCTTATTTTCCCACCAATTCAAATTTATATTCAATGCATATCCTTTCAATGCTCCCACATGTCATTTGCTCCTTCATGGCTATAGGTGATAATGAACTATGTGGATGTAAGTGTTCATTAGGAGAAGGTTTGATCATGAGGTCTTGAACTCTGTCATGACACTTTAAAATATTCAAACCATCATTGAGATTTCCTTATCACATTCTTACAAGTTTTATTGGATACTTAATGACACTTTTATACCTTTGCCTTCTCAATTTCGTACACAAACCTGTGTCTATGCATTAATGCTTACAGACCTTGTCTCCTTAGCCATCTCTTTACTTGAAAGTGGCTAGGTTATTTCCAATGGATTGTGTCCTTTTTAAAACATAAATCCATTAAAATACTTTCATATTCAGGTCTGCAACTCAAGCATTGATACATTTCATTAGACTTATAAAGTTGCAGACCTACAAGTACATACACAGTACAGACAGGTTTCTCTAGACTTTTAAAAGGTACAAAAATAGTATTTTTATCTTTGAGTCATATAGACATTATCCACCGCTCTCTTAATAATGTGGAGACTTCCATATTCTTCTAATAAGGCCAAATAATCCTTGTGAAACCATCCTTATGCACAGTGTTTGGCAGTCAACTTGGAGACTACTTGGAAAGGCTGGTATATGATGACTAGATGTGTTGGATATACTTGGATGAATTGGAAAGATTATTTAAGACATGTTAAAACTCTCTTGAGTGTATTTAAACTATCAAACTCTTGCAAAACTCTAAGTGCAAATAGTGACACATTTAGAATGAAGGATCCTCTTGGCATTATGAAGGTTCACAAGTGCCAACTTGATGAAGGTGAGCATGCAATGATTTTGAATTCCTATACAGACCTTATAAAAAACTTTCCATGTTTCAAAAACTTTAGCTTGAAATAAAGTGGTGAAAAACAAAAGCATGTGGGGATTTTAGCTTCAAAAAATCTCCCTAGGTCCTTATTAATTGTTCATAAATATAAAAATCTCAATCCAATAATAAATAACATAAATTATAATCCCTTAGGGTAACCTTAATCTGGCCAAAATCTTATGTCCCAACTCCTTCTGTACAACCTATACCATGCATCTGAACATAACCTTCATGACCTTGTGAAGGGAGTGATGGAAGAGAGAGAGTTTTATGAAATTATTGTACTTGAAACCTGATCCAAAGATAAAATATGACCTATGGGAGATGAAAGGATGTTTATAAACCATTTTTACTTGCAAGTGATCTCAACAGGTTTGTACAAGTACCTTAACTCCCTTCTTTAGCATTGAAACTCAAGATTATGAATTTTATCTGACTTGCTGGTAGTTGTGGTAGTTATGTAAATTACTCAAAGTCCTTGGGAAGTGTGTTGTATGGATTTTTCACTTAGGGAGCTTTAGTATACATTGGAGTTAGCTAAAAACCTTTTTTTACTTCATTAAAAACTACCTTAAAGTTCACAAATCAACCTTAAAGTTTCCAAATCAACATGAAATTTTATAATAAAGTGATTAAGACACAAAATTACCTTAAAGGACACCTAAGGACCTAGATAACACTTCTTGGCTAACTCCCATCACTCCATGACAAGACTAGACCAGTGAAGGAGTTTACCTTAATTTCTCCAAATAAACCTAAAATAATGCTAATAAGGTCTTATGAAGACTTTTTGAAGGCTATATGATGCATGCCAAGACCTTGAACTAGGTTATCAAGACATTTCCAAAAGTTGTCATCTATAAGGGTTGACATTTTGAACTTGGGGGTCAAAATTGCTTAACAGTAATGAAACAATTGAATGTTTAATATCTTAATACTAAGTATAACATCATCATCAATAATTTCAATAGGAACAAGATAAACAAGGCTAACCATAGCATAAAAATGACAATTATTTCTTCTAGTAATGTTATAGATCTCAAAGTCATCAAAGTAGGCAATCAAACCATGTATAAAAGCTTGACACATAATTAATTTATCTTCTTTGGTTTGATAGGTACTCATCACTTAATTAATGACAAGTTATAAATCACCAAAATCTTTTATATATTTTATTTTTAAAGTGTGAGTAGCATGTAAACCTAGAATCAAAGTGTTGCATTTTTCTATATTGTTAGTATAGGAAAAACTTAATCAATATGCTAATGCTGTATTTTGACCCTAAGGTGTCACTAATACAATGTTTGATCCAACTTTTAAATCAAATTGGGACCCATCAAAGTACACGGTCCATATTTTTTTCACATTAGGATACATAACACACTCATCTTGAAAAGTGTCATTCTTGAGAGTGGTTTAAAAGTGGAGCCACAACAAGTTGGTTGGCATTGACTTTCCCATATGCTGATTTCTATGGTATAAATCTAGGATCAAACTCCATAAAAAACATTACCTAATTAGATATGCATATGGATAGGTAAATCTTAGACACAATATAACTCAAAACATAAGACTTGGAAATAATGTGTCTCAGTATAAATCACACAATTTTTAAGTTTTTATGCAGTGAACACAATAACTAAGCATAACTTTTCCATTGAGTTATATATATTTTATTTTCAATAAATGTGTGACTAATGCTCATACTACTAGTTTTATTTTATCCATATTTTATTTGAGCTAATTTTAAAAATATTATTTTCATAATAATATTGGTTTGATAATTGGTCAAAAGTTGTTAACTAAAGCTATAAAAGAATGAATATTACCACATAGTATAATTAATAAGTTGCATTATATTTTAAGATCCTTAGGAATAAATTAGTTAATAACTTATCATCATGAGAAAATTTTAAGAAATAGGTATAAAATGCTCTAATATGATGAGAAGGGTCTACTTTTCCATTTTAAAAAATCAAAGTTTAGAGTTATGAAGCCCATTAGGAAGGGATATCTAAGCACTTCATAAGCCTAAGAGTTTAAGAGAATATTGAATTGGAATTTATCATACTAATTTAATTTTGATAATCTTGATAAAAAAATCATCATAATTTTCATTTCAAGATCTTGAATCGAAGTATAAATAGCATAAGTTCAAATAGAAGAGATTTACAAAATGGAAGAATTGGGAACATGTGAACCAACATGAGGACTGTTATAAGTGAAAGTTTATTAATAAATATAAGGAACATGGAAAGGAATAAAAACATGTTGGGAAATTATTAAAAATAAATGAGAATCAATAGAAACATGCTGAGAAAAAGTTCAAGCATTTGAGGATTAAAAACATTTGGAACAATAAAAACAACATTTATTGAGAAAAACTATGATGATGGAGGTTACTGCCTCAGGTAGTGCCTCTGGGACCCAAAAATTGATGGGCAAGGATCATTTCAAGGGATGGAAAGAGGTGTTAACTGGGAAGAAGCCTCTTTCCCCTAAAGGTGCATCAGGGGTCCCGATCCAAAAGAAATCGGTAAAAGAAATGGCTTTGATATTCCTGATGACTTGGTTGAGGAAATAGTGGCAGCCATGGATCTTGCCCTGGTCAATAAGTTTTTCTCCCTTCATCTTAATATTGAGATGGTGAAGAAATGGGTGGATAATCAGTAGAGGATCAAAGGCAGTGTGTTGGTCATTGCTATGGCAAGAGGGTTGTTTTTATTTAAATTTATGAATAGGGATGATATGTTAGCTGTTCTGGCAGGAGGGTCATGGCTCTATGGCACCCATATGCTTGCTATATGCTCTTGAAAACTTGGTTTTGATCCCAAAATAGATCTAAATTGGTTTGCCCCCATTTGGGTGAGGCTCCTGGGGTTTCCCTTGAAATTTTGGGATGAAAAGATATTTTATGCTATTAGTAATACCTTTGGTCAGTATGTGACTTCATATAACACCACTCAGACTAAGTCCCATTGTGTGTATAGTCATTTTTGTGTTAATGTGGAGATCCACCAAACCCTTCCCATGTCCATAGAATTAAACTCCAAAAATGGGATTTGGACCCAACCGATTCTTTATGAGAATGCTACTACTTTCTATCAGATTTATAAGAAGAAAGGCCATTTAATGACCCATTGTAAGTTGAAGCAAATGGGAGGCAATGCTGACCTTAACAATGAAGTTGAAGATAACTCACCCAAAGAGGACACCCCTATTGATCAAGGAATGGGGGGCAATGAGGAAAATGTTATCACAGAAGATCATTCTAAAAAGGATATGGAGAAAGGTTATCAGAATGTTGATACAGATAACTACCAACACCTTGTTCAATATAATACTCAAATTGAAGAGGGTGAGATTAGTTCCTAGTCAGTAGAGGCTATTGTTGAAGGTGATGAGGCCTTATATTCCATTGGACAGAGGGCCCAACTCCCAAATTTGAGTTGCAATTCTAGGGTTGTGACCTCCCAAACATCCCCTAAGCAGAATCCCTCTCCTGTAACGATAGTTGAATTCATAGAGCAGGATTTTCTTGTTGATCAGGTAGCTATTCCTTCATTGACCATTGAAATTATTTTGAGTGGTAGTGGTAATGACCATGAGGATTGGATTACCCCTAAGAAAAATCACTGAAGGGCTAAGAAGTCTGTGAATGTTGCAACATACTCTAAACAAGGAAGACCAAATCTCAGAGAAACAAGGAAAAGAGAGATTACTAGGGAGATTTCCATTGGTAAGAAAAAACACTAGAGATCCAATATCATAAACCTTCCCAATGAGAATCCTATCTTGGAACTTGAGGGGATTCAATATTCCCACCAAATAGTTTGAAGTGAAAAACTATATTCTAGACAATAAGTTAGATATTTTGTTACTTCAAGAAGTTAAGATGAATGAAGAGAACTTTAAGAGGAAAGCTAGCTATATATGGCCCAAGGCTACTTTCTATATTAGCCCAGCTATGAGAGCCTCTGAAGGAGAGGTTATCAAAATCCTGATACATATAACTACCAACACCTTGTTCAATAGAATACTTAAATTGAAGAGGGTGAGATTAGTTCCCAGTCAGTAGAGGCTATTGTTGAAGGCGATGAGGCCCTGGCTTCCATTGGACAGACGGCCTAGCTCCCAGATTCGAGTTATAATTCTAGGGTTGTGACCTCCCAAACATCCCCTAAGCAGAATCCCTCTCCTATAACCATAGTTGAATTCATAGAGGAGGATTTTCTTGTTGATTAGGTAGCTATTACTTCATTGACCATTGAAATCAGTTTGAGTGGTAGTGGCAATGATCATGAGGATTGGATTACCCCTAAGAAAAAGAATCGAAGGGCTAAAAAGTTTGCAAATGTTGGAACAGACTCTAAACAAGGAAGACCAACTCTCAGAGAAATAAGGCAAAGAGAGATTGCTAGGGAGATTTCCAGTGGTAAGAAAAAAACACTGGAGATCTAATCTCATAAACCTTCCCAATGAGAATCTTGTCTTGGAACTTGAGGGGCTTCAATAGTCCCACCAAATAGTTTGAAGTGAAAAACTATATCATGGACAATAAGTTAGATATTTTGTTACTTCAGGAAGTTAAGATGAATGAAGAGAGCTTTAAGAGGATAGCTAATTATATATGGCCAAAGGCTACTTTCTGTATTATCCTAGCTATGGGAGCCTCTAGAGGGATTGTCACTATGTAGAATGATGCTAAAATCTAGGGCTCACTTGTTATTTCTAGCAAGAACTTTCTGGTTGTTAACTTCTCTCTGCCTGCTTTAAATTGGTCCTTAATCAATTTTTATACTCCGAACACTAGAGCCCTGAGGAATACGTGGTGGATGAACTTGTGTAATACTCTTTCCACTTCCCCTCATTCTCATTGGATGTTAGCTAAGGATTTTAATACTCCCATATATCCTTATGAGAAATCTATAGGTATTCTTGATTATACTAATAACATGTTTGACTTTGTAGATTTTATCAATTCCTTTGGGTTGTTGGATATAGAGTTGCAGAATCAAAATTTCACCTAGGCTAATAGAAGAAGAGGAGATCAAATGATTCAAGTAAAATTGGATAGAGTTCTTATTTCTAGCAATTGGGATAATCATCATAATATGAGTCTGAAGGCTCTTTCTAGAACCATGTCTGATCATAGTCCTATTCTCTTTAGTTGGAAGGAACAATGTAAGTGTGGTCCTTTCCCTTTTAGATTTGAAGCTATGTGGATTAAAAATAAAGATTTTAGAAACCTTGTGGCTTAATGGTGGTAAAATCCCATTCAGGGTACTCCTATGTTTAGGTTGGTCAAAAATCTCCTTCACATTAAACAGGAAGTTCATGGGTGGAACAGATCTAGCTTTGGTAATGTGTTTAGCCAGAAAAAAACTATCTCTAGAAGATTAGCTGATCTTCAGCAACTTATGGCTCAAGGAGATGTTACTGATGATATTATATAGGAGGAATGTGACTTGATTTCTAACTGGAAGAATCTTATGAGCAAAGAAGAGATTTTTTGGAAACAGAAGTCCAGGGTTTGGTGGTTCAAAGAAGGTGATAGGAATACTACCTTTTTTCATCCTTTAGCCATGAAACATAGGAAGTCTAATTATATCTCTAAATTATGTCTAGAAAATGGCAATGCTATCACTGAGGATAATGAGATTGGGGACCAAGCTGTGTTATTTTTTTAGAATTTGTTGTCGGAGTGGGCTAATAATGCTAACAATAAAAGGATTATGGACCAATTTATTGATACGATCCTTTGTTTGATTACTGAAGAAGACAAATTTGAAATGCTAAAACCTATTTCTAAGGAGGAGGTTCATGCTTTTTGATTTTCAATGGGTCCTTTCAAATCCCCTGGCCTTGATGGCTTTCCTCCAATTTTCTTTCAAGAATATTGGGATATTATGGGTGTTGATGTCACTACTATTGTGTGGGATTTTTTCAAAATTGGTAAACTTCTAAAGCAGATTAACAATTCTTTTATTGTTCTTGTCCCTAAAAAGCTGAATCCTATGCATTCTCTGATTTCAGACCCATTAACTTATGTAATACCATCTATAAGCTATGCAATATATTGATTATCCTAAGGTTTCATTCTTTTTTGGATAAAATTATTTCCTCTTCTCAGAAAGGCTTTATCCCTGGTCGATAAATTCTTGATGCTGTGATCTCTACTCATGAAACTATCCACTCTACGGACAAGAGCATAATTTGTAGCATGGTTCTAAAGTTAGATATCTCCAAGGCCTATGATAGAGTTTCATAGAAATTCCTATTTGAAGTCATTAAAATTTTTGGTTTTAATGATAAAATATCCCTTCTTATTAGGGAGGCTATTTCCACTGCTAAATTCTTTGTTCTGGTCAATGGCATCCCTAGGGGTTTTTTCTCTTCCTCAAGGGGGATTAGATAGGAGGGTCCTCTTTCACCATACTTGTTTATGATGATGGCTGAGGCCCTTGGGAGTTATGTTCACTTTAAGATTACCTCTAAAGAAATTTTGGGTATTAAACCCACTTCTTCCCTTCCCTCTATGTTTGTGCAACAATTTGTGGATGATACCATCATCTTTGGTATCTCTTATATGGTCAAAGCTCGTAGTTGGAAGAATATTTTAAATGACTATGCTAAAGCCTCTAGTCAAAACATAAACTTTCAGAAGAACAATGTGTATATTTTTAATACTTTAGTTGATCTCTAGTGAAAAATCATTAATATTATTGGTTGTGCTGAAGTTGATCTTCTTGCCATTTATCTTGGCCTCCCCCTTATGGTCAAAGAGGTGTCTCAAGGATTTTGGAAATAAATTCTGGAAAGAACTCAGAAGAAGTTGGTTGGTTGGAATGGGAAATTACTCAGTAGTGTGGAAAGCTTCATTTTCTACGTGCTTCTTTACAAGGTATTCTTACTTACTTCCTATCTCTTTTTAAAATACCTAGGTTTATTGCTGAAAAATTAGAGTAGATTCAAAAAAAATTCTTATGGACCGGGGTGGAAGACAAACAGAGAATGTCTTTGGTTAGTTGGGAGAAAGTTTGTCTTCCCAAATCTCATGGAGGTCTTAACATTAGATCTATCAGGACTATGAATAAAGTCCTCCTTTCTAAAATAAACTGGAATTTGATCCACAACATAAAGAGTGGGGGGACATTATGCAAGCCAAGTATCTTCATGGAACTGACCACTTTAGTTTTCTCCATCAGGAAGGGCTTCCCCAGGGATCTATTATCTGGAACAAAATGTTGAAGTCTAGAAATTTTCTCAAGCATGGGCTTAGATGGAAATTGGGGAATGGTAATTCTATTAACTTCTGGGAAGACATTTAGTTGAATGATAAGGCCCTCGTTACTCAAGGTGATTATGGAGGTATTTCTAGCATTGCTACATAGTTTCTTGGGGATAAAGTTTATCATTATATTCACAATAATAATGGTATTAGGAGTTGGAAAAATATCTTGGATTTTTGTACCCATCACCCTGATCTCTCTCCTAGGATGTGGTCTATCCAACATTTGATGCTATGGGTCAGAATCCCTCTTTTTCCTAGGGAAGATGAGCTATATTGGTGGCCAGATAAGAAAGGTCAATTTTCTGTTATGTCTGCTTACCACCTGTTGATCCCTGATATGCATAAAAATGAGATTTGGGGGAAAGTTTGGAATCATCAACTTATCCCTTAAATTAATATGTTTTTGTGGGCTACTGTTCATAACAAAATCCTAACTCAAGATAAATTACAGAGGAGGGGATTCACCTTGGTCAATAGGTGATTTATGTGCTTTGAGAAGGAGGAAACTATATCTCATTTAATTTTCCACTGTGATTTTTCTAGGGAAATTTGGAATATTATTTTAAATAATTTTGGCATTCAATGGGTTTTTAATTCTAATATTAGGGAAGTCATTGCCAACTGGTGTCCTACCTTTTCTCATTCACAGCTTGTTGAACTTTGGAACCAAACTCTGCCTTGTCTTGGTTGGACTTTATAGAAAGAACGTAATAAAATAATTTTTAGGGATGCTGCTAGGGATACTTCTCAAGTTCTTCATTCCTTTTCTAAGAGCCTCATGGAATGTGTGACCAATTCTCACATCAACAAAAAAAGAAAAACCTCTTTCTCAAGAAGAGGAGAAAATTATGACTAATTGGAGAATTCTAAACCAAATCCTAAATCATAATAATTCCAAATAGTTGCAGATTTAAATACCAGATGGATTCCCCTGAAGCCTTATTGGCTCAAACTAAATTTTGATGGGGCATCTAAGGTGAATGGTAAGGTTAGTGGTGGTGGGATTATCAGGGATGACAAAGGGTGGATGGTTGCTATCTATGCTGGTGGGATAGGCTTTCAAAGCAATAATTATGCTGAAGCCTCTACTCTTCTATGGGGGGTGAAATTGGCTATTTCACTTGATATTAGGTAATTGCATATTCAGTGGGATTCCAAACTTGTTATTGATGCTGTTACTAACATGTTGACTTGTGGCTAGAAACTGAAAAACATTATAGTGGATATATAGATCCTTCTACAGCGGATCCCCAAAGTTGATATTTCTCATATATATAGAGGGCAATGGGGTTTTAGATACTCTTGTCGACCTTGGTCAATAATTTTCAAATTGGCGTTGTTGGTGCCAAATTAATAACATCCCTTTAAACATAAAGGACTTAATTCGTAGGAGATGACGTGTCAATGTTGACTCATTATCTTAGGAAAGATAGTTTATTTCATCAGTTTTGCTGGAAGATGCTGATGTGTATCTCAAAGTATGTGTTTTTTGTACTTTGATTACTCAATGTCATCTCTACTTTATTTCTCCCTTGTGTTAAGGCAAGTTGCTTATCTGCTAATTATAGAGAATTCCTTATAATCATGTTCGAGCATGGGAAGTGTAGGATTCAATTGGTCCTTCAAAAGGTGGCTCTCATTAATGATAATACGTGCAGACTTCTTATCATAATTCCTTGTCAACTGTTAATCTCACCTTTCACAATAACTCTGTGAATTTCTAGTTTTGGGGATTCTGTGTCTTTATTTGGAAGGCTATAATGGGAGGAGATAGGATTAAAATGGAGCCAATTTCCTACTGCAAGTTTAAGGACAATGTTGTGGTTTGGAACTACTGTAAGGAAGGTAGTATCAACCCTTTTTTTGAATGGCTTAATCGTTATGATGAAAATCTATTTGAGCAATTCACTCAGTCTTGGCATAACTATAGAGTCACTATTGGGAGAATTGGGTTTGAGGTTTTTGAGAAAGTTATTGCTATGGTGACTAGCCTATCGACTAAGGGGACCAAGCTATAAAGGAAAGTGAAAGTGGTGAACCATTATGACCAGAAGTTATTCCTTTGGGAAGGCAAAGAATTAGTTACCATGGAGGATTCAAATGGGCCAAGCTGCCAGAGCCATGGGATGGAATATGTTTCCTCCTCATGAAATACTTCACTCTAGAGGGGTAGTTTACCAGGTTCTAAAATTATCATCTTCCTTTACTGAATCATTTTAGACGTAATGCTCATATTATCTTCTTGTTCTATCTACTATCTTCCCTTGAGCATTTGGTTTTTAGGTTTAAAGCTAAGTCATCTAGGAAACCCTCCAAGAAACCCATTACCCTACACCAGGGTCTTATTCTCTACTTATTATAATTTCCACCTTACTCTGGAGCTGCCTAAGCCTATCCAGTCTCATAGCGGTGAAATTTATACCAAACCTAATGATACTACTATATCTGAAGAGTCGTGCCCTTCCCCTACTTCTCATCAGATGAAATGGGTTTCCTTTTTTTCTGTTTAATGAGGAGACTACCATGGTGACTGCTACCCACACTTCGATCTCTAAAATAAGTGTGAAGAGCAAGAAGAGGAAAATTATGGAGGTGTAAGAGGAAACTATGTGGGATGCTGTGGGGACCCCTAAAAATCTTAGCAATACTCTTGTGGGACCTAGCAGTAAAACTAATCTATCCACCCAAGATAAGGAGGGATTGTCCTCTGGGGTTAGGAGGTCAGGGAGGATTGCTAGAAAACCTACACTGAAAGCTTAAATTATTAATTATTCATAGATAACTTCTGATGAATCCACCTAGGGGGATGAGGCCAAGGTTATTGAAGTCTAGGAGATTTTTAAAGATGCAGAGGGTAATAATGGGAACAAATAGACTGATGTTTCTGGTGGTGTTGTTGGTGATTCTGAGGATAATGCTAATGAAGGGGGAAGGATGTTTATGGAGGAAGATGCTAATGAGATGGAGGAAGGTGTTGATTACAAGAATGACATTTCTACCTTAAGGGGTCATGTGAATAAATTAGAACACTCAATTTCCACTATGCTCAGGCGTACTGTGTTACTTAATCTTTTTGTGTTTTAGGATCTTGAGACTACAAATGTGGAGGACAAAGATGAGAATTTCAAAAATTTGGATGAATTTACTGAATCTCTAGCTGAAATATGGGAGAATCTTTCTCCTTAGTTCTGGTTTCTTTTATATTGTTTCTTCTCTGCTTCTTCATACATACTATCTTTAGTCTGGTTATGTTGTCTTTGTTGTTTATGCTGGTTAAATGGGCTATGCTGTAACTATTTCGAGGCTCTTTTCTGTTGATTCATCTGGGGTTTATTTTTACTATTTTGTAAGGGTTTGACCCCTTGTTTTATCCACCTTCTATAATCAAAAACATTGGAAGTAATAGAAAAATGAGTAGAATTGTTAAGCATTTCAAAAATGACACGCTTAGAAGGTAAATTTTGACATTCAAATTCTTTCAATACATTCATAAAATTATATTTTTCATTAGGGTTGTCTATCACATATTTCCATAGATTTTTAATGTTTTCAACCCTATCTTGGTCTTCTAGGTTAGCCTCATAATCTTAATCTTCTTCAAATTCATGTAAATTATCTATTTGATATCCATTTACAAAATTACCATTCAAGGAAAAAACATAATTTATAATAGAAAATACAATTTTTTTAACAACATTGGATAAATTTTCTAATTCTATTTTCCTTTTAAAGCTTGATCTAGAATTAACTACAAAATTTTAATAAAAAGAAAATATTTTCAATTACGCCTAAGAACATCATATCTAATCACTTGCAAAGTTATAAATTAAAATAAAACATGAAACATACACATCATAAAAGCACCCTAAGGTTCAATTTTTTTAGAAAGAATACTAAAGTGTTTAGAATATAGTACAATGAAGCTAGGGATATTGGATCTAAGAGCATGAAATCGAATTAATTCTAGGAAAATTATATAAATTTATAATTAATACCATAGAATAAGATCTAACTCTAGGGGGAAAGAACACCAAATTAAGTTTTAGTGAAATCCTAAAGGAGCATGCTAATAAATTAACCCTAAAAAATTCATACCTATAATAATATTAAATAAAATATAACCTTAAAAGGATGTAAGAGAACACAAGATCACCAAAATCAAACATGGATAAATGGATTACAACTAAATTGTGACACAAATACTCAATTACTTTTAACTAGGCTAACAAACATGTACAATATTATACCATAAACCTAATTAATTGATTCCAAACCTAGAGACTAATCATGTCAGGTTTAAAGGTGTATTTTTTCTATCATGACATCTATTGAGAGTCATTAGGATTTAAAAGAAGAAATTTCCATCTTGAAATTACAGTGACCTTGTAATTAAATTTTATGATGAATTGAGAAATATCATAGGAGTGTTTATCCCACTATTGACAATGTCTAAAGCATTAATGAGGCTCCATAAAAAAGTAAAAATTGATTTATCATTTGTTTTCATGTAATCCTTATCTCATAAACCTCTCTTAGCTTTCTGTGCATTGTGATTATGATCACCTAGAAAAAATTCCTCTCGTTTCCCTAGATTGGAAACAATACTTGAAAGCTTAAGGAAAACAACATGTGATTTGGAGTTTGTAGTAAACCTAAAAATAAAAAATATTTCTTGATATTTATCAAGCATCTAATAATAACAATGTCAAAATAAAAAATATATCATAACTGAAATAGTTCTAATAGCATGTAAACCCTAGTGTTGTGGTGTGTGTGTCTAACATAAACTTGTATACTTCAATAAATACTCTATTGATTACATGATTCCTATAGAATTATTAATGTAAGTTCTCAATAGATACCTATAAATACCAAATGGAGGCCATATGATTCTCTTATATATAAATGAACTATAATGCCTGTGTATTTATAGAAAATCAAATTAAAATTAGGACCTTTATAGGCATGCTAATCGAAAATGCTTTTGCTTTTAGAGTAAAATATTTGTTTGAGATTTTTTTCTAAAGATGTCATTCCATGCTTTGGAGTGTCCAACATTATATTGAGGCATTTTATATGAATATATTTTTATATATTTATTATTTTGGGTTGGGTATGGAATTTTTTACATCTTTATCATTATCTCGTCATAGATTATGGGTTTGATTATAGAAATTTAAAGTTCAATAATGTTCATAGAAATTAGGGTAAAGTATTAACATGCAATCATTATCTTATTACTCTAAGTTTAACTCTAATTAAAGGTAAAATGGTATGTTTTATCCCAAGTAAATTTAAAGTTCAATAAATAAAATGTTGGTGTCTTCCCAAACAACTTGGTTTGGTGTTTTGGTGTGGACTTAAAATTAAAATTTAATTGATCAAGTTTTGAATTTACCCTTTAAAAGGTGTTCAAAGGTCCAAATTTGACCCCTACATCCAAGCCATTATTGTTATATTTTGATTGAAAACATATAATATATTTAATAAAATAAAATATAGTAGATGTTCAATAAAAAGGTGGGTGTTATAAAACATAATACACCAAAAAATTATTAAAATATAAATAAATGGTCTCAAATTTAAATTGTATCATATATATCCATAAATATTATAATTAAACCAAATCAAATGTAAAATAGTAACATCAAACTTAATAATTATTTTAATTACAAATGAATAATTGATAAAGAAAGGGTTTAGAGGAGTATTTCAATTTTCATGCAATTTGGAAACAATGGTCATATCATCACATCAAAATAAAGGTTTTTAAGGTAAGATGGTGATAACCCAAAACATTCTATGATCATTTTTGGTTGGAACACTACCATCATTGTATTTGTTCTTAAAGCTCAACTTGTTTTGAAATGTGAGAGCATTGTGAGAATACTTAAGTATATTTTCATTTAAAATATTTATTTCACATTCTCTAATAGTAAAAAACAACTCCTCAAAAGAAGTATAAGAATTCAACATGAAATTTTATTTGATAATTGAAAGCAAACTATCAACAAATATGTGTTAAGCTCAATAAAAAGTGGTTCACAACTCATATTGGCAGCCATAGTATTAAACTAAATCATGTAATCTCTTATGTACTCATTGAATGCTTATCTAATATGAGTTAATTCCAAAAATGTAAATTTATAAACAATATAAATTGTGAAACTTTGAGCCAAAAAATGATCAAATAAAGTTGTAAAAAACATATAGATCCATGTGGAAAAATATAGAACCAATCAAGTGCATAATAATTTAATATTTTGGGAAACTACTTAGTTAAATATTGATTATTAACAACAATGTCCAAGTGTTTTATCAAACTTTGGAAATAAGAGATATTATATCCTAATTAGATAAACTTTTATGTAAAATCAGAATGCTATAAATATGCAATAAATGACACAAACTGATTTGGATCTTGACATATTTAGAAAGATGCTAAAAGGTACAAATTCTATAAGGAAATAAATTAGTTGGAAAATAAGAATACATAACTATAAGTGTAATAGTGAAATTGACTGTGTAACTATTTAAATGATGTTATGAACCAAGAACAATGTTTCACTCTGATCTCGAGCAATGCCATTAGAATTGGATAGGGGAAACCTACATTGTTGTCCTTAGGGTGCATTGGCATCCTATGAGGGTTTGATATTTGTGAAAAATATGACAAGTTCAATTTGTCTATATGTCATGTTTGACTTTGCAAGAGCTCTTATGTTGTGAAAACCACTATGTACCTTTTTCTTCACTTGTAACCTTAGCTTAATAGATAAAAAATGATAAACATAATAGAAAAAAAAAAGTAGGTTAGCATTTGAAGTTGTGATAAACCTTAATAGCCCCTATGTTGAGTGCTAACTACATACCAAAACTTCTTAGAGGGATCAAAATCCATGTAGTTCTCCCATGCTACAATGACATGTGTGAAATATTGATACAAAATGTTAAATGTGGGTATACTCATGTTGTGATTAAGTGTTTCAATAATGAGTTGTGACCTTGGATGTGTATTTAGACTTAGCTCAAGGATACTTGGGTTTTGTGGAATCTAAGTTGGGGAGAATAGGTGATTTCTTCTCAATGTGCAATTAGATATTATGGTGTTTTTCAATCATATGAGCCTCTAGTGGATAATGGTTATAAAATATGGATTTATAGTGATCATTTTGAAATTACTTCAGATGAGACTCACAAAATGTATGAGATGAATCATTGGGTAATTTTTAATTTGATCAAAGAGTCATTTTAGGGTGGGAGGATGTAGCTAGCAAAATTAGATAGATCGGGGAGTGGGTTAGTCTAAATGGAGTAACCTTATCTAAAGAGTAGAGATAACTAAACTAGAAGTGTGGACCAATTTGAAAGTGAGTTTAGGTTGTTTAGGACATTGGATAGGGATGTTTACAATCATAATTTGCTTAATAGGTAAGGGTTATCCACATAAGAAATGAAGGAAGAGTGGTTAAGGACTGTGAAATTAGGCATGAGCTAAGTGTATATAAATATTGGTCGTGGGTACATTTTTTTATCAGTAAATGTTAATTTATGTGTCTAAATTTGCACCCATTTTATTATAATAATATAACAAAGTTAAATTATTAGAATAAAAGGAAAAGTGTGTACCTAAACTCACCTATGAAGAGTAGTCTTGAATGTAGGCCACAACGTTGAATAATGTTTCACATAAAATATACAATAAAATATGTATAAAACCAATTCTTAATTATGATACAAATCAATAATTAAAAACAAGAAAAATTATGGATCTAATAACAAGGAACAAATAAACCTAACTGGATATGTGAACTATTGTGTTTTATGGTGTAAAATTGGTAACTTGAGAGAGTAGGTCCCTTGGAGATTTCTTATCCATTTGAAACACTTGGATTGTAATATGCATGCCCTAATACTCATTGAAAATAACATGTTTAAGAACTCAATGTGTGATTGACTCCATCATCACACACTCAGGATAGGTAGAGTAGCTTGAAATCCATGTATGAATCTAATAGATCATTTTGGTGCAAAAAGGTGGACCAATCACTGCATAAGGAATAAGGTTCATTTATGGTGAAAAAATGGCACACAATTGGTGAAAAATATAGTATGATATAATTCTAGTGTATATAATGTAGATAATGACAAGTATTGCTCCTCCATCTATGAAACTAGTGCAAAAACCAAGTAAGAAGGTGGCCATTTGATTCACACATGCCCCAAATCTGATATATGGGTGTGTATAGATTCTATAACTGAATAATATCATGTAAATTTTTGAGTTAAAAAATGTGTGATAACCTAGAACACATGTCATGCATAATGCCCCCAAACTAAGCAAAATCTAAGATAAACCTGTATAAAATCTTGAAGCCTATTTCTAAGCAACAACATTAATTAATCTATAGACTAAGTGACACTCTTAGAAGTTTTTAAACTAATATTTGCCTATTGAGACAATAATGCACTATTTTTTACATGGTCATCTTGCACCCTTCTCCAAATGGAACACTTTTGTCTAAAAGTAATTTCTAAGTAAAATCTAGGAATGAAATATGATCAACTGAGTAAAACTTATAAATTTTTGATTGTGTATTGTAGTGTTGGAGCATAGTCTATAAGATAAGTCACTTTGTGTACCCCCTCTTTTGAGGTGAGTTTTGGATCCTATGCAATAACTTAAATCAAAATAAAAGTTATGCAAAAATATGTTATATAAAAAATGAAGTTTGGAGTTATAATGATAACATAGAAGAGCATGACATCATTACAAATAAACTGAGCAATATAGTAACATAATATGCTTGTAGAATCAAAAATACATAATGTCATGTCTAGATATATGTTACCAATTAAGCATGAAATAATAAGTTGACTTAAATTGAGTAATAAAATTTGAATAGAACTACTCGAAGAGGGATGCATGATATTCATTATAGCATTGAGAAATGGGGAAGATGCATGATGTCCATCATGGCATCAAAAATGATCAAAGAAGAGAAAACAAGGGTCATCAACATGTTGCATACACATAAAGAGTACATAAAAAATCACACAAAACACATAATAGAAGGCCAAGTGGCCACATACAAGGGACATATTAAAATGTCACTCACACACATAGAAACATACAATAGGCTTAGAATAAAAAATAAAGACATGTTCAAATGTCCACAATCCAAAATAGTGAATACAAACATGATGTGAATCATAAAATTAAACATGCAAAGCATGGAAGATTAAATTTAATTGATCAATATTAGTAATTTGTAACATCAATATATTAAACAACTTAGGCAGACAATAAAATATCAATACAAAATTAAGTGAGCAATATTAATAGATTTTGTGTAATGTAAGGAATTAAAGTATGAACAATAAAGGAAAACTGGTTAGAGATGACCCCTATGAACTTGCTAATATGTAAATAATATGTGAGGAATATGTCTTATTTGGATTTGAGAATTGATATCTTGTGTTCAGTGAGATGAGTCTAGTGGAATCAAACAATAACATAGTGTGTTACTGTCTGGATAGTGTGCTTTTACCTGTATAACATTTTTGGGTCTAAGACAATGTTATAACCTAAAACTATGTCTAGAAATGGTAGCATGTATGTTATGGATTCAATAATGTACACTTTTGAATCACATTTAATATAAAATGGATATATAGATAAATATTGAGTTATTGGATGCGCATTAGCTAATGCAAATGAACTACACAGATCATGCATAGGTCTTGCTTTTTAAATTTTATGAAATATTTGGTTTTTTAAATATTTTGAATATATATGAATTGAGAAAGAAAAGGAAGAATACTAACTAATGAGTCCTAAAAGGAACTCACAATAAATAGGCCATGTATCTAACATAGGAATGGTGACATTTTGTAAATAAAGAGTGTCATATTGTTTTAGATTAAGGTAAAAATAGGTTTTGAAGGGACCCCGAAACCCTGAACAAGGAGAAAGATAAACATTAAAGCACAACCAGGTTAACAAAAGAACCTGATAACAAAAAATAGCCAAAACCAGGTTTTACATGGACCTGTAACCGACAGATAAGAACATGAAAAATCAGTTGTCAAAACACTGATCTGAAAGAAAACCAAAGCTTCCAGATCCGTAACCAGCAAACCTAAAAAATGACCGGTTTACTGCCCCCAAAAACCAATCAGCAGAAAGGAATTTTGGATGAATCTTTTAAATTCAGATTTTTCTTTTTGCATGACCGAAGATTCATTTCAAGAGGAGGGACCAAAGGCTTAGACTTCTTTCTTCTGACTGCAGTCCAACCATCTTCAACCTTAGCTGCCTCAACAACCCATGCCTCAGAAGACAAAGATCTTTGGCCTCCAAAAGGCATAAACTCCTTGTGACAGTCTAACACAGTCTGGCTTTTTGAAAGATCCTCCAAAACACAGGAAGAGATCACCATCTCCTCCTCAAGCTCAGCTGTATTATTAACTACAGCCTCCTCAGAGGCTTCATTTGATTGATTCTCCAGTGAATCCTCTACATCTTCCGATTCAGATTGCACCCTTTCCTCATTCTCGGTCTCGAAATCTGTTATTGTCTCCAAAGGTAGTTTGTCTATGCTATGTTCAGAGAAATCCTTTGGCCACCAGTAGGTGAACGTCTGGGTTTGTTTTTCCCAACACCACAACGGGCAACAACATGTCCTGTCTGGTAACACTTCCTACACCTGAAAGGAATCCCCTCATAATCCAAGATTTGTGTCTAGGAACCCCTTGGGGAATCAATGCAAATCGCCTCAGGAAGGCCCTTTGAAACATCCAGGACAGCCAGGAATCGTGCACAACTCGAATGGGAGCTCTTCGTGCTGTCTTCTTCATATAGAAACTCCCCTATAGCATTTCCAATGGTTTTATAAACTGCCTCTTGCCACAAATGTATCGAAAGATAAGGGAGCCACACCCATATAGGGATCTTGTAAAAAGATTTCGAGAGAGGATTAAAATCCTTGTGCCATGGTTTGGCCAAAAGAGGAAATCTGCCCTGCTAAGAAAAATTATTGTGGCACAATATAGACTGCCTATCTTCAGGACTTTGAAATATTACTATAAAAAAACCCCTGGCACAGGTCTAGATTTGACCATCTTTAATATGCAGCCAACTCTTAGCAATCCAATTCTGTAGATCTACAAACGAAGGCCAGATACCACGGAACTAGAAAATGGCAGCACAAGAGGAAAACCGTTTTTCTTCTTGGAAGATATATTCTACTAATTCAGGGTCTAGAGTTACCCTAATAGGTTTTAAGGCACTTACAGGCAAAACACGGGTAGATACAGGTGTTGTATGAGGCCGAGCATCATGAATTTCTGCTTCGTAGGCTGCCACATCTGCATAGGATCATCCCCCTGGTCCTTGCCCTGACCCAGGATTAAAGGTCAGACACACAGCTGTGGTTTCATTTCCCACAGCAGGAATTCCTTTCCCTTTACTTGTAGTAAGACCCTCCTCCATAACAGCATCCACAGCGTCGCCGTCCGCTCGGCACACTGCACCCGATTTCAAATTTGGGTTCGCGCGCGCAAAACCCAGAATCGCAGCCATTAAATCCATATCTATATTAAGAGTGTCATATTGTTGTGATTGAACTGAGTTAAATTTAGCCTTTGAATATTGATTTTCCTCTATACTATAAGTGCCACTATCATGATGATGATTTGTAGCATACTATATATGTTGTTAATCTTGATGAACTCTATGGATTTTTGGAACCCATCATGGATTGCATGAAATCTATGTTTGTGTTCTAAGTGAATCACCCTTAATGCCTTGTAATATCAATTTCGGACATGCAGGAGTAGAGAGAACCTCTCTAGAATCTAAGAAAAGTCTCTATTAATGTTGCATTTCAAGGATATACCTCCTTAAAAGGTTATATACTTGTTTTTTCCACTTTATGATTAGGTTTAACACTTTGAGGTTACTCAAATAAAACCTACAGTGTAGGTACTACAACTTTCTATTGTTGGGGGTATTCATATGGGATACCCCAAATTGTGATAACCTCATTAGCATATATATATATATATATATATATATATATATTTACTTTAAACATATGTAAATTATATAGGTAGCTACATAAATTTGTTAAATCCAAGGATGCCCCAATAACATATCAAAAATGCATGAATCGATTACTAACATGAACTTGGGTGTTAACATGTGTTGGAACAACCTATAATGGTAGTTTAATCTCACCAATAAGATTCTAAATGTGACCATTAATGCCCTTGATAATTGTAATAGTGGAAGCATATATCTATCTGTATATCTAAGATGATATATAAGTGAGATAGTACACATATTCCAACTTGAACTATTACCAACCATGACACTCTATATAGGTTGATGATCAATATGAACCCGAATAAATGAGTGTAAATTTGTATCATCATCGAATATCTCATGATATAAAAATGTGATAAGCGGTATAGGTGGTACTAAAGTATTATAATTACTAATAATATCATTCAAAGTATTTTATGCCTTTATATGAGAATGATAATAAATTGGTAGAGGGTGTGTATTGTATGCATAATGCACTCCTGATGTATTTGTTGTCTTAGTAGATGTATGATTAGGAAAATATCACTAAATATTTGTATTAAATTGCTTTCACTTTCATGTAGTTTTGAAATATATATAGGTTTTCCCATATTAATGATATTTTCATCTATCAAATCCATACTATTGTGCCTTAAAATAAAACACATGTTAGTAGTGTGCCTTGGTGCTCTATGGAAATCATAAAAGGCATTCTAGTCAAATCCCTTTGGAAGAGAGTTACTCACATCAACCTATTTAATGGGAGGAAGATATATGATATTTCATTCCAATAACATTTTTAGGAACTTATATGGAGCTTTTGGTAAATTATTGAACTTTATCCTTAGAGGAGTTGATAATAAAATGCGTGGAGTCAGTTCTGAAACTACATTTGTTGTTACTTTTTTATCACTCCTATTATTATTTGGCCTCACCATATATGGTGGTTTACTATGATTATTTACCTAATAATTATAAATGATGTTTGTTGCATACTTAACTTGTTTATTGCCAATAAATTGACCTCTCTTTCCTTTATTATGTGTCATATAAATTGTGAATGAGAGAAACTTATTAAACATGATGGACTCCTATAGGGGTGGAAGTAAGCTCTGCTTGAAGATATCCTAAAATTCCTTGTCTTCCATTGGATTTTTCATCTTAGATAACATGGTATTATACATTAATACATATTATATGATAGGCTCATTATATCCTTTTTTGAGTTGTTGAATCTAAGCATATGAAATCTACTTGTAGATATTGACTAAAAAATGTGCAAAAAATAAATCATCCAAAGTATTGAATCCATGCATTGACTAATGTGTTAAATAATAAAACCATTTTAGTGGTTACTCTTTTATAATGCTTAGAAATAGCTTAGTCAATAACTAATTGTTAGATGCATAGTTCAAGTGTGTTGTATGAAATGATTTCAAAAGCTCATCAGGGTCATCTTTTTCTTCATATAGTTTTTACTTAGGTGCCTCAAACTAGTTGGTATAGGATATGTTGTAATTTAATATGTAAATGGAGTGTGAAATAGAGTATGAAAATCAAGTGCCTAGTTTGGTTTTGAAGTACCTTGTTGTAAATGTAACAACTTAGTTTGTAGAGATTGAATTTCATACATAAGGGATTTTACATCGGATGAAAAATAATGTGTGCTAACCAAATGTGATCCCTAATGACTGAGTAGGAAATGACATATCAATTTACTAAAGCCTTTATGCTACCTATATAATACATTTTGGTATAAAAGTGGGATGTATTGGTTATTGTTGTCACTTGGATTTTCACCCTTTAAAGAGATGTCTCAGCTCTCCTCATCCAAGTCACACAATTGAAATACCTCTAGGCTGTGGGTAGCCTAAGAATGAGGTGAATCTCTAGATAGGGCTAGCTCCCTTGATGTACAACTTGCAGATCAATACTAAACATATGTTTTCAAGGGAAAAGGGAGAGAGAAAACTAAAATTAAACTATCCTAAAGGATGTGATACACCAAAATAATTGATGACTACCAACCAGCTACATGTGACACATGAAACTAAGAGGCTAACTAAACATACACCTCTCTAATCTGAATCTTCTCACATAAGTGTTTCATTATGAGATTGTGATGAATTATTTAGGCTAGGAAGACTATACAAGAGGCCTTGAATGACACTAATGTATAGACTAACTTACTCAACCATTGACACTTCATAGAACACTTCACATGACTTGCAAGAAGAAGTTTTAAAGCTACAAATAGGTGAGAGAATGAGATAAAATGCTAAAGAAACAAGAGTCATCACGAAGTAAGATAAATAATCCAAGTAAAACACAATATGAACAGCCATATAAGATGTAAAAATTATTAGTCTTTATTGATATATGGTATGCAAATGAGTAGGGCTTCACCATACTTAGGTGGAGCATGATTTAGAAAGGCCAAAATGGCTAGTTCTTATAGAACTTGAGAGAGAGAGGAGAAGAGAGAAGTACAAAGGTCACAAAGAAATTTTTCAATATGAGAAAATGAATTATAGGTGCATGAGAATGGAATGTTAAATTTATCATGCAAATTTAGGAAGCACTAGTGTCAATCCATGACATGAAACTCTTGAAATGTGGCATGAATTTCCCTTTACTGGTTTAGAAAACTGCCTTCATGATTTATCCCTATTTGAACATCCAAAAAATAATTAAGGACATGTCTAATGATTGGACTAAGAGGGAAGGATTTTATACATTCTTCTCTATGCATTTATTTCACTCCTAATCACTTGGATTCTTCTAAAAGTGAGCATCATTGCCTGCACTCAAAGAAAACTCCTCTTTCACACACCTTGCACACTTGGCCTCAAATTTGATTTAAATTTATCATGAAAATAAATAAAATGGATTATATTACATGTGTCAATACTCTCCATGGCCTTATAAGCATCAGACACACCTTTAAAAGCCATCCACTAGAACTTCCCACCCTTCTCACTATCATGTTCACTATGCCAGTTTTGACTGGATGAGATAGATATTTTTTGAACACTTAGTAGTTATTATAAAGTATTAAATAAACATGAGGGGTTATCCCAAGACCTAATACTTCTCCTGAAGTTGGTTTTATCTCTTGAAAGTCTCTAAAATATGCATAATGCACAAAATAGTCAAAGGAAGCAGTTATGTACCCTATCCGTATAGATTCAATACAACTAATCATGATGGTAGGGATATTAAATAAGTATTATAAAACCTTAAATCATAATTATGGGCCAAATATTCCATTTGGGTGCATTATCTCTTTCATTTTCCACATCGGGTTTATACTAAGGTTTAGGAGGGTTTTAAGTCATTTTTGCTCTTAAGCTTTGTTCATAAAGACCTAAAGTTAGAGATTCAAAAAAATTCACTAGAGAAAATATTAGAACCCCTAATAACCTCTCTAAAATCCCTTGGCCTCTATGTACATCCTCAGAGGAGATGTGAGCACTTCAATCTAGCCTATCGAGCTATTTTCTCCAGTTCTTATAGGCCTAAGATGGTATTAAGCTAAAAATAGATTTATTTGTTAATTATATTCATACAAATAGATTATAAAAATATATTATGACGTCATAAACATTTCTTATTCCATTTTAATCCACTCCTAAAGATGGAAGTGACATTGATCTCCCACTTGGTTTTTAGGCCTATACCCTGCTTAACATACCTGACTCCAACCTTGGTGTTTTAGACCATCCTATTGGTTTATATCCTCCTTAATAAGTCTTATAATGTTGTTTTATATTTAATAAAACTTATCACACCTCCTATAAAATATCATTTATCTCTTGGTTCATCCTTTAACCCTACTTACCAAAACCTGCTAGATTGTGTATAAAGGGAAGTACCATCTATCTGAGATAAAACACAGGGTACTTCCCCTATTCTATCAAACAATTTGAATGTTTTACTGGATTCATCAAGTTTTAAATACTATATTGAACAAAATTCATCCTTTTTTATTATGATTTGACCTTCCAAAATCTTTAAAACCCAAGACAAACCTTGGTGAAATGGAGTGTATGCAAGGTTTCCTCCAATAGATTATTTGTTGCTTGTTTAGAGTCCTTTATTTGAATTGTATCTACCTTGATAGTGATATTAGAATATTATTATTGTGATTAAGGTTATATAACTTTGATTAATCCCTCTAACCTCTCACATATCCCTTATACTCTTGCCTGGTCAAGATTGTGTGTAACTTTTGACTATGTCTCTATTTTGGAGGGACACTTGTAGATGTCTATACATGGATTAGACTTGGAAATAGTGAATAGGACACATTGAGATATTCAAAGATAATTTGGTAAGTTTTTGGACCTATTCATTCCATATTTTAGTTAAGTTCATGTCAAGACTCTTAACTTTTTTTGCTCTCTGCCCCTCACAATCAATTATAATTTACTGTGTGGGGCCCTGTAGGTGCCTTTTATCTATAAAACCTAGTCATACAAGACATGGAAAATCTCTGAGGTATTTAAGAATATTTTTTTTGGATTTTAAATTCATTATCCTATTTAAAATTCATGCCTAAGCTTGGGTCATAGACTATATACATCTACAATCAGCTGTAGGTGAATGTTTTCAAGTGAAAGGACTCTTGTAGGTGCTAATGAGACTTAAGTCATTGCATATCAAATCTTCTTGATGATAATTTAGATATAAAATGTTCATTTAAACTATTTATAACTATAAAAATCATGGAAACATGATCTAGTCTTGCAAACTTGGGTTAGGAGGTAGTATGGCTGTAGGTGACTATGCCTACGCCATTTGGACATGTCTCATCCTTGGTGAATACAACATACTCTTCAATGCATGAATTGATGCTTATACTACCAATATTTATGATTCTTAGTGAAAAAATACATTCTAACCTAGTTCCAAGCATCAAATCCACTCATTAGACCTAAAATGTTGTTGACTCATCTTGCTATAGACAACACTATGGGATTTTAGTGTTCAAAAGGTAACTTGAGGGCTCTATAAAGCCAATCTCTTCAACTTAAAAACCTCTCTTATTTTGGAAATCAAGATAACTATGTGGGATCATAAAAATGAATGTATTTGGAGGTCCTAGAAACCAATGCAACTTTATATAAGGATGCCCCAAAAAGGGCCTAGATCTCTATTTTCACATTTTGGGGAAAATGTACTTGAATTTCACAGTCATTATCTTTGGAAGATTCTTCCACCTTTCTTAGTAATTTATCACTTCAAATGAACCTACCATAATCTCCTCAACACACTATTATCCCAAGGATAACTTCACCACTTGTTTCAACACTTCAAAACGGTTCCTCAGCTCTCTGTGGTACCACCTGTAGGTGGTTATTGTGATGTGTATAGGCAGTGAAAGGGAATGTGGACAATGTACATGTTTTTTAACCTCTATGAGTTATATACTCCTCTAAAATAATTCATATATACTCTCTTCATCATAAAGTACCTTTCTTAGCTCAAATACTTTCTTTCAACATGATTGCTCTTCATGAGATACCTGTAGGTGTATGTTGATGGCAGGAGACTGTGGGAAGGTGTTGTATATGACTGCTATAGTAATCCCTTAACCATTTGAATTATCAAATTGATACTTAATGTTTATATAAGATATATCAAGGCTTTGGAACCTTCATCACACCTATGTGAACATGCTAGATAGGCTTCATACACGTGTTTCACCATGATAACAAGTAAAAGTGGGTAAAGAGTTAACTGAGTATGACAATGGATTGAGAGTTTGATCCAAGAATGATATTATGAGATCAATCATGGAAGTATGTAAATATTATGTCATTAATACATGTGAAACATCATATTCCATCTACATGAGCCCTTTGTAGAGAACCAACATTTTGTAAATAAAGAAAACTTTGATTGAGACCTCACATGGTGACACCTTCCTACAATATGAGATGACTTGCTCATCAAAACACCATGAAACATGAAACCAAGCATGAAGATAATTTGAGAAAAGATCAAAGATGTTCTAAAGTCAACATCACCAACTAGATTGTATAGACCTATCCAAAGTAGAGCAAAACCTATAGGGTGTAAGAAATAGTGAGCAAAAAAACATAGTCAACTTGTTAGAGATGGTTCATAAAGCACATTTGACCAATATTTGAAATATTATTATGGAAATTTATCTATCTTGTTCTTCCCAAAATATGTCACTCATTTTTGGGACAATATATGAACTATTTTGTTCCTGCAGGCCAAATTTATCTCTTCCCTTCTCAAAATTGTTCTGAACATTTGAATTCCTCATTATTCAAGATTTTCTAGCTAAGGGACTCATAGGTTCAATGACTTCAATAGAATATCTCTCTCAAAGAAACAATTTCCCAACACTTAATCAATTTCAAGACAGGTTCAACGCTGAGGTTCAACCAAAAGGTTCAATGAATTCAAAGGTTCAATGACGTCGGCAAGCTTAAAGAGTTAAGTGCTTCAGCAAAAGTTCAAAGTTTGAATGCTTCATCAAGTTCAATGACTTCAAAAGACTTAGCGAAAATAAGGAAGATTGAACCATTGAACCATTGAACCAAAGTTGGTTCAATCGGTTAGTTCAATCAAATGGTTCAAAGGAGTGCCCCAAATCCCAAAGGGCAAGTGCCCTTGTGGAAGGAAGTGAACCAAAGGCCAAGTGCCCTTGCAAAGGGCAGTGAAGAAAAGAAGACAAAGAGATATCTTTTGGAAATATTTTCTGCGACCAAATTTTACAAGGGAAGAAACAAAATGTTCGAAGGAATTCCTTCAGACATTTTATCCGAAGGAATGATCAAAAGCCTGATAGAAAGTGGCTAAGGAAAGGGAAGATTTCCTTCAAAAAAAATGTTTGAAGGAATTCCTTCAACTTTTTTGTCTGAAGGAATTGAAGACGAAGACTGGTCGAAGGACCCCGAAGGGTAGGTACCCTTGCGAGGGGCTCTTAGTGACCAAGAAATGGACCTTCTCAAGGACTGAAGGGACACCTTCCCTTTGGGAGGTTCCAAAGACATTAAGCTAAAAGACTGGTTTCTACAAACCCTGTAGACCCATTTCTATAGACTCATTTCTATGGACTCTGCAGGCTAGGTTCTATGAACTAGTTTTTACGGACTCTGCAAGCTGGGTTCTACAGACTAGTTTCTACGGACTTTGTAGGCTTAATTCTATGGATTCTATAGGTTGGTTTCTACAGACTCTGTAGGATGGTTTCTAAAGACTCTATAGGCTTGATAAAGAGGAAAGAATTTCAAAGCTTTGAAAGACTTAGAGAAAACAAAGGCTTCTAAGAAAGAGGATGAACCGTTGAACCTTGAACCAAAATGGTTCAAGGGTTCAACGGGTTCAATGATTCAATGAACGCTCTAAGCAAAGGAAATAAGTAGAAGATTCTAGAGACTAGTTCAAAGAGATGGTTCAAGTGAATAAACCAAAGAAGCGACGGAACCAAGGAGCTGAGAAGGCCTCCCGAACCATTGAACCATTGAAACAATGAACCAAAAAGGTTCAAAGGTTCATGGTTCAAGCGACCAGTGACCAATGATTTCCCCACGGATGTCAAATTTAGGGTAGTGAAATATCTGTTGATTTTCAAATATGGCACAGAACTTGAAAAAAAACCCAGTGACTAGCTGAATAGGGAGCCAAAAGAGCCAGCAGAAAGAGAAAAGATAGCCCAAGAGCTCAAATTGCAATGGGAAAGAGGGAAAGACCAAAAATATCTACATAGGAGTTATTTTAATAGGTGAAATAGTCCACCAAGTAGATATTTGAGCTTGCAAACATTGAAGGCATGACCTATTTTTTTTCCCTTGGAATAAAAGTGAGGGGAGATCCGTGCACATATTTGGTGAAAGACCGGATGACCTAGGCCCAAGAGAAGACATTTGAGATGAATCGACACGCCATAGTTAAGGCAGATGCCCTGTTCCAGCATGGCCCCCTTGACAAAATTGAAAATGCATTCAAGGCATTAAATGTAGCATGGGCCATTCCATGAAATAAAACACCAAGCCTTTCTTGACTACTATCTATCATAATCTCTTATTTTATGCAAAGGAGATTTTTTTGGTTATAGAAGCAAAACTCTGCCAAAATTAAAAGGCGATTACTGAGACTTTGAGCTCAGTTTGTTGATCATATTTCTTTATTTGAATGAGAAAGCAAGTTACTTTCAGACTTTGTACTATTATAGCTTGTGTCATTTTAGGAGATTGTTCTTATGTCTGTCTCTTGTGTTCTTGTCCAGTTAATGAAATAAGTAGAATTAGTAGAAGTAATCAAGAAGGTGTCCTGAAGCCCACTGTGGAGAGACTTTGTGCTACCATAATTGCCTTTAGTGTGTTTGTCTATTTTCTATTTCTATGTAAAGGACCTTGGGATGACTTTGTGCCCCCATTATCCTTCGTATTTCACTCTTGGGTAGTTGAGGTGGAGACTTTGTGCTACACTTAATTCTATTGGTTACTGTGCCTTTGTTACCAGTTACTTGTTACTTATCAGAAAGAACTCTTGATGTTTGCTGCAAGACCACTTCTGAAAGAAGAGAAGTGCCTTCAGTGTTTTCACCTAAATTTCTCCTTTATTTGTGAACATCATCTCTAAAAAAAGAGAGATGGATGGTGTTGTCCTACCCCTGCGTGTTATTTTTTGCACATATATAGTATATAGCTCCTCATATTTATAGGGAGCCTTCCCTCAATGAGAGGAGAGATTTGTCCCCTTTTGATGTGGTAAAACCACACATCTAGCTGACTGATCTCCCTTGTTATGGTTGAAGCAACTCATAATCAGCTGGTGACAAAATATTCACCTAACAATTTTTTGGTGACTCTATTAGGGATAGTAATTTTGCATAATTTGAAGCCTCAAGCTTCAGATTGAAGCATCACCTGTGTCTTATCCATTATCTTTATAGCCTTATCCAGTTTTGGTATATAATCTAGTCTACAAACCAGAGATGTTAGGAAAGAGCGTGTATTTTGAAGCCTCAAGCTTCATGCTGAAGTAGGTCCAGTTCTTTTCTATTTTTATTCTACAATCTGGCAACTCCATGCTATACTAGCAACTAGAGAGCCCAAGGTGTTGTTGACCCTATTTTTGAGTTGGTGCAGCAGGGAAATTTTGATTTGTTTCTTCCACAACTTTAAGTTCAACAAATTAGGAGTCTTCCTCCTACCAATACTAGGTCACCACTACAAGGTAGAGCTCCTTTTTATACTATTAGCAAAGCTATGCCTATACATACTCCACCTAGATTTGTTATCCCCACTTTCCATAATCAAATCATGGCAGTTCAAGGCCCCTGGGGTAACTCTTTTGGCCCACTCAATTTAACTCCACCTCTACATGAGCTACCATGTAGTTCAAGGAAGAATTTCTCCAAATTCTTTGGTGATGGGAGAGTTCATCTTGATAAACACATTACAACTTTTAGCATAGCCTATGGTGTGATAGGTGTGGAGTATGAGGACGTAGCAGTTAGGCTATTTGTGGAAATATTACAAGGTGCTGCTATAGATTGGTTCTATCATCTACATGCCTAGATTGTCACTGACTAGAACACCCTCAAAGCTAAGTTTGAAGCAAGGTTCAAGCCTGTAGAAGATGGACATGCCTTGCTGGCCCAACTCACACAGATGAAGAAATAACCTCATGAACCTATGAGGGACTTCATAGCCAAATTTGACAAGCTGAGGAATATGATTCTTATAATTGCTCAACCAACACCTGAGAACCTTAAATGTTTCTTCATCAACTCACAGCTACCTAAAGTGAGTTTTTTGATGAGATGTGCTGGCCACATAGACCTTGCTGCTACTCAAGATTTGGCCACTGAGGTGGAAGATGACCTTATCTTGGTAGGAAAGATAAGGAGAGATCCTAACAGAGGTAAATCTTTTTTAGCTTCTAAATATCCATCTACATGCACCATTTATCCAATAGTGCAGAAGCTAGCAAATGAATTGCTCACTCTTAGAAAGCAAATGGCACAAGAGATGTCATCTGCCCCTTCATACAAAGATATACCAAGGAGGACATCCCCTAATCAATCATACCAAGGCAACACTGCCAAGAATCAAGGGCATCCAAATCATCTTCCTCCCCTTCAGTGGAAATTGGCCATTAAAGCACCTCTAACCAATTTAGCAGTTGGATATCTTGAAGCAAAATCAGATTTCTCCTTCTAGCTTGAGTTGAACCCAGAAGATGACGCTAATCTCTTCATAGAGGAAGAAGAAGAATTAGATGGCGACTTCAACATTGGTTTCCTAAATTATTAGAATGAACCCAGAAGTGAAGGTAAAGCAATTAAGGGATCATATGATGTGTTCACCCAGTCCAAGAACTAGTCAGCCCAACAAGTTGATAAAAAAATAGAGGAGTGACCTAAACCTACATTTTCAATTTCCAAATGAGGAACTTCTCTGCCTTTCTAGCCAAAGGACCTAATGATTGCTAAAAAAGTAAGTACCCTAAACATTTTTGCATCTTCAACTTTGAATTCACAGATCAATCCTCCCCCTCTTAAAAACCAGAAGGATGAACTCCCTTCCCCTGTTCATAATTTATTTTAGACATTTGACATAGTCGACCATGTAAAGAAAACCAAAATCTAAATGTCTAAATTTGAATTCTTGCAATCCAACCTTGAGCAATTGGATAAGTTGGTTCAATGTGTGAAGAATAAAACTATCCTTATAGGACCAGTTGTTCCAAAGGTTACTCCCATGTTCACCTAGAATAACCTTGTCATTGCTCCTCGTGCTACACCCAAAAAGACTAAACCATTCTATGTCTCCCTACTGATAAATGGACATCAGCTAAACAATTGCATTATAGACTCAGGTACATCAGACAATGTCATGTCTGCCGAAGTAGCTAAATCCCTTGGTCTCACACTGACCAAGACATTTGGGAGATGTTTCTCCATGGAGAATAAATAAGTGCCACTACTGGGACAAATCAAGGATGCCCAATTTGCATTTGTAGCATTCCTAGATAAGGGGATCAAGATGACAGTCTTGGTGGCTGATGTCCCAGCCTCATATGACATCCTTCTTGGGTAATTTTTTTGTAAAGACGTTGGTGGTGAATTAAGCATGGACCTGTCTGAGGTGAAGATCCTTGTCAAAGGCATCATGCATAGGCTACTTCTTGAGAAGGAGGTAAAATATATTGTCACCCAAACATTAGCCCCTGAAGCTCAAATTTTGTTTGAGTCTTTAGGCATGGGTAATTACTTTATGACTATAGAGGATGCTCCTGTCTTAACTGATGAAACTTCTAAAAATGACAGTTTAAAAATTGGTTCAAATAAAATAGCAGAAGGATTGGTAGAACATAGTAGAAGTACAAAGGAGAAGGTAAGGTTAGCTTCTGATGAGGTATGGATACTAGAATTTGATGGCAATTGTTCTTCTATTGATTTAGGAGCTGAGATTGTGTTGATATCTCCTCAAGGAGATAGTTTTCCTTCTTCATACAAGTTGTAGTTTAGTATTACTAATAATAATAATGAATATGAATCACTATTTCTTGGATTAAAGGCAGCTCAAGACAAGGGCATCAAGCTCTTTCATGCTAAAGGAGATACTGAGCTAGTGGTTTGTCAGGTGAGGAACCTGTACCAAACCAAAAATGAGAGATTACACCATTACCGCAATATGGTTTGGGATCAAATTGAAAGCTTTGATGCTTTCAGTATCTCTGTAGTTCCCAAGGAATTCAATGACCTAGCTGATGCTTTGGCTATCTTAGTAACTTTTTTAGTTCTTCACTCAGATTTTAAAGGCGATAGGTACACTATCAAACTAGTCTTTCGACCAAGTGTGCCTAATAATGCCAATCATTGGTAAGTGTTCAATGGTGACAACCAAATCATTGCCTTGCTAAAACAAAAAGGTAGCTTCAAACAGCTTCACTTCGAAGGCAATGAACCAACCCCTAAATCAAGTTCAGACATAGGTGAAGAATTCCTACAACTTAAAGGGAATAAAATCCCAAAAGGTTTAGTTTCTCTTGAGAAGCTGTTTGACAAACATGATAGGTTCATCAAATAGCAGTAGATGGATTCAAGTTTCTCTCAAGAGTTTGATTAAATAAATTTAGGTACCAAGGAAAATTCCAAGATGGTGAACATTGGGAAGTGCTGCACTCTGGAGGAGAGACTCAAATTGATGATCTACTTCACCACATGGATGTTTTGACGTACTCCTATGATGATCTAAAGTCACTTAGGCCTAATGGAATTTTCCATGAAATTCCTCTCAAGAGTGATTCGATACCTTACAACCAAACATCCAAATAGTAAAATCCAAAGATATCAGGTACTATTCTGTCTAAAATGTAGAAAATGCTAAATGATAGGATAATTTTCCTAATCCATCATTCCACATGGATTACCAACATACTACCTGTGAGAAAAAAATAGCAAAATTTGCCTCTATGTGGACTTCAAAAATTTGAATCAGTCATCCTTAAAAGATAACTATCCTCTGCCCATCATGGACCAAGTGCTCCACACAGTGATCGGTTCAAAGATGTTATCAATGCTAGACAGCTTCTCAGGGTATAATCAATTAGAAGTCGGTGAAGTAGACCAGTATAAGACTGCCTTCACCACACCTTGGGGCACTTTTGCATATCAAAGAATGCCATTTGGCCTGATAAATGCTGGTGCCACTTTCTGAAAAGCAATGGACCTTAATTTTAATGATGACATAGGTAAGTTCATTATGGTATACCTTGATGACTTGACCATCTTTTCTAAGCATTGCCCTGATCATGTGCACCATTTGCAACAAGTGCTAGAATGCTGTCGCTAGAATGATATTTCTCTAAATCCTAAGAAGTCTATTTTTGGAGTAACAAAAGGAAAGATTCTCAGACACATTGTATCCTAAGAAGGCATAAAGATTGAATCAAAAAGAGTCAAATCCATCTAGGAACTTACCATGCCTACAAGTAAGATTGCAGTTCACTCTTTCTTCAAAAAGGTGAATTTTTTACAAAGATTCATCCCCGAGTTTGCTGAGAAGACTCGCCACATTGTAAACATGATAAAAGGAAAGGCCACTTTTAGTTGGATTGAAGAAGACAAAGCGGCATTTCAAGACATTAAGACAACTATTGCCCACACCCCAATTCTGGTTTGTCCAGATTATACCAAGGATTTCACAATGTATATTTATGCTTCTGAGCACACACTTTCAGCAATTATGGTTTAACAGAATAAAAAAGGTGTGGAATCTCTCATATCCTTCATGAGATGTCCTCTCAAAGCTCATGAGCTGAAGTATTAAAACATGGAGAAGCATGCTTATGTAGTGGTAAAGGTAGTGAAGCATTTCTGCTTTTACATTTTAAATTTCCACACTACTGCCCTGGTTCCTAATACCATAGTCAAATCCATATTAACTTAGCAGGAGTTTGAAACCAAAAGGGGCAATTAGATTACTAAAATCTAAGAGTTTGATCTCACTATCAAACCAACAAAGCTTGTATGAATAAGGGGCCTCTACTAATTGATTGCTGACAATAGACCCAAAAAAGTAGGGCATGAAGAAATAGAAATGGAAAATATGCCAACATTTCTCTTTGTTTCCACCACGAATGATTGGTATTCAAGTATTGCTCATTTTCTTACTTATGGTGAGTGTCCCACTCACTTATCTTGTAAATAAAGGAGGACTATTAAATTAAAATATGCCAATTTTGTCCTCTGGAACAACGGCCTATATAAGAGGAGCCTTGATCGAGTGTTCTTTCATTGCATAGATAAAGAACAATAGAACCAATGTTTGAAGTTTCTCCATAATCTAGCTTGTAAAGGACATTTTTATACTCTTATAACTGCCCATAAGATTTTTTTAGCCAGGTATTACTGGCCTACTCTATTTCAAGATGCATACAAATGGGTACGAAGATGTAAACTGTGCCAAAAGTTTGTTGGAAGACCCAAGTTAGCTGCTTTGCCTCTCAAGCCAATGGTGATAGAAGACCCATTTCAACAATGGGGAATTGATTTCATTGGTGTTGTAAAATTATCTTCAAGTGATAGACATGATTATGTCCTCACAGCTATAAATTACTTCACCAAATGGGTGGAAGCAATTCCAACCAAGCATGCTACTTCAAAAGTGGTATGCGATTTCCTAAAGGAAAACATCATTTCCAAGTTTGGGGTCCCAACCAAGATTGTGACAGACAATGCAGCCTATTTATCTTCTCATGAGATCACTCAATTCTATTTTTACTATGGGATCACCCTCTCCCATTCTTCTGATTATTTCCCATAAGGAAATGGCCAAGTTGAATCAAGCAACAAGAACTTGGTGACCATCATTAGGAAGTTGGTAGATGACAACCAATGAACCTGACATAAAGCATTGGTTGATGCTTTATGGGTAGATAGAATTACACCTAAAAGGGAAATAGGTATGTCACCATTCCAACTTTTATATGGTTTCAATGTAGAGATACCAATTACCCTATAATTTCTAGCGTTGAAATTGGCAAAGGTAGTCGAAGATCAGACATATGAAAGCTCCATCGATAAGAGGATCATGTGCTTAACTGAGCTAGATGAACAAAGAACTATGGTGGTGGACCAAATTATTGCACATCAAAATATGGTGAAGAAGCTCTTTAACTAGAAAGCAAAAACTTATGATTTCTAGATTGGAGATCAAGTCCTGTTATGGGACAAAAGAAGAGAACTAAAGGGGATGCATGGGAAATTTGATTCCCTATGGAGAGGTCTGTTTACTATCTATCAACTCAATGGTGAAAATAGTTTTCTATTTAAGTATCGAGATGACACGCCCTTTTTTCTACCTCATAATGGGCAACATTTGAAGGACTTCAATTCTTGAAGCATCAGATAAGATCATCCGTACATATGTATATTTGTATAGTTTTAGTTCTATTTTGTGCTTTTCATTTTCATTTTTTGGGTGCCTTTATTTTTTAGTTAACATGACTCTGTAGCCCAATGGCATACTTAAAGGCACCAGAGATTCTGGTTTCTACTCCCCTCAGCTATTTCAAAATTTCAACTGAAGGAAGTTCCCCAACTGGAGCCACCTGTTGTTCCCAAAATTTGTCACTCATTTTTGGGACAACATATGAACTATTTTGGTCTTGCAGGCCAAAATTATCTCTTCCCTTCTCAAAAATTGTTTTGAACATTTGAATTCCTCATTATTTAAGCTTTTTTAGCTAAAGGACTCACAAGTTCAACAGGTTTAATGACTTCAATAGGAGAGCTCTCTCAAAGAGACAAGTTCCCAAAACTTAGGCAATTTTAAGAAAGGTTCAATGCCGAGGTTCAACCAAAAAGTTCAATAGGTTCAAAGGTTCAATGACGTCGGCAAGCTTAAAGAGTTAAGTGCTTCAACAAAAGTTCCAAGTTAGACCACTTTGGCAAGTTCAACGGCTTCAAAATACTTAGCGAAAAGAAAGAAGATTGAACCATTGAACTGTTGAACCTTGAACCAAAAAAGGTTCAAAGGCTAAAAGGTTCAATGAGATTGGTTTAAGTGGTCAATTGAATGAGTGGAACACAAGATTGAATCATTGAACTTGCTGTTTCCAAAATTAGCTTAGCTCATTTTTGGGAACAACCCCCTACGAAACTTGTTTGTTTCATCCTTTGTCTCTCTAAGTTCATTTTCGAGATGGGTTTTTCTTGTTCTCGTCTTGGCCCAACTGTACCATTTAGAATTTGTAACATCATTACATTTTTCTCAAAATGTGAAGGTTTTCAGGGTCTCATTACGACTAGGGGACCAAAATCTACCTTTTTCAGAGTTAGTATTTTTCTTTCATTTTCCTGCACAGGTGATGATTTTCGCCGCCAGTGCATTTTTCCTTGACGCATCAGGAAGTGGCAATTTTTGCCGCCCCTACATCTAGACTTGCACGGATGGCAAATTTTTCTGCCCATGCAAGTTTTCACTTCTCACATGTAAGAGCAAAAATTTTTTCCACCCCTGCATGTCCCAATTTTTTAAGACTGCAATGGCGATGAAATTTACCGCCCCTACACTGCCTCATTTTATATGCTCAGCATTTATTACCACGTGTGTCAGGTTGTTGGGGTTGATTTTCATCCCATTTAATCTAATTTTAACCTTGTTTTACTTCATTCCTCCTCTCTTCCTCTTGCCCTCCACCTCTAGACAATCCAATGAATGGATAAAAGTGTGTTTTAGCAGATTTGAACTTACTGTGTGCGTGGCTTTCTAAGTAGGTCATGTATTTGGCATTCATTTCTTTTTTTTTCCTCTTTGAGCTTGTTTTCCAAATTGTTGGGGTTTTTATTTTTGTTTTCTTCCCCTAGGGCCGATTGGCCTGCTCCCATTCCTTTCCCCCACCAAAATTTTCTCTCCCTTACGTGTCAGCCAGTGTCTTCCCTTCTTGCCCACAGTTTTCTTACACAAGATTGCACAAGTGACAAAATTCACTACTCGTACCTCTTGTTTATTCCCAAAGGTGCATGGGTGGTGAAATTCACTGCCCATGACTTTTTGGCTAACCTTGCATGGGTGGCAAATTTTGCTGCCCGCGCTCCCTTGCACCTTCAACTTGTGTCGGTGGCAAATTTTGCCACCAATACATGTTCCTTCTTGACTTGCATCGGCAGAAAAATTTGCCACTGATGCAGGCCGAAGGGGCAAGGGTGGCAAATTTTGCCACCCTTACACCTTCTTTCCATCTAGACATGTAAGGGTGGTGAAATTTGCTGCCTGTACATGCAGTTCTTTCCACATGCTTGGGCGACGAATTTCACTGCCCTTGCATTTTTCCTCTAAATTTCTCCAACTTTGGAGAAATTTTCACTCTTTTTTCATTTTTCTCCCTCCTCTCCTTTTTTTTTCTTCCCTTATTTTTTGACCCAGCCATGTTTAGTGCCCTTCCTTGATCATGATCACCCAGCATGTGAATTCCCCAATTTGCCCACTGTTCCCTAATTGCACAATCATGATTGCAGTACCCTCTAAAGATTCTTGCTCATCAGCACTCGCTCAATCGAGGCCAATTTTGATGTCTGAAACTTCTCCAAAAAAGTCAAAGGCCATGAAGTACAAGTATTAGGGCATCTTTTTTATCACTTCGGTCACCTCTAACATTGACGACATTAAAGATATAGAAATTGGCCACATGGATATGGCCGAGTTCATGATTAAAACCAAGGTGATGAACCCAAGCTATGAAATGAAGAGAATCATTG
This sequence comes from Torreya grandis, assembly GCA_037957365.1. NCBI lineage: Eukaryota > Viridiplantae > Streptophyta > Pinopsida > Cupressales > Taxaceae > Torreya > Torreya grandis. Next base: position 430,595 of record JARHVA010001687.1, on the reverse strand, counting down.
AGAGCAACATTCATCTGGTTGCCACTTTTCTGGTGGCAGCACATCATATGGAGTTCATCTTCTAGTGTGCCCAGTTTTACAACAAAGAGACGAGATTAGTCTCAGATGCCAGTGGCCACGTAATAATTTAGCTGGACCCTAAATTCATTGACAAAGTCTTCATGTGCCCTCCTGCTACTGAAGTGCTAAGGATTGACTTCAGAGAGGCACATAAGGAGTATGACAAAGACCCCAAGAGGGCAAAGAAAGTAATGAATAACAGGTGGCTGAAGACCCCTAAGACCAATTTATCTAGATGGCCATGGAAATTCCCAAGGAGTGATTTCATTGAAGAAGTAGGTGATTTGATCACCCTTCTCAGTAGAGTGTGAGGCCTCCTGTCTTCCTCATAGTTCTATGAGTGGATGTACTCGTTCATCAAATTCATCCTCCAAGGTAAGCAGGTCATCTTCTGGGTTGAGCAAATTAGCAATGCTCTTCACGAGCAATTGACCAAGGTATAAACTACTTCAATGTTCTATATGACTTTTTACTTGGTCTACATAGCTGCCTCGATGTGAACCTTTCCAAGTTTGACAACTGAAGGGGACAGAAAGATCACCCCAGTTTACTCATATTACCCCCAGCTAATGTTGCAAGGATCAATCCACTATTTTAGAAGGGTAAATCACGCCTTTTTTGTCATATTTTTATGCCTCTTTGACCCTCAGCTTGAGTAAAAGAGAGTATCTGATGAGGCTTGGATGGTCATCAATGACTATGGCTGTATGTTTCTATAATTTCCCTCTTTCTGCTATCTTCGAGTTGGATTTTTCCAAGGCTATCCCTATATGCTCCCCAAGTTTTCTTCTGATAAGTTAGTTTTGATGGAGTTGTGTAGACAAATGGTTGTCTTACACACTAGGCAGATGGAATTAAAAAGCCAAGTTTTAGGTTTCTAATTGAAATTGATAGATACTCGATTTTGACAGCAGCCAAAGCTAAAGTCATGGAAATAAAGATGCAGCTGGTTACCATGAAATAGTTTAAGAGAAGAGACAACTTTGACTATAGGGGTGTCAAGGACATGATCAGATGAAAGACTCAATTTCATGAGCCTATGATCGAAGACATCTGGGTAGACCTGAGGACAGCTGAAGAAATCAAGAGGATGGACTATAACAGGCTGACCCTAAAACAAATCAAATATTTGGGGCTTGCAAATATTCCCTCTAACTTGGTCGATGATAAGAGCATTATCAACAACAGGTACTTGGCCGAGAAGATTACTCACTCCCTTCTTCCTCCAATTCAGTGGTCTTAGAAAGAACTAACTTCTCTGAGAAAGATATTCGAGCCAATATTGGCTAACACCAATGATTGGTTAGCGGCTAAAGGGATCATACTGAAAGAGTTTATTATAAGATCAGAGGCTGAGTTTCGAGCAAAAATGAGAAAGAAGGTAGAAAAAGGTGATGTTCCTTCCCCATCTAGGCCTCACAAGCCTAGAATCATCTTTGTTTCCAAGAAATCAAAGGTTACTGAAGAGCTCGAATCAGTGGCTAAGGGAGTTGAGGAACAAAGCTCCCAAGAACAGGTAGCTCAACAAATGGAGACAGATGATAGGCCCTCAGAACATCAAAGGGGTGAACCTCTACCTTCTTAAGAAGGGGCACAACTACTTACAGACGTCTCTCCTTCTCCACCTCAGTCTCGTGTGGCATCTCCCTCACCTCTATCTCCTATTGTAGACACCTATTTAGTGTCTAACCCTTGGTCACCTTCCCCCTTGGTCCATTCCTAACCCATTCTTAAAACATGTAATTACTAATTTAAAATAATAAACTTATTTTGAATTAACCCCCTCTCCTTGGACACATCACCCATGCCATCTTGCCTAGGACACCTCGCCTTAGACTAATTCCCATCCTATGACTCACCCAAGACCTATTCCTACTTCTCTCTAACCGCCTAACTAACTCTCGTGCGTATTTAGCCCAACCTTTGATATTCTCCAACAGATAGTGCACTTGGCGGATGAAAAATGGGCTTGGTGGCTCTTTTTGCCCGTTCTAAACCCGCCGACGTCGGTCAAATGTCGGCCGACGTCGGCGAAATCGCCGACGTCGGTTATACTTAACCAACTTTTCTAACCCTTTGATGGATCCCAATCACAAATCGACTAATCTCTGAAGCTAATCACAACTCTTGAATCCTCTTCCAGCGAAATAAAGTTCTCGTGCATTTACTTTTCAGTGTTCTGGACTTCTTGGTGTTCTGGCAGGGATCAGCATTCTTGGTAGCACTTTCTAGGCACTGCGGTTTTGCATCAGACATTCTGCACAGGGACTACACGATATCTCCATCACCAGCGACAACTGAGACACAACTTCTGCACCTTTGCCAATTCATATCACAGCTAAGTATCTATACTTTTTTCATTCTAATATCATTTCAAATATATTAGTATTTTGTATTTTGTTTATTCCAAGCATTCTTGACCCGACCTTCCTTGTTCTTCTCAGAAAGGCTGAAAAGCCTTCTCTCACCCCTTATTCCTTTTTCTTTGCCTCTGACACTCCCTTAGTCTCTCTTTAGGCAACATCCTCTGTCCAATCAACCTAGCATAAATCATCAGAGACCTATAGACCTTCTTAAGACCCATCTAATCAATCTGACTAAATTGCTTTATGGAAAGGCCGAAAGGTCTTTTTCCTGTTTCTCACCCCTTTTCCTGACAAGATTCTCAGTCCCTCAGATCCTAAATAGTCCTTCTAAATCCCTCATAGATCCTCAAACCCTCAGACGAGACCAAATCTATTCTGCAGACCAAAAACTAAACCTGTAACCCATCCCTGGCCAATTGCCCTGACCAACCTCGTCCACTTCCCCTACCGACGTCAGTAGTCTAACCGTCGTCGGTGACTACCCTGACCGACGCCGGCAATATAACCGACGTCGGCGATTGTGTTTACCAGATTGTAGCTTATCAGGTACGCATTTGTTTTTAGTCTTTTCTTTTCACATCTTTCATTATTTCTCTTTTTTGTTTCTGTCATATTTTGTCTTAAACAGTGGATTGTCATCCTCCAAGAAGCCTTAGCGCTTCTAGGACCAAGCTTTCTCTTGGCAATCCACCCTCTTATCAACTAACATTCTTTGTGTTTTTAGTGTTTATCTCTTTCAGGTGTCATTCCTCCATAGCCAAAGAGGAGTACTCACAGCGTCTGGATTACGGTGCGCAGACTATATCCAGGTACATACAAGCCTTGACCATTCCTTTTAGTTTCTCATTTTCTCTCCTTTGAATTTGAAAGCAAAATTTGAATAGAAACATTCTGGCACGCTCGGTGGGACCCCTTTAGGGCCTTCCTTGGGTTCCTTTCCTTCTTTGTTCATTTAGGTGCATTAGGTTTCTCCCTCTTCACCTCTTTCTTCTTTTCTAAAGACATCATAAGCAGGAATAACAAGAACTTTTTCTTTCTTTTCTTGCATTTCTAGACTAGTAAAAAAAAAGTCATTTTCTTCAACCCTTTCTCAAACTTGTTTTCATTCCAATTTAACATTTCGATTTGGGGCTTTAAAATATACTGCATTCCATTTCCTGCTTTCTTGCATTTCTTAGTCCACACTTAGTAATTAGTAAACCGCATATTGAATAAATCGTAGATCACTTGATGTTACACAACCAAACCACGTGCACTCAATTAAACATAAAACTCACTTGAGACAAGGCCTGACTGGGATTTCATCACCTAGCAGATACCTTACCCATCCCGACAATCCTACTTGGATTTCACCACCAAGGGGAAAGCCCACTCTGTTCTCTGGCAGAGTCTAAACTATAGGGAAAGTATATTTTGGCTAAGCGAGACCAGCTAACCACTGGAATCGTGAAGTGAGGGGAGCTTGCTCCTTAGCACCAGGCCTATATAGAACCTAATACAAACTTTTGAGCGCCTAAACATACCTGAAACCATTTTTAGATTACCTATTCTAGGACCCTTCTAAAAGCCAACCTCCTCAAACATCACATTAAGGCATAAGCCACACGATCTTAATAAAATTGTTTCTAGGGATTTAACGCTAGGATCTGCCTGTTCTCATCTTATTTTCTATTTTTATCTATTTTTTTTGAGCTGGTAAGGACGTCTTCTTCATTTTCAAAAACTTTTTTTCTGAGTTTCTGGAAAACACAGTAATCGACATCGGTCCCGTAACCGACGTCGGCAACTTTTCTGTACCAGCATCGGTCATCTGACCGACATCGACAGTCTTCTTCACCGACATCAATTTTTATACCGACGTCGGTCTCTATCCATTTTCTTTTTTCCAAAAACAACAAGCTTAAAATCCAACTTTCTGGCTGTCTAAACATCCATTCTGGTTTTCTGAGACTGAAAAACACTGTTTTCTGAAACCTGACCCTTTCTTGCCTTGAATGGTTTTGACACACAGTCAAACCAAGGCCCTTCTTGACCACGCTAGTCAATAACCACTTTCACCTTCACCATCCATAACTAGTCCTATAATGGAGTTTCACTCGAAAACTGAAAGAACTCCTACTCGCCCAACCCCGCCTCAGACTCCTATTGTCCCAGAAGGGGACTGAGATTTCGCACGATTCTTGGACCTTAACATCAAAGCCTTACAACACTATCTCGCGCATAGCCAAATGCGAGACTCTCTAGGCAACCCAATCTATGGGATACTGACTTCCTTAGTCGAGACAAGAATCACATCAACAACACCTACAATTCAGCCATTAGACAACACCTCCACCAATAACCCAACCGTGTCTTACCTTCAAAACGTAGCCACTCCATCTAAACCGACCTCCATGGGGGTTTCAATACTCCCTCAACCTCAAGTTACTCAACCAAACCCCACACCTTTCCAAAACCTACTAGTCTCTATCCCCCCTACTCTTGCACCTATCAACACAAGAGTAACCGTTTACCCGTCAACAAGCATGGCTACTCCTCAACCATCCTTGATGGCCCCTATCCAACTTGTGCCTACCAACCCCATAACACAAGTGCCCTTGGCTCCAATAACCAGCTACCCATATGTTGCATCTACGCAACTAACCACGTCATACGCCCCTCCCAATATCTTTCAAGTGTCTTATAATCTAGGGGGTGCTTCATCCGCCAATCCATCAGCAGATATCATCAAAATGCTGATGGATAAGATGTCTTGCTTAGAGACCTCTATTTTCGGCTCATGCAATACTCTCTCATACGAGCAGATTTGCAATGAGCCCATTCATCCTTCCGTTCTGATTAGACCATACCCCAACTAGTGGGAGCTTCCCAATTTTTCTCACTTTCAAAGCAAGGAAGACCCACAACAGCACTTACGGGCATTCAGACATGCCTGTTACCTTATTGCCCATGACGATGCATTGCTCTTGCATACATTTTCTATGTCTCTTTCTGGCACTGCACTTGACTGGTACAGGTCTATTTCCAGCCATTCCCTCTTCACATTTACACAGTTGGCCCAGCTCTTTCTTGATCACTTCTCCATTAACATTACCAAGAAGGTCTCGATCACAGACCTCTACACTATCCGCCAATTCAAGGATGAATCAATAGATGACTTCATTGCTCGTTGGAGAGGCCTCATCAATCAACTCTCTTTTTCCTTACCTCAACCTGAACTTATTGAACTATTCTCCCGAGCTTGCGCCAAACATATTTCTTCCACCTTACGGGTTCAAACCTTTCGCACCTTCGACAAAGCCTTCACGATGGCCCATAAACTTGAATTACGTGCCATCGAGGAGAATAAAGTCAAGTTGCAGAGCAAGAATCCCAACTCTAAGACCAATGACCCTTCTTCTTCTAAACCTTCATCATCCAATCCTAAGTCTAAAGCTTCAGCTAACGCTGTAGTCGTTAGACCTTTGTCCTCTTCAACCAATCAACCTGAGCCATCCACATCTCAGAGTGCCACCCGTCAATTCCAGTAGAGATACGTACAACAACAATATACTCCTCTTGGAGAATCATACGCGTCTATACTAGAAAAACTTGTTAAACAGGGGATTCTCAACCTCCCCCAGATTCGACCACCACCACAATTTTATCCCTCACGCGCCATCCCTATGTGGTATAGGGAAAATGACTTCTGCAATTACCATCGTGTCAAAGGTCATGACACGAGAAACTGTAAAACCTTTAAAAACATAATCCAAGACATGCTTGAAAAGGGTGATCTTGTTCTAGATAATCCCAATGCACCTCCAAATCAGGGCATTGACATCTTCAAGCAACCATTCCCCAATCATCTACCAACCCAAAATAATGTCTAGACCTTGATTGACAACACTCATGAACATGACATTCAAACGGTCAATATGGTCTCGCCCTTCATCCCCAATCAACCTCAAGAGGTTAGTCCATCTACCAGTCCATCACGTGTGGACGAACCTCTTTCTCCGGTTAGTTCTCCATCAACCTCTCTCATCTTGGAGGACGCCTCAAATTTACCGGCACCACCGGTCTCACCATCCTCCTTTCTTCTGCCTATGGAGGACCTGGCCTTACCTACTCCTCGACCGCAAGTGGAGGGCACCATAATCCCTACCCTTTACCCGCTTGAGGAGTCACACTCTCTAATTCCTTCTCCACCAAGAGAAGAACCTGACTCTCCATCTTCTTCGACCAACGACAATCCAATTATACCTCCCACACACCTTGGGTCCGAGACTACTGCCACACCTAACACATCTTCTCAAGGATCCCAACCTCATCCAACATCCTCTCAACCATTTTCCCGACTAGTGGAGAAATTAGAACTTCTCCCTTCAAGGAAAGTGGAGCATCAAGGATTGTGGGAACATTTTAAAGTTCTTCAACATTCCTGTACCCTCTCGTCTCATGCTGCCAATCCTCCTAAGCCAGAATCTCCCAAGACTCTCAACAAAAACCAGACTCCTGCTTCTAAACCTGCATCTACCCAATCTAAATTGATCAAGTCACTCAGCATTCGCCCTGTCTCTACCCTCACTCACCCGCAAGTGAAGGTGGACTTAGACCAGACCTCGACCAAAAGTAGTCTTCCAACCAAGTCAAAGAAGACTGCTAGACCACAGAAGCGAACCCCTCCTCCACCATCAACTTTGCCCTCCATTTTAGATCCTCATCCTTCTACCCTAATTGGCTTGCTTCCTATTCTGACCCTTAACCAAAACAAATTACCTCCATTACTTCCTTTGCCAACCACAAGTCAACCCCCTCTCAAAAATTTGGCACCTCTCACAAAGAAAGTGTCATCTTCACCTGTCACCGCACCATCAAACCAAAAGGTCGTACGAAAACCTTCTTCAACATCCCCCAAGCAAAAGTCACCAGCGCGCCATGCATCAACAAGAGCGGACCCTTTAGTAGGTTCATATGCTTTGATATTACACCAACTTTTGCAAACTTCTAGCATTACCCCTCCTTCTATCAAACCATTCCAACCCCTCGGGTCAAAACCATCTTGGTTCGATGATATGAAGATTTGTTTATACCATCGTACGCTAGGACACGATACCAAGACTTGTTGTGCCCTCAAGGCAGTCGTTCACCGCTATATGGAGAAAGACTCTCTTCTCCTTGAGGACACTCTTGACTGACCCTTGACACCTTCCCATCCAACCTCTTCAACCATATCAACATCTCACCAACAGGCCATAACCCCTTCTTCACCTACTATCTTTGAAATCAATGCTATTCATATAACCACTAGGTCACAAAAGGACAAGGCGAAAGAAAAAGTTGCTATTCCTTAGACCTATCCTTTTGTCCAGGCACCTCAACCACCAAAACCCAAAATTTCCATCTTAGGTGCATCTCAACCCCCTTTTTTAGAGGCAATCAAAGACTCTATGATAAAACAACTTCACCAAACACCTGTGAAGATGACCATATATGACCTTATCCAAAGCTCCCCCCAGCATCGTCAGGCTCTAATCAAAGCCCTATAGGCAACAGAAGTCCAACTTGAAGACCCTCAACCACTAGCTGCCCTAGTCCATTCTTTATCTCCTATCGCCTCTATCACTTTCAGTGATTCTGAAATTCCTACCTCTACCTTGGAAGATCAGGACGCTGCCCTTTTCATCACAGCCTACATTGATCAAACCCGTATTAAACGAGTTATGATCGATGGAGGCGCTATCATTAATATCATTTCCACCCACGCCTTTGATCAATTGGCTCTTCCCGAGAATTGCGTATCGAAAACTGATGCAATCCTTAGATCCTTTAATGACACCACTGCTAGCACTATTGGCACTGTTGTCCTCCATATTCGCGTTGGTCCACGCACAATCCCAAAGCTCTTCTACATCATTGAGGGAGAATTCCAATATAACATGCTATTAGGATGACCTTGGATCCGCGCCATGGCTTGCGTCTCTTCAACACTTCACCGTTGTGTCAAGTTTAAACACGACAAACAAGTCCATGTCATTCCTGTCGACCCATCCCCTTTTAAGACTTGTAACACAACCTATCACCCAAATGACGTTCTTATCCCACTCAAGGCATCAACCCAAACATCATCTCCATCTGCAGAAGTGTCAGCTAGTACACAAACAACGGTTGCCACCACATCATCTTCTTAATTAACAACCAAGGACCCCATGGACGATATCTTCCAAAGACTTTCACTGGGGAATATCGCCTACTTACTCTAGACATGTTCCAGACTCCTCAAGAGTATGGACAACTTCATCAAAACCCAAGCTATGACTGTCGGATCAGAATGGTAATTCCTTATGGTCCTCCTAGCTTTCGAACCAATCTCATCTATGGGGGGTTGGATCAAGCTCCTACTGAATGAAATCCTTCCTCCTCACCTCAAATATTCACATCCGATTTCTCCTTTCTTGGCAACCCCACCTTTGCACATACCTACCTTTATAGGTGTGCATGGAAGGGTTTTGGCTTTGGGCGCTACGAACAAGGCTCCCATCGGCCTATCAAACCACCCAATGACGATAATTCTAAGAAATGGTATGGACTGGGTTTCTAAGAACCCACTGAGGCTTCCATAAACCTTTGCCCCGAACCAACCATCGACCAATTTCTTCCAGACTCGCCTATTCTTCCATCCTCACCTACGGAGTCGATGGTTTCCATCCCTCCTAGTTTTTTTTGCATAAACACCATCCGCTTGAAACCTCTAACCTATCAGCTCAATAGGCTTTCCAAGTCTCTCCCTCTCGTTTATCCCTGCATGATAGACGATGAATCGGCAACCATCAACACAGTCCACTGCATAGATGACAACATCATTCTTACCTATATGGGTGCCGATGATTCTTTCATTCAGCGCTCCCTCCCCTCTAAAACACAGGTTATGTTAAATGAATCAACCATTGACATTAACCTTTCATCTTCTGATGTTCCTCATGTCTTAAAGATTGGTCAGTCTTTAGACACCCAGGAGCAGATCGACTATACCACATTTCTCTCAGACAATCGCAAAGCCTTTGCCTAGACCTACACTGACATGCCTGGCATCGACCCTAAAATTGCCACTCATAACATTGTCACAAACCTAGAGGCTAAACCTGTTAGGCAAAAGCTTCGCAAAATGCATCCTCGTGTTGCACTTCCTGTCAAAGAAGAGCTTTAGCACCTTCTTTCAGTCTCCTTCATCCAACCCATCGATTATCTGTAGTGGGTCTCTAACATCGTTCCTGTCACCAAGGTGACTAGGGGGATTCGGATCTGCATAGACTATCATGACCTTAACCTAGCTTGTCCCAATGATGACTTTCCTCTTCCAAACATTTACCAACTTGTTGATCTTACGGCTGGTCATGAGATGTTATCACTAATGGACGGATTTTCAGGATATAACCAAATCTTGATTACATCGGAAGATCAGCACAAAACCACCTTCATTACACCATGGGGAACTTTCTGCTATCAAGTCATGCCTTTTGGACTAAAAAATGCAGGCGCCACATATCAGCGTGCCATGACTTACATCTTTCACGATCTCCTCCATAAAATCATGGAGGACTATGTCGATGACCTGCTTGGCACATCTAAACTTCGTCGCGACCATTTGACTATCCTCAAAATAATCTTCTCTCACCTTCTTCAGTACCAGGTCTATCTTAACCCCAAGAAATGTGTCTGTGGGGTCCTCTCAGGAAAACTCCTAGGATTCATTGTCTCTTTTCATGGCATCGAGATAGATCCTGCCAAAATCCATGCTATCCTCGAAATGCCACCTCCGACTAATCTCAAGTAACTTCACAGTCTACAAGGAAAGCTCCAATCCATCCACTGCTTCATTTCGCAACTTTCTGACCATTGCCAACCCTTTCATCACCTCCTCAAGAAAGACGTCTCCTTTAAATGGGATAAAGATTGCCAAGAGGCTTTTAAAGCCCTCAAACGCTATTTGGTTTCTCCACCAGTCCTTATTCCACCAAAAGATGACCAACCCTTCTACCTCTACATCTCAGCAACCAATCATTCATTAGGTGCCATGATCGCGCATCGAGACGAGCAACACCGTCAGCAAGCAGTCTATTACATAAGCTGAACACTTGTCGACTATGAAACTCAGTATACTCATACCGAGAAACTCTGTTTGGCATTAGTCTTTGCCACTACCAAGCTCTGTCACTATCTTCTCAATCACAAAACCTTTGTCATCACCCACACTAATCCCCTTAAATACATGCATTCTAAACCATATCAAAACCAGCGTATGGCTCGTTGGCTCATGCTTCTTACTGAATTTGACTTAGAATTTGTCCAGCAAAAATCTATCAAGGGGCAAACAATCACTAACCAACTAGCAGATGCCCCTCTTCCCGACAATCAACCTTCTCAGTGCGAGTTTCCCGATGAATCTATCGCCACTCTCTCGTCTGATGACACATTCTACCAAATGACGATGTTTTTCGACGGCTCTAAATGTCAGCTCGGTGGGGGTGCGGGGGTCATCCTCATTCCACATGAAGGTGAACCCATGCCCCTATCTTTTAAACTCGACTTTGAATGTACCAATAATATGGCCGAATACGAAGCCTTAATTTTGGGACTTCAAACTACCCGTTCTTTAAACATCAAGACCATCAACATCTTCGGTGACTCACAACTTGTCATCAATCAAATCAATGGTTCATATCTTTGTAAAAATAAAATTTTATAAAGGTACAAGCACTGTGTTGACACTTTTCTAGCATCTTTTAACCATCACTTATTGCAGACTGTTCCTCGATCGACGAATAAGTTTGCTGACACCATGGCTTTCCTCGCCTCGCATATTCCTTCTTCATCATCATCCTCATCAAGAATTTATGTCATGGTACATTGTGTGCCATTGCCTTCATATATTTCCACTGACATCAATCTCATCCACACCATAGACTCTAGTTCACAAGATGTATGGTATAAACAACTTGAGGACTACTTAGCTCATTCTCTCATTCCTCCCAACCTCTCTAGCAATGTGCGGCGGGCTTTCATCAAGCGCACCACCCGCTATACCATGCTAGGGGGCCTTCTCTATAAAAGAGGTTTTGATGGCCTTCTTCTTCACTGTTTAAACTCCACTAAAGCTTCTCATGCTGTTAAACAAGCCCATGACGGGATTTGTGGTGGACACTTCAGTGGTAACTCGGTTGCCAAGCGCATCCTTCGCCTAGGTTATTATTGGCCCACTCTTCATCAAGACTGTAGCGATTATGTTCGGCAGTGCATCAAGTGTCAACAGCATGCTAATTTGCTTCATCTCTCCAGTCACACCTTACAAGTCGCTCAAGATTTCTGGCCTTTTTCACAATGGGGCTTAGATCTCATCTGCGAGATTAATCCTCATTCATCTCTTCGTCATCAGTCCATTATCACTGCCACCAAATATTTCACTAAATGGGTGGAAGCTATTCTTCTTGTCTCCACAAAAGTTGACAAGATTGTCAACTTCATCAACACCCACATCATCTGTTGTTTCGGTGTACCTCACAAAATCATCACCGACAATGGCAAGTCATTTAAAAACAAGACCGTCCAAAAACTCTGCGACTCATTTGGCATCAAACTCAGCTTTTCTTCACCTTACTACCCACAAGCAAATGGGCAAGCCGAAGCTTCTAACAAAATCTTAACTAAAATTCTAATGAAGGTGGTCAATGACACTGGAAGGGATTGGCACGTTCAAATACCATTCGCTTTGTGGGCCTATCGTACTAGCATCCAAATCTCTACGGGTGCTACCCCTTTTTCTCTAGTGTACGGATCAGAGGCTGTCTTACCTCTTGAAGTACAAATCCCGTCTCTTCGCATTTCACTCCATGACATTCTTTCTAATGATGACTTTCATCAAGATTGATTAGCTCAACTTGAGTTACTCGACGAGCGTCGTCTCGCTGCCCTCAATCATCTCCATGTCTATCAAAATCGCATCAAGCGCGCCTATAATAAAACTCTGAGAGAACGAGATTTCAATATCAGAGACCTCGTCCTCAAAGAGAACCAACATGTGACCAATATGGAACAGAGTAAACGAGGCAAATTTGCTCTTAATTGGCTAGGACCTTATATCATCACACACAAGTATGGGTCAGGGACTTATCGTCTGTCTTCTCTTGAAGGCCGACCAGAACCTGAGCCCCTTAATGCTTTGCATCTGCGACCATTCTACTGTTAGTCGAGTACTCATCCACTTGACATTTAACTTGAGCTCATCCCTTCAACAATCCTTGTCCTTTAATCCTCAATCCATTCCACCCTTTTTCCCTTAACAAAATCCTCTACAACCCTTTTATGATGTACGGATGCTTCGTCCTAATAAAAGGGAGCCCTTGACCTTCTATAAGTCTTGTCCATGACTCAATATTATGTCAAAACTAAATCAAGATGTCAAAATATCTAAGGTCACAAAACCAAATAAAAAATAGACTGCTCCCTCGAAGGACAGCTATAATATCATTGCTGTAGCTAATAGACTGCTCCCTCGAAGGACAACTATTCAAAAGCCCTTAAATCTATAAAGCAAAAATATAGACCACTCCCTCGAAGGATGGCTATGACTAAATCTTGCTACAATAACACTTTTTTTTAAGAAGCTTCCCGCATCGATTAGCTTCACAAATAACCACCAAACAAGTGACATCTTTATGTGGACTTCCCGCATTGATCAGTCCGCTCTTAACAAAAAAAAAAACCCGGGTCATGGACTTGACTTGTAGTTGTCTCAGGGTCTCCTCTAAAAAGGGGCAAAGTTCTCCATACTCTAAAATGGGTTACCCTTTTCCTCCTATCATATCACCTACTCAAGGGACTTCGAGCTCACTTTAATGTCAAAAGTGATTCGATTACCGCTCTAACATAACCATGGTCAATGATGCAACGCATAAATGGGGCTCTTGGTTCTAACAACCCCTGTCCATGTTGTCATTTTGGTCCTTGTCTATAACAGGGTGCTTATGCCTTTAACTTTCTACCTACACTTTGGTCACATTCAACCACATCATTTGTCAAACCGACTCAATCCGACTCTTTTCAAACCACTCACATAACCTACTTATTCTGGTTTTCATAAGACATCATACACATGGAAACTATCAACCACACAATTTATGTCAAACATAAACCATTACTTGCTGAAACATAAATTGACCTGCGATTCATTCTTAGCAAACATCCATTACGAATATGGATAGTTGCTAGGAATGAAAAACCCCGACCAATGTTACAGCTTACACCATTTGGAAAAGGTTGTAGCATCATCTTCTCCTTATCATTTCAAGCATGTACCCTCAGACATATGGGAAATGCTATATCCTTATCATGACCAACATCAACCACTTCGATCTTTTTCCTCCCTTCTTGGGAGAACTACATTGGCCTGAGGCCCTAACGATAGGGGCTATGTAGGCAACACTCAGTTGACATGGGGTCTTCTGGGGTTAGCTCAACCATTCTCTTCGTCACTTTCTTCCATCTCTTTCTCTCGTCACCTGCCAATCACATCACAAACAAGCACATATTTTCATAATCTTTAGTATAATCATTTTCATCATCATCATTATTAATCACAAACACATTATCATCATCACATAATTAAGCATTCACATCATATAATCTGCAAAATCATAACATAAATATCACTATCACATAATCTTTATGCATCATCATCTAATCTAAAAGTCATGACCATTCTCATTATTAGCATTATCACAATGCATTATTATATTAATCATCATCATTATAATCATTGATCATAACATTATCATCATCACATTTAATCATCATAAACATAATATCAAAACATGCATCATCATCATAATCAAAAATGCCCAATACATTAAACATTAAACAACATCCATAACACATCAATGATCCAAAACCATCATCATATATATATATATATATATATATATATATATATATATCAAAATAGTTTTTACATATCGCACAACTTTGTGCCTCTGTCTCTCTCTCTCAACAAAATATAATACATCTCGCATCAACGGCTCGCAGGCCGGTCTATACATCAAAAATAAATCTCCAAGGTCTGCCCTCAAGGCTGTGGCTATGGTGGTGGTGGCGGTGGTTGAGAAGATGCTGTATCCTCTCCCCCCTCTGATCTGTGCCATCCCCTCTGATCTGTGCCATCTGCGAGACCCAGAAGCCATCGCTCGAGACATAGACTTCTATCGGCTCTGCTCTGCCCTCATCTCTGAGTATCACTGTATATGAGGGAACCCCCTGATGGCCCTCTCATAATAAGCGATCTCATCCAGCGCATCACTATATCTAACTAGAGATACAGTCTGCAGTGGACCCATCTACCCTGCTGCTGTGCCCTATCCTGACCCTTGTGGCTGTGGCTGACCAAGCTGCACCGATGCCGACTATCCTGGCCCCTGTGAAAATGTTGGCTGTTGAGATGGCTGCTGCAATGGACCCTGCCCTCCAAAGCTCTGACCTGCCACTGCCTGTGCCCAGGTTGCAGCCAGCTATCCCTATAACAGAGTGACCTGCCTTGTCAATGCTACCACTCAACCTGTCATCTCTGTTAGCTGCCCTGTAATCCCTGCCAGCTGTCCTTGCAAAGTGACGACCTGGGCCTGTGTCGCATCCCTCTCCTGCTGCATTGTGTCCCTCTCCTCGCGAGCTGTATCCCACTCCTTCGTGATAGCCTACAGATCTGGCTGGGGACCCACCTATATGCCTGTGTACCATCCTGTCCACCATGCTGTGTAGGCCTCTGTACACCCTGGGTTGGCTATCCCAGGTCCTGCCGGCAACTCCTCAAAATCTAGCTCCTCTGTCTTCTCTGGCAGTGGGAGTGACACCTCTATATCATCTCGCCTGTACTGTGGGAATGCGGGAGGTACATCCTATAGTAGCCCATACTGGCACCGCACTCTCTCTACTGAGATTCTCTTAAGCTCACCTGCTTGCCTACCTCTAACCCATCGCATGCTCTGAGTCCCAACCATCTGCTCACCCTAGTCTCTGAATGCTGGATAAACTAAGTATGGTCTCTAGACGATATCTGCTGGAATCAGGGCCTCCAGTACCCCTCGGTAGTGATCAATATCCCTGACCACTCCGTCCACCAGCGTCTACACCATCACCTCGCGCCATCACCTAAATCTGACCCTGAAATTGGCCTGGATCGCCACTGGGAGGTTGAGAGGTCAGGTAACTACAATATGCTCGTATGCCCAATAGTGCAGAAGGTGGCCTACACACAGACTATACCGTTGCCACCGACTGATGCCCCATAGCTCTCTGTACACTTGGGCCAAAAAGACGGGCACCCAGGCGAACACTGTCTGCTACTCCAGCATGTCCATTAAAACCTCGATCATGGCCACTGGGAACCTGCCTCCCTCCGCATCTGGCAATGCATACACTGTGATGCCGATCATCATCAGAACTGCCCGCCGATGTGCACCCTCATCTACCGCGTACAAAGGCTCATAAACAAAATTGGCTGAATGGTAGCTCGTCTTTGTGACGTGCTCCCCAAACAGCGTGACCATGTGTATATCATGCACCTCTCTCGAGCACACATATATGTCAGCTCTGTGTATCGATAGCCATAAAATCCGATACACGTCCTCGACCATGACCGTCATCTCACCTGTGGGCAGGTGGAAGGTGTTGGTGGCATGGTCCCATCGCTTGATCAATGTTACCATGAGACTCACATCCCTTGCCACTCTGTAGTAGCGTCTCAGACTGCCTAGCCCCACTGCGCTCATCTGCGCCCACTCCTCGACCGTCACGCCTATGTGCATCCACGTCAACAAGGTCGGGAGACGATCTCATAGCATCAGAGTCTACCTCGCTTGCACCCATCCATAGTCAATCTCATGTTAAAAATATTCCTACTCTTCCTATTTTGACCAACCATTCTGACCATCTATGCCTAACTCGATACCCGAGAAGCCCTTGGCATAGCTTTGACCTTTCATTTTGACCATTTTTCACCACCCTTTCTGACCAAGCAGCCACCGACATCGATTAACATGGTGGCGATGGCACTCACCTAATTGACGTCGGTCACTTAATGACTGATGTCGGCAGGTTAGCGACCGATGCCGGTCGCTAGTCGGCCGACGCTGGCAAACTCGTTGACGTCAGCGACTGGTTTGACCCTAGGGTCAAATGGGGCAAACCCTAAAATTTAGGGCTTCCCCCTGTGGACTCCCCAACACCCCCAAACCACTCCTAAATCATCCCTAAGCTATCCTAGACTCCCCACCCACCTTTCTAGTTACCCTCCCCCCTTGATTTCTACCTAAAACAACTAAAAATTCAAAAAACTAAATTCAAAACAAAATCAATCAAATAGGGTTCAGAGACCCTCCTACCTCATCTCGGCATCACCGGCGTGGTGGCACGATGGGTGCCACTGGTGGTGGACCTCCCGCGGGTCCTCTACTCCCCTCTGCCATCTCCGTTGTGTCTCTCTGTTCTCACATGTCATCAGGCCCACAAATGCCTCTGCAGCCTCTAATCACTCTCCAACTTGCTCCCTCTCTCCACCAATGCCTATCTACCACCTCACCGCTTCTCCAGTCAACTTTGGGTCACTTTCAATCACTTGAATCTAGAGCACTTTTTTTCTCTCTCAATCAAATAATCACAAATGACTTTTGGTGGGCCGCCAATCTGGTTTTGTCGGATTTGGCAAGCCACCGACGTCGGCATCGGCGTGCCCTAATCTGCTGACGTCAGCCGAACTCTGTCGACGTCGGCCATTTTTGGATACCGACATCGGTTTCTATAACCGACGTCGGCGTCCTTTCAATCTTCTTTTTTCTTTGTTGCACCAAAATCATGCCCCAATCAGTCAACTTTCTCAGTAGAAGTCATCTTAGCCCCCTGGGGCACACTTGAGATCACTTTTTCCTCCGTCCATCGACCACCATACCTTGGAGTTATTGACTATCTCTTCGGACTTCGACCACTTCCAAGATGAACGTTGCCTTGGTTGTTTTTGCATGTATGCTACCTCACAAATGGTTCACAAAATTGTGCGCAAATTTTTGACCCTCACAAGTATAAGATCGCAAGCCAGTTGATCTACACTACTTGTGACATTTTTGTGTTTTTGGGAGCACTTCCTAAGCCTGGGATACCTGGAAAACAATGACCATTGGAGCTTCAATTTATATTGAATAACCCAATCAGTAGATGACTAAATGCTGGGGACCGATTATTTCAATTTTGGCACTCCTTGACCCTCGACCTGCGACAATGTGACCTGACCATCTCGTGAAGTGGTGTACGCACAATCACAACTTTTGTAGCATTTTCACTCTATCTTCACCCTTTTCATCCACTCTCTGTCAAATCAGCACCCAATTTCAGGTTTCTTTCCCTCGACTCCTGCTTTGAGGGGGAATACCTCATTCATAATCGAGGCAACCAACCCTCGCCTATTTTTGTCTTGCAGTTCACTTGAGTAACCAACAAGATGAAATCAACCTTATCCCATACCTAGGGCAAATGACTCCTGTTTTTGTCTTGTAGTTCGTTTAGAGCAACCAACAAGACAAAAAAGGGCAAATGTAGACACCTAAATAGTGTCTAACCCTTGGTCACCTTCCCCCTTGGTCCATTCCTAACCCATTCCTAAAACATGTAATTACTAATTTAAAATAATAAACTTATTTTGAATTAACCCCCTCTCCTTGGACACATCACCCATGACACCTCGCCTTGGACTAATTCCCATCTTATGACTCACCCAAGACCTATTCCTACTTCTCTCTAATCGCCTAACTAACTCTCGTACGTATTTAGCCCAACCTTTGATATTCTCCAACGGATAGTGCACTTGGCGGATGAAAAATAGGCTTGGTGGCTCTTTTTGCCCGTTCTAAACCCACCGACGTCGGTCAAATGTCGGTCGACATCAGCAGAATCGCTGACGTCGGTTATACTTAACCAATTTTTCTAACCCTTTGATGGATCCCAATCACAAATCGGCTAATCTCTGAAGCTAATCACAACTCTCGAATCCTCTTTCGGTGAAATAAAGTTCTCGTGCATTTGCTTTTTAGTGTTCTGGACTTCTTGGTGTTCTGGCAGGGATCAACATTCTTGGCAGCACTTTCTAGGCACTACGGTTTTGCATCAGACATTCTGCACAGGGACTACATGTTAGGGTGTGGAGCTAAAAGCTTCACCAAGGAGCATTCATTAGCAGTTTTGGGTCTACACAGACACCGGCATCGGTCAGGAGTGATCGACATCGGTCAGGAGCAGTTGCAGAGGCACCGATGTCGGTAGTGGGTCGGCCGGCGGTGGTCACAGACAAACAGCAGGAACCGACGTAGGTTACCTGCATGTCCAGAAAGCTATTTCTGTGGATAGAAGTGAGTATTTGCATGATGAGTTTGAGTTGTAGTCTCAAGCTCGCGTCTCTATTGTTAGCATTACTATTTTTAGAGCCCCTGTTCAAGTGGCTTAACTGTTTGTTGGAAGTGCATGCTCAAGTCTCCTAATTCTATATGTAGAATTAGATCTTCCTAGCTTATTGTAGTTTTGTAGTTGGAGTGGATTATTGTTGTAATTCATTGTATGTGAAGAACAATACAGAATTGAATCAATCCAGGTTTGTTGGAGTTGATTGTTCTTGAGAGATAGAGAGCTCTTGAGGAATAGAGATCTATTGAGAGATCTATACATCTAGGAGAGGTGTGGAAGAAAGAAGTTTCTTCAATTGTATTCCTTTTGTAAAGAGTTTGTTAATACAAGTTTTCAGGATGGTTTCTTGTATCTCTTGTTCTTGCTATTATCTCATTCTAATTACTTGTCAATCTGATTTATTTCCGCATTTATTGCTTTCACAAGTGTAATCTATTATTGGTTGATCCCCCAACACTACACGATATCTCCATCACCAGCGACAACTGAGACACAGCTTTCGCACCTTTGCCAATTCATATCACAGCTAAGTATCTATACTTTTTTCATTATAATATCATTTCAAATATATTAGTATTCTGTATTCTGTCTATTCCAAGCATTCTTGACCCGACCTTCCCTGTTCTTCTCAGAGAGGCTGAAAAGCCTTCTCTCACCCCTTATTCCTTTTTCTTTGCCTCTGACACTCCCTTAGTCTCTCTTTAGGCAACATCCTCTATCCAATCAACCCGACATAAATCATCAGAGACCTACAGACCTTCTTAAGACCCATCTAATCAACCTAACTAAATTGCTTTACGGAAAGGCCGAAAGGTCTTTTTCCTATTTCTCACCCCTTTTCCTGACAAGATTCTCAGTCCCTCAGATCCTAAATAGTCCCTCTAAATCCCTCATAGACCCTCAAACCCTTAGACGAGACCAAATCCATTCTACAGACTAGAAACTAAACCTATAACCCATCCCTGGCCAATTGCCCTGACCGACCTCATCCACTTCCCCTATCGACGTCGGCAGTCTAACCTTCGTCAGCGACTACCCTGACCGACGTCGGCAATATAACTGATGTCAGTGATTGTGTTTACCAGATTCTAGCTTATCAGGTACGCATTTGTTTTTAGTCTTTTCTTTTCACATCTTTCATTATTTCTCTTTTCTGTTTCTGTCATATTTTGTCTTAAACAGTGGATTGTCATCCTCCAAGAAGCCTTAGCGCTTCTAAGACCAAGCTTTCACTTGGCAATCCACCCTCTTATCAACTAACATTCTTCGTGTTTTTAGTGTTTATCTCTTTCAGGTGTCATTCCTCTACAGTCAAAGAGGAGTACTCACAGTGTCTGGATTATGGTGCACAGACTATATCCAGGTACATACAAGCCTTGACCATTCCTTTTAGTTTTTCATTTTCTCTCCTTTGAATTTGAAAGCGAAATTTGAATAGAAACACCTATCAATATTCTTTCTTCTAGAGCCACCTCTCCTTCTAGAGTTATGTTTGGTGATCCTCAGGGCACTTTTGTAGATACTCTTCGCTCCTCTGGATCTATTCCTAGTTTGGCATCTCCTTCCTTCAATCTAGGAGAAAGTTTTGCCCTTGATCAATCAACAGCCAGTACAATTTCACCTGTTACTCCTACTACAACCACTATTACCACTAGAAGTGTAAACATTACCATGGTAACACCAGCTGTAGGAACCATTGCCATAGTAGGTACTTCTTCTCTCCCTCCTTGGATGTTAGCTTTCATGCCTAAAAGAAAGAAGCTAGCCATCTTTGTAGATGACTTCGATTTTGGCAAGATAGTCTTGGTAAAAGCTAAGGCCCCTAAGAGACCAAGGATCCTCTAAAAATTGGTTGAAGAAAAGGGGCATAAATTTTTAGAAGTAGCTAAGCCTCCACAGGATGCAACCCTTGAGGGTTTTGACATGAGCAGTTATTCCATCTCTCGTGTTGAACTTGGAAAAGTTACTCACAAAGGTGTGAAAAGTGATGTACATTCTGCAATGGACATCATGGTCCATAAATTTGATAGAGAAAAAGAGATGGACTACTATAAGGCCAAGACAAAGTAGTTGACAGCAGTAATAAGGAAATTCACCCTTCCCCCTGAAGCAACGACTCTAGAGGCCTTCTTTATAGATGACCCTGTCATCTAGAAAGCAAAGAAACCCTACCTGAAAGGAAAAGTCCTTGAGGATTACATTGAAAAAATGCATGCACATGGAATTTCTTTTCTTACAAAAGTTGTTGAGAGGATAGACAAGATGAAGAAGTTGAGGACAGATTTAGAAGACCTCATCTCTTTTATCTCTCAAGACATTGACAGTACAGATAAATATCTTAATAAGTGGAGAGAAATGAAAGATCTGAAGAAAAACACTTTGATATCTATCGGCATTATTTCTAGTAGAGATTCTTATGTTGAGATCAAGGAGTCACTGATATACAAGATACAGGTACTCAAAGAGTTGGTTGAAGATCTCAAATCTTTCAAGGATGCTAGTGAGAAGAGCGACATAGGTATGTTGAATAGGCTGGAAGAACTACCTTGCGACCTCACTTCCAGGGATAATCAATTTCTCTCAGCTAAAGAGATGATCTGAGGATTCAAGGGTATGATTTAGAGAGATTTTGAAGAGAAAACCTTCTCAATGACTTCTGTGGACAATATTTTAGATACTCAGTTAACTCTGGATAATCTAAGATCCAGGTTAACTAGTCATGCTAAGGCAATCATAGCATTGAAGGATGCTTTAATCAGAGCCAGGGTCATCTTCAAGAACACTGTTGTGCCAGACAGTATAGGAATTCAGGCATCCATTGCTATGTATGATGCTCATCTGAAGAAGTGTGGTGGCAAGAGCTGAAACTTTTTCCCCTTCTCTCTTCTTTTCTCATGCACTTTTGTCATGAAAAACTGCATGCAATTTTGTAATGTGTAATTGAATGTAAAAAATTTGGAAAAATATCTCAAAAATCAAATATGAGTCATCTTTGACTAAGATATTTTTTGTATTTTAATATTTTCTAGTTTTTGAAGGTTTCTACCTATATATAGTGGAGACCTCTTTTGTAAGTGGATCTCTGATAATTGAGAGCAAAAACTCTACTAAAACTGAGACACTTATTGAGACTTTGTGCTCAACTTGTAAATCATATTTTATTGAATGAATGAGAAGCAAATTTATTTTAGACTTTGTGTTGAAGTTATCTATGTTATTTAGGAAATAGTTCTTATGTCCTCTTTCCTGATAATCTCTTATTTGTTTGATTTAATAAGCAAAGTGTGTGTGTTGACATTATCTGAGGGCGTTTCTGAAAGATAGAAGAGAGACTTTGAGCTACTTTCATCTTGGTGATCCTATTATCCTTTGTAGTTTCAGGCAAAGACTTTGTGCTTTGTTTCACTCTATGGTTACTCATATTTAGGATCAGTGAAGGAGACAATGGAAGACTTTGTGCTTGCGTAGGTTTCCTTGTGCACTTTGTTACACTTCAAGGGGTTTTCTGCTCTGTGCTAGATACCATTCCTAAAAAAAAAAGGAATGTTCTTAGTCAATGACCAGGATTTCTCTCTCTTGTTCCTTGGACATCATCTCTAAAAAAAAAGAGATGGATGCTGTCATACCAACCTGAGTATTATTTTCCACTTAATTATATATACATATAGCATATAAATAGTCATAGGGAACCTCCCCTTGATGAGAGGAGAGATTTACCTTGTCCAGATCTGGTAAACCCACACTTTTTGTAGCGTAAATCTCCCTATGTTGTGGTTGATATACCCATTTTTTCATCAGTTAGTTGATGACAAAATATTCACCCAACACAACTGTTGAACCAAAGTTGGTTCAATCAGTCGATTCAATCGAATGATTTAAAGGAGTGCCCCAAAGCTCAAAGGGCAAGTGCCCTTGTGGAGGGCAGTGAACAAAAGTGGACAAAGAGATATCTTTCAAAAATATTTTCTGCAACCAAATTTTATAAGGGAAATCCTTCAGACAAAATGTTGGAAGGAATTCTTTCAAACATTTTGTCCAAAGGAATGATCAAAATCCCAACGGAAAGTGGCTAAGGAAAGGGAAGATTTTCTTCAGACAAAATGTTCGAAGAAATTCCTTTGGACATTTTGTCTAAAGGAATTGAAGATGAAGACCACCTGAAGGACCCTGAAGGGTAGGTACCCTTGCAGAGGGCTCTTAGTGACCAAAAAATGGACCTTCTCAAGGCTCGAAGGGACACCTTCCCTTCAGGAGGTTCCAAAGGGATTAACATAAAAGACTAGTTTCTACAGACTCTACAGACCCATTTCTATGGACTCTGTAGGTTGGGTTCTATTGGTTGAATATTTGGTCAATCAACTAATTAATGATCAAAATAGGTTTGATCAACCATAGCAAGGAAGATTGGTCAACCAATTATGCAGGTTTACCACATCGATAGGGGACAAATCTCTCCTCTCATCAAGGGGAGGTTCCCTATAAATATGAAGGTGCTATATACTATAAATATATGTAGAAAATAACACTCAAGGGTAGGGTATCACCATCCATCTCTATTTTTTCATAGATGATGATGAAAAATAAAGGAGAAATCATGGTGAAGATATTGAAGGAACTTCTCTTCTTTCAGAAGTGGTCTTACAGGAAACAACAAGAGTTTTCTCAAGTAGTGACAAGTGACTAGTAACAGGGTGCAATAGCCAGTAGAATGAAGTATAGCACAAAGTCTCCACTTCAGCTACCCACATAGTGAAATACAAAAGACAATGAGGGCACAAAGTCATCTCAAATTATTTGACATAGAAATAGAAAATAAAGAAACACATTAAAGGCAATTGTAGAGAGCACAAAGTCTTCCCACAATTGGCTTCAAGACATCTTCCTGATTATCTCCACAAGTTCTACTTATTTTTTAATGAGCAAGAACACATTTAGAAGATAGACATAGGAATAATCTCCTAAATGACACAAGCTATGACAGCACAAAGTTTGAAAGTAACTTATTTTCTCATTCAAAAAAGGAAATATGATTAACAACTTGAGCTCAAAGTGTCAGTGATAGCTTCTCAACTTTGGTAGAGTTTTGCTTCTTTTTATCAAAATATCTCCCTTGCATAAAATAAGAGATTACATTATATAGCATCTAAGAA
Organism: Torreya grandis; assembly: GCA_037957365.1. NCBI lineage: Eukaryota > Viridiplantae > Streptophyta > Pinopsida > Cupressales > Taxaceae > Torreya > Torreya grandis. The sequence goes on along the minus strand of JARHVA010001687.1, from coordinate 406,546 downwards.
AGGCCTGACACTTTTTTCCATGGAATGACCCATGCTACATTCAATGCCTTGAATGCATTTTTAGTTTTGTCAAGAGACCATACTAGAACAGGGCAGTTGCCTTAACTGTGGATTGTCAATTTATCTCAAATGTCTTCTTTTAGGCTTGAGTCATTTAGTCTATCGCCTGATATCTACGTAGCTATCCATTTTATCTTTAATTCAAGGAAGACAAATAGGTCGTGTCTTTAATGTTTAAGGGCTCAAAAATCTACCTTATGGATTGTTCCACCTACTGGAATAACTATTGCATAGATATTTTGGCCTTTCCCTCTTTCTATTGTGATTTGAGCCCTTGAGCTATCTTTTTCTTTTTCTGGCTCTTTTGGTTCTTCCTCTCAGTGATTCTTCCTTTCATCCTGAAGGTCTTTGAATGCTTTCAAGTCTGCATTTAAGCCTGCAAAGATCAATGGATGCTTTATTGCCACAAATTTGACGTCTTCAGGTCCGCCATCATTTGAAAGCCAACATCTAATTGGTTGACCTAAATTTGATGGTTGTAGGGACGTCAGCAAATGTCTGGATCCCACCAGTTAGTTTACGATGCTCAAATTTGACATTTGTGGGCCCATCATCTTCTTCGGTAATTCCTTCAACTTTAGGCGGTCTTTGGGTTTCATCTTTTTTATTATGTCTTTGTATTGGGAGCACTCCATCTTTGACATCTGTCATAGTCCGCTGCTTTGAAACTTTATCAACTTACAAAAAAAGGGAGCCATAACACTTCTTGCCTAAGTAGCTTCAAAAGGGGAATGGGGATAGGTGGCACTTTTTATTGATCTTAACAAGTGTCATGTGGCATCTTTTGCTGTGAAATAGGCAAGGACACTTGGCAACATTTGCTTAACTTATGGAAGCTTTAGATACCTTTTGAGAGTCTTACAAAAGATGACACATGGCAACTTCTATTGAACTTTAAAAACATTGTAAAAATGTTTGAGAATCATTTAGATTCACGTGGATGATGACACTTGGTAGCTTCCACTGAGCTTTAAAATGGGACATGTGGTGATTTTTGCTGCATTTTAGAAAAACATATCAAAACTTTCCACAATTTCCACTTGGCACCCTCCATGGGACTCTGAGAGAAGATTATTGAAAGCAGCTTTGAAACCTACAAGAAACTTTGAAATGTGGATGCAGACACCTGTCATGCTCTACTAAGTTGTAACGAGACACTTGGCGCACTCCACTTACTTTAGAAACTCACTCGAGGCCAACCACAGTCTTTACTCAATAACAAAACAAAAGGAAGAAATTGTGGATGTTGACACTTGGTATATTCTATTGAGCTTAACAAGGGACACGTGGCACATTCTGATGCTTTAAAAACAAATTATATTGTGTCTCAGTAAATGACACTTGGCAGCTTCCACTTGACTTTAAACAAAACCTGTGCAGAATGAAAAACTTGCGTCCTGCGTCATAACCCTTACTACCTCAAAACTAAAACGTACAGGAATAAAACTTGGAGCGCACAACTGAAACTCAAAATAAAATGTAGAGTATTTTACTCTACAAAGGGAAGAGAGATTTTTTTTGGCTTGTAGGACCAAAAATAGTTCATGTGTTTCCCCAAAAATGTGTGATAGACTTTGGGAACAAAAGCTGGCTCCAGTTAGGGAACTTCCTTCAGTTGAAATTTTGGAACAACTGAGGGGAGTAGAGACTAGAATCTTCAGTGCCTTGAAGCATGCGATTGGGCTATGGAGTCGTGCTAACCAACAAAAAAGCAAGGTGCCAAAAATGAAAATGAAAAAGAAAAGCACAAAACAGAACTAAAGACTACACAAATATACATATGTACAGATAATCTTATTAGATACTTCAAGAGTTGAAGTGCTTCAGATGTTTCCCATTGTGAGCCAGAGAAAGGGGCATGCCATTTTGATAATTCAATAGGAAACCATTTTCACCATTGAGTTGATGAATAGTGAAAGGGCCCCTCCAAAGGGAGTCAAATTTCCCATGCATTCCCTTTGGTTTCCTTCTCTTATCGCATAACAGGACTTGATCTCCAATCTGGAAACCCCAAGTTTTTACTTTTTGGTTGAAGAGCTTCTTCACTAGACCTTGATAGGCAACAATTTGGTTCACCACCATAGTTCTCTACTCATCTAGCTCAGTCAAGCACATGATCCTCTTATTAATGGAGCTTTCATAAGTTTGATCTTTGATTGCCTTGGCCAATTTCAATGCTGGCAATTCTAGGGTGATTGGTATTTCAGCATTGAGACCATAAAGAAGTTGGAAAGGTGACATATCAATTGCCATTTTTGGTATAATTTTATTTGCCCATAAAGCATCAACCAATGATTTATGCCATGTCCGTTGGTTGTCATCCACCAGCTTCCTAATGATGGTCACCAGGTTTTTGTTGCTTGATTCAACTTGACTATTTCCTTGTAGAAAATAATCATAGGAGTGGGAGAGGGTAATCCCATAGTAAAAAAAAATTAAGTGATCTCATGAGAAGAGAAATAGACAGCATTATCTGTCATAATCTTGGTTGGGACCCCAAACCTGGAAATGATGTTCTCCTTGAGAAAATCACATACTACTTCTGAAGTAGCATGTTTGGTTGGAATTGCTTCCACCCATTTAGTGAAGTAATCTGTGGCTGTGAGGACATATTCATGTCCAACACTTGAAGATGGGTTTACAACACCAATGAAATCAATTCTCCACTGCTAAAATGGCTCTTCTATCACCACTGGATTAAGAGGCAGATAAGCCAATTTGGGCCTTCCAACAAATTATTGGCATAGTTCACACCTTATTTCCCATTTGTATGCATCTTGAAACAAAGTAGGCCAATAATATCTGGCTCTAAGAATTTTATGGGTAGTTACAGGAGCAAAAAAATGTCCTCCATAGGCCAGATTGTGGAAGGACCTCAAAATTTGGTTCTACTGCTCTTTATCCATGTAACAAAGGAATACTCCATCAAGACTCTTCTTATACAGGCCGTTGTCCCAAAGGATAAAATTTGTGGCTTTCAATTTAATCATCCTCTTTTCTTTATGAGATAGGTGAGTGGGACACTCACCGTAAGTAAGAAAATGAGTGATATCTGAATACCACTCATTTGTGGTGGAGACAAAGAGGAATATTGAAGTATCTTTAACTTCTTTTTCTTCATGCCCTGCTTCTTCAGGTTTGTTGTCAGCAATCAATTGGCATAGCCCTTTTCCCCACACTAGCTTCATTGATAACTAGATCAAACTCCTAGATTTTAGAAATCCAATTCCCTCTTTTGGTTCCAAACTCTTGTTGAGTTAATATGGATTTAACTATGGTATCAAGAACCAGAGTAGTAACATGTGAATTCAGGATGTAGAAGTGGAAATGCTTCACTGCCTTTACCACTGTGTAAGCATGTTTGCCTATGGTTGAGTAATTCAGCTCATGAGCTTTAAGAGGATAGCTCATGAAAGAAATGAGAGATTACATACTTTCTTCATTTTGTTGAACCAAGATGGCTGAAAGTGTGTGTACAAAAGCATAACTGTATATGGTGAAAGCCTTGGTATAATCCAAACAAACTAGAATTAGAGTATGAGCAATTACTATCTTGATATTTTGAAATGCCAATTTACCTTCTTCAGTCTAGCTGAAAGTGGCCTTTCCTTTCATCATATTTACAATATGGTGAGTCTTCTCAGTAAAATCAGGGATGAACCTTCGTAAGAAATTCACCTTTTCAAAGAAAGAGTGAATTACAGTCTTGTTGGTAGGCAGGGTAAGCTCCTGAATAGACTTGACTCTGTCCAAGTCAATCCTTATGCCTTCTCTAGACAAGATGTGTCCAAGAAGTTTTTCTTCTGTTACCCCAAAAATAGACTTCTTGGGGTTTAAAGAAATGCCATTCTGGCAGCAGCATTCTAGCACTTGTTGCAAGTGGTGCACATGATTCGGGTGATGTTTGAAAAAGATGGTTAGATCATCTAAGTACACTTCAATGAACTTGAAAGCAAGGTCCATTGCTCTCTAAAAGGTGGCACCAACATTTATCAGACCAAATGGCATTCTTTGGTACACAAAGGTGCCCCAAGCTATGGTGAATGCAGTTTTGTGCTAGTTTGCTTCACCAACTTCTACTTGATTGTATCCTAAGAAGCTGTCTAGCATTGATAACATCTCAAAACTGGTCACTATCTGAAGTACTTGGTCTATGATGGGCAGAGGATAGTTATCCTTTAAGGATGACCGATTCAGATTCCTAAAATCCACATAGAGGCAAATTTTTCCATACTTCTTTCTTATAAGCACTATGTTGGCAATCCATGTGGAATGATGGATTGGGAAGATTATCCTGGCATTCAACATTTTTTGTATTTTAGACAGAATAATACCTGATATCTTCAAATTGTAGTGCCTAGATTTTTGTTTGTAAGGCATCGAATTGCTTTTGAGAGGATTGTCATTACAGATTTATTCAAGGCTGAGTGACTTCAGATCATCATATGAGTACGCTAGGACATCCATGTATTGGTTGAGCGGAGTAGTGAACTTGAATCTTTCTTCAGGAGTGCAACATTTTTCAATGTTCACCATCTTGGGATCTTCCTTAGTGCTTAAATTTACTTGATAAAACTCTTGGGAGGAGCTTGAATTTATCTGCTACTATCTGATGAATCTATCATGCTTGTCAAATAACTTTTCAAGGGAAACCAAGCCTTTTGGAATTTTATTCCCTTTGAGTTGCAAGAACTCTTCACCTACATCTGTACTTGATTTAGGAGCCGGTTCAAGCTTTTGAGGCTCGTTGCCTTCAAAATGGAGTTGTTCAAAGCTATTTTTTATTCTAGGAAGGTAATGATTTGGTGATCGCCATTAAATACTTACCAATGATTGGCATTGTTAGGTACACTTGGTCAAAAGACTAGTTCTATAGTGTACTTGTCTCCTTTAAAATCAGTTTGAGAAACCAAAAGAGTGGCTGAAATAGTGAAAGCATCAGCTTTATCATTAAATTCCTTGGGAACTACAGAGATGATGAAAGCATTAAAGTTTTCAATTTGGTCCCAAACCAAATTGTGGTAATGGCATAATCTCTCATTTTTGGTTTGGTATAGGTTTCTCACCTGACAAACCACTAGTTCAACGTCTCCTTTGGCATGAAGAAGTTTGATGCCTTTATCACGAGCAACCTTCAATCCAAGTAAGAGAGATTGATACTCAGCTATGTTATTGGTGTTGCTAAACTATAAATTGTATGATGAAGGAAAAATATCTCTTTGAGGAGATATTAGCATAATCTCAGCTCTTGAATCGATAGAGGAGCAACTGCCATCAAATTCTAGAATCCATACCTCCTTAGACACTGATTTTTCCCTAGATTCTTCTTTGTTTGGAGGGGAAGATTTCTCATCACTTGTATTATGTTCTACCATTCTTTCTTCTATTCCAGTTGAAGGTATTTTTAGGCTATCACATTCAAGAGTTTCATTAGGCATTTCATGGACTTCTTCTGTGGTTAATAAATAATTACCCATGCTTGAAGACTCAAACACAATTTGAGCTTCAGGTGCTGATGTCTGAGTAACCACGTATTTTACTTCCTTCTCAAGAATTAGCCTCTTCATGACATCTTTGACAGGGATTCTCACCTCAGATAAGTCCATGCTCAACTCGCCACCAATATCCTTGCAAAAATTTTGGCCAAGAAGAATACCGTATGATGTTGGGACATTGGCCACTGAGACAATCATCTTGATTATTTTGTCTGGGAATGCTGTAAATTCAAATTGAGCATCCTTGATTTGTCCCAGCAGTGGTACTTACTTGTTCTCCATGGAAAAACATCTCCCAAATGTCTTGGTCAATGTGAGACTAAGAGATTCTTCCAATTTGGTAGGCATGACATTATCTGAATCTCTAAAATCAATGATGTAATTGCTTAGCTTATGTCTGTTTATCAATAGGAAAACATAGAAAGGGCCAGTCATTCAAGGGGCAAAAGGAGGAGTAATGACAAGGTTGTTTGGGATAGACATGTTCCTTGGAGGATCATGAGTTACCTTATTAGCATCTTGTCTTGTAGGGATGGTTTGGTTCTTTACACATTGAACCAATTTATCCAACTACTCAGGGTTAGATTGAAAAAATTCAAATTCAGACATTTGGATCTTAGTTTTCTTGACATGGTCAAGTATGTCAAATGTCTGAAATGAGCTATGAAGAGGGGAAGGGAGTTCATCCTTCTAGTTTTTAGGAGGGAGAGGACTGATCTGTGAATTTGAGGTTGAAGTTGAAGGTAAGTTTGGAGTACTTACTTTTTTAGCAATCACTGGGTCCTTTGGCTGGAAAGGCAGAGTGCTTCCCCGCTAAGCAATTGAAATTATAGGCTGAGATTAATTCTCTGTCTTTTCTTTATCAACTTTTTGGGCTAACTATTTCTTGGACCATGTGAAAATAGCGTATGATCCCTCAGTTGCTTTACCTTTACTTCTAGGTTCATCCTGATAATTCAAGAAACTAATGTTGGAGTCACTAGTTGATTCTTCTTGGTCCTCTGTGAAGAGATCACCATCATTTTCTGGATTTAATTCAGGTTGAAAGGAGAAATCTAATTCTATTTCAAGGTATCCCATTATTGAATTGGTTGGAGGCACTTTAATGGCTAGGTTCCCCTGTGAGGGAGGAAGACGATTTGCTTGTCCTTGATTCCTAGTAGCATTACCTTGGTATGACTAATTTTGAAATGTTTTCTTTGGCATATCTCTATATGTAGGAGAGAATGACATCCCCTATGCCATTTGATTTCTAAGAGCAAGTAACTCATTGGCCAAATTCTACACCATTGGATTAGTGGTGGTTATAGGTAGATATTCAGAGGAAGAAGAAGATTTACCTCTTTTTGGATCTCTCCTTATCTTTCTTGCCAAGATAAGGTCATCTTCCACCTCAGTAGCCAAGTCCTAAGCAAAAATAAGGTCTATGTGACCAGCATGTCTCAACAAGAAGCTCAATTCAAGTAGTTTTGAGTTGATGAAGAATAATTTGAGGTTTTCAGGTGTTGGTTGAGTAATGGCAGGAATCTGGTTCCTCAACTTGTCAAATTTGGTAATGAAATCCCTCATAGGTTCATGAGGTTCCTTCTTCATCTGTGTGAGCTAGGCCAGCAAGGCATGTGGCTCTTCTGTAGGCTTAAACCTTACTTCAAATTTAGCTTTGAGAGTGTCCCAGTCAGTCATTGATATAGCATGTAGATGGTAGAACCAGTCTACAATAACACCTTGTAATGTTTCCATGAACAACTTGACTACAATGTCTTCAAATTCCACACCTATCACACCACAGGCTATGCTAAAGGCTTCAATGTGTTCATCAGGGTGGACTCTCCCATCACCAAATAATTTGGGGCAATTCTTCCTTGAACTACGTGGAATCTCGTGTAGAGGTGAAGTCAAATTTAGTGGACCAAAAGAGTTACCCCAGGGGCCTTGAATCGCCATGATTAGATTATAGAAAGCAGAGATAACAAATTTGGGTGGAGTATGTATAGGTAAAGCTCTGGGGATAGTAGAAAAAGGAGCTCTACCTTGTATTGGTGACCCAGTATGAGTTGGAGGAACACTCTTGGATCATTGAACTTAAAGTTGTGGAAGAAACAAATCAAAATTTCCTTGATGCACCAACTCAAAGACCGAGTCAGCAACACCTCAAGCTCTTTGATTTCTAGTATAATGTGGAGTTGCCAGATTATATAATGGAGATGGATAAGGATATAATGGTAATGGGTAAGACATAGACTAGAGTCGTCAGAGTCTATAATGGATAAAGATAGGAACTACTTTAATCTAAAACTTGAGGCTTCAGACTGCACGTAAATTCCCTAACGGAGTTGCCAAAAAATTGTTGGTTGAATATTTTGTCAATCAACTAATTGATGAGAAAAATAGGTTTGATCAACCATATCAAGGAAGATTGGTTAGCCAATTGTGTAGGTTTACCACATCAACAGGGGACAAATCTCTCCTCTCATCAATGGGAGGTTCCCTATAAGTATGAAGGGGCTATATACTATATATATATGAAAAAAATAACACTCAGGGGTAGGGTATCACCATCCATCTTTATTTTTTCAGAAATGATGCTCATAAATAAAGGAGAAATCATGGTAAAGACACTGAAGGCACTTATATTCTTTCAAAAGTGGTCTTACAAGAAATAGCAAGAGTTCTCTTAGGTAGTGACACGTGATTGGTAACAGGGAGCAGTAGCCAGCAGAATAAAGTATAGCACAAAGTCTCCACTTCAGCTATCCAAAGAGTGAAATATGAAAGACAATGAGGGCACAAAGTCATCCCAAGGTCTTTTACATAGAAATAGAAAATAAAAAAACACACTAAAGGCAATTGCAGAGAGCACAAAGTCTTCCCACAGTTGGCTTCAGGACATCTTCCTGATTATCTCTACAAGTTCTGCTTATTTCATCTAATGAACAAGAACACATTTAGAAGATAGACATAGGAATAATCTCCTAAATGACACAAGCTATGATAGCACAAAGTCTGAAAGTAACTTGTTTTCTCATTCAAAGAAGGAAATATGATTAACAACCTGAGCTCAAAGTCTCAATGATAGCTTCTCAACTTTGGCAGAGTTTTGCTTCTTTTTATCAAAAAGATCTCCCTTGCATAAAATAATAGATTACATTATATAGCAGCCAAAAAAGTCCTGGCACTTTGTTCCATGGAATGGCACATGATACATTTAATGCCTTGAATGCATTTTCAATTTTTTCAAGGGACCATACTGGAAAAGGGTGACTACCTTAACTATGGCATGTCAATTTATCTCAAATGTCTTCTCCTGGGCCTGAGTCATCTGATCTGTCACTTGATATCTATGTAGCTATCCATTTTGTCTTTACTTCAAGGGAGACAAATAGGTCATGTCTTTAATGTTTAAAGGCTAAAAAATCTACCTTATAGACTGTTCCACCTACTAGAATAACTACTGCATAGATATTTTGGCCTTTACCTCTTTCTGCTGCAATTTGAGCTCTCAAGCTATCTTTTCCTTTTTATGGCTCTTTTGGTTCTTCCTCTCAGTGGTTCTTCCTTTCAACATGAAGGTCTTTGAATGCTTTTGGGTCCACATTTAAGCCTGCAAAGGTCAACGGATGGTTTATTGCCACAAATTTGACATCTTCGAGTCTATCATCATTTGAAAGCCAACGGGTAGTTGGTTATCTTGAATTTGATGGTTGTGGGGAGGTCATCAGACATTTGGATCCCACTAGCTAGTTCATGATGCTCAACTTTAACGTCTGTAGGCTTGTCATCTTCTTTGGCAATTCCTTCAGCTTTGAGCAGTCTTCGAGTTCCATCCTTTTTACTATGTCTTTGTATTGGGAGTGTTCCATCTTTGACATCTATCATAGTCTGCTACTTTGAAATTTTATCAACTTACAAAAAATGGGACCCACAACACTTCTTGCCTAAGCAACTTCAAAATGGGAATGGGAACATGTGGCACTTTCCACTGATCTTATTAAGTGACACATGGCATTTTCTAGTGTGAAATAGGTGAGGACACTTTGCAGCATCCGTTTAACTTATGGAAGCTTTAGATAACTTTTGAGAGTCCTACATAAGATGACACATGGCAGCTTTCGCTGAGCTTTAGAAACATTGTAAAAATGTTTGGGACTCATTTGGATTCATATGGATGATGACACTTGGTAGCTTCCATTGAGATTTAAAAAGGGACATGTGGTGATTTTTGCTGCATTTTAGAAAAACATATCAAAACCTTCCGCAATTGCCACTTGGTGCCCTCCATAGGACTCTGAGAGAAGCTTATTGAAAGAAGCTTTGAAACTTATAAGAAACTTTGAAATGTGGATGTAGACACCTATCATGCTTTATTGAGTTATAATGGGACACTTGGCATGCTCTGCTTACTTTAACAACTCACCCAGGGCCTACCACAGTCTTTACTCAATAATGAAACAAAAAGAAGAAACTGTGGATGTTGACACTTGGCAACTTCCATTGAGATTTACAAGGGACACGTGACACATTTTGATACTTTAGAAACAAATTATAATGTGTCTCGATAGATGACACATGGCAGCTTCCACTCAAATTTAGACAAAACCCATGCGGAATGAAAAACCCACATCCTACATCATAACCCTTACTGCCTCAAAACTGAAATGCATAGGGACAAAACTTAGAGCACACAACTGAAACTCAAAATAAAATGTAGAGTATTTTAATCTACAAAGGGAAGAGAGAATTTTTTTGGCTTGTAGGACCAAAAATAGTTCATGTGTTGCCCCAAAAATGTGTGATAGACTTTGGGAACAACAAGTTCTACAGACTAGTTTTTACGGACTCTGTAGGTTGGGTTCTATGGACTAATTTCTACAAACTCTACATGCTTGATTCTACAGACTCTACAAGTTGGTTTCTACGAACTGTGCAGGATGGTTTCTATAGACTTTGCAAGCTTGATAAAGATGAAGGAATTTCGAAGCTTTGAAAGACTTAGAGAAAACAAAGGCTTCTATGAAAAAGGATGAACCATTGAACCTTGAACCAAAATGGTTCAAGGGTTCAATGGGTTCAACGGTTCAATGAAAGCTTCGAGTAAAGGAAAGAAGTAGAAGATTCTAGAGACTAGTTCAAAGAGATGGTTCAAGCGAATGAACCAAATAAGCGATGGAACCAAGTAGTCGAGAAGGCCTCCTGAACCATTGAACCATTGAAACAATGAACCAAAAAGGTTCAAAGGTTCATGGTTCAAAATGGTTCAAGCGACCAATGACCAATGACGTCCCCATGGACGTCAAATTTAGGGTAGTGAAATATCCATTGATTTTTAAATATGGCACAAAACTTGAAAACAAACTCAGTGACCAGCTGAAGAGGGAGCTGAAAGAGCCAACAAAAAGGAAAAAGATAGCTCGAGAGCTCAAATTACAATAGGAAAGAGGGAAATACCAAAAATATATGTGTAGGAGTTATTCCAATAGGTGGAACAGTCCACCAAGTAGATATTTGAGCTTGCAAACATTAAAGGCATAGCCTATTTTTCTCCCTTGGAATAAAAGTGAGGGGACAACCGTGTACATATTTAGTGAAAGACCAGATGACCTAGGCCTAAGAGAAGACATTTGAGATGAATCGACATGCCATAGTTAAGGCAGACACCCTGTTCTAGCATGGCCCCCTTGACAAAATTAAAAATGTATTCAAGGCATTGAATGCAGCATGGGCTGTTTCATGAAACAAAGTGCCAAGCATTTCTTGGCTACTATATATTGTAATCTCTTATTTTATGCAAAGGATATTTTTCGGTTATAAAAGTAAAACTCTGCCAAAATTGAAAGGTGATTACTGAGATTTTGAGCTCAGATTGTTGATCATATTTCTTTATTTGAATGAGAAAGCAGGTTACTTTCAGACTTTGTGCTATTATAGCTTATGTCATTTTAGGAGATTGTTCTTATGTTTGTCTCCTGAATGTGTTCTTGTTCAGTTAATGAAATAAGTAGAATTAGTAGAAGTAATCAGGAAGGTGTCATGAAGCCAACTGTAGAGAGACTTTGTGCTGCCACATTTGCCTTTCGTGTGCTTATCTATTTTCTATTTCTGTGTAAAGGACCTTGGGATGACTTTTTTACCCCATTATCCTTCATATTTCACTCTTGGGTAGTTGAGGTGGAGACTTTGTGGTACACTTCATTCTGCTAGTTACTGCGCCCTTATTACCAGTTACTTGTTACCTATCAGAAATAACTCCTGTTGTTTGCTACAAGACCACTTCTGAAAGAAGAGAAGTGCCTTCAGTGTTTTCACCTAGATTTCTCTTTTGTTTGTGAACATCATCTCTAAAAAAAGAGAGATGGATGGTGTTGTCCTATCCCTGAGTGTTATTTTTTGCATATATTTAATATATAGCTCCTCATATTTATAGGGAACCTCCCCTTGATCTCCTTTTGATGTGGTAAACCTACACATCTGGCTGACCGATCTCCCTTGCTATGATTGAAATGACCTATTTTTCTCATCAGTTATCTAGTGACAAAATATTCACTCAACATATGTGAGAGCTCTCAATCTATTGTAGAAACCATTGTGCACCTTCTTCTTCACTTATAAGCCTATCTCAATAAACCATGAATGATAAAAAAAATAAAATGGAAAAAGGGGTTATTAGTTAAAGTTGTGATAGACCTCAACACCTCCTATGTTAAAGTTGTAGTACTCCCATGCTACAGTGGTGTATGTGAAAGACTAGTATATAATTTTAAATGTTGGAGTAATCCTAGTGTGATTAAGTTATTCAAATATTACATGTGACCTTAGAGGTGTATGCATACTTAGTTCATGGCTATAAGGGTTTTGTGGACTCTAAATTGGAAAAAACATGTGTTTTTATCTTAATATAAAGTTAGATATTATGGTGCCTTTTAATCATATGAGCCTTTAGTGAATAATGGCTAGAAATATGGATTTATAGTGATCATTTTTAAATTACTTTGGATGAGATTCATTGAATTTTTGGGATGAACCATTGGGTAATTTTGAATTTGAGCAAAGAGTCATTTTTTGTGGGATGATGTGATTAGTGAAATTGGAAGAAACCAGGGAGTAGGATAGTTTAAATGGAGCATCTTTGTTTGAATAACATATAAAGCTAAACTATAAATGTGGATCAGTTCAAAAATGAGTTTAAGATATTTAGGATGTTGGATAGGGATGTTTAAAATCATATTTTCATTAATAGGTAAGGGTCATCCACATAAAAAGTGAAGAAATGGCAGTCAAGGACCATGGAATTATGAATGAGCGAAGAGAGTATAAGGAGTGGTTAAAAGTATATATTTTTTATCAATAAATGTTAACTTATGTGTTTTCACTAAGCAATAAGTGTAAATGGCTTAATGTGGTGTGAAGATAGACCTTTCCATTGAATAATTCAATATTTTGAGCAATAAATCCCATTGGAAATGAACAAAAAAATACATCATAAACCAAAGGGATTTAAAATAAAATCATGAGAAGTGACCCTATTGCATGAGTTTGTATACCCTTGAGAAAAAAATTTGATTAAATGTTTCAAGTCACACCATGTATGCATCATAATAATCATTATGGGGTTTAGTATAGAAAAAGAAAGTGAAGAAGCAAAATATATTAGAATAGAATAATTTTTTGCAAGATTATTAATAACAACATGCAAATAATTTGATGGAATGGGGTAAACATAGGAGGAACATTTGAATTTGGAGGATTTGAGATATATAAGGAAGAACATAAGCATGTTGAGAAGTAAGAGGAAAAATATTTTGAGAGTAAATAAGAGTAATAGAAACATCTTGAGAAGTTAAAAACATAAAATTTTGAGAAGGAAGAAATTAAAAATAATAGAGACATTGATGGGTTTAGAACGAATTACCGAAATGATTTCATGAAAAGATTTTTTTTGATATGTAACCTCTTTCATTATATTTATGATTCCATATATATCAATTATATTAAACAAATCATATTTATTAATACCATCAATGTTATCATCCCTATTATTTTATTTAGATTTGGTCTCATAATCATAATATTTGTTATTTTCATTCTAGTAACCACCTTCAGAGGCTCTAAAAATCACATTATTATAAACATTGACATTCAAAGGAGAAACATTGTTATTTACATGAAAAAATTATTCTAAATCCACATTATGCCCTAGAGTTTGTTTTAGGAGTTTGTTTTAGGTTTTAATTACTTTCTATAAATGAAGCATTTGATTTTGGAGAACTATTTTTTTGTGCACACCGAATTCCAAATATATATTTCTCTAGCTTAATTTATATGAGGTTAATACATTTTCCCTTATTAATTGGTTCTCACATATCAAAATTTGAATTTCCATAATCATGAGAGCTTATACAAAGGGAACTAATATTAAAAACATTCATATGATTTTTATATTCATTTAGTCTTATTGTTAAAAATATATTTATTCTAAGTTTCATCAATATTATCCTCACTATCATAATCATCATATTCACTATATTATACATTATGGTGAAAAGACATGAGATTCATAGAAGAATTCATTAAAAAATGAAAAAACATATCTAAAGGGTGAGCCATTAGAATCCTACTAAGGTTTAACATATTTTAATAAAATAAAATGACCTTGGTCTTGGGATCTAAGAGCATGAATTTTTCAAAAATAAAAACTTACATCCAAATGACCATAATGATGTAGAGGATAAACTAACAATCTCACACTTCTCCTTATTCAACATCTACTCTTTAAACAAAGGTTCATTGGTTCTTTTGATCAGTCAATGGTTCATAAATGGTTTGTTTGTTTTATTTATATAATTACTTTAACCATGATCATTATGGTCTCATTAGACCCCTAATTCCATTAGATAAACTCCTCAAATTATCTCTCTTGTCATATACAAATTCTTATTCTTTTGCACACAGTCCTAGTAGCCTTCTTTAGTCTTTTTCTTCTAGTACGACCAAGTATGAAGGAGTTTGGATAGTATAATGCTAGTTCCTAGTACACTATATAATTCTCAGTTTCCACAAAGTTTATTTACCCAAATATATTTAGAAGTCACTTTTGTAGCCTTATTTTGGTCTCTATTTAGGCCTAATTAGGCCTATTTGACCCCTAACAACACACGATCCTCTAAACTAGTAAAAATCCATACAAAATCAACCCACAACCTTATAAATTATTTACCACACATAAAAAAATATAAAATTAAAAATTTTGAATAATTTACATTAGTAGAAATGTCTTAAACATGCATTTTTCTTCCCAAATCCTAGTTCAAGGTTGTCTGAGTCTGCAGTTACTCGAGAACATTGAATTTGAAGTTTTATGAATTGACAAGGGTTTCCAATCTCTACGAACATTCATTAAGCCTTTTTAAACTACACACACATATTACAAGTAATTTTTCCATTCCATAACTTCTCTTTTCCACATTTTTAGAACATTATTTGGTCCCACTGTACACACAATCATAGTCTGCAGGGGTTTGAAAAAATGATTTTGAGACTTAACCTTCCAATATAGATTTATAAACTTTATAAAATCTTGATTAGGCTCTATGATATCCTTACACACCTTGTGGAATCATTTAAAACACCTTTTGATGAATCTAATATACTACCTTATAACATTTTATGAGTTGGTTTATTTGTGTAAATATAATTTCAATAGGGCTATATGGAATTCTAAGCGAAGTGACATTAAAAGAAGTGAATGAACTACTTAAACACATTAAATAAATAAGAATACAATCACTAGTTATATTTTATTCAATAAAATCATATCAACATTGAATATTGGTTCTTTGAACATTTTAAATATAGTCCTTCTCCATGTACACACACATGAATACATCCCTTCAACACCTTAAATAGACTAATTGACCATAAAACACTTTGACCAAACCAAAAATTATTCAAACAAGCAGAAAACATGTCATATTTATAAGATGCTCTTGTATCATACTACTATGGTGTGAAAGAAAATTTCCATGAAAGTTTTACCAACTTGCTGTGACCTTTTCCTCAGTATATCTTGCTCATTTTCACTCCAATTATGCAATGTTACATCCTCCTGGGTCCCAAGATCTATGAGTGACACATATACCTCTATGTTATTTGATCAATGCCACCTTGTTTTCTCATTTGTGGTTAGCTTCCTTCATATTGATATCCAACCTGACCATCTTTAATACCTTGTTATTCTCCTAAAACTAACGTACACATAGAACAAACTAGTCAATTAAAACAACCTCTTGCTTGTCTTCTTTGAAACCACACTCTTGCTCTT
Source organism: Torreya grandis (assembly GCA_037957365.1). NCBI lineage: Eukaryota > Viridiplantae > Streptophyta > Pinopsida > Cupressales > Taxaceae > Torreya > Torreya grandis. The sequence goes on along the minus strand of JARHVA010001687.1, from coordinate 390,676 downwards.
ACATGCTTGTATTTTATATGGTTGGGGATATTTGTAGACACCAAAAATACACACACTATGATTTCAAATGTCAAAATACCCCTTGGACTACCCTAGGACCCCCCTCAGGGCCAATATCACCTTCTGACCCCTAATCAACCTAGCCCAATTTAGTTTAACTTAATTGGATCAAAATTTACTTCTATCCCTTTTTACCCTTCACACTCAACCATCAATAATTAGGCTGACCATCGATGGTCATGTTTCACCACCCCAACCAAATGCATGTAAACTACCCACCTTGATTTTTTAAAAATAACCCATCTAATTCTAGTTGTGAGCCATTGCATAGCTGAGTTAATTTTGGAAAGCCCAGTTCACATGTTGTTGCAACTCTCTCACCTTGCCTATAAAAGAGAGGAGCAAAGAGGTGAAAATCCATCAAAAAACATCTAAAACTCTATAGTTGTTATCAAGAGCTTTGTGCATCCAAGAGTTTTTTCTCACAGGTCAATCACCATCAGCAATCCAATAATCATATCATAGAGTCAATTTGCCACCGCCTCTCCACCAAGCCTTTAGGTAACATTACTCTACCAAAATCAAGCTAGATTCCACCAACATATCGACCACCTCAATCATTCACTCAATCAACTTATGGTAAGACAAACACTCGATTCTTAGTATTCATTTACTTTATTTCCATTTCATAACCAACCCAGGTCTTACCTACCTCTCAAAATCCATCTTTTAGATCTCATCAATTAGAAATTTATCAACCCAGATCTAAACACAATAATTGTCGATAGTTGACTTAACCATTGATGGTTTGTCCAATTGCTAATGATCACCTTAAATGCCAATGCTCACCTTAACCATCAATGGTCACCGTAACCACTGACGGTCACTATGGCAAAAAAAACTAGCTAGATAATTTCACCTACCTACACGTAATAAAACCTAATTTTCTATGTTCTTGTTTATTCATGGACCCCTTTCTGATTTTTTGAATCATATCCCAACCCTCTAGCACTAGTATTAATTAGTTTATTTCTAAATAAATAATTTCTAGCATATTTCTTAGCAAGCTTTCTTGTATTTAGTTTTAGTACCTTTTGATTCAATGATGCAAGTACCTTTATTTTCTATTTATAATATTAATTATTTAAAATGTGTGGATTGACAACCCCTAAGGAAGCTCTCACTTCTAGGATCTAGCTATCACTAGGGAATCCACCCAACTATTTTTCTAGCAATTTTTTTTTGCTTTAGTGCTTTCTTATTTGTAGGTCATCCTCCCAAGCCAAAGAATAAATCTTCAGAATATTTTATTTTCAACCATACCCATACTTAGTTTCTTTTATTCCTCCTTTCCAATAATAAGAAATAAATTCATTGAAACATTCTGGCATGGTCAATGGGACCCTTGTCTTCTTACTTGGGTTCTTGTTTGATTGCATTCTCCCCATATTGTTTGCTCATTAATGAAATCAAAAGTTTTTTTTATGATTAAAATTAAATGCATACATCAACTACTTGAAAGTTTAGTTCACATAGCTTAACTTGAAGGCAGAGTAATCTATCATATCTTCACTCTTTATCGCACACCCTAAACCAAACCACTTTCACCAATTGAACATAAAACAAACTTGAAACAAGGCTTGACTAGGATTTCATTACCTAGAAGTAACCTTACACTTTCCCGATGATCCTACTTGGGGGTCATTACCAAGGGGAGGACCAACTCAACTCTCTAGTTGAGTATAAACTCTGGATATCAATATATTTTGGATAAGCACCTGACACCCTTATCGCTACAGTGTATGAAGTGAGGGGGTAGGCCCCAATTCCAAGCCACATATTGATTTTAATATAGATCTTTTTTTAGCATGTAAACATAACCTGAAACCAACCTTAGACTTCCTCTCTAGTACCCTCTCTACAAACCATCTTTTGTCACACAATTTCTTAAGGTATAAGACAAAAGTGAGATTAATTAAAACTCTAGGGCTTAATGTCTCTCTTAGAGTGTGATTTGATTTCTTTGATCATTTTCTTGTCTTCCCTTTGTTTTAGTAGAGAGGCTATTTATGATTTCTATCTCCTCTATCTCGTATGGTTCTGACTTGCCAGCATCCTTTTAGAGTAAAACCTATCACCGATCCAACCTACCTCTTCTACCTCTTCATCCATGGACTACATTTCCAAACCATTAGACTCTCCTCACCCTTATATAAGTCCTACCTTCCCTCAGGAGGTCCTTCAAAGAGATGCAAATTTTACTGCTTTCCTAGACAACAATCCTGTAGCCTTCTAACATTATCTTACAACTACATCTTACCATATCCTAGGTTTGGCTCCATCTGTAAATCTACCTTATGGCATGTCTCTCCACCTCATGGGGAGTACCTCTATTGCCATGGTCAAAACCCAACCATTGACTACCCAAGCTTCCTCATCAACCAATAACCCCTTTGAGACTACCATTGAAAACCAACCAATTCAAACTATCATGACCATTATACCTTCTACTCCTAACAACCACTCTTCCACCATAGGAGTGCCTACATCTAGCACTACCATCCTTACTTTAGTTACCTTTAACCCATAAACCACCCATCCACCTCAAAGATTTATGGTATCCATACCCTTTACCTTGCCACTGATCAGTAAAAAGGTCACCACCCTTCCATTGTTTACCAACTTAACTACCACTTCTATCCAACAAGCACCCATTAGACCAACCTTTAGATACATCCCTAATCCACAAGGGTATACATCCACTACCCAACCACCTACCTTGACCTACCCTTATGTGTCTTTCACTCAACCATTGACATCCACTTACCCATATGTGGTAGCCTCCCATCCTTCTACCCACTATTCTTTTGTCTCTCAACCATCTCAACAATATGCATCTTATAACCCTTCAGGTACACAACCCAAGTGGACCTAATGAAGATGCTTATGGACAAAATGACCACCTTAGAGTCATCCATTTTGGGTTATCACAACATCTTATCCTATGACCAAATTTGTAATGAGCCAATCCATCCATCCATACCTATTAAGCCATATCCTCCCCTATGGGAACTTCCCAAGTTATCTAAATTTCAAAGTAAGGAGGATCCTTAATAACACCTTAGGGAATTTAGGCATGCTTGTTATCTCATCACCTATGATGATGCCCTTCTCTACACCTTCCCCATGTCTCTATCCAGTCTAGAATTGGATTGGTATACTTCCTTGCCCAAGCATTCCATCTTCTCCTTTATCAAAATATCCCAAACCTTCTTGGACCACTTTTATATCAATATCTCCAATAAATTTTCTATCACTGATCTCTATTCTATTCAACAGTTTGAATATGAATCTATTGTCAATTTTATGGATCATTAGAAGAGCCTCATTAACCAACTTTACTTTTCCTTTCCTCAACCCGAACTCATAGAGATCTTTATTTAGGCATGTACTAAGCATATATCCTATACATTACATTTTCAAAGCTTCCAAACCTTTGATGAATTTTTTACCAATGGCACATAAATTGGAGAATTGAGTCATTGATGAAGGAAACATTAAGCTCAAAAACAAGAACTCAACCAATAAACCCAATATGAGGCTTCTTCCTCCAAGTCAAGCAACTTGCCCAATACTAATATGAAGGGCAAAGGTACCATGAATGTGGTTATCCTAAAATTTACTCCTCCACCTTTCCTTACCAATTGAATTTCTCTAATTCCTTAAAGCAAAACCCGAGGAACCAAACTCGGAACAACTAAAAGAAATTAAATCTACTTGGATAATCTTACATGTCTATTTTGGAAAAGTTATTGAAATAAAACCTCATTTAAATTCCCCCTATCAAACCAACCCAAAAATTTGACTCTTCTCATCCCTCACCTAATTGGTATAATGAGAATGATCTATGTGCCTTCCAACAAGTGATAGGACATGACATTAGTAGGTGCAACACCTTCAAGAGTATTATCATATCCCTCATTGACAAGGGGGAGCTTATATTGGACAACCCCAACACACCACCAAACCAAGCCTTTAACATATTCATGTAACCTTTTCCAAACCATGCCCCCACCAAAACTGAGAGCAACAACATCGAGTGCTCTCTTGATACCCACACAATTAACATGGTTTTTGACATGCTTATTGTTAAAGAGCCCATTGATCAACCCATTTATCTCTCACCCTCTCTGCTTACTGAGGTATCATAATTACCTTCCCTTCCTTTGGATACCCAAGCCAAGGAAACACCATATTCTCCCCTTTTAATTATTGAGGTAGTGGATCCACCGACCATCACCTTTAATTATTAATCAAACCAATTCCCTTTTAGAGGTCATTCATGAGGAGGAAACCCCTATGTCTACTCCTCCCATTGAAGAAATATCCATCCAAGCCTTGCATCCTTTCATTAAAGAAGAGGATGAGGTTACCATCCCTGTGTCTCTGCCTAGGGGCCTATCTTTTAGGTCTACCATATAGGGAATTAAGCCAACCTACAAACCATTCGCTAGGCTAGTGCAAAAATTAGAGTTTATCTCCAACCTTGACATAGATTGAGCTTCCTTTTGGTAATAATTAGGCCTCCCTTATATTACCCCATTAGAGCCTCCAACCCTTTCTTTATCAGACCAACCCACCACTTTCATTGACCAACCTCTTACCATATCTACCAACCCAACCAACCAACTAAAACCTCCACCAAATCAGCCAACCTTCAACCCCTTAATCCAACCAAGACCCACCTAGCCAAACCCTCTCCTATCATCGTAACCAGATCTACCAAGAACCTTGGTATCCTTTCTACATCGAGCCTTAGTCACCCATCTGTGAAAGTGGACATAACCCCCTCAATCCTACTAACTAAATGCCAAACCAAAATAACCATAGAGGCAAAACCACACAAAATCCATAAGGCTCAAATTTTGCCTCTCTCAACCTTGCCTTCCATTTTTGGCCTAATCCTTATACTTGAGTAGAAAGTCAATTACCTCTACCAAAACCTCACCACCTCTTTTGGTTATGCCTTAACAATTACTTTCTGATGCACTCTTTTCACCATGCCAATGATACCTAAAATACCTACCTTGAAATCTTCCACCTCTAGCTCATAAACCTCCTCACCTAAAATGAGGCCATCAACCAAGCATACCACCCTACTTAAGGAACCTATTACTATACTTGCTTTTAGACAACCTTCCACCTCAATAACCAAAGCCAAGACCACTACACCTTTACCACCTTTAATTGAGTCCTACTAGATCATTATCAATAGATTATTATAGACTTCTTGTTTAGCCTTACCTCCCATCCGGCACTTTGACCCTTTAGCTTCAAAACCTACCTGGTACAATGATCACTAAGTTTGTGCTTATCATAGGATACTAGGCCATGATATAGAGAATTGCAAAGCTCTCTAAACCATCATCCACTAGCTTTACAATGAAGATGATATGTTAATGGATGAAATTCTTATGGAATCCATACCAATCCAAACAACAACCATACCTACCCAACACTCACCTAATCCACCACTCTCACCTAAGAATGGAAACGAATCTAACTAGTCTACTACCTCAACCTCTCCTCCTATCCATACCATCAACGTGGTCACTAAATCACAAAAAAAAGATAAAGGGAAACCTAAGGTGTCCATCCCTTGAACACATCCATCTTCAACATTCCAATAAACCTACACCCAACCGTCCCCATATTCAACCAAACCCAAGGTTTCTATCTTAGGTGCCTCTCCATCGAGCCCCTTAGAATCAATTTGGAGAGTTATCCTCAAACAACTCTATCAAACCCCAATGAAGATGAGCTTATATGAGTTAATCTCTACCTCTTCCCATCACTGTCAATTACTAGTAGAGGCTTTGTAATCTATTGAAGTCCAACCTAAATACCCCTAGCCTCTATCTACCATTATTGATGTCCTTGAAATTCACAACCTTGTTACCTTCAAGGATTTGGAAATACCTTCCATCCATCCCAAGGACCTAGATCATCCTCTCTTTATCACTATCTACATCAACAAAACCCGTATTAAATAATTTATGATTGATAGGGGATCTAACATTAACATGATCTATTCCCATGCCTATATCCAACTTAACATACCAAATAATGTCATGTCTAAATCCTTGATCATCCTTCATTCCTTCAATGAAACCATGGCCACTACATTGGGAACTGCCATCCTTCATATCCATGTGGGACCCCACACTCTCCTCAAACTATTCTATATTATGGAAGGTGAATTCCAATACATCTTATTGGGATGACTTTAGATTCAATCCATGGGTTGTGTTCCCTCTACCCTCCATCATTGCATTAAGTTTGAACATGAAGCCCAGGGCATCACCATCCAAGTAGACCCAAGTCCTTTCTCAACATACAATATGACCTACCATCCCAATGATGTCCTCATACCCCCATCTAACAATCCCTTAATGGATAAATCTCAACCTCCAACCACCAAAGCAAATATCATATCCCCTTCTACTAATGAGGCATCAACTAGTTCTTCTATACATTCACACCAAATTTTACCATAGACCCTCTGTAATCAATGTTTTATTACCTTTTACTGGGAGAGTATCACCTTCTTGCCCTTGACACTTTCCCTACTCCTCATGAGTATGGGAAGCTTACCAACCAACTGGGATATGACCCTAATGTCAAAATTATCATTCCCTTTGGACCTCCCAACCATAAAACCAATTTTATCTATGGGGGATGCAACAAATCCCTTGGTGCTTCTACAACCTCTTTGTTAACTTGACTATTCACTACCAGTTTCTCTTGCCTAGATAAACCAAGATTTTCCAAGACATACCTTCATCGGTGTGCTTGGCAAGGATTTGGGCTTTGGTGATATAAACATGCCACACATGATTGGTCACCATTGAAATTAGGAAGCCTCATAAGAAGTATGGACTTGGTTTCATCCTGCCAACCAAAAGGCAACCCAAAACACCTACCACTACCATTGTTGAGGAAGATGCCCCTTCCTCACCAAACTCTCCCTTACCCACATGTGAGGATGATGACATCATCCCACCTAATTTTTTTATCAATATGTTGAAACTTGGATCACTGACTTATCAAAAAGAGGGGGCAATTGTAACTATCCCTTTGACCCATCTTGAGATGATAGGGGAAGACTCTCCTACAATTAACACTGTGCAGTATCAGGATGATGATTTTATCCTCACCTACCTTGGTGCCCCAGATTATTTGATCCACAAATCCATTATTCTTGATACCTCTACCATGTTAAATGAATCCACCATAGATATCAACCTGGGCACTCTAGAGAACCCCACATTGTCAAAATGGGCCAATCATTGAATATCGATGAACTTCAGGACTTCCCCTCTTTCCTCAAAGATTGTAGCATAAAGTTCACTTGGTCTTAGAGTGATATGCATAGGATTGACCCCACCATTGGTACCCATAACATATTCACTTATTGTAATGCCAAACCTGTCAAATAAAATCTTCAATGCATGCATCTTCACATAACCCTTCTTGTCAAGGAAGAGCTTCAAAATATTCTATCTATCAACTTAATTTAACCTATTGAATACCCTTAATGGGTCTTAAATGTCATACATATCACTAAAGCCATAGGGGGACTATGCATTTGTGTGGACTTTTATTAACTCAACCTCGTTTGCCCCAAGGATGACTTTCCTCTACCCAGCATCGACTAGTTTATTGATCTTACAACTGAACATGAGATGCTATCTCTCATGGATGGATTCTTAGGTTATAATTAGATCTTTATCACCCCTAAATATTATCATAAAACCACCTCTTGAGGAACCTTCTACTATAGAGTCATGCCTTTCAGGTTAAAGAATGCTGGTACAACCTACCAGTGTGCCATGACCTACATTTTTCATGACCTTATCCATAAGATAATATAGGACTATGTAGATGAACTTCTTAGAAAATCCACACCCTAAAAGGATCACTTGGTCATTTTTAAGATCATCTTTGAGTGACTTATCCACTATCATGTTCATCTTAACCCCCTAAAGTGCATCTTTGGGGTCTTGTCAGAAAAGCTTCTTGGATTCATTATCTCACTTCACAGAATCAAAGTCAATCTTACCAAAATTAAAGAAATCCTATACATACTCCCTCCTACCAACCTTAAATTAACTCCAAATCTTGCAAGGGAAGCTTCAGTCCATTCATTATTTCATTTCCTAGCTTTTGAATCAGTACCAACCTTTTCACCACCTTTTCAAGAAGGATGTATCTTTCAAGTGGAATAATTATTGTCAAAAGGCATTTGACTCACTCAAAGAGTAATTTTTGTCACCACCTATACTTAATCTATTGAGGTGTGGAGCTAAAAGCTTCATGGATGAGCAAATGCAAAGTTGCAGGATTTACATAGTCACTGACGTCAGTCAGGGATCAACTGGAGGCTACTGACGTCGGTTATAGATCGGCCAACGTCGGTCATATTTAGGCAAATAGGGACCGACGTCGGTCACCTGTGTGTTCCAAAATTCTATTTTCATGGGACGAACGGATTGTTTTCATGATAAGATTAAGTGTTAGTCTTAAGACTGCATCTCTATCTTTAGTAGGACTGTTTTAAGCCTTAGATTAGGAGGTGTATCTAATGGTTGATATGGCATAGCTCATGATCCCTAATTCTATATATAGGGATAGATTTTCATAGCTTGTAGAAGTGGTAAGATGTAAGATAGGCAATTCAAGTAGCTGAATTGTGTTTGTAATTGTGAAGAGAGAACTCTTGAGGGAAAGAGATCTGTACATCTGAGAGAGGTGTGGAAGAAAGAGAGATTGCTTCAATTGTATTTCTAAGAGTTTAATACAAGTTTTCATTGTTTCTTGTATCTCTTATTCTTTGTTGATTCTGATTTCTAGTTACTTTTAATTTTGATTAGTTTCGTGTTTAGTTGCTTGCAAAAGTAATCAATTATTCTCTTTAAGATCCTGACAAGTGGTATTAGAGCTAGGTTTCTAGTTCACCAAGTGATACCAACTGAAAAGTGGTATCAGAGCTTGGGTTCACTAATAGGTGGTTTCAGATCTATTTAGTGTGTATTGATTACAGGGCACTCACAGAGTTTTTTGTTTGAGTGGGAGCATAACAATGGCAGAAGAAAGTAAACTGAGAATGGAGAAGTTCAATGGCAAGAACTATCAATTATGGAGGATGTAGATAGAATATTATCTATATCAGAAAGATCTGTACTTACTGTTGGGTGGGGTTTCAAGGAAGCCCATAGATATGGAAGATGAAGAATGGAATGTTCTTGATAGAAAGGCTCTGGGATCCATAAGGTTGAGCCTGGCATCTTTAGTGATTTCCAACTTGTCACAGGCAAAGACAATGGTAGAGTTGATGGACACTTTAGTAAATTTATATGAAAATCCCTTAGCTTCAAATAAGGTATATCTTATGAAGCAATTATTTAATTTGCAAATGTAGGAAGGTGGATATGTATCTAGTCATCTAAATGATTTCCATGGTATTGTAAATCAATTAAATTCAATCAAAATAGTTTTTGATGATGAAATTAAGGCTCTTTTAATATTATGCTCTTTGCCTAAAAGTTGGCATAGTTTAGTAATGGAAATTAGTAATACTACATTTGCTACAAATATCTTGAAAGTAGATGATGTTGTTAGTGTAATCCTGAATGAAGAGACTCACAGAAAAAGCACAGGGGAATCATCAGGTAATGCTTTATGTATTGAAAGCAGGGGAAGGCAAAAAGAGAAGAGCAAGCAAGGGAGATCAAGGTCTAAGTCAAAGATGAGAAGAAGATCCAAATCCAGAAATGGAAGAAGAATAACCTGGTGGAATTGTGGAAAGATAGGGCATACAAAGAAAGATTGCTGGTTACTAGTTAAAGAAGAAAATCAGCATGAAGGTAAAGAAGAAGCAAAAGTTGTAGGTATTATTGCACAAGATGCTCTTGTACTTTCTTTGGATAATAAAATAGAATCTTGGGTTGTAGATTCTGGTGCTTCTATCCATGCAACCCCAAATAGAGAATTTTTCAGTGATTATGTCCAAGGAGATTTTGGAAAAGTCTATTTAGGGGATGATGAGCCTTGTAAAATTGTTGGCAAAGGAAAAGTGCAGTTGAAATTGCAGAATGGAAACACATGGGTATTGAGGGATGTCATGCATGTACCCATCCTGAAGAGGAATCTAATTTTTATAGGAAAGTTGGGGGATGAGGGTTGTATAGTAACTCTCACAGCTGAATCTTAAAAGGTTACCAAGGGTGTACTTGTATTGGCCAGAGGTAAGAGAGAAAGTACTCTCTATTTATGTAATTGTATTACTGATTATTCTCCTTTTATATTATCTACTTCAGATGTAGATACAAAGTTGTGGCATTATAGGCTCGGCCACATGAGTGAGAAGGGAATGAAAGTTCTTAAGTCAAAAGGTAAGCTTTCAGATTTGAAAAGCATAGATCTAGATTTCTGTGAGCATTGTATTTTTGGAAAATAGAAGAGAGTGAAGTTTCTCAAAATTGGGTCAACAAGGAGGAAGCACAAGTTAGAGCTTGTTCACATAGACGTGTGGGGACCAACTCAGGTAGCTTTTATTGGAGGATCACAGTATTATGTTACTTTCATTGATGATGCTACAAGAAAGGTATGGGTCTATTGCATAAAGAATAAATCTGATGTATTTGACACATTTATGAAATGGAAAGCTTTGGTTGAGAATGAAACAGGTTTGAGATTGAAGTGTCTTAGATCTGACAATGGTGGTGAGTACTTCAGCTATAAGTTCAACAGGTACTATTCTATGAATGGAATATGCAGGCAAAGGATGGTTCTAAGGACACCTCAACAAAATGGAGTTTTTGAGAGGATGAATAGAACAATAATGGAGTGTGCACGGAGTATGAGGTTGCATGCTAGTTTGCCCTTATAGTTTTGGGTAGAAGCTGTAGATGTTGTAGTTTACCTGATTAATAGAGGACCTTATACTGCACTGGATGGTGGAATTCCAAAAGAGGCCTAGATAGGTAAAAAGGTAGATCTTTCATTTCTCAGGATTTTTGGTTCTGAAGCTTTTGTGCACATTGATAAGGAAAATAGAAAGAAGCTAGATGCTAAGTCTATGAGGTGCACTTTTATTGGTTATGGCTCTGAAGATTTCAAATTTTGGTTGTGGAATCTAGAAACTAAAAATATTATTAGAAGCCGTGATGTTGTTTTCAATGACAAAGTGATGTATAGAGATCAGCTCAAGAGGTTGAATGATTATGAGCAAAGCAATGGAGATTTGGACGAGAATGTGATCTAAAATGAGCTCATGAGAAATCACTTCCAAAAAAACACAGACACCGATGTCAGTCAGGTAGGAATTGACATCGATCAGATAGGTTAGACAGTAACCAACGTTGGTCATGTAGGAACCAACGTTGGTCAAACAAGAACCGACATCGGTCGGGTGGAACCGACGTCAGTTAGGTACAGACTTGGAGATGACTGAGATCGATCACTGACAGAGAATTTAGGTGGACATCAAGCAGTGAATGAGTCTAAAACACCCTTGAGGAGGTCAAAAAGGGTAAGTAAACCTCCAATTTGATATTCCCCTTCATTATTATACATATTGCTCACTGATAGTGGAGAACCAGAGAGTTTTGATGAAGCAATGCAGGTAGAAACCTAGAAACAGTGGGAGCTTGGCATGAATGAGGAGATTGATTCCTTGGAAAAGAACCAAACACGGGATTTGGTTGAGTTACTAGCGGGTAAGAGAGCATTGAAAAACAAATGGGTTTAAAGGTTAAAGGAAGGTGAGAATGGACAAATGAGACACAAGGCCAGATTGGTAGTAAAGGGATTTGCACAAAAACTAGGTATTGATTTTGGTGAAATTTTTTCTCTTGTAGTAAAAATGACTTCTATTCGGACTGTATTGTCTTTAGTTGTTATTGAGGATTTGCATCTTGAGCAGCTTGATGTTAAGACAACGTTTCTTCATGGAGATTTGGATGAAGAAATATATATGGATCAGCCGGAAGGGTTTGAGGTCAAAGGTAAGGAGAAGCTTGTGTGCAGGTTGAAGAAAAGCTTATATGGTCTTAAGCAGGCTCATAGACAATGGTATTTAAGATTTGACAGGTTTATGACTGAGCATGGCTATAGTAGATGTCAATCTGACCATTGTGTTTATTTTAAGAGATTAGATAATGGTAGATATATTATTCTATTGTTGTATGTAGATGATATGCTTGTTGCAGGTTCACACATGTAGGATATTTTTGAGCTTAAGGTAAAATTAGCTCACACATTTGCCATGAAGGATTTGGGAGTAGCAAAGAAAATCCTTGGCATGAGTATTAAGAGAGACAGTTAAAATCATAGGCTGATTTTGTCTCAAGAGGATTATGTGAATAAGGTGTTGGAGAGGTTTAATATGCAAGATGCAAAACTGGTAGGTACACCTATGGCTGGACACTTCAAGCTGAGTAAAGAATAGTGTCTTAAATCACATGATGAGGTAGAGTACATGAGTAGAGTTCCATATGCTTTCACAGTTGGGAGTTTGATGTATGCAATGGTATGTACTAGACCTGATATTGCCCAAGCAGTGGGAGTTGTCAGTAAGTTTATGGCCAATCTAGGGAAAGAACATTGGAAAGCAATTCAGTGGATTCTCAGATATCTGAGAGGGACCAGTAGTAGGCATTTATGCTATGGAGGGTCAAATACTTCTCTACATGGATATGTAGATTTGGATATGGCAGGTGACTTGGATGGCAGAAGAAGCACCACAGGTTATGTTTTCACTGTTGGTGGAATGGTGGTTAGCTAGATTTCAAAGTTGCAAAAGGTTGTTGCCTTGTCTACTACAGAGGCATAATACATTGCAGCCACAGAGGTTAGCAAAGAGATGATATGGATGACATAGTTCATGGAAGAGTTGGGAAAGGAGCAAGAGAGTTGTAGATTATACAGTGATAGTCAGAGTGTAATTCATTTAACTCAGCTTGTCATTCAAGAACCAAACATATACAACTTAGGTACCACTTCATTAGACAGGTATTGGAGGATGGTGAGTTGAAGTTGGAAAAGATCCATATAGATGAGAACCCTGCGGATATGTTAACAAAGCTGGTAACAAAGGAGAAGTTGAATCTTCATTAAAATTTTGTTGGTCTTCAAAATTGAGCTTGAAGATGGAGGAGAAGCTAGAAGATGTTGCTGTATAGGTATAGGTGCAGCTATTTATCTCCAAGTGGGAGATTGTTGAGGTGTGGAGCTAAAAGCTTCACAGATGAGCAAATGCAAAGTTACAAGATTTACACAGTCACCGACATCGGTCAGGGATCGACTAGAGGCTACCGACATTGGTTATAGATCGGCTGACATTGGTCATATGTAGGTAAATAGGGACCGATGTCGGTCACCTGTGCGTTCCAGAATTCTATTTTCGTGGGACGAACGGATTGTTTGCATGATAAGATTAAGTGTTAGTCTTAAGTCTACATCTCTATCTTTAGTAGGACTATTTTAAGCCTTAGATTAGGTGTATCTAATGGTTGATATTTCATAGCTCATGATCCCTAATTCTATATATAGGGATAGATTTTCATAGCTTGTAGAAGTGGTAAGATGTAAGATAGGCAATTCAAGTAGCTGAATTGTGTTTGTAATTATGAAGGGAGAACTCTTGAGGGAAAGAGATCTATACATCTGAGAGAGGTGTGAAAGAAAGAGAGATTTATTCAATTGTATTTCCAAGAGTTTAATACAAGTTTTCATTGTTTCTTGTATCTCTTATTCTTTACTGATTCTGATTTCTAGTTACTTTCAATTCTGGTTAATTCTGTGTTTAGTTGTTTGCAAAAGTAATCAATTGTTCTTGTTAAGATCTTGACATAACCCTCCCAAGGATGGCCAACCTTTCTACCTACATATATTTGCCATCAACTATTCCCTAAGGGTAATGGTGGATCATCAAGATGAAAAACATAGAGAGAAAGCTATGTACTACATTAGTCACACATTGGTAGAGTATGAGACTTAGTACACTCATACTAAGAAAATTTACTCAGTTTTAGTCTTCATGGCCACCAAGCTTTTCCACTAACTTCTTAATCATAAAACCTATGTCATAACCCACACCGACCTGCTCAAGTACATACACTCCAAGCCATAACAAAACCAATATATAGATAAGTGGCTCATGATCTTAACAGAGTTTGAACTTGATTTCATTTAGTAAAAGTAAATTAAAGTGCAAGTCATTACTAACCAATTAGTTAAGGCACCTTTGGTAGACAACCAACCTCCTCCTCTTGAGTTTCCCAATGAGTCTATCGTGATCATCTCTCAAGCATATTTCACCTATTAAGTCACTATGTTCTTCGACAGATCAAAATGTCAATGTGGTGGGGGAGTAGGTATCATCCTTATCCTCTTTGATGGTGAACCTCTCCCTTTGTCCTTCAATATTTATTTTGATTTTACCAACATGGTTGAGTATGAAACCCTAGTGAAAGGCCTTCAAATTGCCTCATCCCTAGGAGTCAAACCAATAAATATATTTGGTGACTCCCAACTTGTGGTAAATCAAATCAATGGCTCTTAGAAGTGTAAGAATGATGTTTTATATTATTACAAACTACTGGTTGAAAAACTCTTAGCATCATTTAAGAATTACCACATCTAGTTAACCCCATAATCTAACAAGTTCATCGACACCATGGCCTCCCTTACCTCAAAAATACCATTTTCACCTTCATACTCTCAGCTATCTATCATTATTCATAGGCTTGCCCAAACATCCTATGTCAAACCATATTCCCCTACCATTTTCAATTTGGAGGAGACCCAGCCCAACCTTTGGTATTAAAAAACCTTTGACTACCTTAACCTTCACATAATTCCTTCTAGCCTCTTTAGGAATGCTCAAAAATCAATTACTTAGGGTACCTTCTATTATATCGTTATGGGAGGAATTCTTTATAAACATGTCTTTGATGGCCTCCTCTTTCGTTACTTATGTAGTCATGAAGCCTCTCACACTATCAATGAAATACATAATGGTATATGTGGGGGTCATTTTAATGGCCTCACTATAGCTAAGCACATCCTCCATCTTAGTTATTACTAGCCTACCCTTAACGAGGACTACTATGATTATGTGAACAAGTGTGTCAAATGTCAATAACATGTTAATTTGCATCATGCACCTAGCCACAACCTTTAAGTCTCTACCAATTTTTGGCCCTTCTCATAATGCGGTCTAGACCTTATTGGGGAAATTAACCTCTATTCTTCATTGTGACACCATTCGATCATTACCATGACTGAGTATTTTACCAAGTGGGTAGAGGTTATTCCTATAGTCTTGATGAAGGCATAAAAGATTATCGACTTTATCAACCATCATTTAATCTACCACTTTGATGTTCCCCATAAGATTATCACCGATAATAGTAAGTTCTTGAAAAATAAGCAAGTCTAGGGTCTATGCAACACATTTAGCATTAAGTTAAGTTTCTCCTCACCCTATCACCCTCAAGCAAATGGACAAGTGAAAGCCTCTAAAAAAACTCTTAATAACATGCTAACTAAAATGGTCAATGAATCAAGTTGAGTTAGAATTTTCACATCCCCTTTGCCTTGTGGGCATATCATACTAGCATTCAAACTCCTACGAGTGCTACCCCATTTTCTCTTGTATTTGGAGTATAGGATATCTTGCCTCTTGAAGTCCAAATCCCCTCTCTTCATATATCTTTACAAGATCTTGTTTTTGAGAGAGATTATCATCAATACCATTTATCCCATCTTTAGCTACTCAATAAGCATCTTCTAGCGGCCCTCACCCACCTCCATGTCTACTAAAAACATGTCAAACCTGCCTATAACAAACACCTTAAGGTGAAAGAATTCAACATCAAAGATCTCATCCTAAAGGAAAATCAACATGTCACCAATGTGGAAAAAAGTAAGTGGGGCAATTTTGATTTAAATTAGCTTGGACCTTATATCATAACCCATAAGTATAAACCAGGATCTTACCAGTTGTCTTCTCTTAAAATCCACCCAAAGCCTGATCCCCTCAATGCTTCGCATCTGCACCTATTATTTTGTTAAGAAGGATCAAGTCTACCTTTTGTCTAACTTAAGCTCATCCCTTGCTATCTACCCACATTCATCTCCCTTTTTTAGGAGACAATTGATTAAAAATGAATCATGTGATTATCTATCACTAGCATATCCTAATATTGAACAATGGGTACCATGTCTCTACCCATGGCATGGTTCTCATGATACTTTCCACCCTTTTTCAGGATGGATCCCCATGATCATTGTCACCTAAACCTTTTTACACCTAACCAACCTTCTTGTGCTCTTGGTTTTACCACCATGAAGGTGAACAACTAAGTCAGCCTAATCAAGTCTATGTCAATAAAAATCATAGCCAAATAAAAAAATTCCTATCATTAACAACCGCTTTCTTGAAGGACAACTATTGAAAATTTATTGGAAATTGCCAAAATATAAGTTAGATTGATCCCTCAAAGGATAGCTATCAAAAAGCATTAATCAAAGCACATAAACTTAGACCACTCTCTCGAAGGATGGCTAAGTAAGCATTTTTCAAAAGCATAACAATTTCTTGGAAGCTTCCCACATCAATTAGCTTCCCACATATAATAATTAGTAGAAGACCCATTATCACAATTAAAAAAAAACAAAAATAATCTTAAAATCCATAATTGACTCTCAAATAACAAGATAAGGTAGAAGCCACAATCAGATTTTTCAAGTATACTTCTCATATTGTTCAATCTACACAATCTGGCATAGGCTTATTTACCCTAGTTCTTGAGACACCTACAATGAAGGCATGCCAGTCTCGAAATAGGGTTCCATTTTAACCCATCTCCCTTTTCCCACTATATGCAAGGTATTTTTGAGCTTAATTAACATTACATGGTCAAGACACCCTTTTATCCAACTGACTTAAGTTCATTAAGTCGATCTAACTTCAATTTTTGTTTTAGTCCTATTCAACAAAGAAGTACCATGCTCTCTACTCACCCTATCATCACTGGTTGATATTTTCATTATGGCTTTCACCCCTTGATTATATTCTCTATTCTCCCATCTAGTTTTGTTAATTAGACTATCTCATATGTTTTATCATAAACAATAACAATAAAGAACCATAAGCATAAGCATAACTATTTGCATTACCATACCATACATGATAATTACATCCATAAGCAATAAATTAGACATTAACTTATCTAAACATAATGTAATCCAAAAATAATTAGCATGTCATAAGCATAACCATCACAATAACCGTAACCATGACCATCATCATAAAACAATAACATCCATAAGCATTTAAACAATCAACCATTTTTCATCACATGTCTAAAGTCTAATAATGCAGTATATACCGATTAAGATTTAGCATGTCATAAGCACAACTATAAATAAAATCCATCTCATGCCTAGCTCGATGAGTCTATATCAGTGTCTACACAACCATAACATAAGCATAATCCATAAGCAATGTAAACATCACATCATAAGCACTAAACACCGAATGCAAATCATACACCATAAGCATTGGTAATAAACAAAGATTACATATATAGCTAAAATAACATCATATCATGAACATAAATATCCCTAATCATAAACTACATCATGAAACATAAACCACATCTGTCTAATCATCATATACATCATGTGTACCCATAAATAATACATAAGGCAATATATAAAATCTCTCTCTCATGTACATCTCACATCATCAACATGTAAGTTGGTATCAAAATTATGTATAGACAACATATCAACATATGTAATATCAAGCCCCTAGAGTACCACTACCATTGGTCCCCCTAATCCTTTGCATGCACTACCATCTAGTGTTGATCACTCTGATCCACCTACCTAACCAACTATAGAGGCCCACTATCCTAGAGTAGCTATAGGTAGACCATCTACTAAGCTATCCTTGTACTCTCCATATCTTAGCTCCTATGGACACTATAACAACACTATCAGCTCATAATATCTCAACTCTTCCATAATAGCTAAGTACCATGTCATCATAATCATATTAGGTGGTCCTCTTATTGGTTTTACCACTACTCCTACCCAATACCTCAGGGTATCTCTCTCTTGGGTCACTAACCCAAGAGAGATCCTTACCTGATCTCACTCACCTATCAAGGTGGAAACTTGACCCTATAAAGTGATAATTTGGTCCTATATAATGGTCACTTGTCCCTATAAACTTGTAATCTAGGCTTATGCCACTACCAGTGCTACTTGTTCTTGCCCATCCTGGCCACCACCTTGTATTAGTGCTCCTATTAGATCCACATCCCTGGGCTACTGAGCCTCATCACTCCACCCAAAATTGATTGATGAATATAGATCCTGATACCAACCTAGATATTATTGACAAAACTAACATCATTTATCACTACTCTAGTTGGTAACTCCTCATGATCTACCACTACATCCTATGGTTGTGGCTCTAAAAGAAGAAACTCTCTATCATCTCTCCTATACCTCTAAGGAGGAGCCAAAATCCCCTACATAAGACCAAACTACCACCAAACTTGATCAAAGGGGATAAGCTATGTCTCCCCCTCTCATCACCCATATATCCATCACTAGCTTTATTGTGATAACACGTGATAAATATACTAGGCCCATCTAGGCCAGCCCACATATGGCCTCCACACGACATCACCTACTACTAGGCCCTCCAAATAATATTTGAACTAGTCTATATCCTTAGCACCTCCACTTGCTCTAGTCAAATCATAATCACCTCTCCATTTCATAAAGCGCACTATGAAGTGTACATGGGCATATGCATCCCATAGTAGCCCTAAAGGTCTCAACACGCTAATTTTCTCACACACCTAGCAATAAAGCACGAACCCAACACTGATACCATATCATCTATGAGCTTTAAATGCCCATAGCTCTCTATAAATTTGAACTATCAAAACAAGAGCCCACCTAAATATGGTACTTCCCAAGAACATCTCTACTAATACTCCCAACAATAGATATGGAAAGTGACTATTACTTGAATTTGGTAATGCAAAATATGACACCATCATCATCATGGTCATCAAACATCAATCCCCTAAAGACCTATGGTATAAGGGCTTATAACTAAAGCCTCCATAATGTAACCTAGTATGTCCCTGATCCTCTCCATATAAAAAATCCATATGATAATCTCATTCCTCACTCTCAATATGGTAAATTAGCTCCCTCTAAATGGGAAACCAAGTAATCTAATGTACATCATCTTGTAAGATGTTGATCTCTCCCTTTGGTAACAAAAATGTGTTTATGGTTAGGTCCTATCTCTTGATGAGAGCCACGATCATAGCCACATCTTGTGGTAGATGTTGATAATAGACCATGACCCCAAGGCTGATGTCCTCTATGTGCATCCACTCAGTCATGGTCATCCCATCTCAAACCTTAATGAAAATCCTTAGGACTTGATCCCTCATTTGGATCTGATCCCATGCCTACAAAACAACCATGTTAGCATGCACACTTAGTTTTCCAAATTGATCTCAGTACCAACCTACACCCACCTTCTTCAAATTATTTGAAGCTAAAAAATAAACACATCTAAAACATTACCTCTAGCATTTAACCAAACATCTATCCTTACCCTCAAAATTCTCACCACTCTACCCAAAAAACTATTTCACAACATCAAACTTACTTAATAATTACCCTATCGTAACCTATCAAACAACACCTAATGTTATCCTATAAATCATTCCTACTTGACACTTTTTTACCAAGACTACCAACCTATCACTTAACACACCACCTACCTTAAACCTACACTTGATATTTCAATTTACAAACACAAGTTTTAACAACATTTTAAACCAACCTTCCCTAAAACACTCAACCATCGATGGTTCATCTAACCATCGATAATTTATGAAACCCTTTTTCTTTGAGGTTTGACTGCCAATGGTCAAGGTGACCATCGATGGTTAGGTTGAACTGATGATGGTCATGGTGTGTGATCACTGATGGTAAAACCCCAATCCTTTCCCACCTCCAAACAATACCAAAAATAAATAAAATAAGGAACTAAACTACTAAAAACTATCCTACAAACCACCCTAACCCAAATCCTACCCCAATTTCAAATTTCACTAGTTAAATTTCCATAATTTATTAAAACAAAAACTTAGGTCAAAACCCCCAAAAGACCTATCACGCCCAATTTCCAAAACAATAACTAACATACCCAAATTTGATTTCAACAATAACCAAAATCAACTAATCTACAATCTTAATAATTGAATCCCATGCCCTATAGCTTGGCCACATCCTCATTTGCCCTACATGACTGGTCCTAGCTAGATCAACTCAACTAATCCACAATTGACACAGTCAAATAATATCCCAACTAAACATTAAAGTACAAAATCACTAGTGCACAAAAGTTTAGAGTCAAATTTTTCAAAAGTGAAAATGAAATAACATTTTCATTTTTTTATTCCAAATTTTTAGAGTTTCCCCTGACCATCGACAGTCAACCTTGGGACCCCTAATTGTCGACAATCAAGATTCCACTCTTTTTTATACCTAAATGCTAAATTTTAGAGATCACCTCATCTCTCCCATACCAAATTTAAACTTTTTTGTGATTAACCTTCTCCAACCAACCATTAGACCATGCCCACCTTGACGTTAGCCATTTTGACCCAAAATATCACATGTTTTTGTGATGATCCTACTTGGTCTTTTTGAAAGACCACACTAATAATTTTTTCCATGTTGACCATTTAAAATTGCACTACCTTGTGCAAAACTAGACCATTTGTGTTTTTCAAGAAAGCACTTCCTACCTTAGAAACTTGTGAGAACACCAACCCTACCTATAAGGCTTGATAGAGTAACTTGATCAGCTATTACCAATGCTATGGCCTAGTTACCCCATCACTAGTCCTTTTAGAACTAACTTTATTTTTACCAACATTGGAAAACTTAGTCTATGTTTGATCTTGGCTATCACACTTAGTCATATTTTATGCATATGTTTACATCTCAAATACCCAACCACCTTTTATCACCACCTAGTGCCTTAATATGAACCACTTATCAAACCTTGACTCAATCTTGGTTTCACCACATTAACTCCCAATTTGAGGGAGAACACCTCCTCCCATACTCAAGGCAATCAAACCTTTGACCAAAACTCCATTTTTATTTTATATTTTGTTAATTCAAAGCCACATAATAAAAAGGAGAAAAATGTAAACACCAAAAATCTACACATCATGATTTTGAATGTCAAAATACCCCCTGGACTAACCTAGGACCCCCCTTAGGGCCAATATCACCTCTCAACCCCTAATAAACCTAGATTGTAGTAAGTTTAACTTCACTGGATCAACCTTTAATTCTATCCCTTTTTACCCTTCACACTTGACCATTGATGGTCAGGTTGATCATCGATGGTTAGGATACACCACCTAAACCAAAAGCATGTAAATTACCCACCTTGCTTTTCTAAAAATAGCCCATCTAATTTTAGTTGTGAGCCATTGCATGGAAAAGTTAATTTTGGAAAGCCTAGTTCACGTGTTGTTACAACTCTCTCACCTTGCCTATAAGAGAGAGGAACAAAGATGTGAAAATCTATTAACAAACATAAAAAAAATCTATGAATATGCAATTGTTATCAATATTTTTTTGCATCTAGGAGTTTCTTTCTTGCAGGTCAATCACCATCAATAATGTAATAATCATATCAAAGAGTCAATTTGTTACGACCTCTCCACCAAGCTTTCAAGTACCATTACTCTATCAAAATTGAGCTAGATTCCACCAACAGATCAACCACCTCAATCATTCACTCAATTGACTTTGGTAAGACAATTAATTAATTCTCAATATTTATTTAATTTATTTCTATTTCGTAACCAACCTAGGCCTTACCCACCTCTTAGAATACATCTTTTAGATCTTCTCAATTAGTAATTTATCAACCCAAATCTAGACATAGTGACCATCGATGGTTGACTCAACCGTTGATGATCACCTTAACCATTGATGGTTGCCTTAACCATTGACGATCATCATAACCACTGATGATTACCATAACCATTGACGGTTACTATGGCACCAAAAACTAATAAGCTAATTTCACCTACCTACACCCAATCAAACATAAATTTATATGTTTTTACCTATTCATGGACCCCTTTCTAATTTTTTGAAGCTTACCCTAACCCTATAACAATAAAATTAATTAGTTTACTGCTAATTAAATCATTTTTAGCATATTTCTTAGCAAGATTTATTGTATTCAGTTTTAGTACCTTTTGATTCACTAATGCAAGTACCTTTCTTTTCTATTTATAAGCTTAATTGTTTAAAATGTGTGGATTGACAGCCCCTAAGGAAGTTATCACTGTTGAGATCTATCTATCGCTAGGCAATCCACCCAGCTATTTATCTAGTAAATAAGTTTGCTTTAGTGATTTATTATTTGTATCCATCCTTTCAAGGCAAAGAGGATCTCTTCATAATCTTCTGATTCAACATGTGCACTATCAATCAAGTTTTTCAACCATACCCATACTTAGTTTCTTTTATTCCTCATTTTCAATAATAATCAAAAAATTCATTGAAACACTATTATCTATTGGATTTCTATTGATGGTTCCATCTTATGTCTTATAATGACCTCAGATTCTTCAATCTCATTATCCACCTCTTAATGTTATTCATTATTTACCTGATCATTGACTTTTCCTTCCATAGACAATGTTCTAAACATACCCACCTTCTCAACAAAGTGGTATAGATACTCCTTGATTTTTATGAAAGACAAGTGTTATGACAAAATTACAAAGAACCCTTCTAAATGTTCATTTGAGAACAACTCACCTTGCTAGTTTGAGTGCAATAGGTCTATGCTACTTGCAACCAACTCCTCAGAATGCTTCTCAATTGTTACCTCCTCTTCTTCCATTACTTGGGAAACTTGAGCTACATTATCTTCACCTTGACTCTTGATTTCAACTATCATGTTCTTATCTTTTTTTACTTTAACTAACTTCCTTTGGCAAGTATTCCTTCTTTCCCAACATCATCACACCACCTAGTGTTTCTTTCCATGATTGATTGTCTTTCAATGGGTTTAATGTGTTCTTGCAACCATCCTTCTCAATGGTGTAAGGGTTACCTCTCCCATCATGAAAATCCTCCTATCATACTACCATGGTCTCATAATAATGATGTTGCACACATAAATGGGAATCACATCATAGAAGATTATATGCTTATATCCACCTATCTACAAATCTACATAACACTATTCATTTACTAGGACTTGGTGACTATTTTGAATCTAAGAGACCTTATATGGACTTGGATGATTACTTATTTCTAATCCTAGTTTAGACACCATCAAGGAAGACACTAGATTATCCATATTACCATTATCAACTATGACTTTGTAGCACTTACCTTTGCTCTTGCACATGGTCTTGAATAACATTTTCTTTTATGGTGGTTCTCTCTCCTCATGGCTGGTCTTCAAAAAGACTCTCTTCATAATCAATATTTCCCCTATTTCAAGTTCTTCCACATAATTTGGTAATGAATCTACACTCTCCTATTCTTTTTGAACCACTTGGTTTCTACTCAAACTCTAAGAGCTACCTATTTGGATGTCTTTAGGACACTCATATGACATATGTCCTACAAATTTGTTGTACTTGAAGCACTTATCTGCAAAGTAATTATTTCATCTTCCTCTACCATATAATCTACCACCTCTATACCCATACCCACCTCTCTTTTATGGACTTTAACTCTCTAAACTACTTCCACCTCCTTTGCTTTGACCTTACCATTGACTTTTATTAACTAGTTATCCTCTTCCTTCTTGTTGACTTCTACCTCTGTAGTTTCTACCACATCTACCTCTATTTAGTTGAATTTTCCTTCATGAAAAATTATCTTATACCCTCAATGTAGCTTTATAGGCCTCCTCAAATATTTTGGGTGGAAATATGCTTATCTCATCTTGAATGACAAACTTCAAACCATTTATGTACCGAGCAACCTTTTCTATATATTCTTATATGTGTCTTGCTCTAATGGTTAACTTATAGAATTCCTTTACGTACTCTTTCAATATCATATATTTTTGCCCCAAGTTTTGAATCTTCCTAAATAAGTGGGTTTGATAGTCCTTAGGCATGAATTTTCCTTTCATCTTGACCACCATTCTATCCCATGAGGTTATCTTATCTTTCCCCCTTCTTATTCTCTCTTCTTGTATACCATCCCACCACAAGAATTTATGACCCTTAAATCTTGTTAATACAAAATTTACCTTTATGTTATTCAACTCTTCATAATCAAAGTACTTGTCCATGGTTTTGATCTAATGAACAAACTCTTCCATGTTAAGACTGCCCTCATACATGAGCACCTCCATCTTGGGTTTTGAAGTCACTCCAAGTACTGATCTAACAAACATATATTCAATTATACCTTAATATCCTTCCTTTGATATTTATTCATGAGGAATATCATCCTCTCCATCACTTACATCACCCCTATTCATCTTTCTTATTTGAGCCAACTCCATGGATTGTAACCTTTCTTGCAGGTTTCTCACTTCAACAACCAATGCATCCACTACTTACAACCTCCTTTGGGTTGATGCTACTCCTCATTATCTACCTTACATGTATCCTTAATTCCTTTATAATATATCATAATATTTTATACCAAATGATGTAGAGGATAAACTAACAATCTCACACTTCTCCTTATTTAATATCTAGTCTTTCAACAAAGGTTCATTGGTTCTTTTGATCATTCAATGGTTCATGAATGATCTGATTATTTTATGTATATTATTACCTTAAACATTATAATTATTTTCTCATTATACCCCTCAATCCATTTACAAAACCATTCAAAGCATCTCTCTTATCATATATAACTTCTTATTCTTTTGCACATTGTCCTAATAGCCTTTTTTAGGCTTTTTCTTCTAGTACAACCAAGTATGAAGGAGTTTGGAGAATACAATCCTATTTCATAGTACCATATATATATTTATCACATTCCAAAGATTTTATTTACCCAAATCTATCTGGAAATCACTTTTGTATCCTTATTTTGGTCTCTATTTA
This sequence comes from Torreya grandis, assembly GCA_037957365.1. Lineage (NCBI taxonomy): Eukaryota > Viridiplantae > Streptophyta > Pinopsida > Cupressales > Taxaceae > Torreya > Torreya grandis. The sequence goes on along the minus strand of JARHVA010001687.1, from coordinate 365,438 downwards.
GGCCTAATTATGCTTATCTGACCCCTAACAACATAGTCATCTAAAATAGTAGGAATCCATATAGAATCAACACATAACCTTATAAATATATTACCACACATGATAAAATATAAAACTAATTTTTTTTAATAAATTACACTAGTGGAAACATCTTATACATGCATTTTTCTTCCCAAACCCTAGTTTAAGGTTGTCTAAGTTTGCAGTCACCCAAGAGCATTTAATTTGAAGTTTTATGAATTAACAAGGGTTTAAAAAATATATGAACATTAATTAAACATTATTAAAATTACATACACATTAAAATTAATGGTTCCATGGCATAAATTCTATGTTCCACATTTTTACTATGTTCTTGGTCCCACTGTACACATAGTCATAGTATGCAGGGGTTTGAGAATAAGATTTTGAGACTTAACCTTCCAATAAGGATTTATAAAATATATAAGATATTTATTAGGTTATATTATAGACTTATAAACTGTTTGGAATCATTTACAACACCTTTTTATTCCTTTTTTATAATACCTTACAACATTCTGTGAGTTGACTATCTATGCAAGTATAATCTCAACAAGGCTATATGGACTTCTAAGCAAAGTGATATGAAAAGAAATGAATGAAATACTCAAAAACATTAAATAAAAAAGAATAAACTCACCAGTTCCATTTTATTCAATGAAATCATATCAATATTGAATCTTCATTTTGTGAGCATTCTACATTTAGTCCTTCTGCATGTACACACAAGAATATAGAGTTACAAATTCTTCTTTACAAACTTTTTGAGACTTCATCCATTATTTATTGGGTATTGAACCCTATAAAATTATAATTCATCATTAAAACTAACTATAAAACCAAAAACTTACTAGTTTCATACTAACTATAACTACTCTAACTAAATCTTGAACTTCCAATGGTCACTTCCAAACAAATTACACATTGGCACACATACCAAGGTAGATTTATCTATACATGTGTGAATTAAAGGTATATATTAGACATAAATTACAATCAAGGATTATAAAAATCATTTGTAACTTTTAATATTCCTTCAAATCCTCCTAAAACATTTAAACAAGACAGAATTTATTCAAAAATTCAAATTGTGCAAATTGGCAGGAAAATGCCAATTTTGAATTTTAGCTTATATTAACACTCCTAAACAATTAGAAAACATTAAAAGGTGTATTTATATACTCCTAACATCCCTTAAACACCTTAAATAAGCTAATGGACCATAAAACACTTTGACCAAACCAAAAATTAGTCAAACAAGCACAAAACATGTCATCCTTATAGGATGCTCTACATCACATAACAATAATATTTAGAATTTATTAGATTAATTTATAAATTAAATAATATATTTAAATATTAATTATAAATTTATAGTTATATAGTATGCCTCACCTACCTAACATGTCCAACTAACTTATTAATTTAGTAAAATATAAAAAATATAAGTTATTAAATGTATTAAATTATAGGAAATTCACAAGGAGAAGTATGCCTTGTACAACACATTTTTAATTAAAATATATAAATAAATAGTCATTTGGATCACACAATCAAATAAAAACCCCATTTATCCAAAGGGGGTAATGAAGATGATCCTGAGCAATACGAATTTGATGTTATTGAGCAAAACCCCAACCTGCCGGCGAGCCATTTATACATATGACACTAATTAACTTGTGTTGACATATCTAATATAATTTTAGACTAAAATTATATTTCATGTACCTATCAACACTATATAACATGAATATGATTAATGCACCTCACCACCATCCGTCTGATCATTTGTATATGTATTATATAATATGAATCATCATTGAATTCCTAACCACATTGATCTCTATCTCAAGGATAGTTTTGTACTTGAATTATGAACATTATCCTTGATGATACAAAAATAGACCAATTTTCAATCTCTCTCGTACTTACAACCCATATAAATATGTATAATCCCCTAAAAATTGACCAAAACTAAAAATAGTCTCTTCTTACCTATCAATCAAGAGATGAGAAGTATATACAACATAAATAATATTAAATAATTGCTCTTTTCCTCATCACAAATATTAGTAAAAGAAATGGACATAAAATAAATAAATAAAAATGTGTAGTAATCAAATTTTTGTGGGACAACACTTTGTAACAACACACTTTTGACATATAAATATTATCAAATAATTTTATTTTATTTTTTCAATCCCCATTGTTCTATCAAATCACTCATGCCATCATATAGAATTATAACTCCAAACTTTCTCTTTCCCAATAAATCTCAATACTTTTTTAAGTCAAAGAACATAGATTTTTTTCAACAAAAAAATAACTAATGAAATCCTTTGTCATATCTGTCTACAACAAAATAATGTCTTCCTCTTTTGTATATATGATGTTGTCCATAAAAATTAATTATACTTTTTCACATCACTAGTCACAATGGGCTTGAGAAAAAAGACTAAAAAATGACATTCCATTAAATTTTAAACTAGTAATCAACCATATATTAAAAAGCAACATTCTTGTTCCTCAAGTCTATATAGCTATATAGTAATAGAAAATAAAATATTTATTTATTTTTAATGCCTTTCTCACCCTTATAATTTTTTATGTCCCTGTCCAACAATAATTTTGTACCTTGTACGTGCAAACTGTGCAATCTTAAAAAACAACAAATGATTTTTTCACAACAAATAAATAAAAAATTGTAATTTATTAATAAAAAATTCTCCCATGATATATTTTTTCTACTATTTTAAACTACCTTCCAGCTCAAAATCCTGGCTTAATGAAAACTCTTATATCACTATTCAAAAATGCCCTGATTAAGTGTTTAGAAATGGTTCAATTGAATAATAGTTTAGAAATGGCCCAATGCCATTTATTTTACTAATTTTAAAAGATAAAGTAGATTTTAGAAATTGCACACTTGAAATTTTCCAAATCTAATATATTCAAGCCTAAATAATAAGACTTGCATACATGTACGGGGCCAAACCAACTAACTAACTAACCATGTACCTAATCAACTGACTTACTAAAATATTAATTAATATGCTTCGATTTAAAACACTAAATGGGGTGTCTCATCAATGAGGTACATGTCCCATGAAAATTAACACTAAAAACTAACATATCTTTGGATTATAAAATCTAACATGCAATAAGTTTAACCATATAAAATTAGGTAGATTCATAATATACACTATGCAAAATAAGGAAAGGAAACACATCAAGCAACCGAAATAAAAATTTAGGTCTATTAAAAATAAAAATTGAGATACAACCCTAAGAAGGATAATTAGAATGCACAACAACACACTTTCACTAAAAAATAATATGAATAAATGGAATTAAACAAAAATGCATTGTGTATATATTCATAAACATTATAATTAAGCCTAATCAAAAGTTTAAAAAAAAAAAAAAAAAACTTAATTATGATTCTAATTACAGAGTAATAATTAAAAAAAAAGGGTTTATAGGAATCTTTATATTTTTGAAATCCAAAAATAGTTGTCATAATATGACAAGAGAATCAATATTTTTAAGGCAAGAGAATTAGAACCTAGAAAACTCATAACTTGAGCAACTCCCCCAAATAGTACATTCCACATTTTTCGTAACTAAAAACATAAACACTAAATTTATAGAATACAAAAAAACATGTAAATTTTGATTTAAAAATGCATTTCTTAGGTCCGACGCTTAAAAAACATTGCTCATATTTTTCAAGCTTTGCATAGATCTTTGGGAAATTTATATTTTTCATGAAATCATTATAGGTAAACTAAACCTAAAACAAATAAGGATAAGTATTTATTTTGAGGTGTGTTTACAAGGTAAGTAAGGTTTTTAAGAATTGAATATTTATCAATCCCCTCAAAAATATTTAATAATGGTTGTATCACCAAATTAAAATGAAATTTACCTAGACCATCTAGTGTAATGCAAGTATCACTATATGATCTTTGTGAATTATCTATAAATTCTTTATATCTTATAAAATGTAGTGAATAATAAATTCTATATGATTTTCATATTTCATTAGATTATTGAATGCCTTCTCTATATTATTGAATTGACTGCCTCATTAATATATGTCATAAATGCACAAATGCACTTGTGTATTTATAAACCTCTTAAATTCAAATTAAGATCCTATCACTATGCACACTAACAAACAATTTAGGAAAAAAGAAGAGTATAATATAGGACCACAAAAATTTAGGCATTGCTAACAAGAAAAAATGGAGCATAGCCTTAGAAACATATAGGGTAAATTTATATGAGGAACACAAAAAAATAGAGGGAACAAGGAAAGAGGAGGAGGAATGAGAGAGAAAATTAAGGGGAAAGAACAGGAAAAAATAAAAACACATAAAACATGCAAATAAAGTCTAATTTGTATTAAATTGTTTGGATAGGGTCCATAAACACTTTAGATACCATAAGATAAACACACACAATACCTTCATAATAAATTTATGAATTATTAAAAATAATGTAATATATATTCATCCAAGTAGCATAGCTACCTCTTTTTATTAATAACATTGGCCTAATTTTGTTAGTATAATAGTAATTCTCAACCACAATATCCTCACCCCCTAGCCCTATATGTTCCTATATAGATACGAGAGGAGACTAGGGTTAAGGTTAAGGTTTTGGTGAGTAGTTATAAATATAATAATATAAAAATATTAATAGAAGAAGTCAATTACACATTTAGTTACTAGGTTGTGGATAAGTATGCACTAATTAGTGCCTACTTATAAATTACAAATAAACATTACAAGTGTATCTTAAAATCATACATTAGCATATAATTAATTAGATATATAACACCCCCATTAATATATACTTAGATTAAGTTAAAGACTGATGAATCCCCCCTTGACGTCATCTTCTTACTCCTAAAATATACCTAAGCTAAATAAATCGAGCCTCAAGTAAGGGTTATGTGAATATTTCTACAACCCAATCACCTATTTGGAAAAAATTAAGATCAACAACCTTGTCCTATATTAATTGCCAAATAGAATTCATGTGGATCTCAATATTCTTTGTTGATGTTCCTCCACTTGGTTATGATGAATGTTGATAACACTTTGATTATCACACCAAATCAGTGTGGGTTGGGTTTGTGAAAATAAAAATTTAAAAAGAAAACATCAAATATAAAATGACTCATGGTCAATAGTGACAACTCCACTATAATTGAATTCTATAGTATATTAAGTAAAAATATCCTACTTATTTTAATACCAAGTCATGGTACTTTCCCCAAGATGATAGATATATCTTACATCTAACTTGTGATTTTCCAGTCTTCTGCCTAGTCAGTGTTCCCACCAAAAGTGTAACAAGAATTAAGGCCTTTCCTCCTATCTTATACCAAGTTAAACTAACATAGTTGTGATGCCATATTATAAAAATAGGAGCAGGGCATTAGAAAACTTTATAATTCAATCATACACACATGTATTTACATGAGGGAAAGAGATTCAATGATAAAAATAAATTATATTATACTAACAAAATATATAGTGTTCATATGTGCAATTAAAAATGGTTGTACCAGAACAAGACCTTCTAAGAGACTACATATCCAATAGCTTAGGATATTAATATAAGCTCCATTTTGACTTTTCACAAGGATACAAGGGTCCTTATATATGAAAATCAAGAGATAAGTAGAGATGTTTATTGGTGGAGTGAATTGTTGGATCATTTCCCATGAAACACCTACCCTCTAAAAAATGTGAAGATAACTACCAATATTAAATGTGCATTAAACAAAGTTATGTACATATTCAATCACACCTTGGCAATAATACTACCTAAATTGGACTTCACAACAAGTGTGAACATGACATACACCAACACTCTCCCTAAAGATAAGCTTAGAATATGTGGCAAGAGATAAGAAGTCCTAAGATTATAAGTATTAGTACCAAAACTAGCCCTGGTGAGGTACCCATCCACAATGATAGATTAAAAAAAAAGAATCAAGATACTTATAGATGACTACCAAAACTGGTGAAGCCTATAAATGAATAAATGAAAATTAGCTTCTATGAATTTGATTGTTGAATAAGAGTACATGTTCCATCCAACCATAATGCATGTATAAAATACACCAAAGAGGGTTGGATAAAAAACTATTCTAAATTTTGATACCACTAAATAATTTTAGCTCAAAGTTGATATTCTAGATTATGATAACACAAAATATGGCTCAGAGATAATTTTTTTAATTGATACCATCCTATATATGTGAATAGTATTTAGGAACAAACAAAAGGTGCATAACATACTTAAATAACCAATAATCATTAGCAATACACAACCCTCTATCCCCCTCCCCCCCTCTCCCCCCATCAACAATAAATCTAACTAGGAATTAAAGACAAAATAAATCTATCTCTCTTCAATGTGGTAGGTGAGAAAAAAATAACAACAAAAATTCTCAAGTGAGAGTGAAAAGAAAAACCACATGATGAACTCAACAACTGTGTAGATCTCAAAAAATAAGAAAGGTGAAAAAATCACCCTCTAGATGGTTTTAGTTACAACCCTTATCTAAATATATAAGATAACAAATTATCATGATGTACTAAAAAAACATGAAATATGATCCTGAAAACATGTTAGATAAGTTGAAAAGTTCATTTTTCTTCCCATTGGTTCATTTTTACCCTTAATTTTTTTTAGATCTACACAAAATGTGATCCAAATATATTAGAAAATGAGCTAACATATCTGATTCAGGAGAAACAAATGTCAAAAATATAATCAAGTCTAAAAAATGCGAGATGAATATTGTAGATCTAACTCTGATACCAATTTCATAGAAAATTAAAGATCAAGATAAATATGTGTCAAGTATAGAATACTTCCCACAAATTTATTATAGAGTGTACCATCAACAAAATTATAATAACACTTGTCAAAAAGATTGACACTATATTGATAAGGAGTCAGTGTGTAATTAGTCTTTCATGTTGTAGAGGTTGAGTATCTCTTGAACATACTTGTATTGATTAACAAAAATGCCTTTATTAGACTCTAAAATATAAAGATCAAGAAAAAAATACAACCCAAGTTAGTCATCTCAAAATACTTAATTATTCAAGATTTCAAATCATGAATCTACTTGGTGAAACTCCCTATGATTATTAAATCATCAATGTTATCCAAATGTGACATCATTTTGACCTCTATGAGTTCAGGTTTATTTCATGTTTATTTTTAATATAAGTGTCTATGGGTTCTCATAGATTACCCATGCCCTTGCATTATTAAATCATGAGTTCCAACCCATTTCTAATCACCTAGAAGAAGTTAAGGTTTCTTAGCAAAAATTAAGGTATTTGGGGATGTTAAGGTTTCTATTGTGCCTAATGGGGATCTTTTCAAAGATTTTTTCTTACATGTTTGTCATAATAGGTGAACAAGAGTCCATATGAGGTCTTTTAGGGTCTTATTCAAGTAAAGTGTCCACTCCATGAGGTCATCTAATTTTACTAGCCTTCTCTACACTTGAAAACTACTTCTTAAGGATTCTAGAGCCATTTACAATATGATGATGAAGTATGGTACATACAATTCATACTTTTTAAAACATGTAAATATGTTTTCTAATGTTCTTGATGCTAGAGCAAGTCAGAGGTTAGTAATACCTTGTAGGTTCAATGCTTAATGAAAGAGAATTTGAGATAAAATGGGCATTTCTAAACACTTGTATGGTCATATTCAAGAGTAAACATATGATAAGTAAATACCCACCATCCTCAAGCCTTTTTAGAATTTAGATAGTTTTCATAGGTCCAAAAATGGCAAGATAGTCAAGTTTTAATTCATCAGGACCCTTGGTAGCCTTGTAAGGGTCATGTCTAAATGCTTTCTCCATATAGAATATAGAGAGATGGCTCTTGAGATCTTCACTATGTATGTGGAACCTAATGGGATTGAGATTCATGGAATTTGTCTTTTGGTTAGGTTCCTATTCTTTATGAAAAAACACTAAGAAAGTAAAGTGCTTGGAGAAGGCTCTAAAACCCATTACCTTGATTTCTTGGTAGTCTTATTACAAATATGAAATCATTGTTATCGAATAAATGTTGTAGGATATTACAAAGGGTTTGAAAGGTCTTATAGTTCGATCATATCAACTCATCTAGTGCATGAAAATGTAGGAGACCTCCATGTTTCTTCATGATTACAAATTTGTCTCATTGGATGGTAGTCGTCAATGTGACCAATGAGTATTTCCAGACCCTCTATGGTATTGTAACATGAAAACACCTCCCACACACCACACATAACCCATATAAGGTTTCAATAAGGTCTCATGATGATAGGTTTCCTAATGACTCAGTGGTCAAGGGGAAAGTGCACCTACAACTAACTCTTTTGTGACACCTATGAATGATACATGTAGGAGATGGGATAAACAAATTGCTAAACATTGTATATCTTTAAGTGCATAAATGAGAAAGAGGTGACTATGAAACCATTCACTGAGCAAGGGGTGTTGATTTTATAATTTAAGTGCCACTGTTTGACTAAGAAAAATACTTAGAGTTATAAGCTTAGTTTGGGCTTATTATAAGGTTTCAAGAAGGATCTCATACATTACAAGCCATGTATAAGTTTTAAGGTTTGAATATATAATGGGTAAGAATATCCAAAATGCATAATAAGCATTTAAATTTCTCAAGGTTCTAAGATAAGACTATCACACAGATTCAAAGACCTCATCCTAAGGTACAATTACCTAGTTACAGACCATTAGCCTATATTAGCCAGTCATGAGAGAGATTGAGTTTTGATGCCCTCATAGGCATAATTAAAATTTGTGAATGGATAAAAAGGTTGGTTATTATTGGGCTAAATATTCATGGTCATCTCAATCCATACAAGCAATATGTATACTCTTTGTATTATCTCAGACCTTGCTCACTCCATTAGCAAGGGGCAGTCTTGAGACCAAGGGATTTGTTTAAACCTAAAACACAAGATAAGCATGTCAAACCCCCATGGAGTTACCTTGAGGTGATATATAATCATATCTATGGTTTCAGTACACTTTCAACTTGCACAAAACCTTAGTTTTCAATTTAGATGCCCTTGAAGGCTAGCAAAGAGGTGACATGTCCTAAACCCCAAGTCCCCTTCCTAATTCAAAAAATTCATAAAATATAGTAATAATCATTAAAAAATAAAGTAAAATAATTAGGAATTTTTTTTTAGGTTTATGAATCTCTCCCAACAATAACATTGATTTTTGAGGACAAATCCCAAATTAGACCTCTCTTGAGTTCAAGAAAGCTAAGTCTACCACTCGAGGAGTAGCTTCACACACTCACACCATCTCTCACACTTTTAATGGGAAGATAATCTAGTTAAAATAGGTGAGGGGGATAGTCAATAAGGTTTTACAAGTGGAATTAGGCCAATTGGTGACATGTGCTTTATGAATGATCGTTAAGACCCCAAATAGGTCTTAAACCCTAATAAAACCCTTAAGTGAATTTGATATGGGATATTTTACTTATAATGGATCCAAATGAATTTTATGGGCTCTAAAAAATTTTAAACATTTTAAACATCTCTATGATGCTCTTCACCATGATATTGGATGCTGATGTCACCTGTATGGACACACTAAATACCCTTCTTTTTACTAGTTTTGATGAGATTAAGGGATGCAAACATGGATGAATTATTCAATATAATTATAAGAGGTATAGTGGGATATTTTATAAATTATAATGTCACAAAATACTTTCATATACTCATGAAACTATTCCTATAGGTCTACACAAAAAAGGCAGTTTGAGGTGTACTAGGAATGAGAGACCTATCTACCTAGATTGGCAAGAACAACATGTTTATGATGCCTTAAAATATTTATTCATACAATGAAGTTATTGTTTAGTTTGATATCATGATATTAGGCCTCATTATAGGGATCTACTTATTTTTCATGGTCATTCAAATAGAGTAACATGTGCACCTAGGCCTAACTGCCAACTAGTATTAGACAACCAGCATTGAAGTGACTCCTTGAGAAGTATGGCAAGCATTACAAGGTGAAAATTAGAGCCTTCAGAGACATAAATAGGTGGTAATATAATATTTCATGCTCAAATTGGTCAATTATAATCTCCATAGCAAGATTCATATGATATCTCCATTGTCCAAGAAGACCGACTACACCTCATGAGCTAAGCTAACTCCCTCTTCTAAGAAAACCTATTTCAAGGGTAGATAATGATGCATGCACCTTGGTGAGGTGTCACTCTATCCTTGTATATGGATATTCATGTAATTTGAAGGTATATAAATAATCATCTTACAAAAGATCATATTATTTTTCAAGAAAGCTTATGAAATCCTTAAGGACTAAATCTTTTTGACTTGAAGGTAATTTGAAAAAGACTTGGAGATCAAGTAACACCTGTTAAAGACTTTAGATTCTTCCTAATAAATATTATAAATCTAATCAATATTTTATATATTCTTATAACCCCTCAAGATTCCATTCTTGGCATGTGATTTCTCTGCCTCTCACTCTCTCTCATTGGTGCTATAAGTATGCCTACTTTTGGCATTGTAAGGGATCTACAAGATAGGTAGGTGAAGCCTTGCTATTTTTGTTACTCATATTTTTCCTTAATAAATTAATTCAAATTGTTTCAAGATTTCCAAGTTCATATTTTAGTGTGTTGAATGAGTTTTTTATAAATACTAGTGAGAAAATTGCTTGTCCTTACATCTTGTCCTACTTTTGTACACTAGGTATGGATACATTATCTTCTTGAAAGATATTTGGAGTACATTGAAGTGTGGTATTTTAGCTAAGTATTTTGGAGTTTTAATAGTGCCTTCTCAATCCTTAGAATCTCTCACTGTATCTTTTAAACTTACCATAGTCTCTAGGTTGACATACTTATATTAGAAGTTTTCTCTTGAAGCATAGACTAGATTGTAGTTTAATTTATTTTAAGTGTAAGTGTAGGATAATATTAGATAAAATATTCTAATGTTTCACCCCTTTGTTTTAGTTTTCTTGTAATGAGATAGTTCTTTATCCCTTTTCATACACCAACTAATTACTAAGAGGATAATCAAGACAAATTTAGGGAGTTAGCCTTATAAACTAGAGGTTTACCCCCACTATAGATAACCCATATCTCTAAGGATAAAACCATTGTTTCAATCAATTGGAGTAGGATTTAGCTTCCTCTCTAAGCGTGAAAAATTGAGTGACAAGATTTTTAGCACCCCTAGTGGGACAGTTGTCCCAAACACTTCTTTTCAAAGTGAATACTCCTTTGTACAAGACCATAGTTACAAAAGTGTTTCCTACTCTAAATTTGGTAATTCCACCAAAGTTACAACATCTAGTTGTATACTAATTTATCATTTTTATGTTTCATGATCACTACTAAATCAACTACTAGTAGAGTTAATCATTTTAAAAATCCACTCTCTCATCTTTAGCTTCCTCTTGAAGTTTAGTACCCTGAGCCTTTCTTGACACTTGAAAATCTTGAGGAAGATTCTAAAGAGCGGGAAGATTTTGTAATTCAAGAGGAGTAAGAGAGTGAAGAAGAGATTGAAGGTAACATGGCTAAACAATGTGATTTCCTAGATTTCAATATTGAAAATCCCATAAACCTTGTTGTTTATGATGATATCCCTCTCAATGACACCAAGAGTGTCCATAATTTTAATGGGGAAGGTCTTATCACACCAATTGAACACATTAGAGACATATCTAACTTTTGTAATTTCCATAATATCATTAAACTTAACATAGAAATTAGATTGATTTCCATGTCCCTTAGGGGAGAAGCCCTTGATTATTTTAGAACCTTACTAGGAGGATGCATTACTATGTGGGATGAATTTTGGGAGTCGTTGAATAAAAGATTTGAGGATAAGAGTGATCATAAATCACTGATCTATTAGCTAAATGTTAGCTAAATCACTGGCCTAAGGAATCCATGCATGATTTCAATGAAAGGTTCCAAAGGACATGGAATAGGCTTCCACCTCCCATGAGAACCCTTACAATTTTTGTTTTCCTAACCTATCTCAAATCTATTGGGACTAATATAGCTATCATGTTGTAATCCATGGGAGGATATACCTTGCATGATGCCTAGATGTGGATACTAGAGCTCAGAATGGTTTGATCCAAACTAGTAAACTCCATTCAAATGTCATACTTCCTATCTTCCATAACATGCCTAATACCCCTCCAAGCCTTGATCCATTTCCAAATCCAAATAAAAAATCTAAAACTTATCTAAATAAATTAGATGATGTAATTGATTGACAAGTAAAATATAAAGCCTTAAAAGCTTCAACTAGGCAATCAAATCAACATATTGGAACTTACCAAAAATCCTACTATTACCCTCCACAAATAAATATATTTAAACCTCAACATAATGTTCAAGGGAGAGGATAAGGTCAAATTAATTTTAATAGGTCACCTAATACCTGTAATCCAAATTCTTATCCCACCTCAAGAGCCATGGTTTTAGTCCATAACAACCTTTATCAAGGAGAAGAATGGACAAATTTTTGGGGGTAGCCTCAAGGTTAGTACATGAATGCTAATGAGGGGGAAATTCAAGCCTTGGTGGCTTAATGAGGGACTACTCCTTACTTGACATTAGAAGATGATAACTTCATGTAATTAGAACCAAGTGAAGAGTGTAGTAATTCAGGAGTGAGCTTTGTAAGCTATCAAATAGTGGATAGATTTGTCCTAAATTAGAGCACCTCATTTGTATCCAACATAAGGTTAAAGAGGAGAGATTTTGGAGATGATAAAAATGTGGATAGACATCCATATAACCCCTCTTCAAGGCAACAAGGTATGGAAGAAAATATGGTAGCCTCTATGAGTCCTGCACCTCTTCAAAATCAAAACTTGGGAAATGTGGTCAAACCTTCATTGCATCAAGCTCAAGGTACTACATTACATCCAAGGATTCAAGTAAAGGATAGTGTCTCCCCTTTGAATATTTTTTACTCCTTGAAAAACACAAAACCAATTATATCCCTTTGGGAGGTACTTCATATGCCTAGTCAAAAGGAGTTACTCCAAGAGTAGATGTCCCAACTTCATATTTACCCAAAACTAGTAAATCATATTGGTTTATCCCTCAAAAATACACCTACTCATATTTTTGAACCTTCCACCAAGTATGAAACCCCCCCACCTTTCTATCTTACCCTCATTATGGGAGATAAGTTGGTCCATAATTACATTGTGGATAGTTAGGCAAGCACTTCAGTCGTGCCTAAACTAGTTGTAGACAAGTTGGGTTTAAATTATAAGCCTTATAATAAAGGAGTTTTTCATCTTGATAAAACACCATTAAAGGCTTAAAAGTTTTCTTTCATGATTTTCGAAGTTTTCCAATTCTAGAAGACAGTGGTTGTGGATCTACCTACAAACTTTGCCATTTGCTTATCAAGAGACTTCACTACCAAGATAAGAGGGTATGTTGCTTTTGATTGTTATTTCTTTGATTTTAGAATGAGGTAAGGAGATAAAGTGATAATAAGAACATAGACATTAGCCAAGTTCCACATTGAACCATATGTGGAAACTAGTTCCAATCTAAATTGCATTATTAATGAGCAAGAGGAGAATGCCATAGATGATGGAGCATATTCCCCTCTTGAAGGTGTTTTTGATATCTTCTTAGATGAATATGGTGCTGAGACATGTGTGTATGATTCCTATGATTTCATGGAGGAGACTAATTTTGGGATGTATTGCCTACATGAGGAAGGAACACCTATACCTTTGATTATGAAGGAGAAGGATGAGAGTGATGGAATGTGGGAGATGTTCCTTGATGGTTCAAGGAGAAATATTTGTGAAATATCTAGTGTTATGTTATTTTATCCATCTAAATATCAATATTACTCCTTGTATATATTCCATTTTAGTTGTACCTACAATGTGGCTAAATATAAAGGTCTTGTTTATGGTCTTCAATGGACAAAGAGGAAGGGAATCAATTATTTGCAAGTGTATGTGGTTAATGAGCTAATTGTATGGGGGAGGGAATACAAGTGTCACAAAGAAACCTTTAATTAAGTCTTATAAGCATAGGGTGTGGGATTTACTTTAATGTTTTAGTGCATTCAACATACAACCAATCCCAAGAGAATAAAACAAGAATGTGGATAGGTTGGATACAATAGGGGCACAATTTGACATACCTTCTCATATAAATAAAGGATGAAATCATTAATATATCAAGGTAATTGGGAGGCCTTCTATTCTTGGAAATGAATTATTTTATAAATCATTTGATAGCTACCATAGATTATATAATTCTTGTAAGGGGAGGTTTAGTTCTCTTCAAAAAATCAAAAGAAGCTCCATGATCAATATCAGATTGTATAACTGAGAATAAATAAGATACCCAAGGGATTGGTAACTCTAGAGTTCATCTTCAATGAGGATGACCAAATTAATAAAGAAAAGGCGGGCATGTCCACAAAGGAGGATAACTATGAAAGGGTCTTAATATTTGAGGACAAGCTCCTTAAACTAGGTAAGGTATGCTCTCCATATGAAAAACAAAGATTCATTGAGTTGTGTAGAGAATTTCATGATATATTTCCTTGGGAGTATAGGTATCTAAAGGGTTTTGATCCTAGCCTAGGTCATCATACTATTGAATTAGATCTTAGAGCCGAACCAGTTAGGCAAAAAAAAAGGCCTATTAACCCCAAATTTGATCAACTTATGAGAATGCAACTCACCAAACTAATTGAGTCTAAGATAATTTTTGCTATCAAGCACTCAACTTGGGTAGCTAATCTTGTGCTTGTTATAAATAAGAGTGGGGAAATTAGATTTTATGTGAACTTTAGGGACATAAATAGGGTGCCACTTAAATATAATTATCCCTTACCCCCTATAGATCATATCTTGCAAGTTGTTTTAGGTTCTTAATGCTTCTCACTTCTAGATGGGTATTTTGGTTTCAATCAGATTTTGGTGAATGAGGATGATCAATTCAAGATAACATTTACTATGAAATGGGGGACATTTTCTTGTAGGAAAATGCCCTTGGGTTTTCCAAATGTTGGTGACACTTTTTGAAGGGAAATGGACATGGATTTCAAATGCCTAATCAGTGAGATATTGCTAGGGTACCTTGATGATATAACTGTGTTCTCAAAGGATGCAAATGGCCACATGAAACATCTTAGGTAGGTGTTTGAGATATGTAGATAATATGGGGTGTACCTTAATCAAAATAAGTTCATTTTTATTGTCCATGAAGGTAAGATTCTAGGACACATTGTTTACAAGGATGGCCTAGCCATTGACCTTGAGAGGGTAGAGGCTATTCTAGGCCTATCATTGCCCTTGTACAAGAATGAACTCCAAAGTGCATTGGGTAAGATAAAAGTTATGAGAATATTAATACCTAGTTTTTCATCCTTAGTGAAGCCTATCACAACCATGCTTACGAAGAATAACATTTTTACTTGGATTAGGAAAGGTAAAAATAGTTTTGAAGCCATTAATCAAGCAATTGCCCAAGTTCCCACTCTTGTAAATCCTGATTTTTCTAAGGATTTCATGTTATATACATTTTCTAACATTGAAACTATTTCAAATATGCTTGTGTAAAAGAATAATGAGGCTGTTAAATAACCTATTATGTTCTTTAGTAAAGGTTTGGAGGATTATGAATCCAAATACACATATGTAGAGAAATAAGTCATTGATGTTTTAAGAGGTCTTAAGAAGTTCAAACACATGGTTTCCAATAAAAAAATTCACCTCGTGGTCTCTCCTCCTAACACCAAGGAGTTCCTCTTGAATAAAGACATCAATGAAAAGAGGGTAGGGTAGATTACAAAGGTCATGGAGTATGATGTTGATATCAAGGTGACCAAGTTGGTAAAGGTAAGGGTTTATGTGAGCACTTGGATTTAGATCTCCATGAACAAAAATTTGAATTTTTGGATAATCAAGACTGCCCTCAACCAACTAATCTTACACCCTTACAAATTTGGACACAAGACATCATCAAACTCCTCCAAAATGGTGAGTGTCCTAATGGCTTAAGCAATTAAAAAACAAGGTATTTCAGATTTAAAACTATTCATTATTGTCTTATGGATGATGTGATTTTTAGAAGAAATATAAATGGTGTATTATTGAGATGCATTAATAGTGATCAGTTTGGTGTATTTATTGAAAGTTTTCACAATGGAGCAATAGGGGGTCATTTATCTCCAAGGATCACAACTGCAAAGATCATGAGGGCAGGATACTATTGGCCTAGCCTCTTGAAATACTGCTATTCTTGGGTAAGAAGGTGTCCTCAATGTGCTTTCTTTGTAGGCAAAAAAAACTTGTAGCTATTCCATTGAGACCCATTCATGTGGATCATCCCTTCATGAAATGAGGTCTTGACTTAATTGCCATGATTAATCCTCCATCAAGTGCTGGCCATAAGTGGATCATTAGAGTAATTGATTAATTTACAATATGGGTTGATGTAGGTGCATTTAAGGATGCCAATGAGAGATATATTTTGGAGTTCTATGAAGGTGTTGATACAAGGTTTGGAACTCCCACTACCATCATTTCAAACAATGCAGTTGTTTTCATGCTTTCTAAGTAAATGATTGGGAAAATATCAATGGTATGAATATGAGTACATCATCCAAATATTACCCTTAAGGTAATGGGTTGGTTGAGTCTATTAATAAGAACCTAATCAGGATCATCAAGAGGACTTTGGAGAACAACCAAAAAACTTGGCATACTAAGTTGAAGATGACCCTTTGGGATAATAGGATCAAACCTAAAAGGTCTATTGGTAACTACACTTTAGTTCTTGATTATGAAATGGAATATAGACTATCCATATCCAAATATCTACCTACCTTAGAGTTGGAACATCAATTGTAATTTCTTGAAAACATTCCAATGTAGGTAAGGTTGACAAAATTGATGGAGTTGCAAGAGACTAGAGACAAAGCTAACAAATCCATGGAGCATCATTAAGTGATAATTAATAAATAATTTTGATAAGACAATAACTCCAATATTATTCCAAGAGAGTGATATATTATAGAAGTGGGATGAGGACATATCAAATTCTAGGAGACACACCAAGTTTGACACTTTGTAAAGTGGGCCATAATACATCATCAAATGCAAGCCAAATAATTCATTTCAATTAGAAAGAATGGATGGGGAGGAGTTATATATACATATAAATGGTATCCATGTGAATCCATACTATTGATGATATGAAGGTTAGTCATGTACATAAGTAGGTGTGTGGTGTGTGTCGAATAAGTGCTTATACACATTTGCTTATTTCCTTCTTATTTGGTGTGTTTTCCCATCTATTTTGGATGTTTGTTGTCATGGTGCGATGTGGTATGTTTAGGTTATAGTTTATCTTGATATATTTCAATTTAAAATCTTCTCTATGATGACTCCATTGCCCAATGGTTGAGGAAAGGCTACTAGTCTCATATCCTAGCAGGTAGGGTGCCCCCAAAAGTCACCAAGAATGTTATCAAAGTGTGACATCATTTTTACCTCTATGAGTTTAGGTTTATTTCATGTTTATTTTTCATATAAATGTCTATGGGTTCTCATAGATTATCCATGCCCTGGAATTTCTAATTCATGAGTTTAAAACCATTTCTAATCACCTCAGAAAAGTTAAGGATTCTTAGCGAAAATTAAGGTATTTAGGGATGTTAAGGTTTCTATTATGGATAATGGGGTTATTTTCAAAGATTATTTATTTCATGGTTGTAAGAAGAGGTGAACAAGAGTCCATATGAGGTCTTTTAGGGTCTTGGTCAAATTAAATGTCCACTCCATGAGGTCATCTAGTTTTACTAGCCTTTTCTACACTTCAAAGCTGCTTCTTAACGATTCTAGAGCCATTTCCAAGATGAGTATAAAGTATGGTATATACAAGTGATAATTTTAAATCATGTAAAGATGTTTGATAATGTTACTAATGTCAGATCAAGTCAGAAGTTAGTTAGACCTTACAGGTTCAATACTCAAGGAAGGATAATTCAAGCTAAAAGGGGCATTTTTGATCACTTGTATGATCATCTTCAAGAGTAAACATATGAGTATTAACTCCCCAAAATCCTTATACCTTTTAAATGTTTAAATATTTTTCACAGGTCCAAAAATTTCAAGATATTCAAGTTCTACATCATCAAGTCCCTTGGTAGCCTTGCAAGGATAATGCCTAAATGCTTGTTTCATACAAAATATAGAGAGATGGATCTTGAGCTCTTCACCAAGTATGGGGACCCTAATGGGATTGATGTTCATGGAATTGGTCTTTGGTTCAAGGTCTTGTTCTTTATGAGTAAATTCTATGAAAGTAAAGTGTTTGGAGAAGGCTCTAAACCCCATCACCTTAATTTCTTAGCAATTTTATTATAAATATGAATTTGTTATTGTAGATCAAATGTTTTAGGAGATTGAAAAGGGTCTGAGTGGTCTTATAGTGCCATCATACCATCTCATCTAGTGCATGCAAATGCAAGAGACCTTCATGTTTCTTTATGATTACAAAGTTGTCTCATAGGGTGGTAGTCCTCAATGTGACCAATGAGCATTATCAGATCCTATATGGTTTTAGAACATGAAAAAACATCAAAAATTACCCACATAACCCATTTAAGGTTTCAATAAGGTCTCATTATGACAAGTTTCCTAATGACTCGGTGGTCAAGGGTAGAGTGCACCTACAACTCCCCCTTTTGAGACACCTATGAATGATACATGTAGGAGATGGGCTAAACACACTACTAAACCTTGTATATATTCAAGTGCGTAAATGAGAAGGTGAATATGATAAAATTCTCTAAGAAAGGGGTGTTGATTCCATGGAGTATGTGCCAATGTTTGAATAAGCAAAACACTTAGATTTCTAAGCTTAATTTGGGCTTATTATAAGGTTTCAAGAAGGATCTCATACATTATTGGCCTGTAGAAGTTACGAGGATTGAATATAGAATGGTTAAGAATATCCAAAACATATAATGAGAATATACAATTCTAAAAGTGCTAGAATGATACTGTCACATAGATTCAAGGACCCCATCATAAGGTACAATTACTTAGTTGCAGACCACTGGCCTATATTAGCCAATCATGAGAGAGATTGAGTTTTAAGGCCCTGATAGGCATGATTAAACTTTATTAATGGATATATATGATGGTTATGAGTGGAATAATATATTCATGGTCACTTCAAAACCATACAAGTAGCATGTATACTCACTATTTTGTCTTAGACCTTGTTCACTCTATTGGCAAGGGGCAGTCTTGAGACCAAGGGTGTTTGAACCCAAAAAATAATATAAACATGTAAAAACCTCATTAATTGACCTTGAAGTGATACATAAGAATAGATATGATATCAATATACTTTCAATTAATACAAAACCTTAGTTTTCAATCCAAATGCTCTTAAGGTCTAGCAAGGAAGTGGTAGGACTTAAACCCCATGTCCCTTGACTAGTCCACCAAATGCATACAGTGGAGTAATAATCATTACCAAATCATGTATAATCTTAAGGAAGATATTTGGAGGTGTATGAATCTCTCTTATAAATGGGATTGAGTTTTGAATCCCAAACTCCAAATTAGGCCTCTTTCAAATTCAAGAAAGCTAAGTCTGACACTCAAAGAACAACTTCACACACTCACACCATATATTACACTTTGAATTGGAAGCTAAGCCAATTGGAATAGGTGAAGAGGTAATTCAAGAATATTTTACAAGTAGAATGAGGCCAATTGGTGGCCTATGCTTTATGAATGATTGTTAAGACCCCAATTAGGTCTTAAACCCTACTAAAATCCTTAGGTGAATTTAATATGGGAGATTTGATTCAAATGCATTGATTTATTTCTAAAAAACTTGAACCTTTTCAAAAACTCTTGGATGCTCCTCACCATGAAATTGGATGTTGATGTCACCCATACAGACACACTAAATGCCCTCCCTTTTTCTAGTTTTGATGAGATTAAGGGGTACAAACATGGATTAATGATTGAATATCATTGTAAGAGGTACCATGGGATGTTTTATAACTTTTTATGTCTTAAAATACTTTGATATACTCATGAAACTATTCCTATAGTTCTATACAAAAAATACAGTTTGAGGTGTACTAGGAATGAGAGACCTAGCTACTTAGATTGGCAAGAACAACAGGTTTATGATGCCTTGAAAGATTTGTTTATATAATGAAGTTATTGTTTGGTCTGATATAATTATATTAATCCTCATTCTATAGATCTATTTAGTTTTTATGCCATTCAAATAGACTAACATGTGCAACTAGGCCTAGCTTCCAAGTAGTACTAGACAACCAACATTGAAGTGACTCCTTGAGAAGTATTGTAAGTATTAAAAGGTGTCAATTAGATCCTTCTTAGACCTAAATAGGTGATATTATAATATTTAATGCTAAAAGTGTTCAATTACAATCTCCAAAACAAGATTCAAATGATCTCTCCATTGCCCAAGAAGACAGACTACACCTCATGAGCTAAGATAACTCCCTCTTCTATGAAACCCTGTTTCAAGGCCAAATAATGATACATACACATTGATGAGGTGTAAATATACCTTTGTATGTGTATATTCATGTAATTTCAAGGAAAATAAATAATATTCCTATAAAATATTGGATCATTTTTTAATAAGGCTTATGAACTCCTCAAGGACTAACTCTTTCTGACTAGAAGGCAATTTACAAAAGACTTGGAGATCAAGTAACACCTATTCAAGACTTCTGATGATTCCTCATAAATCTTATGAAGCCAATAAATATTTTATCTATTCTTTTAACCCCTCAATATTCCATTGTTATCATCAAATTTCTCTCTCTTTCTCTCGCATTGGTGCTATAAGTATGCCTAGTTTAGGCATTGTAAGGGATCCAAAAGATAGGTAGGTGAAGCCTTGATATTTTTTTTACTCATCTTTTGCCTTAAAAAATGAATTCAAACTAGTTTAGTATTTTCAAGTTCATATTTTAGTGTGTTGAATGAGTTGTTGATAGATACTAGTGAGAAAATTTCTTGTCCTTACATCTTATCCTACTTGCGTACACCTGGGTATAGATACATTATCTTCTTGCATATCACTTTTAGTACATTAAAGTGTGGCATTGTAGCTAGGTGTTTGGTTTTTTAATAGTGTCTTATCATTCCTTTGAATATCTCACCATATCTTCTATACTTACCATAGTCTCTAGGTTGAAATACTTAAGTTAGAAGCTTTCTCTTGAAGCATAGACCAGATTGTAGTTTTATTTTTTTTAAGTGCAAGAGTAGGATAGTATTGGATCAAATATTTTGGTGTATCACCCCTTTATTCCAATTTTATTGAAATTAGATAGCTTCTTATCCCTTTTAATACATCATCTATTTACTAAAAGGAAAATCAAGATAAATTAGGAGGTAGCCCTATCAACTAGAGGTTTAACCCGACTATAGATAACCCAAAGGTCTAGGGGTAACCCCATTGTTTCAATCAATTGGAGTAAGATTGAACTACCTCTCCAAGGGTGAAAAATTGAGTGATAAAAATCAACATAGGGGATAAAAAATAGGCGTTTACCATATACTTTCTTAGTTTAGACTATAGAGTCAGATGGACTCCATGTAAAACCAATGTTGATTAAGAATGTGTTGATATTTTCATACCAAGTTTGATAAGCCTATTTCAAATCATACAAGGAATTTTTCAATATACACACTATTATCTCAAATTTCAGCACCCCTTCCTTTTTCTAAAAAGTCTTGAAATGATTGTGTTCTAGTATATGATGGCTTAAGTCATGACATTTAAAATTGATGGTAAGGGCCAACTTATTTTGTATTTATTTAGCAATTATTTTCTCTATGTATGGTTAAATATGAAATTGTGTTGTGATGATTGGTTTGAATGTTTGTAACATTATTGAAATATTATACATAGCATAAGTTAATCAATGGTTACCAAATTCATTTTACTACATTTAGAATTATAATTGTTTGATACTTGTCTTGAAAGTTAAGATTAGTGTATAATTGAAAATCATGGTACTCAATTTCATAATATTGATATATATTGATTTCAATCAACTTTTATTTTTGGCAATATTTTCTAGTCTTGATGATAGATAAAATCCCTTTTGTCACTAATTGTTTTAGCTTTGTGGCTCAGATGTATATACTCATTACAGTATTGAAGTTGTTTCAATACATTTACTTTCAAATAAACATGCTTAGTATGCAAAGTCTATGATACTTTCATTAATAATGATTTCATGAAGTTTCATACATGGATAAGTGGTGTGTTATCACAAGCATTGGTAAAATGGTAACATTTGTATATGGGAATTGTTGAGAATTTAAGTATTGATTGCTACACTTTATTAATAAAATGCACTATCATTATTTGTTGCGGCACCTTGTAACATATACTTATAAGGTCATATTTTGAGTCTTGGAAATTATATAGTTGGTTACAAGGTTGTTCCACCTTTGTATTAGTTTGATATCATTGTTTTATTTGATCACTTCTTAAGTGATAAGGGATGTTTTATATTGATGTGTTTTTATAGGTATTCAAGGTAGGAAGTGATCCAATGAAAACACAAATGGCCTAGTTGTGCACTAAGTGATGCAAATACAAATAGTCAACATGGAAAAAATGGTCAGTGTAGTCAAAAATACCAATATAAGGTTGTCACAAAACATGTGAATAGTTTAGGTCAAAAATGGCTAATGTCAAGGTGGATTTGGTTTAATAGTTGGTTGAAGAAGGGTAATCTCTAAAAAAGTTCTTCAAATTTGGTTTGGGGGAGATTAGGTGATCTCTAAAAGTTAGCATTTCAGTATAAGTGCCTAAAATGAAAAAGTGTAGGACCCTGACTATCGATGGTGAGGGGTTCCCATGGTCGACCATCAATGGTTTCCCTAACAATCAATGGTTAGGGGAAAACCCTAAAAATATAGAATATAAAGAGTGAAAATAAAATTTCATTTTCACTTTTGACAATTTGACTCTATACTTTTCATGCTCTAGTGATTTTGTACTTTGGCATTTTTCTAAGAGTTAATTGAGTATTTTTATTGAGGTGGAGGTTGGTGATTTAATAAGTTTGATTACTGAGGTGATCAATGGGGACCAGTAAAGTTGGGTGGATGAGGGTGCGATCAAATAACTGGACGTGAGGTCTAACCTCAACAGTGATCAAAGAATGAGGTAGGGGTGTATTAAGTTTGTAGATTAGTTGATTTTGGTTTTTATTTAAATTGAATTTAGGTATGTTGGTTATTGTTTGTAAATTGAGTGTGGGTGGTTTTTCCCTAGTTTAGGTTATGGGAAAATAGAAAAATGTAGTAGAAGAAATTTGAAATTGATTAAGATTTTGAGTTGGGGTGGGTTGTAGAATAGAAATAGGTAGTTTATTTTGTTTTTATTATTTTTGGTATTGTTTTGAGGTAGGTAAGGTTTAAGGTTTTTCCATTCGTAGTCACATATAGTGATTGTCAATGGTCAGCCTAATAGTTGATGGTTGAACACCAAGGGAAAAAGTGGTAATAAGACCATTGATGATTTGTCTAACCATCAGTGATCGAATGTTTTATGGAAGGTTTGTTTAAAAGGTGTAGATGAAGATTTGTTAAAAAAGTTTGTTTGAAAATGGTGTGGGTGGATAAGTGTTAAGTGTAAGTTTAAGATAGGTGACATGTTTCAATGATGGGTTATGATGATTTAGGAAAAGTGTCAAGTAAGAATGTTGTGTGGAGAAATTTGTTGGGTAGATTTAGGTGTTGGTTTTATAGGTTTAGGGAAGGTATTATAGGTTCAGTAGATTGTTGAAAGTGTGAATATTTATTGGGTATATTTATATGAAATGTGTAGGTAACAATGGATTATTATTCAAATGTTAAAGGTAATGTGGTATATTTGATGGGTTAGCTTGGAATGGGTTGAAAAAAGTAGGTGTAGGTTGGTACTGAGCTTAATTTGGAAAACTAAGTGTGTATGCTAACATGGTTGATTTGTAGGCATGAAGCTAGATCCAGATGAGGGATCAAATCCCTAAGATCTTTGTGGAGATCTAAGATGGGATGACTGGTAATGAGTGGAGGCACATGGAGGAGGTTGGCCTAGGATCCATGGTTCATTATCAACACCTACCATGGGATGTGGCTATGATCATGGCCCTCATTGAGAGATGGGACTTGACCATGAACACATTTTTGTTGCTGATAGGAAAGATTAGCATCCTACTAAAGGATGCACATAGGATTACATGGTTGCCCATTTGGGGGGAGCCAATTTACCATATTGAGAGTGAGGAGAGGGATTACGATATGGAGTTGTTGTATGGTGAGGATTAGGTCCATGCTAGGTGGCATTATGATGATGTTAGTTATAGGCCTTTGTACCAAAGGGCTCTAGAGGTCCAATGCTTGATGACTATGATGATGATGTTGGTGTCCTATTTTGCATTGCCTAATTCAATTAGTGGATAGTTTCCTTATCTATTGTTGGCCTAGATGGGCCCAATATAACTATCACACTCTTTCAATATAGAGCTAGAGATGGATTTATGGGTGGTGAGAGGGGGAGATGGAGCTTATCCCCTTTGATCAATTTTAGTAGTATTTTAGTCTTATGTAAGGTATTTTGGCTCCTTCTCAAAGGTACATGATAGAGGATGTAGAGTTTCTACTTCTAAAGCCACAACCAAAAGATGTAGTGTTGGATCATGAAGAGCTACCAGCTAAAGCAGTGATAGATGATGTTGGTTTTGTTGATGGTTATGTGACATGGTATCAAGCCCTATATGCAGCATCCAATTTTTAGTGGGGTGATGGGGGTCAATAGGCTATGGATGTGGATCTTGCTAAGGCACCAAAATAGGGTGGTGGTTAGGATGGAATTGCATAGGTAACACTGGTAGCAACATAGTCTCTAATCATAAGATTATAGGGATAGGTGGCCACTTTACAAGGCTAGATTTTCATTTTAAAGGGTTAGGTTACCACATTGATAGGAGAGAGAGATTAGATGAGGATCTCTCTTAGTCTAGTGACCCAAGAGAGAGACACCCTAAGATAGAGGGTAGGAGCAATGACAACACTAGCAGGAGGACAACCTGATATGATTCTGATGACATGATATTTAGATACAGTTGAGGAGTTAAGGTATTATGAGTTGATAATGTTATTATGGTGTCCATAAGAATTGATAAATGGAGAGTATAGGGGTAACTTAGTAGGTTGTATAACTATAGTTACTCTAGGATAGTGGACCTCTACATTGGGTTAGGTAGGTAGATCAGGCAGACAGACACTAGATGGCAATGTAGGTGGAGGAGCAGGAGGGGTGAGTGGTAGTGGTGCCTTGGGGGCCTAATTATATGATGTATAATTTTTGTTTTGATAATGGCCTAGGTGTCAATGATGTGAGATGTATTTGAGAGAGGGTTTATACATTATTACATGTATCTTTATTTATGATGACGTGATGTATATGATGATGTTTGTGACACACACACACACACACACACACACACACACACACACACACACACACACACACACACATATCACAAACATTATATATATGATGTATGTTCATGGTTTCATGTTTTGATGTGATGTTATGTTCACATTTATGGTTCATGGTTTGATGTCATATGATGTTGTGATGATGGTGATTTTGTTTATGGTTATTATGATGTGGTTTTATGATTTGATGTTATAAGATGAATTCTTGTGATGTTATGGTAAATGGATAGGATGACACATAGATAGATAGATGATGTATGATGTTTTGATCATTGATTTTATTTATGGATATGATGATGAATGGTTAATTAGAATTGTTTATGATATGATGTATGTTCATATGATGTTTTTATGGTAGATGGATATGATGATATTATAGATAGAGAGATGATGTATGATGTGATTCATGATGTTTTGATCATAGATAGATATGTGATGTGGTTCATGGATATAGTTCACAATGTTGTGTTCATCATTGATATTTGTTGTTCATGATCATGGAGATGTAATGTGATTATGGTTAAAGATGTGATGAAAATACATAAATCAAATTAGATAACAAACTAAATTTAGGGAAATGAGATGAAAATCATGAGACACATGTCTACATGAACCAATGATAAGAGGGTAAAGAAAAATCATGATGATTTTTTATTAGTAAGGATGTAACAAACCCAAAGTTAGATTAGCTTAAGGAAACTAAGACTTTTGAATGCTTTTAATTAGCATGCTTAGGTTGATAAACAAATTTCTTGATCATAATCATGTCAAGTAAGCTCAAAATCCCTTGATTTATATATGGTATAAAGGGGAGGTAGGTAATGACAGTATAAAAGGAAATGGGTGATAGGTAGGGTAACCTTATGTGGGCTAGTTTTCCCTTTCTATAGGTGACTTAGGAACCATGATAAACAAGTCCATGTCATATGTTAGGTGTAGACTAATCGATGCGGGAAGTCTACTAGTGCTAAACATGAATGTTGGTTGCAGCTTTCTTCGGATAGTTTATTCTATTTTGATATAGGGTCTACTTGTTATTACTTTTGTTTTTGATGGTTTGTGAAGATGATCAATGTGGGAAGCTTAAAATGTTTTATTTTGACCCATTTGACTTAGCCATCCTTTAAGGGAGTGGTCAAAGTTTGGGTTTGTATATTTGGTAGCTATCCTTCAAGGAAACAATCTATCTTTTAAGTAATTTAGTTTTGTGTAGGAATCCTTCAAGGGAGCGGTCTGTAATGCTGGAAATATGTGACCTAAATAATATTTTGGTATCCTAAATTATTATTTATTGCTAGTTTTAGATATAGATAAATCTATTTAGGCTTAGAGGTTTACCTTTATTAGGGCAAAACTTTTAGCACAAGAAGGTGAAAAGAGGGGTTTGAGAGATAAAGGATCATGGGATTCCATCTAATTAGAGATAAAAAGTATCTATGAGCACCATGATATGGGTGAAGCTATGATATCCATATTTAGGATCAGGCTATGATTGTGATGTTTGATTACATGATTCTTTGTTGTAATTGGTTGTCCTCAAAGGGAAAGGGATAGGTAAGTGAAGGTGAAAATATCATAATTCAGGGGATGAGATTAAGTTAGATAGTAAAGTGAGTTTGATCCTTCTTTAATAAAAGAAAGGATGTATATGCAAAACATTGAGAGGCTTAGGTTCTAGTTTTCCTTCAAGAGAGGGCAAATGATAAGCTCCTGATCCATACTTATGGTTTATGATGTAGGGTCCAAGCTAATTGAAATCAAATTTTCCTCTTTTTTTTTCTCCATATTGGTTACATGTTGGTTTTCCTTTAAGATGAGGTCTTCTCTATTAAATTCTTGTTATTTTATGTGTTTTTTGTAGGCACGCTTGATTCATTCTTGGTAGACATAAATATGGTTAAGAACTATGAGGTGATGTTCATCAAGTAGTTCACGCCATGCTAGTCATTCTTGATGATAGTTGCTCTTAGAAATAGTCTCCTATAAAGATATACAAAGAGAGGCAATCTAGACTTTGAGAGGCAAGACTGCCTCTACTCTAAAGACTAGAGAACATCACCCATAGAGGTTTAAATTATAGTGTGATAGGCCCATAAAGTGAAGGGGATGTGAAAGTGTCAATCTCAACCTGAAGCACTGACTACTTTGGTATATATTTTAAGGATTTTGTTAGAGGATTCTAACTATCCATTTGATTATGGATGGTAAGGTGAGGAAAAGCTTAACTTAATGCCAAATACATCATAAAGACCTTAAATTTTATTGTTCTTGAAAGATTTACTATTATCAGTGATGATCTTATGAGGAACACCAAAATGATAGATGATGTGATGGTTGATAAAGTCAACACTTTTTTTGGCTTTGGTAAAGAAAAGAGGAATGGCTTCCATCCACTTGGTGAAATACTTGGTAGTAGTAATGATGGATTGGTGACGTTGTGATGAATGAGGATTAATTGACCCAATAATATCTAGGCCCCATTATGAGAATGGTTAAAATTATTTGGATGCTTAGAGGCCATAGGTAGGTGCATGGTGTATATTAGCATGTTGTTGACACTTAACACACTTTTTTACATAATCGTAATAGTCTTGGTTAAGGATGGACCAATAGTAGCCAAATCAAAAGATGCATTTAGTGACAACTAAACAAGTAAAATATCCCCCATAGATTCCATCATGTGTTTCCTTGATAGCATGGGAAGCTTCATGACTATGAAGATAATAGAGAATGAGGCTATCAAAGCCATGTTTGTATAGGATTCCCCCTAGTATGGTATAATGAGAGGTACTCTAAACAAAATCTCTTCAAACATTTTTAAAGAGATTGAGATGAATGATGTCGAGGTTGAGCTAATCAAAAGTTTATTTGTACCAAATGTTTGATGGAGATTGATATACATTAAAAATGGTAGGAAGGTCAGAATGGATATAATATGGGGTAGTAAAATGATGGATGGTAATAAAAATTTTAGATTTGGAAGGTTGAGATGGGATTTGGGAAGCCAGAGAAGCCATGGTATACATGAACTTGTTGGTATATCATGGAATATATTGGATAAGATAATGCTTGAATGATGCTAAGAGTACATCTACAAGTTGTTTTTACTTTATTAGGATATCATTTGTACATTGATAAGATCTATTGACCTTGTTAAACACAAGCTATGAATCACTAAAGACATTGATTATCTTGACTTTCAAGACTAGAGCGGTTTGGAGACCTATGACTAGGGCTTCATACTCAACCACATTGTTGGTACATTTAAAGTAAAGTTTAAAGGAAAGTAGAAGAGGTTCAACATTAAGGGGAATGAGAATAACTTTGATACCCCCACCATATTGGCATTTGGATCCATCAAAGAACATGGTCATTTGGTAGGTGGGGTCCTCTTGAGAAAGAGTCACGATGGGCTCATCTGGAAATGCAAGAGGAAGTGGTTGGTTATCTGGTAGAAGAGCTTTAGACAATTGATCAGCAATGGCTTTCCTTTTAATTGACTTCTACTCAAGGAATTCAAGATTAAGCTCAGCTAAAATCATGAGCCACTTAGCCATACTCTAGTTTTGGTATGGTTTGGAGTGCATGTACTTGAGTGGGTTAGTGTTAGTGATAACATAGGTTTTGTTATTAAGAAGGTAATGACGAACTTTGGAAGCCAAAAATAGGAAGGTGAGGAAACGTTTCTTGGGATGGGAATAATGAGTCTCATACTCTATAAGTGTTTGACTTATGTAATAGACAACTTGCTCTTTGTTCTGTTCATCACGGTGAATGAGCATTGCCCCTAAGGAATGCTTAGTAGTGGAGATGTAAAGGTAGAAGGGTTGATCCTCTTTATGAGGGGTCAATATAGGTGGAGAAAGAAGTTATTCTTTGAGTGAATCAAAGGGTTGTTGATAATATTTTGTCCACTTGAAAGAATTATCTTTATTTAAAAGATAGTGAAAAGGTTGACATCTATCAAATAATTGAGAGATGAAGTGATGAATGGATTGGAGCTTTCCCTATAGGCTATGGAGTTGCTTAAGGTGGTTTAGAGGTTGAATTTCCAAGATTAATTTGACTTTGGTAGGGTCTACTATGATTCCTCAAAGGGAGACAATGAAGCCAAGGAGCTTTCCAAAAGTAAACCCAAAAACACATTTCTTGGGGTTAAGGTAGACATGGAAATGGATAAGGCAATCAAAGATGATGGTTAAAACATCTAGATTGTCCTTGTAATATTTGGATTTTCTAAGGAGATTGTCCACATGGTCCTCTATGATTTTATCTATGAGGTCATGAAAGATATAGGTCATGACACGCTGGTAAGTTGCACCAACCTTCTTCAGACCAAATGACATAACCCTATAACAAAAGGTTCCACAAGGGGTGATGAAATATGTTTTATGTTGATCTTTGGGAGAAATCAAGATCTGATTATATACTAAGAAACTATCCATGAGAGATAACATCTCATGGCTAGCTATAAAATCAACAAGTTGGTTGATTTTAGGCAAAGGAAAGTCATCCTTTGGGCAAGCGAGGTTAAGGTCATGAAATTTGATACAAAGGAAAAGTCCCCCTATGGGTTTGGTAATAGGAATGATGTTAGAAACCCATTGAGGATAGTCAATAGGTTGGATGAAGTCTACAGACAAGAGGCATTGAAGCTCTTCTTTGACTAGAAGAGTGATGTGAGTGTGCATCCTATGAATCTTATGCCAAATAGACTTAGTGTCAAGATGGGTGACGATGTTATAGAGAGTAATGAAAGGGTCAATTCTAGGCATATCTTGATAGGACCAAGCAAATGATATGTTGTAGTGATGAATGAAAGAATGGTAATCCTATTGTTCTATGAAATTCAAGGATTATTTAATTTTGATGATGCATGGGTTATCTTGAGTACCCAAGTTGACATCAATGGTAGATTCATTCAACATGGTTTAGTTCTCAAGAGGAAGGGATTTATGGATATAAGATTCCCTTACACTGAGGTAGGTGAGAATGAAATAATCATCCTGACGTTAGATGGTGTTGATGGTAGGAGAATCCTTTTATACCATTTTAGGATGGATGAGAGGAAGGCTTTTAGTTCGATCATATTTTTGATAGGTCAGGGGGCCCAAACTAATGGTATTGATAATCCTCGGACTTCAAGGGAGATGGGGTTGGTGAGGATGTGACATCCTTGTCGATGATGGTGATGGGTTTTGGTGAGGTGGGTTCTTCTGGTGGTATGAACCCAAGGCTGAATAAATCTTGAGGTTTTTGGGTTTTGATTATGGGTAACTCATGAGGTCCTTATTCATAAAGGCCAAGGCAAAACCCCTTCTAAGAACACCTATGAAGGTAATCTTTAGCAAATGTAGGTTTGTTTAGATATGAGAAATTAGAGGTAAATGGTTAGAAATAAGGGGCAGTAGAGGAAACAAGAAGTGGATGATCGATTCCCCCATAGTTGAATTTGATTTGATGATTGGGTGGCTTGAAATGGTTGATGGTTTTGATGTTAGGGTCATAGCTAGGGTCATGGGTGAGGTTCCCATACTCTTGAGTGGGGAAGGCATCCAAGGCCAAAAGATAGTATTCTCTAAGTGAGAGATGTTGGAACATGGGTTACAAGGGATTTTCTATGGGGATTTGTGAATAAGGGATGGATGACCTTGTTGATGCCTCATCAAAGATAGAGGTGGAGTTTTTGGTAGTTGGTGGTGAAGTGGATGGCTGATGAAGAAGATCATCATTAGGTTGATACATCATATTACATGTTGAATGTATTTAGAAGGGTTGGAAGGAGAAGCACTCATTATGGATACCTTGGGTTTTGGTAATGGTGAAGGTAAAGGTGTTTGGGTTCAGTTGGAAGGTTGGGGGGTTCAAGGGTGTGCCCATGGAATGAACACTTTAGCCTTTACCTTATCTTCCTGTTGGACCCAAGATCAGGTAACCATATGAATGGTGTGGATAAGAGGAAGTGTTGGTTTGGATAACTACTTCAATTCCTCATTATTATTAGGTAATCATGGGGGAGTAGGTAAACATTAGATGGTTGGGTTGATAAGGAGCTTAAAGGAGGTTCATTTGATAAGAGATCATCCTCATCCCATAGGCTATGGATTAGTGTTTGTAGAGATTTTTAGTTCTTCATATCATGTCTTGGTGTCCTATGGTATAGGAAAATTAAATTTCCATTGAACCATGTTGATTTAAGACATGAAGGGTTGAAAGGTTTGATGGGTGTTAAGGTTAAAGAAGAGGTTTACAAAAACCTTTGTAGAATGATCGAATAAGATTTGACCAAAGGTGTTGAGGGTGTTGGGTTTTTGGTTTAAGAGTGGGAGCCTTATTGGGAGTAGGCTTTACCATGGAAATTAGAGGTGTTGGGATGGTTTTGGTAGGTGGTTTCAGTTGGGATTTCTTGGTTAAGGTTGGTTTGGAGGTGGAAGACTTAGAGGTGGAGGGTGAAGATTTGGTGATAGATGGGAAGGTAGAGGTCGCTAGGTTAGTTAAGAATGATGGGGATTTTATTGTTTTGGTGTAGGTAGAGTAAAAAGAGAGGGTTTACTAGATGAGGAATAGGTAATGGGGATAGTAGATGGATGGGGTCCTAAAATTGAAGGTAAAAGAGAGGGTGGTGGTATGGGTCTAGTTATAGAAGGTTTGGGTGGTTCCTCCTTTTTGATAGGTTTAATCAAAGATTTATTTGGTGGAATTGATGGGTTTAAGTCAAACTCAAAAAATGGATGAACCAAGCTAGGAGTAGGAAGTATTCCTAGATTCTTGATGGGTTTGGTCAAAGAGGTGTAGGGTGATTTAGTAATTTTAGATTGAGGTGGGTTGGATGGTTCCCCTATGGTTTTGGAGGAAGAAGTATTTAAGGATGGGGTTGAGGTAATGATAGGTTTGAGGGTAGATGTAAGTGAGTTTAAAGGTTATTATTTGTTTTGGTAAGGTAGCTTAAGATAGTGCCAAAAGGTGGCCCTATCTAGATTGGGTTGAGAAGTAAACTCTAGATTTTGGACCAATCTAGAAAAAGATTTATAGATGGGTTTGATTCCTTGGTTATTGGTTTTGAATATTAAACCCATAGGTTGAGGAGAGGGAAAAATTTCTTCACCTTTGTCTTGGGTGGAAGGTTTTATGGTTGAGGAAGATGGTGTCTCTAGGGAAAGACTAAAGGAGATGATCCCTTCCTTTGGGGTGGTTTCCAAAGGAGTGGTTGGTTTTATGGTAGGTAATGGAGGTGTGGTTTGTTTAGATGGGAAAAGAGAGGTGTTTGCTTCCCTTGTTTGGATGTCCAAATGAAAGATAATGATTCCACCACTTCCATAAGTGGATTGTAGGAAGACATAGTTGAAACAATGGTTGGCTCATTTGGTATTTATATTAAAAGAGGGGTGGGTAAATCAATGGTCTCTTCAATTGAAAGAGAGGAGGTTTCTTCCTTTGTTTGGATGTCCAAAGGAGTTAAAGAGGATTCCACCATTTCAATAAGTGGGGTGGAGGAAGATGTAGTTAAGGTAATGATTTCCTTAATAATAGGTTCAATGATAATAACATTAACTGTATGTACCTCATGAGCATGAGATGATTTTGATTGGCCATTATCATGGTTAGTAGAAGGTACATGGTTTGGAAAAGGTTTTCAAAAGATATCAAGGGACTAATTTGGAGGTGCATTAGGATTATCTAATACTAGTTCATTCTTATCAACCATGTTTTGGAAAATAGTTTTAAAGGTATTGCACCTACTAATGTCATGTCAGATAATGTGATGGAAGGCACATAGATAATTTTAATTGTACCATCTAGGTGTGGGGTGAGATGCATCAAATTCTTGGGGAGGTTTGATAAGATAAATTTGGATGAGGTTAGATTTAAGTAGTTTATCCAAGATTGAAGAGTTTATTGGTCCAATTTTGGTTGTGAGTTTATTGGTTTGATGGGTTAGAAGAGTTGGTTTGATTTGGTTGGTTGATAATTGGGGGTGGAGTGGATTTTAGGAAAATCATGTTTATAGCTACCTTTGCCTTGGAGTTGGGATGGTTGGATGGATTGGTGGTCTTGGTTGAAGAAGGGTCATTGGATTTAAATTTGGAATTCTTGTTTCTCAGTTTCAATTTCCCTTCATCAATGGCTCTAATTTCAAGATTACATGTCATGGTAAATGGCTCATCAAAGGTTCTAAAAGTCTAAACTTGAAGAGTTAGGGAAATATGTTTGGCACATCTTCAAGAAAAGAGTTCAATCAGTTTAAGTTGGGGTAATGAGAAAGAAAGTTGGTTAGTGAAGCCTCTCCATCTATCTACGATATTAGAAATTGATTCATTATTGAATTTCCTAATGGAGTAAAGGTCAATAATGGAAACCTTTTTAGATATATTAACTAAAAAGTGATCGAAAAAAAATTTGGCTGGTTGAGAAAAGGAGAAGATAGAGGGTTTGGTAAGAGCATCATATGTAATAAAATATCAAGTATGGAAAAATAATCTTAAATGTTGTTGGGGATCCTCCTTGCTTTGGAACTTGGAAAACTTAGGTAGTTCCCATTGAGGAGGATAAAGTCGGATAGGACTGGATGGGTGAATGGGTTCATTGCAAATTTGATCATAAGATAGAAGGTTTTGAGCCCTAAAAATAGATGATTCAAGATTCGACATTTTATCCATTAACATCTTAACTAAATCTATTTGAGGTAGAGGAGCTCCATAATTAGGTGGTAGGTTTGGTTGAGGTTGGGTGGCTGAAATATATGGATAAGAGGTGGATGGTTGAGAAGATGCCACATATAGGGATGTGGTCATGGAAGGTTGGGATGATGCCCCATATTGATATGCAGGCATGAAAGGTTGGGTAGAAGGTGGTATATATCCTTGTAGATTAAGAACATATTGGTAAAATGTCATGGGTTTTTGTTGAGGGATGGACATGGGTTGGTTTGGAGGTATGGTTGAAGTGGTAGGTTGAGGTTGGGTGGTGACTCTAGTGTTAATATGAGGAAGGGTAGGAGGTATGGAAAGTATCAAATTTTGGAGAGGGGTAGAGATTGGTTGGTTGGTGGTGATAAGGGGAATGGTGGAAATAAGGGTAGAAGATATCCCCATGGTAGGTGGGATATAGGTAACAAGAGGTAATGTTACCCATACATTGGAGGTGTTGGTTGGTGTAGGAGGAGTTTGGTTATAGGTTGGAATGTTGGATTAGGTTTCAGTGGTGGTAGTAGATGGGACACGGGTATAAAAAGAGGCTTTGATAATCAATTTTTGGGTGGAGGTAACACCAACCATAAGAGGAAGAGGCATACTATAGGGTTGATCCATGGGAGGAACTGAAGTAGTAGAGGTATGGTGAGATAAGGTGTTAAGGTAAATTTGGAGGGCCACGGGTTGTTATCAAGGAATGTGGCAAAATATGAATCACCCTTAATAACTATCCAAGGCATGGTAAGAGGGGGAGAATGAGGAGGAGAACCCTCAACATCTGAAGTATACTCCATAGAGGAGGGAGAGGAAGAAGAAGGTGGTCCTTGGTTAGTTTAATTTCTCAACTACTATTTAGTAAAGACCATGTGAGAAAATAGGAAGGGAATGATAAAACTCACATCTCAAACAAAAATCAAGCAAAAGTAAATAATTCAAGGCAATCCAAAAATACATGAAAAGTGAATTTAAACATAGGATTCTTTTTAGATCCTTTTTGGCTTACACCTTAAAAACTGTGAATAAGAAAATTTGGCTTGTAGATCAGGTACTAAAGAGGAAATATAGGGTTAGTCTTAGGTTGTGTTTAGGAGCTCAAGAAAGAAATATATATTGAAATTCAGTATGTGGCTTGGTATTGGGGCCTATCCCCTCCCTTCACACACCGTAATGATAAGGGTGTCAGGTTCTTAGCTAAGATATACATAATTTTAGAGTTTATACTCAATTAGAGAGTTGAGTTGGTTCTCCCCTTGGTAATGACCTCTAAGTAGGATTGCTAGGAAAGGGTAAGGTTTACTACTAGGTGATGAAATCTTAGCCAGGCCTTGTCTCAAGTTCATTTTGATGTGTTTATTGATTATGTGGTTTGGTAAAGTGTGTGATAACAAGAGTGAAACTATGATTAATTACTTTGCCTTTAAGTTACTAGATGAATCGAAAAAAGCAAGTAATCAATGTAATGCAATGGGTTTATTTTATGCCAAAAGAAATTTCAAATTTTATTTGTTGAGCATAGAATAAAATAAGGAAGATGTTGGAAATATTGTCATTGAGGTCAAAGGTCTAGCATTATTGGTGATAAAGGCCCCATTGCACTTAATGTTGTTTGTAATAGATTTATCTTGTCTAATGTGAGTTAATATTTATTTAATATTAACGAATATATTTTTTGTTGCATATGAGACAAAATAAGGGCCCATGGAGAAGTCAAAGAGCTAGAGGGTAAAGACAAAAGAAGGATGGGATGCATTTTCTCATAAAGAGTCATATTGGGGAATTCCAAGAGTCACCAAGTGAAGACTAAAGAGTAAGGGCACAATTTCTCATGAAGGGACACTTTGAGGAATACAAAAAGTCACCAAGATAAGGACAAAAGTGGGAAGGATTTTTTTGGTCATGAAGGGTCACCACATGACTTTTCAAAGGTAAGAATATGAAGGATCATACAAGTTTGGTGCCATTTTCCATGAGGATTGAAGGGTCACAAAGGGGAAAGGCCAAAGGTCATTTGGAAAGCTATAAATAAAGGCTTGAGAAGCCATTTGTAAAATGAGAGATAGAGGTTGATTTGACATTGTAATATCTAGCTTAGAAGAGCAATTGTGAGAGATGAATATGATTTGTATTTGTTATATCTAGCTTAAAAGAGCAAAGGTGAGAGAGAGGAAAGAGATGTTGTAATGAACTATCATTTGTTGAGATAGAAACATTGAGAGATAGGTGTGTGGTATGCACAAAGGGGTTGGTGCTCCTGTGGGTTGGTGGTCACGAATTGTTGCTAGGTTGGTGGTTGGCAAAGGGGTTGGTGCTCATGAATTGTTGTTGGGTTGGTACTTAGCAAAGGGGTTGGTGTTCCTATGGGTTGGTGATCCTGTGGGTTGATGCTCACAAATAGTTGTTGGGTTGGTGCCCAACAAAAGGGGTTGGTGCTCCTACAAGTTGGTGCTTGAAAATATTGTTTGGATTGGTGCTCATTCATATACTTGAGATTATTCTCCATGGTTTTTCCCACATTGGGTTTTCATGTTATATCTAGTGTCTCTCTCTATCTTGTGTGGTGCTTATTGTTTGAGTTTTATTGCATATATTGAATGTTTGATTAAGTGGATTTTGGTTAAGGGAAAGTCTTCTAAGATATATGATATACTGATTCACCCCCCTCTCAGTCTATCTTGTGCTTAACAATTGGTATCAGAGCAGGTTCCTTTTTGAAAAGTTTTATAGCTTGAAGGTAGATCAGGAAAACACGATGGCTGGGTCACAGGAAGGATTTTCTACAAATAAGGAACCTTTGTTTGACGAGATGAATTATGATTTTTGGAGCATGAGAATGAAGGTTTATTTGATGGCCCTTGGATTTGACATATGGAAAGCAGTGGTGGAGGAATATGAAGAGCCACAGACATCTGCAATTACTCCAGAAGAAAAGAAGGCAAGTGAATGTAATGTTAAAGCTTTAAATGCTATTTTATGTGGTTTATGTGAATCTAAATTTGTTAAAGTTATGCAAGGTTAATCTGCTCATGAAACTTGGGTAAAACTTGAGAATATTTATAAAGGTGATGGAAGGGTTCAACAAGTTAAGCTTCAAACTTTTAGAAGGCAATTTGAAAGTTTGAAGATGGAAGAAGAAGAAGATATAGCAAGTTATATTTTGTGAGTTGATCAAATCGTAAATCAAATTCAAGGTCTTGGAGAAACATTGGAAGAATCAACGATGGTGAAAAAGGTTTTGAGATCTCTACCAATGAGATATGATGTAAGGGTTTTAGCAATCGAGGAGATGAATAATTTAGCCAAGCTAAAGATGGATGAGCTTCATGGTATACTCACGGCATATGAGATGTAGATAGAACAAGATAAACCCTCAAAGAGAGAAGTGACTTTCAAGACATCAAAGAAAAAGAAAGCTAAGATTCAAGAATCAATTGATAGTTCTAGTGATGATGAAGATGACAATGAAGCACTTTTCATTCGCAAGCTGAAAAGAGGAACAGGTAAATATCAAGGAAAATTACCTTTTAAATGTTTTAATTATGGAAAGATTGGACATTTTTTAGCTAGATGCCCAAATAAGGGTAATGATGATGAAGAAGAAAAGCCTACATACAAGAAGAATTTCAAAGGCAAATCCAAGAAGGGATTCAAGAAGAAGAGCCTATATTCTAAGGATCCTAGCTCAGTCAAAGATAGTGGAGTCAGTGATTTAGAAGAAGAAGAGATTCTATTCATGGCCATACATGAAGATGATCAAGAAGAAGAAGAGGAGGAAGCTGAAGTGAATATGGAAGGAGAGCTCATTTGTGCCCTAGAAGAGTTAGAAGCTGTTCAGAAGAAGAATCAAAGATTAAAGTGCCAGATCGAGAAAATTGAAAAGGAGTCAAAGGAAATTATTGATGATCTAACAACACACTTGGAAGAAGCCAAGAATAATGAAGAAGATCTCACATCACAGTTGGAAATAACAAGAAAAGAATGTCAAAGGTATGTTATTGAAATTGCCTCTTTAAAAGAAGATATTGAGAAAGTAGTCAATGATCAAATAGTTAGTGATTCAAAATTTGAGGATAGCACTAACATGTTGAATAAGATATTGGAAAGTCAAAAAGAAAATTCAGATAAGACAGGGATTAGTTTTGAAAAGAAAAATAGCTATGCTGAAGCTCTTACAAAAGAGGAAACAAAAAGGGGAGAAGTGAAAAATATAGAGGACATTTCAAACAGAGAAGGCTAGAGAGAACAAAGCTACAAAAGACAATCAGGTCAGAGATATATAGATAGGTCTTATTTTTATGGCTATTATTTTTATTGTAATGGATATGGTCACAAGAAATTAGAATGTAGAAAAAGAGCTAACAATTTCAGAAATAAGGAGAAGGAAAGTCAAGTAGAGTCAAGCAGAAGCCACAACTCTTTTGCTCCTCTATTATTCTTTGATGAAGAGACCATAGTATGCCACAAGTGTAACAACTTTAGACACATAGCTTGGTATTGTAGAAGCGTGTTTGAGTCAGTCAAGAAGGATCAGAGTTTCAAATATCCATTCATCAAGAAGAAGGTTCAGACATGTTCATGGTAGAAGAAACAACCTGAAGATTTTATGATGGTTCAGACAGCCCTGCATGTAAGAGGTAAAGATCAGACATGGTTAATTGATAGCAGATGTTCAAGGCATATGACAGGAGATAAAAGCAAGTTAATTACTCTAAAGAAGATCAATGGTAGTAAAGTGAGATTCAGAGATAAAACCACTGCTAGGATAGCCAAAAAAGGTACTTTGATTTTGGATTATGGTATAACTAAGACTAAGAATGTTTTGTATGTAAAAGGTCTTAAACATAATATATTGAGTGTTAGTCAAATATGTGATCAAGGATACACATTAAAGTTTCATGTTGAAGGTTATGAGATTATAAGAAAAGATTCAAATGAGTTGATTGTAAATGCTCAAAGGATAGGGAACAATGTATATGTATTGTCAGATATCTTCTCAAAGGCACGATCAAAGGACACCTTCAAAGATCTGTCAGAGGAGTTGAGAGTAATTTCTATTACTTCTTACCATTGATGTTTAGCATCAGTTGAGGGGGAGCTAAATGTTAGCTCTAGGTAGGCCATTTGCCATTGATGTCAAAGGGGGAGAATAATAGGTGCATGTACAGGTGGAGAAATAGGTACAAGGAATAGGTACAGGTTGCTACAATAAGGGGGAGTTACTGGATGTCTTTAGATGACAGTAGGTGTAGGTGACAGGATGTGGCAATTTTAGGATTGAGGTTGCCATCAATGACAAAGGGGGAGTTTGTTGGAAATATTGTCATTGATGTCAAAGGCCTAGCATTATTGGTGATAAAGGCCCCATTGCATTTAATTTTGTTTGTAATAGATTTATCTTGGCTAATGTGAGTTAATATTTATTTAATATTAATGAATATATTTTTGGTTGCATATGAGACAAAATAAGGGCCCATGGAGAAGTCAAAGAGCCACGGGGTAAAGACAAAAGAAGGATGGGATGCATTTTCTCATGAAGAGTCATCTTGGGGAATTCCAAGAGTCACCAAGTGAAGACAAAAGAGTAAGGGTGCAATTTCTCATGAAGGGACACTTTGAGGAATATGAAAAGTCACCAAGATAAGGACAAAAGTGGGAAGGATGTTTTTGGTCATGAAGGGTCACCACATGACTTTTCAAAGGCAAGAATATGAAGGGTCATACAAGTTTGGCACCATTTTCTATGAGGATTGAAGGGTCACAAAGGGGGAAGGCCAAAGGTCATTTGGAAAGCTATAAATAAAGGCTTGAGAAGCCATTTTTAAAATGAGAGATAGAGGTTGATTTGATATTGTAATATCTAGCTTAGAAGAGCAATTGTGAGAGATGAATATGATTTGTATTTGTTATATCTAGCTTAGAAGAGGAAAGGTGTGAGAGAGGAAAGAGATGTTGTAATGAACTATCATTTGTTGAGATAGCAACATTGAGAGATAGGTGTGTGGTATACACAAAGGGGTTGGTGCTCATGTGGGTTGGTTCTTGGCAAAGGGGTTGGTGCTCCTATGGGTTGGTGCTCATGAATTGTTGCTGGGTTGGTGCTTGGCAAAGGGGTTGGTGCTCCTGTGGGTTGGTGCTCTTGTGGGTTGGTGCTCACGAATAGTTGTTGGGTTGGTGTTCAGCAAAGGGGTTGGTGCTCCTGCAAGTTGGTGCTTGCGAATATTGTTTGGGTTGGTGGTCATTCATATACTTGAGATTGTTCTCCATGGTTTTTCCCACATTGGGTTTCCACGTTATATCTGGTGTCTCTCTCTATCTTGTGTGGTGTTTATTGTTTGAGTTTTATTGCATATCTTGAATGTTTGATTAAGTGGATTTTGGTTAAGGGAAAGTTTTATAAGATATATGATATACTGATTCACCCCCCTCTCAGTATATCCCATGCTTAACAGAAGATAGGGCACTTAGATATTGCTAGGGTCCCATAAGGTGTGCCAAAATGTTTCTCTTAATTTCTACTCATTTATTAATTTTGGATGAAGACAAGAAACTAGTAATAAGGGTATGGTAGAAATACCTAGTTGGTGATGCATGCATAATGTAGATGATGATGGAGAACTCCTCTTTGGATAGGAATGAATAACTTGCAAGCAAAAAAAGACTAACAAAAGGGACCATTAGCAAGATAGTTAAGTGGTCTACCTAACGTGAGCTAGATCCAAGAAGCATAAGCTTGTTAGGAAGCTGTCAATCCACTATTGACAATAATCAAGATGCAAATGATAAAAGTAATGTACTTACATAAAGTAAATGAAATGTAATACAAGAATAAAGTAGAATGCTTGTTAAAGAAAATGACTAAATATAGCAAAAATGGGTCAATACTTGTGTTAAAGAGGGTGAAGTCAAGTTCAAAAAATTAAAAAAGGGTTTGGGCACATGTAGGAACAAAAAGGTTAGGTTTAGTTGGGGCTAAGGGGATAAAAATAACTTGCTATTATTTTTTACCATAGTGATCATTAGCAGTTGGGTGAACCATCTATAGTTAAGCTAACCATTGGTGGTTGGGGTGACCGTCGACAATTGGGTAACCATTGGTAGTTGCTTATGGGTTTTTAAAGATGTTTATAAAAGAATTAAATAATAGGAAGATGGGATAATAGAGGTTTTATTAAGGATTTGGTAGAGAGGAAACAAGGTATATACAGGTTTGATCAGGCTAGGGAGGTCAAAAATCCAAATAAAACAAAAAATAAGTCAGATATACTTGTAGCTTGTAGATAGTTGATAGTCGAAGGTTGAGATAATTTTGATAGAGTAACAATAATTTGGCATAAAAATCAAAATGGTAGAGGTTTGGGTCTCTTTTGTTTATTCTACATTATTGAAGGAACACTGGATGCTAGAGAGTTTGAATATCTATATGCTTGATAACTCTTGTGATTGATTGATCCTTTTCACCTTCTACTCCCCTCCTTTTATAGGAAAAGAGAGATGGAAGGTTTCCTAGAGGGTGAGTTTTTTTATCACAATTCTTAAAAGTTCATTATCATCTCATAAGTCAAACATATTAAATTATGCCTCATTATCTTGCACACAACCGATGATGTGTTAAGAAGTTGAGGAGGTGAGGACTTGCTCGTTAATGGTCAGGCTAACCATTGACGATTGGGTTAACCATCAGTGGTTTAGTGTCCAAGGGAAAGAGGTTCAAAGTAAATTAAAAGGGGTTGGTTAAAAGGTTAAGTTAGTAGGTTGATGAGTTAGCTTACTAGGTGGTCAACTAGACTCAAGGTCTGATAGGAGTCCTAAGGCATTTTGATAACTAGAACTATCATGTGCAGTTTTATAGTGTCTAGATCTTGCCCCTTTTTGTTATGTGGATTTGAATTAACAAGCTGAAAAACAAAAATGGATTTTTGGTCAAGCTCTGATTACCCTGAGTATGGGAGTAGATGTTCCCCCTCAAACTGGGAGTTGATGAGGTGAAATCAAAATTGAGTCAGGGTTTGATAAGTTTCATATGGTAAGTCATGATGTTGGTAATAAAGGGGTTGGGAATTTTAAATGCAAACATGTGCATAAAATATGACTAAGTACAATAGTTAAGATCACACATAGACTAATGTTGTCAATGTTGGTAAAAATAAGGTCGGTTCTAGAAAGACAAGTGATAGAGTAATCGGTCCACAATGTTGGTCATAGTTGATCAGGTTATTCCTATCAAGGCTTCTAGACAAGGTTAGTATTTTCATAGATATATAAGGTAGGAAGTGCTCCCTTAAAAACACAAATGGTTTGGTTATGAACTAAGTGGTGCAAATTCAAATGGTCAATATGGTAAAAATGGTCAATGTGGTCAAAAATACCAATGGGTGATCTCTAAAAGTTGGTATTTAGGTATAAGTTCTTAAAATGAAAAAGTGTGGGATCCTAACCATCAATGGTTAGGGGGAAACCCTAAAAATCCAAAATATAAAAAGTGAAAATGAAATTTCATTTTCACTTTCGACAATTTGACTCTATGCTTCCATGTTCTAGTGATTTTGTACTTTGGTGTTTTGCTAAGAATTAACTAAGCATTTTTTATGAGGTAGAGGTTTGTGATTGGTTGAGTTTGATTTCTGAGATGATCGATGGGGACCAATGATTTAGGGTGTATGAGGGATTTGATGAGAAAGTAGACGTGGACTCTGAGCTTGATAACAATCAAA
Organism: Torreya grandis; assembly: GCA_037957365.1. Lineage (NCBI taxonomy): Eukaryota > Viridiplantae > Streptophyta > Pinopsida > Cupressales > Taxaceae > Torreya > Torreya grandis. The sequence continues at coordinate 322,368 of JARHVA010001687.1, read as the reverse complement.
GAATGAGGTAGGGGTGTATTAAGTTTATAGATTAGTTGATTTTGGTTGTTGTTGAAATCAAATTTGGGTATGTTAGTTATTGTTTATAAATGAGGTGTAGGTGGTTTTTCACTATTTTAGTTTATGAGAGAAATTGAAAAATGTAGAAAATGAAAATTGAAATTTATCGAGGTTTTTATTTGGGGTGGGTTGTAGGATAGAAATAGGTAGTTTGTTTTTTTGTTTTTGGTGTTATTTTGAGGTAGGTAAGGTTTAGAGTTTTACCATTGATGGTCACACATAATGATCATCGATGGTTCAACCTAAACATTGATGGTCAGCCTATTGTTAGCAGTCAAACACCAAGAAAAAAGTGGTAATAGGACCATCGATGGTTTGTCTAACCGTTGGCGATTGAATATTTTTTTGAAGATTTATATAAAAGTTGTATATGAAGATTTGTTTAAAAAGCCTGTTTGAAAATGGTGTGGGTAGATTGAAGTGTTAAGTCAAAGTTTAAGATAGGTTACGTGTTTGAATGATGGGTTGTGATGATTTAGGAAAAATGTCAAGTAGGAATGTTGTGTGGATAAATTTGTTGGGTAGAGTTAGGTGTTGTTTTTATAGGTTTAGGGAAGGTATTATAGGTTAAGTAGGGTGTTGAAAGTTGTGAATTATTTGTTGGGTAGATTTATCTAAATTATGTAGGTAACAGTGGATTATTGTTCAAATATTCAAGGTAATGTGGTAGATTTGATGGGTTAGTTTGGAATGGGTTGAAAAAGGTAGGTGTAAGCTAGTACTGAGATCAATTTGGAAAATTAAGTGTGCATGCTAACATGGTTATCTTTTAGGCACAAGACCAGATCCAGATGAATGATTGGGTCCCTAGGATATTTACAAAGATTCAAGATGGGATGACTAGTGATGAGTGGAGGCACATGGAAGAGGTCAGCCTAAGAGACATGGTTCATTATTAACACTTGTCGTCGGATGCATCTATGATCATGGCCCTCATCGAGAGATGGGACTGAGCCATGAACAAATTTTTATTAATGACAAGAGAGATTAACATCCTACTATAGGATGTGTATAAGATTACATGACTGCTCATTCAAAGGAAGTTGATTTACCACATTGAGAGCGAGGAGAGGGATTACCATATGGAGCTACTATATGGTGAGGATTGGGTCTATGTCAAGTGGCATTCTAGCATCTTTAGCTATAGGACTTTATACCAGAGGGATCTAAAGGATTGATGCTTGATGATCATAATGATGATGATGATGTTCTATTTTGTGTCACCTAATTCAAGTAATGGATAGTTTCCCTATCTGTTGCTGGGAGTGTTAGTGGAGATGCTACTAGGTAGGATAGTGTTTAGGTGGGCTCCTATTTTATTAATTCAAATTTACATGGATCTCTAGGCATTTAGAGCACACTGATGATAAGGGATTACTGTTGGGTTTGTGCTCCCTTACTGGGCATATGAGCACATTAGGGTGTTGAGGCCACCAAGGCTACCATGGGATAGATATACATAGGTACAATTCATAGTGGGTTTTTTGCAATGGAGGGGAGACTATTCATTGACTGGGGTAGGTGGAGGTGCTAGAGACATTGACTAGTTTAGAGATGCCTTAGAGGGTTTGGTTTTAGGTGATGTGGTATGGATGCCATATGTGGGTTGGCCTGAATGGGCCCAGCATAGCTATCACACTCTATCACTATAGAGTTGGAGATGGATTTATGAGTGTTGAGAGGGGGAGATGGAGCTTATCCTCTTTGATCAATTTTGGTGGAAGTTTAGTCTTATGTAGGGTATTCTAGCTCTTTAAAGGTATAAGAGAGAGGATGTAGAATTTATACTTCCAAATCCATAGCCATAATATGTAGTGTTGGATCATGAGGAACTATTAGCTAGAGTAATGATAGATGATGCTAGTTTTGTTGATGAATATGTGGTATGGTATCTAGCCCTATATGCAGTAGTCAATTTTGGGTGGGGTGATGGGGGTTCATAGGCCATGGATGTGGATCCCATTATGGCATTGGTATAGGGTGGTGGCTAGGATGGATAGGCACAAGCAACACTGGTGTCAACACAGGCTCAGATCATAGGATTACAGGGACAATTGGCCACTTTACAGGGATAAATTATCATTTTATAGGGTCAATTTTCCATATTGATAGGAGAGAGATATTAGGCAAGGATATCTCTTGGTTTAGTGACCTATAAGATAGATACCTTGAGATAGAGGGTAGGATCAGTGGCAACACCAATAAGAGGACCACCTGATATGATTCTGATGACATGGTACTTAGTTATGATTGAGTAGTTAAGGTAATATTAAGTGATAATCCTATTACGATGTCCACCAGAGTTGAGATATGGACAGTATATGACCAGATATAGCTACTCCATGATAGTGGTCCTCTATAATGGGTTAGGTAGGTAGATTAGGGGGACCGATACCAGATGGTAGTGTAGGTGGAGTAGGAGGGGTGAGTGGTAGTGGTGCCCTAGGGGCCTAATTATATGATGTATATATATTTTTGTTTTGATACCGACCTATGTGTTGATGATGTAAGATGTATATGAGAGATGGGTTTATAAATTATTACATGTATCTTTATTTATGATGACATGATGTATATGATGATGTTTGTGATGATATGTGTGTGTGTGTGTGTGTGTGTGTGTGTGTGTGTGTGTGTGTGTGTGTGTGTGTGTGTGTGTGTGTGTATGTGTGTGATATGTTCATGATTGCATTTTTTGATGTGATGTTTATGCTCATGTTTATGGTTCATGGTTTGATGTCATATGATGTTGTGATGATGGTGATTTGTTTATGGTTATACTAATGTGGTTTTATGATTTGGTGTTATATGATGAATTATTGTGATGTTATGGTAAATGGATAGGATGATACATAGATAGATATATGATGTATGATGTTTTGATCATTGATTTTGTTTATGGATATAATAATGAATGGTTTTATTAGGGTTTTTTATGATATGCTATATGTTCATATGATGTTTTTATGGTAAATGGATATGATGATATTATAGATAGAGAGATTATGTATGATGTGATTCATGATGCTTTGATCATAGATAGATATATGATGTGGTTCATGGATATAGTTCACAATGTTGTGTTCATCATTGATGTTTGTTGTTCATGATCATGGATATGTAATGTGATTATGGTTAAAGATGTGATGAAAATACATAAAGCAAGTTAGATAACAAACTAAATGTAGGGAAAAGAGATGAAAACCATGAGATGCATGTCTACATGAACCAATGATAAGAGGGTAAAGAAAAATCATGATGATTTTTTATTAGTAAGGACCTAACAAACTTGAACTTAGACTGGCTTAAGGAAACTAAGCCTTTTGAATGATTTAAATTAGCATGCTTAGGTTGATAAACATGTGTCTTGATCACAATCATGTCAAGTAAGTTCAAAATCCCTTGATTTATAGATGGTATAAAGGGGAGGTAGGTCGTGGGAGTATAAAAATAAATGGGTGATAGGTAGGGTAACCTTATGTGGGTTAGTTTTCCCCTTTTATAGGTGACCTAGGAACCATGATAGACAATTCCATGTCATATGCTAGGTGTAGACTGATCGATGTGAGAAGTTTACTAGTCATAAATATGAAAGATGATTGCAAATTTCTTGGGATAGTTTGTTCTATTTTGATATAGGATCTACTTGTTATTGATTTTTTTTTATGGTTTATGAATTTGATCAATATGGGAAGCTTCAAATGTTTGTTTTTGACCCATTTGACTTAGCCATCCTTCAAGGGAGTGGTCTAAGTTTAGGTTTAAATATTTGATAGCTATCCTTCAAGGGAATAGTCTATCTTTTAAACAATTTAGTTTTGTGTAGCTAGCCTTCAAGGGATCAGTCTACAATGCTATAAATATGTGACCTAAATAATATTTTGGTATCCCAAATTGTTATTGATTTCTAGTTTTAGACATGGACAAGTATATTTAGGCTTAGAGGTTTACTTTTATGAGGGAAAATTTTTTAGCACAAGAAGGTTAAATGAAGGGTTTGAGAGACAAAAGGATCATGGGATTCCATCTGATTAGATATAAAAAGTATCCATGAGAACCATGCTATGGGTAGAGCTATGATACCCATATTTAGGATTAGGCTATGACTGTGACAGTTGATCACATGGTTCTTTATTGTAATTGGTTGTCCTAAAAGGGAGAGGGATAGGTAAGTAAAGGTAAAAATATTGCAAATCAATAGATGAGCTTAAGTTAGATAGTAAGGTGAGTTTGATCCTTCTTTAACAAAAAATAGATGTAGATACGAAGCATTGAGAGGCTTAGGTTCTGATTTGTCTTTGAGAGAGGACAAATGATAAGCTTATGATCCATATTTATGGGTTATGATGTAAGATCCAAGATAATTGAAATCAAATTTGCCTCTTTTGATTTTCTCCATATTGGTTACATGTTGGTTTTCATTTAAGATGAGGTCTTCATTATTGAATTCTCATTCTTTTAGGTGTTTGTTGTAGGCATGATTCTTTTATTCTTGGTAGACATGAGGATGGTTAAGAACTACAAGGTGATGTTCATCAAGTATCTCACGTCATGCCAGTCATTCTTGATGATAGTTTCTTTGAGAAATAATCTCTTGTAAAGATATGTGAAGAGAGAGAATTTGGACTTCAAGAGGTAAGATTGCCTCTGCTCTAAAGACCAGAGAAATAGGGGTAGCACTTGTAAAGTTTTGAATGCTAGTGCGATAGGCCCATTAAGCAAAGGGGATATGCAAGTGTCAATCTTGACCTAAAGCATTAACTACTTTGGTCAACATTTTTTTAAAGATTTTGTTTGAGGCTTCCACCTATCCATTTACTTATGGATGATAAGGTGAGGAAAAGCTTAACTTAATGCCAAATGTGTCTCAAAGACCTTGAACTTTTTTGTTTTTGAAAGATTTATCGTTATTGGTGATGATCTTATGAGGAACACCAAATGATAGATGATGTGATGGTTGATAAAGTAAATTTTTTTTTGGCTTTGGTAGAGATGAGAGGAATGGATTCCAACCACTTGGTGAAATACTCAATAGAATTAATGATGGATTGGTGATTTTGTGATGAATGAGAATTGATTTCCCCAATAAGATCTAGGCCCCATTGTGAGAATGTATAAAAGTCTTTGGATACTTGGAGGCCATGGGTAGGTGTGTGTTGTAGATTAGCATGTTGTTGACACTTAACACATTTTTTTACATAATCACAATAGTCTTGGTTAAGGGTGGCCCAATAGTAGCCAAGTCAAAAGATGCATTTAGTGATATCTAAACCACTAAAATGTCCCCCATAAATTCCATCATGCATTTCCTTGATAGCATGGGAAGCTTCATGATTGTGAAGACAATAGAGAAGGAGGATATCAAATCCATGTATGTAAAGGATTCCCCATAGTATGGTATAATGAGAGGTACTTTGAACAAAAGCTCTTTGAGCATTTCTAAAGAGATTAGGAAGAATGATGCTGAGGTTGAGGTAATCAAAAGTCTATTCATACCAAATGTTCGATGGAGATTGATCCACATTATAAATGGTAGTAAGGTCAGAATCAATATAAGATGGGTTAATAAAATGATGGATGGTAAAAAAAATTTAGAGTTGGAAGGTTAAGATTGGATTTAGATAGCTAGAGAAGCTATGGCATCCACAAATGTTTTTAGTAGATCATGGAATCGATTGGTTAAGGTAATGCTCGAATGATGATAAGAGTACATCTCCAAGTTATTTTTACTTTATTAGGATATCATTTTTACATTGGTAAGATCCATTGACTTGATTAACCACAAGGTGTGAATCAACAAAGACACTGATTGTCATGACTCCCAAGGCTAGAGCAGTTTAGAGACCTATGACTAGTGATTCATACTCAACCACATTATTGGTGAATTCAAAGTCAATTTTAAAGGAAAGTGGAAGAGGTTCATTATCAATGTGAATGAGAATAGCTTTGGCACCCCCACCATGTTGGCATTTGGAGCCATCAAATAACATAGTCATTTGGTAGGTGGGGTCTTCTTGAGAAAGAGTCACGATGGACTCATTTGGAAATGTAAGAGGAAGTGGTTTGTTATCTTATAGAGGATCTTCAACCAATTGATCAAAAATGACTTGCCATTTAATTGAATTATAATAAAGGAATTCAAGATCAAAATTAGCTAAAAGCATGAGCTACTTAGCCATACACTAGTTTTGGTATGGTTTGGAGTGCATGTACTTGAGTGGGTTAGTGTTAATGATGACATATGTTTTGTGATTAAGAAGGTAATGGAAAATTTTGGAAGCCACAAAGATGAGGGTGAGGAAAATTTTCTTAGAATAAGAATACAAAGTCTCATACTCTATAAGTGTTTGACTTATGTAGTAGACAACTTGTTCTTTGTTCTGTTCATCATAGTGAATGAGCATTACCCCTAGGTAATGGTCAATAGCGAATATGTAAATGTAGAATGGTTGATCCTCTTTAAGAGGGGTCAAGATAGGTGGATAAATAAGGTATTATTTATGTGAATCAAAGGCTTGTTGACATTATTTTGTACACTTTATAGAAGTATCTTTTTTAGGAGATGGTGAAAAGGTTGAAATTTATTTGATAATTGAGAGATGAAGTGATGGATGGATTGGCGCTTCCCTTGTAGGATATGGAGTTGCTTAAGGTGGGTCGAATGTGGCATTTCCAAGATTGATATAACTTTGGTAGGGTCTACTTTGATTCCTTGAAGTGAAATAATGAAGCCAAGGAGCTTGCTAAAAAGAACCCCAAAATACATTTATTGGAGTTAAGGAAGACATGAAAATGGATAAGGCATTAAAAGATGGTGATGAGAACATCTAGATGATCATTTTGATATTTAGATTTGCCAAGGAGGTCATCCACATAGTCCTCTATGATTTTACGGATGAGGTCATGGAAGATGTAGGTCATGACACACTGGTAGTTTGCACTAGCATTCTTCATACCAAATGGAATGATCCTATAACAAAATGTTTCCCATGGGGTGATGAAAGAGGTTATATCCTAAGAAACAATCCATGAGAGATAACATCTCATGGCTAGCTATAATATAAACAAGTTAGTTGATGCTAGGCAAAATAAAGTCATCCTTTGGGCAAGCGAGGTTAAGGTCATGAAATTTGATATAGAGGTGAAGCCCCCCTATGGTTTTGGTAATGGGAATGATGTTAGAAACCCATTGAGAATAGTTAATAGGGTGGATGAAGTCCACAGACAAGAGGCTTTGAATATCTTTTTTGACTAGAAAAGTGATGCGAGGGTGCATCTTACGAAGCTTTTGCTAAATAGGCTTAGCATTAGGATGGGTGACAATGTTATGGAGAGTAATGGAAGTGTAAATTATAGGCATATCCTAATAGGACCAAGCAAATTCTATGATATGGTCATGAAGGAAGGAAGGGTAATCCTGTTGTTTTATAGAATTCAAGGCTTGTTTAATTTTGATGATGCATGGGTTATCATAAGTACCCAAGTTGACATTAATGGTAGATTCATTCAAAATGGTTTAGTTCTTGGGAGGAATGGATTTATTGATATAATATTCCCTTGCACTAAGCTAGGTGAGAATGGAATCATCATTTTAACATTGGATGGTGTTGATGGTAGGATAATCCTTTTCTACCATTTTAGGATGGATGAGAGGAAGTGTTTAAGTTCAGCCATATTTTTGATAGGTCAGGGGGACCAAACTAATGGTATTGATTAAAAAAAATTTATATGGGATGATATAAAAATCATCACACTTTACAGAAGATGGGGTTGGTGAGGATGTGACATTCTTGTTGATGATGGTGATGGGTTTTGGTGAGGTGGGTTCTTTTGGTGGTACGAACCCAAGGCTGAATAACTCACAAGGTTTTTAGGTTTTGATTATGGGTAACTCATGAGGTCCTTTTTTTTAAAGGCTAAGGCCAAAACCCTTCCAAACACACCTATTAAGGTAAGCTTTAGAAAATGCAGGTTTGTTCAGATATGAAAAATTAGAGGTAAATGGTCAAATATGAGGGGTCGTAAAGGAAGCAAGAAGTGGATGATCAAGTTCCCCATAGATGAAGTTGGTTTGATGATTGGGTGGCTTGAAAGGGATGATGGTTTTAATGTTAGGGTCATATCTAGGGTCATGTATGAGGTTCCCATACTCTTGAGGAGTGGGGAAGGCATACAAGGCCAAAATATGGTATTCTCCAAGCTAGAGATGTTGGAATGTGGGTTCTAAGGGATTCTCTATAAGGATTTGTGAAGAAGGGATGGATGAGCTTGTTGATGCCTCATGAATGATAGGGGTGGAATTTTTGGTAGTTAGTGGTGAAGTGGATGGATGAGGAAGAAGAGAATAATTAGGTTGATACGTCATATTAAAAAATGCAAAGGGACTAGGGTCAGCTGGTATGGTGATGACATGACCTTCATGCTCAAATTTGATGTAATGATGTAAAGTGGAGGGGACACAAATCATAGTATGGATCCAAGTTCATCCAAGTAAAATGTTTTATTATAACTCATACTATACAATGTAAAATAATTTTGGAATGGTGTGAGGTTCCAAGCAAATATAGAGAACAACTATTCCCAAGGTAGTGGCCATGGTGTCATTGAAAAAGTGGAAACCCACTATAGTTTTAGACATGATGTTATTTGGTATGTCAAGTTAGTCATAGGCATGAGAGATAATGTTCATATGAGCCCCTCCATCTATCATAACCATTTTTAAGTGGGTTTTATTAATGTATGCCATGATGAAGAGGGGAGGATCAGGATCCTCAAGATGTAGAGAAGGTATTTTTGAATCTTTAAAGGTAACTAGGGTGGAAAGTTGAAGGGATCCAAAAAAGGCTACAAGGGGTGAGGATATTTAGTTTAAACCTCTATGGATTGTAGAATCTCTATCAACGTTTGATGGAGAGGAGGTGAGGTGTTGATTAATTCATAGAAGCTCATTTTCACCAGAGTTTGGTGAAGTTATTTCAACACTACACACTGAATGGATTCAGAAGGGTTGGAAGGAGAAGCACCCAAGATGGATACCTTGGGTTTTGGTAATGGTGAAGGTAAAGGTGTTTGGGTTTGGTTGGAAGGTTGGGGGGTTTAAGGGTATGTCCATGGAATGGACACTTTAGCCTTTCCTTTATCTTTCTATTTGGCTCAAGATCAAGTAACCACATGAATGGTGTGGATAAGAGGAAGTGTTGGTTTCAATAATTACTTTGATTCCTCCTTAGTCTTAGGTTAGAATGGGGGAGTAGGTAAACATTGAATGGTTAGGTTCGTAAGAGGATTAAGGGAGGTTTATCTGATAATAGATCATCTTCATCCCATAGGCTATGGACTAGTGTTTAGAGAGATTTTTAGTTATCCATATCATGTCTTGGTAAACTATGGTATAGGAAAATGAAATTGTCATTGAACCATGTTGGTTTAAGACATGAAGGGTTGAAAGGTTTTATGGGTGGTAAGGTTAAATAAGAGGTTTATAAAAACATTTATAGAATGGTCAAATAAGATTTGACCAAAGGTGTTGAGGGTGTTGGGTTTTTAGTTTTAAGAGTGAAAGCCTTCTTGGGAGTAGGATTTACCATGGAAATTGAAGGTGTTGGGATGGATTTGGTAGGTGGTTTCAATTAGGATTGTTTGGTTATGGTTGGTTTGGATGTGGAAGATTTAGAGGTGGAGGGTGAAGATTTAGTGATATGTGGGAAGGTAGAGGTAGCTAGGCTAGTTAAGAATGATGGGGATTTTGTTGTTTTGGTCGAGGTAGGTGTTTTTAGAGTAAACAGAGAAGGTTTACTATATTAAGAATAGGTAATAGGGATAGTAAATGGATGGGGTCCTAAAATTGAAGGAAAAAGAGAGGGTGGTGGTATTGGTCTAGTTATAGAAGGTTTGGGTGGTTCCACCTTTTTGATAGGTTTATTCAGATATTTATTTAGTGTAATTGATAGGGTTAAGTCCAACTTCAAAGATGGATGATCCAAGTTAGGGGTAGAGAGTATTCTTAGATTCTTGATGGGTTTGGTCAAAGAGGTGTAGGGTGATTTAGAAATTTTAGATTGAGGTGGGTTGGATGGTTCTCCTATAGTTTTAGAGGAATAAGCATCTAAGGATGGGGTTGAGGTAATGATAGGTTTGAGGGTAGATGTAAATGAGGTTAAAGGTTCTTGTTTATTTTGGTAAGGTATCCCAAGATGGTTCCAAAAGGTGGCCTTACCTAGATTGGGTTGAGAAGTAAACTCTAGATTTTAGACCAATGTAAAAAAAGGTTTATAGATGGGTTTGATTCCTTGGTTATTGGCTTCAAATATTAAACCCATAGGTTAAGGTGAGGGAATAGTTTATTCACCTTTGTCTTAGGCAGAAGGTTCAATGGTTGAGGAAGATGGTATCTCTAGGGAAAGACTAGAGGAGATGATCCCTTCCTTTGGGGTGGTTTCCAAAGGAGTGGTTGGCTCTATGGTAGGTAAGGAAGGTGTGGTTTGTTTAGATGGGAAAAGAGAGGTGGGTTCTTCCCTTATTTGGATGTCCACAGGAAAGAGTAGTTATTTCACCACTTCCATAAGTGGATTGGAGGAAGATGTAGTTGAAACAATAGTTGGATCCTTTGGTATTTATATCAAAGGAGAGGTGGGTAAATCAATGGTCTCTTCAATTGAAAGAGAGGAGGTTTATTCATTTGTTTGGATGTCCATAGAAGGAAAAAAAGATTCCACCACTTCAATAAGTGGGGTGGAGGAAGAGGTAGTTGAGGTAATGATTTCCTCAATAATAGGTTCAAGGGTAACAACATTAACTGTTAGGGAAAGGTTTCTGAAAGATATCAAGGGAATAATTTAGAGGTGCATTGGGATTATCTAATGCTAGTTCAAAATTATCAATCATGTTTTGGACAATAGTTTTAGAGATATTTCACTTAATAACATCATGTATGATAATGCGATGGAAGGCACATAGATCATTTTCATTATACAATCCAAGTGTGGGGTGAGAGGCATCAAATTATTAGGGATGTTTGATAGGAGGAAGTTGGATGAAGTTATATTTAAGTAATTTATCAAAGACCAAAGCATATAACTCCCAAATGGGAGTATATTATCTTGGCATGGTTCGGTTTTGGTTTCAATTTTATTAGTTTGATGGGTTGGAAGAGTTGGTTTGATTTGGTTGGTTGATGATTGGGGGTGGAGTAGATTTGAGGACAACTGTGTTTGTGGTTGCCTTTGTCTTAGTGTTGGGATGGTTGGATGGATTGGTGGTCTTGGTTGAAGAAGGGTCATTTGGCTATAATTTCAAGTTTAAGTGCCATGGTAAATGCCTCATCAAAGGTTCTAAAATTCTAAACCTAAAAATTTGGGGCATTATGTTTATAACAACCTTGAGAAAATATTTCAATTAGTTAGGGTTGGGTTAAGGAGAAAGAAAGTTGGTTAATGAGGCCTCTTAGTCTAGTTAAAAAATAAACAATTGATTCATCATTGATTTTCATAATGGAGTAAAGGTCAGTAATAGAAACCTTTTTAGATATATTAACTGAAAAGTGATCTAAAAAAATTTGGGCTAGTTGAGAAAAAGAGAAGATAGAGTGCTTGGAAAGAGAACTATACCAATCCAAGGATGGTCCAAATAAGGACATGGGGAAGGTACGAAGGAGAATAACATCATCACATGTAATCAAATAACAAGAATGGTGAATGATCTTAAATGTTTTTGGGGGTCCTCCTTGCTTTGGAACTTGGAAAACTTAGGTAGTTCCCATTGAGGAGGATAAGGTCGGATAGGAATGGATGATTGAATGGATTCATTATAAATTTGATCATAAGATAGAAGGTTATGATCCCAAAAAATAGATGCTTCAAGATTGGATATTTTATCCATTAGCATCTTAACTAAATCTATTTAAGGTTTAGGAGTTACATAATTATGTGGTAGGTTTAGTTGAGGTTGGGTGGCTATAATGTATGGATAAGAGGTAGAAGGTTGAGAAGATGCCACATATTGGTATATGGTCATGGAAGGTTGGGATGATGCCCCATATTGGTATGTGGGCACCAAAGGTTAGGTAGAAGGTGGTATGTATCCTTGTAGATTAGGAACATATGGGCAAGATGTCATGGGTGTTTGTCGAGGGATGGGAGAGAATGAGGAGGAGAACCCTAAACATATGAAGTATATTCCATAGAGGAGTGAGAGGAAGAGGAAGGTGGTCCTTGGTTGGTTTGATTTCTCAATTGTTGTCTATTAAAGACCATGTGAAAAAATAGGAAGGGAATGATGAAACTCATACCTCAAATCAAAATCAAGCAAAAGAAAATAATTCAAGGAAATCCAAAAATTATGTTTAAACTTAGGATTATTTTTAGATCACTTTTCACTTATGCCTTAGAAAGTGTGAAGAAGAAAATTTGGCTTACAGATCAAGTACTAAAGAGGAAATCTAGGGTTAGTTACAGGTTGTGTTTAGGAGATCAAGAGAGAAATATGTATTAAACTTCAAGATGCGGCTTGGTATTAGGGCCTACCCCTTCACTTCACACATAGTAACGATAAGGGTGTTGGGTGATTAGCCAAGATATACTAAATTTTAGAGTTTATAATCAACCAAAGAGATGATTTAGTTCTCCTCTTAGTAATGACCTCTCATAGGATTATTGGGAAAGGGTAAGGTTTACCACTAGGTGATGAAATCCTAGTCGGGCCTTGTCTCATGTTCCTTTTGATGTGTTGATTGATTATGTGGTTTGGTAAAGTGTGTGATAACAAGAGTGAAACTATGATTAATTACTTTGATTTTAAGTTATTAGATGAACTAAAAAAAGCAAGAAATCAATGTAATGCAATGGGTTTATTTTATGCTAAAAGAAATTTCAGATTTTATTCGATGAGCATCAAATAAAGGAAGGAAGAAAGGGCACCTAGATGATGCTAGGGTCCCACTGAGTATGCCAAAATGTTTCTTTTAATTTTTGGTCATTTCTTAATTTTGAAAGAAGATAAGAAACTAGTAATAAGGGTGTGGTAGAAATACGTGGTTGGTGATGTACACATAAACTAGACAATAATGGAGAACTTCTCTTTGTCTAAAAAAGATTAACCCATAAATAAGAAAGCACTACAAAAGGGATCATTAGCAAAATAATTAAGTGGGTTTTCTAGTATGAGATAGATCCAAGAAGCATAAGCTTGCTAGGAGGCTGTTAATCTATTGTTGATAACAATCAAGTTGGAAATGATAAAAGCAATCTACTTGCATAAATTAAATGAAATATAATACGAGAATAAAGTAGAATGCTTGTTAAATAAAATGACTAAATATATCAAAAGTGGGTTAATACCTATGCTAAAGGGGCTGAAGTTAGGTTTAGAAAATTAGAAAAGGGTCTTGGCATAGTTAGGAACACAAAAAGTTAGATTTGGTTGGGGGTAAGGGGCTGAAAATAACTTGCTATTATTTTTTTCCATAGTGACTATCAGTGGTTGGGTGAATCATCAACAATTAAGTTAACCGTTGGTAGTTAAGGGTGACCATCGATGGTTGGGGGGTGAACATCGGTGGTTGGGTAACCATCGGAGATTGCCTATGGGTTTTTGAAAATGTTTAAAAAAATTGCATAATAGGTAGATGGGCTGACAAAAGTTTTATTGAGGATTTGGTAGAGAGGAAACAAGGTGTAGATAGGTTTGATTAGGTCAGGGAGGTCAGAAAAAGTCAAATATACATGTAGCTTACTAGATGGTTGATAGTGGAAGGTTGAGGAAATTTCACTAGCATAATGGTACTTTGGCCTTAAAAGCAAATTTTGTAGAGGTTTAGGGCTCTTTTGCTGATGCTGAGTTGCTAAACAAAGATTGGATGTTGGAGAGCTTGTATACCTATATGCTTGATAACTCTTGTGAATGATCGATCCTCTTCCTCTTCTACTCCCCTCCTTTTATAGGAAAAGAGAGATGGAGGATGGAAGGTTCCCTAGAGGGTGAGGTTTATGATCACAATTCTTATAATTTCATTAGCACTACATAAGGAAAATGTATTAAATTATGCCTCGTTATCTCATACACAACTGGTGATGTGTTAAGAAGTTGAAGAGGTGAAGACATGACCATTGATAATTAGGCTAACCATTGATAGTTGGGCTGACCGTCAATGGTCAAGTGTCTGAAGGAAAAAGGGTTAAAGTAAGTTAAAAGGGGTTGGTTAAAAGGTTAAGTTAGTAGGTTGATGAGTTAGTTTATTAGGTGGTCAACTAGACTCAAGCTCCGATAGGGGTCCTAAGGCATTTTGACAACTAGAACTATTGTGTGCAGTTTTATAGTGTCTACACATGTCATAAGTTATGATTTTGAAATTTTGGTATACATGCATGGCTTTTAAATTTGAAGCTTATGGACTATTACACACATAAATATTGGGTTCAATATGGAAGAATGGAAAAGTTTGCATTTTCCTCTTTATCTTGAATGTGATTAAAACCCTATTGAATAGGGTTTTATATAGAAAATTGAGTTATGAATGCATGAAATATTGATGTATGTTGTTCTATATGGCATAAATGATTGAAAAAGGGCTTTAAACATAGTTTGCATGCAAAGCTATACATATAATTATTTCTTTCTAAACAACTTAGTGCATTTGGGTTTTTGAGTTGTTTACCTTTGATGGGATAAACAAGATTTTTGTGGTGCTATCTTTTAGCTATTTATCTACATGAAGTTTTGGTAGAAAACCATTTTCTGTTTTATTAGCTTGATGAGACATAAAACATTAGTTTGAGTTTCAGTTAATATTTTGATGCATTTTGGTGTTTTGGTTGTATTTATATAACAAAATGTAGACAAATATTCAAAAATATGACATTGCCTCTACATGAAATTCTTTGATAGAAATTCTTTGAAGAATAGTAATATGAAATACATTCTTTATCAATAAAAAAATACATTCTTTATTGCCTACATTTGGAGCATTAATGTCTATTGATTTTTTCTTGAAAAGTATTCAATGGATAGTTGCATAGAAGCTTTGTAGTCATAATAAAGTTTGGTTATTTTGGGTTGTATGCATTTGGCAAGATATATGCATAATATTAGGTTTTTTTAATTGGAATCACTTGATAGTTTATTATGTTGAAATGATTACAAGTTGATACTATCAAAATGAATTCAATTTTCAATTGTCTTTGATTCACTATATTTCTTTGTGATATAAAATTACTTGAATTATGTAGATATTTTATTTCTACAAATTAGGGTTTTCATTTGAAAATGTTGATATTTAAAAGTATATTTATTTTTAGCATATTTCAAATTTGGTTTTGTCAATGGCAATGATGAATTGAAATAGAATGTAATGAACATTTGATAATTTTGAAGGCATTTATGATTGCATAAATATTGATTAAATTCTTATTTGACTTTATTTCAAGATAGAGATGATAGGTTGGACCCCAAATTATCACAGTTCTATAAATAATGTTTGGGATAAAGATAGTGCATGACAAAAGAATGATACTCCTTCATGGAGTAGTTATCATGAGAGATATTTTCTCTGCCATAAGGTTTACAACACTTTATTTAGGCCTTTTCACCATAGAACCCATGTGTCAATACATTTTGATTTGAATGATCCTAAATTCTAAAACTTATTGGATAATATCTCATCATCCTTTTTTAGACTCTATGGTGTATCCCATAGAGGTCCAAGAAGATCTTTTTGGAGATCTCATCCTTTTAGACAAGGTACTACAAATGAATCCTATAAGAAGATTCATAAGAATATTCAATCAATACATAATGAGCCTCATGTATTCAATCATGCCAAATTATTTCATGAGATCAATCCAAACCTTACTAATCCAAATACCTATTTGTCAATGATTAATAGACCCACTTTGTTTATACTTGATAATCTTGTTTATTTTATCAAGAAATATGTTGGAATCCTTATGAGTCAAATCATGGTGACATGTATAATTAAGAAGTTAAGGTTTTAGATTGATGATGACTGTGGAGGTACTAATTTAGTTGAATTACCTATTGCATCAATAAAATACACATAGTATCAGTTAGATAAAGGAGCCCCCCTCATTGATCTTATTTCTAGAAGTGACTCTAATTAATTTGTTATACATATCTATTAACTCAATTATTTATTTTGTTGAGATATTTTCTATAATGTTATTTTTATACATTCTTTAGTTTTGAACTTTTCATATATATGCAATTTTGATTTTAATGACATGGTTGTTTTGAGTTTCTTTTGATCAATTTTAGTAGACAATGAACTCAATATATTCATGTAGTATTTTATATGTTTTAGTTTGATCTTTTGATATATTTAGATAAATTATATTGTCAAGATGTTTGAATCATTAGATATTGGCATGTATTGATTATTTATTATATGCATAGTTAAGTAATTGTCTAAATATTGTATAAACAAGTCAAAGGGCCCCCACATATTAGAGATTGTAAATTGGTATATATTATTAATTTAATCTCATGAACTTATTTTAATTTCAAAAAAAAAAATTAAGTTAGAGATTGTAGCAAAATATTATTTGCTCTTAGATGGCTTTTGTTTTGTAGCATAAGTTTTGGGGAAGCTCTACTAAAGTATGAAAACTATTATATATATCTTCTATTTGTTTTTCCTCCCTTAATGTTAAGGTTGTGGGATACTTCAAAACCTCTAATTGTTTGAAAAACTTGTATCAAGATGTTGTTAGATTATTGAGGAGGGTTTGCCTATTGTCTTGTTGTGATTTAGCTACTATTTAGCTTAGTGGGTGTGTAGGCTCATTAGTTGTGCTTAAATTAGGTGGAGGTTGTGTAGATGTTTTAAGAAAACATAATATTAGTGGAAGATACTCTATTTTTAGTTGGATTTTGTTCTACAGTGAAATTTTTGGGGAAGCTTTGTCAAAGGGTGATAGCTATTATTTGTAATTTTTGTTTGTCAAAAAATTACCTTCCTTATCTTGATAAGGTTGTGGGATCCTTGAAACCCTCTTGTCACAGTTGTGGGATCCATCAAACCTTCTCATTCTTTGAATTATTATGGTTTTGAGATCTTTCAAACCCCTTGTTGTGCCTAACAGTGTTGTGGGACCCTTAAAATCCTCTTGTTTTGAATTATTACAGTTGTGGGATCCTTAAACCCTTTTAATTGTGCGATCATTGTTTAAAACCCTCCTTCTTGGTTGTGGGTCCAATAATCAAAAACATCACTTATTCAGTTCATTCTCCAATTTTAAAAGTGTTGAACCTATCAAAAAAAACTTTATAACTTATAAATTAAATTAATTATAAAGTAATTGACTTTAAAAGTTAATTAATTTTATAAATAAAAATGAACTAAAGTTATTTTTAACTTGAATCATAACTATCTTAAAGAAGAGTTGATTTATAAGGAGATTAAATAAACATATCAAAGTAAGAAACAAACAGGTTTAAGATTTATTCATGTTTTAAATATTTTCATCTCTCTCATCTTTTGTACAAAGCAATCTTTGAGATCAAATAATCATTTATAGATAGAATAAATAATGCTTTCTCTGAAGGTGAAGTAATATTTTTGAATAACAAATGTATATCCAAGTTTATTGATTTATTCATAACTGATTATCTAAATATTATCAAATATTAATGTCATTGATGATTACAGATGTGCAACCAAATGTATAAAACTTCATGTACTTTAATCGAATAATGATTAATATCTCATATTTTACAATAGATTGTTGATCGATCAATTATATATATATATATATATATACATATTTGAGGAAAATGTTTGTAATTAAGCTTATTCCATTGGTTTCTCAATAAATTCATATTTTAATCATAAGATACTTACTTTTCAAGGTCTCACATTTCTTTCTTTAGTTGGTTAGTTTATATTTTTAGAATGTTCTTAGATATAATTAATTTTAGTTCTTAGTTCAATTTAGTATTTTTTATTTGAATTTAATTCTTGGTCTAATTAGTTTATTATTTATTTCTTTATGTTTTGTGATTTAAAACTATTGTTACTTATTTTATCTTTATTTTTTTGATTAATTGGTGTTTAAATTAACTATTAATTACTTTCTAGATCATCTTGTTTAGATCTTAGTTTTAGATTTATTATTACCACATTAGTTGTTGTATTTTATATCACTAATTCTTAATTAATTTTTGTTTAGTATCTTTATTAGATCTTATTTAGACATTATTTTAATTATATTAATTTTAGATAGTTTTTTGTCCTTAATCTCTTAGTTTTTGGTCATGTTATAGTTTTCTCTATTCATTTGGTTTATATTTTCATTTATTTTATGTCTTTAGGTTTTTTGCGTTACTTATCTTTTAATTTGTTTTAGTTGTTGTGGCATTAAAACTGATAAGAAAGATATACTTTTTCTCTAAGGATCAAATATCTTTCCTTCAAGATATTTTCTATTTCATAGGCTTTACCATGTTGGATAGGTTATATTATATATGTTAGGTTTCATACTTATTTTATATTGAAAGAAGTATTTAATTTATAAAATAATATAGCGCTAAATTCATATCTATATTTTACTGATTATTCCCAAAACTATTAAAAACAACCCTCTACACATCTTAGGATCAATATTTTCTCCATAGATCCCCATGAGTAAACTGGTTTGATTGCATTTTGACCTTCATGATAGGTGAAAGGGGTGATTCCTTGAGTGTGATATTCCTCACCGTCAACATAAAGAGCAATCATAAAAAAATAAGAGGGGATATTTTTCATTGTGAATATTTAGTAATGCAAGTCCAAGAATATTCAGTACATATATTGTTATAGAAAATTTAAGTACCAACCATTCATTTTTTATGGAAAGTCTTGAAATGATCATACCCTAGAATATGATGGCTTGACTCATGACATTTAAAATTGTTTTTAGGGGCCAACTTGTTTTGCATTCATTTAACAATTATTTTCTTCACATATAATTAAATATGAAATTTTGATATACTAATTTGTTTGAATATTTGTCACATTATTGAAATATTATATGTAGCATAAGTTATCAAAGGTTCCCAAAACATTTTACTATATTTAGAATTATAATTGTTCGATAATTATCTTGAAACTTCATATCAGTGTATAATTACAAATCATGGTGCTCCATTTCATAATATTGATATATCTTGATTTCAATAAATTTTGATTTTTAGAAACCATTCTTGATCAGGGTAAATTTTAGTGGTGAATTTTCATTAATTCATGAATGTTTTGGTTTTATAAATTGGCATTTGTAAATTTTGGGGGGTAGTGAATAACATCGATTTGCCTAAATTATCTAGATGTAAGTTAGTTTTATAGGTTGGTTCACCTACTATTTAAAATAAATTTTATACTTATAAATATATTTCATCATTAAGTTGAAAGTGAATCTGAGCACATTCACCACTATATATACTATATAATCCTCTAACAATTGAACTTCTAAAGCATATCTACATTGTTACAACCCACTAGCACTAGTGTTTTCTGCTAGTATAGTTGTCACCTGACTCTAATTATGTCACTTGCTAACATCCATGGAGGTCACTAGAATTTATGTCGCTCGATAGTGTCCATGTTATTCAAAAACTTATGTGCATAATTTGGTTGTGTTCCTAAATTATTGACATAATTTAATAAGTTACTACATGCATTAAAAAGCTAAAATAGATTGGTTTTGGGGTAAAATAAAAAGGGCATAAAAACTTTCCTAAACCTAAATATCATTGCATATTTGGATTCCTCTCGAAGAGTTATGCAATTTCAAAAAAAATTGTCTCAATATGAGTCTGTATACAAAATTTACAGCCTCTGAAAGTTGGTAAAACTTACTTCGTAATAGCCAGTGGACTACAACATGATGTTTTCATCCATCGGTTGTTGTGAAGTAAGTTTTGCTAACTTTTGATGCCATAAATTTTGCATATAGACTTGGATTGAGATGATTTTTTTTGAAATTACGTGAATATTTGAGGTAAATCCAAATATGTTTTTATCTTCCAACATTTTTTTGTCATTTGACAACAACATGCTATCAGCTGATAGTAACATGTTGTCATCCATCAATTGTTGTAATGTAAGTTTTACCAACTTTTGAAGGCCATAACTTTTGTATACAAACTTAGATTGAGACCATTTTTTTGAAATTGCATAAATATTCAAGGGGAATCCAAATATGCTATCTTATTTTAGTAAATTTATGTCATTTGATAACAAATTATTATTATCCACTAGTTGTTGCAATGTAAGCTTTGTCAACTTCTAGAGGCCATAAATTTTGCATACAGACTTAGATTGAGATGATTTTTTTTTAAATTACATAAATATTCAAGGGGAATCCAAATATATGATCATATTTATGTCTAGGGAAGTTTTTGATTCCATCAAAAGCTAGCATCTACTAGTAACAACTATCATTTACTAGTGACAACATGTCAATAGGCATTCATACAGATGCACGTCAATGTTTATAGAGATGTTTATCACCATCACACCAATGCATATTCATGTTGGCATATTTTCCATTCCTTGCCCTGTTATACCTTTCAATTTTCCTATTCTCCTAAACAACATTTGCTTACTTTCTCTATACATTCAAAATGCATTCTCAGAGTATCACCAAAAAAACCCAAGTTCATTTATATATGGGCCACTAAAATTTATGCTGGTATTGATGATATATAGCTTCCCTTTTATCACTCAGCTTTGCATCTTTATGACTTAGAAATATATACTCATAACATTTTTGAAGTTGTCATAATATGAAAAATTTCACATAAACATGCTTATTGTGTAAATTTTATGATATTTTAATTGACAACGACTTCAAGAAGTTTCATACTCTAGATAAATCATGTTTTTTCATAAGAATTGGTAAAATGGTAACATTTGTATATGAAAATTATTGAACAATTAAGTCTTGATTGTTACTTCTTGTAATTTTATGCATGATCACTATTTAGTACAAAACCATGTAACATAGACTTCTAAGTTCATATTTTGAGTCTTGAAAATTATATGGCTTGTTATAAAGTTGTTCCACCTTTGTATTGTTTTGATATCATAGTTTTATTTGATCACTTTTTAAGTGATAGTGGACATCATGCATTGGATGGCTACCTAACATGTTGGTGGTCATTATTTGGTTAATCAAAATTATTTGGCTTATTTGATGTTACTATGCATTAATGTCTCGATGTATTCAACATTTAATATCTTTGATATTTGAGACATTGTTGACATTGTTTGAAGTTAATGCAAGGTGGTGGTGGGATTTATTGGTGTACATAGTAAATCTTGGATTTATTGATCTATCCTCACCCCATTTAGAGTTCATGTTGGTGGCACATTTAGTGATCAATTTGGTATATTACTAATGTTTTAATAGGGTGTTTGGTTTTTATTTGGTAGGTTGATTTTTGGAAAAGGCTATCACCCTCTAGTTTGGTGGATATGTCACATTATCTAATTAAATGTATGTCTCAGTAACTAGCTCACCATACAACACTTTTTTGTTATTCACTCACCATTTTATCAATATTGAAACAAAAGTGGATCTCTGCATGTTTGGTGATTGAGTAAGACTGAAGGGATTTCACTCATCTACAAATTTCTGACTTGTACACATAGTGGTGCGAGGTATGCAAATTGGTTTTAATTGGAAACTTTGTCTCTTGAATGTATTTTTAGTTATCAAATCCATGGTTTCATGAATTTATGTGCATAAAACATTCTCTCTGTCATTCAAATCTATATGGTTGAATTTATAGAGTTCTTCAGGTGCATGTAGTGCAACTAATTTAAATAAATGAATTTGACTAGTAGATAATTTTCTTGCATTTAATATGTTTGTGAGAAATCAATTTATGGTTGTTTTTTCCCATATTATGCTCTTTTTTTAATTTTAAATGGAAAAAATTTCTAGTTTTGTATGAATGTTGAGTTTAAACTTATTTGCACATAATTTTGAAAGTAGTTTTTCAAATCACTAGGTGCTTGTTTTGTTTAGTTTATAAATGTCATAAAGATACGATTTGAAATATTATGTGCATGCATGTACATTTTTTTAAAGCCTTATAGAGTTGGTTCATATAGTTTTGGTTTCCATGTTGGTGGCCATATTGCATTATTAAAATTAGATTCTTTGAAGAGATCTTGAATAATGTTCTTACATATCACAAGTTATGATTTTTAAATTTGTATATACATACATGGATTTTTAGTTTGAAGCTTACATACTTCTACACATAGATATCTTGTGTTCATTGTGGTAGAATGGTGAAGTTTGTTGTTTCCTCTTTAACCAAAATGTGATTTAAACCCTATTACATGGGGTTTTATGTGACAAATTGAGTTGTGAATGCATGTAAAGATTGATGTTAGTTATTTTTTATGGCATAAATGATTGGAAAGGGGTTTTAAACATAGTTTGCATGCAAAGTTATACATATAGTTGTTTCTTTTGCACAACTTAGTGCATTTAGATAATTTGAATTTTTTACCTTTGACTGGATAAATGAATTTTTTTTGTGTTTTATTTAAGCTATTTATTTACATAAAGTTTTGATAGAAAACCATTTTTTTGTTTTAGTAACTCCATGAGACATAAAAAAGTGGTTTGAGTTTTAGTTGATATTTTGATACGGTGTGGTGTTCTAGATGTTATTTTATAATAGAATGTAGAAAAAGATTTAGGTATATGACTTGTCTTTGCATGAAATTTTTTGATGACAATTCTTTGAAGAACACCAATATGAAATACATTCTTGATTCCTGCATTTGGAACATTGAGGTCTGTTGAATTTTTTTGAAAGGTATTTTGTGGATACTTTCATAGAATATTTGAAATAATAATACAATTTGGTGATTCTGGGTAGTATGTATTTGGAGAGATATATGTATAATGTTAGGGTTTTGTTGTTAAAATCACTTGATAGTTGATTATGTAGAAATGCTTGTAATTTGATACTTGCAGAATGATTGTAATTTTTAGTTGTCTTTGATTCACTATATTTCTTTGAGATATAAAATTAGTTGAATTATGGAAATACATTTTTTTTAAATTAGTCTTTTTGTTTAAATATGTTGATATTGAAAGTTGTTGAGTGTGGAGCCCTTTGGGGCTATCACATGACCATGATGGTACATTTTGGGGGCTTAGAGAGCTCCAAGGATGTGGGGAGCACATTTTTCATTTAATCCTCATGTGTGTGAATATTATTAAATGCATATTTAATAATTTTCATGTTGACTTCCATGCTTGTTGGAAGTGGGATTGATTTCCTTGTTTTAGGGAATCAATTGTTAAAAATTTAATTTTCATAGGAGGAGAAAATTATTAAATGATCTATTTAATATTTTCTATGATGTATTATAGAGGAAAATTATTAAATTTTATATATAATAATTTATATGATGTATTATGCAAGTGGGGTAGACTTTTTCATTTCTAGGAGTTGGTTATTATATCTTTGCATTTGAAGTTGTGCCATTTGGAGGAGAATGGCATGTTCCTTCTTGGTGGGGACTGTAGATAAGCATGGATAGGTGGGAATGGAATGTTTCCTAGGTG
This sequence comes from Torreya grandis, assembly GCA_037957365.1. Classification (NCBI taxonomy): domain Eukaryota; kingdom Viridiplantae; phylum Streptophyta; class Pinopsida; order Cupressales; family Taxaceae; genus Torreya; species Torreya grandis. Next base: position 298,723 of record JARHVA010001687.1, on the reverse strand, counting down.
GATAAGGCATCCTTGGATTAGGATGGTGAGTTTCTCCTTGGGGGATGGATTTATTCATCATTTAATATATATACAAAGTGTGGTGTGACCTTTTAGATGTTGTTGATGATTTTATTTATAGGTATGGATTTTGAGAGATAGAATCAAAGTGTAGGTGTTTTGAAAAGTTTAGGTGTTCATTTATAGGGTGTGGTATAGCAGCTTGTGATATATAGTGTTGTGCAGGTGCATGTGAAAGTGCAACATTTATTTGTGCAACATTTTCTATAAAAGATTTTCTATCTCTGTGAGAGTTTATTGTAATCTTATTTTAGATTACTATTTTACTTGAGAAATTTCTTGGTGGATTTAGCCCACATTGGGTGAATCATGGTATATCTATGTTATGTGTGATTTTATCTTATTATCTTCATTTTCTACTTTCTTAATAATAGTGATTTGAGGAATGTTTCTGTGATACACGCTATTGCATAATTTAGATATGATTTATGATCATATTAATTTTGGTTTAATTTTTTTTTAATTCCTAATAACATGTATCAGAGCTTTGGTTGTGTTTGCTGAAGTGGTGAATCATAGGAAGGGTTATTAGCTTGAGTGGGACCTATGGGAGAACAGATCAGATTCAGAGTGAAGAAGTTTGATGGTAAGAATTTTGGTTTGTGAAAAATTTAGATGAAAAATTACTTGTATCAAAAGGAGATTCATCTCCCCTTGGAAGGGAAATCAAAATAACCTATAAGTATGAGTGATGTGGATTGGTCATTTCTTGATAGAAAGGAATTGGGAGCCATACAGTTATGCCTTGCATCTTCTATTGCATTTAAATTTTTTGATGAGAAAACTACAAAGGATATCATTGATAAACTTGTGAATTTGTATGATAAACCCTTGACCTCAAAAAACAAAATTCTTGTGAAAAGATTATTTAACATGAAAATGTTTGAGAATGATTCAATTTCTAGTCATTTAAATGATTTTAATATAGTTTTAAGTATGCTCACTTATGTTGGAATTAAGTTTGATTATGAAGTTAGAGATTTGTTGATTTTGTGTTCTTTGCCTAATAGTTAGGATAGTTTGGTTATGGTTATGAGTAATGCAGTCCCTACTAAGGAAAGCTTGAAGTTTGAGGATGTTGTAGGTGTGATTCTTAGCAAGGAGATGTAAAGGAAATGAACTAGTGAATCATATTCAAGTAATGTTTTATCTATTGATACTAGAGGGAGGAAAAAGGACAAGAACAAAGGCAACCATGGAAAGTTAAAGGGTAGATCTAAATCTAGATCTAGATTCAAGATGATATGATAGAATTGTGGGAAGAGTGGACACTCAAAGAAGTATTGTTGGTCACTTTGGGATAAGAATGCTAATAAGGAAGAAATAAATGAGGTAAATGTGACATCAGGTAAATCATGTTAGGATGCCTTAATTTTTTCTATAGATAGTTTTTCTGATTCTTGGGTATTAGATTCAGGGGCTTCTTTTAATGCTAACCCATATGTATTATTTTACTGATTATGTTCAAGAGAATCTAGGACATGTTTATCTTGGTGATGATGAACCATGCCAGATATTAGGGAAAGGTTGTGTTCAGGTTAAAATGCAGAATGGAAACACATGGCTACTTAAGGATGTCATACATGTGCCTATGTTGAGACAAAATTTGGTTTCAGTGGGGCAATTAGGTAGTGAGGGTTGTTAGATAATCTTTACTATAGATTATTGGAAAGTTACAAAAGGTGATCTTATGATTTTGAGAGGTAAGAAAGTTGGTACTTTATATTTGACTAGTAGTGTTGATTATCCTAATTTAATTACTGCAGATGGAGATGCAACTATGTGGCACTATAGGCTCGATCATATGAGCCATAAGGGCATGGAGATCTTAAAAGACAAATTACCTAGATTAAAAGACATAGATCTAGACTTATATAATAATTATGTGTATGGGAAATAGAAGTAGGTTAAGTTCTTGAAAGTTTGACCCATAAAGAAAGAACACAAGTTAGAGTTGGTACATTCAAATGTATGGGGACCAATCAGGTATCTTCTTATGGTGGTTCCAATTATTATGTCACTTTTATTGATGATACAACTAGAAAAGTTTGGGTTTATTGTATTAAAAATAAATATGATATATTTGACAATTTTAAGAAGTGGAAAGCCTTGGTTGAGAATGAAATAGGTCTCAAATTGAAATGTCTCAAATCAGATAATGGAGGTGAGTATTATAGTAATGATTTCTTTGATTATTTTTCTAACAATGGAATTTGTAGGAAAAGGAAAGTTCCAAGAACTCCACAACATAATGGGTTATCTAAAAGGATGAACAAAATAATAATGGAACGTGCTAGGGGCATGAGGTTACATGCAAGGTTGCCTTTATAGTTTTGGGCAGAAATAGTTAGCATGGTAGTATATATGATTAACAGAGTACCTTCTATGCCTTTGGATGAAGGCATTCCTGAACAAGCTTGGTTTGGTAAGAATGTTGATTATTATTTTGTTAGAGTCTTTGGATGTGAAGATTTTACTCTTATTAAGAAAGAGGATGGGACCAAATTAGAGGGAAAATAAGAGAAATGCACATTTGTTGGATATGGTGAGGATGACTTTGGTTTATGTTTATGGATCATTAAATATAAGAAAATATTTTGGTCTAGAGATGTAGTCTTTAATGAAAAATTCATGTATAAAGATTAGTTGGAGGAACAAGAGAAAGAACATAAAGAGTACACAGTATTGGATGACGTTGCAGATGGCAAAGTATCCAGAGATTTAGTTTAGGAACCTTCTACACAAGGACCCCAAACTCCTATGGTAAGAAGAGCACCTAAACATTTTTCTCCTTCTTTGAATTATTTGTCACTCACTAACAATGGAGAACTAGAGTGTTATGAAGAAGTAATGTAGGTAGATTCCAAGTTGAAGTGGGAGCAAGCCATAAATGAGGAACATAGATCTCTCAAACATGGGATTTGGTTAGGCTACTTAAGGGTAAGAGTGCATTGACAAACAAGTGGATCTTTAGAATAAAAGAAGAGGTTGAAGGGAGAAAAAGGTATAAGGCCAAGATGGTGATCAAGGGGTTTTCACAAAAATTAGGTATTGATTTTAATGAGATTTTTTCTCTAATTGTAAAAATAACTTCTATTAGGACTATTCTTGATTTAGTTATAGTTGAGTATTTTCACTTAGAATAGTTAAATGTTTAAACTACTTTTCTTCATGGTGATTTGGATGAAGAGTTGTATATGAAGCAGTCACAGGGCTATGAGGTCAAAGGGAAGGATAACTATGTGTGCATACTAAAGAAGAGCTTGTATGGCTTGAGACAAGCTCTAGGGCAAAGGTATAATAAATTTAATTATTCTATGTTGGAACAAGAATATCAAAGGTGTAATTCTGACTATCACATGTACATTAAACATTTTGATGATGGTTCATTTATTATTTTATGCTTGTATGTGGATGAAATGTTAGTTGTAGGAAATAACATACATCATATTCCTATGCTCAAGAAATAACTGTGACTCCTTTTATATGAAGGATTTAGGTATTGTAAAACAAATCCTTGGTATGAGGATTTCTCATGATAAGAAGGAGAGGAAGTTGATCTTATCCCAATTAGAGTATGTGAAGAAAGTATTGGAAAGCTTTAACATTTTGGATGCTAAATCTATTGGTACTCCTTTGGCAAGCCACTTTAGATTATCAAAGGAGCACTATCCCAAGATGGAAGCTAAAAAGCTTAATATGTCCAAGGTACCTTAATCATCACTAGTTGGCAACTTTATGTATGCCATGGTTTGTAATAGGATAGATATTTCCCAAGCAATGGGAGTTATGAGCAGGTGTATGAGTGATCCAGGTTATGAGCATTGACAAGTAGTGAAATAGATTCTTTAGTATTTGAGAGGAATAATTGATGTTGCATTATGTTATGGTATATTAGATACCACTTTGTGTGGTTATGTGGAATCATATATGGTAGGGGATATTGATAGTAGGAAGAGTATGACATGATATATATTTACTATTAGAGATATAATGATTAGTTTGATTTTCAGGATATAGTAGGTTATGGATTTATCAACCACAGAAGAAAAATATGTTACTTCCACAGAGGCTAGCAAGGAGATGATTTGGTTATATTAGTTATTTCAAGACTTGGGGCATGAGTAGGAATTTGGCATACTACACAATGATAGTCAGAGTGTCATTCATTTGGAAAATAACTCTACTTTTCACTCAAATATGAAACACATTCAATTACGTTATCACTTCATTAGGACAGCTTTGGAGGAGAACTTGGTGAATATAGAGAATATTCATACTATCCAAAATCCTATAGATATGATGAACAAGCTGGTCACAGTTGACAAATTGAGACTATGTTTATATTTTGTTGGTCTTAGTGATCATAGAGCAATGATAGATTCTGTTAAGGAGAAACAGTCTCTAATTGGGAGATTATTGAGTGTGGAGCCCTTTGGGGCTATTACATGACCATGATGGTATGTTTTGGGGGCTTAGAGATCTCCAAAGATGTGGGGAGAATATTTTTCATTTTCTCCTCATGTGTGTGAATATTATTAAATACATATTTAATAATTTTAATGTTGACTTCCATGCTTGTTGGAAGTGGGATTGATTTCCTTGTTTTAGGGAATCAATTGTTAAATATTTAATTTCCATAGGAGGATAGAATTATAAAATGATATATTTAATAATTTCTATGATGTATTATGCAAGTTGGGTGGACTTTCTCATTTATAGGAGTTGGTTATTATCTCTTTGCATTGGAAGTTGTGCCATTTAGAGGATAATGGCATGTTCCTTCTTGGTGGGGCTTGTAGATAAGCATGGATAGGTGGGAATGGCATGTTCCTACGTGGATAAGGCCTCCTTGGATAAGGATGGTGAGTTTCTCCTTGGGGGATGGATTTATTCATCATTTTTTATATATACAAGGTGTGGTGTGTCCTTTTAGAGGTTGTTGATGATTTTATTTCTAGGTGTGGATTTTGAGAGATAGAGTCAAAGTGCAAGTGTTTTTTAAAGTGTAGGTGTTCATTTATAGGGTGTGGTATAGCAGCTTGTGATATACAGTATTGTGTAGGTGCAAGTGAAAGTGCAACATTTATTTGTGTAGCATTTCTACAAGAGATTTTCTATCTCTATGAGAGTTTATTGTAATCTAGTTTTAGATTAATATTTTATTTGAGGACTTTCTTGGTTGATGTATCCCACATTAGGTGAACCACAGTATATCTATGTTATGTGTGATTTTATCTTATTCTCTTCATTTTATACTATCTTAATAACTGTGATTTGAGGAATGTTTTTATGATGCATGTTATTGCATAATTTAGATCCAATTTATGGTCATATTAAATTTGGTTTATTTTTTTTTAATTCCTAACAAAAGTATGTCTATTTTTGGCATTTTTAAACTTTGGTTTTATTAATGGAAATGATGAATTGAAATAGAATGTAATGAACAGTTGATTATTTTGAAGGCATTTCTGATTGCATAAAGTTTGATTCAATTATTATTTGAATTCATTTCAACATACATGTGTTAGGGTGGATCCTATATTCTCATAATTATGAAAATAATGTTTGGGGCATAGATATCACATGATAGGATAATGATACTCCTTCTCAGGGTAGTTATCATGAGAGACCTTTTTGCGGCCATAGGGTTGCTAACACTTTCTCTAGGCCTTTTCACCATGGAATGTTTTGTAAAATAAAATAAAATTCTTACCCTTCCTCTATTATTAGTTTGATTAGGTTATCACATCAAAATAGGATAGGTTTGTATTCATAAGTTGGTATAATATTTGAGTAAAACCCTAAAAAATCAAAAGGTTGTAATGCCTTGACATATAAGTCTAAATTTGGATTGGTTATAATGTTTTTTAAGACAAAATTTATGAATTATTGCTTCTAAGTTGTGGTGATAAAATATGGACTAACAAATTTTGAGTATTTTTCAACTAAAATACTCTTTGTTAGAAGTAATAAAAGTTTAGATATAGTTGTTGTTGAATATTATGAACTATGAAGGCCTGCAATAAATTTTGATGAAGATCCTTGGACATAAGTAATGAACCCATAATCTTGTAGGGTGTCAAATTAGGAGATAAATTTTATCATATTGAACTCAAACACATTTATTCATTTATTCTCTAGTTTAGAATATATGAGATATTTAATGATGGGATGTTTAGGAGATAAACAAGTTGACCTACTGATATATATATTGATAAGTGTCACATCCCACTTGGGAATATTTATAGTTTTTATGGAATCAATGTGACTTAACCATGATGTTAAGGATTTAAAAATAAGCCTTTTGATTTAACATTTTGAATATGAGTAATGTTCTTTATTAGATGTTTGAATAAAGATATAAATATTTAATACATGAGCATAATCTTTTTGAGCACATTGCTTGAAGGATGGACTTTTAACTGGAATTGTAAATTTGAAATTACAAATAGAGTGTCACTATCTTTAGTTTGATTTTTATTTTATGATTTTTTTCAAGTCTTTCATTATTTCTCTTTTCAAAATAAAGTGGCATATTTCAAATAAATTGAGGATTTTATCCCATTAGAATATTGTATATATATTTATTGAGAACTTTGTATAATATTTACTTGTATTAGTATATATGATTTTTTAAGGAATTTGGGATCCGTGAAAAATAATTTTATGATGTGATAAATTAGGAATAGGATTTAAAATCTAGGAAAAATGAAGCACAGTCAAAATCCCAAATATTATCATAATCTAGAACAATACCTCTGAATGGGCAAAGGAAGTAATTTAAATTTAAAGTATACAATGAAATACACAATTACAATTTAATTTTGTAGTCATGTTAACCTTCCTTAACAAGTATTACATGTGCCCATATGATAATAGATAATCTTGATGATTTATTGATATGTTGAATTACCTTGACAAGAGCTCAAGATAATTGCAACAATGGTGATTGAAGAATGCATAAAAAATATGGTAGAAATTATTTATAAAATCATAATTTGAATATTGATGGGAGTGAATGTGATTATATATAAGGTGGTGGAGGAGATCAATGACTAGGATTCAGCCATGGTGGAGGAAGATCAATAGCTAAAAAATGGTGTGAAGATGGGTAGTTGGAAATATGAATTAGAATTTTATAGATTTTCCTAAAGAGGTATGGGTTATGGGCTCTAGAAAGCTTATATCTTTACATATCTCATTAGCATCAATTAATGGAGATTAAATGGTGATTAGAAAAGTGATTCCTAAGAATGTCTAGTGTGTATAGTTGGATGTTGGTAAGGGAGGAATTTTAAATTCCTAGATAATGTGAGTATTTGGTTAGTGATTAAATAGAGTGATAATATGATGATTAGGAGATATGGGATAAAGGGTAAAGATGATATGATGGAGTAATAAATAGGGGATGTTAGATTAATATTAGGATAATTAGGGATTAAGATGTACAATTGGTAAATGGATGAATTTAACAAAGATTAAAGATGTAATTAGAAATGATTGGTGAAGCAGTAGATTTTAAGTATAGAAATTTTCCCTGTCTTTGAAAGGGTGTTGTGATTAGAATAATTAATGACATTTAAAATAAGTAAAAGGATGTATTGGTCAAGGAAAATTTAAGAGTCTATTTATAGCCAAAAGGTTATAAGTATATATATATATTATTTTGAAAATGACCAATTCTATGAAAATATACGTAGGTCAAATAGCCTCAATTTTATACATTTTATTATATAGGGGGTTTGAATCACCTTATAGATTATACTAAATCCTATTTCAGGACACAAAATTACCAGAGTTACTATGCATGTATGGGTTTGATTCACCAAGAAATTATGTGAGACATGTATAGGTTAGTCTGCAATCACTAGGTATAATTGTATATATATGTATGTGTGTATATATGTATATATATGATAAATAACACCTAGGACACAATAAAATTAAGGTAATAATTATATTTTGGTTACCATGGTTTGTTAATTGAAATAAAAAAATATTTGAAAGTCTAATTGTGGATATGGTTAAGACATTTTGGTAGACTTTATTATATAGTTTATAATTTTAAAACTATGAAAATGTTTTGAAAAATTTTAATGCCATTTATAAAACTGAGTAAAATAAACATGCTCTTCCTTTTATATGTTTTTAATAACTTAAAAAATTAATAATAAATAATTTTCAAACCTAATGTTTATTTTATTTCTAGTATTGAATGTGGTGTTGGTGGAATTAAAGCTATATGGATTGAGGTTTAGATCTTGCCCCATTTTTTAGTGAATTGGAGTCGGCATATTGAGGGGCCTAAGGTAAAATTTAATGTTGGTCCAACACATCACCCTGAGATTAATGTAAGTTGATTGAATACATTGTGATGGTTTCTTTATTTTTATTGTCATTTATGCAAACTATTGGCAAAAGCGAAGCTCTAGTAGTTAGAAGATTGGGATGAAAGATTGGAAATGAAGGTGTAGAGAATTGGTAAACTAATTTCCTTATGATTTCAACTGCAAGGAATGGATTTGTTTTTATTCTATTCTAAATAATAAGAGCATTTATTTGCATACAAGTCATCTATCTTGAAATGAATGAATATAATGATAAGTTCCTTAAAAAACATTTATTTAAATATATTTGATAATGGTTTCTTGATTTTTATAGTCATTGATGTAAGCTATTGGCAGAAGTAAAGCTTTGGTAGTCAAAATATTGGGATGAGGGGCAAATAATTTCTAATTTATTTTCCTTGTGATTACAACTACAAGGTATAAATTTGTGTTTCTTTTGTTTTAAATACTGAGAGCAGTTGTTTACATACACATTCATGTGTCTTGAAATGAATAAATATAATGATAAGTTCCTTGAAAAGCATTTCTTTGAAGATATTTTCTCAAAATATTGTGTATGTTGGTTTTCTAGGAAATTTTATGTCTATCTACAAATCTTTTCCTTAAACTCAAAATCTAAGAAATGGGTATTTTTGGGTTAGTCATAAATATGGTTGAAATAATCATGAGGCCCTATTGCATTTATTCATTTTATTCTTTGTGCATTGTTTAAAAGAAGTATCTTACATGCCATTATTTCTAAGAGGAAATCAATTTCTTGTTTGTTTAAAAGGAGTATTTCTCAGAGAAAATTAGTTTCTTATTTTTAAAAAATAAGTATGTTGTAAAGACCAACCAAATAATATAATAAACTGAGTATAAAAAAACTGTGACAAAAAATTAGAGTATAGAGTATAAATAATAAACAGATTATGGAGCCATAAGGCAAGACAACTATGAAAAGAGAGGATGGCATAACTAAAAAAAATGAATAAATATGGGCCATATTATTATTTATAATTTTAATTTAGAAATAATGAACTGACTATGGGGCCTTACACTCTGTATACATTTTGGTATGCTATATATATTTTTAAAAATAAACAAGTTGAGTTTATAATAAAGGAAATGTACTTATGTATGGTATTAATTTCTACCTTCTATTTATTTTAGTTGATGTCCTAAGCTCATGCAAACTAACACATCAATTATAGGATTGATAAATAATATTATGGGATTTTTTGTTAGCATATTACAAAATGGACTTGCTCTATTGACTAGTTGATTAATTATTTTGATTACTCTCTTCACACTACAACCTGGTCAATTTTTTTAAAGGGTATTTCACATATTTATCTTCCCATGGTAGGTTCCACTTATCCATTATAAATATACTAAAGTATACATGATAACCCCTCTAAATTTCTAATTTTATTTTGGCATTGGTCCATGTTGAGGAGCCGAGAGTATAATGTGTTATATTAAAAAACATTTCAATTAATGTAATTGGCGTATATGATAATATATTTAGTAGTACTTTTTAGGATTTAGTGATATGTTATTATTTTTGTATATTCTCTTCTAGTTTTGTAGTAAGCCCTTGAATTTGATTTTTCATGAGTTGATTGCAATCTTTGAATTATGGAAATAGATACAATCAATGAAATTTGAGAATTACTTAGATTATATTCTATTGTGATAATTTAAATTGTGTTTTCAATTGTTAAGAATGGAATAAATTCACAGATATAAAATCTAATTTGTTGCATTGCCAAGCTATATTTAATATTTGGGGCACATTATGACCTATGGCTACCTCTATCTAATTGGATTTTTTACATGTTATGTTACAGTTCCATATATTCTTTTACTATGGAAACAAAGAGACACAATCATATTTTATGGGTGAATTATTTTTATGGATTAATATGAGCTTCCCTAATGCATAACCACTTTTTACACAACTCATATTTACCTATTTTGATGGATGTGTATAAAATTATCTTAGACATACATTGGTAATTAAGAGGTTGATTTTACTCTCTTTTAGATTATAATTAATTAATTCCCATTTATAATCAAGTATATCCCTTGTGGATGCAATCAATTCCTTATATTGTTTGTGCCCTAAGTGGGAAACATAGGGATTTATATTGGGCATATGTTCTAGGAATGACAAGATGTGGATCGGTGTTGGTTTCATGGAGGTGGTTGTGTAGATGCTCTATATCTATTTTTCCCTCAGTGGGTTTCTTAAGGATATTATTTGGCTTAAATTATGATTACCCAATGATATGAAATTCACTAGTTTATTTAAGATTTTATGTAAATTTAGTTTTACCTTAAATTTTGGATTTATTTATAATCAAGAATTAATTATTTTATTTAAATATGAGTATTTGTATTAAACATAACCCATCATTTGATTTCATGAATAAAACTAGAAACACCAAAAATAATTTTAACCATGGCATCCCATTGGGCATAATTCTACTAAAGAAGATAGCTAGCTCATTCATATCTTGTATAATTATCATTAAAGCAAGATGTGGTGGCTATTTGTCACGTAACCCCAATTATAGTTAATAAATAATCCTTGGTAAAATTATTTGACTTATTTTTTCATAGGGTTGGCAACATATCAGTTCTAGATCCCCTGGTGAGTCCTCCTCTAGAATGGATTAATAATATGATATTATGCCATAAATTTTAATTTGGAAATTTTACCTTGGAAAGTTATTTGTGTTATCTCTCATGTCCTCCTTACTTGTATTTATTCATTTGGTCAAGTGTTTTAAATGGTAGGCTTGGCCCCAATTTCACAAGGAAAAGCAAGATAGTTGTTCTAAAAATGTAGGGTATCCATTGATGATAATCATTATTCCACCTCAAGCATATTTGACCCATGAATATGTTTGGGGAATGGGTTTAACTTGGTTTTTTCACCATTATTTATTGATTTTAATATGACACTTGATTCACTAGTTATTTTTAAGTTTTTTGAAAGATCTAAAAAAATTGCCAATTAATTTATACCAACATGGTAATTTTACCAAATATTTACCAATGGAATTATACTTGAACTCTAGGATTTGATAGGATTTTATAGTAAGTTTTTAGGGGTCCATTCTTAAAATTATCCCTAGTATGGGTTAGTAAGTTTATTAAAGTTATAATGGGTGATGCCTCCTCAAGGGCTCATGTGGAGAGAAATGAGACGGATGGCCACTCAAAATAAAATGAATTTTTGGAGGCACAAATAAAATAAAGAGGGGTTGGGATAGACATGATAGACAAGATAGATGTGATGGATATGAGGTGATATTGCCAACCCTTGAGTTGAAATTTGATTGGTATTTGAATTGGATTTAAATTAATGATGCCTCTCACAAAGATATATGTGACAGAGTGAAAGATGAAAAGTTTATGACATTGGATGTGCCCCAAGTGAAGGGGAAAGCTATAATCTTGGATTATTTAGATGAGTAAAATAATGAGAATAGGATGTGTTAGAGTTGCGGGCTTGAAGTGAAGTGATTAGACTGGTGTCACAAGTTTTGGACACATCTATAACAAGGACACATACCAAAAAGAAATGTGATTAGGGATTAAATGGATTTGGATGGAGTGTTTCAAGCTTTGATTGTATCTCAGGAAAAGATGCATGCTAAAGAGAGTTATGAGTAAGGATTAAATGGATTTAGATGGAGTGTCACAAGCTTTGGATGTATCTAGGAAAGGATGCATTCTAGAGATAATTGCATTTAGAGATTAAATGGTTTTATTAAAGGGTATTAACATTTATAAAAATTATTCATTGGGTAGATGCATGCTTGATTGGCCTCAAGTGATAGTGTATGCATAAGAGTGAAAGTAGTAGATTGGGACATAATTGATTGATTATAGCTCAAAAAATTGGACTTGGCATGAAATGATGATGATGTAATGGGGTTAAAGTCATATGATGATGAGAAATGTGAGACAAATTTGAGTGGCTAAGAGATAGAGGAAGAGAATGGGTCAGTATGACTGAATTGTCTTTAGGTACCCTATGTGATTGAGAATTACTTACATAGTCCTAAGGACCTTAGGCTAATTTAGTCATCCCAAAATGAGAAGAAGAATGTGACAAGATGATGATATAATTCCCTAGGGTTTTCCCCAATGAGATTGATGGGGATAGTGATAGTAAATAGGTTAGTGAGAATGTTATAAATATGGATGTGAAATGTGATGTGGGTTACTAATTGAGTAGGATGATAGATGAAGGGGAAATAGGGATGGGAAATAAGACTTGTGGGACAAAATTCAGATGAAAATAAAGAAATATGAAAAAAATGGTGAAAATAGTTGAAAATGTGGGGTTAAACATGATGGAGGAGGGCTAAAAACTATTTATTTTCACCCCACCCTCTTATGAATTTGAGTTATAGATTGGTGCTAAAGAAAGAGATGGAAATGGATCACATTCTAAACCATCACCATCAAGCAGAGAGAGTACAATAGTTTCATAGACTTAAGGACCATGTGGACCTAATGAGTACCCTAAATTTGTGTACCTTTTAAAATTAATAACATTAATTAGGGTTAAAATAAGACAAATGTGAAGTTGTTATGAAGAGTAGTTTTCCTCGTAGTAATTTTGCAATAGTGAAATGTAATTTTATGATCACAAAATGTGATTTTGTGACAGACAATTATGATTTCATGAAATTTTTAGGAAGTTTAGTAGATTTATGTCAAAATGTAAATTAATAATTTAGGTAGTAGATTCATGGTTGATAGAAACAAGTTTTTGATTTTGTAAGTTGATTTAAAAATAGATCAAACATGAATTTATGTTTGTGTAGAAGTGTATTTTATGGGAATTAGAGAATTCATTATCGATAAAAGTGAATTCACTTTTAGTCATGAAATGATGTCATGAATGGTGAAATAGTGAATTTAACTTCTCAGGAAGTGAATTTAAGGGGAGAAGAGGATGATGTGGGGAAGCAGTTAAAAAATGGATAAAAAATGGAATTGATAGAGAAATGTTAGATGATTGATTAGTCAAGTTAGTGAAGTAGAGAGGTTAATAGGCTGACTTGTGATGATTTTATTTGAGATCATCCATTATTTCATCATGTGGATGATGATAGACAATGTTGTGATAAGTACATGATCTAACATACACTAATTATGATGTATTGAATTTAATAGGACTATATTATGAAGTGTAAATGACATTTATTAGGATAGATATGGTATTAATTACAACACTAGTGGAGAGGTGGCATAGTGAGATGAGTATGTTTCAATCTATTACAAGTGAAATGATGGTGATGATATAAGTTGTCTAATGAATCTATTAGATTCTTATTAAAAGAGACCATCTATACTAGTAGTCAGGGGCACAAATGGTGACAATGTAGTGGCTAACATGGAATTTGAGGGTAGGCCTTTATAGGGGTTGGCTTGACATATAATGTTGACTACGGAGGGAGGATATTGATCAAATCACTTTGAAACTTATGGATATTATCAATGGCATCTTGATATCTTACAAGAGAGGGTGGTTTTTTCCTATCATCCTATGGGATGTGGTTGCAGACATGGTAAAACTAGGATGCATATTTTCCTATGGTATATTAGTTTTGGCATAATTATATAGGGGTCTACACTTATCCACCTATAGAGTAGGTGATACCATTAGTGTGGCACTCTCCTAAAGATCTAGTCATGGGAGCACATAGATTTAAAGTAGCTAGTGGGGGCATGACATAAGAGAGTTGTATATGAGATATTGATTTATGGCTAGAAAATTGTGATGGGTTCCCATAGGGGTCATGTTAGGGATTTTTTATTTTACTGGTGAGTATTAGATGAGAGAATGTTTATCAGATCACTTTTATAACTTATATACATATCCAATGGGGGTGGACAAATGATGTGGTGTATATGGGATTCATGATCACTAAGTGATATATTATGGGTATATAGGACATGGTTATGGGGAGGTACAAGTTGGATAGGGTGCTAAGATAGTTTGTGATATAATAGGGATATCACAGGGACCACATATTTTTACTTAAGTTACCCATTAAAGGGGATTGTGAGGGTCGATGGTGGTTGTTGTTATATTGACAATTTTTTTGATGTAGTGTTAATGGTACCTCAAGGTTACTAGTTAATGATTCCAAACCGTAGGGTGATAAATATATTTATAATTAGTGGACATAGAGAGCCCTGGTCAGATTGACATATCTAGTAGGATAGGATTATAGATGTGATGAAAATTTATGGATGTAGGTAATGAATCGGGATAATATTAAAGATTCAACTAAGGAGGTAGAAGAGGGATAGGGATGGGGATAGAGGATATGGAGATAAAATGGGTGTTTCACATGTGGCATAGTTTGGAAATGGGGGTGAGGAAAAATATTAAATTCATAATGCATAGATCATGTGGGCAGGGAGAGATAGGGGTGGAGATGGTATCCCAACATAGATGGATGTAGATATAGGAGGATACAGATGAGGATAGGTGACTGGGAGGTGGGTGTGGTAGGTTGTGATACAAGATGAGGATAGGTGAGGAAGACCTGAGGTATGTGAGATCCTAAAAATTCTAGAGTATACAAGGCTATATCCAAAATAGATGATAGTTATGAAAAAGAGGGATGATTCTATATGATTTATATCCATCAACTACCACATAGTTTAGAAGTGTGGATATAGACAATTTAGTGTGACCATCCGATACCAATGTGTTAGAATAATTAATGGTTAAGTGGTGCATTCATGTAGCTTTAATACATTAAATAACTTTGAATAAATGATAATATGATTTAATATTTATTATGAGGTCATCCTCATATAAATAAATGCTAAAGTGTATTAATATTATCAATGGAGAGGTGGAACCTATAATTTTACCATTGGAAAAGTTGTACTATGTTACATTGGAAAGGTAGGACCCATTGGTCACAATGGTCACTTTGTAATGATCATATTATGATAAAAACTTTAAAATGATCATATTATAATGGTAATATTTCCATGCCTATATAATAAATTTTTACCATTTTAAAATTTTAATGAATTTTATTGACATTGATAACAAGTTTTGCAACTTGTGCAAATTGTGACAAGAGAGTGTATTGTGAAGAGATTTTGAGAGAAGAAGGATTCTTGTATTGGGTGATTTATTTCTCATATAATGGATAATCAACCATGGTTTTTTACCTTAGTATGAGTTTTTACACATTATATATGGTGTCATTTGTTTGAATTTATTTTCCATTGATCTCAAATATAGATCCTTAGCCCAGTTTGTATGTTTTATCATGGTACCCGAGACTATTTATGCATGATCAAGTGGAAAGGTTTTAGATCAGGTGTTTTGTCTTATGTTCAACCTAATTTAAATATAAAATAAACTTGTAAATATTATTTTATATCCATGTGAGTCACATTAAATCCTGATGCAGAGGATATATGAAGTTTCTCACACTTTGCCTTCTTCAAAATGTTCTTCTATGACAATAGACCATAGTTCACTCACTCATTCAATGAATTGATGGTTATTGAATGATTTTTTGGATATTAAAACATTTATCAGTCTATTTATATTCTATTTTGTCTCCTTAATTAACTTAAAAATCCTCTTGAAGTAACAAGTCACTTCACACACAACTTCTACTTATAAATTACATAGTCTACTAGCCTTTTTTGTCTATTTATCAATGTATGGATTTGTACGAAAGGATATTATAAAACCATTGATCATTAGAGATATAATATAACTTGGTTCACCCTTATATAAAGTTTTTAGGCCAAAATATACTTTTATACCCTCATTTTACCTCTTTCTTAGCCATTGTTAGGCCTAATTAGGCCTTATAGAACCCTATTTGTAAAAACCACCTTGTATCAATATAAAACTATAATTTATCACTCCAAAAATTTAATAATATCCATAAGGACTATTTGGTATATCCAAATAAAAAATTTTAGAGTGATTCACCAGTTAAATCACTTGTAAACTTGGTTTCAATTTTGAAACCCTAGCTTTGGTTTTACTATCACAGTGAGGAACCAAGGGCATGTAAAATTTTCCAATTTATAACCATTGTAAGAATTTATTTGAGTCTAAATAAATTTTATGAAACATTTATAATTCTTATAACCATAATTTATCACATTTTTTCAACATCTTAACATCATTCTTGGTTGCTCTATGTTTTTAGTCTTGGTCTTTTAGAAAGCAACACTTTTGGATGTAGAGTTCCAATGTGAGTTTCAAACTCTGAAAAGAGTTTATATAGGTTCAAAAAAATTCAAATTACCCTTCCAAGTATTTTTATTAACCACACCTCATCTATCCCACATTTTAACCACTTTTTTGATACCTCTGTGTATACTAACATAGACTACAAGGTCTGTGGGATCTGCCTTAAATATATTTGGTTTCTAAGAGGATTTTCATCTCTATCATAGGTTTAGTAATATATTAAAAATCCATTACACTCTTTATAAATAAAACTCTCACATTTTGACACATCTGTCATGTTCATTTCCTATACTCTGTTTCTAGATTGAATAGTATGCATAGTTCCAATAGGGGTATATAGTTTCTAATGTAAATTCATGTGAAAGTTAACAATTACAGTATAATAATGAAGTAAATAACATAAAATATACTTACCAATATATTTTAATTATCAAACATTCCATCTTTATCGATCTTCCTTCAAAGAGCTGATTAAACAGAATCCTCCATTTTGGCACACACACATAACTACATTATTATAGGCTTATTTTTCAAACTTAGAATTATTTATTCATTCATGTATTCTCAGTAATAGAGCCCATAATTTGAATAAAAAATGAAAAACTGATTGATAAACAAAAAATTTCAAGTCTTATACCAAACATAACTACCTATACTACTTGTCAATGGTCATTTACAAGACATTTGGCACCTTGGCACAAGTTCTAAGGTTGATTGTCCATAAAAGTGACATATGATTATGTAAATGTATCCATGGTTTAATTTTTATTATTTCCTAACCATTTTACACCTTCAATAATTATATAAAACCTCCTATCACACCTATTCTATGCCTCAATATTCAAAAATTCAAACTAGGTAAAATGGCAAGAAAACTAAATTTGAAATTCAAGACTTACCTTAGCATTCCTAAGCACTTGGAAAACATCCCAAGATGACTAATAAGACTCATAAAACATTTTAACCAACCTAAACATGATTATAGACTCTAAAAAACTAATCAAATCAAAATTTTCTTGAACAAGCATCTAGTTAAGTCACCCAAGAAGGATGCTCCTGCATCATACTCCTAGGGTATGAAAAGAAACTTTCATTTAAAGTTTGTCCACTTGTCCTAATATCCCAAAAATTCCTCTCTCTATTTCTCTCCTTATATGCAAAGGTACACCTCATGGATCCCAAGTTCTATGAGTAAAACATAGACCTCTTAGTGCTTTGACCAACTCCACATTGCTAACTCCTTGGAGGTTGATGGCTTGCATAGTGTTCTTCCACTTGATCATATTCAACACCTAATACTTTTATTGAAACCATCCTACACATGTAACACACACATAAAATTAAAAAAAAATCTTAATTATCTCCTTGGAAACCAAACTCTTACTTTGGCATGGTTTTCTTAGCATGATTGGGTTTGTTGCTTGTGGAAATACTACTATTGGTTCCCTCTTTTATTCTACAAGATCCTCCACCTCTGTAACCTCTTTATCCACTTATGTTTTTAGTCCACTCTCCCCTTGATCATTTTATTCTCCTACCACAACCAACACTCTCAACATAACCACTTTCTCAATAAAGCCTTCTAGAAACTCAATGTTTTGTATGAGGGTCAAATGAGAGGATAAGTTTGTAAACATCTCCTAAAAATGTGCATGTGAAATAAACTTAACTTACTAATCTAAGTGTAACAACTCCTTGTTTATTGTCTTAAACTCATTAAAATTATCTTCCATTGTTTTATTCCCTTATTCCAATGGCTTCACTACTTGCACTAGTTTTTCATCTTCTTGGCACTTGATGTCAACTATCATGCTCTTGTCCTCCTTTCTACTAAAACTATCTTCATTGGGTAGATATTCCTTCTCTCCAAATAACATGACACTTCTTGGTGTCTCTCTCCATGAATTATCTTTCAATGGTATAGGTGTTAGCTCAACCTTCATGTAAATCTCTCCTATCATATTTCCATGGTCTCTCAAGAATGATGTGTCAAACATCAATGGGAGTGACATCACATAGTATCCTATCCTTGTATCCACCTATCTGTAACTCTACATGACATTATTCATTCACTAGGACTTGATGACTATTTTGGATCCAAGAAACCTTGTATGGGTTTGGATGCTTGCTTCTTTCTAGGCCTAGTTTATATACCATCAATAAAGACACTAAGTTGTCCATACTACCTTTATATACTATAACCTTGCAGCACTTACCTTTACTCTTGCACATGGTTTGGAACAATATCTTTATTTGTGGTGGTTTTCTCTCCTCTTGGCTAGTTTTTAGAAGGAATCTCTTCATCGACAAGATTTCATTTGTTTTAGGCTCCTTCACATAGTTAGGCAATGCATCTACATTCTCATCCTCTTGTTTCACCACACAATTTCTACTATCACTCTAAGAGCTTCCACTTTGTACAGCTTCAAGACACTCACAGAACCTATACCCTACAAACTTGTTATACTTACCTATAAACCACCTATTTCCTATTCCTCTACTATAGGTTTAGCCATCTCTATTATTATAACCACCTCTATTTGATGAATTTTAATACTTTGAATTGCTGCCCACTTCTTTGCTTTGTCCTTGCCATTGACTTTTATTGCTTGGCTACCCTCTTCCTTCTTGTTGGCATCTTCCTCTATAGATTATTCCACATATTCCTCTATTCAACTAAATTTGACTTCTTGAAAGCTTATCTTCTACCCTCAAGGTTTATTGATAATCCTTGTCAATAGTCTTAGGTGATAAAATACTTAACTCATCTTGAATGTTAATCTTCAAGTCATTTATGTACCTAACAACCTTCTCAACATCTTCTTCTATGTGAATTGCATGAATGGTTAAATTTTAGAACTCCTCCATGTATTCATTCATTATCATATCCTTATAACTCAAGTTTTTTATCCTCCTAAACAAGTGAGTCTGATAATCCTTAGGCATGAACTTGACCTTCATCTTGGCCACCATCCTATCCCATTATCGTATCTTATCTTTGCTTCTTCTTCTTCTCTCTTCTTGGATGCCATTCCACAATAAGGATGAATGAACCTATAGCCTTTTTATTACAAAATTCACATTCTTATTCTCCTTCACCTCTTCATGATCAACTTATTTGTCCATGGCTGTGATCCAATCCACTAACTCTTCCACATTAAGGCTGCCTTCATACATGGGCACCTCCACTTGGGCTTTGAGGTCATCCCAAGTACTTCTATTAATAAAATATATTTAAAAATTACTTCATCACCTTCATATAATACATATTAATGATTAATATTATCCTCAACATCAAATATATCATCCCTATTTATCTCTCTTCATTGTGCCAACTCCATGGCTTGCAATATTGCTTGTAGGTTCCTCATTTCAACCACCATAACATCCACTAATTACAATATCCTTTGAACTAATATTTTTTATGATCCTCATCCTATACCTTCCATGATATATTACTTCCCAATATCTCCTAATCTCTGATACCAAATGATGTAGAGGATATATGAAGTTTTTTACACTATCTTTCTTTAAAATGTTCTTCTATGACAATGGAGCATAGTTCACTCACTCATTCAATGACTTAATGTTTATTAAATGATTTTTTGGATATTAAAACATTTATTAGGATATTTATAGTCTATTTTATCTCATTAATTGACTCACAACTCCTTTTTAAGCAATAAGTCACTTCACACACAACTTTTGCCTACAAATTACATAGTCTACTAGCCTTTTTTATCTATTTCCTAATGTACAGATCTGTACAAAAGGATATTATCAAACCATTAATAATTAGAGATAAAATTTATCCTATTTCATCCTTTTATAAATTTTCAAGGCCAAAATTTTATTTTAGACCATCCTTTTACCTCTTTCTTAGCCAATGTTAGGCCTAATTAGGCCTTATAAAACCCTATTTGTAAAAACCACCTTGTATCAGTATGGAACTATACTTTAGCAATAAAAAAATTAATAATATCCTCAAGGAATCTTAGGTCTATCCAAATACAAAATTTTATAGAAATTCATTTGTTAAATCTCTTGAAAACTTGGTTTTAATTTTGAAACCCTAGCTTTGGTTTTACTGTCACATTGAGTACCTGAGGGCATGTAAAATTTTGTCTTGAGATTTCCATCCAATTTCTAACCATTGTAAGAATTTATTTGAGTCTGAATATTTTTTATGAAACCTTTCCAATCCTTATAACCATAATTTATTTCCTCTGTTCAACATCTTAGCATCATTCTTGGTTACTCTGTGTTCTCAGTCCTGGTCTACAGGCTTTAAGAAGAAAGACTTTTAGATGTAGAATTCCAATGTGAGTTTAAAACTTTGAAAAGAGTTGATATAGGTTAAAAAAATTTATAATTCCCATTATAAGCATTTTTATTCACCAAACCTCCTCTGTTCCACGTTTTAACCACTTTCTTGATACCTCTATTACACTAACATAGACTATAGGGTTTGTGGGATCTGCCTTAAAGATCTTAGATTTATAAGAGGATTTTCATCTCTATCACAATTTTATGCATATTGTAACAATCCCCTACACTCTTTATAAACAATACTCTCAAATATTGACACTTCTATCATGTTCATTTCCTATACATTGTTTCTAGATTGAATAGTATGCACAGTTCCAATAAGGGTATAAAGTTTCTAATGTAAATTGGTGTGAAATTTAACACTTATAGTATATTAATGAATTCAAGAACATATAATATAATTAAAAATATATTTACATTATCAAAAATTCAATATTGTTAGATCTTCCTTCAAAGAGCAAATTAAACATAGTCCTCCATTTGTGCACACATAACATTACAAGATTACAGGACTATCTTTAAAACATATAATTATTTATTCATTCATTCATGTATTCTCAGGAATATATCCCCTCATTCTAATAAAAAATAAAAAACCAATTTATAAACCAAACTTTTTAAGTCTTATACCAAATATAACTACCTAAACTATTTGTCAATGGTCATTTACAAGACATTTGGCACCTTGGCACAAGTTTCAAGGTTGATTGTCTATATAAGTGACCTATGATAATGTAAATGTATCCATGGTGTCATTTTTATTATTTAATAACCATTTTAAACCTTATATACTTATATGAAACCTCCTAGCACACCTATTCTATGCCTAAATATTCAAAAATTCAAACTAGAAAAAATTGTGAGAAAATTAAATTTGAAATTATAGACCTACCCTAGTGTTTTTTAGCACTTGAAAAACATTCTAAGATGCCTAATAATAATCCTAACACATATTAACCAACTTAAACATGCTTATAGACTCCAAACACTAATCAATTCAAAATTTTCTTGAATAAGCATCTAGTTGAGTCATCCAAGAAGGATGGTCCTGCATCATAGTCCTAGGGTATGAAAAGAAAATTTACCTAAAAATTTGTCCACTTTTCCTAATATCCCCAAAATTACTCTCTCTCTCTCTATTTCTCTCCTATGAAAAGTTACACCTCATAGATCCCAAGGTCTATGAGTAACACATAGACCTCTTTGTGCTTTGACCAACTCCACCTTACTAACTCCTTGAAGGTTGATGGCTTGCATAATGTTCTTCCACCTGATTATTTTCAACACATGATATTTTTATTGTAACCATCCTACACATGGAACACACACATCAAATAAAAAAGATTCTTGATTATCTCCTTGGAAACCAAACTCTTGTTTTGTAATGTTTCTTTTATCCATGCTTGGGTTTGCTACTTGTGGAAGTAATACTATTGGTTCCCTCTTTTCTTTTACAAGATCCTCTACCTATATAACCTCTTTATCCCTTTATTTCTTCTATCCACTCTTCACTTGATCATTATCTTATTCTACCACAATTGACTATCCCAACAGAGCCACTTTCTCATCAAAGCTTTCTAGGAACTCATTGTTTTGTATGAGGGTCAAATGAGAGGGTAGTTTGTAAAAAACTCCTTCAAATGTGAATATAAAAGTAGATTACCTTTATGGTCTTAGTGTAGCAACTCCTTGTTACTTATCTTCAACTCATTAAAACACTCTTCCATTTTTGTATTCTCTTCTTCTAATGACTTGGCTACTTGTACTAGTTTATCATCTTCTTGGCACTTGTTGTCAACTATCATGCTTTTGTCCTTATTGCTACTAAAATTATATTCCTTGGGAATATGTTCCTTATAAAAAAATAACATGACACTTCCTAGTGTCTCTCTCCATGCATTGTCCTTTAATGGTTTCAATATATGCTTGCAACCATCTTTCTCAATGGTATAGCTGTTAGCTCTCCCATCATGCAAAGTTCTCCTAGTGTCTCTAAACTGATGCCCACTTATTTTTTTTCCCTTGACATTGACTTCTATTGCTTGGCTACCCTCTTCCTTCTTGTTGGCCTCTTCTTCTATAGCTTTTTCCACATCTTCCTTTATTCAACTAACTTTTCCTTCTTAAAAATTTCTCTTATACCCTCAAGGATACTTGATAAGCCTCCTCAACATTTTTAGGTTCCAAAATACTCAACTCATATTGAATGGAAAACTTCAAGCCATTCATGTACCTAACAACCTTCTCAGCATCTTCTTCTATGTGACCTACATGAATGGTCAACTTTTAAAACTCTTTTGTGTATTCCTTCACTATCATATCCTTATACTTCAAGTTTTTTAGCCTCCTAAAAAAGTGAGTTTGACTATTATTAGGCATGAAATTGCCCTCGTCTTGGCCACCATCATATTCCATGATCGTATCATGTCTTTGCCTCTTCTTCTCTCTTCCTAGATGCCATCCCACCACAAGGATGCATTAACCTTCAGCCTTGTTACTAAAAACATCACCTTCTTATTTTCCTTCACCTCTTTGTAATAAAAGTATTTGTCCATGGCTATGATCCAATCCACTAACTCTTCCATATTAAGGCTGCCCTCATATATGGGCACCTCCATCTTGGGCTTTTAGGTCATCCCATGTATTGATCTTATGAACCTATCTTAAAATATTCCTTCATCACCTTCCTATACTGCCTCTTCATGAGGAATATCATCCTCAACATCGGATATACCATCCCTCTTTATCTCTCTTCACTGTGCCAACTCCATGGCTTGCAATCTTGCTTGCAGGTTCCTCATTTCAACCACCATAGCATCCACTACTTGCAATCTCATTTGGAATGATACTACTGATCCTCATATTATAACTACCATGATATATTCCTTCCCAAGATCTCCTAAGATCTTATACCAAATGATGTAGAGGATAGATGAAGTTTCTCACACTTTCTCTTTCTTCAAAATGTTCTTCTATGATTATAGACCATAGTTCACTCACTCATTCAAAGAAATTATGGTTATTGAATGATTTTTTGGATATTATAACCTTTATAATGATATTTATAGTATATTTGGTATCATTAATTAACTCAAAACTCCTCTTGAAGCCACAAGTCACTTCACACACAACTTCTGCCTATAAATTACATAGTCTACTAGCCTTTTTTAGGTCTATTTCTCAATGTACATATATATACAGAAGGATCTTGTCAAAAAATTGATCATTATAGATACCCTCTATCTTTTTTCACCCTTATATAAAGTTTTGAGGCTAAAATATTATTTTATGCCCTCCTTTTACCTATTAATTACCACTATTAGGCTTAATTAGGCCTTATCAAACCCTATTTGTAAAAACCACCTTATATCAGTAGAAAACTATAATTTAGCACTCCAAAACTTTAATATTATCCTTAAGGACTCTCAAAAATATCCAAATACAAAATTTGAGAGAGATTAACCAATTAAATCTCTTATAAATTTGGTTTTAAATTTGAAACCCTAGCTTTGGTTTTACTGTCACAATGAGGACCCAAGGGCATGTAAAATTTTATCTTGAGATTTCCATACACTTTACATAAATTTTAAGTGTTGATTTTAGTCTAAATAACTTTTAGGAAACCTTTATAATCCTTATAACCATAATTTCTCACCTCTATTCAACATCTTAGCACTATTCTTGGTTACTTTATGTTCTCAATCTTGGTTTGCAAGCTTTAAAAAGCAAGAATTTTGGATGTAGAGTTCCAATGTGAGTTAAAAACTATAAAAAGAGTTTATATAGGTTAAAAAAATTTAAAATTACCCTTCCAAGTGTTTTTATTCACCACAAATCCTCTATCCCATGTTTTAACCACTTTCTTGATACCTCTGTGTACACTAACACAGACTACAGGGTATGTGGGCTTTGCCTTAAAGATATTAGGTTTACAAGAGGATTTTCATCTCTATCATAGGTTTATGTGTCTTTTAATAATCCCATACAATATTTATAAAAAACACTCTCACATTTTGACACTTCTGTCATGTTCATTTCCTATACTCTATTTTTAGATTGAATAGTATGCACAGTTCCAACATGGGTATATAATTTATAATGAAAATTGGTGTGAAATTTAACACTTAAAGTATAATAAAAAACTCAAAAACATAAAATATACTTACCAATATATTTTAATTATAAACAATTCCATCTTGATAGATCTTCCTTCAAAGAGTATATTAAACACAATCCTCTATTTTGGCAAGCACACAAAATTACAAGGTTACAGGCCTATTTTTCAAACTTATAATTATTTATTCACTCATGTATTCTTAATAATAGATCCCCTCCTTAGAATAAAAAATTAAAAACCAATTTATAAACCAAAATTTTCAAGTCTTATACCAAACATAACTACCTGAACTACTTGTCAATGGTCATTTACAAGACTTTGGCACGTTAACACAAGTTCCAAGGTTGATTATATGTACAAGTGACCTATACTTATGTAAATGTATCCATGGTGTAATTTTTATTATTTCATAACCATTTTACACCTTTAATACTTATGGAAAATCTCCTAGCACACATATTCTATGCCTAGATATTCAAAAATTCAAACTAGGCAAAATGGCAAGAAAACTAAATTTAAAATTCTAGACCTACCCTAACATTCCTAAAAACTTGGAAAAAATTCCAAGATGCCTAATAAGATTCCTAAAACATGTTAACCAACCTAAACATTCTTATATATTCCAAAACACTAATCAAATCAAAATTTTCTTGAACACGCATCTAGTTGCATCATCCAAGAAAGATGCTCCTACATGAAATCCTCTCTCTCATTAAAATTACATTTTATACTTATCCCTTGCCCATAGGAGCTTGGTGAAGGCATATTTGAGAAAATAAAGTTTATTTCAAGCATCAAAAGAGTCAAAAAGGAGAAAAATCAGCTTGAGGTGCCATTACATCACATGTTGAAGGCTTAAATCTCATAAATTTTATTTTTTAATATCTCTGATGTTTGGATCTCTTTTTGAGTGATCAAATTCAATTGTTTAGCCTAATAGATATCTCTTTCATGCAACCAATCATCAACCAGTAGGAAAAAATGATTATAAGTGCCATTGTATAGCCTTATATATACTCCATGAGCTAAATATCAGTAAAAAAAATCTTATTTGAATCTTTGTAGCTTATTTCACTCATTTATCAATTGAATCCTCCTAGTTTTTTGCTTGTTAAAACCTTATAAGGAGCTTGAGCAGCATTCAAAATAATTATATAATTTTATTTAGTCACTTGGGCACCATTGTATATCCTTGTGTAATAGGAGTATAATATTTTATTCTTTGGCAAAAAAATTCATTTATGGTTATCTTGGAGGCATCAAAACGCCATTCCAAGGGTCCATTAAAGGTTTCAAGGCCTAATATAGATTCTTGTAGCCTAAAAAAGTTACCCTTACTCCTCCATTGCACCAAATTCTAATTTTAAATACTTATGCATCATTTCAAAAGGTTAGTAATGTTTCTCCCAACATATTTATTAAATACATTATTTTATTAAATCCACTTTTTCCATACAAGCATAGTGGTGTGTCCCAATATAGATGAGTTGTCTTTATTAAAAAAAATTAATTTTTTAATACAATAAAATAAAATTCATTTTTACATTGCATTTAATATTTTGATTTTAAAAATCAAAATAAAAAGATACACTTTACATTTTGTATGTTGCATGTGAAGGCTTATATTGGTCAAGGGGTTATTAGCTAGTATAATTTTGGAAGACACTTGTAAATACAATGTCCAAAGTTCGAAACCCCATCCCAACATTCCTTTTAGTCAAAACTAATTCATTTTTTTTATGGTGTCAATTTTTTTAACACTTTCGACTAGTCATCTTTTTATCAAAGATGGTCATGTGATCAATTAGTATTTAGGTTTTCTCACCTTATAAATGAATTGGTATGGTCTATTATTTTATTTGAATCCTCCTTAAATTAATTTTAGTGTATAAGTTATCTTATGACACTTGTGACTTTCACCTTTGTTGTGTTTCTTTGTGTTTTTTAATTAATTTTGAAATCAACTAAGTGGAGAGTGTTGCTTACTCACTATAATATCCATTTTTAATTAAAAAATTAAGGATAAAAAATGTTAAAAAGTTTACTTTCTAATCCCTTCTAGTGTCAGTTTAGTATAAAATGTAAACTCATAGTGTCAATTTTTAAAGTAAAGTTATGGATTCTCCTAATTTTATGCTAGAAAAATCTCAAAATAACAATCATGAATAAAATACCACATTATTTATTTATATAATTCCTAATTTGATTCTAATGAAAATGAATGGATTTTTGATAGTGTTGCATCACATCATATGTCAGGTTTATCAAATATTTTATTTAACGCTAAAGACATATCTAAAAGGATTTATCTAGGTGATAATTCATTTTTAGAAGCTACTAAACAAGGAAAAGCTAAATTTGCAAATTTAGTCATAAAATATGTTTTCTATGTTCCTAGAATTAATAAAAATATATTATCTTATTCTCAGATTATGAATGAAATATTATTATATTTATGCTTAAGGATAAATTGTTTATTAGAAATCAATTTGATCCTTTGATTGTTGAAGGAATTCAATAGAATGGTTTATACATTTTTTTTCTTATTCTGCATGTTGTCTTTCATCATAAATTATAAATGACTCTCAATTATGGCATGAAATATTTGTTCATGTTAACTTTATATGTTTATATAATATGTCTCATCATGATCTTGTGTTTGGTCACCAAAATCATTAGACCACATTTCTTACACTTTGGTCTAATAAGAAACTACCTTAGGATATTTGGTGTCCATGCCTCTATCTTTATTCCTAGAGAAAAAATAAATAAACTTGATCCTACCTTTTATTATTACATTTTCATAGGTTATGGAGGAAAAAATAAAGAATTAAGATTGTATGATCTGTCTATAAGACAAATCATTAAGAATAGGAATATCAATATCCTTAAAAAAAAAATTTGTGAGCCTTCTCTGGAACCCCCTCAAAGTTATTCATTCGATTAACATGAATCTCATATTTCTCCTTATGAATAAACATATGACCTAGTGTAAGTTGATCTAATTTTATGTAACTTAGAGTCTGAGAAACCTTTTCCACCTTGTGTTCAAAATATAAAAAACCTAAATGGGTAGAATCCCTAATTTAGTCAACTAATATTGATAATTTTAATAAATTAAATAGGATTCAACATATATATCATGCTTTAATGACTATGTATGAATGTAAACGTCAATCTTTTGAGGAAGCTATTCAAGATGATAGATCTAAACCTGTTATGCAAGTTGAGTATAATAATATTATTGAAAATCAAACTTGGGATCTTATTATGCCTTTGCCTAAATGACATACTATTGATTTTAGATGGATTTATAAAATCAAATATGATTCAATCAGTAAAATTGATAAATTCAAAGCTAGATTAGTTGCTCATGATTTTACTCAAAAACTCATAATCAACTATGTTAAAACCTTTGCTATATAGCAAAAATGAGTATTATTTGATTGTTTATTGCACTTTTAGCTCAAAATAGTTGGATTATACACCAAATGTATGTCAAAAATGCATTTTTAAATGGTGATATTGAAGAATAAATCTTCATGCCTCAACCTAAAGGTTTCATTGAAACTAAAAAATAACATTATGTTTATAAGTCAAAGAAATATCTTTATGGTTTAAAATGATCTCCTTGATCTTGGTAATCTAAAAATCACTAGTTATTTGATAAGTTTGGGTTTCTCTAACGATTATTTTGATAATTATCTCTTTGTTAAAGTTGAAAATGGTTAGTTTATCTTAATTGTATTATATGTTGATGATCTTATTATTATTAGTGATGAATTTAATTTAATTATTTTATATAAAGATTAACTAAATCAAAAAAATTAGATGATTGATCTAGGCATTCATCATCATTTTATTCGAATGGCTATATATCAAGATAAAAAATCAATTTTTATATATCAATTTTAGTATGCACATTACCTTATTGTTAAATTTAGCATGCTTGATTGTAAGCTTACATCTACTCCTATTGAAGTTGGTGTTAATCTTGATATAAAACCTACTTATTATAAATCTAACCCCATTCTTTATAGATAGCTTGTTGGTAGTTTTATTTATCTAATAATTACTAGGTTAGATATTTCATATGTTGGGGGTGTTGTTTCTAAATTCATGCATGATCCATACCTTGATCATTGAAAATTAGGAAAGTGGATACTTTTATATATAAAAGGAACTGTAAACTTTTGTTTCTATTATTCATCCTTTGATAATGCTAATTTATATGGTTATTGTGATGCTGACCATGTTGGTGCATCATAGACCACAAATCTAATTTTGGGTATGTGTTTATGTTTTTTGGTAGGTGGTATCACTTGGAGCAGTAAAAAAAATCCTATTGTTTATACTCTTATACAAAAAAGGAGTATAGAAGTGTTATGGAAGTTACTAAATAATCCATGTGGATACGAAGGATATTGAAACAATTTCACTTGGAAGTTAATCATTCTACCACCCTTCTTTGTGATAGTCAAAGTTGTATATCCCTGGTGAAAAATCTAGTGCAGTACCAAAGAACTAAACATATTGAAGTTTGTGTGAAATTTATCCAAGAGAAAGTCCTCAATAGGGATATCGATATGTAGTTTTATTCTATGGATGAATGGGTGGTAGATATCTTCATAAAACCACTTGGTTCTACCAAGTTTTGTTAGTTTCATACAATGTTGGACCTCTCAAATTTGTTATTGAGGGGGAGTTTGTATGACAATGCCACTTATTAATGACCATGTGGGTCATGTGTTTCCTTATTTCTCTTTATACTTATTCTAATTGTAAATCATTGTAATAAATCACTTTATGTCATTTTGGTAAACTTCATATGGAAGTTTACATTGTAACTAATACTTATACGCATAAAGTTTCATATTTTATAAAAGTCTCCAATATATGCTTATTTAATTATTTGTGAGAAACTATGGTTTCATATTGTAATTCCTTCATTATGTAGGTGACTATGGTTGCATAGTGTAAATCCCTCATTAAGAAGGCCAATATGGTTGCATAGGGTAATTACTTCATTGTGAAGTTGACTATGGTATATAATATAATTCATTTAGGTGACTATGGTATATAGTATAATCCCTTTAAAGGTGACTATGACACACAATATAATTTCTTTATTATAAAGGTGACTATGATCATGCTAAACTAAACTCACTCTATGTGGTTTATGGATTATAATTCCTTTTGTTTCAAAATGTGACATTATCATGATGAAGGTTTTTAATTACTTCAAAAATTACCTCATAAAACTCATCATGTGGATGGTTCATGGAGTGTAAGTTTTTTATTACCTCCTAAAACTCATCATATGTATGGTTCATAGAGTGTAAGTTATTTATTATAAAGGTGATTATGGCATGTATCCCAACTTAACAGTAAGGGAGAGTGTTGGAAAAATTAATGGTTAAGTGGTGCATTCATGTACTTTTAATACATTAAATAAAATTAGATAATTAATATGCATTATTATTTATTATGAGGTCATGTTCATATAAATAAATAATAAAGTATATTTATATGACCATTGGAAAGGTAGGACATATTGGTCATAACAGTCACTTTGAAATGATCATATTACAATAGACACTTTACAATGATCACGTAATAATGGCCATATACTTCCATGCCTATATAATAAAGATTTAACATTGTAGAATTTTAGTGAATGTTAGAAAACATTGATAAAAAGCTAGTGTGCAACTTTGAAAATTGTGACAAGATAGTGTATTGTGAAGAGATTTTAAGAGAATAAGGCTTATTTTATTGGGTGATTTTATTCTCATATAATGGATAATTAATTGTGTTTTTTTACCTATTTGTGAGGTTTTCCATGTTATAACTAGTTTCATTTGTCTGAGTTCCTTTGTGATTTGTATCACATATATATCTTTAGCTCAGCTTGTGTATTTTATCACAATGAAATTGATCCTTCTCATACTCAGATAGTCAAGGAGGATCTGATTAGTTGACTGGAGCAAGATATTATTTCTAGGGCTACAAAGATAGTTAACCTTGTATGTAGAGTATATACTAAAATAGATATATTGTAAAGAGGGACCAATAGATAACTACTTTATAGACTTAGAGCACTCATTTGGTAGTCACATTGTAGAGAGTTAAAGTAAAGATGGATGTAACATAATAAGGTTTGGATGCATGAGGTTGGGATAGTTGGGCTGATAGCTAATTAGGGATAATATAGAGGCATAATATTGGAGGACATTATATGATCAGGTCATGCCAATAAGTCAAAGGGCCCCATATTTTAGAGAGAGTAGTTGTATTATAGTTTCCTTAAGGCTCATCCACTACCAAGGCCAAAACCACCTCCATACCATCTAAATTTGATGTGACTTAGTGATGTACTATGTATATTGTATTTTTGGAATATGGATGTTCATGATGTGATTATATACACCATTTTTGATGTATTCATAGATAACATATATATATATATATATATATATATATATATATATATATATATATATATATATATATATATATCACAAATGGTGTATATAATCACATCATGAACATCCATATTCCAAAAATACAATATATATATGTATTCATAGATAACATATATATATAATCACAAATGGTGTATATAATCACATCATGAACATCCATATTCCAAAAATACAATATATATATATATATATATATATATGATGTTTTGGGTTTATTGATCATATGTTATGGAATTTAATTGTATGTTTTGTAGATTATTTTAGATGATGTGTTTATTGACATTCATGATGATTATGATTTGTGACACATTTGGATTATGTTTATGGATGATACTCTTGCTCTTTAAGTTTCATGTCAACCTGTTTAGCCTTTATATTGATGTGATGATGTTAGAGTAAATAATATTGATGATGTTAGCTTAACAAGTTAGAAAAATAATTTAGATGATCATGTGATGTTATATTAATATTATGTGACGATACATGATGTTTAATGTTGTATGGATGGACATGATATAAATAGGACATTGATTAGGTATATATGATGATGTGTGTGATGTGATGATAACTAAGATGATGATGAGATAAATATGGTTTAGGACATGATCATGTGGATTATTAGGTGGGGATATCTTGAGCCATTTTTTTGTCAAAAATCCTTTTTAATGTAGCATTAATAAATATAAACCATGATATATGCATAACCACAATGAATTATTAGCATAATGCATAGTGAACTGATGTAAAATTATAAAGAAAATGTGCAAGTAGCATTGAGTGTGATGCACCATTGGTATTTTATAGACCAAGATAACACCTTTACATCATTTCACTACACAAAAACATAATAAAAGACATGAAATAAAAGTACAAAAAAACACATAATATTACCTTAATAATATACAAAAAATATGTAAACACACATAATGTCATTCACTCAATAAGAACATGTAGAATCATAAAGCACACACATCACACACATATATGTACACACACAGTGATGATGGTCATTATAGTTCTAGCCTTTGTTGAGTCATCAATATTAGGGATGGGAAGATTGTCAAATAATGATTCAATTTAATCTTGTGGATTTATTTCCCCTATGTCATGATATATGCCATAGAGGAATGTAACATGATGTGCATCGACTTGGTGAAATGAATGGATGTAAGACAAATTATTAAAAAGCATAGGATGTAGATAAGGGGGAATTATATGAGTTTTGTTTGGGGAGAACATAAACACACATGAAACTTTGACAAAATTAAATCCAAACTTAGTATCCAAGAGAATATGTCTGATCAAGGGACAAGGTGACATTATGATGGGGGGTGATAGAAAAGCGAAGAATGAAAAGTAAGATCCAAATAATTCTATAAGGATATTTTTTTCCTTAATATATTCCATTGATGTAATTGAGCTAAAGATTTTTTGTCATGCCAAATATTTTTTTGAAACACTTATTTGTGTACACTTTCTGAGACCAAGGTCAAATAGGATAGATGGAATAATGGATATGAAAGGACAAGTGACATGTGATGGAAATATGGTTAAGGGAATATGTATATGGATATGATAGGACTAAACTAAAGTATATCATGAGTAATTTTGGAGACTAGTTTTCATCACGTTGCTTATCCAAGGTGCCAATGAACTTATTTTCACAATTGGATTTTTTTTTTTAATTTTAGGTTTTTAGGGTTTTTAGAATATGTATGTACAATGATAAAAGAGTAGGGACATGATTTAGGTATATAGATTATTTAGGTGCATGATTTTCATTAGCTCATCTAACTTCTATACTTATTGTGAAGCCAATTTATATGCTCTAAAGCTGAATTTGGAAACATTGAAAAAGATACCAAGCTAATTAGGTGTAAAATTTACATTCTTATTATGATCAAAATTTGTTTTTATTTGATTTTAATTAATGGATAGGTCACCAATATAAAATTCTCTTGGCCTAAATTTTGTGTTGTATTGATTGTGTAGTCTATTTTGATAGGACTTCATGTGATTGAGGGTGTTGACCTGATTTTCATCAATAAGTTCTGGTTCTTAAGGTTGTGTATCCCTCTATGCTTATTCATTGATGAGGGGTTGTATGGATATACATAAAGAGGTAAATTCAACCTTGATTGGAAATATATATTCATCATCAAAGACAAATGAATATAGAGTTATGTTGGTACACTCTTGATCATTAAGCCCATAATATAGGATAAAGTTAGAGATGCCAATCACAACCAACATCATTGATGATATTTTTGATAAAGGTTTTGCTAGCCACCTCTTATTAGCCATTACCTTGAGGATAATATCGTGTAGACCACTTATGTTGGATTTGGAATTTTTTATACAAAGCTTTGAAATTCTTAGTTTTGAATGATTTTTAACTATTAGAAATAATCATGGAGAGGATACCATAACAAAAAATTATATGATTAAGAATGAATTTAGATATTTTATTACTAGTAACATAAGTGAGTGGCATGCCTTCTACCCAGTTGGTAAATTACCAAGTGCTATAATGATGTGATTATGGTCATTGGAAGAAGAGGGGTTAATATTTCCAATGAGATCGAATCCCTAGGTAGAGAAAAGTCATGGAGTAATGATGGGATGTAATTCCTCAGATGGAGAATGAATGCTATTTCCATGTTTTTGACATGTCATACATTTTTAGATATATTTACATGCATTATGATGCATATTTTCCTAGTGGAAACCAATTTAGAGGATCTTCTTGGCTAAGACAATCCCATTGGTATAAGCCCCATAAATTATATTATGCACCTCCTTGATCACTAACTCAATCTCGTCCAAGTTCAAACATTTTGATAGGGTTCCATCATATCCTTCCAAAAAGAGAATTCTATTAATAAGGGTGAAACATGAGGCTTTTTTAATGAAGACATGATGATGGTGTCAGCTAAGATAGGATGGAAGGGTATTATCATGAAGGTAGTTGTAAATATCTTGATACTAGGGAAGGCTAGGACTAACAATTTCATAGACAATTTTCAATGTAGGAATTTGATGAGCCATAATGAAAAGTTATTAAACTAGGAAATGATTTTTTTATGAATCCAAATATATTTCAAGTAGATAACCAATTGTACCCATCACATCTACAAATTTATTACTAGCATGCAGATTTTATTCAAATGTCGTACACTAGAATTGTGTCTTAAGACTGTCAATGACAAGTTTGTAAGGGAGTAAATTATCATCCTTTGGCTAAAAATAATCATTAACCTAGTTGATTATGATATTTTAATCACCATATACTTGGAGATATTGTATGTTCCGCAGACAAGAGAGTTAGATCCCTATGATCAACACCTCATATTTGACTTCATTATTGGTGCACAAGAAGGTGATTCTAAAAGCCTTTTGAATAATATCAACTTGAGGTGTGATAATAATAATGTTGACTCCTAAATGACAAGTAGTGAAGAATATGTTGAAATAGAACTTTCATGTGTGTGACTCATCTATGTTAAGGATTGATTCATTTAGAAAACATGTGGTCAAAGGCTGAGTATTAGATATTAGAGATTCTACCAATTAATTTGCTAGGAACTTCCATTTAATTTGTTTTTTTATTTATGTACTCAATGTCAAATTTACTTATAAGCATGATCCATTTCAGCATTATTACCATTAGGGCTCATTTTTTTAGCATATATTTCAAAGGTCAATCTTGGCAATGAGCTTATTTTTTTGTTTGTCATGTAGTGATGAAGCTTCTAAGATACATAGATGATAACTAGACATGCCTTTTCAATAGGAGAATAATTAAGCTCATAGGATACTAGTGTTCTATTGAGATAATAAATGGCCCTTTATTTTACTTAATCATCATGTTGATCTAGGAAGGCTCCTGATGCACATTGAGTTTTTGAGATATAAATGAGCAAGGGACATTTTGACGTTAGTGGTGCTAGGACTATTGGATTCAAAAAGGTATTATTTCATATCACCAAAAGCTTTTTGACATTATACAATCCAATGATATTTAGTCCCATTTTTAGAAAATGAATAAATGTTTGACATTTTTCAACCAACAAAGATATAAAATGATGGATGGCTTGAAGCATTCCTTAAAATTTATAGTTTCTTGAGATTTTGAGGTAGTGGTATTTCTATGATGGATTTGATTTTTATAAGTTTGAACTCGATGCCTTACCTAGATACTTTGAATCTAAATATTTTTCTTGATATGAGACCAAAGACACACTTCTTAGGATTTAATCTAATTGTATACTCACTTATCCTTTTAAATATCTTCATAAAGAATAGAAGATTCTCTACCCATGTTCTATATTTACCTAAAATTTTATCGACATGGTCTTAAACAATAGCTTACATCATATCTCATTGATAAGTTGTACCCATGTTCTTTAATCTGAAGGGCATGACTTGATAATAGAAGGTTCCCCATGGTGTAGTAAAAGTTGTTTTATATTCATCTTATGGTGATATTTATATTTGATTGTATTCAGATGATCTATCCATGAATGAGAACATTTTGTATCTAGTGGTTGAATAAAAAATCATCTTAGTGTTTGGAAAAGGGAAATAATCTTTCAAATAGGGTTTATTGATGTCTCTAAAAGTCATGTAAATACATATCCTATATATGAATACCATTGTGGCTTACTAAAAAGCACTATATTTAAGATCCCATATAAGTATTTAATGGGATGGATGAAGTCATCATCCATAACTATTTTTAATTCTTCTTTGACGAAGAGTACGACCTTAGGATGCATCTTGCGAAGTTTTTGCTTGATTGGTCTTTCATCTATGTGTACAAAAATATGATGAACTAATAAACGAGGATCTAATATTGACATATCCACATAGGACCAAGTGAGTATGTCAATGAATTATTTGAGTAATGAAATTAGGATCTCTTGTTCTACAAGAGTGAAGGTGGTCCTAAGATTGACAATCCTAGGGTTGTCTTCTATTCCAATATTGACATCAATAGTTTATTCAACCAATGATGAAAATTGATCTTAAATTTGTTGAGACAAGAGGAAATTGACATTATTATAATGTTTGGATGATGTATGATAATTTTGTGAATATTTTTTTATACACTTATTATTCCTCAAGATTAAAAGAACCTTCAAATTGTATGATGAGGGGGTTGTTAGATATTCCAGTATCATGCTTAGGGGATAAGCATAATTCCACATCCATTATCACCTTAGAGAGGTTTTTAGTAGCATACATGACTTTATTTTTATTTTATTTTATCTTGATTTTTCTTGTCCACTAGCACTTGGAGAGGTTTTCACTAGGGGACTCTAGTTTTTCATTTTTTTTGGATTTTTAATATCTTTTTATTTTATTTTATTTTATTGACTAAGAAATTCTACTTGTTCCCTAAAGTAGGCACATGCATATAAATTTATTTCAAACTAATTTTGATGATCTATGGAGGGTAAGTAGTCTTGAATGCCCATAAAATTTTCAATTGCTTCATCACTCTGATACAAATCAAAAGATGGTTCCTCTCACTAGTCTCAGTCAATAAGGTCTAGGTAATAAAGGACAATATAAATGGTACAAATAGATGTTTCAATGAATAAGTTAGTGGAAATAAGGTCCTTGTAGAGGCTATATATAAACCCTTTTTCAATATCCTTATCATATAAGGATTCCTTATAAAATGAGGAAATGTCAAAGATGACATCGTAAGGGTCACACCCTAGTGATCTTTACCCTAGACCATGATATAATCGATAATTTTTTTTGAGATAGGTTATAGAAAACCTTGATCTTTGAGTCCAAGTCTTTTTTCCTTATAATTCATATTCTTACACATGTGATTAGTCATTATATATTATTTATGTTGAAATTATCATGTAATATATTCTTCAAATAGTCATGAATCTTCTAATATCTCAATTTGTTCTTCAGATAAGAGACTAAAATGATTGAGTGTTATTTTTCCAAACTAATAAGCAGTTAGGCTAACTACTTCATGGTGGGATGCCCATAGTTACAAGGTGACACTAGGACTTCACTGATATGGAATGTGTGGTTTTCATATTCACCACATCTTTTGGGAATGATTTTAATGTGGGAAGATACAAGTGGATTAGAGGAAATGGATGGGATATCATCTGATGGATGAATGATTTGGACTTGGTACTTGGATAATAACTAGTGTCTTTATAAATACCTTCCAAAGCTTAGAAATATTGGGAATGTTATAAAAAACCAAGAATGGTTAATTCCATATTCCATAATGTGGAAATTTGACACACTCATGGAGGGTAGATGGGAAAACTGATGTCACATGTATCCATGGATGACCCAAAAGGATGTTGTAAGGTAGTTTAAAACTACCACATGAATTAAAGTTTGATGCGTAACCTGTTCCATCATGACAGGAAGATAAATAGTGCCATATGACTACCTTTCATTATCATCATATACCTTTATTATGACTATCTACTAACCAATTAGGTATTTTGAATCACCCATGCTCTTGATCAAATCAAGATTACAAAGGTTAATTCCAAAACCTCTGTCTACAAGCACTATTTTGATTTTATGTTTATAATGATAACCCTAATATATAAGGGGTTGTGTGATTAGGAAAGAGGGGACATATTCTGAGGATCAAAGGTGATTTTTTAAGGTGGATGAAAGTGTCCCACAAGATATTGGAACTGAGTAGGATCAATTTTGGTAATAAATATTGACCTTTGAAGGGTTTTTTTGAGGATGTATTCTCAAGTTTTTGGGTGATATCATATTCACCCTCAGGAGTGGTCAAGAGAGGTTTTGTGACAATGACCTTCAGAGCTTCCCTTTGAAGGGATGCTTTAAGAAGCACCTCCAGTACAATTATTTTACCACATCATGTGGTAACTACACAATATGAATAAGGACCTTTGATTTTGATCACAAGACAAATTTAATCATAAGGGTGTTTAAGTGATTTGGACTTTATCTTAATGGTGGATAT
Organism: Torreya grandis; assembly: GCA_037957365.1. Lineage (NCBI taxonomy): Eukaryota > Viridiplantae > Streptophyta > Pinopsida > Cupressales > Taxaceae > Torreya > Torreya grandis. The sequence continues at coordinate 260,133 of JARHVA010001687.1, read as the reverse complement.
TTGGTGTTTCCAATGGTTAATGTGGCTGATGTGTGAGTCATAATGATGGGGTTCCTCATGTATTATATATGATTAGAAGGGGAAGCTTAAACTTAGTCCTAATGTACACCTTTCTAATTCTTATCATGTTTTAGAATTTGGTCTTGATAAATTCTAAACTACTAATTTTTGGAGGAATATTCTTCTCCTTCCACTTCTATTTCACCTATGTCGATCAGGTCATGGATGTAGTTGTATATTTGAATGCATTTGCATGTGTCATAGACATTAACTCTATGATAGTCACATTACTTATCTTATTTATACCATATAGGCCTAAGTTGGCTTTCAACAAATGGTTTGACTTTAGGAACCACAATTATATTGGTAATGATAAACTTCTTCAAGACATTTTATATAGGATCTCCATGGTTATTATATTTATGATTTCTAGATTCTATCTTTAGATTTCCTCTAGGTATAATGATATTTGATGCACTTGAGGTGTAGGAGGATTTAAACCTTGAATGGTTTGAATATGAATATAATTTATCACTCCATCACCAATGACATTCTTATTTTTTAGAAAGAACTTTGGCTTCTCCAATGAGGGGCAATATTGTCTTAGATCAGTTTTAGAAAAGATTTTTATTATCCCTTTAGCAACAGGGGATTTTTCAATTTGAATCCCCTTTTCCATAATTTCATCAAAGGTATTAACATAATGTAATTGTAATTAAAGAGTTAGATCTTGATTTAGATTAGCAGTGAAGATAGTGGCCAACTATTTTTTAAGGACTAAGTAAGGGAATATGCTAGCTAAACGTTTATATTATTTTAGGAATGGGGATAATATTTCTCTATTCTATTATTTAGAATTATATAGGTCTAATAAGGTGATGTCATGCTTGACATTATATGATAAGTGTTTGATAAATTTCATGATTAGATCCCCAAATGTTGTAATTAATCCCTTAGGCAAGTGCATAAACTATTCCAAGGTGGGTCCTCCAAGATTTTGTGGGAACAACCTAATCATGTTGGCATTATTGTATGCCACCTCTTGATAGGACATGAAAAATTCTTTGACGCATTTTCTAGGATCTCCATTTCCTTTATATTTTCAAAATTTTGGAGGCTCAAAGTGAGGTGGGAAAAGAACATGAAATATCTTTGTGTCAAATGGGTAAGGACATAGATCATCAAAGTTGTACTTTTTTTTATGTGAACCTACCTCTATTCCTTAGAGAACATATTTCATTACTTGTCATTCTTAGGAAAATTCAGGATTAGACAAAGGGATGGATGTGTAGAATGATGCTCAGGATTATTTTAGGTTTGGTGTATAAGAGGTAGATTGGTTTTGGATAACTTCTTATAAGTTTGAGGTTTATCATCCTTGAGTTTTAATGAGATGCAAAAGAGTCCACTTGTTGGGTGATTTAATTACAACACTCTAATAAGGCAAGCTTGTGGTCATATTCCATTTGGTCTTCTAAGGTGGATTTACCTTTGCCATGCTTCATGTAATTGATATGTATAGATTCATATTTGGGCTCTTATACCTAATATTTAAATGGGTTATGACTACATGCGGGTCTTGACCTTTTAGGACTTTGGATAATCTATATAAGATTATCTCAATTAAAATTTGGAGGAAGTAGAGATCCTACCTCAAGAAGTGAAAGTAATAGGTCATCCTTATTATCATAGATGTAGTGTTGTAGTTAGGTTTTACCCCATTCAAAATTCAATAAGTCATATTGTTCATTTTGATTATGTGTATCAATATCAACAAGGTTGTTTTTGACATTAATGTGATATTACCCACCCTATCAAAGAGTGTCAAGATCACTAATATGGCTTGTTTCTCCAATATTAAGGTGTTGCCAAGTTTGGACATGCATGATGTTGATATGTGAGGGTCCAAGATGGTTTTTGAATGATATGAAAGGATACAAATCTTGATTTACTCTAGTTTTGATTGTGATGTTTCAATATTGAATGTGATATAGGACTGTGATATGTGATTAGATGATTGACAAAGTGTTCTTGAGAAAATTTGATGTTTTTATGAAATGAACTACCTTTAATTTTAGACATGGTTAGGGTATGATATCCGTAGGTTTGATTTATATAATGAGCTAATAAAAAATCATTATTTTTACTTAGTTGTATGTTTGTTATGTTACAACTATCTAAAGAGATGTGATGGGTAAACTAGGTTATGGTTGACCTTAGACAAAGTTGATTCGATTAGATTTAGAATACATCAACAATGTTTTTAGATAGGATTAACTTAAAGGGAGGTGATGACGAGGTTGGAATATGTGAGATAATTGATTAATGGCTTGAATATGGAAATTATTTTACTATAGTTTTGATTTTGAGAAAGCTTAAGGGGGATTGAAAATGGATAAGTGATGGGGGTGATTTGGTCAAGTTTAGATGTTGTGAAACATTGTGCATAAATGATGGGATAAAGGGATGTGATTAAATATTTATGAGTTTAAGACTAATTGATGTAAGATTTGAAAATAGTATGTGGACCTTATGTTAAATATGGTAGGGTGATTTTGTTTTGTGTAAGGGATTGGTCTAAAAATAACACTAGTATTGACGACACACAAATAAGATCCCTCAATATGATAAAATATGGTAGTAGATAAAGGTGTGAAACACAATAGTGATCCCAAAAATATATTCACATATAGTGGTGCCTAGGTTTGTCTCCCCACTATCACCATGTCTATATGTGGTGAGTGATCTTTGATCTTGTTATTTTTCATACAGTAGAAGTTGTTTGCGACTAAATGCCTTAATTTAGGTTGTACAGGCTCTTTAGGGGATTCCCCTATATAATTTATAGTATAATGGGCCCCAATTCTATATAAGGATGTTTTATTATGTCTAAATATCAAATTTTTACCTCCTCACTTACAAAATCTTAAATGGGGAATTATGCTTATTTTTACGATAGTTGTCCTTGATATTTATACTCTTCCAAAACACTGAGTTTGTTTTAGTGCATGCTGATGAAATCCACATCATAACCTACCTAAACACTATGACAAATGTTTGCCGATGAATTACACATCATGTTTCCCCTATAAAATAAAAATGAAATAGGTTTATTATTTGTTTATTATCCCCAAGATCACCCTAAAGGTGTGAGGGAAGAATATACACAGTCATGGCCTTGGGTTGATAAACAAGAAAACAAAAATATCATGCAAAAATGATTAAATTTTACACACACAAACAAGCTTAAGAATCAATCTCAATTAAATTTGACAACAAATGTATTATGAGAGGCTTTATATGGCAAGTATTTTATGAATGAACCTATAACATAAAGATTAGCAGTTTAATTTGACTCTTGTAAGGTAACTTGCAAAAACATAGTTGGAAATAAAAATTGCATTTATGTAAAGCAATGCCACTAATACACAGTCCAAAGTCATGCATAGGTAAAAAAAAAAAAAAAATCAAATTAGTTAAAAAATTAGGCAAAGAGTGAAGTCACTTTTATCGATGGTAAAATCACAAATTTAAGGAACAATATTCTTACAAATAAAAAGTGAATTCTCAAGTAAATGCCAATAGTCAGGATAATATAATAGATCAATGCCACATTTAATCTGATAAAAATCACATTTATCAATGTTAAAGTTTCATTTTTACAATAGCAAATTTAAAATACCTTCAAATAGAAACACAAAAAAGTGTAAAATTGATAAAATAATGAAAAATTCATTAGAGTTTAAATGAAATTGCAAGTTGATAAATGTGATTTTACTTAAAATAGTCAAAAGGGTCAAGAAATTAATCAAAATAACTAATTAAGAAATTAATAAAAATAGTTATAATTATCCTTACATTTAAATTGAAATCATTATGTGTGTGTCAATGCCACTTCTGTCAAGATTGATGTCATATTTTTGTAGTTGTGGCTTTACAAACTTGTAGATAGAGAGAAAGAAAATATGTGAAATTGATAAAATGTTATCAAAATATTTAGTATTAATATGAATTTTCAAATATCTATATTGTGATTTTATATAAAATTTCAAAAAAATGAAAACAATCAGAGATTTGTAGTAGTTAAATCTAGTGGTTTGTTACAAAGCTATAACTGGCAAGAATGAAGCCACATCTGTCGAATTTAATGTTATGTATTTACATTTGCAAATTTGAATCTTGCACATAGATAGAATCCAAAATATGCAAAATTTATAAAACTATATCAAAGTCTCTAATACAAAAAATGAACTCATAAGTCAGAAAAAGTGATTTTTCTCAAAAAAGTCAAATTGTTAACTAGTTGTAATTGTTAAGTTTGGTGATCAAGTGCAAAGCCACAAATGTTAAGATTAAAGTCACATTTTTATAGAGTCAATTCAAATTTATAGAGAGAAAAATCATGCCAAGTTATGGAAGTTAAATTCACAAAAAATTGAGTTTTGGGCAACCATTCTTCTTTAAAAGGCCCTTAAAAATATGTTATTAGTAAAAAAAGCCTCAACAAACACAATATTAGGATTAACTCCCACTTGGTCACCAAAATGTGATGTGGTAATTTAGGGATAGGATTTAAAATCTAAGAACATTAGAGCACAACCAAAATCCCTAATCATAACAACACCTCTAATTAGGTAAAGGAAGTAATTAAAATGAAAACTATACAATGAAATACACAATTATACCTCACTTTTGAAATCAAATTCACCTTCCTTAATAAGTAGTATACGTGCCTAAATGACAATAGATAATCTTGATAATTATTTGATATGTTGGATTGCCTTGACAAAAACTCAAGATAATTATAACAATGATTATTAAAGAATGCTTGAACAATATGGCAATAATTATTTATACATTCATAAGTTGAATTTTCATGGGAGTGAAAATGGTTATATATAAGGTGGTGGAGATCAGTGGCTAAGATTTAGCTATGATGGAGGAAGATCAATGGCTATAAAATGGTGTAAGGATGGGTAATAGGAAATATGAATTAAAAAATTCGTATATTTTTCTAGATAGGAATGGGATAAGGGCTCTAGAAATATTATAGATTTATAGATCTCATTAGAAGCAATTAATGGAGATTAAATGGTGATTAGAAAAGTGATTTGTTGGAATGCTTAGTGGGTGTAGTTAGAGGTTGGTGAGGGATGAATTTAAAATTCCTAGAATGTGAGTATTTGATCAATAATTAAATAGAGTGATAAGATAATGATAATAAGATGATTAATTGATGTGGGATGATGGATAAGGTTGATATGATGGAGGAATAAATAGGGGATGTTAGATTAATACTAAGATGATTAGGGATTAAGATGTAAAAGTGGTAAATGGATGAAATTAACATGTGATGAAGATGTAATTAGTAATGAATGGAAAAGTAGTATATTTTAAGTGTATACATAATTATAGACTATTAGTAGTATATAACATGGCGTAACTATTGGCTTAGGAGAAATATTATTCATATTCCATTAAGATGCTGTGTAAGAATGGTATAGTGTGTATAATATGGAAGTTTTTGGTGGCATCAGTGACTCGAAAATATTTTGTATATATACATGTGTGTGTGTGTGTGTGTGTGTGTGTGTGTGTGTGTGTGTGTGTGTGTGTGTGTGTGTGTGTGTGTGTGTGTGTGTGTGTGTGTGTGTTTTATACATTGTAAAGATGTAGAAAGGATATTTCACCTATTTTTATGGTTGGGCATGTGGATGGAATAGTTCACAATGTAATTTAGAGATTAATGATATAGTCGGTAAAGTGGGCAAGTGTGTTTAAATAACTTCCCCAAGGTGTAGTGTGCATATATGTGGTTTTGGAATGCATAATAATGGAGATAGAAATGAAACGCATCATAATGTATTGTTGTGTATTTAATCTGATACTTATGAATGAAATCTTATGTTTGTGTAAATATATGCTATCTTTATTTAATAAAATAGTATTTCATGTAGTATATTACATTATTTTCATCTTATAAAATTACTTTAAAACTATCTAACTTATAACCTATTATGCACCTCACATGAATAGATTTTTTGATTTTAATATTCCAATAAGATAGTATAATATTTATTGGTTATATGTCTTAATAACATAACATTATTATGATCTAGCCTTTTGGTTCCATTGATAGACCCCTTAATGAGATTGGGGATAATAAAATGTTATTCAGGCCAAATCAAATGAGATTGATGTATGATTAGACCACCAAGAAATATAATTCATGAAGGAGGCATCTAAAAAAATTGATTTGGATATATGACATAATACTTATTTATATGATTGTTTGTATGATTTTTTATTTTTGAGTTACCAAGTTAGTTATTGGATTGGATTTTGGTGTGGTTAAGAGTACCACATTATAAAAATGATAAAGAGTTGGAGTGGAATCCTAAAGACATTACAATACTAAGGATGTAGGATATAGTGTGGATGCCAATGTAGTAGACATTTTTGTAATATAGGAGCAGTAGAGATTCATATCCTATATTCTATAGTAAAAATGTGTTCTTATGTAGATGAGGAGCTAATGAATTTACTAATTATATAGATTAATATTTTTTTAAATAATCTTGTGTTATTAGCTAAGATTTTATTGAATAGTAAAATAATGGGTCGACTCAATGAGAGTAAAACCCCTAGTTATTCTATGAGGTCTAGGTAGTTTTTTTAATCAAATTTAGAAAAGTATGAATTAATTACCTAAATGAGAAAAAAATTATGTAAAATCATAATTATATAACTATGTAATAAATGACATAAACTAATTTATAACTTACTATATTTGGAAAAATTATAAAAATGGAAAATACAAGAAAGAAACAACTTAGCAGGAAAAATAGAATGCATGATTGAGATAGAAACTATGAAACTAGTTGGGAGGCTTTGTGATGATGTTGTGAATAAGGAATAATATGTTAATTTATCTCTAGATAAGGTTGATAGATTCAAACAGGGGAAAAAAGCATTAGTGTTCTTAGGGCATACTAGGGTCCTCTAGGTTTTTATGTTATGCGATTGATATGGTAGGTTTTCTTCTCCTATGTGAATTATGTGACTATATGGGAGCTCTTGATATATTACAAAAACTATTGTGTGGCATCTTCTTCACTTGTAACCCTAGTTTGATAGGTAAAGATGAATGAATGGAACAAAATGATAAAAATGAGTTAGTGGTTAAATTTGATCTAGATATCAACACCCCCTATGTTGACCTCTAACTACATACCAATTTCCTAAGGGATCAAACTCCATGTAATTCTCCAATGCCTACAATGGTGTGTGTGAAATATTGGTGTAATGCTATATGATTATATAATTCATGTGTGATTAAGTTCTTCAAAAATGACTTGTGACCTTGTAAGTGTAATCAAACTTTAACCAAGGCTAATAGGGTTGTATTTATTCCGAATTGGGAGACATAAGAATTTTTTTCTCAATGTACAATTAAAATTCTAGTGTTTTTCAATATAAAAGCCTCTTGTGTGAAAAATGACTTGAAAATGTGTATTTATAGTGATCAATAGGGAATTACTTAGGAATTGTCTTATTAAAAATGTGGGATAACCTGTTACATGAATTTTAATTTGAGAAACTAGTAATTATTGGGTAGGACATGATTGGCAAAACTTGAAAGGATAGGGGAGTGCTCTTATCCAAATGACACATTCTTATCTGATGAGAAGAAATAGATGAGTTGAGTTTATGAATCAATCTTAAGATAGGATTGAGTTGTTTTGAATAAGGAATAACGACATCTTGAGATCATTATTTACTTGAAGGATTGGGTCATTTGCATAAGAAGTGAATGAATGTAGTTGAAAGACCGTGGAATGATGCATGAGTTAAATGAGTATACAAAGGTGGTCTTAAGTATATTGTTTCAACTTAAATGTTAATTTATGTGTTAAATATTCCCCCATTTTAATATTTTAATGTAATAAATTTAAATTACTAGAGTCAAAGGAAAATGTGTACTTGAACTTACCTATTAAGAATAGTCTTGAATGTAGGTCACATCGCTAAATTGTGATTCACATAAATATACAATGAAACATGTATAAAATAAGTCTTTAATTTATATGTAAATCAAGAACTAAAAATAGAAAAACTTATATATCTATTAACAAGGAATGAATACACCTGATTGGGTATGCAAACCATTATGTTTTCTAGTGTAAAATTTACGATGAGAGAGGGGAAGACCCTTGGAGATTTCTTCAATGTTGAATAGCTTGGATTGAAATGTGCATGTCCTAATAATAATTTGAAGGTAAGTGTGATTATGAACCCAAGGTGTGCTTGAATCCATCATTGTATACAAAAATTATTAATGTGGCTTGGAATCCCTATATGAATTCCAATCAATGATTTTTGGTGTAAAAAGTGATGTAAAACTAGTGCAAAAAGGTGAACGAACTACTAAATATAGAATAAGGCTCATTTATGGTGATAAAATAGCATAAAACTAGTGAAAATTTGATGCAAAATATAGTGTGATCTGAGTATAGGAAAAACATCATGGAGAATGACATGGATTTCTATTATATCTATGTAACTAGTGTAAAACTAACCAATGAGGTGATCATGTGTCATGCACATGCACTCAATATGATATTAGTGTATATATATTTTAGAACTGAATAATGATAATTGAAATTATTATCAAAATCCTATTGTAAAATGACTTGTATTGTATGTGATTTTGAGAATTTTTAGAAATTATTGTTTTCTTCTAGTTGGGATAATAATGTGTTGTCCTAGACATGATCGACTTGCACCCTTTTCCAAATGAAGCGTTATGATTTAAAAATAATTTTTTATTATTGGTTTTGATCAACTATTTATAACCTCCAAAACTATATTTGTGTAATACATTTTAGAATCTTAGTCTCTAAGATAAGCCACTGTGTATGCTCCCTCTTTTGAGGTGAATTACAGAGCCTAAAAAATAACTTAAATTAAAATGAAAAATTATGTGAGATATGTTATAAAAATATGTAAATCTGAGTAGTAATGATAAAATGGAGAGACATGGCATCATTACATATATATTGAGCTAAATTTTTTAATGTAAAATGCATGTGAAAACAAGCATACACAGTCACATTGTCAATATAAATGTTAGCAGTAAATAATGTAGATAAGTGATAAAACTAATTATGTAAAGTTAAAATAGAGAAAATTTGGGATGGATACATGATATTGATCATGGATTCAAAAATTGGTAATATACATGATGCTTATTATGGCGTCAAAATATGAGCAAACATCGTAAACAAGTGTTATGGCCATGAGGCACACAAATAAAGAGTACATACAAAGAACATAATTTAAGGTCAAATGGCCACATATAAGGGTCGTGTTAAAATGTCAATCACACATACATAAAAACATACAAATATTCTTAAAACCCACTCAAGGACATTTTCAAATGTCCACAACCCAAATAGAGAATACACACAAGACAAAAATAGGAAAACATGCATGAAGATGTGTCATTGATTGACATTATCAATTTATATGATCAATATATTCATTAACTTAACTATCCAATAAGATGGCATCTTGAATGTAAGCAGGCAATATTGATAGATTTTTTACAATGTAAATATCTAAGATATTCATGATAAGGGATAACCAATATTGATAGAACCTATGTAAAAGAAAGCCCCTATTGAATTTTATAAATTAAAAACAAGTTGAATGAGGCATGTGACTTGTTTGATTCTAATAATTGTTAGCTAGTGTTCATTAGTAATTTGTCGATGGAAATAGACAAAAATTTAATGTGCTACTATTTGGGTAGAGTGATTTTATCTGTTTAGAAATTTTGAGTCTGATGTAATGAAAATACCTACAAGCATGTTTGTATATGGCAACATGTATGTTTTGCATTCACTCATTACATTGTGTGAAGCATTATTTGATAAAATATATAAAAATCAAGAAATACTAAGTATATTAAGCACTAAATACTACTACAATTAATGACACAAATAATGTATATGTCTTGATTTTAAATTTACTAGAATATATATATATATATATATATATATATATATATATATATATATATATATATATACACACACATATATATATACATATATATATATATACACATATATATATATACATATATATATATATGTATATATATATATATGTATATATATATATATATGTATATATATATATATATGTGTGTATATATATATATATATATATGTGTATATATATATATATGTATATATCTATATATATATATATATATATATATATATATATATATATATATATTTTGAATATATGAGTTGCATAAAAATAGAGACAAAGATATTAACCAATAAGTCCTACAAGGGACTCACAATCAATGGGTCATGTGTCTATGATAAGAATAGTGACTTTTCATGAATGGAAATTTATATAATACTATAACATAATCAAGTTTAATTTGGAATCTAAATGCAAATTTACCTCTATACCATAACTTTCATTATTGTGATGATGATTTGTAACATATTGTGCATGTTGTTAAGCATGATGAACTCTACAGATTTTTGAAACTCATAGTGGGGTGTATGAAATCTTTGTTGGTGCTTTATGTTTAACACCATTAGTACCTTGTAAGATCAATATAGGATGTATAGGTGTAGAGAAACAGTCTCTAAAATATGTGATTAATATTTTTTGAAGTGTCCTTATAAGGATAGGCCTCTTTGTAAGGGTAGATTCCTAATTTGGTGATTTCTAAGTAGGTTGAGCCCTTTTATGTAGCTCAACTGGAATCTATTGTATAAGAACCATATATTACTATGGTAGGAGGATTTTATATGGGATACCCTAAAATGTGATGACCTCAATATCATATATATACTTTAGGCACTTGTGAACTATGGATATAATTGCATGAATATGTGGAATCTAAGGGCAACCCAATAATATATCAAACAACCCTTTACTAGGTACTACTATAAACTTGGTGGCCACATGTGTTGGACCAACCTATAATGGTAATGTGATATCACCATGGAGATTTGAATGTGATCATTGAATCTTTTTATGACCATGGTTGTGGGAAGCCAATCCGAATATGTGTATCTAAAATGATTAATAGGTATGATTGTGCATATATTCACACTAGAACCATTATTGACCATGATGCTTTGAATAGGTTGGTGATCAATATGGTCTCAAATGAATAATGAGCAAAAATCTAAATCATAATCTAGTATTTCATGCTTTGAAAATGTGATAAGTGTCCTGGAGGGTACTGAAGTATGGTAAGTACAAATGATGCATTCAAAGGATGTTGTGCCTCTGTATGAGAATGATAAGAAACTAATGGAGGGTGTGCATTATATGCATAATGCACTCCCATCGTATTTGATGTCTCATTAGCTAAATATGTAGGAAAAGGATCACTAAATATTTTCATTGATTTACTTTCACTTGGTTGTGCCTTTCAACTATCTATAGGTGTGCCCGAATTAATGATGTTTTCATCTATCAAATATTTAATCTTGTGTTTCAAACTTATACATCTATTAGTAGTGTGGACTAGTGCCCTATGAAAATCACAAAAGGCATTATGATTAAAACCTTTTAGAAGAGGCTTATTCACATAAACCTCTTTAATGGGAAGGAGAGATATGAAATTGCATTTGAATAGCATTTTGAGGAACTTATATGGATCTTCTGGTAGTTTGGTAAATTTTCTCCTAGGAGGAGTTGATATGACAATCTATGGAGTGGGATCTAAAATTGCATGTAAATTGATCATTATTATTATCAATTAGCCTAACCTTGTATGTTGGCTTACTTGAAATCTTTGTATTAGAATTTGAATTGGTTACATACTTAAACTTGTTCATTGCCAATAATTTTATTTCCACTTTTTTTAATATGTGTCACAAATATGTGAATGACAAAAAAATATTAAACATGATGTACTTGTGTAGGGGAGGGAGTAAGATATGCATTAATATATATTGTAAGTATCTATCTACCATAGGAATTGTTATTTTATTGAACATATTATTATACCTTAAGACATATTCTGTGATTAGCTCATTAAATTTTTGTTTGAGTTGATAAATTTGATCATATGAAATATTATCACTGATATTGATTAAAAAATGTGATAGAAATGTACTAGCCAATGGATTGAATGCATGGATTTATTGATGAGATAAATTTTAAAACCATTTTAGATCATATTATTTTAGACTTCTTGGGAATAAATTAATCAATGAATTGTTACTAGACACATAGTTCAAACATGTTGCATATAATGTTATTAGATGTTCTTCAGGGTCACCCTTTCCATCATATAGTGTAAGCTTGGGTGCCATAAAACATGTAGGTAGAGGATATATTGTTATGTGTTGTGCCAATGGAGTGTGAAATAAAGTGTGAGAATATAGTGTTTGATTAAATTTTGAATCACTTTTCTCCAAATGTAATACCTTAGTTTATAAAGATTAAATCTCATGCATAAGGGATTGTACACCAAGAGATGAAGAATATTTGTTAATCAAAGGTAGTGTTCCCAATGATCGAGTAAGAATTGGTGTATTAATATGTTAATCACTTGAGTTCCCCCATATTAAATAGAAAAGTTATATCCATGGGATCTATAGGGTTAGAAGTTTCATAATATTGTCCTTTATATGATTTCTTAATTTCTTGAACAATTTTGATAAATATATCTTACATATCTTTATTTTTTTAAAATTTATCCTTGTAAATTTTGTTTATTCATATCATCAAATCGATTAACAAGTTATACCATTACAGTATTATTAACCAAAATCTAAAAATATTTAACTTGGGAATAACTTAGTGTATCACTATGTCTAAGATAGAAACATTTTTCTTAACTTGACTGAAATAAAAAATAAAAAGTTAGATTATTACAACTATTAATAATTTATTAGATATGAGATCCTTAGAACAAAAAATGGAAACAACAAAAAGAAGGATGGAAACCATAACAACATTTATGATTAGGATTTTTCAACATTCAAAAATTAATGGGTTCACCAATATGTCTGATCAAATTTGGAAAATATATGAATTAATTACCTAAATGAGATAAATTATTGTATAAAATAATAATAATAATAATAATAATAATAATAATAATAATAATAATACAAACTAGCAATAAATGACATAAACTAATTTGGAACTGACTATATTTGGAACATGGATGAAAAGGAAAATTACAAGAAGGAATAATTTAGTTGGAAAATTAGAATTCATGATCGATACACAAACTATGAAATTAGTTGGGAGGATCTGCAATAATGTTGTGAATGAGGAACAATGTTTTGTTTTCTCTTCAAGAAAGGCTGCTAGATTCAAATAGGGGTACAAAGTGATATTGTCCATAGGAAACATCAATGTCATATAGGTCTTTTTGATCTACAACTTATATATTAGGCTCATTTCACTTTTTTTAACTATATGACTATGCAATAGCTCTAGATCTATTGTGAAAAACCAATATGTGTCATCTTCTTCACTTGTAACCCTAGATTTATAGGTACAGATGAATGAATGGAAAAAATGGGTTAATGGTTGAATTTGTTCTAGAATAAACACCCCCGTATTTTGAGTGTTGCTTACATACCAATACTTTGAAGAGGGATCAAACTCCATGTAGTTCTTCCATGCCTACGGTGGTGTGTGTGAAATATTTGTATAATGATAGATGCTTGTGCAATTCATGTGTGATTAAGTGATTCAAATTTTAATTGTTACATTTTAAGTATACTAAGACTTTATATTTGGGTTACTATGGTTGTATATATTCATAATGGGGAGAAATAAGAAATCTGCTCTCAATTTGCAATTAGAATTCTAGTACTTTTCAACATGGAAGCCTCTTATATGAAAAATGACTTAAAATGTGTATTTATAGTGATCAATAGGGTATTAATTTGTCAAATGTTTACTAAACATGTGTAATGAACTATTACATGAATTTAAATTTGAGAAACTAGTCATTATTTTTGTAGGAAGGCATGATCAATAAAACTGCACAATAGTGGGGAATGCTCTTGTCCAAATGGTGCACCATTGTCCGAGGAGAAAACACAATTGATATGGGAGTATGAATCAGTATTAGGATAAGCTTGATTTATTTTGAATGAGGAATAGGGAAATTTTAAGATCACTAGTTACTTTAGGAGTGGGTCATCTACAAAAAAAATGAAAAAATGTGGTTCAAAGACCGTGGAATGAGGCATGAGCTAAGTGGGTAGAAAAGGGTGGTCACAAGTACATTATTTCAAATTAAATGTCAATTTATGTGTCTAAAGTTTGGTAGGATGTTAGAGATAACACCAAGGGGTGATTTTGGACCAAATTTTAATAAGAAAAAATGGGGCAGATGCAAGATAATGGGGGACAAAATGGGGGTTAGAAAGTGACACCTTTTATTTGAAATTATAGTATATAAAAATTTAGAGACACTTGTAAAACTAATTTGACAATGACATAAGACTATTAATTATGTCATTTTGATTTTAGTTCTAAATATATAATTTTTTTAATAGCTAGGTGATAAAAGTATGCAAAATAGATGCATTTATGATAATGTCTTGACCCTTTTTTGTGAAAAGATAAGGAGACTACATGTGTACGAACACACTTTTTTTGAGTAAATGAATGAATTGATGTATGAAATTTCATATATGCATAGATAAAATTTTGAATATTGGTCAAGATATTTTTATTAATTTTTTAATATATATATATATATATATATATATATATATATATATATGAATAATTTTACAAGTCAAGATAGCTATAAAATTGGAATTTCAAGTGTACAAACACAACATTTTGACATTAACTTAATGCAAATATATTTTTTTAATCATAGCCAATGATGTGTAGATTTGTTAGGTATAAGTTTTATAAAATTGTGATTAATGATAAAAAGAAAGTATTTGTAATGATATGTATGTAGTCCATAATAAGGTATGTTGTGTAGAAAATAAGTAATAATTATAAAAAATGGTTTAACATTTAAAAAATAATATATTTAATAACTACACTTTTTCCTCTACAAACCCATATATATTTTTTTAAATAATAAAATTTACCTGATCACATGTGTCATTAGCATAACTCTCTAGGCAACCTGTACTTGCTTCTTTAAGCCTTTCCTCAATTAGTCCTCCATATGAGCAAACCTCCTTATCCTAAACTGTGTATGGACCTTCTCTACAAACCATTGATATTTCCAGATACCCATTTGGCTCCCCTAGGTGAATCAATCATTTTTAGACCATATTATTAGGACACTTTCACTTTTCCTATACCACCCTTACTCCTTTATCCCTTCTCTAGGCCTATCACTATCACATAACCCTATTTTTGTACTTATCCATATAGTACAACTCTAAAATGACTCTCATCAGTTAGGGAATATCATTTTATGCTGAGAGTGAAATTAATTGTATATCTCAATTTATAAACCATTTCAAGAAAAAAAAATGGTGGGAATGGGTCTTCCTAGACCTCTTACAACTTTTATATTCAATGATCAAGTTACAATATCCCATAGGTCACTTGCAAACACAAAAACTTAGTCTACAACCATGCCTTTACAAATTGAAAAACAAGGTACCAGGGGGTTCTTAGTATTTTCAACACCAACAATATTTAAAACCTTTAAAGAGGTTTTCATCACCTTCTCTAAATAACTAAAACCCTTTCCAATCCCCTTTGAATCCAAAACAAGTTTCAATATCACATAACTCAGTCCTTATGGCTATATTTTATCAATTGGGCACATGGCAGGCAGGGTTTTGTTAGCTTTGCCACACCAATAGATTATATAACCTATAATGAAGTTTTAAACACCTTATATATCCACTTTAATCTTTATCTATCACCTTAAATTTCTATTCATACCCTTCTTTCTTCCTTTAGATTCAAACAAGACTCAATGCAATTATGATAGTGCACAGATTTCAAGTTGTCTAGACTGTAGGTTATCAATGAATAATATTTATAACTCAATATAACAAAATAATATTTGAACACAATAAGTTTCCATTGTTAATACATGGTTTCACCATAGGACTTAAATGAAAAGAGGATCAATTACTTAGTTCTCCACTTGAATAAACTGTATCCATGCATTCCTTGTTTGACAGATTAGACTATCCCTAAACAAAGAATTTTATCAAGCCCATTTACATTTCCTATAATAAATAGATAATATACCATGATCAAAAAAATATCAATATTCATTCAACAAAATTATTACCAAACTCATGCTTCATATGCACTAGATGCACTATTCAACCATGTAAGTTTCTTATATGCATAATTCTTGCACCATCCTTCTTAAAAAACTTAATTTCTACACTCTAAAATGTATTGAGAGGTTACCCTTCTCAAAAACTTAATTTCTACACACTATAAAACTCCTATATATCAAACTCCTAAAACAAGATTCTTAACTATTTCTTGAACAAGATTTCCTATCAACCTCCTAAACCTACATAGGGTGGTGGACTGCCACCTCAAACTATATCTACTAAATATATTCAAATATTATTTTATGACCTTCTAAGAGACCATAAAGATCATTTGCAACATTTTTCACTAATTAAACTTTAAATAGACTCACTTAGACCTACTATTACACTATGAAATTTTAAAATTCCCTTTTGGCGAGAAAACCTATTTTGAACTCAAATTCAAATTTGTAACTTCTTAAGACACCTCTAGACCATTTGTGATCATTCAAGATGCCCCTACATCATACTTCCAAGAGAATAAAATAACTCTGATCTAATCTTCTTCTTCTTTCACAAAAATCATATAGGTGTGTATGCTCTTGACTGCTACACTTGTACTTTGTTTTGCCTCTTGCTATCCTCCTCCATCTTGTACCTACAATATACAACTCATCAAATAAAAAATATTCTTTCTCATTCCTTTGAGGCATTCTCCATCTTCTCTCTTTGCTTATTTGTTTCTCTTTCTCTCAAGCATCTTCATGTGCTTTGTTTGCTTTACTCTCCTTTGCATCAATGATTAATGCATTTTGTTTTTGTCTTTGCATGACTTCTCCTTCATCTTCCACCTACACTTCAACCTCAATATCTGTAGTTCCTTCATATAGAGTGCCATCATGTTCTTGATTTATTCTTGCCTTCATTAATACCCTATCTTGGACACCACTACTGCATTACATAAGTCTATGCTTTCCTTGGTAACCTCCTCAACCATTTCCCTATACATTTGATGAGGATCAAATCCATATTCTTGCTTCAAAGACTCATACAAAATTGAATATGCCCCATACCTTTCTTTATGTTGTTGTCCCATTTCTCCTTTGGCTTCACTTGCCTCCTCTTGAGTGAGGATCTCTTCCTTCTTTATGTTATCTTTCTTCCAACATGGCTGACCTATTTGTTCTTGTTCCATCAACATGAATCTACATGAAATCTCTTCTTCATCTTAACTTCTTTTGATCACCACTTGGTCATATGCCTCTTCTTTTTGTTCTTTTAGCCTATGAATGGGCTCAAATATCTCTTCCTTCTCTTCATTTCTCATACCTACATTCACACATAAAAATTCATCATTAGATTTCAAATCATGAGGCTTGATTGCGTCCTTGTCCTTCCTCTTTTGTCTTATTCTCTTCTCCACTAATTGCTTGATTGGCCATTTGATTGGCTTTCTTTTCATGACCCATCCAAGATGTGGGTTCAAAAACTCTTTCATCTATTCAATCTTGATCATTATCTCATTCATTTTTTGCCTCATCTCTACCATCTCTCTCTCCATCTCAATCTTCTTCTTGGTGTCTTCATGCACCATCTTCTCCATGTGGATTTCATGCTTAACCATATTTTTCTCTTTACTTGCTACCTCTTTTCTCATCTTCTCCTTGAGTACCTTACTTTGGCATATTTTTCTCCTTGTTTTGGTCTCACTTGGACCATCCCCTTTTGTTTCACACTTGGAACCTTGTATTTTAGACCACGCTTGGGCCTTTCAACTTCTTTTCCTTCACTCTAGGACTATTCTCTCCTTTTCAATCTCTATTTATGAGCTTATTTTCTCTGTATTCAAGGTTTCTAGCACAATGATTACTATTTTATATAAGTGATTCATCAAAATCAATAAATCAATCACAAAATAGATTGCACCTCCTCTTTTTCCTATTGTCTTACTTTATCCTCCAACAAGTCTCCTTAAAATCTATCTTCTTTCTTGCTTACCTACAACTTTATGCAACCTATAACATGCACAATGAAATCAACCTACCTATGACTTTCCCAGAGCATCTATATGGGTCTTACACCAAATGATGCAGAACAAATACAATTCTTCTAACAAACTTTGCCTTAATCTTTGATTCAAGATTTCCCTTTTCTTCATTCAACCATTCCCTTAGTCATTTGGGGAAAACATGAAATAATGAATATAATTTTCATACATAATGATAATTTTAGTCACATCAAACCTTCTATCTTCTTAACCCACTTTCTTTACAACCTTGCTCATGCCATTAACTTAATCCTTCTGTCCACTTTCTTGAAACAAGCTCCTTCTTAACTTTACCTTCTACTAGCCTTGTTTATGGGTAAACCTCCTTTTTGGGAGAAACTGACAAACCTCCACAAAAAAGTAACTATATATTAAAGGACCCTTTTGGGCCATATAACTCTCACCTTAACCTTTTGGCATAACTCTCTAGGCAACATGTACTTGCTTCTTTAAGCCTTTCCTCAATTAGCCCTCCATATGAGTAAACCTCCTTAACCTAAACTATGTACAGACCTTATCTAAAAAAATTAACATTTATAGATACCCATTTAGGTCCCCTAGGTTAATCAATCATTTTAGACCCTCTTCTTTAGACAATTTCACTTTTCCTATACCACCCTTACTCCTTTAGACCTTCTCTAGGCCTATCACTAGCACACAACCCTATTTTTGTACTTGTCTATACATTACATCTATTAAACCAATCTCATAAATTAGGGAACATAATTTTATGCAATATTAAAAATTTTGGGGATTTTTTAATGGTTACTTTTCCTCCAATGGATAAAACCCTAGAAATCAGGGTTTCCTTCAATTATCAAGGCTGAGAGTGTAATTAATTATATATCTCAATCTGTAAACCATTTCAAGACAAAAAAATGGTGGGAATGGGTCTGCCTAGACCTCTTAAAACTTTTATATTCAATAATCAATTTCTAATATCCCATAGATCACTTGCAAACACAAAAACTTATCTACAACCTTGCCTTTACACATAAGAAAGTAGGGTACCAGGGGTTTCTTAGTATTTTCAACACCAAAAATATTTACAAAATTTAAATAGGTTATTACCACCTTCCATAAAAAAATAAAACCTTTTCTCATCCCTCTTTAATCCAAAACAAGTTTCAATATCACATAACTCAGTCCTTATGATTATATTCTGCTAATTAGGCACAAGATAGGCATGGTTTTATTAGCTTTGCCACACCAACATATTATATAACCTATAAATAAGTTTTTAACAACTTATATATCCAATTAAATATTTATCTGTCATGTTAAATGACTATTCATACCATTTTTTCTTCTTTTAGAGTCAAATAAGACTCAATGCAATTATGACAGTGCACAAATTTTAGGGTATTTGGATTGTAGGGTATCAATGAACAAGAGTTATAACTCAATAAAAAAACCAATATTTGATCATATACATTTGAAAAAAAATCATTTTCCACTATTCATACATGGGTTTCACCACATGACTAAAATGAAAAGAGGATTAATTACTCGTTTCTCCACTTGAACAAACTATATCCATGCTTTCATTGTTTGACAGATTAGACTGTCCCTAAACAAAGACTTTTATCAAGCCCATTTTCATTCCCTATATTAAATATATAATATACCATGATCAATATAGGATCAAGATTCATTCAACAAAACTTCTTACCAAACTAATGCTTTAGATGCACTAGATGCACTATTTAGCCATGTAAGTTTTTTACATGCAGAATTCTTACACCATCCTTATTTATTTATCCAATTTTCCTATTTACATATCCATTATCTATCAAATTTGAATGGATTGAGAGGTTACCCCTCTCAAAAATATTACTTTATACACACTAAAAAACTCCTATATATATCAAACTCTTAAAACAAGATTCCTAACTATTTCTTGAACAATATTTCCTATCAACCTCCTAAACCTACATAGGGTGGTAGACAACCACCTCAAACCATATTTTCTAAATATATTAAAATCCTATTTTATGACCTTCTAAGAGACCATCAAGGTCATTTAAAACATTTTTCACTAATTACACTTCAACTAGACTCACTTTGAACTACTATTACACTATGAAAATTTGAAATTCCCTTTTGGTAGGAAAACCCATTTTAAACTCAAATTCAAAATTTTAACTTCTTAAGACACCTTTAAACCATTTTTTAGCATTCCAAGATGCCCCTACATAACCAACCCAATTACACTGCAACTTTTTCTATTTGTAGGTTTTTAATCATTACATGCCCTATTTGGGTTTCAATCGAGAAGATAATATTTTTAGGACTTCCTCACATTTTAAAAAGTCAAATATGTGCACACATACCTAATTCAAGCTATCATAAGTGATTGTGACCTCAATATTTATTTTTATTAAAAGATAGGATCAACTAGTTTGGAATAATAGTTGTAGTCGATCCTATCCTAAGTTGGACAATTTTAACCTTCTTTAGTTTCAATACCCTCTTTTAGGAACTTGTAGATTTTATTATTAATTTTTTTTAAAAAGTCATATCTTAGTCCACATAGTTAGTTCTCAGACATAAACATCTATATTTGTCATTTAATTTCATATTTATGCTTCTTTTGAGCAATTTTACTTTGTCAAATTTAGTCTTGTACTTTCATTCTACTTGTCAAAAGTTCATTTTCAACATTCTACTTTATTCTATTCAATTTATACTAATTAGATTTAATTATCCTTTTAATCCAATTCTATATAAAATTGAATGAGAACCAAAAACTGATAGGATACAAAAAGAATGGTAAAATTGTGTGGGGTCCTCTTACATGTGTGAAAGATATTTAATAAACATTTAATAAACTAAGTCATAATATAATTAACCTAGGTTCCTATTTGATCAATATATGTATGAAATAATAAAATAATCAAGGAAGTCATTAAGCAATTTGACAAGGTCATGACCATTGAAGGAAGAATTAGAATAATTAGATCATTAGGTGTAGGTTGCATAGAAATTACTTTTGTGAACCTTGCACGAATATCCCTATTTTATTTTTCACATAATAAATATATGTGTATATTTTTACTTATCCAAAAATCCAATCCTTAGATTGGTACACATAACTATTAGGTCAACATTCCTTTATACTATTATTTGTATCTTCCCCCAAACAAATATGCACTATTAATTATTCCCTATGTATTACCTTCTTGCATGGTCAAAAACTTCTAGATCCTGATATTGAATTTATTTTCTAATGTTTCCCAATGATACACAACTATTTCTACCCCCTTCTTCATCTATGTTTAGTTTCTATTAGACTTTACAACAAGTCTATGTAATTTGGACTTGTAGTGTATTTCTTGGTCATTTGTTGAAATTATTTATTGTGTTGTTTTTATAACTCACTTATGATTTCCTCTTAATCTATATCTTGGATTTTTAAATTTTCAAATAACTATTTCAATCTTATGTGATTTTGTTCCATCCCTATTTTAAAATCCTTCACCTCACTTAGCCTTTGATGGCACATAGTTTTATATTTCTTGCCTTATATGTGCACTTTTAAACTCCAATGAGTGGTTTCATGGTGTATTCATGGTATGGGGTCCCAATGAAGGGATTAAATTTACCATGAATCAAGAGTCACACACAAAAAAAACATTTATTATTTATTATTAAATGCAAACAAGCCTTAGTGGCATATACAATCTATGATTCTCTACTCTACCTTATCTATCTCTAATCCTCTTCAAGATTTATAATCTGAATCTCTAATTTAAGAATACAATTTTATCTCAGAGACCTCTCTCTACTCTATAGCCTCATATTTTATGCTTTATGGCCATTTTAATCTTTGTATTATGGCCCTTTTCTCATAATTTGGGAACCCTTATTCTTACAATTAAAAAACCTTTTTCTCAATTAAAAAACTTCCTTTTTTAATTATATTTGTCACCATATTTTAAATTTACATAACCATATGCCTTTCTCCTTCCACTTATTTTTAATCATGCATGATTTTGATTGAAAATAATTTTGGGATCTTCAAATGCAAAAAAAAAACCCACATAAGTAGTTGTTTACTTTGTGACCACTACTAATTAAAAAATATCTTTAATACCTTTCCAATGAGACTAAAATGGCCCATTTGGTGATCTCTAGTGTAATTTTTGATACTCAAATTCTATTGTGTCAATTCATAGTGAATAGTGCCTTTGTGCATACTACGAATATGTGAATTTATAAAATTAAAGTAATAGTGGTCACACATTTGTTTATTTTCTTTGTTGCGTCCATGATCTCTATACTCAATGTACTCATGATTTTATCAAATCCACTCTTAATTGATCACACTTATGCTATATTTGATTGTGATCCTAAACCTACTATGTTGAGCACTTATTGTATTCACAACTTTCACAATCTATGATAAATCTATGGGTTTTGTGAACCTTGAGGATATTTTTGAGGGCATGAATCTAGTTTCTTGGGCTCCATGAAATCCATTTCATGAGCTCCATGATCTTATTCATAAACTTCAAGAATTTTATGGGTCATAATTCAGAATGAGAATCTCTAAAATTTTGTAGCCTTATTTTGTGTCCTTCATAAATCTATTAAACTCTATGTGATCATTTAAGTCTATGGAATCCATGAAAAACTATTAAAGACACTAAAGGTGTATAAAATCTATAATATTTCATGAGACCCATGATCTTTGTTAGCTTTAGACTTAGAATTAAATAGTGACTAAGTCCCTTGTGGCCTTTGTGACACTTATGAATTGGAGCCAAGGTGTCCCATTTTAAATCTGATCACCAAGGAAATTTTTGGACTTAAAGTGACCCAACATTAACTCAATGATATCTTTTATTTAGCTCAAGGAATTTTTTGAAATGAGAAATTTTCCTTGAGAATATTTATTGAAAGCTACCCAATATGCCTACTTATTTTTAATTATGTAAGATTACCCATATGCCTTGGATACTCCTATATCAAACACCTGAGATAATTAAAATGTGAGATCTTTCTCACATAGATGGAATAAGAGTTAAAACCACTCTTTTTCCATTGAGATTGATGATCATGAAATTCCCTTCTAGCACACCAAATATCTCATCTAAATTTATATTTTAATCTTCCATTTACAACTTCTTTTTGGCTTAAAATCCTTCATATTCTACTTATCTCTACTCATTCTTTCATCTTTCATGGGATAAAACTCATTGTATTCCTTTTACCTTTGGTAAAGGATTTTCTTCTTATTTCCCATTATTTGGGCTTAGTCTGCCCACCTCCACCAAATGGTGTTCCTTTTTGTTTTCCCTCTTCCTATGGGATGAAACCCACCTCTAACCAACCACCTCAACCAAGATGTTATTTATTGCATCTTATGTCCTCTTATGGTATTATACCCACTAGCATCTTCCATCCACCACCACCAAAAGCCATATTGGCTTTGTTCACTCACTATCCAACCTACTATTGTATTATTCCTTCTATCACTATTTTCTAATTACAACCCCTCTTTTATCATGGTTTCCATATTTTCCTCTTCTCTTCTCCACGATACCACCATATTTCTTGTGGCTTCTTCATTTTCAAGAGTCTCAAAATAATATTCTTCTTATTTATCTATTTCTTCACATACTCTGGGTAATGTAAAAATTAGTTGTTGCTCCTTTCTTTCTTGAGTACATAATTTTTCACTTTTGGCTTCACCTCTTCATCTTAGAAGGTAGCTTTGAATGCCTAATTTCTCTCCATCCCAAAATATGCACACTGACTATAGTCACAAATTAGTTTTAAAACATGATACTTAATAGTCCACATAGGTGATTCCTCCATCTTCATATTGTTACCTTGGTTTTCACCAAGCTTTAGCTCTTCAAATCCTCTTTTACTATTCAACAACTCTTGTGACAACTCTTGTTTCTATTTATATTTGCTTCTCTTATTCTTTGCATTAGATTATTTCTAATTACATTTTCTTTATTTATCCTCTTTATTTAATTATATGTCACTTGAGTGACATTTTTCATTTCTCCATTCTTTTCCCATCTCTCTTGTGAGAGTCCTTTCTCCCACACCTAATTAGTTGCTGCAAATGAAATCCCTCTTGTTACACTTCTTCTCACTACCTCTCATACATATGGGCATGTTAGAATGAATAAGAAATTGTATTATTATTTTATATATCTTCATTGTTAGACCTTGACATAGATAAAACTTATTAATAGAATCAATAATTCTCACAATCTTTTCTTCCAACTATTATTCATGCCTCAAAGACACATTTTCCAACTCTTCTGTGTTGTTAACATTCTCCTCACAAATTTTACTCTCGTGATGGACATCCAAAGGCCCATTATAAATTATTTTCATGAATATTCTCTCCTTAATATTCAATTGATTTTATTCTTATTATTGTTGGCCTTTAACCATACTCATCTCATGTGCATTAATGTGTACTTCATCCACCTCCATTATTTACTTCATGGAAACATAAAACTCTTCTTCCTTCCCTTCAAAATAGAAACAAAAAATGCTTTACATTTATTCTTTTCCTACTTATGGGATACCAAAAACTCATTTCCATCATACATTAATGGGTCTCCTTCTTATGTTGAATAATCTATTACCTCCACATTTTATTCCTTTGGTATTTATTTTTCTATACGCTGCTCACAAATTTCATTATCTCTATTTTTTTTTAAAATAGACTTTATCTTCTCAAATTGAAACCTCACTTTCCAATTTCATCTCATGGAAAATTCCTTATCCTCTCTCTTAATTCTCAATACTTGGAGCTTATTCCACCATTCTTCTTGCAATATTAAGTCCAAAATATGGTCCATCAACCTAGAAACTATATGTTCTCATATTCTCACTTTCTTATTTTTTTGTTTTTTCTTGATTTAAAAATTTACCCTAGTGGGGTTTTATATACTTTTATATTCAATTAAAATTAACTCAATTATCCATTTCATGATCTCACCTAGGCTCACGTTACCATAAAATAAAATAACATTGCTAGTGGGATTACATCTCTCTTTTACCATGACCTTTAATGGTCTCTTTTCTTTGCTTGTTTGGTGTTTCTCCAAAGCATCTAACCTATATTATATGGATATCAAACCCTTTATCACCTCTTTTTATTCACTTGAAATACCAAAAAACAATTCATGTTTTATTTGTAGAGTGAATTCATAGTAATAGGCCCCATTTTATATGCAATAGAGGTAATGTTTTTTTATTGGGGGTAGGGGACACATTAAATCACCACATTTCATTTTTTATGTGTTTATGTTTCCTTTATATAATGATTTTGACTAAAAAGGTCAAATTTAATATGAAATCGACATAACATAATAATATTTATCATAATGGGGATAAAATAAACCACCACGTGTCATTTTCATGTGTTATGATTTCCATTATATATCAAGATAATCTAATCGAGGCCCATCTCATATGCAATAAAGGAAACACTTTATAATTTATGGAAAGGGGAAAAATTAGACCACCATGTTTTTTTTATGCTCACTATCCTTTTTAGTGTGAATTCATAGTAATGAGGACCATTTTACATGTAATAGAGGTAATATTTATTGTTTTAAGGGTAGGGGATATATTAGAATACCATGTGCCACTTTAATTTTTTAATATTTCCTGTCTATAGAAATTTTGACTAAAAGGAGACCATTTCAAATGTAATTGACATAACAAAATATGTATGCCTATGGTGAGAAAATAGACACCAGTTGTCATTTTTATTTGTTCATGTTTTCCTTTGTAAAGAGAAATTGACTAAACGAGGCCCCCTCTCACATGCAATCAAGGAAAAAGAGTAATATTTAGGTGTAGGGGACACATTAGACAACCATGTGTCATTTTTTTCTTTCATGTATCCCTTTTAGAGTGAATTCATAGTAACACAACCACTTTTACATGTAATACAAGCAATGTTTGTCTATTTAGAGCTAGGGGACATATTAAAGACTACCACATGTGTATTTTTTATGTTTCTATGTTTTGTTTGTAGAGTGAATTCATGGTAATGGAACCAATTTCATTTTTAATAAAGGTAATGTATGCATATTTAGGGGTAAGAGACACATTAGACCACCACGTGTCATTATATTGTGTCCATTCTTCATTTCTAAAGTGAATTTGGCTAAAAGGGGCCTATTTCACACAAAATCAATGCAATAAAGGAATATTTAGGTCAATGAGGAGAAAATATACCACCATGTGTAATTTGTGTGTGTTAATGTTTCCTTTGTAGAGATAAATCAACCAAACAGTGCCCCTATTTCATGCAATCAAGGCAATAGAGGAGAATTTAGAGACAAGTGCAATAATACACCACCATGTGTCATTTTTCTATGTTCATGTATCCTTTTTAGAAATAATTATTAGTAATGGGGTAATTTAAATTTTAATGGAGGCAAACTTTATCCATTTAACACTAGGGCACATATTAAATAATACTACACATGGCATTTTTTTATGTCAATGTTTTGTTTTTAGAGTGAATTCATATTAATAGGGACCATTTCATATTCAATATGGGAAATGTTTTTCAATTTAGGGTTAGGGGACGCATTATACCACCACATTTTGTTTGTGTGTGTTCATGTTTCCTTTCTAGAATGAGTTTGACTTAAAATGGCCCCTTGCACATAAAATTGACTTAACAGAGGAATATCTATCACTATGAGAAGAAAAAGACCACCATGTGTTGTTTTTATGTGTTATTATTTTCATTTTAGAATAATATCAAATAAATGGGGCCCCTCTCAAATTTAATCAAAGCAACATGATCATATTTAGGGAAAGGGAACACATTAGACTGCCATGTGTTATTTTTTAATCCATTTTAGAGTGAATTCATAGTAACAGGGATCCTTTCACATACAATAGAAGCAACATTTCCAAATTTATGGGTAGCGAATATATTATACCACAATGTCTCATATTTATTTATTCATTTTTAATTTCCAGAGTGAAACAACTAAAAGGGGCCCCTTTCATATACAATCGATGCAATATAGAAATATTTAGGGCTATAGGGAGAAAATATACACTACCATATGTCATTTTTGTGTGTTCATGTTTTCCTTTGTAGATTAAAATTGATTAATTAGTGCCCCTCTCATATGTAATCAAGGATATGAAGGAAGGATTAGTGGTATGGGACACATTAGATGATCATGTGTCAATTTTTTTTTCTTGTATCCTTTTTAGAGTGAATTCTTAGTAATAGAGCCATTTCACATGCAATGGAAGCAATATTTTTTTATTTAGGGCTAGGGTATGTATTAAATACCACCACATGTTTCATTTTTTGTGTTGATGTTTCATTTTTAAATTTAATTTATAGTAATAAGGTCCATTTCATTTAAAATTGATGCAACAAAGGAATATTTATAGGTATGGGGAGAAAATAGACCACCATGGGTCATTTTCATGTGTTTGTGTTTCGTTTGTAAAGATAAATTAACTAAACATGTCCCCTTTTTCTTGAAAGTAGAAGTTTTAAGCTTGCTTCACATAAAACATGGCATTTTCCATTAGTTAGATTTGAACTCAGTTTAGTTAACTTGTAAATGTAATTATACATTAAAAAAACAAAGCATGACTTGCTTGGAAAGGCACTTATAATTTTTTCATTTAATGTAGCCTCTCTCAAGAATATGTTTCAAGTTTAATTAGAATAGAACATAAAATTTACCCATAATTGGGATTTTGGCTCAGGTCAATCAATTTATGAATTTTAGCCCACACCAAAAAACTAAACTGAGACCTACTTATCAAGGCACTTATAAATTTTTGATTTATTGTATTCTCTCTCAAGTGGGGATTTTAATTTTTATTGATATATAACATGATTTTAGGGTCCAATAGTGGGATTTATACTAAGATAAATTAACTTTTAAATGTAAGTCCACATCAAAAACACCAGACTGGGACTTACTTGGTAAGGCACTTATAATTTTTTGATTTATTATAGCCTCTCTCAAGTGGAGGTTTTATTTTTTATTTGTATTGGACATGTCATTTTCCCATTAGTGAGATTTCAACTCAGATCAATTAGCTTGTAAATGTAATTCCACACTAAAACACCAAAATATCCTATTTGGCAATCAAATGTGTCATTTTATATAATGTGTATGCATTATAAAAATCACAAAACATAAAAATAAACTTGTCAGCAAAACAAAATAAAATGTGCATGTGTTATAATTCACACATGTTATAACACACACACATTTTAACTCAAACAAAAAAAACATATGCATTATAACACATACACATTTTGGTTTGGTGATATGCCTAAAAATAAATGCATTTAATTTTAATGTGTACACATTTTGGTTTGGTGAATCCCATTCTTTAACACATATGCATTTGATCTGAATGTGTGAATGTTTAGTGATTTCATTATTTATTCATGTTAATTATCATATTTCCCCCATATTGGTGAATTTACCCTTTGTTAAAATTTAATTTAATGTTGTAATAATCATACATTTAGGAATATTAAGTGTCAGAGAGATACCAAATCATCAATTCCATATGATTCATTCCTATGTACATTTTTTTAATTTATTTCCACTTATGGTCAATTTAGGATGTGTTTATATCATGAATTAATTATCTACTTTAAAATACATAGGAGAGATATAGGTAAAGGAAGAATAAAGTAATATTTAACTTGAACTAAACTCAAATATATGATAATATCTATAAATACAAGCTATATATAAATAATGAAATATCTTTGGTAGGAGAAGATGCAAGCTACTTTATTATCTATTAAATGAGGTCCCAAAGAAAATTTTATTTGAATAAATAGAGAGGATGTCTATAAGATTTAAAATGATATATCTGAGGCACATCAACAAGGAATATTACAAGGTAAAGAGGTAATGTATGTGTTTGTCTAATATACCTTTCACATTCTTACTCATTCTAAAGCATGGAGATAATATAATACATACACTTAATCCATTTATGATATGATCAAGTTATGGGGAGGTAATAGATTGCATAACTTTCATAGCTTGAGTTTAAATGGGCCTTCAATAACAACTTTTATAAAATTTAAAAGGCATTGGAATATATCCTAGGGGAATAGGGGAACATTTTTTAGATAGTTGGAAAGGTTTATGCTTCTTATAAATCAAAGATTGGTATTTAAGGTTTTATTCTCGTGTAGCTTGTTGAATATGAGATTTTTTTGAAAATATATGTTAGGTGGGTAGAAAAGAGATACGTTGATGGGTTTTTGTGGTAATAAAGTAGAACATTAGGGCTAATCACATTTCATGGTGACAGTTAGTGATGTAACTGCAGGCTATGAGATTATCATTGATGCTTCAAAAACCTACATTATTAGTTTTTATGAATGTGTTATTATTTAAAACCCTTTACATGATTATATGCCTCACATGGTTTGTGTTCTATATCCAATTTGCAATATATTCAATACAAATTTTATTCAACACCAATGGATTAAAATTTAATACATCTGGAATTTTTTTTGAGATATATTATTGGTCACTCTTCAGATGGGGATAGTAGTAAAATAGAACTTATGATGAATGGTAATTATTCAAAAGCTAGAATAAGATGTAAATTTTTTTGAGAAGGATGGATTCTAACTGATTTGTATAATTATTATAAATTAAAAGGAATTCATGACTAGGATTACATCCACAATATGGTTAGAAGTATTTAATAGTTGGGGAAAATTTGATTACTTTTAATCATGACATAATGGTTAATAACATTTTTGAAGTTGGCGATCATATGCTAAAAATTGAATACATAGAGAACATAGATCAACATGAATTGGTTTTAGCATAATGCATTGCTTATAGGCATGTTCAGATGTGTTTAAAAGAGATTATAACTAAATGCTCAAAGGAAAATAACTTGTGTACTATGATTAATTTATAAATATTTTCAAATTAAATTGAATTTTTTTCATCTCATGGTTTGAATTTATGGGAAAGAGTGTGAAATTCTTCACAAGTTCATAATTTTTCATATTATGGTTATTTTTGGAATGAAACCAAAATCACACTAATGGTAGAATAAATTTAATTATTAGGAAGGAATATTAAGATGTGAAAATTTCTTATCACTTTGTAATTTTGTTGATGAGATTGTTTCAATATCAATACATTCACTTTCCTTGTGTATTGCACTTAACTATATCTAATGTATACGAGTTTGTTTTTTTAAAATTAAGTGTAATGGCAGGATTAGAAAGAGGTTATGGTTTTGTTGACTCACTTTGTTATGTTGGAATACATAATAGAGTTGTTAAAAAAGAATAAAATCAATGAGGCATTAAATTTAATAAATATCATAAAAATAATAAAAAAATTAGGATAAATTAGATCAAAATATAATATGGAATATTGATGTGTTATCCCAAACTCAATAATTACATATGATAAAAATTTAGAAGACCTTAAGAAAGGATTGGGAGATGTACAAGAAATTTTATTGAGTCTTGGAATGCAACCAACAAAACATACATAAGTTTATTAATGGGTTAAACGTTGGCTAGAGGATCAAAACTATATAACATTTCAAATTGTGTATGAACATGAAGTAGTTGCCTTTCTCCAAAAACATTCTAATTCTATATTCCAATCTTCACCTTAAAGGTTACTTGATGTTAATGAGCTAAAAATAATTGATAATTAGTGAAGGCATGAGTTAGAAGATATTTTGAATTCCTTTGATGGGAATGTACTTAAAACCATAAAACTAGTGGTGGATATTGAGGTTAACTATATGCATAAATATTTTTTGGTTAGTCAGTTGAATGGTAATCCAACATTATCCAAAAATAGGTTTACTATAGTGATAAATTGGGTTTACTTTTGATGAGACAAGAGGGTTCCAACAAAAAGTTTTTTAATTAGTTTTGGAATTGGATCATATTATGGTGAATTTTTACAACAAAGTTTATAAATAGGCTAAAATGTAATAGAAGAAAAGGTGTTCCTATAAATTCAAAGCATATTATTTATCATGGGACTTAGTTCATTGTAAGGGTTCAAATAATAAGAAATAATGAGTATATTTGAATAACTTTACATAGCATGGCTCTCTCTCTCTCTCTCTCTCTCTCTCTCTCTCTCTCTCTCTCTCTCTCTCTCTCTCTCTCTCTCTCTCTCTCTCTCTCTCTCTCTCTCACACACACACACACACACACACACACACACACACACACACACACACACACACACACACACACTTCTCTCAGGATATACTAAAAAATTAGATACCAAAAAAAATTTGCAATTTATGGTCAATGTTATGTTATGTTCAATCTCTCTCTCTCTCTCTCTCACACACACACACACACACACACACACACACACACACACACACACACACACATTGCTCTTAGGATAGACTAAAAAATTAGATACCAAAAAAAATTTGCAATTTATGGTCAATGTTATGTTATGTTCAATATTTTAAGTAAATATTACGATAGAATTTAAATACCATGTTATTATGATAACATATGTGATATCATTTTATTTTTTTTGTAACAAAATAATATTATAAATTATGGTTCTCGATATAATTATGTGTAATTTTTAAATTTACCCACACGCAATAGTTCTTATGACTACACATTTAATAATTTCTAACATAAATCAACATATTATATTCAATTATTATTGGTGATCCACCATAGGAATATAAAATATGACTCCATGGTTAAATAATATATACAAATCCATGTACCCTTATTTAACTATAGATTGATATTTGACTACCAGCACTTCTAACTCTATAAAAGTTGTTTAAAATGGTTCACCACCATGAAATGACAAAAATATAGTTTGTAAATCTCCTAAATTTAAGTACCATATTGCATTAATGGTGCATTCATGATATTTAAATGTATGATATATGTGGAATTTTAATGAATGAAAAAAGGATGGGAAAAGGACATAGGCATTGCTTTAGGGTTTATAACTCATTTACAAGTATATTTATCTAAAAATATTCTTTGACCACTAATTTTATGATCTTATTTATAAATAAATCTCCCAAATTAGTATAATTTAAAATAGTATCCATGATAAAACTTATAGATCATGTTAGTAAGACAAAAATCCAACTGTAATAGCAATGGTGCCACACAAACTATAAAATTGATATGGAAGGATTGTCATAAGAAACTTTCTTGGCACAATAACTAGCTAGTTTCCTACTGTGTGCATTATTGAAACAAGTGAAGATGTTTGAGATAATAAACATGTGTGTTTTATCTTTATAAATAAGTATTTAAATAATTTTATTTACAAATACAATATCAACAAGGATTGTGTCATCCTATCTAGTAAGTTTTTGTAAACATATATTGATTTATTGTCTAAGGTCTTTGATTTCACAAAAACTAGGGAGAAGGTTGTTAGGAAGGGGATTATAACATGTTATGAAGATGTTTTTATATCAAAAATTTGAATTATTTATTCCAACTTCTTGTGTTTGTTTCTTGCCTTAAACATGACAATTTTTGGGTAGTGGCTAAGTTTTTTCTTCTTGGGTTGATTTTTTTAGAGGTAAAACATGAAAGGTAATTGTGAGTTGTATAGTATGTAAAAGATGTTATACAGGGAAAATTTTATAATTAGGATATTTTTCTATATAAAAGTATTAGGGATGAAATTTAAAAGGTGTAGATAACATCTAATAATCTTGTTTGCACCTTTTTTTTACAAATTATTATCAAATTATTTCCACATGGGTTTGATAAGATTATAATTATTCCATCTCTGCATAAATCAATTGTATTGTAACTTACCAATGAATAATTATTATAGATGTATACTAGAAAATAGAAAATGAAATCCACCAGATTGTTGAAGGGAATGCTTGAGGCTATGAGTAGTAATTAGAGTGATGAAGAGAAAGGTTTAAAAAGGTAAAATAAATTAGTACTTTCTAGTCATGTTTCCAATTGTATTGATAAGTATAGTGGTGTTGATGACACAAATAGTGGCATCCATAAGCTATCAAAAAAACCACATTGAAATTCATAATCTACAAAATTATGTTGTTGAAGGATGCACCTAATGAAGACATCTTCATGAAAACCCAAAACACCATGGAAAATAGAAAATTGGCTCAACAAAAGAAAATTTTTGACTTGAATTTAATAGGAGTGCGATGATCTAGATTTTTAAAATGATGTCATGAACATTAATGTGATTTATCAACTAGAGGATGTGGTGAATATGCATACTAACATGAAGGTTGAGGAAGATCTTGGAGTGGATGTGGGTATGCAATACGTACATGTACAAGCTGATAACTATTTAGAGATGCACAAAGCCTCAAGAAATTGGTATATACAATAGAAGGGATATAAGAACCAAAATTAAAGTTTATAATTCATGTGTTACAATAAAAAATATTTGAAGGGATGCAAGATTAAGGGACATGATTGATACATTAAGTGTGAGCATAAAGAATTCATTAGAACATGTAAAATTATTGTAATTTCCAATCCATAAAGATGTTTAAGTGACATTGTTGTACAAATACAAGATTAGACATAAGATGAAAATAAATATCTAAAATGGGAAAATCATTAAAAAATAAGTATCCAAAATTATTAAGGATAATAATAAACTTCAATAGTAATATGAAAATCAATAAATGAATGTGTGTTTGTAGTAATTGGTTGTGAAGTAGGCATATTAAGCTCAATATCACCACCCTCACTAATATTTTTAACTATATTTTTCAAAGACAAACATCTATATGTGTAAAGTCTATGGATGTGATGGTAATTGCAATAGTGTTTGTAAATTAATGTATGTGGCACATGATTCATATCATGATGTCTAATATAAGGTAAGGTAAACATATTCCTATCAAGTAAAATTTTAAATATAATTATAGGATTATCCTTAAGATGGGGGTATTTTCATGACCTATTAAGGTAAGGTATATGACTTATTATAGCTGGCATTATTTTTCAATCCAACAGAAAATTATTATTCTTATTATGGGTATGGATGTTATTTATACCTGGAGTAGCATGCATAGAAGCATGAGGTGAATCATGAATCTTATAGTTAAACATATGTGATTTTGTAAGCTCATTTTATAATGGCATGGTCTCATAGCAAAGATATTTGAAACATTTGTAAGTATGATAAAGCAATTTATCTTTGAGAGGAAGAAAAAGACTTATACTAAATATATATTACTTTTATAGATTTTTGGGTTGATATTTTAAATGATGCATGTTAACCTTCATTATTAGAGTATGATCACAAATAGGATAATATTTTCCTTGATGAAGAGATAGAGTATTCTCAAATGTACCATGTGGTTCCTCATTATAGATAAATCAAGATATAAAAGTATCTTTTAATTTAAGGAATGTATGTAAGGAACCACATGTAGAGTGTGAAACCATTCTAAATCATGACTATTTAATATTATAGGAAATGTTTTAATTAATAGTCTATCATTAACACTATATTTCCTTAGAGAATCACAATTTAATTATTAAAGATGTAAATAAGGATCTCCATACCCATCGTATGATGAAAACTTAGGCATTGTAAAATCATGGGGGATAGGTGACTTAAAAATATTACACACTATAGGTTGACTACATATAATATTAGAATCAAATCAATAATTAAATAAAATATAATATAGAGATAAACCTTGTATTTGTTTGAAAATCACCTATTGCATACATCATAGTCACAATCTTATGAGATGGCATAATATAAATACTGATGGGTTCATTTAGGTTTGAATCTTAATATTTATTTCAAGCATAAGCACACTAAGAGGATTAGAGATATATGTGGAAGAAGAATTTTTTTATCAAATTATCTAACAAGAAGGGACATAATCATAAAGCAAAGAATGTACATTAGCTACTTCATTACCATTTTAAAAAAATTAGCAAGAGAAGAAGGAATTTCCATAAGATGTTTTTAAGAAGATTAAAGAATACCTTTTAAATATTTTATGTGGAAATAAATTTAGAATTTGAATCATTAAAAACATGCCTTGATAAATATGCATCATTCACATTACAAGCATCCATTTTGATAATATAAACCAAGAAGTATGTTTAAATAACACACAACCTATGATCAAAAAATAACAAGCCCTAAAGAGGGAAGAGGAAAGGAAACACCAAAAATCAAAGATAAAAATAATTAAGCTAAAAACCCCTACAGGGAAGGAGGACAAGAAACCTGAGGTTGTATGTAACATTATTCGGTTCATAAAATTCTAAGGAGAATATTTTTGAGGTGAATAGAGACAAGTATATATGGATAATATGGAACCAACAAGAACAACCAATATCTAAAAAATTTAGATTTGAGAGGTGTAAAATTAAACCTTAGAGTGAAAGAGGTAAAAAACCACAAGTTAGATGATCACAAGGATCTAGTTTAATAAATGTTTTAATTATTTGTGTTTTAGGATAAACTAAATTAATATTTTAAATATTTTGAATACTGTGGATAAAAACTTAATTCACAATTAGTTAAATGGGTTGCATAAAGGTTTTTGATTTATATACAATCTAAATAGTAAGCTTGGAGCCATAAGTGCACTAAAACTATAACAAATGATATAATAATGACCTGAAACACTAAAATATAAATGAAAGGACAAATTATATAATAATTTGGCACACCTTGATATAATCCTAGGATTCTAAGAGTGAAAAAAAGATTTGGAAGTGATGATGCAATTTTGTGTCAAATATATAACTCTAACTATTAAAAGATGAAATGGATTCTTTAACTTAAAAAAAAATTAATATACTTAAGTAAAAACTATAAATTCACCTTTGAAACCATTAAACCTATTCAAAGCTCCCAAATAGGTATCTTGAAATATTTTGCTTTTTGGATTTTTTTAATGCAAGTGCAATGTTAGATGTCATACAATGTTATGTGATTGCAATGCAAAATTGATGAGTAGATTTGGATGATTTTTTATTCTTAAAAATTCTTGGCTTAACCCTTGAAAATATAAATCAAATAAGTGTGTTTAAGTTAATTGACACATTTTTCCACTTTGAGGACTTACAACTACATATCCCACATGCTTGGAATCAAATTTAATGTATTTTTTTTAGCATGTGAGTGTTATTTTAAGTCAGAGATTTGTATCCTCTCCTTACTAATGTGAAATGAAAATAAATAAAAATTCACTTAAACCCTTTTTGGTACTAGTGTATGATGCCATAATGTATTGAATATGGTTGAAGTATCAAAGTGCTAGCTTAATTATAAGTTTAGTAATAAGTATGGTCAATGAAATCTCTAATTTGAATTATGAAAGAGAGGTCTACCATTAGATCAATACATAAATATTAAATGATACTTAAATATAAATGGCCTTGAATATATGTAACTATAGGACATGATAAATGCTATGAATGACCATGGGAATTGTAATAAGTGAAATCAAAGGAACAAAAAAATCAAGCCAAGCCAGAAGGACCCAAAAAATACAGAGGATGAATTTAGAGATCCACCAAAACCATGCAAGGAATAAGTAGTGGTTCACCTATATGAATATAAGTAATAATAACATAATATTTAAATTCAAAATAGAGTAGGAAAAATGTCATGTACATAATATTACACAATACACAAGATTTCACCTAGGAAAACCCTTTCAGGAAAAACTTCAGTACAGTAACCTTATTTCTAATTATATTAACTTAACTATTTTACAATACAATAATGTACTTCAAATTTTTTATTTACCTTAATTCATGTGTGAGTATATCTAGGCACACCAATAGGTAACTATTTCAGTGGTATTACAATACAATGGGTAACACAAATATGGATCAAGAACACAACCCATAATAGTTCCCAAAAAACATGGGTTATGAAACCACCCATATAATAATATGGATTAAACCACCATCTAGTCCTAAAAATACATATATGGACCACAATTTTTTTTTGGGGGGTATTCCTTGAACCTACAGACCTTAATTAAGGGGTCATTAGTCCTGATAGTGCCTAATCAAGGTGATACAATACTAAAAGTGTGTAACTAAATTTAATTATAAAACAAATACACAAAATTATCCCACTTTTTGAATAATTTTCATAGGGGCCACATATTCATACTTTCAACTATTAAGGGAAGCAATTCCCATTGATTTTATTTTCTAAAAACAAATCTCTATACTCATAGCCTTTGTTAGTGAATCAATAACATTCTCATTTATATCAAATTTATCTAATAGTACCATTTCATCTTAAACCATTAATCTAAAAAAATGGTATTGTACATCAATATTATTTGACTAATAATGATAAAAAGGGTTCTTTACCAAACATATTTCACTTTGAATGTCACAGTCTATCTTTACATATTTATGTAAGAGACCAACAATCAAACATATCCCTTATAACCATGCTACTTATTTATAGACATGAGTAGTTTCTATGTACTCTACCTCTATTTTATATATTTACATAACTAACTAATTTTTTCTCATTTATCTCACTACTACACTAAATAATTTAAACATAGATGTGCTTGTAAATTTTTAGAAATCAAGATCTTTGGCATAGTCACAATCCATAAATCCTTGTAGATTAAAATTTTGATTCTCATGAGTTCTTACTTAATAGTAAATAATATAATCTAAAGTGCCATGTAGATATATAAAGATCATTTTCAAATTATTTGAATATTCCTTCTTAGAGTTTGACATAAATATGCTCACAACTCCCACTACATGGGAAATGATAATTCTAGTGTAGACCATTGCATACATCATGATTCCAAAAACACTTGCATAAAGAACCTAAGACATGTTATCAAGTTATTATTGTGTCTTGAAACATTATTCGGTAGATAAATTTTGACAAAAAAGAAAGGGATTATTGCCAATTTTACATTCCTATGTCCTAAATCATTATAGTATCATCTCAAATTAATTTCTTTGGTTTAACCACAATTTCCTATTCATATTATCCCTTTTAATCTCCATGCCAAAAATAAATCTTGTAACACCTAGGTCCTTCATATAAAATGAATTTGATAACTAATATTGAACTAGATTTATCATTTCCTTATTGTTACTAATAATCAACGTGTCATCCACATACAAAACAATGATTAAAAAATGTCACCTTCCAATTTGAAATACACATAAGGATCAAATTTTCTTTGTATAATCCCAAGTCCCAAAACATACCTATCAAAATTCTAATTCCAAATCCTTGGTGATTTATTTAGGCCATAGATACTTATTCAACCAGCATACTAATTATTCCTTTCCTTCAAACTTAAAACCTTTAGGTTGCACCATATGAATTTATTCCTCAATCTCCCCATGAAGAAGTGATACCTTACATCCATCTATTCTATTTCAATATTGAAAGAATAAAAAATATTAAAAATAAATATAATTAAAGTTATATTAGCAACATGAGGAAAAATATCACCAAAATTAATTCCCTCTACCTAAGAGAATCCCTTTGATACCAAGTGGGATTTATACTTCTCCATTTTTCATTCTACATTGTACTTCTTATTGAATACCTATTTATAACCAATAGGTTTTCTATCACTAGGAAATGTCACCAAGTTATATGTATTATTTTTATTTAAGGTTACCATTTCTTCCTCCATGGCCCTCTTCCAAGACCTATTTTAATTTTAGCAAAGAGCCTCCTTCACAGTATTTGGGTCTTCATCAACAACTGACAAAAATGATAATATAAATGTAGAATGAAAATTAGTTGATTTATACCTTTTTGGTTTATTTCTATTTTGATATTATCTTATCAATATTTGAGTTTGATATTATTAATATTTTTATTCATAATCCTTTGATTCATTTGAATCTTCCTCATGTAACTCCCCATTTAGTTTATCTTCTTCAATTCCTTTGTATTCAGACATAGATTCTCCCTCTTCTAATCCAATGTGCACCTTTCCAAGTTATTCCTATTGATTTTATTCATATTTGTAACCCATTTAACTTATTTAAATATTAAATTATGACTTTAAATAGTCTTCTTTGTTTTTGGGTTTCAAATTTTATATCCTTTTGCATCGATATTATATCTAATAAAGATACACTTAGCTGATTTGTAATCTAATTAGTTTCAATTTTTTTGGTGTTATTCATATAAGCATCAAAAATAAATACCCTAAGATATTTGAGAGAGGGTTTATTATAATTCCATGTTTCCTATGTATTTTTATTGACTAGAGTTGATGTGGGAAATCTATTAATCAGCTAACAAGTAGTCATGACTTCTTTTGCCTAGAATTTCCTTTATAAGTTTGTATCGCTGAGCATACTTCTCATTGTATCCATTAGAGACCTATTCATTTTGTTCAACTCTATTCTAATATATTTTATAATTAGTTTTTTTTCTTTTCTAATCCATAGTACATACATAACCACTCAAATGCTTTTGAGTAGTTCCCTCCACCATTATCACTTCTCATGATCAATCTTATTTTTATCTAGTTTTCAACAAGAGCATTGAACCCCTTAAACTTACTAGAAACATCATATTTATTATTGACACAGTAAAACCATGTTTTTTTTACAGTATTCATTTATAAAATAAAAACTAATACAATGAATTTATTATTGATTGAACTTTCACATATCTAAACACATCTACATGTATTAAATACAGAATCCCATATGTTTTAATACCAAAATTGGGAAACTTTACTTGAATATGCTTCCTACATACATAATATTCACTAAAATCAACATCTAAATGATATTCATAAATATCTTTAGCCATACCTTTAGTTTTTATCACATGAAGGCCTTTATCTCAAATATAGCCCATCTTTTAATACCAAGTCAATATATTTTATATAGGAAGCATAAGAAATAATTTTGATTCATTTTTAGCCTTCAAAAAAATAGAGTGATAACACCCACCACTTATAATACATGGGTTAACCTTGAAAGTTTTCCTTTTATAGAATCCTTTTGATAATACCATTGCTCCATGAATTATCTTATAACTATTCTTATTAAATATTACTTGCAAACTCACATCATTCATCTTGCTTATAGAAATCAAGTTTTTAGCCAAACCTTGACTTTAAAAAACACCAAGGAGGGTTTTAACCCTTTTTTTATTAACATTGAATTTAATATTACTCAACCTATGATTTTATATGTTAGTTTATCTCCTAACAAGACATCACCTCCATTTGTCTTTTTATATTTACCAAACCACTCTTTATGGGAAGTCATATGAGAAGAGGCTCCCAAGTCAATCAACCATGTATCATGACATGCATGTGAGCTTGAATATATGAATAATATATCCCCAAGACATCACTATAGGTATTCATATCAATAAAAATGGAATCATCATATGACTTACCCTTTTCAACTTTTTAAGGTATATAGTCCTTAAATTGGCTTGTTTTACCATAGTTCTAACATTTCCTATTATGTTTTGATGTAGTCTTATATTTACATCTTGACTTTGATTTTTTTGACCTCTTTTTTTTCTCTCTTTGTAATGACCTAAAAAAAAAGGCATTATTTATTTGATAATCTTCCATGGACATTTGTCTCATTTCATTTGATAACATAACTGAGACTACATCCTCAAGATTTAATGTAGCTATACTACTAGTAATGGACATAACAAGGTTATCCCATGAATTGGGAAAAAACATAATATATTTCATTCAATTTAATTATTTATCGATTTTAATCTCTATTGAAAGAAACTAGCTTAACACAATGTCAAATATGATCATATGTTTTATCATGGATTCATTGTCATTCTACAACTTTTTTTCGAGGAAAAGACTTTTTCACAAGATACTTAATCTGATACAAAGTTCCTAACATATCCCAAAGTAAATTAATAGGTTTATTTATAGAGGCATTCAACAACACTAATTTTAAATACATAGTATAATTAAACTCTTTGCCTTTTGATCCATCTTCTCCCATTCTTCTACCTTCATACCCACATGTTGTGATTTTGATATAGTAACCCATTGATCTCTTTCCACAAAAAGATATTCAATATTGAGCTTATATAACTCAAAATTTTGGCCATTAAATTTCTCTATCTATATTCTTGTTCTTCCTATAATTTTCCTTTACATAAATATTTTCACACATAGATCTCCCACTCAAGAAATAATTTATCATTGGGAAGATAAACCCTAATTATTCAAATAAAGATAAAACCTAAATCTAATACTAAATTAAGAGAAGTATAACAATAAACTAATATAAGATAATTAATACTTATAGAATGTTTATGACAAAAAAAAGCATACACAAAAGATTACACAATACATAATATTTCAGCTTAGAAAAGTCTTCCAAGGAAAAAACCCAACATAATAACCTTCTTCCTTATTAAATTAACTCAATTGTTTTAAAATATCATAACATAATTCAAAATTTTATCTTGCCCTAATGCATGTGTGATTATATATAGGCACATCAATAAGTAACCACCTAAGTGGCATTACAATACAATGAGTACCAAAACCATGGGGCAATAATACAACCCATGACAATTCACATAAAACATGGGATACCGAACCACCTATATAATAATATGCATTAAACCATCTTTTCAAGACCGGCATTACATATAGGGACTAAAGATCCAAATTTCATTGTCTGTATATACAATATGTAAGGATTGTAAATAATACAAAACATAAAACAAATTTCCAACACTATAATTGTCAAATATTTCCTTCAAGAAGATGTTCGTATAGAGGGAAATAAATTTAAAAAATATTCAAATAAGGTTTACATAGGAAAATTGGTAAATGTCTAAAAATATAAAAATACACAAGTGGACCAAATGTGACAAAATGGGGAAAAGACATAATGGAAAAGTGTTTTGTACCAAAATTACATGTCTATAGAATAAACTTAATTTGATGTGTGTATTGATATGAATTCATGTGTATATCAAAGTGAAAAAATAAAAAAATGAATCATGTACCTTGACTTACCTAGGAAAGGA
Organism: Torreya grandis; assembly: GCA_037957365.1. Taxonomy (NCBI): domain Eukaryota; kingdom Viridiplantae; phylum Streptophyta; class Pinopsida; order Cupressales; family Taxaceae; genus Torreya; species Torreya grandis. The sequence continues at coordinate 217,771 of JARHVA010001687.1, read as the reverse complement.
TGGATGTATCAGATGATGTTTAAAAACAACTCTACCCATATGCAATGTTGTTTCTTGGAAAATTATGGCATACATGTCAACAAGTCAACCAATTTTAAATAAGTAGTTAATGCTTTATCATTTTATAGTGAATATAAAAATGTAAATTAAAAAAAAAAAAAGGAACATATGAATGAATACATTTGTTTATGTGTGAACCATACAATCATAAAAGAAAAAAATCTTATTCTAATGCTCAATCTAGTTACAACATATTCAATCAGGTCCTAAAAAATATTTTCCATTTATTCATCATAGAATTATATTAATGTCATATTGGCCATTTAAGGTTCCTTCATTTTGATCAAATTCACTCAATTAATTTGCAATTCACTCAACCTGTAAAATTTTGAAAATATCTACATATATGCCCCCATTTTGAGGTGAGGCATTTCAAACATGTTCTCACAATCACTCATCTCAAAAGAAAATTTGAAGTTCACCAGTTTCATCACAATATATATATATATATATATATATATATATATATTATAGTAAAAGATTTTGAAAATCAAATTGAAACACATGTATGTAACCATCATAAAATATTATCATGTTTCACTCAATATTTAAGATGAGCATCTTTATATGAGGATAAAAATAATAGGGGAAAAAAACATGATCCAATGAATATTACATATGCATAAGATATTTATAGTAATAATATAGAAGAGATGAGTATAACAAAATGCCCCAAAATTTCAAAGCAAGAGAGGGACAATTAACATGCTCCAAATGTCGCAATGGTGTGCCTAGGAGGGCTAGATAAAACAACCAATCATACACACAATAGAATGCCTAAGAAATTCATTGTAAATACCATGGAAAATTAGGCACCAAGCATAATAATACCACAAATATTAATTGTATACACTTAAGTTTTTCATCAACTTTATTGATAGTATCTCTTGTACTAGCTTGCTAGCACATCGATCTCCTTGAGCGCACTCATTAAGGATTGCATTAGGAATGGTGTGAGCTCAACTCATGATACTTTATGAGATATGCTTGCATTATTTTTTCATACCTTAATTAATATCAATTTGACCTCATCTAAGACTCTTTTCATATTAATTATTTATCTCCTTATGTGCAGTTTTGCTAACCACCTTATATTATTATTGTATTAGCGAAACTGATACAATCTCTTTAATACTTGTATTTCCATGTAATGTATCAGCCTAGATGATACAATTCTTGATTTTTGTCCCTATTAGTTGTATTATATCAACCTAGCTAATGTAATTCTATGTTGACCAACATCCCATTCCATTATATCAACCTAGCTAATACAATTAGTTTAGAGTTTAGGGTTATTTTTTCTTTTTGATATTTATATATAGGGGTCATAATTATCATTCCAAATACACATAACACTCATTTTATTTGGTTATGCTCAATTATAAGTAGGAAAATGAGTAGTTAGAGGTTAAATTCTTATTTTTGGAGGTCAAGTATTTGTTAAGGCCTTTGAATATCAATAAGAAAAGCTAAATATAAAAGGTACATCTGGCCTTTGGAGTCCCAAACTAAGGATACATAGGTATTTATCTTTCCATTTAATGTATTCATCCTATAACATATCTTTCAAAGTGACACTAGAGATAACGGGGATATTTTTACATTGATGAATCAAGCCAAAGGTAAGTATCTCTATCCATATTTTTTTCATTTATTTACTTAGTAGATAAATTTGATTTGCTTATTTTTATCATAACATATATGTTAGTATCCTTGCCTAGTTTCTCCTTATACCCAATAAGTTTGTATATATAAGACTTCTAATTTTGACATTACCAATGTAGGTTGTTAAAACCACTTATGATTGACCATTATACCATTTACATTTTGTTAGTTTAGAATTTAAAGTTATATTTGATATAGGTTACCTTCATTAGTTAGTTCTTTGCATGCAATTTCCTTATTATATCCTTGATACCCCTTTATTAAAATTGCCACATCATTGATTTAATTTGTGATGGAGCTAAAACCATAACCCATAGCTTAGGCATAGGATTTGAAACCATATACCTTTGACATTGAGTGTGGACTAATTTTTTCTATATCTATAGCTATAATGAACATTATCACTATACCATCCAAGCATATTCAAGATCTATATTATTGACCTCTTATTTGTATAATATTTTATAGAGAGAAAGAGTATTTTTATATTTGTGATCCTAGCCCATGTAAATATCAAATCACTAATCATATAATATTTGCATAGTATGCCACAACAAATTCACACAATTATTTAGTTGCATATAGGGAACCATCACACAAGGACATATGAATTATAAGACTTGAAGAAATGATAATCACATGACATGACAACTCAAATATCCTCTATGGACAAGGAATATACAATAAAGTGACATAACAACATGATCAAACACACAAAAACATACACATACAAGTAATCAAAAAATCATAGGCACATACACAATGTGATCATGTAACTATCACAAAGTAATCATGTAATATATATATCCATATAACACAAAAGATGTATGTACTTGAAATATATGATATAAGTATTGTAAAATGGATCCTAAATATAAATGGAAAGTAATAAAGATATCACTATAAAATTTAATTTTTAGAGATACCCTTGATGTAAGGCATACCACCAATGTGATAATGCCCCATAGGGTATGGGCATGAAAGTATTCATGTAACATTTGATAGTCCATGATCATATGAAAAATTTATATATTATTATTTTATAAAATTTGGAATTAAGAGATTTTTAATCTTAATTATATAAAATATTGGGTAAAATTAGGCTATAAGAAATATGGCATAAATCACACAAGTTGATTTACAATGTATTATATTTATAAATAAGCTAAAAATGGAAAGTGCCAAAGAGAAACAACTTAGCTAAAAATCAAACATTCAAGACTATGATTGTGACTATAAATTTTTTTTTAGGAATGTGAATCATAAATAGGGCTTCACATCTTCATGAGACAAGGCTACACTATTTGGATGATGTCAGTTTGTGCTAGTGTCTGTAAGGTGCATCAATGTCTGATAGGATTTTTTCCATATGTGTGAAATATAACATGTGCACAATCACCTATTATTCATGTGTGTGTGATTTAAGTCACTTGATTCAATGTGGAAGACATTTTGTTCCTTATTCTTCACTTGGAAACTTAGCTCAATAGGTCATGAGAAATAAATGGAATACATGGGGGAAAAGGGTTAGTGGTTAAATTTGTGTTTTAATTTAACACCCCCTATGTTGATCACTACCTACATACCAATAATTTGAAGAGGGATCAAACTCCATTCAATTCTCCCATGCTATGGTGGTTTGTGTGAAAAACTAGTGTAATGATATAATATAGTGTAATTATGGTGTGATTAAGTGCTTCAATAATGAATTTTGACTGTTGAGGTGTATTCAAAACTATCTCAAGGATAATTGGGTTGTGTAGACTCTAAATTTTGAAGAATAGGTGATTTACTCTCAATGTATAGTTATATATTCTAGTGTTTTTCAATAATATCATCCTCTAGTGAACAAATGGATAGAAATTGTGGATTGATAGTGATCCATTTTTAATTCCTTTGGATGGGACTTAAAAAATGTACTGGATGACCCGTTAGGTGAATTTTAATTTGAGAAACTAATCATTATTTTGTGGGAGGTTGAAACCAATAGAATGAAACACTACCAATGAATAATATTGTCTTGAAAGAGTGGTCTTATCTGAGCAATGAAGATAGCTAAGCTAGAATGATGGATCAAACCAATGATGAGATTAGGTTGTTTGTAATTAGGAATAGGAACATTTAATAATAATTAATTTCTTGAAGGAATAGGTCATCTACATATAAGTGAAATAATGATGGTCAAGGACCTAGAATTGGCATGAGCTTAGTGTGCATAAAAGGATGGTCACAATTGCATTTTTTAACAATAAATATTAATTCATGTGTTTATATTTCCCTCCTTTTATTCTAGTAATGTATCAAAGTTAAAGTATTAGAATAAGAGAAAAAGAGTTATACTTTAACTTATCTATGAATAATTATCTTGAATGTAGCCCACATGTTGAACTATGCTTCATGCAAAATTGTAATGAAACATGTATAAATCAGTCCTTACTTTAGATAAAATATGAAAGTAAAGACAAGAAACTTATATATCAAATAATAGGGTATGAACATAATTTTTTATGTACGTGAAACATTATTTTTTGTGGTGTAAAACTTGTGACTGTAATGGGTAGTACCCTTGAATATTTTCATTTTATTGAATCACTTGGATTGGATTGTGCATGTCCAAATCCTCATTGGAATAAGATTATGCCTAAGAGATCAAGGTGTGATTGAATCCATTATTACATAACTCAAGGTAGTAGAGTATCTTGGAATAACTGTATGAATTCCAATAGATCATTATGGTAAAAAATTGGTATAAAAAGTTGAATCAACACTACAAACTAAATAATATTAATTTTTGACTCAAAACTAATGCGCAAAATAGTATGATATGAGTCTAGTATATACAACATAGAGAATGACATGCATTTTCATGACTTTTATAGAAACTATTATAAAAACTAAGCAATAAAGTGTGTGTCCTATACATTCCCCCAATCTGATATTTGAGTATCATTATTCCGATAACTAAGTAATATCAAGTAATTTTCTAAGTAAAATTTTATGTCAAAATCCTAAAACACATCATGCATGCTAACCTCAATCTAATCAAAATTTATGATTGACCTATGTATAAGTTTGAAAATTAATTCTGAACAAGACTACAAATTATCTTTTAAATTGACTATAATTCTAAGAATTCTAAAATTTATTGTTTTTAACTATTGGGATGAAAACACACTAATTTACACATGGTCAAGCTATGGTGTTATATAAAAATAATTTGTGACTAAATTTTGAGTATGGCATGTGATCAACTAAGTAAAACCTAAAAAATTATGTTTATGGAGTGTATTATTTCAACTTAGTCTATAAGACAAGACACTATGAATGCCCCCTCTTTTCAGGTGAGTTGTGAATCTTACACAATAACATAGCTCAAAATAATAAATTTATGTGAATGAATTTATATAAAAGATTGAAATTAGGAGTAATAGTGATAACATTAGATATTATGGCATCTTCTTATATAAACTAAGTAATAAAATAACATAAAATTCATGTAGAACCAACCATACATAGTGTCATGTCAAGATATATGTTATAAATTAAGCACGTAATGAACAATAATCACATATTAAACACTTAAACTTATATAAATCAACTCAAGGAGGATGCATGATATCCATCATGGCATCAAAAACTAAGAAAACTAAATAAATAAGAGTCATGGCCATGATGAACACACATAAAAATTACATGTAAAAAAACATAAAGCACACAAGAAGTCAAATAGGCCACATACAAGGGATAAGTTCAAATGTCGCTCAAATGTATATAATTACACAATAAGTCTTAGATCCATAGTCTAAACAAATTTAATACACATGATACATGAAGAAGTAAACATAAAAACCATTCATGAATAAGTGGAATTGATCTACACAAACAATTTGTAACATCATGATATTCATTAACTCAGGTATCTAGGTGAGTAAATCATCATGCAACATAATGTACTAAAGTAGGAATAATAGAGATAATCATATAATGATAAAACATGTGTAAAAGGATGGCCCTTGTGAATTTGTTGAGATTTAAAAAGTTGTAAAATTTGTATTACTACTTTGAATTTTAAAAATTAGAGTTTGTGTTCACTGTGACAATTTTAGTGGAATCAGAAAATAGCACAATGCATGCCTTTTTGTATTAGAGCAATTTCATCTATGTAAAATTTTTGGGTCTGAGATAGTATCACCACCTTTAATTGCATATTTAAGTGATAACCTACATGTTTTGAAACGTAATTAAGTATATTTGTGAAACATATTTGATATAAAAATAGATATAAATAATTACCACATATACATAAACACAAATCAACTAATGTAAATAAACTAGACATAGCATGCATAGGTCCTAGTTTTAGAATTTTTAGGAATATTCTATGTTTTTGTATTTTTTGAATATATTAAATATATACAAGCATCTAATAGGACATTCAAGGGATGTGGGTAATATAAAAATGGATATAGTGGAATATTATTGACCTTTGATACTTGATCTTGTCAAATTCCCATGGATCATTGTCATTATGATCCTCATACAACTTTTGTTCTACAAATTTAGCCTTATCTTTTTCATTGTTCTAAATCTTATACATTTATATAGGATATTTATCTATTTTGTGCAAAGCCTCATTAGTTTTTTGAGGAAAGATAAAATTATACCTATGCTTCTCATTTCTAAATATGTGATTATCATCAATACCATCATGAAGAATATAAATTGTAGTATCCAAAAATTTGAAAGTAAGACAATGATGCAGCTTATCAATTGAAGCTTCCATTTTTTGCAACCATTATTGATCTAATGTATCATTTATTTGATTTCCTATTTTCATAACAAAAAATGATGTGTCCAAAACATTGGGACCACATGCAACTAGTACTTTAATATGTCCTATTAAATCTTGGTAATATACAACTTTCTGTAATTCATATTGATCGTGCCCTATGTATTGAAAAAATAAAAGTGTACATACTTTGGCTCTATGTATTCATAAAATTATACATTTTTTCTATATTATTTTTCAATTAAATCCTAAATAGTCAAAGGGCTATTTCTTGGATGCTTATATTTTCTATGTATTTGACCCTATTATGATCCCTAATAGGTGATAGAAGTTGTTGTATATTCTAAATAGTGCCTTTAACCTTATAATTTTTAATGTTATATTGTAATGTTGAATAAGTATCAATAGCATGACCTATGATTCTATGAAAATGACAAAAGGATTTCCCCTCTTGGTTGGATAATTTGTTAGTAGATGTATGCCTTACTATTGGAAAAATAATTAATTCCTTGTCAATTAACATTTGAAACATAACATGTGGTTGATCTTGTGCACTATTAGCTTGTATTCTAATAACTAGTTCTATATCCATGATTTCCACATTATTTAATGAATATGTGAATGGTGACTTATCAATTATTATAATGCATTGGCCTATGTATTGTGCCTCTTACTCTCTATAAATGTTATATTTGACATAGATGTTTGTTCATGGTACACTTGATAAAATTATATTGTGTGGTTTATTTATTACAACACATGTCCATTCCTTTATCTGTATTCACCAGAAGTATTGCTTTTGAATCATGTTTGTACTCACCTAGACCAATTGGTGTAAAATTAAAACCACACAAATAATCATCAATGTTCATATGCATTGCATTTATATCATCATCATAAATAACATCAGATCATCATTATAACTAGCATCAGATCATCATTAGTGTCTTTTATAGATATAAATTTGGATCCTCTAAATTTACTAGTAAAGGTAACTCATTTACATCTTCCTCTTGGTCTACCTTTTTAGGTGGAAGGGATGCAGTTGAATCATTTGTAGACTATAGTTATGGACTATGTTTATTGGATTTACCAAACTCATATGTATACATATATTCTATAGGTATAATCTCTAATGGTGGCACTCTAGTAGATTGATGTGTTTGTAATAATGATTGATTCTCAGTGGTAGGTTCTATAATATTGCAATATATGAATAATTAGTTATTAGTAGGGCATGCATATAATTATTCATCATGTAAGAGTTTAACACACTAATTTTAAAATAGAAGGTATAAATCCCATTTCATGTATCCATGGCCTACCTAATAGTGCATTATAGTGAAAATGATTGGGCATGACTTGAAACTGATTAGATAAAACTTTTTACCCCACCCTGATATCCAAATTAATAATACCCAAATCTTGACAAGGCACATCATCAAAGCATTTTATATTCTTACATGTATTTTAAAGAGAATCCATATTGATACCCATTATTTGCAAGAATGTGATATTTTAAATATTCAAACTTGAACCATTATCTCAACACCCTTTTGAATATTATACTTTTAATTTTAAATTGTATAAATAAAGGAAGATTCTGATTAATAGTATATTGAGTAGGAAAATACTCATTTAAAAAATATATAACATCCTAAATATGATTTAAATTATTTATGATATATAAAAAATAATAAGGTTTTTTTAATCATGAGGCATAGGTGTTTGATTCAATTCTTCATATAAAATATCCTTAAAATGGTGGCTTTTTGAAGCAAATCTAACATAGAAATATTAGTTGGTGTATTCTTGAACTAGTCAATAATATCATACTATTAATATCTATTGACTTCTCCCATTGGATAGGGTTGGGGACAAGGAGGGATTGCTTGAATTTGTTACTCTTATCATGCCTAATGAGGCACTTGACATCATCTAGTGATGATAGTTTAGATCACATGATATACTAAAAGCTTAGGACAAATAGTAGAGGTGGTATATGAGCTAAGATAGTTGTGAGGTCTAGGGGTATAAGTAACAAAATGAACCATCTATGTCCTTTTACATCTATTAGTGATAGGTGTAAATTCAAACTGATCCATACAATAATAAACATCCTATACTTTTTCATTATTAAGCTCTCAATCAATATGGGATTTTAATCTTTCTTCTAAATTATGTATTCATGGATTTACATGCAATTGAAAGATTTTATGTATTATAGGTAAAGAACATGTAAATGAGATTAAGAATCTTTGAAATAAGAAATAATAGATAAATTTTGTCATTATGATCATGATTAGTATGGAAATCAAAAAATCTAAAATCTTGAAATATGAAACCCTAAAATTAATGCTAAAATAAAAGAAGAAAAAACCTTGGGCAACTAAGGTTTTTGAAATATTCAACAATAAGCTAATTCACCAATATTTTATCCAATTTTGGATTAAGAGAGTTTTAATATTAATTAGAACTTTTTTTTGAGTAAAATTAGACTATAAAAAATATGGCGTAACTTACATGAGTTGATTTTCAACTTACTATATTTAGAAATATGCTACAAAAGTGCCAAAGATGAACAAATCATCTAGAAATCACACATGTAAGACTGTGATCATGACTATGAAATTTTGTATGGACCTATGAGAGATCACTATGAACTGGGAATATGGATTTTTAGTTGCATGGGATAAGGCCATGTTATTTAGATGAGGCTATCCTATGCTAGTGTCTATAGAGTTCACCAACATCCAGTAGGGTTTTTACCCTATGTGTGAAATATAATAGGTGCACCTTCACCTTTATGTCTTATGTGCATGATAGAGGTTGATTGATTCACTATGGAATCAATTATGTGTCTTTTTCTTCACTTGGAACCATATCTCAATAGGTCATAAGGAATAAATAGAATAAATGGGAAAATACATTTAGTGGGTGAAGTTGTGCTTGAACTCAACACCCCCTATGTTATACACTACCTACACATCAATACTCCATGTATTTATCCCATGTGACTATGGTGTGTGTGAAAAAATAATGAAATCTATATGTTGGTGTAATCCTGGTGTGATTAAAAGCTTCAACAATGACTTGTGATCTTAGAGTTGTATTCAAACTTAGCTCAAGGCTACTTGGGTTATGTTGTCACAAAATATTTCACCCTAGGAGAGGGTGTTCAATATTATCCCATATTTTGAAAACATGGGATTACCTCTAGGCCTATGGGTTACCTATGATAGAGGTAAACCTCTTGGTTAAAGGGATCGCTCCATGAGTTTATCTCTTAAGATCACACACTAATACTAGGATAATCATTTGGGGGTGAAAATGGAAGAAGGTAAAATAATTTAAACCTATAATAGTGAGGTGATACACCAAAATATTAGTCCACAAACACACTTTTATATACTCTAAGAATGAAGACTACCAAAACTAACCCCAACTCTATGGCCTTCTAGCATTAGTGTTTCTTATAGAGGTAGATCGCTATGAACATATAAAGGTGGGTGAAAACAAGTTCATATAATAAAAAATATTAGTCCCTCTCATGTTTCAAGATACACTCAACAAACATATACACTTTATAAGATTTTTTAGAAGAGATATCCATCACACAAAAACATGCAAGGGTAGCATGGAAGTATGGAGAGCATATTCATCACTTAACCTCAAAGTACACCACTTAACAAACTTAGGAAAAATATTATAGAGATAAAATAAACTTTAGATTTATTATTCAAAGGACAAAAAAAGTTTTCAAAACAGTAGGTCTTTGCCATACTAGGTGTGTATCACTACAATTACCAAAAAGGCATGTATTTAAAGAGCATTAAACAGGGGAGAGAAGAAAAAGTGGAAGGGTAAAAAATATAGGTGTAAAAATATGAGAAATAGTTAAAAAACAAGTGAGTGAGGTGGAAAATAGGTTAGGAATTATTCTTGGACAAATGTCCATCACAAGTCTGATATCTTTCCTTAATCTGGCGTAAAGACTCTTCACCTTCCTCTTTGAAAATATCTTAATGATGATGACTTAAATTAACTATTTGAAACTAACATAAGGATAATTTACACATTTTAATTGTTATGATAAGATAAAATCATGATGGTAAAAATCCTCATATTCCTCCCTAATTGGCAGTCTCTTTCTTGACACTTGTGCCCACTCACTAGTAGTCACTCATTAACATCCCTCAATTTGTCTTCACACTTGTTGTCAGAGTGACCTATAGTTGCTCATGTAAATTAATTTAATAGGTGATAGGACACCTTTTTAATACATATTTTTCATTTTTTATATAAAATATACCTCCAAAGCTTCATTGTCACACTTCTCACATTCCACACTAGGTAGTCATTTCATTTTAATTGTCTTGTTTAAGACTGCCTGTAGTGATAGGCCTAGCAAAGAGATTTTATTGTGGAAATATGATGGGAGATTATTATTATTATTATGGGTTAAAACAATTCCCCACATACCTCCCACATTTATTATCACTCACCATTGTCTTCCACACTTATATAAAACACTAAAATCTTGTAAAAAACAAAGAATTAGCCCTATCCATACAGATGACAGTATGAAAAAAATTGATGGTGAGGAGCTTGAGTAAGTGATAGAGATTTAAAAAAAAGTTTCAAGACAAATTTAATCTCTTTGGATGCAAAATATTTCATGTCTTCTCCATTGGGTTTGTATAAGGGTTTTAAGAGAGTTTTTAGTGGTCTAGACTGTTAAGGATTGTTCATAAAATATCAACATTGAAACTCCAAATAAATCCCACTAAGTTTGAGCTATAAAAACTCCTAAACTATTTACAAATCATTGGATTCTCATTAAGTCTATTCATATAGGTTTTAGTAAAGGAAAGTTTCCCTTGAGCTCTTGTAGTGCATTCTAAGTAGGATTGTGAAGAAATTAGGCTTGAATGATCAACTTTGTCTTGTTATCTATAAACCAAAGGATGTTACCAGCCTTGAATTATCCATTAAAGTTATTCATATGATTTTTAGAGGTATATAAGGTTATATATATTATTTTAGGAGTCATTAGGGTATAGACTTAGTTCTAGGCCTAAAGACCTAGACTGAGTGTGACTGAGTATGTAACCCACCTGTAGGTTTCTAATGACTGTAGGTGAATTTTTTTATACCTTTTAATTTTCATACCAAACTTATAAAATATCCTAAGATGATTCCAAGACTCTTCCCATCATTTTTTTCTCCTCACATATTAGCCTACTTACTATGTTTTCATGGTGTGCTTTCTGTCTGAGATAGAACATAGAGCATCTCCCTTATTCCTATGAACTTAAGGATGATATGAGGAGCTTATATAGGTCATGATGACCATATGCACAAATTATAAAATCTTGATCATGATTATAAATCTCTCAAATCTCCAAACTCCCCAAGATTAGTTCTTAAGAAATATGACTACAGGTAAGGTTTTATGCAGGGTTATTTACAAGATTTGAAGCTCATCACTATATGTAGAGATTCATACATCTTGATAAAGCTAAGATTATTACATTAAAACTTTATTAGTGCTTTCAACATGATTATCCATTCTATATTTATGATCATAAACCAAATTGTAACTTTCCATTAGATGAAACTAGTTTGCCGTCAGACTGGGTGTAAGTTTCAAAGGTCATTATAGTTCAAATTTTGCTCTATATACTACCTATGAGGACATTAAGAAAATGTGATATACAAGTATGATGATTTATCAACATGGTGATTCTAACTTGTATCTCTGCTAACTTTATAAACATGCATCTCACATGAGCTAGACATAGTTTGTAGACTACTTTGATGGTATCACATGTAGGTGGCAACTAGGGAGGTCAATGGGTTCCTATAGATGCTCATTTCATGATTGAGCATTTTATTTAGGTCTTATGGTTCCATATTGGAATAATTAGGACATATCTACACTTGGTGAGTTCATTTCATTCTTTGGAATCATGTTATCACTTACTAACCAACAACACAATAAGTGCCCTTTTGCAAATTGTAATGTTCTAGGTTCAAATGCACTATGTATCACTGAAAGTCCTCAATAGTAGTTTGGACAAGTTGATACATTTAATCATCAGTCCCCTTGACTTAGAACTCATCTTATCATGTCAAGATGTGATGTTTATGTCTAGTCTACTAGAATGGAGTTATTAGTCTCACAAAGAACTCATGGTCTTCAGCCAACAGATGATCTCATATCACATAGAGACCTTATTCAAAGAAAATAATGTAAATAGTCCCTTTTTAGATCCTTCATCAATCTTAAAATATGGACATTACTTGAACTAGTCTAGGACCAGTACTATGACCTTGTATGACTTGACAAATCCATTCAAATCATGTAAATAAATGTAACTTATCTCTTGAGGTTTTTTTTATGGCTCTACCATGTTTCATACATACTTTTAGGTATTGTATTTGATTATATATCATGGAGTTATAATCAGTTTTTTGCTCACTATCTTGACACTCATATCCAAAATATGAGGTTCTTCAATACAAAATTTCCATCGAGAAATTAAATTCCATGATTGATGTTCATTCCAATCAAGATGAGAATTTCTACTTGCATCTCCATATTCCCACATGAAAACCAACCTTTAAGACCATCTAACGATGAATAAAATTTCATTTAAGAATGTGTTCAATACTTGGAAACATTATATTATACAAACAAATAAGAAAATCTATAGGTGATAGGAATATGCAGTTAGTTTTGAGGCATAAATAGTCTTGGAGATGATTCATAAAGATTAATCCACAAATTTTATAACTATTACCATGGATTGAGATTTAAAATATATTAATTCCATACACCAAAATCATTTCCCTCAACTTTACCTGACCTATCTGTACTAGTAGAAAACCTAATGCCCTGTTTAACCTTACATAAGAGAGTGATAGAGAAGGTAAAAAAGTTTTATCCATTTTTGGAGTTTTTAAGGAAAACTAATCATGTAAATGAGTTTTGAGGAGCTAAAGGATCACTCTTTAATCTTCTCACATGTGCCAAACAATTATACAGTCCATACAACTTCAGCGACTCTCACCTTTTCAATTGTCTTCTTATTTTCAACATGGACTCCTAAAAGTTTTTAGTTATGGCATATTTATTTGACTCTTAAATGATAAATGGGATGCTATACCATTCTATGAAACACTATAATTCTTATGAAAATGGTACAACTCATTAAATTGGCCCAAAAATGATATAAAATGACACTTAGGATAACTATACAAGCATGATTAAGGTTAAGACATATTATTTAACCTATTTTAAGACCATGGTGGACATTTATCAACCTATGGGGACCTATGGAATTTTTAAATTACATGGGGGTTCACTTATTTGACTAGGGGTCAAATTAGTCAACATTTTAGTGATTTTCTAGGGGTAGCATGCTTATTATGCTAAGGACTAATTGCCTTATCCTATCATTGGGAAATGGATTCACATATACACCAAATTTGATACTAACAATCCTTTTATTAGATACCAATACACACACCAAATATAAAATAGGGAAACAAACACACAAATGAAGACAAAGACACACTTGTGTTCTCAAGAACACTTAGGGAAAGACATAAACAACACTTAAGCAAACTAAGTTATGTACAAACTAACCTAAAAAAAATTTATCCTCTTAGATCAAAGGGGAATTTTTACCATATATTTATCCATTAGATATATGAATGCATGAGGCAAGTTTTCAATTGAGCATGGGCTTTGATGTCTTCAACTTTTTGATGTTTGCTAACCTCTTTGGCATGACCTTCAATGTAATCAGAGCAACTACAAATATTTCACCTATGAATGTGAATTCCTCTTTCATTTAAATCATCTAAATATTTTCATGAGACTCCTCAACTACAACTTCAAATGGTGATTCAACAAGGTATGTTCTCTTGACTTCCATGGTCCTCTTAATGAAATCAAGTTTCTTAGTAGTTACAAGTTCCTCAATCTCAACAAGGAGATTTATGTACTCAATCCAATCCTAGTCATTATCTTTCATTACAACATATTTCTCTACATTCTTGTGCACTTGACCTTCCATTTTACAAATCTCTTTAAGTTATACAAATAGCTCAATCTACTATAACTAGTCAGCTTGGCTCTCTTTCTCCTTAAGAAACACAAGCTCTTCAAGTTCATTCTTTTGATCATATCCATGCATGCCATACTCATCATATACTACATCATAATGTTCATCAATACATGGTTATTCAATAGGGACTTTGAATTATACCTCAAAACACTCACATTTTTCTTCTTGAAAGACTAAACTCTCAAGGCTTTCATATTCATTGAACATCTCTTGATAGGTCTACCACATACCTTGATCAAGATTTTGATGAAAAACTACAACTTCATCTTTATTTTCTATTTATTATCTTAAGAAGGATACATTTTAATTGTTCTCATCAATTGGAGTCCCTATGATGAACTCGTATTCACCATTACTTGAAACATCTTGGTCTGATGTACATTGAGCTTGTTCTTCCTTGTTTGCCTCCCTTAAAATGGGTTCTCCTTCAAAAGGGATGAGGTGTGAGGGTGGTAGATTGATTCATGGATTGGATAGGGAGTATGAGATGTTATGGAGGGTTATTTAGTGTTCATAGGGATGGAAGTAAACACTTTAAATAACTCTTTAATGGAGAGAAGGTTCTATTGGGCCATGGACATGTCACTTTCCTTAACAAGTAAATCATGATTCTCATTATCTTCATAAAACTCCTCCACAACTGCAACTTCAACACAAATTTCCTCCTCTAAGGCTTCTATTTCATGTTTAATCTCCTCTTGGATGGAATTACAAGATGGTGTAGACATAGGTTTTTGAAGAGAAGGCAATGGAGTTTTATCAAAAATAGGATTTCCTTCATGGACATACATGTCTTGGTTCTAAATTGGGAATTTGAGGCTACTAGGATTTCTTGAGGATTGGATAGTCTATATTGGAGATTTAATGGGAATATTAGATGATTGAAATGTATTTTAGGAAAACACTTGAGTAAGGGAGAGACAGACTTGTTCTTTAAATAGATTTTTACTTCCTCTATAGATTTCATGAGGCTCTTTAGTAACTACAAGATACCTCTCAATTTATTGGCTTTCCCACCTTATAAGCTTGTCAATACAACAATGAATGTAACATCTCATTTCATATAAGTCCTCACTAATAACATAGTTGGGTTATTATTAAAAAAAAATCCACTTTTTCATAAAGAATTGGACAGACTTTCTCATTTTTTCTATGAAATGCATAGGGATTACATCAATCTGTTGATCCCATTTATTCATCAATATTTTTTATTATAAAAATTTAGGCATGAGTAATAGAAAGGACTTAGATTTATTTAGAATTGGAGGATGAGAATAGGATCTTTGGTATTGACCTTGAGGATGTTGCATAAGAGTTTGGTAGGATGAACAAGGTTGTTGGGAAGGAATACTTTCAAGAACCTACCTCCTAAGAGCTTGTATCTCTCCTTGGAGAACTTAAATCTTAAGGGGTTAGATATATTATTTAAGGGATTTTAAGATGTATATTTTATAGCTTTCTTCATAGGATTATTCACAAGACTCATAAACAAACTAATGACTATATGGAGGAGGAATGGGTTGAATATATGGTGGATAACAACTTTGATAGGGAGGTGCATAGTAATATCTCTCAAACATGACCATCCATATCAAATGCATTAGTCAAATAAACAAAAAAATTATAAAAATATTTTCAAAAATTACCTAGATATGTTTATCACCAAATGATGCATTTAGAGTTACCATTGGTGTTTGTTTGCATGCTTCCAAAAGTTGATAGTAGGAAGAATACACCAACCATTCTTATACTCTTTTGGACCTTCATCCCACCAAGCATGCCAAAACCATTGTAGAAAAACATTTCACTATAAGAGAGGGTGTTCAAGCCTCTACCATATTTTTATAACATGGGATTACCTATAGGCCTATGGGTTACCTATGACAGAGGTAAACCTCTAGGTTAAAGGGCTAGCTCCCTAAATTTGTATCTTAAGCTCACACACTAACACTAGGATAATAAATTCGGGGTAAAAATGGAATAAGGTAATATAACTTAAACATATAGTATTGTGGTGATACACCAAAATATTATTCCATAAACACACATGCATATACACTAAGAATGAAGACTACTAAAACTAACCTCAACTTTATGCCCTTCTAGCATTAGTGTTTCTTATAGAGTCATATTGCTATGGACATATAAATGTGGGTGAAAATAAGGTAATATAATATAAAATAGTACTCCATTTCACACTTAAAGATATGCTTAACAAACATATACACTTTATAAGACTTGTGCTCACTCATTAGCAATCACTCATTAGCCTTCCTCAATTCGTCTTCATTTGTTATCTGAGTGATCTATAGATGTTCATGAAAATGACTTAAATAGGTGTTATTACACATATTTAATACATATTTTTCATATATTATATCTAATATACCTCCAAATATTCATTGTTACACTTCTCACTTTCCACACTAGGCATTCATTTCATTATCATTGTCTTGTTTAGGACTGCCTACAATGATAGGTCTAGTAGAGAGATTTTATTATAGAACTATGATGGGAAATGAATATTAGGGGTTGAAAAAAGTCCCCATACACCTCCTAAATTTATTTTCACTCACCATTCTCTTTTTCACCTATAGAAAACACTAAAATCTTGCAAGAAATAAAGAATTAGCCCTATTCATACAGATGATAATACAACAAGAATTGATGGTGAGGATCCTGATTAAGTGCTAGAGATGTCTAAACTAGTTTCAAGACCAATTTAATCTCTTTGGATGAAAAATATTTCATGTCTTCTCCATCAATTTGTATAAGGGGTTTGATATGGTTTCTAGTGGTTTGAATTATTAAGGATTGTTCATAAAATCTTGATGTTGAGACTCCAAATAAATCCCACTGAGTTTTAGATAGATAAACCCCTCAACTATCCCTAAATAGTTAGAGTCTCATGAAGTCTCTATATATATGTGAGCAAAGTAAAGTTGCCCTTGAGCTCTTGTAGTACATTCTAAGTAGGCTTTTGAATAAATTAGGCCTAAATGAATAAATTTGTCTTATTCTCTACAAACTAATAGATGTTACCATCATTAAATTCTCCCTTGAAGGTCTTCATATGATTTGGAAAGGTTTATGAGTTCATCTAGATGATTTTAGGAGTCATTATGGTATAGACTTAGTTTTAGGCCTAAAGACCTAGACTGAGTGTGACTAAGTATGTAACCCACCTATAGGTTTATAATGATTGTAGGTGAATTATCTATACTTTTGTTGACATGGCTGCATTTGAAGCTCAATTACATGATGCTCTTCCTCATGCATCATCTGGACCTTCTCATGTTTTGCCTGTAAGTGCTTTAAAACCTATTAGGGTAACTCTAGATCCTGAATCAATTGAAGACATCTTCCATACGACATAAGAGATTTCCTCTCTTGCTGCTATTTTTTGCTTCCATGGCTTTTGGCCCTCTCTTGAAAATCTACATGGTTGGATCTCCAAGAATTGGATGCCACTTATTGAAAATAATGTCCAAATCTTCCCATGTGCTAAAGGTTTTTTTATAGCAAAGTTCCTTTGCTCCAATGACAGGAAGATTATTTTGTGCCACAATAATTTTTCTTGGTAGGGCAGATATCCACTTATGGCCAAACCATGGCATATGGATTTTGATCCTCTCTCAAAATCCTTTAATAAGTTCCCTATCTGGGTTCGGCTCCCTAATCTTCCAATACATCTTTGGCATGATTGGGTCTTTGAAACTATTGGAAATGCTATTAGGGATTTCTTATTTGTGGATGCAGACACTTCAGATATTCTCCATTCGACCTGTGCACGCTTTCTAGTAGATTTGGATGTTCTAAGGGCCTTCTTGAGGTGATTTTCTTGGATTCCCCAAGGGGTACTTGGACACAAATGTTGGATTTTGAGGGTATCCCTTTTCATTGCAGGAAGTGCCACCTGATGGGTCATATTGCTACTCATTGTGCTACTGGGAAATCTAAATCTAGACGACCACCTTCTTGGTGGTCTGAGGCTTCCTCTGAGAATTGCATGGTTAAACAACCCTTGGAAGCTCTGGCTGTTCCTAAGACTGAGGATAGTGTTCACTCTGAGCTGGTGGTTGTGGAGGACTCTTTGGTGAAACATTCCTTTGAAGCTCTTGTGAAGGCTGTGGTTAGTGATCTTTTTGAGCCAGTGGTTGAGGTGGCATTGGTCTCTTCCCCTGTTTCAGAGGATCCTCCTAGGAGCTAGACTTTGTCTGATTCTCACAAGGAGTTTGTTGCAGCGTTTGTGTCCCCTAGGTTCCATGGATCATTGTCTTCTGAGGCATGGGTTGCTGAGGCAGAAAAGTTAGAGGATGGATGGAAAATAGTTAAGAGGAAGAAGTCTAAGCCTTTGGTCCCCCCTCTAGATAAGAATCTTTGGTTGTGTAAATTCAAAAGGAAAATCTAATATTCCCTTATGCTGACTAGTTTTTTTGGGTTGGTAAACTGGTTGCTTCACTGGTTTGCTGGTTACTGGTTTGGGAGGTTTTCAAGTTGCTGCTCCAGTCTATTAACTTTCCTTCCAGTGTTTTGATGGTAGTTTTATCTGGTCACATCTGTTGGTAGCAGGTCCCTGTAAAACTTGGTTTAGTTATTTTACTGGTATCAAGTTCTTTTAAACCTAGTTGTGCTTAATGGTTTATCCTTCTTTTTGATGTAAAGGGTTTTGGGGCCCCTTCAAAACCTACTTTTACCTTAATCTAAAACAATCTTAGACACCATCCTAAGATGATTTTAAGACTCTCTCCATCATTTTTTGATCCTCACATATTAACTTATAGACTATGTTTTCATAGAGTACTCTCTGTTTGAGATAGAACATAGAGCATCTCCCCTATTCCTATGACCTTAAGGATGCTATGAAGAGATATTGTAGGTCATGATGAATATATACACAAATTCTAAAATCTTGATCAAGCTTCTAAATCTCCAAACTCCCCAAGACTGGTTCTTAGTAAATATGATTACAAGTAGGGTTTTATGCAGGGTTATCTATAAAATTTGAAGCTCGTCACTATATGTAGAGATTCCTACATCTTGATAACACCTAGAATTGTTTCATTACCACTAAAATAGTGGTTTCAACATGATTATCCATTCTACATTTCTTCTCATCAACCAAACTATAACTTTCCATTAGATGAAACTAGTTTACCATTAGACTGAGTGTGAGTTTCAAAGGTCATTATAGTTTAAATTTTGTTTAGTATCCTACCTCTGAAGACCTTATGAAATTTTTTTATACAAGTATAAATGTGTATCAATATGGTTATTCTAACTTGTATCTCTGCTAACTTTCTAAACATGCATCTCACATGAGTTAGACATAGTCTACAAATTGCTTTGATAGTATCACCTACAGGTGGCAACTAGGGAGGTTAATGGGTTCCTATAGATGATCATTTATTGATTGAGAATTGGATTTCTATCTTCTAGTTCCATCTTAGAATAATTAGGAAATATCCACACTTGGTGAGTTCATTTGATTATTTGGAATCATGTTCTCACTTACTAACCAACAAAACAATAGGTGCCCTTTTATAAATTGTAATATTTTAGGTTTAAATGCATTGCGTATCACTGAAAGTCCTCAGTAGCAACTTGGTCAAGTTGATACCATTCAATTAACAATCCCCTTGATTAACAAATCATCTTATCATGTGAAGTTGTGATGTTTAGGTCTAGGCTACTAGAATGGAGTTATTAGTCTCACAAAAACCTCATGGTCTTTAACCAGTAGACGATCTTATATCAAGCAGAGACCTTATTCAGAGAAAATAAGGTAAATAGTCCCATTTTGCATCATTCATTAATATTTCATAATGGGCATTATTTGAACTGGTATAGGACTAGTACAATGAACCTTTATGACTTAATAAATTCATTAAATTCATGAAAATAAATGTAACCTATCTCTTAAGGCTTTTGATGCTTCCTCCATCTTCCATACATAAATGTAGGTACTATATCTAACTATATATCATGAAGTTCTAATCAGTTTCTTCCTTAATATCTTGAGACTCATCTCCAAACAACTCTAAATTTATTCAATACCAATTTTCCATGGAGAATCTAAATTTCATGATTTGGAATGTTGAACATAGGTACCTTACCTTTGGTATGAAGCCACTTAAAACCTCTACAACTATGGAAACATGTTATGTAGAACACTCTGATTTTCATTTCAATCAAGATGAGATGTTCTTCTTGCATCTCCATATTCCCACATGAAAACCAGCCTTGAAAACCATGTGAGTACGAATAACATCCCTATAAAAATTATTTCAACACTTGGAAACATCACATTATATAAACAAATGAGAAAACCAATAGATGATAGGAATATGTAGTTAGTTTTTAGTCATCAATAGTATTTGAGATTATTAATAAATCTCAATCCACTAATTTTAATACTATTACCATAGAGTGAGAGTATTTTCATCCACTAAAATTATTTCCCTCAACTCTACCTGACCTGTTTGTATCAACAAAAACCCTGATGACCTATTTGACCTTGAACAAGAGAGCAATAGGGAGAGTAAACTAATTTTCTCCATTTTTGGAGTTTTTAAGGAAAACTTATCATGGAAATCAGTTTTAGGGAGTTGAAGGGTCAGTCCTAAAACTTGTTTCATGTGCTAAATTATTTTATAATCTATATAACTTTAGAAACTCTCACCTTTTCCACTGTCTTCTTATTTTCAACAGAAAACCCTACAAGGTTTTAGTTATGGAATATTTATTTGAATCTCACATGATAAATGGAACATTAGACCACTCTTTGAAACACTTTCATTCTTATGAAAACTATACAACTCATTAAATTGTCCCAAAAGTGATATAAACTAATATTTAAGATAACTATACAAGCATGACTAAGGTTACGGCATTTTATTTGACCTCTTTTAAGACCATGGTGGACATTTATCAACCTAGGGGGACTTGTGGAAGTTTTAACTTACATGGGGGTTGACTAATTTGACTAAGGGGTCAAATTAGTCAACATTTTGGTGATTTCCTAGGGATAACATGCTTGTTATGCTAAGGACCAGTTGCCTTCTCCTATCCTTGGGCAATGGGGTCATATATACACCACATTTGACACTAAAAATCCTTTGATTAGACCTAAAAACACACACCAAACAAAAAATATGGAAACAAACACACAAATGAAAATAAAGACATAGTTGGGTTCTGAAGAACACTTAGGGATAAACACAAACAACACTTAAGCAAACTAAGTTATGTACAAAATAACTTAAAATGATTTTCTCCTCCTGGATCAAAGCGGAAATTGTTACCATATGTTTCTCCATGAGATATAATAATGCATGAGGCAAGTTACCAATTGAGCACTGGCTTTGACGTCTTTAGCTTTTTTATGTTTTCTAACCTCTTTAGCATGACCTTACATGAAATCAAGGAAGATAAAAAAATATCACCTATGAAGGCAAATTCCTCTTAAATTTCAATCATCTCAATATTTTCATGAGACTCTTCAGCTACAACTTTAAATGGTTCTTCAAAAAGGCATGTTCTCTTGACCTCTATGGTACTCTTAATGAAATTAGGTTTATTACTAATTGCAAGTTCCGCAAGCTCAAAAAGTACCTTTGTATACTCAATCCAACCCTAGTCATTATCTTATATTAGGAAATCTTGCTCTAAATTCTTGTGCACTTGACCTACCATTTTGAAAATCTCTTCAAGTTATTTAAACAACTCAATCTGATGTAACCAATCATCTTGGCTCTCTTTCTCCTCAAGAAACACAAACTCTTCAAGCTCACTCTTTTGATCATGTCCATGCATGCCATATTCATCATATAATACATCATAATTTTCACAAAGATATGGTTGTTCAATAGGGTCTTTGTATTATACCTCCATAAACTCATCTTGCTCTCCTTCAAGGTCTAAACTTTGCTTTCACATTTATTAAACATACTTTGATAGGTCTGCCACATACCTTGATCAAGCTCTTGATGAAAAACTATAACTTAATCTTCATCTTGTCTTTATTAGCTCAAGAAGGATGAATTTTACATGTTCTCACCAAGTGGAGTCCCTATTATTAAATCTTCTTCACCATCACTGGAAACATATTGGTCTGCTACACATTGAGATTGTTCTTCTTTATTTGCCTACCTTAAGATGGGTTCTCCTTCAAGAGGGGATGAGGTGGGAGGGTGGTAGATTGATTCATGGCTTGTAGAGGGAGTAGGATATATTATGGATTGGTATTGAGTGGTAATATGGATTTATTGAAACACTTTAACTAAACCTTGAAGGGAGAGAAGGTTTTGCTAGGCCATGGACATGTCACTTTCCTTAATAGGTACCTCATGATTCTCATTATCTTATTGAGACTCCTCCACAACTAAAAATTTAACCTTTATGACCAACACCAAAGGCTTATCTTTCATGTTGAATATCCTCTTGGATGAACTTCTAAGATGGTGTAGACATAGGTTTTTGAAGAGAAGGCAATGGAATTTGATCAAAAATAGGATGTTCTTCATGGAGATACACCTCTTGGTTCTAAGTTGGGACTCTAAGGCTACTATGATCCCTTGAGGATTGGATAAGCTCTTTTGGAGATTGAATGGGAATATGAGAGGAATAACATGGAGCATAGGAAAACACTTTAGGATGGGAGAGATAAACATGTTCTTCAAATAGAATTTCACTTCCTCCATAGCTTTCATGAGGCTGTTGAGTAGCTATAAGTTGCCTCTCAACTTCTTAGCTTTCCCACCTTGCAAGCCTCTCAATCCACCACCAAATGTAACATCTCATTTCATTTAATTCCTCATTGATAAAATATTTGGCTTATTATTCAACCAACTTCCACTTGTTCATCAATAATTGTATAGACTTTCTAATTCTTTCTATGAAATTTATAAGGATTACTTCAAGCTCTTGATCCCATTTATTCATCAATCTTTTTGATTCTAAATTAGCTTGAGGTGGAATTGGAAGATGAGGATAGGATCTTTGGTATTAACTTTGAGGATGTTGCATAGGAGTTTGGTAGGATGAACAAGGTTGTTGGGGAGCAATACTTATAATAACTTACCTCCTAATATCTTGTATCTCTCCTTAGAAAACTTGAATTTTAAGGGATTAGATCTCTTCTTTACAGGAATTAAATATGCTTTCATATCCTTATTCATAATCTTCTTCACAAGACTCATCAACAACCTTATGACTATATGGAGGAGGAATGGGTTGACTATATGGTGGATAATGACTTTGATAAGGAGGTACGTAGTAAGAGCTCTCAATGTGACCATCCATATTAGATGAATTAGTCAAAGAAATACAAAAAATTTCAAATTATTTTCAAAAAGTACCTAGATATTTAGTGTTTTCTATGATGCATTCAAAGTCACCATTAGTGTTTACTTGCATGCTTCCAAAAGTTGATAATAGGAAGAACACACCAACCATTCTTCTACTCTATTGGACATTGATCCCACTAGGAATGCCAAAACCATTATATCCAAATATTTCACCCTATGAGAGGGTGTTCAAGCCTATCCCATATTTGGACAACATGGGATTACCTCTAAGCCTATGGGTTACCTATGACAGAGGTAAACCTCTAGGTTAAAGGGCTAGATCCCTAAATTTATCTCTTAATATCACACACTAACAATGGGCTAATCACTTGGAGGTGAAAAGGGAAGAAGGTAAATGAATGTAAAACTATAATAATGAGGTTATACACTAAAATATTATTCCATAAACATAATTTCATAGACACTAAGAATGAAGACTACCAAAACTAACCTCAACTCTATGGCCTTTTATCATTAGTGTTTCTTTAGAGGTTGATTGATATGAAAATCTAAAGGTGGGTGAAAATAAGGTCAAATAATAGACATTAATATTCCCTCTCACACTTAAATATACACTCAAAAAACATATACACTTGATAAGACCTGTTAGAAGAGATATCCATCACATAATAATATGCACAGGTAGTATGGAAGCAAGGAGAACCTATTCATCACTTAACCTCAAGATACACCTCTTAACACACTTAGGAAAGAGATTATAGAGGTAAATTAGACTTCATATGTCTTAATAAAAGGACAAAACAAGGTGTCAAACTAGTAGGGCTTTGCCATACTAGGTATGTACCACTACAATTGCCAAAAAGGCATCTATTTTAGATCATTGGGAAGGGGAGAGAATAAAATAAGTGGAAGGGTCACAAATCCAAGTTTAAAACTATGATAAATAGTTAAAAATCAATTTATTTATGTGTAAAATATGTCAAGAAGTCCTCTTGGATAAGTGTCCATCACAAGTATGACATCTTTCCTCAACCTTGCATAGAGACTCTTCACCTTCCTCTTTGAAACTGTCTTGATGATGAGGAGATCAATTGACTATTTGAAACTACCATATGGATCCTTGACACATTTTTAATTTCATGAGAATATGGAATATTGATGGTAATAGTCATCATATTCCTCCCTAATTGGTGGTCTCTTTGTTGACAATTGTGCTCACTCATTAATAATCACTCATTAGCCTTCCTAAATTTATCTTCACACTTATTATTTTAGTGACCTATATTTTATCATAAAAATTACTTTTAGAGGTTTTATGACACCTTTTTAAGACATATTTTTTATGTAGTCTCCCAAATAGACCTATAAATCTTCATTGTCACACTTCTCACTTTCCACACTAGGCAGCCATTTCATTCTCACTGTCTTATTTAGGATTGCCTATAATGATAGGTTTAGCAAAGATATTTTATTATAAAACTATGATGGGAGATGAATATTAAGGGTTGAAACAATTCCTCATAGACCTCCTACAATGATTCTCACTCACCATTTTCTTCTTCACCTATATAAAACACTAAAATCTTATAAGAAACAAAGAATTAGCCTTGTCCCTACAAATTACAGTATGACAAAACTTGATGGTGAGGATCCTAAGTGATAATAGAGATGTACAAACTATTTTCAATATAAATTTACTCTCTTTGGATGCAAAATATTTCTTGTCTTTTCCATCAGGTTTTTATAAGGCTTTTGAGAGGGTTTCTAGTGGTTTGGACTATTAAGGATTTTTCATAAAATCCTAACATTGAAACTCCAAATAAATCCCACTTAGTTTAAGATAGAAAACCCCATAAACTATCCCAAACTACTTGGAGTCTCATGCAATATATTCGTATAGGTGTGAGCAAAGGAAAGTTATCCTCAAGCTCTTATAATGCATTCTAAGTAGGCTTGTGAAGAAATTAGGGTTGAATGATCAATTTTATCTTGTTCTCTGCAAATCAATGGGTGTTACCAACCTTTAATTATCCTTTGAGGTTATTAATATGATTTTGATAGGTCTATGAGGTTATTCATATGAGTTTAAGAGTAATTAGGGTATAGACTTAGTTTTTAGGCCTAAAGACCTAGACTGAGTGTGACTGAGTATGTAACCCAACTGTAGGTTTCAAATTATTGTAGGTAAATTATTTATACCTTTTCATATTCATAAAAACCTTAGACACAATCCTAAAATTATTCCAAGAATCTACCCATCATTTTTTTGTTCCTCGCATATTATCTTGAAGACTATTTTCATGGAGTGCATCTCCCCTATTTCTATGACCTTAAGGATGCTATGAGGAGCTATTGTAGGTCATGTTGACCATCTACATAAATTATAAAATATTTATCATGATTTTAAATCTCTCAAAGCTCCAAACTCCCCAAGATTGGTTCTTAGGAAATATGATTGTAGGTAGAGTTTTATGTAGGGTTATCTACAAGATTTGATGTTGATCATTGTATGTAGAGATTCTTACATCTTGATAACACCTAAGATTATTCCATTATCATTATAATAATGGTTTAAACATGATCATCCATTATACATTTATTTTCATCAACCAAATTATAACTTTCTATTAGATGAAACTAGTTTGTTGTCAGACTAAGTATGAGTTTCAAAGGTCATTATAGTTCAACTTTTGCTTTGTATCATACCTATGAGGACCTTATGAAATTATGATAAACAAGTATGAAGATGCATCAACATGGTGATTCCAAATTGTATTTTTTATAAATTTCTAAACATGCATCGCACATGAGGTAGACATAGTCTATAGACTAATTTGATGGTATCAGATATAGGTGGAAACTAGGGAGGTCAATGGGTTTTTGTAGATACTCATTTCATGATTAATCACTATATTTCTCTCTTATAGTTCCATATTGGAATCATTAGGACATATAAACACTAGGTGAGTTCATTTCATGCCTTGAAATCATGTTCTCACTCACTAACCAACAACATAATAGGTGCCCTTTTGAAAATTGTAATGTTCCAGGTTTAAATGCATTGTGTGTCACTAAAAGTCCTCAATAACAACTTGGCCATGTTGATACCATTCAATCATCATTCCACTTGACTTATAACTCATCTTCTCATGTCAAGATGTGATGTTTAGGTCTAGGCTACTAGAATGGAGTTATTAGTCTCATAAAAACCTCATGGTCTTCAACAAATAAATGATCTTATATCAGGTAGAGACATTATCCAAATAAATTAAGGTAAATAATCCCATTTTACATCATTCATCAATATTACACTATGGACATTGCTTAAACTAGTCTAAGAGTAGTACTATAACCTTGTATGACTTGAGAAATCTATTTAAGTCAAGAAAAAAATGCAACCTATCTCTTGAGGTTTTTTATGGTTCCTCCATGTTCTGTACATACCTATAGGTACTGTATTTGACTATATATCATGGATTTATGATCAATTTCTTGCTCATTATCTTGAGACTCATATCCAAACAACTATGAGGTTCATCAATACCAAGTTTTCATGGAGAAAATGAATTCCATGATTTGGAATGTTGAACACAGGTACCTTACCTTTGGTGTGAATCCACTTGCACAAAGACAACCTCTACAACTATGGAAACATGTTATGTAGAACACTTTGATGTTCATTCCAATAAAGATGAGATATTATACTTGTAGCTTCATATTATCACATGTAAACCAACCTTGAAAACCATCTAATGATGAATAACATGCCCTACAAGAATGATTTCAACATTCAAAAATATTAGAATATATAAATAAATGAGAAAACATGTAGGTGATAGGAATATGTAGTCAATTTTGAGGCATTAATATTCTTGAAGATGATTCATAAATCTCATTCAACCAATTTTCAAACTATGAACATAGAGTGAGAATACACAGAGAGAATTTCATCCACCGAAAGCATTTCCCTTAACTCTACCTGACTTGTTCATACCAATAGAAAATCTGATGACCTTTTTAACCTTGCACAAGAGAATGATAGAGAAGGTAAACCAATTTATCCATTTTTTGTGTTTTTAAGTCAAATTAATCATGTAAATTAGTTATGGGGAGTTTAAATATCACTCCTAAATCTTATCACATGTGCCAAACTACTGTACAGTCCATACAACTTTAAAAACTCTCACCTTTTCAACTATCTTCTTATTTTCAACATGGATCCCTAAAAGTTTTTATTTATGGAACAATTATATAACTCTAACATGACACATGAGATGTTATACCACTATTTGAAATAATTTCATTCTAATGAAAATAATATAACTCATTAAATCAGCCCAAAAGTGATATAAAATGACACTTAAGACAACTATACAAGCATGACTAAGGTTAAGACATATTATTTGACCTCTTTTAAGACCATGGTGGAAATTTATCAACCTATGGGGACCTATGGAAGTTTTAAATTATATGGGGGTTGTCTTATTTGACTAGGGGGTCAAATTAGTCAACAAGTTGTGTGGACTCTAGATTAAGAAGACTAGGTGATTTCCTCTCAATGTGTAGTTAAATATTATTGATTTTCAATCATATCATCCTCTAGTGAACAAATGGATAGAAAATGTGGATTTATAGTGATAATTCAGTAATTCATTTGGATCAAACTTGAGAAAGGTGTGGGATGTCCTATTAGGTGAATTTAGATTTGAGAAAGTAATCGTTATTTATTAGGATGATGAAATAGGTAGATTTAGATAGTATCAACAAGTGAGATTGTCCTAAAAGAGTGGCCTTGTTAAGGATAGAATAAAACTATGTTGTAAGTTTATATCAGTCCAAAAATGAGCTTGGATTGTTTGAAATTATTAATAATAAAATTTAGTAATCATTAGTTGCTTGGAGGAATAGGTAATCTGCATAGAATTGAAGGAAAGGTGATCAAGGATCATGGAATTGACATGAGCTAAGTATGTATAAGAAGATGGTCACAAGTGAATTATTTTTAAAATAAATTTTCATTTATGTGTCTACACCTACATTTAACCCACTCAAGGAATATCATCGGAATCACATGTGTAAAACATGTATATTAGAAACCTCTAGCACAAGTATATAAGCATGATATGTATCAATCAACAAAGATGAAAGAAAATATTTTTTTGGTTTTTTTCGTTTCTAGATTATTTGAATTTTTAAAATATTTTAATAATAATATTTCATAAATAAGATTTCAAAGGGTAAATGTAAGTAGAATCAATAAAAATAAATAAAGGGTACAATCAAGAAAAAAATTTAATTAGTAGGGCAAAGGGTGTAATAAAATATGAAAAAAAAGAGAAATATTCTAAAATACCCATAAATTTCCTCCTATTTTAGTGCATAGTAGGAGGAAGGTCTTGATATATATGTTATCATCATCAATAATTTTTTACAAGTGCTCAGAATGAGATAAAAATCAAATGAGAAAAGTCCAATGTAACATAATAGATAATAAAAATTAAATGGATAGAAGAATGTTGAGGAAAAATAAAAGGCCAGTTCCATGGTGTCAAATATAGAGGAATAGAAGGCATGAAATCAAATAAAGGGAGGAAAACACCTAAAATGCATGAAAGATAGAATAAATAATCTATGTATAATATTAAATTATGGTACAATTATGATATGTTAATGAGGTTCAAGATATAGAATTATGTAGCTAAATAATGATATCATATATAATGTGAAATCATGGAATAAGGAAGTCATATGCATCATCAAATTATTTTATAAATAGACGTGATAGTGTAATAACTAAAATAATTGACCCAAGCAAAAATATGATGATGGTGGGCTTGACGAACCACTATGGCCTCTCAAAAAACACTCATATGAGTGTGTCATGGTGAAGCTAGATTTAGTTTAGGTGTTTAGATATAATATATTACAGGAGGTTATAAACCTTCTTGGGATGTAGTTGAGTAGGTACTATAAATATTAAAGGTGCATCTATATAAATATCCACTTTAGGATGTGATGTTGTAGATATAAATTTTGTAGGAACCATAATAGTAGGTGATGAAACTATAGTAGGTACCACATGAGGTTTAATGATTCACTCTAAATGAATTTATTTAGATGATCACACATGGTCTCTGAGGTATCAAAAATATCTTATAATTTATGCTATGGATGGTATGTATTGTTAAATCATGCTCAAACTTAAGACAATGATTTATTTTTGAAGGTATTGTTTTCATTTGATTAAGCCGTGGGCATCTAAGCAATAGGTTACATGAACTAGTATCTAACACTATATATAACTAAACTAATAAGGTCATAGGACCAATCATAACTAGTAAAGTAATACCATATATGTGTGTACAAGAAATATACTCATAACCCTTAATTATCATAATCATGCCAATTGAATCTTGCTCAGTGTAGCTTTGACTAGATAGGAATTAAAAGTAATTTTTTTTTTTTCTAGAATTGTTGTTAATCATAATGTCATGTGTGATCTAAGGATGATAATCAAAAAAATCATGTGTGTACATAAGACCATTGTTTGAGCCATTTTGTGGTATCACATGGTCATACAATGTTATATAAAGTGATTGTTTTTTAGATCTTGAAACCATGCCACTAATATGATGAATCGTATGCTCATGTTGAATAATATAATGGCATATAGATTCTTAGTGTTATGATTTATAAATGGATTATTGAATTTTTTAAGCATTGATTAGGAATTGTGACTTAATATTTCAATGTAAAATTATGACCTTCAAATTGAATGGCGTTACTATTGATGAAATATTTAATCTTATGTCATAGTTTTTGGCATTGGTTAATATAATATCTAGAAGCTCTATGGTCCAAGCATATTAATGTTAAAAGTTGACATTGATGTCATGTGTTTGTGTAATGTCATTGATATCAAGAAGGATCAGTAAGGTGAGATTTATATTTGATGTTGTAGGAATGCCTGAGGTTATTGATGTCAAAGGAATTTTGATGTCAAGTGTTGGTTCACAAGAAGGTGGCTATGGTCATTGATAAGAAGATTGATTGTTTGAGCTTTCTAATGTGGCTTTGAGTGATCCAATGGAGTGCCTTATGAATCATATTGAGGTATGGTGAAATGATTAAAGATATGTATGGTTTTTTTTGATACAATGTAAGTTTAATATCTTTGGTGAAAATATTCAAAGCTTCATGAGTTCAGAGAGAGATTGTCCCCATGTCTTGTGTGTTCAAGAAGTCTAGTTTAGTCTTGGATAATGACCTATATGGTTCAAGGAGACTTGGTCAAAGGAAGATGATGGGATATGTTTTGTATTATATCTCATATGTTTGGAGGTGAGTATTAATCTTTGTAAGGCCACTTGAAGATCTCAAAATAGTATGGTGCCTAGTAGGTCTGTGTGATGGACTAGTCCTTAAGTATGAATATGGCTTGTAGAGGCATGATGGTGGTGATATAGATATTTATGAGCTTCAAGTTGTAAAATTTAGTGATATATCATGTGATAAAGGTGTTGAGTTATTCACATGACTCTCAAAGTGATCCAAAGGGGTAAGTTCTTCTTTACTGGTCTTCTCATGGACTTACTCTTAAGACCATAGGCGGCTGAATGAGGTATCATGATCATGTTTGAGGATTTTGAGCTCATATGAGAATGTATTGAGGTTTGAAATTATTTTCAAGTTTTTTTTTACATTTTTAGGTCCTGAGTTGAAGGAGAAAGCATGAAAAATGAGTTTGAAGGTCTCTTATATGTGTAGAATAAAGAGATGAAGACCTGCAAAGTATTTTCTTATGCTTGTTCACACATGTGAATGTTTCATGGGAATATGAGATCTCATGGAGAGATTAAAAATGGTCTTATAAAAAATTTATAATAATTAGGAGTTGGTTTCAGGGATAGAGCTTTATGAACAAAAGTTAAGAATGGAAACCAGTCTAAAACCCTCATAGTGACCCAATATGGAAGATATTGATGTAAAGTGCCTAGAATGGTTTGGTTAACCTATTAAGATGATTTTAAGTTGTATTAAACTTTCTCAAGTAACTATAGGCGGAATTTTTATATCAAAAAAGTGAGTGGAAGCTACAAGAAACCATTTATTTCTTAGATTTTTGATGTAGTAGGCAGGGTTGACTAGGTAAAAGCATGCAAATGATTGGAGGATGATGTGTGAGAATTTTAGTTTGTGACAATGTAATTTTATAATTAGTTTTTAGACATTAAATATGATAAAATATTCATTTAATTTGACCTATAACTAAATAGGCCTAATGAGGAAGACAATGAGAAAACCATGTAGAAGAAAGAATGAGATTAGGGATGGGTTGTAGTGGACTAGGGATGGATCCAAATGCATGGGGTTGTTTTTTAAGACATATAAAACATTTAAATATTATTTATATTTTTTGGAGATCATTAAAAAAATTTAAAATGTTGTTCACAAGGTGACCTATCTAGTGAAGATGACACAATGAAGGTTTAAGTTTTAGAAATTGGTCTATATATTCCATATTTGTAATTAGACCTATGTATATATATTATTTAATATTTTATAATAAGAATAATATTCATGAATTATTAATTATTTATTATGTATACATATATTTTGGAATGCATAATCATCATGACTGGTTCTCAAGGTAGGATGGCAGTTATGGGTATGCAAGATGGAGTGATGAGTTTGAAATATTATTTCATGAGTTAATTTATATATTTCACATTTTTATGTTTTTTTAGTATATATATTACCTATAATTTATTTATATAAGGTTTATATTCACTTTAATAGGTTGTAATATGGAAGCCAAAATGGCTTATCTAGCTGTGTAAAGATTGTGAGAGAGACGCTCAATAAATTGGTCTACAAGACCAATAGTTGACACTATATATTATTATCTAACTGATGGAAAATGTTTTATAGGTAACATAAGAGATATTAATTTTAATAATTTGTCTTTTAAGTTTCCTTATAGGAATTTAAAACAACATTCATCATGACTATGTTGACAAACTTGTTGGTAGTTGTAAGTAATCATCTAGTAGATATGAGTTTGAGGTGATTTACCCAGAGTTGAAGAATAATTTCATATGAAGATGTTATGTAGGTATAAAATTTTAATTTTAATGTATTTTTACTCATGATAATTCCTTATTAAAGTGTGGATAGTCAATTCTTCATGATTGGTTTTTTAAGCATTCAAACAGTTCTAAGTGGTCATGTTGCAAGAATGAGTTGAAGGCTTTTAAATATGTGTTGCAGTATATCAATCACATGGTGATAACCATTAGGTAAATTAGGTTATATAAATGTTATTTTTTTATGTTTATATTGAAATATATTATTTATTCTTTAGTTGTGTGAGATAGACTTTCTGGGTGTGTGAAGACCTAGTTGTGAGTAGTACTAATGATGTGGTCCAATTAGTGAATTAGAATAAAAGGTGGTATGGACCTAAATGGATGTTATCAAGGGTATATTTTATGTGTGTATTAATTTTTTCATTCATGTATATAGGCTCAATAATTTTCAAGAAGACTAAGTATAACATGTTGCTTGAGATAGACCTAATGCATTAGGTCTCTAATAGGTCTAAAAGAAGAATGAGGTCTAAGTGAGTTTGGATGACCTAATGGTGATTCTATTTTGATTTAATATTGTGTGTAACATTTTATACTAATTTTTTTTATTTGAACTTAATTAATTAGTGATTTTTTTACCAATAGAGGATGTGAGCAAGTGATGTGTATTTATATAAGGCCTAATTGGGCTAATTGTGTGTGTGTACGAGAAAAATCCTATGGGAGAAAAAGAGGGAATATTTTAAGGATATAGAGGTATTATATATAATATTAATAATGAAAGTATACGATGATGAACATATAATTGAGTTTTTTCATATGGATGTCAAGGTTAGTTAACCTAATAAGCCTAATAAGAGGCATGATTGAGTGAAGAAGCCTAAAGGCTGCTTTGAGAGGAGTAAAAGGTTGAGAAGAGTTGAATGAGTTGATTGTATATTGAGATAATATAATATATGAATTATATATGTGTTATAAATGTATAAAAGTGAGTGAAATTTAGATAAATAAGATAAAGATCTAAAGAAGAGGTCACCATTTGTTGGCTGAGCAACAAGGTGTCTTAAGGTGATCAAGTTGATCTTGGCTAAGTTGGTGATTTGTAAATAAGGAGTGAGAGTTGAATTAAAATTTGGTGTTTTAAAAATTGGTATTGAAGTGGTTGATTTTCTGTTGAGTCACTTAGGGGGTTAGTGGCTCATTGTAATTTAGTGCTTGCTAAAGACTAGTTGAGTCGATGTTTGACTAGGTAGGGGTTGGTGCTCTTTATGGAGTTGGTAATTTACTAAATTTTGATATTATAATTATAGGAATGTATTCCATTTGTAGGTTTCAGTGGGTTTTATCCCCCTTGTGGGTTTCCCACATATATGATGTGTTTTTTGCTTCATGCTCTTATGTATGCTTGTTTATACATTGGTTGATCTATGTGTTTGAATGAATGCTTCATAAGTGATAAGTGGAATTGAACGTATTTTTTGAATACATTGATTCACTCCCATCCCAACTTTTTTTCTTCCAATAATTGGTATCAATCATATTCTTTGGATAAGGCTTGATAGCTTGAAGGTGATCCTAGAAGCACGAGATGGCTAAGCTTGTGAAGGTGAGTTGTAAGATCAGTATGTTTATCATCTTATGGAAGAAGAAATCTTGATGGATGCTTGTTGAGTATTGGTAGATTTTTCATGATAAGAAGGAATCTTCTCACATAAATAGATAATTTGAAGACAACAAAAAAGTCTAGTTGTTTGCATGATCTAGGTTATAACTAAAGTTTGCATAGAAGACTGCATGATGAGACAATGGGAAGATAGGTTGAAATAGTTAATATGTTTTAAAGTGTTTTTGAGGTCATTAAAGGCATTAAAAGGTGGTATACATGGTCAGATATTATGGTATAAGGAATTTATTGCTTAGTTTAGGTTTGCACCTAGACCTAATCCTAGATCCTGCTAGATCTATTAAAGTATGATGGGTAGTTATGGAAGCATGAAAATTGGAATAATATTATAGTGAGGTTATACAAGTTATTTTTAATGTGTTAATAAAGTTTGAGGTCTTGGTCTAAATAAAAAATATCTAAAAAGGAGGTATCATCCATGTGGTATCAAGATATATAGAGGTGTGAGATGGTTAAGTAAAACTAATAGGTATACAAAGTTTGTTTTTACTATTGATATGGACATTTTTCAGAGTTCCTATATGCATATTAGGAATTGGTTTTATGGGAGCATATGCATGATGATCCATGTCTATGTAAGCATGATTATTTTTAGGATTGGTGCAAAAATCTATTTGGGAGATATGAAGTTAGGAAAGGCAGAATGTTGCTCATATGAATGATAGTGTATTCATCATAAAGGCATATAGCAGAGGTGAAGCATGTATTTAGGGGGAGATAACTCAGGGCTCTTAAGTGTAATGTGAGATATGGGTATGAATCTTATGAGAAAAGAGTTAAGGAGAATTTATTTGTTGATTAAGTGGTCATGATCCAAGGTCTAATGGTCCAAGATAGTTGTGCTTCCAGTGTATCCTATATTATCTATATAGTTTAGTATGTGTTAGAGGGTTTGAGTGATAAGTTTTCTTCAAAAATGATCATACTTACAATGTATGTTTGAGCTCTAGTTAATGTTCAAAAATCAAAGATCAAAACAAAGGCTCATGAGAGTTGTTGATTGGTCTATAGGACCAATGCCATATTTGGTAGAGGTATTGTCCATAAGATTCAAAGATTGAATTTGATCTAAAGAGTAAGTTTACATGTTGTAAGTTCCTTGAATAATTTTAGTGATCTAAGAATGATAAATGATCTAAGTTTTCATAAATAGGATCTTGACTGTGTATACTGAGTTGATTCATTAAGTCAATATGAAGAGTATCTTAAATATTTCAATGGTATAGGAGTTTTAATGTGATCTTAGGGTCATGTGCCATAGGTTTAATTGTTTTGGTAACCTATATTGAGTTTCTTGAAGGAAAGAAAGTATATCAAAATTTTGATAGATACTAGCTTGTTTTCATAGACTTATTTGACTGTGTGTTTACATGAAGATACTATGAAGTAATCTAAACCATGATGGATTGAGAATATTGAATAGAATTATGTATGGACAAAGGGGGAGATTTTTGGATTTATGAGTGGTTAGTTCCAAGGATCAGTGGCCTATGTGTGGATGACCTTGTGAGAGTTTGTATGACCATTTGTCATTAATGTCAAAGGGGTAGAAAGTTCTTGATGAAATTGTTTAGTTTGAGAGAGAATAAACTTGTTGAGAGTAATGTAGTTCAAGGATTATTAGTTTATGTATGGTTTACCATCAATGTGTTTTACCATCAATTACAAAGGGGGAGATTGTTGAAAGTTGTCAATGATGTCACGTGTTTGTGTACTATCATTGATGTTAAGAAGGATCATCAATGTGAGAGTTATATTTGATTTCATATACCTAAGGTAATTTATGTCAAAAGAAGTTTTATTTCAAGTGTTGGTTCACAAGAATGTGGATATGGTCATTGGTAAGATGATTGACTATTTGAGCTTACTAGTGTGGCTTTGAGTGATCCAATGGAGTGCCTTATGAAGCACAATGAGGTAGGGTGAATTGAGTAAATACAAGTATGTGGAGTATTTTAAAGTAGTGTAAGTTTCATATGTTTGGTGAAAATATTTAGAGATTCATGAATTCAGAGAGAGAGATTGTCCTAATGTCTTGTGTGTTCAAGAATGATAGTCCAGTCTTGGATAGTGACGTATATGGTCCAAGGAGACTTGGTAAGAGGATAATTATGGGAGATGTTTTGGATTATATATAATATTTATAGAGATGAGTATTAGTCTTAAAAATGTGTCTTTAATATCTCAAAGTGGTATGGTGCCTAGAAGGTCTATGTGATGGACTAGTCCTTGAGCATGAATATGGCTTGTAGAGGCATGATGGTGGTGATATGGATGTTTGTGAGATTTAGGTTATATAATTTAGTGATAAATAATGTGAGAAAGGTTTTTAGTCAGTCAAATGACTCTTAGAGTGATCCAAAGGGGTAAGTTCTTCTTTATTGGTCTTCTCATGGACCTAGTCTTAAGACCCTAGGTGGCAGAATGAGGTATCATGATCAGTTTTGGAGGCTTGTGAGATTATGTGAGCATGTATTTAGATTTTAAATTATTCACCTTTTTTTTGTATAGTTTAAGGTCTTTAGTTGAAGGAGAAAGCATGAAAATGAGATTGAAGGTGTCTTGTATGTGTAGAATGAAGAGATGAAGACTAGAGAAGGATTTTTTCATGCTTGTTGGCACATGTGACTATTGAATGGGAAGATTATCTATTTGGGAGAGATGTAAAATGGTCCTATAAAAATTTTCCAAGCATTAGGAGTTGGTTTTAGGTACATAGCTTTATGAACAAACATTAAGAATGGAAATTGGTCTAAAACCCTCCTAAAATCCTCATAGTGACCCAATATGGAATATATTGATGGAAAGTGATCATAATAATTTGGTTGACATATTGTGATTATTTTAGGTTGTATTAAACTCTCATAGGTACCTCTAGGTGTAATTTTTCTATTAGAAGAGTGAGTAGAAGCTACAAGAAACCCCTTATTTCTTGGATTTTTGATGCAATAGGCAAGGTTGACTAGGTCAAAGAAAGAAAAAAATTTGAGGATGATGTGTGAGACCTTTAGTTTTTTACCATGTAATTTATTTAGAATTTTTTATACCATAAATATGATAAAAATGTCATGGAATTTGACCCATTGCTAAATAGGCCTAATGAGGAAGATAATGAGATTAGGGATGGGTTGTATTGGATTAGGGATGGATCCAAATGAATGGGGTTGATTTTAAATTACTATAAAACATTTCCATATTGGTTATATGTTTTTTATATTATTAAAAATGTTGAAAATGTTGTTCACAAGATGACCTGTCTAGTGAAGATGAGACAGTGAAGGTGTGAGTTTCATAAATTGGTCTATATATTCCATATTTTCCATTATAGATTTGTATTTTGTGTTTTAAGATTTTATAAATATATATAAGTAACATATTCATGAATTATTATTTTTTTACTATGTATACACAGATTTTGGAATGCATAATCATCATGACTGGTTCTCAAGGTAGAATGGCAGTTTTGGGTATGCAAGATTGAGTGATGAGTTTGAGATGTTATATCATGTGTTAATTTATATATTAAAAAATTTTATGTTTATTTTTATGTATATGACCTATAAATTATTTATATAATGTTGAGATTCACTTTAAGAGGTTGTAATATGGAAGCCAAAATGGCTTATCTAGCTATGTAAAGACTATGAGATAGAAGCTCAGTAAATTGGTCTACAAGACTAATAGTTGAAACTATATATTATGATAAATCAAATTTAATATGTTATATAGGTCACATAATAACTATAAATGTGCATAAATAGTCTTTAAAGTGTACTTACATGAATTTAAAACAACATTCATCATGATTGTGTTGATAGGCTTGTTGGCAGTTTTGAGTAGTCGTCTAGTAGAGATAAGTTTGATGTGATTTTACTAGAGTTGAAGAATATATTTCATATTTGTATGTTATATAGGGCTCAAATATTCATTTTAATGTATTTTTACTCATGATAAGTCCCTATGCAAGTGTGGGGAGTCAATTGTTCATGACTAGGTTTTTGAGTATTCAGACAGTTTTGAGTGGTCATGTTGCAAGAATGAGTTGAAGGATTTAAGATATATGTTGTAATATATAAATCAAATTGTGATGACCTTGAGTTAATTTAGGTTATATAAATTTTATTATTTTTTATTTTTATATGGAAATATTGGTTGTATGCTTCATTTTTGTGAGATAGACTTTTTGGGTGTGTGAAGACCTAGTTGTGAGTAGTACTAATGATGTGGTCCAAGTAGTTAATTAGAATAAAAGGTGGTATGGAAATAAATTGATGTATAATGGATATATTTTAAGTTTTTAATAATTTATTATTATTATGTTTTAGGCTCAATAAGTTTTAATAAGACTAAGTATAACATGTTGCTTGAGATAGACCAAATGCATTAGGTCTCTAGTAGGTCTAAAAGAAGAATGAGATTTGAGTGAGTTTGGATGACCTAATGGTGATCCTATTTTGATTGAATATGTGTGTAATGTTTTCTAAGACATTTTTTAGCTCTTAAAATGATGAATTAGTGCTTTGGTTGACCAAGAGAGGATGTGAGCAAGTGACGTGTATATATACAAGGCCTAATTGGGTTAATTATGTGTGTATGAGAAGAATCCTATGAGGAAATAAGAGTGAAAATTGTGAAGGAGAAGGAGGTATTATATAACATAATAATAATTTAATTATAATATGATTAACATATAACTAAGTTTATGTATATGGATGTCAAGGTCAATTGACCTAATAAGACTAGTAAGAGGCATGATTGATCAAAGAAGCATAGAGGCTACTTTGTGAGGAGTAGAAGGTTAATAAGAGATGAATGAGTTGATTTTATATTGAGATAATATAAGATATTTGTTCCTTATGTATGATAGTTAGTGGAATTAAAATAAATAAGATAGATATCTTAAGAAGAGGTCACCATCTATTGGCTTAGCAACAAGGTGTCTTAAGGTGATCAAGTTGATCTTGGCTGAGTTGGTGTTTTTTCAAGGAGTGAGAGATACCTTGAAATTTGGTGTTTGAATAAGTTTTCTTGAAGTGGTTGAGTTTTTTCTGAGTCACTTATGGGGTTGATGCCTCCTTGCAAGTTTGTGCTTGATAAAAACTAGTTGAATGGGTGCTTGACTAGGTAGGGGTTGGTGCTCCTTGTGGATTTGGTGCTTCACTAAATTTGGATATTTTAAATATAGGACTATAATTCATTTGTAGGTTTTGGTGGTTTTTATCCCCCTTGATGGTTTCCCACATATATGATGTGTTTTATGCTTCATGTTCTTGTGTATGCTTGTTTATACATTAGTTGATCTATGTATTTGAGTTAATACTTCATAAGTGATAAGTGGAATTGAATGTAAGTTTTGAAGACACTCATTCAACCCCCATAAATCATTTTGATTCCAAAAATTAAATGTATTATATATATCATGGAAATAATTTTAGACAATAAAATAGATACATGGGAAAACATCATGCAAGGATATATGACTCATAAGACATGATACAAGTACAATGAGATGATCCTTTATCGACAAGGACATAACAAGACACCATGATCAAAATATGCTCAAGCATACACATGTAATAAATTGACCAAACATAGACATGCACAAAATCAAGAATTTAATAATCATAATATAACCAACATAACAATATAGATATCCATGTCACATGCAAGATGTATATGCTAGAAATATATGATATAATTGATATAAAATAGTGTGATATGATAAATAGAAGTAAATAAAGATATCATATTAGAATATATTGTATAGATATGCCCCTAAGTTAGGGCATGCCATCAGTTTTATTTTTTCTCCTAGGGTGTGGGAAAGAGAGTAGTAATGTAACATATAAAAGTCAATATTCATATATAACCTATATATCCTACATCTCACCCACTCAAAGGAATACCATAAGCATAATGTGTGTAAAATGTGGATGCAAAAAACCTCTAGCATATGCATATAAGCATGATATGTATCCATAAATAAATTATATTTTTATTTTCCTTAATGTTTTTGCATTTTAAAATTTTTCAAAAGAAGAAAAAAATCAATCTATTAGGTGATAGTAAAAACCAATGCAAATAAGAAGGCCAAAGGATGAAATCAATACAGGGAAGATTCCAAAATTCCTACAAATTCCCTAAAAAATCAATGTATGCTAGAATATAATGTATCAAGATGTATTTTATCATCATCAAGAAATATGTGTAGGTTTTCAAAATAGAATAAATAATCAAATGGCCAGGGCCAATCCAACATGGCAAGTAATGAAAAACCAATGATATAGAATATATCAAGGTAAAACAAAAGGAAAGCACCAAAGAATTCCAAATCTATAAGAATAGAAGGCACAAACCAAACCAGAGGGAGGAAAGAATGTGAAACATATGACATATAAAATATAATAATATATGTACAATATAGAATACAAGAATATATAAACAATAAGAATTCTATAATACAATAATTATAAATAAACCTAGACTATATTTTTCACTCTCCACATATCCCTTCAGTGAGCTGGAAGAGTCTTTGGAACCTCTAGATAAGCATTTATATAAACATGTTATGATAAATCAAATGCTTATACATGATCTATAGTGAGAGGTTGTAAATCAATCTTAGGATGCACACAAGTACAAAATGTAGGACTGAATGGTGAAACTATAGGAATCAAAGCTCAGGGAGCTTGTATTAGAGATAGTGGTGTTATTTTACATGTTTACATTAAAGGTGATTCCATAGACTCAAATGTAGTAGAATCCATAATTTAAGGTGGTGAAATATTATAAATTATCACACAAGGTTGAATGATTCACTTCTCATGAAGCACAATGGATTATCACATGAGTGATCTTGGAGGTAGGATAGGTACATAATTTTGTGTGTCATGAATAGTATTTAATTCATTATCATACACAAACTTTAGAAAATGGTGTAATGTATGAGGTATCACTCTCATTTAGTTAAGCATGGTCATCCAAGTAAAAGATTATATATATTATATCAAGAATAACATAAAGCCAAACTAGAAGGGTTTGAGGACTGACTATAACTAGGAGTGTAATGCCACCAATTGGTTTGTGTGAAATTCTATCAAAACTATGTAACATCATAGTCATTCTAATTAAATCTTTCTTAGTATAACCTTGCCTACATAGAAATGTCAAATTAATAAGCTTTTCACTAGAACTATTGTTAATCAAAATCTATGTGTACTTGAATTGTGATGTGAAAAAATGTATGAAAGTATAGAAGACCATTATTTTACTCATCATTAGGTATCATATGGTCATATAACGTAATAAAATATGTTTTACATGGAGAACATAAAAACATGTGACTAATGTTATAATTTGTATGCTCATGCAAAATATTTGAATGTTGTATAGATGTTTTCATATGCACATTATCTTTATTTGTAGTATTATGATTGGAAATGGATTAGTATATAATTTCAAGCATTGATTAGTCATTATAACAAATCCATTCAATTTATAATTAGGTCCTTTAATTTGAATAATTTTTTATCAAGGAGATCTTGAATCTTATGTCTCAATTTGAAGCATTTATTTGTATAATGCTTGGAATCTTGATCATAGTTATAAAATAAGTTG
This sequence comes from Torreya grandis, assembly GCA_037957365.1. NCBI lineage: Eukaryota > Viridiplantae > Streptophyta > Pinopsida > Cupressales > Taxaceae > Torreya > Torreya grandis. Next base: position 175,421 of record JARHVA010001687.1, on the reverse strand, counting down.
GTATTATATCCTTTAGGTAATGTTTGACTAGTATATAATTGATAAGTCTTAGGTAAAGTAATAAAATTAAATTTGAGAAAGTACTTAAGAACTTTATGATGTGGGTGAATTCTTAAACCAGGGGGCATTCCTAAAATTAGGAAATATAATCTTATCACTTGTTTTGAAAAATGTCTTTGAAAGTTTTATCATCATTCTTACTTTTAAAATTAGGTGTATCATTAATCTTAGATTTCAATGTTGTATTTCCTTCACATTTGGAGGTATTGGATGTAAAATCAAAATATGTATACTTTAACATATACGCATCCACAAGGTGTATGACAAAATCATAAAAATATTCATGCATGTCAAAAATGACTTTGTCCTTAAGTGGAGGAAGAAAATTATTTGAGAATATACTTGGAAGATCATCATTAGGAATTTTATGTGACATTTTTGTAAGCATGGTTTTTTTTTAATTATATAATGGTAAAGGTGTGGTTTTTGATAGGAGCCCATAACCTTATAAAATTATATGATAAATAAATGAATCACTAACAACATGAAACAAACCTTCTAGAAAATGGCACAAAAGAACCCAAAAAGATTATACAAACTCCAACAAAGCTTCCACCTTTTCTTAGAACCAAAACACACTTCCATCTAAATCCTAAGCTTCATAATTTGAAACTAACCATCTCCTTAATATGGGGTTCCTAGTCACTCTATCATTAGGATGTGTTATCTTCTTAGGGTATGTTTTCTTGTACGATATTGAATAACATAGATTCTCCTCTTATTCATCCTTTAGGGTGGATTCAATATCCGTTTCCACCAATAAACTTGTAACATATTCTTGATGAATAGATCTATCCCTAGCTATTATATTTATTACATTTGTCTTATAGGGCCTGACTTGATTTTTGGGTTGAACCTCGTAACTCTTGGTGTTTATCTTTTTTACTCCTTTTTGTTTCTAATATTGGTCCTTATCTAACATGACTTCAATCTCTCTATTCTCCATATCTTTGGGATCTTACTCCTTATCCTTCATTGGTGTCTCAATGTAGCCATCATTATCCCCTTGAGGGGTTTGATCCTAATCCCCATAACCAAAATCCTTTCCATCCTCTACACATTTATATATTTTTTCCTCCAGCATATTTGTTTCCACATCTTGGGTTTTTTGTTCCTTTTTATACCTCATAGAGGAATGCATATTTTCATAATATATCATCTAAATATTTTCTCCATAAGTTGACACTAGCTTGTAAGCATGGTTTTAAATTTAAGTTCATAATCAGAAAGATGTTTATTTAATCCTTATTTTATTTGATAAATTTAAAAAAAATTATCCATTTGAATAATGTTGATATAAATTTTTGATAACAATATATATAAGTCAAATCATTGAATCCATGTAAATAACTCATAGGTAGGGTGTAAAGCCAATTTAAGACAACGTAGGATACTTTTAAGAAATATTTTGGTCATAAGTAAATCATCGTTATGAGAACCAAATCAATATTTAAAATATGTTTTATTATGATGCAATGGACCCCCATTTACACCATATAGTTTAAACACAAGAACTTGAAACAAATGAGGCAAGGGGTGAACAATAACTTCCATAACCAAAGGGTTGTTTAATATATCATAAGATAAAACCACATGGTTATGTTTCTTAGATGATTAAAATAATTTTACAAGTTGTAATCATATGTCACCAAGTTATTTTTATACTATAGGCTTATTGGATGTACCATTAGTTGTAAAATTAACATTGGTATGCATGTAAGTAGGACTCAGTGCCTTTGTATGAATAACATTAGTTGTAATAAAGGCTTTATTGGTATTTTGACTATGTCTAAGACTAAGGGATGCAATATAATAATGTGTCAAATCACATTGGTCATTTTATTGGTATTAGGAGAAATGATATAACCCTTAGACTGTATAATAATAGAAGGATTCACTAGAGGAAAGGGTGTAAAAATAGGCGGGGGAAAATAAATATCAATAGTAACATGAGAATCACTAGCCTTACCACCTATTGTATGATTAGAGCCTCTTATAGGTGAATTAGTATCATGAAAGGGATATATAGGGATGCCTTCAATAAAAATTTCCTTGTTCCTAATTATTTATTATATATCTTTCAACTTGTATAATAAAGGTTCTAAACATTTAGGATGCTTATTGATTATAGATTTAAAATAAAAATGGTAGCAACTCTACATTGATCAACATCCTCAACAAAATGAGTATCATTAAAATATATTTGTTACTACAATCATCAAAAGGATGAATATAAGTTATTCTATCAACAACAAATATGCAATTCATACCAACATCAAGCATTGAAGGAAGAATATCACTAGACATCACCATGATAAATATTATAAACCACTAAAGGAAATGTACAAGTTTAAAAACCAAAGTTAAAAAAGGAGAGAATTAAACCCTAGGGAAACCTTGAAATATATATATGCACTCAAGGAACAAAGGTGTAAGTATAAAATTCTAAAAAAAATGAATGTAATTTGAAAATAGAAAGAGGTGAGAAAAAAGTGAGGTTTTGATCAAAATATGTGAAAGTAAGATGCAAACCTAAAATCAAATATAAAAAATCTAGAATTGGTCCCAAAACCCTAATGCAAATCCTTAAAATATATATTTGTTCAAAGAATTGAGGATTTCACATAAATGTGACATTAGAGTATAATGACAAGTAAATTTTAAAATTAAGTGCACAATGTATATCTAAGCTATAGCATTCTAAAATAATAATTCAAATCTATTCTAGTGCATAAATATAGTAAATAAATGTAATTAAATTTTATTTGACAAGAAATGGATAATATGAAAATAAAAATAGATGGATCAATTATACCTTGACATAGTCTAGAATTTTGGAAGTGTATCTCTAGTTTTGAAGGAATGAATGAACTCTATGTGAAAACTGGGCCACGCACTATGTAAGAAAAAATTCAATGCCTATTATCTAACTAATGAATCTTCCCACAGAAGATTTGTAATGTGACCTTTTGATTGATGAGTTTATCATTAAGTGTTAAATATATACTACACATATTTATATATTTTATATTTTTTATGTAGGTTCACTTCCTGATGTCGTATAGTCTTATATTTGTGTTTCTTTGAATTGGTAGGCTAAATGTCAAAAATGATTTTTTTCCTCTCTTAACTCAATTCACTATGACACATGTGCAAATTAGAAGGGATATAATAAGTTAGGTTAATAAATCTCAATAGAGTTACAACTACGTATCTCGTATGCTATAATAAAATCCCATGTAGTTTTTAGGTAGTGTAAGTGCATGTCGATCAAGGTTTTAAACCTATTCTTCTATAGAATTGATAATGTAACTATGTGAACATTTTTCTAACCTTATTTTCATAAAAGTGGATGGTTTCATAATATATTGAAGTAACTAATGTCCAATGTTAGCTTAATGTGTAGGTTTTTTTTTAAATTTTAGCCAAAGATTTTGATCAATAGAATGTTAAGGTGTGGAGCTAAAAGCTTCAACTATTTGCAGACACAAGAGAGGATGCTGAAGAACCAGAGGAACCGGCATTGGCAGCATGACCGACGTCGGTCACAGACAGTGGAGAAGGAAACCGGCGACGACAGGGAGTCGACCAACGTCGGCAGCACCAAACAAGCAGGGACCAGCATCAGTCGCATATGCGGTCCAAAACTATTCGTTGCACGAACAGTTAGTTAGTTGAACTGAGTGTTTGCATGCTAAGGGGCTAATTTAAGTCGTGGGCTGTGTGTCTAATTTTAGTAGTTAGAGTTCTATTTTTGTAAGCATGGGATCCTATTTAAAGACCCATAAGGCATGTATTGTAATTATTCTAAGGCAAGTAAAAGCATTGAAGCTAGCAAGGTCAAGGAGATCTACAGGTGTAAGGTCAAGGAGATCAGCTGAAGCATTCAAGGAGGAATAGCAACTCAGGCTTTAGAGTTGTTGTGTTGAGCAAGAGAGAGAGGGAAGAAGGTCTTGAGGTGTGGCAAGCCTTTGAGGTGGAGGAAGAAGTGGCATCTTCCTTATTGTATTTTCTTCTAGTAATATTTAATACAAAGAGTGTGTATTATCTCTCAAATTCTTTGCTGTCTCAAGTTTCTAGCTACTTTATCATTCTGGTATAATTCTGTGTTTAATTGCATATAAGAAAGTAATCAATTGTGCTCTAATTGGTAGAGCTACAGATCCCCTGACAAGTGGTATCAGAGCTACAGTTTGCAGGAAGCAGGGTATTGTTTTTGATTACAGGTCATTCACAGGGTTTTCTGATTGAGTGGGAGTTCAGCAATGGCAGAAGAAAGCAGGCTACGAATGGAGAAATTTAATGGCAAGAATTATCAACATTGGAGGATGCAGATTGAGGACTATCTGTATCAGAAGGATTTGTACTTACCGTTGGGTGGGGTTGCATGCAAGCCCACAGATATGAAGGATGAAGAATGGAATGTTCTTGATCGGAAGGCTCTCAGTTCCATAAGGTTGAGCCTTGCATCATCTATGATTTCCAGCTTATCACAGTGCAAGACAATGAAAGAGTTGATAAAGTCCTTTGCAAATTTATACGAAAAGCCCTCGGCTTCTAATAAGGTATATCTTATGAAGCAGCTATTTACTTTGCAAATGCAGGAAGGTGGATCGGTACATACTCATCTCAGTGATTTCCATGGTTTGGTAAACCAACTAGCTTCAGTCAATATTGTTTTTGATGATGAGGTAAAGGCTCTCTTGATTTTATGTTCTTTGCCTAAAAGTTGGGACGGTTTGGTTATGGCAGTAAGTAATTCTGCATCTGCTTCTAAAATCTTAAAAGTTGATGATGTTGTGAGTGTGATCTTGAATGAAGAAATACATAGGAGAAGCACAGGTGAATCATCAGGGAATGCTCTAAGTGCAGAAAGCAGGGGAAGGCAAAGGGAGAAGGTTGAGCAAGGGAAATCAAGGTCGGGAAGGAGATCCGAGTCCAAAGGTATTTCCTGCTGGTTTTGTGGAAAGAAAGGACATACAAAGGAGTGTTGGTTGAGAGATAAAGAGAATCAACATGCATGTATTGAAGAAGTAAAGGATGCAAATATTGTGATGCAGGATGCTCTCATACTTTCTTTGGATAGTCAGGTAGGATCATGGATTTTAGATTTTGGTTCATCTTTCCATGCATCCCCAAACAGAGATTTGTTCTATGAGTATGAACAGGGAGACTTTAAAGTTCTTTATTTAGGGGATGGTACGCCTTATCAGATAGTTGGCAAAGGGAAAGTGCAGCTGAGATTAAAGATTGATAACACGTGGGTGTTGAAAGAGGTCATGCATGTTTTAATTCTGAAGTAGAGTCTAATTTCTGTAGGAAGGTTGGGAGATGAGGGATGCACAATAACCCTCACAGCGGATTCTTGGAAGGTTACCAAGGGAGCACTTGTTCTAGCAAGAGGTAAGAAAGTAGATACTCTTTATCTGTCTACTTGTATTACTAATTCTACTTCTGGTGTAGATTCGAAGATGTGGCCTAATAGGCTTGGTCACAAGAATAGGAAGGGAATGGAAGTTCTTGATTCAAAAGGTATGTGTTTAAATTTGGAAAGCACAGATACAATTCATTGCAGAAAGAGGAAATTTGATGCCTTTGATAGGAACAAAGAAGCCTTGGTGTTTTTGGAGGAGATGAAGGATAGAGATCAGTCACAGGGGCTAAATAAGTCTAAGCAGGGCAGCATGGACAGAGGTTTGATCCAAGAAGAGCTCGCGGATGAAAATTTCATCACTTACAGGAACACACAGACACCGATGTCGGTAGCTTGGCATCGACATCAGTCATCCAGATACCAACATCGGTCATGTGCAGACCAGCAGGGTCAGTAGGTCAGACAGGAGAAGTTTGACGTTGGTCATAAGGACTGACGTCGATAGGAGGGACACCGGCGTCGGCCAGGGAAACGACGTCGGTAGTCAAGATCAGTGCAGGGAACCGACATCGGTCAGGAGCCAATTGGGAGATGGCCTAGATCGGTCACTGGAATGGATGTTGGGTGAATTAATAGGTCTCAAACACCCATGTGGAGGTTAGGAAAGGTATGTGAACCTCATATTCGTTGTTCACCTTCTTTATATTGCTTACTGATAGTCATGAACTAGGAAGATGGAAGAAACAATGCAGGTAGAATCCAGAAACAGTGGGAGCTTGGCATGGATGAGGAGTGTGAGTCCTTGAAGAACCAAACAGGTATTTGTTGGTAGTGTTGTTAGCTGGAAGGAAGCACTGGATAGAGGGATGGATTCGTATTTTAGAGAAGAGAGTGGATGGACACATGAGACAGAAGTCTATGGTATATGGTCTTGATTATGCTGCAGAATAATGGAGGTTTGACCATTGTATTTTATCTTTACCAGGTTGGATAATATTAGCTACATTATCCTGTTACTGTATTGTGTTACTTGTTGCAAGGTTTCATATATAGGGAGTTTTCTGAGCTAAGGGTAGAGTTGGTTCAGAAGTATGTCATGGAGAATTTGGGAGCAGCAAAATTCTTGTGGCATAAGATACAGGTATTGCATCACAGGTTTACGTGGTGGTTGGTCTTCTAGAGTGACATTGAAGAGGGATACAGAGCCTAAGGAACAAAATAGATGGTGTATAGGTACAGGTACAAGTTGCAGCTATTTATCTCCAAGTGGGAGATTGTTAAGGTGTAGAGCTAAAAGCTTCAACTATTTGCAGACACAAGAGAGGATGCTAAAGAACTAGAGGAACCGGCGTTGGCAGCATGACCAATGTCGGTCACAGACAGTGGAGAAGGAAACTGGTGAAGGCAGGGAGTCGGCCGACGTCGGCAGCACCAGACAAGCAGGGACTGGCGTCGGTCGCCTGTGCGGTCTAGAACTGTTCGTTGCACGAATAGTTAGTTAGTTGAATCGAGTGTTTGCATGCTAAGGGGCTAATTTAAGTCGTGGGCTGTGTGTCTAATTTTAGTAGTTAGAGTTCTATTTTTGTAAGCATGGGATCCTATTTAAAGACCCATAAGGCATGTATTGTAATTATTCTAAGGCAAGTAAAAGCATTGAAGCTAGCAAGGTCAAGGAGATCTACAAGTGTAAGGTCAAGGAGATCAGCTGAAGCATTCAAGGAGGAATAGCAATTCAGGCTTTAGAGTTGTGTTGAGCAAGAGAGAGAGGGAAGAAGGTCTTGAGGTGTGGTAAGCCTTTGAGGTGGAGGAAGAAGTGGCATCTTCCTTATTGTATTTTCTTCTAGTAATATTTAATACAAAGAGTGTGTATTGTCTCTCAAATTCTTTGCTGTCTCAAGTTTCTAGCTACTTTATCATTTTGGTATAATTCCGTGTTTAATTGCATATAAGAAAGTAATCAATTGTGCTCTAATTGGTAGAGCTACAGATCCCCTAACAAGAAGACTCTAACTTTTGGAAGCCTCATTGGTATGATTCTTACCTAGCAAATCACTAGGAATGAATTTTATATTAAGAGGATCCTCCAAAAACAATTAATAAAAATGCATAAAATAAAATGAATTATTAGCATAAATTAAATCTGATAGAACACTTGAAAAGATTGAATTGATCATAGGCCACTTTGAGGGGGAAACCTCCTTTGAGCAATCTAAATAAAATAATTTTGCTGATGCCTTCATTGGCCTCAACACTTACTTATATACGAATTCTAATCTAAGTAACTATTACTTCCCATGAATGTGGGATAAAACAAAATGCTCATGGGATGACTTATAATTCATATGCATCCATAAAAACTACTATAATAACAAAGTAAAGAGAAGAGATATCAAAGGTTCATAACATCCCCTCCCTATTAGAAAAATATTTGTCCTCAAAGCTTCAGATGTGGGAATTGGTGTTGAATCTGAAATAGTGATTCCCATGTTGCATCCTCTAGTTACATTCTATGCCACTGAATTAAAACCTTGATGATAGATTGGGAGTGAAGTTGGTGTGTGTGCCTATCTAAGATTGCCTTTAGCTCAAGAAGAATGTATCCTTCATTATCAAGTTTTGGTAAAATAGTCTGCACTTTGATGTTTATGCTAAGAACTTTATTTAGACAAGAGACATGAAATACAGGGTAAACTTAGGAAGAAGGTGGGAGCTCCAACTTATAAATAATTTACCTAATCTTATGAATAACCTTATAGGGCCCATCAAAATTTAGAGATAGATTATGACACCCTTTGAGTTTAAGGGAGGATTGATCATAGGGCTATAAGTAGAGAAAAACCATATCACCTAGTGTGTTCAGAGTGGTGTTGATCTACCTATTGTTTCATTTAATTTTATGACATATAAAGATTTTCCCATAGGGTACTGAGGATTTGATCTTGGGTTTAGAGAATCATGTTGACTGCTTAAACTAATGAACTATTGGGGGTGTACATAAGGAGCACTAGTGATGCTTGACCGTAGACTAATTCATATAGAGTCATTTTTGTTGAAGTGTGGTAGGAGGTATTGTACCACCATTTGACAAGAGGAATCCACTTTTCTCACTCATGTTGTTGTTTTTAGGTGAAGCAACAAAGGAAAGTTTTAAAGCATTTGTTGATAATTTCAATCTATACATCCATTTATGGATGATACTTGAAACTCATCTTCAATTGGGTGTTGATGCATAAAAACAGTTATATCCAAAAATGGTTGGTGAAGGTTTCATCATGATCTGAGACAATGAATGAAAGAATGCCATGAAGATATAAAATCCAATGTAGGAAAATTTGTGCGATTGTGAAGGTGGTATAAGGATGGCTGAGGGCACAAAAATGACTATATTTGGAGAGGTGATCAACCAAAACTAAGATCACCATTTTCCCTCTATATTTAGAAATCCCCTCAATGAAATATATATAAATATCTATCTAAATCTTGGTAGGGATGGACAAGGGTTTGAGAAACCTAGGGATGAGTGTTGTTTCACCTTTGTTACATTGGTAGGTATCACATTTAGCCACCATCTATTATATTGTCTTTGTCATTCCCTTCCAAAAGAAGTTGCCTCATGCCTGCTCATAAGTTTGAGAAACCTTGAGTGCCCTATAGATGAAGAAACATGTATTTCATAGAATATAACCTACTAAAGATCTATGTTATGGGGAAGCACCAGATGAACCTTATATCGTAGAGAAGCACCATCCTCAGAATTATGTAGTATAACCAAGGGGTTAGTGGAAAACTATTGAATGATTTGAGATAATGAGGAGTCATTAACATACCCTTGTTGTAAAACATCTAACCAATTTTGAATAGGCATAGAAATAGCTAAAAGGGAAGCTTGGTCTGTAAATGTGTGAGATAGAGCATCAACCATAATATTGTCCTTACCCTTCTTGTAAGTGATCTCATAGTCATAGCCCATGAGTTTGCTCAGTCATTTCTATTGTGATGGGGTGGAGATCCATTGTTTTAGAAAATATTTAAGACTTTGGTGATTAGTTTTGATGAAAAAAGGATTCCCCAGGAGGTATGACCACCACTTTTGTACTACATGCAAAATGGCCATCATTTCCTTCTCATAAGTAGAGAGTATTAAAGTCTTACCAAAAAGGGCTTTGATGGTGAATGTAATAGGGAATCCTTCTTGGAGGAGAACAACACCAAGTCCATTTCCACTAGCATCACTCTCGATAGTGAAGGTCTTAGCAAAATTTGTCATAGCTAGAACAAGTGTAGTACACATAGTTTGTTTCAATCTTCAAATGCACACTCAACAACTTATGTCCAAGTAAAAGATTCCTTTTTCAACATAGATGTCAATAGATTTGAAATATTCCTGTAATCCTTAACAAACTTATGATAGTATCCAATTAGACCCTAAAAACCATAAAGGCTCTTGAGTGTCTTAGGATGAGGCTGATTTGTCATGGTAGCTATTTTTTCAAGATCTGCCTGAACCCCTTAGGCTAAAATAATATGCCTAAGATAATCTAATTCATCTTAGCCTTACATTTGGAAAAATTTTCACAAAGATGATGGTTAGAGAGAAGTTTTAGCGTGAGCTTTAGATGTTGGAGATGCTCATACCATGTTTTACTATAGATGGGGATATCATCAAATAAAACCAGAATGAATTTTTGTAAGTAGGGCCATAATATTTTATTCATCAATGCCTAGAATGTTGAATGAGAATTAGTGATGCCAAAAGGCATGACCAAAAACTCATAGTGTCCATCATGTGTATGAAAATATATCTTAGGGATATCATCCTAATGAAGCTATATCTAGTGATATTGAGAGTGAAGATCCAACTTAGAGAAAAAAGGAGTGCCATAAAGCTCATTAATAATAGGGATCAAGAACTTATCCTTGATTTTGATGTGATTAAGTCCATGGAAATTGATGTAAAGGCATCATGACCCATCTTTTTTTAGACAAGGAGAATTGGGGAAGAATATGGGATGGTACTAGGGTGAATAATTTCTTGCTTCGATAAGTCTCGAATAAGCATATTGATCTCAGTCTAATATTGAAATGGGTAGCGACAAGGCCTGAAATTTAGAGGAATACTTCCAAGAAGGAGATAAATATGATGGTCCTCTAGTCATGAAGGAGCTAATCCCACTAGTTCATCAAAGATACATGCATACCTCTATTGAATGGGTTGTAGATTAGAAGTAGTGGAGATTATTGATGGTTGCATTGGAATAGAATGGAGCTAGGAAATAATGATATGTGAATTTTTCTTAAGAATATTTTCTATGCGATGTGAACTTATGATGCTAAGAGATCTTGGTTGTAAGCCTTTCAATGTATGTTTTTGCCCATTATCTAAAAATTGCATCCAAAGTTCAACAAAATCCCATAAGATGGGTCCAAGTGTGCATAACCACTGGGCTCATAAAATAACATCACATCTACCTAAGTGTAAGGAAAACATGTTAGAGTGAAAGTTATAATATCTAATAGAGATACAGACACTATGAAACTTTCCTTTGTAAGGTAATGTGCCCCCATTGGAAATCATGACTTCAAAATTGGAGCAAGGATAGATAAAACAATCAGCTTATTTGGCAATCTGAGGGTCAATGAAGTTATGAGTGATACCCAAATCAATGAGTATTGTGAGAGGGAACTTCATGAAGTAACCCTTGACCCACATGATTTTTGGGATAGTGCCTCTTCCTAAAGTATAGAGAGAGATCTCTGGTTGGTCTTCTTGAGAAGTAGGTTCCATAATTGACTGAGCTTCTTTCGAATCATCTATTGTATCCTGAAGATCTTCCCAATCTTTAGTTTCAAGTGGAGAGTTCAAATCCAATAGGTAGAGATTTTGCTCGACACATTGATGTCCTCAAATGAATTTATCATCATATTTATAACATAGTCATTTTTCTCTATGGGCTTACATATCTTATTCAGTAAAATGTTTGATGGGAGTGGTTATGGGGGTTGGTGTTGTTTGAGGTCATTGTGGAGATGTATTTTTTAATGGAGTAAAATTAAATTTAAACCACTACAGAGTTGTGATCTTATCCTTTACCAACTTATCCAACCCTAAGGTTTCCATTATCATGTTGGGCTAGAATTTTTTTATCTTATATTGAATTGCATCCTTCAATCCATTGGCAAAGAAACTCTTGAAGAATTTATTAGACAATCCCTCTATGTGATTGGTTAGTTTTTCAAATTCTATTTGATATTCTCTCACGGTTCCTATTTGGCAACATTTAGTGAGTGGTCCAGTGAAGTCATCAAAAGTAGTAGGGCCAAACCATTGTAAAATGAGGGTGTAAAAATTAGTCCATATGGGTTGATCATGAGCTTTAGTATACCAATGATACCATTGAAGGGATTCAAGTTCCAAGTGAAAAGATGCAAGTGGAACCTTATTAGCATCAAAAATATTCTGTAGACTAAAATATTGTTCTACCTAATAGATCCATCTAGTTGGATTTGCATTATTGAATTGAGGAAAATTAAGCTTCAACCCATGCTAATTATTGGAAGAAGAAAACCTAATGTTTGAAAAAGACTTTGGATGTCATCTGTTGTTCATGGTGGTATATTGAAGACCAAGGCCAAGAATTTTTTCATCAAGATATTTGATCTGGGTCTTAAGGGTGGCAATTTCATCCTCCATTTTTTTCTCCTGTTCAAGTTACTACCATGACCTGAATAATATATTTTTTTATTTTTTAATGGATAAGAAAACTAGAGTTAAGACACATTTAATAAGGAATGTTCTGAATTTGGGTAAAAATGAATAGGGTAAAGGGGATTTTAATTATTTTTTTACATAATGGGAGTATGATTGATGAAGGTGAGGTCAATTTTAGGAGTGAAAATGAAAAAATTGGGAAATTTGTCAAAGAGGAACAAAGGAGTGGAAAGAGATGATGAACACTATGGAAATTTTTTGAGGCAAATAAATAAAATAGAAGTTATGGCAAAACCCAAAAAAAGGGAAAATTGAGATTTGTGGTAATTGGGAGTGGAATTAGGATATGGGACCTCAAGGAATAAAATGCAATAACTTATAGGGAATGGAATGGAATTGGGATATGGGACCTAAATTTTTCTTATTTCTCTTTTATGTTTTCTATATGGTGATAATTCCTCTAAGATTCTATTGATACTCTGTGGATGGTTTTTGACTTTGGATTATATCAAATATCTACCTATAAGTCCTCTAACAGTCTGTGGATATGCAGCTAAGTGATTTTTTTGAGTTTGCTAAAAATATTCTAAAACTGATACAAATGGGCCCCAAGTTTTAATGGCTACCTACGGGTTGTAAAAATATCACTCTGGCCACCAATGTTATCTAAGCGAGTACTGCTCTCCAAAAAAATTCTAGCCAAAAATTTACCTCTAAGTGACAACTCTTGATTTTCCTTAGGGGTGGGAACTACTCAATCAGGAAGGGGTCATTACCCATTTTGATAGCAGGTCCTCTTAATGGGCCAACTACTTTTGGGTTCCTATGGTACTCCTCATGATGATTTTTAGGGATTTTACCCAAGCACTTCCTATAATTATACGATCAAATTTTTACCCTGATTAGAAACAAATTATATAAAATTACTTAATTGAGTTATGTAGTATAATCAAGTTAATCTTTTCTAAAAAATTACTGAAATGAAGTATACAATAGAATAGAGTTAAGAATTTCTACAAAAAATTCCCTAAAAAGTGCTTTGATACCAGATGAGAGGATCTTCCTGCAATAATTAATAAAAATGAACAAAATAATAAGAATTAGCAACATGAATTAAATCTGACAGAACACTTGAAAAGTTTGAATTGATCATAGGCCACTTTGAGGGGGAAACCTCCTTTGAGCAAGCTCAATATAATAATTTTTTAGATGCCTTCATTGGCCTCAACACTTACTTATATACAAATTCTAATCTAATCAACTACTACTTCCCATGAATGTGGGATAAAACAAGATCCTCATGGGATTACTTACAAAGCATATGCATCCATAACAACTACTATATTAACAAAGTAAAGAGAAGAGATATCATGGGTTGATAACATATATATAGGACTCCTTAGGATATAAAATGTGTAATGGTTGACCATAAAAATATTTATATGTGAAATAAAAGGTGCAAAAAATAAATCCAAGGCAAAGAAACTATAAAAACTAAAGGGTATGGATTCAATGGCCTATTGAATTTACATGGGGTAAACTTGATTGGAAAACTTGTGGCCAATGAGTCTGTCCCAAGAGAGAAAGATGTCAAGAAGGGTGAAATTACTTAAAATTATGAAAAAGATGAATATTTAAGACATCTATAAGGTAGAAGTCCATAAATATAGTAGTGTGGGATAGGTGTCCTAGAAATAGCCAAATATAGGCAATTAGATCAAGTGTGTAAAATGAGGAAAAATGCTATGGAAAAGAGTCATATGAAATTTGGGTGTCTACAAGTAGGTATTATTAATATATAAATCATCATATATTCCAAATTATCTTCTTTCTTATAAGGATTCTGGAGGTTTCCCCATCGAAGTGGCTCAACCCATATTATAGTATTATACACTTATATTGCATGTATTTGCATTAAGTGGAAGTGATTATTATTATTATTATTATGATAATTTGACTTGTTATATTTTGATCTATTAATGTCATTCTTATTTTATGATAGATTAAGTTCATTACAAAAAAATCAACAAAAGTACTAACCTCTAGATTCCATATAGTGCATCTTTATAAGGCCCCATAATTGTACACTTTATGGTTCTAGGGAAAACACAAAAATTAAAAAGGGGAGTAGAGAGATAAGGATGGAAAATTTTGAAACAACCAAAAATCTTACAAATCTTGCCAATAAGAGCCTAATCTAGACCAATAAGTCTTAAACACACAAGTAACCTTAAATAATGCAATTCTATGACTAATAACTACACCCATACAAAATTTAGGTGTTTACATTATGCCCCACTTTAATCTATGTTAAAAAAGGAAAATAAACAAAAGAGAGATGATAAAAATAATATTCCAAACTCCCAAATCCCTTACAACAACTCCAACACTCCTATAGATCTATAAAATGACATGTGCACGTAGGTAAGTTCCCAAAAAATTAATAAAATGTTGAAATATATAAAGGTCAGACTGATAATAATAAACTTGGCTTTTTTGGTAATATGAATCTCCAACATCTCTAGATATACACAAATGTGTGTATGCCTTGTTAAAATATTTTATCCTAAAACCTATGCAAAATATGATCAAATATTCTCTTCTACATGCAGACTGGTTAAATCTAAATAATAGTAAATGCTAAGAAAAATCTAAATTATTGAAACAAATGTGATAATCATCAAGCATATATAGAATTTTTTTAATGTACAACTACCTATTGATTTCTAGCCACGGCCACATTTTTGGATTCAAATCAAGTCAAACAATCTAAAATGTAGAATTCCTAGAGTCAACAAGGATTGAAGTTAGGTACCATGTCTATATCAGGCTTTCAATACCAAATATCATGTATTATCATAATTTTACTAACATCAAGAGAAATTAATGTACCAAAATAAATAAATATGGAACATGGTTTCCTCCCTCAAGATTCAAGAAAAGAGGTAATAGATATCAAGGGATTAACCCTATGGATAAATAATAATGGGAATATTAGATAAACTAGTAAAATTATAAATTTAACATAATAATTATTAATGTCTAACATGTAATATTCATCATCAAGTAATAGCACAAACACTCAAATTATATAGAAAGAACAAGTAACTAATAACCTGGTAGAAGAATAAAGTAATTTAAAACTATAATTTTTTGGCCCCATGGTATATAAATTAAATGTGAACTTGAAATTAGATTGCCTTTATTCTTACCTCATATATTTTAGAGAGAAAATGAAAGGGAAATCAAGAGAAAGGAAGAGGAATAGGGAGAGAGATAGAGAGAGGAGGGAGGGAGGGGGAGATAGAGAGAGGTGGGAGGGAGGGGGAGTGGGAGAGGGGAGAGGGAGGGAAAGGGAAAGGGAGAGGGAGAGGGAGAGGGAGGGAGAGGGAGAGGGAGAGGGAGAGGGAGAGGGAGAGGGAGAGGGAGAGAGGGAGAGATGGATAGAGAGGGGATGGGGTAGAGAGAGGAAAGAGGATTTTATTCCATAAATATTGGATCAAATTTTAGAGGCCACTAATCCAACCAACTACGCACGCTTGGTGAATGACTTGTGACAAAAAGAATTATTTTTGTTAATTTCCTCAAAGATCAAAAGGTGGAAAAAAATAGGTGGGAATATGTTTTTGTCACAAAAATGGAACCCTAGGTTTATAGAGAGGAACCATATAGTTTTGGATTAAATTATATGATTTTGTTGCCAATAGTATAGTTATGGGGAAAACTTCGTGGTTCTATGGAAACTCAATAATTTTTTAATTTAACTATTAGAGATTAAAAATATTGATATCACATATAAATTTTATAAAAAAATATGACTTATTTTTATATTGAATTAATATGATGTAGGCCTTCACACTTGAACTACTGTGATACAAGCCTTTATACACCATCAAAATTTCTAGGATGGGTGGCCACTATAAACTATACATGCCCTAAGGATAGAGGAGGCACACTAGGAGCATTGGAATTTAGTTGGATTAGACCATGTTGGACTCATACCCATGATGAAATATGATAAATTTGTTATTATCACCTTAGCAAAGTAATGGAATAATGATATGTGTACTTTATGATTGTTGACTAGTGAGATGGTAATTAAACTATAAGACATGTGGAGGAATTAAAGATACCTATAAGAGGGAGGCACATTAGATGGGATTGAGTAAAAAAACTAAGATGGTGCTGAAAATATTACATGAGGGGGATATATGGGGATTAGATGCTAGACATGGATAAAATTGGGTGATATAGTAAATGGAAACACACCTCAACTATGTAAATATATGTTCCTGCTAGTGATAAACCTTGTCACAAATGATGCATGAGTAATATCATGCAACTATGGGATCTAACCAATGATATATAACATAGAGATGTGGAGGATGGTGTACTCCTAAGGACTAATAGTTGGGACACTCCTAAAAATATGTGAATATGAGCACCTATTAGTAGTGAGTCTTAATGGTCTACCACTCACCTATTGGATAGAGAGATTCCCTATATGTGGATATGGGTTATACTGTAACATAAGAGATATATCTAAGAGAACACACCTCACTATGAGAGAGTGATAAATTATCTCCAAGAGATAGACATCAATTTGAGACCATACAAAGGCAATTCAAGCTAGGCTAAAGATGTTGTACAAATGTCGAGAGTCAAGATAAGCCAATGGTACTATGGAAAAATCAATAATTCATCAAGAGGTTCTAGTAAGAATGGTTATAAAGGAAATTTTGGAGGGTAAAAGGTGTGATTGTGGATATCACTATTTTATAGAGGATACACATATGCCCTCATATGGAAATAGAGATACCTACCTTGATTGAGGGAACTATATGATAGTGACAATGAGGGGGAAGAGGAGGAGAATTGAGACTTAGGGGTTGATGTAGTGGGAGCCATAGAGGGTTGACATACAAGTTCATCTACAACACTATTTCCACTAAGATAGATGAGATAAGAGTAGTAGATGAGACATTAGGAGTAGTAGGGGATTGAGCTCAAGGAAGGATAATATGACTAAGAGCTAAATATGCATAGATGAAAATAGGCAAAGGAGATAGAGAAGCATCCACTATTTGTTTCTCCACTCCAAGACATTAGGGACACTATCTTGTAGTAGGCATATCCATGTAAAAAATTCAAACACAATTTATTTTTTATCTTTAATTAATTTTTAGGGAGGTTTATTGATTAATATTTATTTATTGTGAAAAAATGACTATCTAAGACTATACCATTATGCTTGATTCCATGGTGAGGAGATTGATTTGAGACATTTCAAAGGACATCCTTAGTATGTTTGAATGGGTTAAATTTAAAGTTAATAGGCATGCCTAATATTTTTATCTTATCAAGAGGGCCATGACAACATTTATAGATGTTGCAATAAGAGCAAAGGATGTGAGCATACAACTTGCATAGAACATGTTGAGATCACATAGTTTAGGCAACACATATAGAGTTAGATTGTAATGTCCCCACATGGGATGAATTAGAAAATAAGGTATTTCCCCCAAATTCCCCTAAAATTATTAAACCCTGGATTGAGAATTAAATTCTCCAAAACCATTATTTAATGTAGGAAACCCTAGATGCCAAAAGTAAGGCTTTCATAGAGAATTTTATACAATAAAATAATCTAAAAATAAATAAAAATTTTAGATTTAAATCCCTTAGATAAATACCTTTCTCTCTCCTTCTTATGCCATAAAATGATGAAGGAAAAATTAGTTTTAATTGCCAATTTTTTGCTACTGTTCGAAGGATAAAAAGTCTTCACCAATTTTAGATCTATCACTTCCAATTACTCAAAAATTCCAAGAATATTACTATAAATGTAAAAAAATATGGAGAAAAGGAATATCCAATTATTTTTCCAAAATGTTGAAAATTGTGATTTTTATACCTAAAATACAACCGAAACTTCATAAACCCATAACTCTATAAATACTTGGAATTCCTAATCAAGTGATAGTTCAAAATGAAGCTAAAAATATAAGCTTTCCAATGAAACATAAGTCAAAATTTTCCTTCCATGGGAAGGTCAATGAAAATTTGTCTAAAGTTCTAAAAACCCTAGTTTCCTATAAAATAATTAAATAATAATTCTTAAAATTATTATTTAATTTTCTCTTTCAAACCCTTCACAAATCCATCCTTTTAAAACTTCACACCAATAATCAAAAATCTAGCAAACAAAATTAGAATATTTAATTTGTAATTTTTAGATCAAATGAGGCATCCAAACCCTAGATCTAAGCTCCCCAAGTAGTTTGTTCCACTCAAAAAAATAATATAATTAATCAACAAGATTAACATGTAATAAAATACTATGAAACCCTTACAAACTTCCACACAAATCCTTCAAAAGCAAATCACCCCACTCCTCAGGGCATAAACAATATCTCCTTAGCAAAGGTGGTGTCAAGAGACACATTTTTGTTGTATAATTAAAAGAAAATCATGGGTTACAATGCCCACTTCTATTGAACACGTAGATTCAAAAAAATCTTCAAACATGAAGAATTGCAAGTATCAAAATTAGCATATCTTCAAACGAGCCCTCATCCTCTTTAAATAGCCTCCTCCAAGTGTAGGCCCAATTTGGAGGGAAGAGTTAATTTAAAAATATTAAAAGTAACTCCTTATAATTTCACTTTTTGAGCTTATGTGCCCATGAACCTTAAAAGGCCCCTATTGAAGTGAAATTTATAACATAAAGTGCTTTTTCTATTAATTTCCTTTATTTTTAAATATTAAAAATATTTTTTATTTTAGCAATAATATTACTTTAACTTCCAAAAAGGGGACATTATAGTCCTCCCTTCCCAAATTTTCTTGCCCTCAAGCAATTGTAAGATCATATGCCCAAGAACCGTGTCTAAGAGAGAAGACATGATATAGTGACCCCAAAGCCTTGATCTAGTGTAGGTCAAATATGAGATCTCTTGCCAATCAAAACTCATGCCTTTGATGTACTTTGGTTGATCCAAATTTTTCGCAACCTTCTTCTTTCTTATTCTAGTTCTTTCCATACCTACACATGGAACAAACATATTAGAGAAAAGTATAGTGTTTAACAACACTTTTGTGATCTCATCTTCATGCCTTGTTGACACGACATTAGACTCTCTTCTCTTGCTTGAAATCCTCTCATGAATTATATTTTTTTCAAGAAGTTTTCAAACTTGAAACATGATGGCCTATATATTGTTGTAATCTTATTTATTTTTCCTTAAAAATGGCTTGGAAATGATTGCAAACCTCTTTGAAAAAGTAAAAACAAAATCCCCTTTACTAGCAAACTGAAATTCCTTTTGCCATGTGGTTGGGTGACCCTTAATGATTGAAAAAGAGGTAATAAGAGGGTTGTCCCCTTTACAATAAGCAATCCTAATTAATTTACAGCAATTATTATGATAAAAAATACTTGAACAAATTTTTTATGACCATAATAAGAGGGCTGAAAATTCTTTATTTTTAGCCATAAATGTCACCAACACATAAAAATTGATCCCTTCCATGTCAATCCCTATTTTTTGGGTAGCAGTTAGTGTGTCAATCATGATATTAAACAAAAATACAGCAGTTTCATACCTTGAAAGAATTTGCATTGAATCCTCTCCCTCATAATTTTTGACATTTACACATGTGCCAATCATACCAAACTAAAATTTCAAATTAGGGGCAGCGATATCAAATTTGCTTTGTTCACATCCCAATATGAAATTAGTGAGCTCAACATTCTTCTTTTTGTTTCCAAACTAAAAATATTCATAACATACACAAGCAATATGATCTACCTCATGTTTTTCCCAACAAAACATTATGGACTTATGCCCTACATGAAGAAGATTAGAACTGCAAAACTCAACCAAATTAATATGCCTAGTAAGGCTACCGATAATTAAATTCATCTCATGGAAAAACACTAGAGGATGTGTGCTCCTATAGTGTGCATTCCAAGGTGTGTTGTGACCTTATTTATACCACATAAATCCTTATTTATCTTGTAGATATAGTCCTTCCATTGGTATAAAGGAAAAAAGCTTAACCAAATTGGAAAACATACCCTGCAAGTGTATAACACAATCACCTAAACTCATTGGTAGGAATCCCCTTATGTAAAATGAATGTCTTCTTCTTGGCTGCCTTTTGTTAGCTTCCTCACACATGTAAAACAAATCCCACCAATATCAATTTTTATCTCTTTTTATATAATATTGTACCTACCATGTTAATTTAATTTTTCTTGTGTGACAATTTTTAGAATGCACCTTGATACAAAGTTTCCCCAACATGGGTTGTAGAGTGTCTTGAAAGTGCCAAATTTTTCCTCTTTTATGTGGCTGAACTTGTTTTGTTAACTCAAAAATTTTGAATTCAAATAAAATCAGATTTATTACCACTTTTTCTAGTTCTTCCCTTGGTAATCGATTCTCATCTCATCTCTCTCAATATCAATATGACAAAAATCAAAACTATGTAAACTTAACATTTATGTTGTAGCGTCCATTATTTTGCAAGCACAAAGCTATCCATGATGTCTCATAATAGCCTTATCATTTTTCCTTTCATCATTCTTTCTCATAATCCTCAAATATCCCTTTATCATATCTATTGATGAAGATAAAGGAACCTTTATGTTATTCAAACCATGCAAAATATCCTCATAATCTCCCTTGTTAGCATAATACTCATGATGATCTACACAATGCAAGAACAAAGTATGATGGTGGTACAACAAATCCTTGCTATGAAGATAGTCAAATTGATCAAATTGCTTACCTTTAGTGGCTGTCCTAGCAAAGTGAAAATCAACCAATAGAGATCCTAAAGATGGTGCAAGATCTTCACTTTTAGATCCTTTGTTTACCACAAGGGATTTCCCTTTTGCTTCACTTTCATCTATACCTTGTGTGAATATGTATGG
The DNA here is from genome assembly GCA_037957365.1 of Torreya grandis. NCBI lineage: Eukaryota > Viridiplantae > Streptophyta > Pinopsida > Cupressales > Taxaceae > Torreya > Torreya grandis. Next base: position 154,337 of record JARHVA010001687.1, on the reverse strand, counting down.
AGTACCTTCATAACTTTTGCTAGCATCACAAACATCATTAATTTGCTCCTCATGTACTACTGTTCTGGAAAAGATATCTAGTTGCATACCACTATCCTCATGTGAAATTGGTGCTTCATCCATTAAACTCTCTTTCTCAACTCGTAAATCTGAATTTTCTTCCCTATGAGGTGTAAATTCCCTAATTCCCTATTTTGTCACATTACTAACATGCATGAAATCATTAGAAGATAAGGAAACATTGTCAATTAATGAAATATTTTCACCTTGCTCATCTTTGCACCTTGCACATCGATTTTTTCTCTTTTTTATCATCAACTTGAAGCCCTCTTTGCTGCTCCAAAAATTCAAATTTTTGAGGTTCCATACATTCACATGATGGCTGCCCATAAACTTATTATTTTTCTTTTTCTTCTTTCTCCTTTACCTCATAAGGCCATAATCTCTCATCACAATTATTTTCAACATTCTTAAACAACTAATGTGTAATGGGAAATTTATTTTCTTCCACCTTCAAACCTATCAACACAATAGCCCATAGTGTCTTGGAAATATCTTCACCTTCATTGAGTGTCATAGTCATCATCTCTTGCATATTCGTTATAATATTACCAATTTTTATAAGCAATAGAAAAAAAATGTTGAAACAATATAACAATAAGTTCATCACATCCTAAATCAAACATCAAATCATGTAACTTGAGTGAAGTCATGGTTTCCAAGATGTTGACATGTCTAGCCCATGAATGTCCTTTATCCCCAATGAGACCTTGGAATATTTCCACCATCAATGATAGTATCTCCTTCAAGATTTCATCACTATAGGGAATATTTTGAATTTTTAGTCTTAATATCTCACAAATGCAATTAATAACCAATAGCCTTACCTCCTCATCTGTGTCTTTCAAGAGTTTATGTTGAACCAAGTAAGTCCTTGAGGTCTATAAAACCCACTTCATGGACTCATATTGTGATTTATTTACCTTGGATAACCTCTTTTCAATTTCTTCCAAGGTGCTGATTACATACTCCACTGGTTGGCATAAGTCCCTTAGTCTTCTCCCTGCATTGTGGAGCCTTTCTTTCTCAATTTCTTCCATGATAACACCAAATATTTTTATCTACTTGAAACAAAACCTCATAAGTGGACAATATTGATGCTTTGATACCACTGTAATTTCCCCAAATGGGATGAATTATCAAATAATGGATTTCCCCCAAATTCCCCTAAAATTAGTAAACCCTAGCTTGAAAATTAAATTATCCAAAACCATTATTTAATGCAAGAAACCCCAGATGCCAAAAGTGAGGATTTCATAGGGAATTTTATGCCAATAAAATAATATAAAAATAAATAATAAATCGATTTTAAAATCCCTTAGATAAATACCTTTTTCTCTCCTTATGCCATAAAATGATAAAGGAAAAATCAGTTTTAATCGCCAATTTTCTACTGTTGTTCAGAGGATAAAAAATATTCACCAATTTTAAATCTATCACTTCTAGCCACTCAAAAATTATGAAAATATTATTTTAGATGCATTAGAATATGGATAAAAGGAATATCTAATTTTTTTTTTTGAAATTTTGAAAATTGTGATTTTTATGCCCAAAATACAGCTAAAACTTCATAAACCCATAACTCCAAAAATTCTTAGAATTTATAATCAAGTGATATCTCAAAAAATATATAAAAATATAATATTTATAATGAAACATAAATTATAATTTTCCTTCCATGGGAAGGTCACTAAAAATTTCTCCAAAGTTATGAAAACCCTAGTTTCCTATAATATAATTAAATAGTAATTTTGAAAATTATTATTGAATTTTATTCTTTAAACCCTTCACAAATCCATCCAAAACTTCACACCAATAATAAAAAATTAAATAAAAAATTAAAATATTTAATTTGTAATTTTTAGATCAAATGAGGCATTTAAACCCTAGATCTACGCTCCCCAAGTAGTCTGCTCCAATTAATATAAATAATCAGCAAGCTTAACCTGCAAGAAAAGACCATGAAACCCTTACAAAATTCCACACAAATCCTTCCAAATTAAATTTCCCCACTCCTTAGGGCATGAACAATATCTCCTTAGCAAAGGTGGTGTCAAGAGACACCTTTTTGTTGTATAATAAGTAGTAAATCATGGGTTACAATGCCCTCTCCTATTGAACATGCAGGTTCAACAAAATATTCAAGCATGAAGAATTTCTATTATCAAAATTAGCATATATTCAAATGAGCCCTCATCCTCTTTAAATATCCTCCTCCATGTGTAGTGCCCAATTTGAAGGGAAGAGTTAATTTAAAAATATTGAAAGTAATTCCTTATAATTTCAATTTTAGGCCTTACATGCCCATGACCCTTAAAAGGCCCCAAATTAAGTTAAATTTATAACATAAATTTATTTTTATATTAATTTCCTTTATTTTTAATTATTAAAAATACTTTTTATTTTAGCAATAATATTACTTTAACTTTCAAAAAGGGGACATTACATAGATGCACATACTGTTTGGCTTGAGGCATGGTCAACAACCCAAGGTAGGAGAGGAACACATGGGTGAGAGGTGGGAATTAAGCCTTAGGAATATGATGCATTCATAAAAACCATCTTCTCCCAATAATTATACCTACATAATAGGTATTACAAACTATAAATAGAGAATGGGAACCAAAAGAGAGAGAAAATATGTGTTCATCGTCTAAAGTGGGGACACACATTAGGATAACCATTTCCACTACATAATTAACCCTATCTATTACCTTATCTAGGCAAGGAGATCATTCTCCTCCACCTCAAACATGACTTGTATGATTCATGTACCCCATGTTATGCATTTTAACTTATGGTATATCTAACATATTTTATCTTGTCAATTTACACATTCTGCTATGTGTATGTAAATATGGCAGTGTCTAATAAATGAGAAAATGTAACACACAAGGAAAATGAAAAAGCATGAAACATAGCTAATAATAAACCACATATAGTGGTAAATAAAACTAATGTGATATATCATGAAAATAGAGTGTTTAGTTTCCAAAGCAAGAGGTTGGTTAACAAAACTAATAAATAATGTTAATAGATCATTAATAGTCATCATAATATATAAAAACTAAGTCACAAAGATTAATCATAGCATGTATAGAGTATGATGGAACCCATGAGTCTAAATATAACAAATCATCATCTACATAGTTATTTCCAATAGTATTTGATTTGCAACTAATGTCTTTCATACATAGTTTATTGTTATGGTTATGAATTTGCCTTGGAGATATACAATGAGAAGATTTCACCTTTATTACAATTTATTTATGCCTTTGAATTTTATGTGACCTTTATTTATGTAAGTGTTTTAATGATTCTTGTGATTCTTCTATATATACCACTTGATCCTTAGTTTTTTTCCTTTGGAAAAATCTATCCCTTTAATTATAACCACTTGAACTTGATGTTTGAATTTAAAATTTTGATGTAAAGTATAGGGAATGGATTTAATTTGATGTATTCATGGTCATCCAAGAAAATTATTGTATGATATAGTATTAGGTACCACATAAAATAGAGTTTATATTGTCATTGGTCCTACTTTATGAGGCAATAAAAACACAACCCAAGGTTCACCATTATCACCATAGTATCTAGTGACAAATATATAAGTATATTCTAAGTCATGTAGGTTAATCTAAGGCTAAGAATAAATTATATAGTACATATATTCAAGTGTGAGCCATTGTTAATCATTGCACTCTTTTTTTATTTTTGATCTATAAATATTTTCATAAAGAGTGGTTCACCATATGAACTATAATGTGTCACATCTTATTCAATAAATAAAATTAGAATGGGGCTTATTATCTTCTTGATTAAATCAATAACTCCAATGAATTCTCCAATTGAATGTTGTTTATAATCCATAGGCACATTGTTATACTTTGGTTTGTCTCCCATACGGACATTGTTAGTATCAATTTATTCCTCCTTATGAGTCGATGTTTGGGTAAGTACATAGAGTTGGGGGAAAATTTTGTGGACATTTTACATGTTATTTAAGTAACCCAATTGCATTATTTAAATTAAGGCCTAGTAATTACCAAGCCATAACATGATCGTATTATTATAAACATGATCACGTTATTATTGTTTTCAATAACACGATCACATTAATAGTGTTATTTAATTAACATAATTGTATTATTTAAAATATGAATTATTAATTATTGAGCCATAACACAATAATGTTATTATATAATGTGATCATGTTATTTTTGTTTTTAATAACATGATCACATTAATAATATGATCACATTACCTATGTCACAAAAGAAATGAAACCTGAATTCAAATTTATCATTTTACATTTGAGTTTCTTTTGCTCTCCTCTACTTTTGTGATCACATTTTATGTGAGAGAGACAAAATATTGACAAGAAGCCACTGAATTCATGCCAAGACGTTGTTAATCGATGATGTCACCATATAGAAGAGGTAAGTGATAAAAAACTACACTTGTTAACCCTAATTTTTAGTTCTAATTTATTTGTTTTGAACAACCTATCTTGATAACCCTTATAAACCTCCACATAACCCTATTGTTCCTCCTCCTCCTAACCCTCCACAAAACCCTCTTGTTCCTCCTATCACTCCACCTAACCCTCTTATAGTTCCATAAAACCCCCAGGTAGTCAAGAGATTCTAATTGACAACATTATGGGAAATAAAATTGAAATTGAAGAATTAATTGGGAGAATAAGGGATCCCACTTACACCAACCCCAATCACACCCAACTAGCCAATTCCATAAAGACATTGTTAGGTCAAATTGACTCTATAACAAGTCAAATAGATAGATGGACTTCATATAGGGATATTTGTAGGGATTATTATGTTGACAAATTATCAACACTTAATTTCAAGAATAAATAAATATCAAAAGCCTCTATTTACAACTTATTCATTGACCCAACCACCAATGCCCCATTTCCCGTAGCCACTAAACATTTTTCAATCCATCATTGCCAACATAACTTAATTATATCTAATTTGTGGGATTGATGGTGGATGGTGTTTGACTATCTACTATGTAATAATCATGAGGTCCCATTGTATTTTTTTAGGAAACTCTATTGTGAATTTTTTCTCAATCAAATTTTGAACTATTTTGATTTTAGTGAGTTTCAAGGTTGAGGGAAAGGCTCTACATAGGATTGACTAGGTGCCAATCATGTGCCTAATCAGCCTACAAGGATCTGTATCCAAAAGGCCCTTGAGCATGATATCCCCTTTACAGTTTAACAAGTCATGGAGATCAACACTCTACATGCTCTTAATTTACTCACTAATATACTCATTCAGTATATGAGTAAGCTCTCATAGATCGATGTTAGAGATACACCACCTATTGTGCATATCCAACCCCACCCTTGTAGTTCTTATGGAGCTATGTGCATTAGACCTTTTGATGATGATGGTGTTGGTGGTTTTGAGGGTTCGAATAATATTCTTATTAATGATGAGTTTTTGGCATGCATATTTGGTGTGCAAACATTAGCCACTACATAGATGTAGGTATATTTTATATAAATGTCATGTTAAATTTAAGTTAAATTTATAAATTCAATTTAGCTAAAAAATAATTTAAATATAAATTTAATAATATATATGTCATTTTTATGTCATAGGAGGTGATGGTGCCTTCATCATCATAGTTGACACTTATAACATTTGATTTATTGTGGCCATTGTTTACATATTAAAATCTAGCTACTGGGCCATCCACTACTACATTTTTCTCTATTAGGATGACACCTTTTACTTATATAAAAGTAGAATTTCAAGTTAATCTTATGCTCTATGTACATTTAGTCTATGTATATTTGCCTTGTAAGTTTAAGTTAAATTTATCTATCAAGTATCTTGATGCATAGGTTCTAATAAGATTCCCTGATATGGATGGAAACACACACTTACCTCTACCAAATACCCAGTTTTGATGTTTTCTTGTCCTTCTTTGTCTTCTATCTTCAACCTCTTTATCTCTTTGATCACTTTTCATTTACTAGGTCTTTCTTATTCACTCTTACCTAATCAATAGCTCTTAATCCTCCTTGTATTCACTTAATCTTCCTTCTCTACTTGAAGTAATTTTACTAATCAACTACCTCTATAATATTTATTTTTAACATCAACCTCATCAATTCATACTTTATTTTCATGTTCTCTCTCTTTATCCTTGCTCTATTCTTTCCAATCTTGTTATGTGTTTTCATAGGTTTGCATGCTACTTTTATTTTGTCCTTCCATAATACTCATAAAATCATATTCCTACTCAATCACATCTCATTTAATGCATATAACCATTCCACATGAACCCCAAGCTTCAACTCATCACTTAACTCTTCTTTCCTCTTTGACACCTTCCTTCTACTAGTCCTTTTTTAAGGCAAACCTCCTTGTTCTGAGTAAACTACAAAGCTCCCAACCAAGCCAAACCCACATTTAGATACCCCTTTACATCACATAGCTCATGTAGGGAATTTCATAATTTAACTCTCTTTAGATAACACCTAACTCAACACCCCTTAGGACTAATTAGGTCTCCTAGGCCTAATTAAATGCTACTAACTATGAAACCATACCATATGGACTCAAATCAACTTTAAACTTTCAAATTTCTCTTCCTCCTATATATATACACATATCCACAAATTTTGGACATGGTTTGATCATCTTGAGGGTACCATGAACCTTTGGAAGTTGTTATGAGGTATCACAAACCATTAAATAGGAACCATAATAGTCACAAGCTATGAGAATGGGCTCATCAACATTTATATAACTGCTTTTGGAAAATCTCACAAAGATCCCATGAATAATACCATTCAATATTAGATAAGGGTAGTTCACATGCCATAAAGATACTTATAAAATGAATAACACATATCTAGGGGTCCTTCTAGGTAACACTATTTTGAAAATGAAGTTGTTAAGCTCAATATAGTAATATTCTCATTTTGACTTATGTCACAAGTACCATTATAAATAAATCCACATGTTACCCTTGACAATGAGTGATAATATCAAGGGAATTTAAGGTAAAAGAGAAGAAATACGCATGAAGGGTAAAAATACAAGGACTTAGATTTAACATGATTAAGACCCGTCATACTGGGTAATTGTAAAGATGGCTCATAAATTTTACCTCTTTCTCCATTACTTCTATATCAATTTATACAATGCAATTTTAGTTCATTGGTTGATGTAACCACTAATTATATTGCATTGATTCCACCCAAATCAACTAAATTTCAACCTAATTAAACAATTTTGACTATTAACCTACCTACAACCAACTCATAAATAGGTTGTAAATCAATAAATTGAACTTTAATTTTCTTAGGACTAAAGGCATACTCATAGCCATAATTAAAATAGTTGGCTAAATTAATTATAATTAATATATAATAATATCAATGCAGACCCAATCAGAACCTTAAAATTACTCATTGATTATTAAAACATCAACAATTGTACATAGTGGATCATTAACTTAACAATGCAACTCTAAGAGTCTTCTTAGACATAAAGGACCATGACTCAGGCCCAAACATTAAATTGACTTCTTTAAATAAATTTAATGAAATAGTTATTTAAATAAATTTATATTTTATTAAGTGACTTCAATTAAGACATAGTGATAGTAGGAATTACAAGATCTTATACATGTTTATAATATTTTATGACCAATTTAAGAGGTGTGGTTTGTAGAAAGGGGCAGAGTTATGGAAAGGGGGACTGAAAATTTTGGTGTTGATCTTACCTTCTCATGTTTGAGCCAAAAACTTGTAATACACATGATAATTCAATTATAATATCTCATTACACCTTTTTCTTTGGCCACGACAAAGGTATAGATTTCAATTGTAATGCCTCATTACACCTCTTACTTTGGCTATGACAAAGGTATAAATCATAGACAACCTCTCTACTCAATGTTACTTATGCCAGAAAACATTGCATTGGGTCTTAAAAACTTTTAACCCCATCGACAAGTTTGGGGGGAGAGCCACCATTTATGTTGGTACTAAATTATGTGTCAACCTTAACAATTACACCTTGCAATTTCTTCCAATTCAACATCCAAACTATTTGCCAATTTTATTCTCTTGAGCCAAAATAAGATAATATATTTAGATGGATAAAACTTGATAAACTAGAAAAGGACCTCCCTTTCTCAACCCATTGGTAGAATTTTATTTACACACACCTTCATCAAGATGTAGATTCACTGTGGCTCACTCCTTTCTATTGGTTGGGTGCTTTCCCAAAAATCAAGTCATCTATCTATTATAAATGAATGTGATATATATATATATATATATATGATTGATATCACACATATAATAGAAGGATGATGGCCATATATGTGTAGCTCAACTTTTCCCCACTAAATATATAATGGTATTTTAATCTATCCAAAGAAGCTTTACAAGTAATAACAGAGTTCTTGATATGTCTCTTATTCCTTTTCTCTCCCTAACTTTGGATTGTCAAAGTGATACTATTCTTTTCACCTCTTACTATTCCACTCCCACTTCCTACATATATTATAATTTTTATATTACCTCCAACATGCAAACTATTTGCTATTCTTGGCCATTGCAAGTTGTATGGCAGTTACACTTCCATTATTCTTGGTTTACATTATCTTTTCATGATATGCACATTATATGGTAGTTAAACTTCCATGATTCTTGGTTTACATTATATTTTCATGATATACATGGTTTCTGTATATAATATTTGATAGTTTATATAAAAGTAATTGAGACCTTGTTTACATGAACAATTGATGGCCCAAGTAGAGACTCCTCCCTCTCTACGAGCCAAGATAGACATAGGAATTGTTGCTACAATGTCATTTGCATAGGTACCGATAAAGGTATATATTAAATTGTAATTTCGAATTGTTAAAATAGACTTGTTATAATAATTTTACTACATACTTGGGGAAAATATAACTTATGTAAATGTATTGTGTATGCAGGTTTATCTTATGACATCTAATAGTCCTAGTTAGATGATTAGTAGGGCAATTTCTCATGTTTTTCCCATATTTTAGACATCTATTCAAATAGATGAGCCTACCATTCACTTGTTTGAGCATGAAAAATAAATTGAGTAGGATCATGAGCTTGCAATAAGTGCATGTTTAAATGATTTTTTATTGTAGTTTAAAATTAATTTCTTAACAATTAGTTGAATGTATTTTATGTTAATTTTATTATAATACTTGTATTTGAACAGGTTCAGTTGTAAGTGAGCTATGAGCATATGACCTATAGTCATACCTTGGAGTAATAAAAGGCATTAGAGGGGTCTCCATCTACTAGTAGGGCATCCCAAGGAGAGTCTTCTTTGAGGAAGGCAAAGAGAGGGAGGTTATTTGATGAATAGGATGTATTACATGAGATGTACTTTTTTGTATGCCTATACATCAATTTACACATTTTTGTCATTATATATGTGTATATGACATTCAACCAACATTAGATACTATGTTGGTAGATGTAATTTTTTATATGCCTATCACAAAAATCTATGTACTATTGGATTTGCACATGTGTGCCTATATTGTATGCCTATCATGAGAATCTATCTAATTTATATTCAATTTTTATTTCATTGTGTGTTATTCTATAGTGTTCTTTTATCATATAAAATATTATCTATCCGATCTATTATTTAATGTTATACACAAATGAGGATTAAAAAATTATTCTTTTTAATGCTTTAAATCTAGGATCTCCCATATTTTTTGAAATTAAAGTTTTTATTTCATTATGTGTAGTGGAAATGACTAATGACACTCTTATCTATTTTCCATTTATCATCACCCATTTAAAACTTTTTAATTAATCATTAACATAATTTTATTACACTTAAAAACCATACCAATCATGTTCAAACTTGTATAATGCAAAGACATAAAATCCTTCATAAATCCCTACAAATTTCTCACTCGGATAACTATACTTGTAGGTTACCTAATCTTTCACCTTCACGTGGCTCTAATGCCTTTTTTACTAGCTTTTCTTGAAACTAGGCCTACATATTATATGCATTATAATGTAGAGTTATATGTAATAAGTCTCCAAAACATCTACTCCTGGCTTTGGTCTTGGTAAAGATATCATTCAATGTTTTTGCTTTGTCTTGAATCTTCTATCACCAATCTAGTATTTCTCTTAGCACTTATACTTAATAACATTATTTTGTTTATACATGATTATTTTACACTTTGGATATAATTATTTGTGTCATTATACCTCTTAAAAACCTCTCACATTCATTCTTTAACTCATTTCATTCATTCCATTCACAAACTTCCTCTCACTCTTTCACTATCTTCTCACTAGGCAATCCTCTTAGGTTTCAAGTACTAGATATTGATATATGTTTCATGAGTAAAATATATTATCATGTATGATCTTATATTATCATATCATACTTTATTTAATCTCCTTCAAGCCCTGAATCACACTTCAATACTCATTTTCACATACAAATCTACTAATGACCCCACTAGGTTTGTAGCCTTTTATTTGACCTTTTCACTTTGTTTGAAAAATATATCAACTCCCTTGAATATAAAAGAGAATTTTATACCATAATATATCTTGATACAACTTTTCCTAAAGTTTCATTCTTCAATTCTCTCTGTAGGTACCTTTTTCTTTATAAGCCCTTGTCTAATTAGGCCTTTCTAGCCCTCCATTCATGACATAGTCATAAAAACTATACAAATCCATACTATACATATTAAAAACCAATTTAATAATTATTTGGGAATAAAAATATGTTATAATACCAAATTTAAATAATGTTACATGGTTGGAATGGGAGTTATAGGGGTTTTGGGTTTGAAACCCTAGTTGTCTGTCTATAGAGGCTAAGATGATTCATAATTCACTTTATTTAGTTTTAAGTCCTTCCAAAGGAACCTAAGACATTTTTTAGGGATATGCTATTATTATCCATATTACCAAATAGGTAATATCCTTTTATCAACCTTTACTCACTTCAACCAACTCAAAACACATAAATCTATCACACTTTAGTGGACTATAAGACACAGGGCTCTGTCTGCACTTTAAAGGTTACTAAAATACCAATGAACTATTGTCACAATTAATTTTCATCCTAAATGTGCTCAATATTTTATCAAGTTTAAAACCATACACTTTTTAAACCATACACATCATTTCATTGGCACACTGACCAAATAGACATAGGGTAACTAAGTAAAATGGGGGTCTGTTGTGTTGGGTTTATTTGTGTTCAACAGTTCCAAACTACCAAAAGATATTTCTAGTGATTTTTAATCTCATATATTACTCCAAAGTATACCAAATACATGTAAATTTACCTTATTTAGGCACACATAAACCTTTCTTAGCATTTGATTGCATAACAAGGCATTGACTATCTACCAAACAGAGTGTTAACTATGTAAATAGGGAAACCTTTCAAATAATGGGGTAATGAACATTTGTTACTTTTTTTCAATCCAACCTAGACATACATTTTTTTAATTTTGGAAATCCACCACAAATTATGCAATTTCCTTTTAAACATGATTTATTGTAAAATAATTGTCCATCCAGTCTTTTGCAAAAGATAGCTGGAATAAATTCCCTAGCTGATTTTGATGGAAATTCAATGTCACACTCCTAAAAAATGTTTTTAGTATGCAAAGTATAATTAATATGGTGAAAAAAATCATATTTCATTGAAAATTCAAAATTTTTCCTACAACAATAAGTGGTGCACATGTGATTTATTTTTACATAAAAAGGTTTGGCCAGAAATTTCTAGATGTTTTCCCAAAAATTTAGAGTATAATTATGTTTGATTCATTTATAATAAATTTTTTGTATGCAATTCATGGTTATGAGAACCAACTCTTATTTTCACAACATCTCTTGCATTGTTCAAAACTCTTGTATTGTCTTTCCAAAACTGAGCAAGTAACTCTTTGAAAATATCATTTATAGCCTTGTCCTTTCATGGAAGTCTACCAGAGAATGCTTAGAGATCATTAGTATTAGGTTCATTAAGTCTTCCACATCTTTCAATTATTTTCATTATTATTTTTATATTTATATTAAGTGTTCATCTTGTTTATGAAACCATTCATTTTTTCCCTATTTTGTCTCTTACTATACAAGTTGTAAGTATACGCTAGAAAACATTACAATCTAGGGTGCATGATTTTGGACCTATAGTATGATATGTATCATGTATATTTTCAATAATTTCATTATTTTCATCATCCATGTTAGATGTTCTTAGTCCTAATGTGTACATTATAGGTCTCATATTAATCAATTTTATCAATGAAACAAATAATTGACATCTTTGACTATCATAATCCAAATTATGAAAGAAAGTATCCTAAATTTGTTGAGCTATCCTTCTTGAATGGAGATAAAAAATTTATTTATGCATTAGTTCTAAAATCTTTTCATCAACTTCTATTAAGTACTTGTATTTTCTATGCACAATTCTTGGAGGTGTTGTTGATGGTGGAATTTATTGAGAGGGTGTTTCAAAATCATTATTACTTTCATTGTTTAGAGGTGGGATGACATTTTATTCATTGTTTATTTCTTCATTATATGTTTCCATGAAATTTTATTGATGGTTAATTTCATCATTATTTTTTTCCATCAAATTTTCTTCATTTATGGGGAGTGAAGCATCATACATAAACTCATCATCAACAAAAATTAAAAACTTAGAACTTTGAATGTAAACTTCCAACATTATCTAATTCATTATTGTCAATTTCATTATTATTCATTTCATTATGGTAAATTTCATCATTATTCAATTCATTATGGTTAATTTCATCATTTTTTAATTGACTCATTATCTATGACATTTGGTTTATCAGGATTAAGGTTTGTAGCTTGTCTACCATGAAAATTTTGCATTCATATCTTTTTTCTCTCTCTCAAATCTTCCAATTCATCCAATTTTTTATTCTTCAATATTTTCCTCTTCCTCAAACATGATCTATCACCCATCAAGGACAATTGAGAGCTTTTCAAAGGTGGGGTCAAGTACATAAGTACTACACATCCTACAAAAGTATGCAGAGAATGTTTGTGGGGATAGAATTTTTGATTTGAGTTAAAAAATAGACATTGAAAATTGAGTTATTCTATAATAATAATAATAATAATAATAATAATAATAATAATAATAATAATAATAATAATAATAATAATAATAATAATAATAATAATAATAATAATGCAATCATGTTATTCATAGTATAATTGTGTTATTTATTATTCTAGGTTTTGCTTCAACATACATATTGAGAAGGACATGTTAATAATAATGTGATCACATTATTTGTTATACTAGGTTCTGCTTCAACATACATATTAAGAAACGTATGTTAAAAAATAACATGGTCACATTATTTTTTATACTAGGTTTTGCTTCAATATACATATTGAGAAACATATGTTAAGAATAACATGATCACATTATTAAATAATGTGATCACGTTATTCTTAATACTTAGTTAGGGTTAGAAATTGACATTGAGAACTGAGTGTTATCTATATTAAGAATAACATGATCATATTATTAAATAATTTGATCACATTATACTTAATATAGATTAGGTATTATGGATTAGGGATTAAGGCATTAATGCATAGGGTTTAGGGATTAGGGATTATAATTTATGTTTTAGGGTTTAGGGATTAGGGATTATGGCATGTAGGTTTTAGGTTTAAGGGTGTATATAAATTCTAATCACTCTATGTCATGTGTGAACCTAATTTTTACTACAAAGGATGTTAATTGGGATTAAATAGATTGGTAAATAGGGAAAGTTTTTGGTTCACAATTTAGGGTACACAAGGTCAATCACAAAGATAATTATTAGTTTAAATGATGTTAATTTGGGATAAAATGATTGGTTCAAGGTTTAAAGAGTATTTATTTATCATTTAGAGTTTAGGGATTAGGAATGTCATGTATTATGGCTTGGGGTATAAGTTTTAGGGTATATAAGGTATAATTGTGATGGCGATTGGGGTAAATTGGAGTTGATCAAACCCAAAATCATATTTTATAGTCATGAAATTAGGTTGAAGGGACTCAAAATAGCCCCAATTTACTTTAGATGCACAATGAGATTGGTACTCCAAAGGTTAAGTTTTAGTCATAGGTTTAAAAAATGCTTTTTGTGACATCTTGTAATAGTATTAGTTATATCATAAGGCATGTATGTTTACAACATGTAGTGGGTATTAAGGCATATGGCTTACAATTTATGTTTTAGGGATTAGGGATTAGGGCATAGGGTTTAGGTTTAAGGACCTATATATAATTTCTAATCACTCTATGTCATGTGAACCTAATTCTTACTACAAAGGATGTTAATTGGGACCAAATAAATTGGTAAATAGGGGAAACTTATGGTTTACAATTTAGGGTATAATATTTAGGGTTTATAGTTTAGGGCTTAAGTTTTAATGTATATATGGTTTAGGTTACATAGGGTCAATTTCAAAGATAATTGAGGATAATTTGAATCAATTGGACTCATTTGTGACTATAGAATGTGTTTTTGGGTTGTATTTATACCCTAGATGTCATCATTAATATTGAATGAATTAGTCAAATGGGGCAATCAATCATGTGATTTAGGTCAAACTAATCCCTGTGAACTTAATTCTTAGTCTAAATGATGTTAATTTGGGCTAAAATGATTGGGTTAAGTTTAAAGAGTTTATATTTATGGTATAGAGTTTATGGATTAAGCACTTTAAGGATTAGGGATTAGGGTATAGGTTTTAGGGTAATAAGGTACAATTATGAAGGCAATTAGGTCAAATTTGAGCCCCTTAAACCTATATCTAGGAGTTAAAAATGTGATTTTGAGCTCAATTAACCCCCACATCATCACATAATTAGCCAATTAAGTCAATTGTGGTTTAATGAATGATGCAATTTTGACCAAGTTCATCCCTATGAATCTAATTCTTACTATATATATAAAGGATTTTAATTGGGGCTAAATTTATTTGTTTAGGGTTTAGGGTCTATAATTTAAAGGGTTTTGGGTTTAAGGCTTATGGCTTAAAATGGTACAGGGTTTAGGGTTAAAGTTAAATGGTACAGGGTTTAAGGTTTAAGGTATTGGATATAGGGTCCAATCACTAAGTTAATTGAAGAACATTTCAACTCCTTGTTCACCTATTTATGATAATTACTTTCATGTTTGCATTTATGATAAAAGTAAGGTTGGTTATGCCATGTACATGTTTCATACATGTTATACAATTGATTGAGCCATAAATTTGGTTTAGGGAATAATTTTTCACAAATCATGCCCCTAATTACATAAATTAACTAATTGGATCAATTCATAATAGTATCAATCTTTTGATTTTACCCCAAATCATATCTTGCTCTTGAAGGTGTTTAAAGTGGCCTCAAATGCCTCCTCAATGAAAAGAATCAACTAGCCTCCTCTTTGGTTAATTAAGTTGAACGGGCTCAAAATAACCCCAATTTACTTTAGATGTGTAGCTAGATTGGTACTCCAAAGGCTAAGTTTTGGCCATAGGTTTAAAAAGTTCATTTTATGACATCTCATGATAAAATCAGTTCTATCATAAGGTATGTATGTTTGCGACATGTAGTGGGCATTAGGGCATAGGGTTTACAATTTATGTTTTAGGGATTAGGGCATAGGGTTTAGGTTTAAGGACTTATATATAATGTTTAATCTCTTTATGCCATGTTCAAACCTAATTCTTACTATAAAGGATATTAATTGGGACTAAATCAATTAGTAAATATCAAAATTGTATGGTTTATAATTTAGGGTATAGTGTTTAGGGTTTAGGTTTTAATTTATATATGGTTTAGGGTACACAAGTTCAATCACAAAGATAATTGAAGACAATTTGAATCATTTGGACCCATTTGTGACTATAATGTGTTTTTAGGTTGTTAGTATACCCCATGTCATCATGAAGATTGAGTGAGTTAGTCAAATGGGGCAACTGGTCATGTGATTTAGGCCAAGTTAAGCCTTTTGAACTTAATTCTTAGTCTAAATTATGTTAATTTAGGTGAAAATGATTGGTTCAAGGCGGTTTATATTTATGGTTTAGAGTTTAGGGATGAGGCACTTTAGGGATTAGGGTATAATTTTTAGGGTATATAAGCTTTAATTATGATGGTGATTGGGGTAAATTTGAGCTCCTTGAACCTAGATCTATGAGTAAAGAATGTGATTTTGGGATCAATTATCCCCCACGTCATCACAGATTGAGCCTATAAAGTCAATTATGGCAATGAATGATGCGATTTTGACCAAGTTCATCCCTATGAACCTAATTCTTACTATATATAAAGTATGTTAATTGGGGCTAAATTTATTTGCTTTTTCACATTTTTGTGATAATTACCTGAACATGTTTGCATTTTTGATAAAAGTAGGGTCAATTAAGCCATAGATGTTGTATACATGTTAGACAATTGATTGAGTCATAAATTTGGTTTAGGGGATCAATTTTGCCCAAATTACACCCCTAATTACACAATTTGACTAATTAGATCAATTCATGATAGATTCAAATTTTTAATTTTTCCCCAAATCATATCTTGCTCTTTAAGGGTTTCAAATTAGCCTCAAATGCCTCCTGGATTAAATGAATCAACTCTTTGGTTGATTATATATGACATGATATTAGGGTTAATTTCACTCTAAATCACATTGAATATATAATCTAAAATACATTCACTTGGCTCATATTGACTCTAATGAACTCCATAATTAAATTAATAGACATTTACATTCATTATCTAATGACTTCAAGTTTATTGAGCTCAAAACCACATTCTGTACATGTAGAACTTGCATATAAATAAATTATGTTTCTTTTCTTCAATCAAGATAATGAAATTGGAGATGATCAACCCCCAAATCACATTTTATAGTCATGCAATTAAGTTGAAAGGGCTCGAAATATCCCCAATTTACTTCAAATGCACAGCTAGATTGGTACTCCAAAGGCTAAGTTTTGGCCATATGTTTAAAAAATGCATTTTATGACATCTCATGATAAAATCAATTATATGTTTAAAAAATGCATTTTATGGCATGTATGTTTGCAACATGTATGTTTGTGACATCTCTAAACTTGACAAAAGGCAACATCTTGTATGAAAAATAGGGTTCTAATGTATTGATATACCTTGAAAATAGATCCTTACAAAACTTCACTTACTGACTCAAACAATCTTATCAGAGACTCAAACAATACTACAAAGTTTATAAAAGTTTTTTACAAGTTCCAAACATCACCAATTATCCACAAAAACTAATGGAGTCTTATTTAACCAAATTTAGCCTCTTTTAGGACTGTATACACTCTTGACACAAAATAAAATGACCCTTGATTTATTTTTTGTTATTCTAAAACACCATTTGAATCGTGTGAATACTATAAATTCATTTTCAAATACCAACGTTCAAATAACTAATCCTTAAACCTTTATAATATCATTGAAATCTTTTTTGAACCTAATACTCTAAGTCTATTAGTACTTAGTTAGAGGATCCTTTTAATCATGTACAAAATGAAATATAAATCAAATCTACCAAATTATGAGTGATTTGGATCAATGGATCACCAAAAACCAACTTTTGACTTCTTGACCTTGTCTAGGATGAACTAGGACTATCTGCATTTTAAGGAAGATTAGACTCATGTCAAATGAATAATAAATTGATTCATGGGTTAATTCATCTCCAATTATCATTCAATTCTATCAAATCTTGACAAGAACATTGGTCCCAAACAAAAATCTTAATCAACCAAACTTTGATCTTAAGACTACTAGGCCTAATGGCTCCTTTAATAGGTTAAAATGCAAATTTAGGTTTTAGGGTGTTGAGAATATATAATGTGATCATGTTATTAATGTGAAAATGTTATTAAGTAACATGATCACATTGATAATTTAGTTAATAACATGATCATGTCAATACCATGATCGTTTTATTAATGCGATCATGATATTTGAATTTGAATTTAATTCCCACAACTTTTGGCTCAAGAATGGCTTGGATTCTTGAGCCAAAGGCTTGGACTATCAATGTATATTTGAGTTTTGAGATTTATGATAAAAATAACAAAATTAAATTTTGATTTCCAAATACACTAATAATTTCAACATGAAAATTCAAAAACTTAATACCATCGTGATGACCACACTCTCCTCTTTCCAAAAATATGATTTTTATAATTTTTGGACTAATTTAAAGTTTCAAATTATGTTGATTTATAGTTATACCTATTTCAAGCCACTACATGCCAAAAACATACATGTTCATGTAATTTTTCCTTCGTTGATCCAAGTGAAAAATAAGTTATATGGTCACAAACTAGGCCTAATTCTCCACACATTCAAAAAAAATGATTTTCATTTTTTTAGGTAGTTAGTGCATCACACAAATGGTTATCCAATTTTCTGTCAATTTTTAGGATCTATTTACTTGAAAAATTCATAAAATAAATGTATTCATTAAAAAAATATAAAAAAACATGTCACAAACTAGAAGATCTTATCTAAATTTTTCCTAAAGGGTTTCAAATAATATTAAATGGTGCACCTCACGACCATCTATCTACTCTGTTTTCTAGAAAAAAATAGGAGTTCCTCTTTAAATTTTATATGTTTAACCTAGTTATACTTAACCATTTAAAAAAAATAGTGTTTTGTAAACTAGACTTGAAATTCTACATTTCATGTTCTTACACCATGTTCAAATTTGGAGTGCAAATATCTTAAATTATCTACATAAGTTCATACTTCTGAACTTTTAAGAAAATCATGTCCATGGGTAGGCCAGTTTTTGTCCCCCAACTTTGTGAACTTATGAATTTTGGTTTTCACAATTGAATTTATATGTGTAATATCTAGTTTAATTTCACCATGATGAATTATATCTTGAATATTTTTACACAAATAATATATCTATTTTTATCATGCCCTTGAAGTTAATGAAAATCACTATATCATTATCATCATAATATTTAGGCAGTGGTCTTAAAGTATAAAATTCTCTTCTTGGTGGTAACATAATATTTTGTATTCAAATAAATTATTCAAGATAGTTTGAATAATTTCACTCAATATTGTAAATTTATTATACTTCTTTTTTGAGGTAAGACAAGGTTCTGAGATGGTTTCTCTATAACATTGATTGTTCTCTTGACATTGTTCTTGTTTCAAAACTAAATCTTCTTATAAGCCTTGAAACTTAATTTTTTTAAATTTACACAAGTTGTATGAATGGTTTTGTTGGAAATATTTTATGTCATTTTTCTTTCTTTGGTTATTTCATTGACTCTCCCAAATAGAAGCAACTTAAAACTTGAACCATTGGAGAAATAGTTAATTGACCAATGATTTTCCTCTATGTTTGAGAGGGGTGCATCCCTCATATGATAGGGTTTTTTTATTTTATTATAACTTATAACTTGAAAGAACAAAAAGGAATAAAAAATGGGGGAAAAAAAAATCTATAAATGTAGATAGAAAGAGAGGATACTGAAGGGAGAATGGGAAACCCACAACAAAATAAATGTTTAAAGTTGCTTTAGTAACCCAGTTTTGAAAGAAATGGGTTGAAATATTTCCCCAACATATGAATTTAAATGCAGAGTGATGAATGTGATAAGGTAAATAATGGTTTCATAGAGCACAAATTCCATTTTCAAATCTTATTGCATATGAGTTGTTCAAAGCCTATTCACCCAGATTTACAACACAAAAATTGTAAAACTAGTCTTTAACATACAATAAGGAAAACATAGAGTTTTAATAGTTTTTATTTACATGAACAAAAAACATAATTTTTCAAATAAAGAATATCAAAATTTAGTATGTAGATATTGATCTTACACTATCACTTGCATTGTACTCACAAAATTTTTGGGAAAATTAATATTTGTACATAAAAACTATAGCAACCCTCTCCATGATTTTAGAGAAAATAACCACTAAACTCTCTTAAAATACCTTCCATGCCTCTTTTGATTTATTTACTTAATGATTTGTATAACTACCCTTTGACATAACCTGACTTAATACTAACCAAACCTTAAATTGATTTTGCTCCTTTTTTTCTTTCAAGAAACTCTTTTAGAAAGATTTAAAAGATAAAAATATTTAATAGATTCATTAATTTTTACATGATTTATGACTCTGCATCTGAAAAATAATAATAAATTCACAATGAACTAATTAAACATATTTTAAAAATTCACTTAATACTTGACTTGGTCCCACCATACTATTACCCATTTGTTCACCATTAGGTTAATTCATTTTTTGAGGCTCTGCACATAAGAATATTTTACAAATGAAATATGTATAAAAGTACTTTCATATGAAAAAAATTAATTGAGAAAAGATAAATTTGATTTAATACTAAAAAAGTGATTTGGAATTTAATCTAGATCAAGAACCTTCAACCATTTAAATCATTTCAAATGGTAATGTGCTCCTTTAATGGGCATTTCATTCTAAGATGCCTGTGAGAATAATGAACCATTATGTGACAAATAGCTTCCTAAATCAACTTAGCATGCTGAATGGGATCAACTTAGTGTTAAAATTAATTTTTAATTGCCTTTCATTAGCATTAATTTTATAATTTCATCCTTTTGCCTTTAACTCAGACTCACAAATACTACTTTTTAAATTCTTGATGTTACTTTAATTCCATCTTGATGTTGAACCAGATTGATACCAAAAAAATTCATGATGCTTGAGATTAATTTTCCAATAAATTATTTTAGTTATTAATTAAATTAGTGTTAGATTGGATTTAATAAGAATTAAATCATAATAAACACTAAATTTAATGCATGCCAAATTGAATGAGTGTTGACTACTACCTAAACACCAAATTTAATCAGCACTAATTTGGATAGACTTTAAATGCCATTAAGTTCCAAATACAATGAGTACCAAATGAAAACCAACACTATATCAAACAAATGTTGGATCACATAAGTGTCAAATTCAATTAACCACATGTCTAATGAATGTTTAATGCCACTGAGTGCCAAATGTAAACCAACAATGAATGCCACTAATGTTGGCATTGATTTTCACATTGTCACATTCATATACATATGCACCTAATAGATCTTATGACCCATTTGCATATTTGACTTGTTTATTGTCAAAAAGTGTTTGGTTTTATTTTTGATTCCATGAATGTTATTTCTTGAATTTTCACCATGCATAATTTCTTCTTATTTATTTGCCTAGTGTGATACTCTGAATGGATTTATCAAGCCTTGTCCATTGGGCCACAAGTTCAACATCTTATTTATGCCAATTTTTTTGTTGTCCTTATGTTTTATTTACCTCTAATATTCGATTAGGAATGTAGTATGGGGTGTTATCAAGAAGTATAAATTTTCACAATAACAGTTGACTCTAATTGTGGGACTGCATGCCCTAGTGGAATGAAAGAGAACTCAAAATTATTTGGTGACTAATGCTTTCATATTGTATATCCTTGGATTTAATGTGTAGAAAACACTCACATTTCCTAATTTTACCAAGTGGAAGTTAGTTTATCTATCTCAATCATATGAGAAATGAACACATGTTTTCAATCCAAATCACTTACTTTGATAATCTTACATATATTCTTGCTCACTTGTGTGATTTATGAAGTGCACTAAAATATTTTCCTATCAATATCAACCTATAAAAATAAAACACTACTAATTATTTGGTGGCTCATTAAACAAGCTTTCCAATGCTTCAAACAAGTTAGAACAGACTCTAGATGTAGAAGATATTGCCAAAATAATGTACTTCATTTGATAACCCCTACACATACATTTGACTAATAGATCAAAAGTTAAAAACAAATGTCTTAAACTTTAGGTTATAATTTTGAAATGGTTTTTTAATGATTTTTTTGAGGATTTTAATGGTATGTTTGAACTACTCAAGTTGATAAGATGTCTTGACTCATTACAATTTTGGTTCATGACAAGTTTAACGAAAAGAGCTCAAGAAGCTTGGTACTTGACTTTGAAATTTTTAAAGCTTGACACAAAAATTTTAGAATGTAGGATAAATTTTGAATGGGACCAATCACACATTTCAATCAATTAGGATGATTAGGTGCATTACCAATGAATGAAAGTGATGGATACATCAATTCTTGGTGTAGACACCTAAATTAAGACACTTCATTTTGATATTAACTATTTGTTAATCATCATCGAACATCATCCCTAATCAGTCCATTATTTTCACTAATAAACCCTAATCTAAATCCATCATCACTATTTATTTCATTATTCATCACACATTACATTAGTTAATTAAGCTTTATTAATTAGCTAATCCTTCTTTAATCATAAATTCCATGGATTTTGAATATCCATAATTTATAAAAATTTAAAACTAAATTAATCCTCACATCATGACATCATATTCCACTTCATTCCATTATATAATTTTATAATCGTGTTATCCTCACATCTCCTCATATGGCTCCTCCTGTCCCCCATTACCTAATTTTATAATCATCAGATTCCTACTATCTAAATTTTACAATTAAAAAATTCCCATTATCTAATTTAATAATCCATTTTTCCTCAACATGTCTTCCACCATACAATATTCCCACCTTTGAATAAAATATAATTTTTATGAGGAATCATCCTCAACCATAGATCTTACATCAAGATCGACAATTTTCATTCATTTAAAACAATTATAAATAGAGGGTTCCTCATCCATTCTAATCAAGTTTTAAAAATACAATGAATTTAAATTAATTTGGACATATTACCTCAAATCAATTTGTCATCATTAAATTAAAATCATTCATTTAACAAAAGGAGATGTTGTACGTTTGATCACGCACATCCACCAAGAATCTTGCAACTACAAATTTGAGCACATCATATTTAAAATTCAATGAGAAAAATCCAAATGGAGGTAATACAATTATGTTTTGTTAGTATCCATTTATTTTTTTATCTTTCTCTTTAGTATTTCTCAATTTGAGAGCATATGCTTAGGCTTGTAGTAGATTTCAATTGATCTTAGATTTATATTAACACTTTAATAACCTATTATACTTGTGTGTTTCATTTGGTATGCCTAATGGAACCACACACCCCAAAATCCCTTTATAATAATTTTAGTCACTTTATCAAGCAAATCCAAGTGAGTTTGAATCATATTTCACCAACAAAATTAAGTATTTTCCATCTATCTTCATGGATTGTTAATTTGCAATCTAGATTCATTACAGGCCATTACTGTACCTGATAATCTACAACTTAGACTACAATTCTATAACTTATTTTATAGATGGCCATTCTCAGTTATCTAGACTCTATTTTGGATTTTTTTTATTTGCATATTTTTTTTATCCTTTTGATTATTCAGTATATTTAGATTCAAGTTACATATATTTTTCATAAAATGGAGGGTAAAAGAATGCTAATTTATTTGGTTGTAGGTTGTCCATCAAAGAGAACATATTGAAACTATAATCTATTTAGTTTCAAGTATCACTTACCAAAGACCAAAATTAAAAAATCTTAAATTATTTATTGTAGGATTTGATTGATAAATATGTGGTTTTAAGAAAGAAACATTTGAAAAAAATACTTACTTTAGTGCAATTAAATGGAACCAACATTTGATTTTGGTGTTTCTAAAAACATTCTTGTATTTCTAGTTATTTTAGTGTTTTGTTATTGGTGTGTTTTTAGGTAATATATCATGCATATGCTCTCCCATTTCCCACTTAAGGGACCCTAGGTGATTAAAATCACATAGATTACTATTTTTTTTACCTGAAGCAAAATTAGAGTATGCTCTTCTCTTGCCCCTTTATGGGATCTTGAAAATTAGAATTGGTTAACCTTCTATTTTTATTTTGGTTGTGTGGGGTGTATTTCATCACCTTCTCATGAGTCTATAGGGTGCAGTGACTAATACTTCATTACCTAGCCTATGTGCCAACCTCATACATTTTATGGGGTATATAAATTAGGAATCAATTATTTTAATTTCCTAAGTGGTTTTGTGTTTTATGCACACCATGATATGAGGAAGTTTCATCCTCTAATACCCAATGTTTCAATAGCTGCCCCAAAGTTCAAATTTATAGTATCACTTCACTAAGACCCTATAGCTGAAGTGGTCATGAAGGGGATAGACCCACCTATAAATTTCCCATTATTTTTATTCTTTAATATATTTTTGAGCCTTATGTACTATGAGGTATATCGGGGACCATCTAGAAAGCCTTGTCAAATTTAGATTAAGACCACTTAGATGTAAATGTAGTTTGAGGGAAAACAACCTTCCCCAAAATCTCACGAGAGATTGCTTGGAGTGAGGGTTAAGAGATTGACATGTTCCCACTCCTTTTGAGGTAGATACATGGGTTAAAATCATGTTGCACACATGTTTTACCACTAAGATAGGGATTATCTTGTATTCATGTTTTTATTTATTTGTTGTCTTATACCTTGTTCTATGTGTTATACCTGACACATCAAACAAGTTAAATTATCTTATCTAAACTTTGTGAATATAAACTTACACAATAAGGAGTTATTTTTACCAAATAAAACCTCATCTTGTTATGTTGTAACATTGATATGCCTACATCATACCATTACTCTATCCATTTCAAGCCATGGCCATTTTTCCAAATCTAGTCTATTTAGAACACATTTCAATTTCCATCCAATTTTCCAAATCTTATCTATTTAAACCCCATTCCAATTTTGGTCCAATTTTACAAATCCAAATCCAAATTCTAATTGAAAATTATAAATCTAAAATCCAATTTCAAGGTCCAAAATCCAAAATTTCAAATTTCAAATTCAATTCCAAAGGTCCAATTTCAAAATCTAAATTTCTATTTTTCTAAATTTTAAATTTTATTCCAAAGTCCCAATTCCAATTTCCAAATTCATGTTCCAATTCCAAAATCCAAATTTCCATTTTTCCATATTTCAAATTCAATTCCAAATTCCCAAATCCATATTCTAAATTCTAAATCTCAATTCTAATTACCAAATCTTAATTCTAGTTTCTATATTCCAAGCCCAATTTCCAAATCTCAATTTTGAATTCCAAAATTGAAGTCCAATTTTTTAAAACATTTTAAGTCTGAATTCCAAATTATAAATCCAAATTCAAATTTCAAATTCCAAATCCAAAATCTAAATTCTAAATTTATGTTCAACTTCTAAATCTGAATTCCAAATATGAAGTTCAACAATCAAACATTCCAAGTTCAATTTTGAAATCAAACATTCCAAGTCTTATTTTTCAAATCAAACATTCCAAGTTATGTTTTGAAATAAAACATTCCAAGTCCAATTTCTCAATTCAATCATTCTAAATTAAATTTTAGCTTCCTAAATCAAACATTTTGAGTCAAGATTTAAGTTCAAAATTCAATTGAAGATCAAATTTATAATTATATAAAATTTGAAATCCAAACATTGAATCAAGATAAAAAGCTAAGCCAAACTCAAAGGTTCTCAAAAGATCAAACTTTTTTAGGAGACACATGTCTTTGTGAAAAATTTAGTTGACATTTAAATGTTAAAACTTTTGAAGATAGGTCGAATTGAACATCTTACCTTGTTTTTTACATTAATATTAATCAAATGTTTCACTTTGAACAAAGATAATTTTGAAACCACCTACTAATACACATTAACTTGAAAACACACTTTGAATTGATAAGCAAACACTTTACCCATCTCTAAATCAAATTGAACATTTTATCTTGATTCACATCAATGAATATTATCAATTCAAACATGACTAAGTACATGAGAAGTGGGTTCTAATACAACTTGATTTACAAGGATGAATGTTATTATGATCCACTTGGATTTTTTTGACAAAATGAAAACCTTGAGGATGAGGTACATCAAATTGAATACAATAATGTGTCATTCAAAATAGATAAAGTACACAACTCTATCTAAATAGATAAAATACTCCTAGAGATAATTCCTAGTCTAGAAGAAGCTCTTTTACAAACCTCCAGTCATAACCCAGAATTATCTAACAGAGGGAAAGGGCAACTTGTAGACCCCTCCCAAGCCATCATTTCCCAATTATAATAGACTAGTCAACTTCTAACTACTTTGTCTAGTTTTTTAGTTATTAATTCATTTAACAATCCCCCACTTATGGATCAAAATCCACATCTTGAGCAATAACAACTAGATCTAATTACTATTCATTTATTAAGCACAAATCCATTCATAGATCATAAGAAAACCCCTCTAGTGGATCCATTGCAATAAACATTCTCTAATCTAAATCAAGTCCTTTTGAGATCACAATGAATCCCTCCTAGTTCACAAGAATAATTCCCTTATAATCGACAAAAAGTCCCTTAGAATTCCCAACAAGTCCCTTCTAATTTGCCATGATAAGTTATAATCAATCCAAAAAAATAGGTTGCAAATAATCCTCTACCACAAAAAATTATGACCGATCCCTAATAAATCCCTCTTAATCTAGGACAACAAGTTCTTATTAATCCAAAATCCATCATTTTCATTCAATATCAAATTTATATTAATCAATAACATGTCCCCTTCTAATAACAAGTCTATTTTCATTAGCGAAAAGTCCCCATATTTCATCACCAAATTCCTCCATATCGACAGTAGATTCCTCCAAGTCAACAACACATTACTAATCCATTTCCCAATGTCAGTCAGTAATAAGTGTCCTATCAATAGTATAATCTAGGTTATAAGGTGAACAAACATAATTGCTTAGCATAAAGGGTATCCATTTTAACATATTTCAATCCAAATCCACATATCCATCTAAGAGAAGTTAATCCTTCATCCCAAAACACTCCCACTCTCCAAGAATTTCAAGAGATAAAAGAAGTTGTTTTAGGACTCTAATTAGGAAATCAGGGTAAAAATTACAAGTTTGATGAGATATATTTTTATTCATTTGACATGAGTTTCATTCAAGTACCTTTCCCATCTCATTTTAAAGCACCCAAATTTGATAAATACAAGGTAAAGGGTAATCCTAGAGAACACCTTAAGGAATTATTTGTGGCATGTTAATAGGTAGCCTATAACAACATTTATCTACTTCACTTATTTTTATATACACATAATATTTTCAAATTTTATCAATTGTTGATGTTTTATCTCTTGTAAGAACCCATTGAATCTTAATCTCTCTAAGTGCACACCTTAAGGGGTACACCGAGAAAGGTGTGGGTAGACCATTGGTAGTTTATACGATTGTTGTCCTTCTAATACCACTTTATATCTATATAACCATCTCCTAAAATCATTTACCTAAGCTTTTCTTCCTCTTTTGCACCTTCCTCTAGTCATTTTTTGCCTTCATTAACCCTTCCTTAGCCTGAAATCCTTTTTGATGGTTTATGTTACACTATCAACCCCATCAACCTTATACTCTAATTGACAAAAATTATTTAGGGTATATGTCATCCCATAACCAACCTAGATTAGGACCTAATTTTTTTTTATCAATAATGATACAAGGTCGATTGGGTCGACCTTGTTAGCCTAAACTTTTAGAAAGGACTAGGGTTAGATCCTTCTATATAAACACATCCATTTTGTCATTTCTAAGCTAAGAGAATAAGAAGAGATATATGTTGTGAATTTTATTTTGAAAAATTTTAATTTAGGAGCATATCTTATGGTTTTGATGTAGATCATACACCAAATTATCTCACTTATCCTTATTCAATACACTATTCCTTGGCAATGACTTTTAGGCTTATTCTTTATGATTTGGTTTAAAAATTCTCCTAGTTTCTATTATGATATTAAATTATTTTTACCATGACTAATATTTTCTCCTTAACCCTATCTTTCCTTCTATCAACTCTGTCAACACTTCACAAAACTCACTTTTCCCCTTTACACAATTCTACATACACATCACATTAGTCCTTGTAGCCCTATTATAGGAATTAAAGAATGGTATAAAAAATTACACTCAATTATGAGTTTAAAAATATATTTTATTACTCTCCCTATCAAAATATACCTATTTAAAAAATTTGGATGTCTAACTCTTCATAGAAGTTCACTTCATCTGTTTAGGCCTAAAGAACTAGGTCTCTTCTAGGCCTAATGCAACTCAGTCCTCAATAATTCATACCTACATATATTTACACACTATTAAACCATTAAAATAAGTTATATAACCCTTAAAATATGTATACTACAAATTTTAATGGATTTTTTATGTTTACAACTCTTGTTATACACCAAACCCTAGTTTAGGGCTTTTGGATGCCTGCACTAACCCGAGAGTGAACAAAATGAAAATGTGAGAATTTTGATGCATTTAAAAGACCCAAAATAATATTATTAGGTATTTTTTAACCTCATTAAATTACACCAATACCTTTATGTCACTTATCTATCCACTATCATAACTTTTTAAGTCAAAATGTGCTTAAGTGTGTTAAATAGATGATTGTCTATCAGTATGTACTCCTGTGTAGATGAATAATGATATTTTAAAGGTAAAAAAAGTATAAAAAGGGGTTTTAAATTCAAAAAATAAATTACCTAAATTATAACAAACACTTTTAAATCAAATTTTTGATCCTTTCTTGCTTAGAACGATCATATAGTCCAAGTTACATACAACCTACTACAATAACGGGGGTCAGTCTTTAGATATTTGTGAATAGAAAAAGGTTTATTATTATTTATATATATTAAAAAATATTAAAATATAGTATTTATAATTCAAAAACATTTTTAAACTAGTTTTTAAATCCTTTAATTGGATGGTCTTGCAATACACAGTCTGTAAATAAATAAATTCACTCAAGATAGGGGCCTATGAACAAATATATTTGCACACCAATTTATTGACTATTGTTCCTTATTAATACTATATAAAAACAAATAAAAATTAATTAAATAATGTACATAACCATTATATAATTCCATTTAACCATTTATGTTAAAAATTATAGTCTGCAACCTAATCAAATACTCAAAACAGGGTATGTGTAAACTATCTACAAAAATAAGGGTTCTCTCTTTTACTTATCTCTTAAAAGTTCTATTCAAATAGATGTGAATTAAAATTTAAAAAAATTGGTAAATATTCCACCAATATAATTATTTCATTAACAAATCACATATAATCAACAACATAAATAATGACCTCAATAGGGTTTGTATTCATTCCTTCTACCAACAAAGTTTACAAAAACACCAACTTCTTCATACAAATCTTTGTAAATATTATTCATTCCTCCATATTAAATAAAATATACAATGATTTAAAAAAATTTAAAATATTTATCTCAATGGTAACTACTATAAACTTTTCTTGGACCTTTTACTCTCGTAGAGGTTTCTTGCAACATAGCATTTATGTCTTGCTTTTTACACAATATGACATGTAGAATCATAAATATAGACTAATGACCATATAGTTGAAATTATATAATAAATAAACCATTATAAATTCTTAACACCTTTTTAAACCCTCAAAAATTCTGAAAAGTCCTTATAAAAGGCTTACAAAAGTCAAATTTTCCAAAAGGATGTTTTGGCGGGAAAAGCCAAAATTCAAATTCTATGCACTATAAGACTATCTAAACTCCACATATAGACATATTATGACCTATATAACCTATATGAAACCTATTATAATACCTTAAGACAAAAATGGATCATTTTTTGGGTCTTTATAGGATGCCCCTGCATCATACTACCAAGCTAAAAAATGTTTGCCACAGTTTCATGTTGATGCACTTGGTATATGCTCTTATATGCTTGTATTGAACCTCCTCATTAAAGGTGTTTAATTATAATTTCCTCTTATATAGGTGGACATGTTTTTGGGCCCCACATTTGAGCCTTCTTTTCTTTAACTCATTGAATATCATACATGCACATAAAACAACATTGTTAAGGAAAACACAACTGTTGCCTTCTTCTTGCCTTGTAGGTGTATACCACTCTTCATCCTTTGAAAAATGATTCATCTTATCCTCATATCCATAATAAAACACTAATTCAATTATTTAATCTTATTTATTCATCCATGATTATTTTTCTACCCACTTCATTTCATGCACATCAATTTTTTATTCTTTACATGCCTCATAATTATGTACACTTCCATTTTAATTGGTCTCTATCTCCTACACATGCAAAGGTTGTATGATTATTATCCATATCACATCTTATTTATTTGGAATTTGTACTTGTTCAAAGGCCTGATACATATTTCCAAAATCATTGATATTATCTTCTTGTTTATGATATTCAACCATTCCTTAGCTGCTTGTTCTTTCCCTTCATTTACATCACAAATAAACTCATTATAAATAAAACTTGGAGCCTTCATGAATCTCTCTTGGGATTCCTCATTATACATTTCAATCTCCATCTTCTTAAATTTATTTATTTCAATCCCAAACCATTTCCTTTCCATCTTAGCTGTAATCTCTATTCTATCATCTTTTTTCTCATAGGCTTGGCTGCCCTACCTATTTTGGTTTTCCCCTTACTAGAGCACTCTCCTAGGTGCTATGTCTTCCTTATTTTGAAGACTATTTTATGTCACCTTAAATTATTTTTCTATCTCTCTCATGTCCATCTTTGTGAACTCACAACTCCTCATATCAACTAACTCAACACAACTTACCTTCTTTTCTCCCTTTGGTGCTTTGATCAAACCCAAATTCTTTATGGCTTGGCTACAATACTACATCATCGTTATCCTCTCATCTTTTCTTCCTTCTTCACCCTTAAATGGGATAATAATGTGTACCTATCCATGTTTCTTGATGGTATATGTGTTTACTTGACCTTCATGAATTGCATGCCTATCAAACTACCATGGTCTCCCTAACAACAAATGATAAACATCTATAGGCATAATATCACATAATACTCTATGTCCATATCTTCCTATCTTAAATTCATCCCAACTTTGATCACTTACCAGGATTTGTTAACCCTTTTAAACCCATGAAACCTTATATGGTTTTGCATGTGGTATTATTTTTAGTCCCAACTTCTGTACCATCTCTAAATATACAATATTATTAGTGCCTCCTCCATCAATTACTAAATTGCATACCTTACCTTTTTCTTTGCACCTACACTTGCATAAACTCCTCTTTTGGGATGGCTCTTTAACTTGATTTCTCTACTATAATAGTATTATCCTCATGATTAAAGACTCATTCCTTTCATGTCTTCTTTCCTCAACTACTTCTCTTGTACTTTGATACTAAATACTTCTACTCATATTCATTAGACACTCTACTACCCTATGTCCTTCTCTATGATAATGCCAACATTTTCCCTAAAATATTTATCTTGGTACACTTCTCATTGGACCTTCATCCCTTCTTAATCTTCCATATTCAAATTTTATAACCTACCTTGCATGGTCTTGTACCCCCATGCCTTCTTGAACTGTTGCATGCACTTGCGGTCTCTCCTGAACCACATCTTCATTTCCTCTTTCATTCACCCTTGACTATAAAGGTGTTACTTGACCTTGATGTATATCATCTCTTTAATATTCATCTATACTACTCTTTTATCTCTCTCTCTCTGAGAGCATCCTCAATATCCTCCATCCTCATAACTAATAGAGAAATCAACTATATCACTTGGTCCACCATTTGCTTGACCAAATCCTCATCCCTGCTAACTCTCTCCATAAAATTCTGATCTTGTTTCCCTATCCTACAATGCACCTCAAAACACATGATGTAAACTATTTTCAAAATCCTATATGAATATTTTACTAGCTCTGATACCATAATTATGTAGAGCATACACCAAATTATCTCACTTATCCTTATTCAATACACTATTCATTAACAATGACTTATAGGCTCATTCTTCATGCTTTGGTTTATAGATTCTATTAATTTATATTATGATATTAAATTACTTTTAAATTTATTAATATGGTATATTTAACGTATTATTTCCTTCTATCAACTCTTTCAACACTTCACAAGACTCAGTTTCTCCCTTTACATAACTCTGCATACACATCACTTAGTCCTTGTAGCCTTATTATAGGCATTAAATCATGGTATATAAAATTACACTAAATTATTAGTTTCCAAATACATTTTCTTACTATCCCTATTAAAATATACATATGTACAAATTTTGGATGTCTAACTCTTCATAGAAGTTTATTTTCTATCTTTAGGCCTAAAGAGCTATGTCTCTTCTAGGCCTAATACAACTCAATCCTCAATAATCCAAACCTAAATATTCATACGCACTTTAAAACCATTAAAATAAATTATAGTAACCTTAAAATAGGTATACTAAAAATTTTCAATGAATTTTTATGGTTATAACTCTTGTTATACACCAAACCCTAGTTTAGGACTTTTGGATGCCTGCACTAACCCAAGAGTGAAACAAATTCAACTATGAGCATTTTCATGACTTTAAAAGACCCTAAATAGGATTATTATGTCTGTATTGACATAATTAAATTCTAAAAATAGTTTTATGTCACTTATCTATCCACTGTCATAACTATTCAAGTCAAAATGTGCTTAACTATGCTAAATAGATGATTGTCTATCAGTCTGTACTCCTATATAGATGAATAAAAACATTTTAAAGGTAAAAAAAGGATAAAATTTTATTTAAAATTCACACAATAACTTACATAAATTATACCAAATGCTTTTAAATCAATTTTTTGATCCTTTCTTGCTTAGAACAATCACACAGTCCAAGTTACATGCAGCCTACTACAGGATCAGAGGTCAGTCTTTAGATATCTTTGAATATAAAATGTTTGTTGTTATTTATATATATTAAAAAATCTTAAAATATATTATTTAACCTTAAAAAATATTATAAAACTAATTTTCAAATCCTTTAATTGGATGCTCTTGCAATACATAGTTTGCAAATAAAGAAATTCACTTAAAATAGGGGCCTGTGAACAAATATGTCTGCACACCAGTTTATTGAATATTTTTACTTAATAATATGACATAAAAACACATTAAAATTACTTTAATTTATACAAAAATTATCTAATTCAATTTTACCATCTATGTTATACATTACAGTCTACAGCCTAATTAAATACTCAAAACAGGGTTTGTGTAAACTATCTGCAAAAATAGGGGTTCTCTCTTTTACTTATCTCTTCAATGTTATATTAAAAATGATATTAAGTTACCTTTAAACGACTTTCTAAATATTCCACAAATATAAATATCTCATTAACAAATAACATATAATCAACAACATAAATAATGACCTCAACAGCGTCTGTATTCATTCTTTTTACCACCAGAGTTTACAAAAACACCAACTTATTCATACAAAGCATTGTCAATCTTCTTAATTCATCCATATAGAATATAATAAATAATTATTACAAAAATATTTAAAATATTTATCTCAATGTTAACTTCTATAATTGTTTCTTGGACCTTTTACCCTCATAGAGGTTTCTTGCAACAAAGCATATTGTCTTGATTTTTACACAATATGACATATAGAATCATAACTATAGACTAATGACCATCTAGTGGACCTTATATAATTAATAAACCCCTCAACATGTTTAAAACCTATTTACACCTTCAAAAATTCTTAAAAGTCCTTAGAAAAGGCTTAAAAAATTCTAATTTTCTAAAAGGATGTTTTGGCTGGAAAAGCCAAAATTTAAATTTTATGCAATACAAGACTATCTAAACTCCACATATGGACCTCTTATGACCTATATAACCTATATGAAACCTATTATAATATATTAAGATAAAAATGGATCATTTTTGGGGTATTTATAGGATGCCCTAGCATCAAGTTTCATACTTTATTTGGAGATATGGATCTTATCTTATGGAGAAGTATTTTGGATGAATTGATAGGTTGTGTAGCCTAGAGCTGATTTATCCTTATCATCCTTACATACCAAAAAAACCTCTTTAAAATTACCTTTTCCAAGGGAGATATTTATTCTTTGTAGGTTCATCTTCAAATATAAGTATTCCTAACTTTTTTCTTCCTTTGTAAGAGGAGATAGATATGCATTTATACTTATCTCCCATGCATTATGATTATGCATACATTGATGTGAGTGTATGTCTTTTATGCATGTTTAATTTTAATTTTTATTACCCCCAATTTATGCCACAAGATTTTGTGATCACTAGACTAGAATTTACTTTACTTATTATTAGTTTTGTGAATATGAAAACATAAGATCTAGTTAGGGTTATTACATAGTTTTATTTGACTGGAGGCTTTGGAATCCTCCCTAGTGAAATTATTGTGGTAAGAGATCCCTTGGATAGGTATAATGGATCCATATTGGTCATGACTCTGAATATCTAATGTATCAACAATCATAAGTGTAAGTAAGATTTATCTTCTTTGAGCTAGGATTGATTTATAGATCAATTGCATTTCCCTTTGCATACATTATGGTGAACCCGACATGAAATATAACCCTTATAGGTTTTCTTTCACACCATAATTTTTATTATTTTATTATATTTTTTCCATATTTTTAGTACTATATCAAACTATTCAGTAGAGTTTTAACTTTATGTGCACAAGTTTAATACACAATCACTTTAAAATGAATTTATTTTGTCTGTGTAGGTCTTCATCAACAATAGGTTACTAGATTGAATAGGTTGGCATAATAATATTCTTTAGTTATAGATTATCATACATTGTCAAACAAGTCAACTTTGCCTACTAATTATTTCTTCCAACATATAGGTCAACAAACACTATCAAATAGCTCGATCTTGTTTCTTATTTTTCTTCACAATATAGGGTTTTGCAAAACTTTATTAAACCATTTAACCCAATTTATAGGATTTGAAAGTACAAATTAAGGAATTAAAACATAAAATTTGAAATATTAATCATCTTAAATCCCACCAAAGTTATTTTCTTTCTTCTCTCTATCATTTTAGTATTTCTTTCAGTTCTATTTTTCACAAATTAGCAATCTTTAAAACTATAACCTTACAACTAACTAGGTCGACTATTCTTAAAGACCTTACTTCTATAGAACAATAGTAACCAAGTCAACTCTATTATGTATTTTTTACATACAGCGTCACCTAAACCAACTATGTATTATTAATAATAAATAAATTAACAACTATTCTAGTACTTAATTCGTATTTCCTTTTTAGTTGTTTGCATGTTTAGAGTAACTCACATAGTCTAAATAGGTGGTTTTTCAAATTACCATTTTTAGTTACATTATTTCAGTCTTTTGCACACATTACCAAATCACATAACATTCAAAATACATTTAAAATTTCATCTTTCCAAGGCCTACCTACTTGGATTTCATCACCAAGGGGGGAATCTAACTTGGTTTTATGGTCAAATATAAATACATGGTTAATGGTATATATTGGCAAAGCACCTGACACCCTTATAGCTATAGGATTGTGAATTAATGGGGTAGGCCCCAATACCAAGCTAGTACCACTACCTTTATAGATCCCTTTTAGCTCAAACATCTTGAAACCAAATCTAGACTACTTTCAATTCCCTCTTTCAGCCAACTCTCATATCACACTAAAATCAAAACTTTAATCTAATAATACTTAGGGTGACCACTTAGTTAGCATTTAATTTTTAGTTAATTTCTTATTCTCTGATGATTACATGTTATATTACAAAACTTGCATTAGCTATCATTGGTGCAAGTTTTTTGTTGTGTGTCCCAATTGGATCAATCATATTGATCCAATTCTTTATTTGTTTTCTTTCATTCTTGCTTCTAATTATCTTGAAAAAATTTCCTTGTTTCATAACACTATCATTCTATTTGATACATTCTCTTATAGACTATGCTTTACCCTCTTAATAGTAATACATAGTCGACCTATATGACTATGTTTTTTATTCACCCATTCAGACCTTTGTCCAATAGTACACAATCGACCTGCATGACTATGTATCCTTATCAGCCTATTTTACCTCCCTATTTGTAATACAAAGTCAACTTGAATGACTTTGTATCTTTATCTACCTATTGGGTTATAGAACATAGTCAACATGTATTGACTCTAAATCCTAGTTTTTGACTTTGTCTCTACATCATCTTTATCTTTCTTAACCTTTCTCTCTCATCATGAACTTCTTGTTTAAGGATAACACAAAATCAAACTCAATAGATATGCTGAGCTTTACCAATACTAATAGGATTTACCATAAATAAATTATGGCTCCTAATTTATATAAAATTAATGTGCATGTGGCCACTCGCACTACAAATTATGGGACATCTCATTCCTCTTAAGTTTGTAACCCTCTATTCTCCTTAGAAGATCCTCCTGAATTAGAGTATACTTTTGAAATGCTTTTATTTTTCAATTAATTTCCTCAACATTGAGTAAAATACCTTTACACTATTTGTCACCTTGTGATTTGTGGTCAATCATAAGAACCCCATTCACCTTACCCCACATTCTCACATGGATTTTGGGGAAATAGCTTCTTTACCTCTCAACCTTTTCCTTCTCTTTTTACCCCTTCTCATAATATGACCTCTTATTCTTTGATTTCCTCCACTTCCATGCCAAGTATATATACTAACTTGGAAGGTTAAACATCTAGTGAGCATTTTCCAAGACTCACTCTTCTCAATTCCTCCACTAGTGCATCATTTACTACTCATGGTAATCATGCCACTAGTACTTCTTATAATCCTTATACTAGTGTATCTTTCACAACACATGATAATCATGCCACTAGTGCTTCATTTTCTAACAATACCTCTCAAGCTACTAATAACATGCATGTCACTACTCACAGTGGTACCCAAGCCATCAATACCAATGCTAATTCTTTACATGTTGTGAATAACACCACTCAAACCCATCAAATTTTATCACAAAATATTAACCAAATGAACATTTTCAAAGCTAATAATGCTAACTAGATGAGGAAAATGTTGAATCACCTTACTCATTTCTAAAATCACCCTCAATAGGTTCCATGGGGAGCACACAACAAAAATGCCCACCTTTCCCCCTAGGGATTCCCATGGCAATCTTATCCCTCAACCACCTCTTGTTAACAAAACAATAAAACATATTAAAAAAAAAATTCTAAAAACTCAAATTTCTAACATAGATATAGGAGGTATCACTCCTACCATTAGCTATAATGGGTTAACTGATCCTATCTTACACTTAAAAATATTCAAGAATCTATACAAAGATTGGGTCAAGTTGAACACTTTTGATGCTACCAAGATCTTAGCAAAAACCCTATCTAGAGTTGCTTTAGATTGGTATAACCAACTCAAATCTCAATCCATCACTAGTTTGGAATATCTACTTAATTCTCTAGTACAAGAGTTTCAAACTAGTGACCTCCCTAAAAAGACCCTGGCTCATTTTATTAATTGCAATCAACTTAAGATAGAAACTGCACAAAATTTCATCAAATGGTGGAATACCTTGTATAACAAGTGTGAACACAATATTCCTAATGATAATCTCTTTCATATTTCACCAATGCTCTCTATCCTAAGTTGTTTTATCAATTTTAGACTTTCTCCATAAACTTTGGAAGAGGCCATCAACGAATCCAAGCACTAAGATTTCTTAATGCATCATTTTGAGCCATTCCAACCTCCTATGGGCACTCACATGCTTAAAAAAATAAAAATCATCATGATACTAATGATGGTGTCACTCATTCCTATGATATAATTCATAATATTCAATCTATTGCCCCCAACCATGCTTCAAAATAATATTCTCCTCTAAACCACATCCCTAATCCTCACATTTCTCCAACAAACAACATCAATGTTCATAAGCCTTTATCTTTAGCAGAACTCCAAAAGCATATACCAAGGCCTCTTCCATGATAACTTGATCCCACTCATCCTATGAAATCATGGTATGATCCTAATAAATTTTTTTGGTTTCATGCTAGCTTGGGTCACTCATGAGACTTGTAGGCAATTACATAACTTAGCTATGGATTTCCTCCTTGGTCCCAATTCAAACCATGATTACCTCATTCATAAATTTTAACAAGCCTATGGCATTGCCTTAAAATCTCATGAAACACAAAGAAAAATCAAGCTTTGAACTACGCTAATGCTCATCTAGTTATCTACAAAGACCCTCTTTCAAACCATCAAGATAATAACATTAAACCTACTCCTTCCACTAATAATGTTGACAATCTTATAGACCCAAATCCCAAAGAGAATGTGGTAAACATGACTAATATGTAATTAGTAGTTTCCTTTATTTATTCTCATCCTACCCACACACACCAATCATCTCACACTTTTTGTGTTATCCAAGATTCTTCCCCAACTCACCTAACAAAGTTGGTGCAAGAGGACCTTATCTCTTTCAATGAACAAATTCTAACATATCCATTGGATAACACCTCTCATACCATTTATATAATTTCTCCAACCTCTTTACCCATCATCAATAATATTCAAACTTCTAACACTACTTCTTCAAATCTATCAAAAACTAAACCTACATCAACTACCTCTTCCTCTCATGATAACCAACCAATTTGTCCCCCAATTAAGCCTCCTACATATTATCAACACAAATTTACATGCACTTATAATCCTCATTATGAGGAGTTCCTCCAGCAATATGCCCCTCTATCCAGCAATCCTCTCATGGGTTATGATGAATGTGATACTATTATAGAGCTTACTAATCTCCCATCTCACATTCCCTTTCCTAAACTCATGTAGACTTCTTCACATCATCGTAATTGCCTTATGTATCTCCTACTCAAAATGAGCATCCCTCATCCTCCCTAAGAAGGATGTGAAGATACCTTATCTGGGTCTGAAGATAACATCTTAAAATAGTGGGAAGATATGTTTATACACATTGATGAAACAATGGACACTTCTCTCTCTCTCTCTCAAATTCCCTATTACTTCTATGATTCTATATGAGATTACAATTCATACAGATGATCCTCCCCTCTTTATAAGCATCCAAATTAATGACATCCAATTCAAGCATGCCTTGATTGATGAGGGTTCAAGTACTTATGTTGCCTCTCTTAACTTCATAAAAACCATTGGATACTTTGAATGTAATCTTAAGTCCACATGAAACATGTGTCAATGTTATGATTGAAGGCAAATGCCTCCCTTAGGATGTTTGTGTCTCCATATTAACATCCCACCTATCACTATTCAAATGAAGGTTATGATATTCAATTTTCCCCTCTCGTATAATATCTTTCTTATAAGGCCATGGACTCATCATATGAGAGTTGTCACCTCTGTTGACTATTAATGTGTAAACTTCCCTCACAATGATGCAATATATAGTATTTAAGGCAACACTAACCCTTGTAATTTTGAACAATTATAATATCATGGTGTATTCAAAATTCCAACCCTTGAACACTTACCAAGTGTTCCATTCCAATAATCTCAATGCTTTAATTTCTTTATCAACTCTATGAGAGGTTACTATGGTCACCATAAACTCATCAATAAAATACCACTTAACCTCTTAGATTCTGATGATGATAAGCCTAATGAGATCTACCTCAAGATAAAAACTTCAAATCCCTCTCCTTATCTCATGTCCTATCTTCCACATTTTCTAAAGCCAAATTCTTGTCAATCCCCTAATGATGATATTCCCATCATATTAATTAAGACTCGACACTCTATTCATCATACCACTTCTAATGAAAAGGTCATCTTTACTTGCACAATTGATCTTCATACACCTAACTATGATTATGTTTATACCTTAGATGATTCATGTCTAGGAGGTCTTGTTGAGGATCAAGATGTTCAGATCCTTCATTATCATTCTTCTTTGTTTCAGTCTTTCCATTTATTTTATCACATTTTATCTTATATAGCTCTTAATTTTAGCATTATTCCTCTTGTTCATAAGGTAAAGATGGTCTGCATACCTTTAGTATCTAAAGAACCTCTTAGGAGCATGCTTATGGATTGTGTTATGAATAGTCCCTATTGCTTCATTATATACCAAGATCCCTATAGCTGACTTGTCCCTAATATGTTTGCTACTGTCATTCAACCCTATATGAATCTTGTTCCTCCCTTAGCTAAGCCTAGTCTAGATCCTATTCCCACTCTCCCTTTAGTATAGTCTCTTCCTACTTATAATCTTGTTTTTCCTTTAGTTGAGCCTCATCTACTCTCTCCATCATCCCTACCTCCCCTTTGCTATGGCCTACTTCCTTTATCATAACTTTCTCCTTTTCCCACCCAATGGGTTGATCAATTTTACTATGGCATTCATAGATTCATTGATCATTAAACTAGAGATTGTAATTTATACCATCCTTCCTTGAATTCAACTTCCACTCCCTATATTAG
The DNA here is from genome assembly GCA_037957365.1 of Torreya grandis. Taxonomy (NCBI): domain Eukaryota; kingdom Viridiplantae; phylum Streptophyta; class Pinopsida; order Cupressales; family Taxaceae; genus Torreya; species Torreya grandis. The sequence goes on along the minus strand of JARHVA010001687.1, from coordinate 113,784 downwards.
TATACTCACAAAGTCTACTACCAAGCATATATATTGCTTTTACAATGTAGATAATCATTCCTCCACTCATTGTCTTAAGATTTGACAATATATAGACACTTTGTATCTTACTCTTCCTCAGCGTATAGACAAGGCTATACCTCCCCTGAAAGTATTACCTAAACATATTCCCAAATATGGAGAGGTATATCATCTATGGTACCAATGCAATACCCATCACACCATTCATTATCGTATCCTTCAAAAAAATTTCCAAGATGACCTTATGACTATTCCCATGCCTACTATCCCTCTTCCCATAGGTCACCCATGTAAGAAGGCTCCCCCTTCTTCCCCTGTGGTTCCTCCACCTATGGATGCTCCTTCTCCTGTGGCCCCTTCTCCACCAGTGACTCCTTCATGTCTTAAAGATTCTACTCTTATTCCTTCTCATGATTATCCCATGTCCCTCATGATCTTGATCCTTTAGGCATGCCTACATTTTTTATCAATGAGATTTGTTGAGAGGTGTTTTCCTATCTTTCTTTTAAGATCGATGAGACCTTTACTAGAGTTAGAGTTTAGCTTCAAAAATATCTATAAGATGTCATGGATAATGTTTGTGGATAAATTTACAAATATTTATGAACAAAACATGGTGTTCCTTCACTTTCTTCTTCATTTTAGATTGGACATGTGATCCAAGTTTATATTTATATACTTTTTATCATTTGACACTGTGTCAAATTCTTATCTATCTTATATGGCTATTTATATTTCACACTCTATGTTATCTATGGTGTCATTTTCTTTTCTTATGATATCTTATGGATTCTTTTCATCATTACATGATTTTTCTCTATAAGTTCATTTATTTCCATGGATGTCTTGTTCTTTTTTCATGATTGTTTGCTAACTTATCTCTATAACATAGATAATCATTATTGTGACTTAGTTATACAAAGCTTACTCCCCTTAGTACTCCTTATTTAATATGTGATTAGTTAGAAAACAAGTCATCTCATTACAATCTCCTTTTACTAGTCCATCTAGGATACCCCTTTATTCACCTTATTTCCTTTCACAAACTAAGCATGCACATGGTTGAAACTTGAGATAACATACTAGTTCATAGATAATCCTAAGTGTTTTAGTTAGTCATGTATTTAGATACTTAGCTTCCTTTGGCCAAAGTTTCACTCTCTCTCTCATGATTGGTCATTCCAAGTTTGTATGGATGAATATTCAAAGCCATAAGAATTTAAAATCCAAATCATTTTAACAAAAGGCAATGATACAAAAGGAAACATTAAAAACTCCAAAATTCAAATCACACTAAAATATGTGATTCAAAGCACATCTCCTTTTTCCTATTTGAAGCTCAAACTCCAAAGTTGGCCTCATGATAGAGTCAAGGTCACTTGGGGTACATTAGGCTAGTAGATTGGAAAAGGACAATTAAAAAAAATATTTTAATGCAACCTAATTTCTCACACAAGTACCCAATATTCACAATAGACTAACGAATCTATAAGAGGTCCTAAGGAATAGGGAACACATTATGGGAAGGTAGGTCCATTTTAATTTTCCTTATTTTAAAACAAACAACATGAGTCAATCTTTACACATCTTTGTGCTTATTGTGGATGGGTATCCTTTGTATATTGATGGTCACTAGTCACTGAGTGTCTTTTTATATCCTTAGTGTGCCACATGTTTCCTAAGGTATTCTCATAGATGCCTATGTTGTGATTTTTACATTCCCTCTTTCATTTACCATAATCCTAATATTTACCCTTGAGAAATATTGTTTTGTTCACTGATCACTCCCCCTAGGGATTCCATTTGTGATTTGCAGTGTAAGACCTTAGATAGGATTAGCCCTTCCTAAAAAATTAACAAATTGTCATTTTAAACATGCCTTTTTAACATATTCTTCCCATATTTTCCACCTTATTAGTATTCCATTTATGAGTTGCAGTGTAAGATCATGGATAGGACCTGGCCTTCCTCACAAAAATTTTTAATACCCAATTCACAATGAAATTACATATGTCAAATTTGAGATAAGTCATGATTGATCATGAGTTACATGTCATTGACATGCTTCCCATCTTGATATAGTATGTTTTATGCTTACTTCACTGATATTTTAATTTTATCTTCATATGTTTCCAATTGCATGAAATAATACAACCATTTTTCCTAAGTTTTTCATACTTTCCACCTTGAATTAACGTGATCAATTTAAGTTCATTTCTCCAATTTTATGTCTCTTTTATACTTCCCAACATGATTTAATATGATTGATTGGCTTAATTTTTTTTATACAATTTGGTTTTCATGTGCCTTCCATTTTATTACATTATTTTCATACTTTCCAACATGATATAGTGTGATTTTACTTGTTTTACTTTGGTGTAAACATTTTTATGGTTTAAAAACATTTTTTTTATCTCATTTTACCATTTTTGGTTTATTATATTTAGTCATCTTTTGTTATTACACATTTCCCATCTTGATATATTGTGTAATGCATTTTTTTTTATTACTTATACTTTTCCAATTCATTTTTGCTCTTTTTTTAAACCATGCATGTGTATCACATAATGCTAAAAATAAAACACTCCACATATATTTACCATATCATATACAAAAAAATAAAAATACATGTGCTATAAAGAAATATATCCATGCATCAACATCCACAACCAAATAAAACTCATGTGATCAAAACCAAACTATCAAAAATTAGTAGCTATATATATATATATATATATATATATATATATATATATATATATATATATATATATATATATATATATATATATATATATATATATATATATATATATATATATCATGTGTTTTATACAATACAAGGACAAAATACAAAATACATAGCTCTTATTCTATGGTTGGGCCCCATCATGTATATCATGTGGCCTATCCACACTACCCATAGATGCCTAGGGATATCCCCTATACATGGTACACTATAACAAGGAATTTTAGGTTATCAATCATGTTACCTATCATTGTACGTTGGCCACTTGAGCCTATACATGTCTAAGATGGATCATGGTAACCATGTCTATTACTTTCTCTTGATCCAAGGCCTACCAAGCCTATGCCTCTCTGACTCCCACCCTTTTTAGTGGCTATAATCCATCCTTGCATATATGAAACTACCTTGTGGCCTCCCCTACCAATCTAAACTAGCCTACCAGGGCTGGGATAGATGGTACCACAGGATCATCTAGTGTGGTAGGGTCATCATGTCATCACCCCATCCAAAATGTCATAGTATATAGCCATAACTAGGGATCCCCATCTAACTTCCTCTATCACAAGATCCACAACAACAAAATTGGATAGATATTAGATCACATATAAATCTCAAAATCTATCTATCTACTATATCACATGTAACTAGTATTTTATCTCAAAGCTTAAAATTACAACATTTCTCACCAGCTCGATGTCACCAACCACCATCTCTCCATCTACTCATCCCCTAAGAACTTAGTTTGTATATCTCCTCCCCACCAGTGCAAATCCAAGATTCACCACTCGTGCATGTCATGACCCTCTCTTGAGAGGTACATCTATCAACCAACTCTATCCTATATTACTTATTGGATCCTCCTATGTTTTCACCCTTGCCTATGCTTTCTCTCATCAATAGTGCCTGTATCTATGGTGTCACTAAGGTGATCATTGATCCTCTTACTATGATGCCTAGTGCACCCCTGCATCCACATCCATGTCCTCTCTTCCTTTGGCTACCTATTATCATGCTCGACTAGTCTATAGTCTCTCACATTATATCATAATCTTAGGTCTATCAATTGGTACTCCTATTCATCCTCTCCCCCTTGGCTCTTTAGCATTCCATGCCCAAAATATAGGCACTAATAAAGGAAACATTGTATGGAGTCCAAACTACCCTGACAAGTGTGCCACTAGCTATGGTTGTACCTACCAGGTATAGTGTCCCATAATCTGCATACCATCTAACCCTATCACCATGATATACTAATTAGGCCAAGTAGTAGCAATATGTGTGTATAGATACCACATTATCTACCCTCAATTGATCATATGCAAATCTAGCACATGGGGCATGGCCTGTACTACCTAGTTCAACTATCATTTAGTCACCTAAGGTAACCTATCATCCACCACATAGGGTAACCCAGTTGGTTGATATATATAAAACCTTTCATATATCCAAGTACTTAATAAAACTAATGGACCCATGGTCTTTTCCCTCTTGATAGCATCCCATACATATCATGCATGAGTTAGACCTATATGATAGACCCAAAGTCATATAACACTCCCTAATTCAAAATGTACTAACATAAAGCTATCACATATAATGGTACCTTATTGTCTGACTCGTGACATAGTACTCATGTTGTCAAAAGTATGATCATAGCCTTCTGAATATCCATAAACTATGTGATATATAAATCAAAAATACTAACCTACAAACTTTGGTATATCCCATCTGAGAAACATGTTGCACACTTGACTAGTGCTCATCTTTCCTTAATATCATCTGGTGTCCCTCCTATTAGTAATACAAGAAAAGCATGGAATTCCTCTAGTGTGATACCCACTTATATAGTATCCCCATCCACTACCCATCAAAAAGTGTTGGTCAACTATTCCTATGCTATAAGGAAAATGACAATGAGATCAACACTTAGTGAGATGCACCTCACCTCTATAATACCTCTGAATCCCAATGCAACTATCTACACTCTATCCATGTCAATCAATCACTCCAATAAATTTGGTAGCCATGATGCATATATCAATAACCAATACCTCTGGCATCTCTAAAAAATATAAAACTAAAAAGGATGTATTGGTCTTCCATGTCATAAATAATCAAAATACACTCTTAAAATTTCACAAAACTCAACCGATTTGATTTACTTTTTCCATTTTCTATAGAATTAGCCTATTCAATACTAAATCAGACCTATAATTTATTTAGGATAGTAAATTGGCCCTATCAAATTCCTATCAAATTGATCCAATATTAGATCAACCACCTTCATGCCTTGTGATACTATATTGACCCTGTTATACATAGTCAACCTCTATTAGCAATACTACATCAGCCATTTAAAGTAGACTACATCAACTTTGTTATACATAGTCAGCCTTATTTCCTATAGTAACTATGTCATCCCACCACTATGTAGTTAGCCCCCTCTTAGTAAACTCAATCGACTCATGACTATACAGTCAGCCTTATCACTTTCCCTCACTTTATAGACTAGTCAACCAGGTTGACATTGTTCATCCATAATTATGACTTTTTAATAATTTACCATAAATGTCTTGGGTATTTATTGGTCTGAATTCTTCCTACTCAATACCCCATTATACCCCTAGTGTACATAAAAAATTATTAGATTTCATTTTGATGCCCATATTTTGCCTACTAGTCACTTTTCTATATTTAGCTCAATTTCAAATCAAAATATTCAAAAATTAAAAATTTCCAATTACTTACCTTTGTTTCACTCAATGCAACTGCTATGCATCCTCCCCATCTCAGATGTCATCTCCTCACCATGATGTCTCTCTGATCTCCAAATAGTTCTCTTAGAGCTCTATTTTCTCAAAATAGAAAAAATAACAAATGAATTATTTTTCACCCTATTTATATTTACTATTCAACATTATTTACTTTTCAAATATTTACCATCATATTTCATATTTTGATCATGTCTTTGTCTCTACTAGATCTTTTTCCATATTATAAAATGTTGTAGAATCCTAACATCATAAAGAATATTTTCACCTATTATATGTTTGTTATAAAAAAAATTATTTTTTTCTCTTTTCATTAATCTCTATAGGTTCATCTAATGTTCTCTACATTGGACACCTTAAAATTTATTATATATCCTTATTTATCTACAAAACTAAGGTAAATAAAGGTATGCTTTTTTCAATTTTATCCTTTTATTTTATCTTATTTTCTATTTATTGTTAGCATTGTGTGTTTCTATATATTTTTCCTAATGCACCATCTTATGTTGTACCTATGTGACACATGATGATCTTTGAGTGAGACACACACACACACACACACACACACACACACACACACACACACACACAGATATATAATATTTTCAAACTTTATCAATTACTAATGTTTTCTCACTTGCAAGAACCCATCGAGTCTTAATATCTCTAAGTGCATGCCTTAAGGGGTGTACATAAAAAGGGGTGGGTAGATCATAATTTCTAAGAGAAGAGAATAATAAGAGATATATATTGTACATCTACTTATCCACCATTATACTTGAGAAAAATAATTTAAAGTTTCATACTTTCTTTGGAGATACATGTCTTATCTTATAGATAAGTATTTTAGATGTATTGATAGGTTGTGTAGCTTAGAGCTGATTTATCCTTATCATACGTACATACCACAAAAACCTCTTGTGAAACACTTTGGCAAAGGGAGATATTGAAGCTTGATGGTTTCATCTTTAAAGGTAAGTATTCCTAATGTTGTTCCTCTTTTGTAATACTAGATATATTTGCATTTGTACTTCTCTCCCATGCATTAAGATTATGTATACATTGGTGTGAGTATATGTCTTTTATACATGTTTAATTTTAATGTTTATTACCCCCACTTTATGCCAAAAGCTTTGGTGAGCACTAGATTAGAATTTTCATTACTTGTTATTAGTTTAGTGAATATGAAACCCTAAGACCTAGTTAGGGTTATTGCATAGTTTTGCTTGACTGGAGGCTTTGAAACCCTCCCTAATGAATTTATTATAGTAAGAGATACCTTGGCTAGGTCTAGTGAATCCATCTTGGTCATGACCTTGAATATCTAATGTATCAACAATCAAAAGTGCAAGTAGGATTTATCTTCTCTAATCTAGGATTGATTTATAGATCAGTTTCATTTTCCTTTGAATATAGTTTTCACATAGCTTGGGTGGACAATACTTGGAGTGGTTTATTCATTTACAAAAGGGATCAATCATCACTTATGCAATTTTAAACAATGTGACGGGGAGATTTTTTCATCTTATATACAATGATAGTGAATTTTAGCTATCAAATTTCCACACAATCTTCTAGATAAGAAACTAGAAAATATTTTCATTTTTAATCTTAATTTAGAGGTGGATCATAATCTAAGACTTTATTATGTTAACACATTTGAAGGTATTATAGATAGAGGAGTGAAAATTAAAAAGGATCTTATAGAGAAGGTCTAGCCAAAATTTATTCTTGAAATCAGGTAATACTTAATCCCTAATGTAAGAATAGGCATGCATGTCTGAGAATTCAAAATTATTTAATAGAAACAAGAATGTTTTAAGAAATATAGTAACTAAATCTAGACATTTGCATATAATGTAACCAATACATATATAAATTACTCCACCTACTCAACCAATTACATTACAAAGATCACCTCCATGAAGGAATTGATATCAAAATAGATTTTTCGATAACCTTGGTGAGCCCATAGAGGTAGTACTCTAGAAATTCTTTCTAGCAAACATGGTCATTTGGCCAAATATAAATCCTTTTAAATAATTCTAGTTAAAGCCCATGAAGTATGGGTATAATCAATATTTTGATTACCATCGTATTAAAGGCCATGTAACTTATATGTTTATACAACTTAAGCATTTCATCCAAGACTTGCTTGAACATGGAAAAATTAATCTAGAGAATGTTGCTTCTACTTCAAATAAAAATAAGGATATATATAAAGACCCATTTATGAAGAACAATTTTAATAAAAAGTGCCAACCTAATTATTAGAATTAGAATAATGACCCATTCAAAAATCAAAATAATAATTAGGGTCAAAATCATAATTATAATCAAAATAACTATAATCAAGGTTAGGATTCCTAAACCAACCAACAAGGCTACCAAAATGTTTCATACAACTACAATAATATTTTGGATTGTATTACCAATAATTATGTAGACACTATTAATATCAATCCATATCAACCATTTAACACCCCTCATCATGTTACCCCTTTCATTCTAGGACCTCCTCCTTCATAGCCTAGTGACCCTCTTCCAACTCAAAATTGTATTGTCACTACTCAATGTCCATAGGTTACCATTTTAGGTCATGATGCTTCTCCCTCCAATTTAAGTAATCCTCTTTGGACTCAAAATTATGCTTTTATAACTTGATGTCCATGGGTTATGGTCTAAGGTCCTTCATGCCTCAAAATAATAATTTACCCAAAATTACTTTGCCTTAAAAATCCAAGTCATCTTCTTCCATTAAGTTGTAGTATGATATTATGGAACAATCAAACAAGATATTGACATAAATTTTTGATCTACATATTTTGTATACATATAAATTCCACAAAGAAAATAGTATATGATATTTTTCAAAAATCTAAGGTTTAAAATGACACTGATCCTACCCAAATCCAAGCGCTTGTGGGGAATTTACCCCCAAGTCAACAACTTGTATTTGACCAAAGTGACATGTCATCCCTTGGTTAATTACATAACAACCCCATTTATATTGAAGCAGTCATTTACCATCACAAGATCAAGGGGGTTCTCATAGACAATGGTTTGGGATTTAACATTTCCACTTTGAAATTGGTCAAATGTTTGGGATATACTTCAATAGATTTATAGTTAAACACCATCACTATCAAGGCATATGACAACATAGAAAGATAATCACATGGTACTATTTAATTTCTTGTTATTATCAAGTCTTATTATCACTTGGATTTGCACCTCTGAGGATATGCCTAACTCTCTTCATACAAGTGGAAAAATGGAAACATATCTCTTGATATGGGTGACAATTTAGTTGAGATGAATCTCTAGAAGGGCTAGTTCCCTTGATGCAATCTTTGAAAACACTTTCTTGCCTATAAAATTTGGATGAAAAGGGCCAATAAAATAGTTAAGAAATTTAAAAAAGGTGATGCACAAATATTGTATTTCCTCCCATTGACTGAAATTTTACTACTTAGAGTCAAACAAGACTTCTTTTACACAAAACTCATAATTCAAGTTGCATTGTCACATCAATGTTTCATAAGTTAGGTCCAAAAGGCATTTTGATGTTTAAGAGGGTAAGGAAGGATAATTTTATAGGATAAAATCATTAACCACTTATAAGAAACCTATACACTTAGAAAATAACACTAAAAATATATGTAATAGTTGCTCTTTTTCACATTTGGTGAACAATCAAGGATAACATGCTAGAGAATATAATATTCTACTAGACAAGACCAATAAGATTGCATTAAAACTAAATTAAATTGCATGTGAGTAGGAAAAATCAATTTTGTATTTCTTCAATAGTCATTCAAGTACAAAATTTTCCATATTTTCCCCATTAACCAACGAAGGCTGCCCAAAAGAGCCAAAAAAGTTAATATTTATAGCCTTTGAGAGAGAAGCAAGGCAAAGGAAGTCCAAAGGTCACTTAGACATGTGTAAATATATAAAAATGGGTTTAAATTTTCATGATAAATAGGCATGATATGAACCATGTAATTTTAGGAGGTCAAATTCTCCATACAAGTCATGAAACCTATGAAAAGTGTCACAAAATTCCTTATCTTGGCTCAGAAAACTACCTTCATCATTTAGAGCTATTTGAACATCCCACCACTAACTAGGGATAGGTATAATGATTGGAATAAGATTTAATGTATTCAATAATTCCATTAAATTTATTTTTGGTAGTCCTACTCATTTGGAAACTCCTACAAGGAAGCATTCACTGTCTATAGTCTAAAAAACTCCATTTTCAATCACTTCTCACACTTGGACTCAAAAATTCATTTATTTTTCCATTAAAATAAATTGGAGATAGTTAATGAAACTTTTTAAGGTTATCCATGGTCTTATAATACTTATATAAACCTTAAAAATTCTCACACTTTGAGTTTTCACCCTTGTGTTCACTATGCCAGTTTTGACTAGCTGAAAGGAAGACAATTTTTTGAACACTTAAAAAAAAATTCAACCATTAAATTAATTTTGAGGGTTATGAAAAGTCCTTATCCTTCACCCAAACTTTATTTCATCCTAGGATCATCTTTATAACCTAAAAAATACACAAAATGGTGAGAAAAACACATGTTTTGCATGTTGTTCATACAATTTAATACAAACAATCATGGTGGTAAGTATCCTAAGGGAGTATTATTCATGATAAAATAGTTTTAATTTCTAAAATAGTCTTTAGATAAGCTTTTAAATCTCATTTTCCCCATCAAGTCTCTGCCAAGGGTTTGTAAGGGTTTTTTATCATTTTCAGGTCTTAATCTTTGTTCATAAAGTTTGGACATTCAAGTTTCAAAAAAATTCCATAAATTGGTTTATAGGGACCCCTTTAACTCATATAAACTTCTTTTTTTCCATTCAAATCCTCCAAGGAGATGTGAGCTTCACAAGTCACCCTATTGAGCTTGTTTTTCCAATTTTACATAAGGGTGAGTGGTTTTGAGCTCAAATATGGCTCTCCTGATCACTTATATGCAATTAAAAATATTTGAAACCTATATTATGAAATCAAAAAAATTATTCAATCCTCTATATATTCCACCAAGATTCAAAAGTGAATATGGACTACTATTTGGCATTAGGGCTTGTCAAAACCCAATAGGTCTACTAGGCACCTTGATGAATTTTGGGTATTAAGACTATTGTCTAATATTTTCATTGGTGTATTATTAATTTTAATACCCTATTTTAATTAACCAAGCCATCATATATTCCTCTAAGCACTCTAATTCATCTCATTTACTTGCCAATTAAGCCTAGTGGAAAACTTGCCTATTTGGACTGTGTGCAAGGGGAAAATGGGTAATTTTATGAATATAAGCCTGATATATTTATAATTAACCATTAAATTCCTTATATACACTTCATCATAGGTTTTTTTAGGTACCCAAGGCTTCACATCAAGTCCCATGCCCATTATACACTCATTTGGTCACTTTGCCAAGTTCTAATTTTGCTAAATTGGCTAACCTCTGAGACAAAATAGAGAGGTATTTCCCTTATCCATTATGAAAAATGAGTGTTTTTAGATTTTTTAAAAGTATAAATTACCATTATTATCAAAGTGTTTTGTTTGGTTCCATGTTTTTAATGCTAAACCATCTCTAATTGTCCAAAAAAGGGCCCAAAAACACTATTTTCCTACATTTTCCCTCTAAATCCAACTAGAAGTCACTCTTCCAAGACAAAATAGTGTTAATAGACTGCCTAAAATGATTATTTATCTTTGAAACCTATTAAAAACCCTTACCCAATATATATTCCTCATATTTTCTCATGGGACAAAAGAACCTTCCTAGTCACCTATACGAACTATTGCTCATTTATTGGGTGAGGAAAGCATCTAAGAAATTTAGTGAGGTATGGGGATTTTTATATCCTCTAATTTATCATCATGAACCATGTTTTATTCATTTTAACCCTCTTTTTATTTCTAGGTATTCCATTTCTCATTTTATCCCTTGCTTGCCTAGACCCTATGGTTGATGAAAACAAGGGTCTGAGACTCTGTGTAAGCTTGGTTTCCTCTTTGAGAGAGTCTCATGACATCAAAAACATGTTCATTTAGGTGATTTTTCATTTTAATTATCATTAATAATCTCTATTCACCATGTTAGTGCACTTTAAACCACCTAAAATACCTCCCTACCTGTAAGACTAAGACACTTTTGTGGGAGTTTGGCTGAGATGATTTAATGAAGAACAAGGGTCTCTCCAAAGATTCCTTGTGAATAATATAACATTGGTATCATTTCAAGGTCACTTTTAATGGGCCCTATACCACATAATAAATTCAAAAACCATAAATTCTTCACCTAAACTACCTAATTAGATTGAGCCACTTGTAAGTGTCATTCCCATGCTTGAGGGTATCTATAGATGGTCTAAGAGGTGATTAATATTCTATCTCAACTCTCTCCTGATGACTTTGACTTCATTATACCTCATTATACCAGCTAATACCATTGACCATAACCATTGTTTGATGTTGTTTCTTAGAGGTGACTAAGAGGTCATTTACATCTACAAGACTATAGATGTCATTGAAGTTTTTAATGTGTTCTAAACCAATTTTGAAGCTTTGAAAAACCACCTTATCCTTGTCCTTTCCTTCTAAAAATTGGAAAGGCCCTTTTCCTATGATAAAGCTATAAGGTTCACCCCTATAGATTTCTTAAAACACCTTTCAAACATGATTTAGAAGGGCTACAAAAACCTCCTAGAGCTCTGCTTTGCTCTTTTAGGGATTCCATCCGTAAACTTAGTCTTTGATCCTCAAACTAGTTCCATGCTTCCATTTTGCTTTATAGGATGTTTCTATGGGCTTGTCAAGGCTTTCTTATGATGGAGATGAAAAGGGACCCAACCCCATGCTCAGCCACCAATAGAAGGTTATTTTGAGAAGCAAAATAGTGGATTGGGTGTGGACCACTATAACCATGAGTGTAAAATAAACTCATATGCCTTTGATGAACATACAAATTCACTTAAAGCAAAAATAAGAAGTTATGACACACATCCATCTCCCCTTACACTAGCATGATGTCATCAAGGATTTGTAAGTGCATGTTTTGGGTAGAATATGGAAGTAAAGTAATGGAATGTGGCAAAACATGATGCATTAGATCAAGACTATCCAAATTCCATTGCCAATCCTTAATCATGTGATCTCCATCATTTTAAACTTTGAACCATCTTCAAAACACCTATTATAACATGAAGATCATTTGCCAACATGTGAAAAAGGATAGACAGATGCATCAAGTGGCTATTTAGCATGGCATATGAGCATGTGGTCAATATTTACACCTCCCCAAACATGAAAAAATGGATTCATTCCAATTTTAAATTCTTGGATAGACCAATACACCTCCATTACCACCTCATAAATGAAATTACAACTAGAATTGTGCAAAGAGTTGACCATGGAGGGAAACAAGCTAGTAAGCAATCCAAAGAGTGACATGATGAAGTCCAAACATAAAAATTAGATGATCACATGACTTATAGGATTGTATAACATAATTTATAAGATTTATGAGACACCTATAGGAGAACACACTCAGAGAACAATAATTACTTCAATTGAAACTGCATCTGGTGCCACCCTTTTGAAACATGAACCAAATTACTCATCTAAACACCATGGAACCTAAAAAAATAATGAAAACCATGTGAGAAGGAAGTATACATACTATGGAACCAACATCACTAATTGGTTCATAAATATTTGGTATAAATTGATCAAAACCTATTGGGTGTACCAATTAACTAGCAAGTTTGTATAGTCAATTTGTCAGTGATGGTTCATAAAACACAATTGACAAATATTAAACTTATTGATATTAAAATTAAGGTCTCATATTTTAATATCATCTCCCAAAATCATTTTTCCTAAAACTACTTGTGATATCCGTACCGAGCATAAACCTAAGTGTCACTTCAATCTGCCCAAAAAAGCAAGAGATGAGAAGAATGGTTTTGGAATCAAAATAGAAATTTTAGAGTAAAATAATTTTATAGATTACTATTATAAGGATTCAGATACCCCCCATGATATTCCACACATGGCACACTTCCTTATGTGTCATACAAGTGCCATTTCTCCTCTTTTTCAATTGATTTCTATAGTTTCAATTAGATAACCTACAGCATTCTGATGAAACTAACATATATAACATCTCAACTGACTTCATGCACATTGACAATTAAAATGGGAAACCTAGGCACCTTAGGAAACATGCCATTTGCATTAATGACTCTTAAAGGCATATAAAATGACCCCTAATGGAAAAATTGACTAATGTAACTAAGACCAAAGCTAATATGACTTCAAATTACATCAGATGACAAGTAATACTTCTTATGACAATATATTAGGACCCCTTAAAACATTTTAAACCAAAAAATTTGCCTAGGGGTTCCCTAATTTGACCAAAAAGTCAAATTTGGTCAACAAAATGGTGATTCATAGGGGTACTATCCCTGCTATATTAAGGACTAGTAGCCTTCTCCTATCATGGCCAATGGAATAAATGGATTCTTTAATATAACTAGTAATTATTTTTTCAAAAAAAAAATTCACCACACTAGTAAATTAAGACAAATCAAGGCACAAAACAAGGTAAGACACAAGATAAAACTTGCACGTGTGTATAAGCACATAAGGAACACAAGGAAAGCAAGAAAATATGTATAAGGAGAGAGAAGAACCTTAGTAACAATTTTTGAGATATATCCCATTGATTGGGATATGAAGTTCCTCTCCATCTAACCTTAAGAGTTGTAAAGCATTGTGTTGCTTGCATTGTGTGATAACATATGGGCCACACCACAAAGCATCAAATTTTGTGTGTCTTCTATGTTTAGCCCTATCTCATCCCACTTTATAATAATGTATCCCTCTTTGAAACTTATTGGCATGGAATTTTTTTCAAATTATCTCTTTTTTTGGTCTTGGTTAGCTCTCATAGTTTGCATAGCTTAATCTCTTGTCTCCTCAAGATCTATCAACTCACATAACCTAACTTCCATGCTTTCATTATCCATCAATTCAAACTAATAAGTAAGATCCAAGGTTGGTAGTTCAAGTGAAATAGATAGTCTAGCTTCTCTCCCATAGATAAGTGTGTATGGTGAATTTCCAATAGCTATTTTTAGGGTGATCCTATCAGCCCAAAGGTTATCTTCAACTCGGAATGCCAAGTCCTTTGGTTCTCCTCCATTTCTCTTTATGATCCTAATTAGATTATTATTGGTGAATTTATCTATTCCATTCCCTTGTGGATAGTAGTTAGAGGACGTGCTAAGATAGATGTCATGCTTCAAAGCCCATTCACTTGTCTTCATTCTAAGTAAAGCTAATGCATTATCTAAAACTATTGTTGAAGGAGCCCAAAACCTTGTTACTATACCTTCATAGAAGTTTATAACTAATTTTTCATTTGCCTCCTTGAGAGATATAGCCTCCACCCATCTTGTAGAGTAATCTGTAATAGTCAACACCCACTTGTGACTAGTACTAGAAGATGGATTGATTAGGCCTATGAAATACAAACCCCATTGCATAAAGGGTGCATCAACTTGAATTGGATGAAGAGGAAAGGAAGAAAGATTTTTTTTACCATCAAAGAGAGCACATTTTTTTCACCTCCTTACCTAAGCATGAGTTTATTTGAACATATTAGGCCAAAAGTATCCAGCCCTCATAATCTTAGTTGTTATGGTTCTTAGAGCAAAGTGACCACCAACTGGTCCATCATGAAACTCAAATAGTACTTTGTCAATATAATTTGATTCAATACATATTAACAACACACTTTAAAATTCCTTCCTAAACAATACTCCATTAACAAGTGCATATGGAATGGATTGCAATCTAAAGTATCTTCTTCTAGCTCTATCTAGGCCTTATGGACACTCACTGGTTTGAAGAAAATGGATCATATGTTGTGTCTAACTTCTCATTGATGAAGGTGCAGGCATCATAGGGTCATCATGGAGTGCCAAAATAACCTCTTTTTTCTCCTTCAAATATGAAGCAAGATGCTCACATAACCCCTTCCCTTTCACTAGTTTGGTTGTCTTGATTTCCACATCATACTCCATCACTTTTATGATCCAACCATCCCTCTTTTCATTCAAATCTCTGCTCAAAAGGAAGTTTTTGACACTAATACAAGGTAAAAATATGTGAGTCTTGTTTTTAGATGACATATGCCTAAACTTCTTTAGGCTCCTAATAACCAAGTATTTGCTTCTCAATATAGGTATATCTTACCTCATAGCCTTCCAAACCTTAACTAAAGAAGGCAATAGGCTACTCCAAATTTTCCCCATTTGATTGAGTAAGCATGTTATATGTTACCTATTCATTCCCAAAGGTATAAAAAGTGAAATCCTTTGATAAATTAGGACTTGCAAGACTAGGAGCTTGGGCAATGTTTTGTTTAATCTCTTCAAAACTTTCCTTCCTTCTTCTAGTCCAAGTGAACACTTCATCCTTCCTTAGCATAGAGGTTAGAGGCTTGACAAGATTAGAAAAATAAGGAATGAACCTCCTTATGAAATTAATTTTCCCCCAAGATAATTTGCAGACCTTTTTGTGTTTGGGAAAAGACAATGCCAAGATGGCACCCACCCTTTTAGGATCAATGGATAAGCCCTACTTGGAGATAATGTGTCCTAAGAGTTTGCCTTCATGGAAAAAAAAGCACATATTTATTTGGGTTGAGAGAGATAACAAACTCTCTACACCTTTTTAAAATCTTCCTTATGTGATTCAAGTGATCCTTTGTATCCTTAGAGAAAACTATTACATCATCAAGATACACCAATATAATGTCATTTATTAGCCCTTGAAAATCCATATCCATTACACATCAAAATGTATCTCCATAATTAGATAATATAAAAGGCATCTTTATATATGCATATGTACCCCATTTAGTAGTAAAGTTTTTCTTCTATTGATCCCTTTCCTTCACCAAAATCTGATTGTACCTATAATACCTATCAAGGAGAGAAAACCTTTCACTACCTACCAAAACTTGAAAATTGTGTTCCATAGAAGGGAGAGGATAATGTTTCTTCAAATAAACTCTATTCAAGTCCCTAAAATCAACACACAACTTTATTTCTCCATTCTTATTCCTAACAGGGACTAATTTTGCCAACCAAGTGAATGCTTAATAGGAAAGATGATTTTGGACCCAATCAACTTAGTAAGATCTTTCTTCATAAGAGAATCAATATTAGGATTAATTGGCCTTTGTCTTTTCTTGATATTATTAGCATTATCATCTATCTATATGGTATGTTGAGCTAAGTTTGTATCAAAACCCTTCAAATCGTTATACCCCCATGTAAAGACATCAGAAAACTCCTTACATAACTCAATGAAAGCATGTTTCTCTTCACTAGTACATACCTTCCCAAGTGCAAGAAACTTGTCCTTGAAGATTTTTAATTTATCATATTTTTCTTGATTAGTATACATGCTTACCTTTTCTTTCTTCAACTGGTCATCATCATTAAAAATACTCTCAAGTGTGACTAGGCCTTTGGGGAGCTTGTTTGACTTGAATTGCACAATTTGTCCTCCATATTGATGCTTAAGTTTAGATTTATTCTTGGAAGAAAACTCATCCTCCTCTTGTAGAAAAAGTACTATTTTTT
This sequence comes from Torreya grandis, assembly GCA_037957365.1. Taxonomy (NCBI): domain Eukaryota; kingdom Viridiplantae; phylum Streptophyta; class Pinopsida; order Cupressales; family Taxaceae; genus Torreya; species Torreya grandis. The sequence goes on along the minus strand of JARHVA010001687.1, from coordinate 96,543 downwards.
GGACACTAGCAAACACTTGTCAATTAGTGACATTATCTAGTATAGAGGGCCTTACAATCACCTTGAAATGTGGTTGGTTCTTATCCTCTCCTATCCCCTTTGGAACATCAAATTGAACTCTAATTTTTGCCAACCTATCAGCATGTTTTTTCGCTTCTCTTAAGATAGATGTGATGTTTAAATCTTATAAATCCTCTAAAATATCCAAAACTTTATGCTTAAAAGACTTGAGCAAAGATTTATTAGTCACATTTTGGCCTCTTACTTGATTTACAATCAACTCACTATAACCATACGCTTGTAACTCCTTCACACCTCTTTTCCTAGCCCACTCAAGGCCATGAATGAGGGCCTCATATTCTACCACATTACAAGTAAAAGATAATTTAAATCTAAAATTTGAATAGTACATTTCCTTAGAAGGAGAAACCAACATAGCTCTACCACCTGTGCCAATCTTGCTTCTTGATCCATCAAAAAAACTTTATCATAAACCATCCATGTATTCACTTGACTTCATCAAATTTGGCATGAAAGAGTCTACCTCATGCATAAAATACAATCCAATACCAGATTCCTCCATGAATTTGTAAATATCATGCTCATAATGTTCATTTCCCCATTCATCTAAGTACAAATCAGAAACTCCTTCAAGGGAAGATGTTAGAGATTGGTCTATGTGGAATTCCTCCTCATCAATAATGGCATAGTTGACATTTTCCACTTTAGGAATGTAAGGCTATAAGTCATTGTGATTGATAGGATCTGATTCAATCTTCACCTTAGTACCATATTTGTCTTAAAAATCGTATAAGATCAATTGGCTACCAAGTATCCACCTATCTTAGCTGTAAACTCTCTTGACAAGTAAAGGGCAAAGTATGGAGGTAAATCTGCCATAACCACATCATGAGGAATATAAAAGGTGGGAAAAGCATATAAAATCATATTCAAATCCTTGACCACTCCAAACGTCTTTGTTGTTGATCCATCCAATTGTAAAACCCCTTTAGCCATTGGCTCATATTTGAGGCCTAGTTTATCCACTATACATTTGAGCATAACTAAAGTACTAACACCACTATCTATGATGTAATTATGAACTAATAAATCACCAATGATTAAATATAGGTATAAAGGAGGATTATTATCAATCTTCTTTACTTATCCATCAATGCACTAAGTTCCATTCACCAAGACAACATTATCATTCCTAGTTGATCCAACTTGCTTACCAAGTCCTTACAATTATTTTTGAATCATATATTTTTATCTAGGTATTTTTATTGAATCCCATAGTGAAATATTTATATGAAAATTATTCATCTAGTCCACAACATTTATAGGATTACTTACTTTAGAAGGCACCTTTGAAGCACTAGTACTTTGTGGTGTAGCTTGTGGAGGTGAATGTGTAGGAGCAAGCCTTACATTCTAAAACTTCTAATTTTATTTCACTTTAGGAACTGTATTAGACCTACCCACCATTGGGGATGTTGTAGGAGTCAAAACAAGTCTTGTGGAGGTGAATGTGTAGGATCACGCCTTACATTCTAGAACTTCTAATTTAATTGCACTATAGGAACTAGATTAGACCTACCCACAATTAGGGATGTTTTAGGAGTCAAAATAGGTCCTTGATTATCCCTTGTGTCTCTTCAACAACCCTCTTCTTAGACTTAGTGTTAGAAGCCACACTAGTGTTCACACTGATTGAATTCCCTAAATGATTGATGGCACAAAAATCTCCCTCCAAATGATTTATGAGAGTAGAATCAGATTGTGTTTACCATTCTCCATTCCAAATTACATTCCACCTTGTATTGGCCCTTAAAAATTTGAAACTTGATATGTTTGATTACTTTGCATAGTCATGTCTTCATTATTCATCTCATTGGCATAAGCAACTTGGCCTTGACTTTGGTCATAGGAGGGATAACTTGGTTATTCTTGAACAAGGTTTTTTTGAGTATGAACAAGAGCTTTGGAATATGAGGAAACATTAGATTATAACTTTTGTAAGGTGTAGCTTGGGTGATTTGACTTTTTCCTTGAGTATTACCTTAGAAAGGAAGCCTATTGGTTTTCCCAAACTAATTGTAGGATTAGTATGGCCTATAGATTTAAGCTTGTTGCCCTTTAAGATCAACCAATTCATTGGTAATTTTTTGGATAGAACTCTTGACTTCATGGATCTCATTTTTGGGGACAATAGCATACTTTTCATGACTAGGCAAAGAAGTCAATGTAGGTAATGTAACTTGACTAGAAGGCTGTAAATTAGGGAATAATGGCATTATTGGCCTAAGAGCAATCTTCCTTTCTTGAACAAGACAATTCTCAGCATTGATAACTATCTCATAGGCATAAAGGAGTGTATTCCCACCTATGGATTGGATCATCATGGCTATATCATTATTCAAGGCCTTTAGATAGTACAATAATGCATAGTTTGGCATAGGTCTCACAAGGGTTGGGATTCTATCCCATATTTTTTGAAATCTAGTGTTAAAATATTGCATAAACTCTTATGTTTTCCTCTTGATAGTGGTCAATTTATTATCTAGATATATGTGATCACTCTTCTCTCCAAACCTTTTAGTTAATAGATTTCTTAGTTCATCCCATGAACCAATAAAAAATTTAGGTAGAGTCCCATACCAATCTTAAGCTTGTCCTTTGAAATACAATGCCAATAACCTAATAGCCACATTCTATTGAATGATATTATGGATATTATATAAGTTTTATATATTTCTAATATGTTCAATGGTAGTAATAGGACCCTCTCCACTAAAATATGAAACACTTTTAAGGGTTGATCCTAGAATTTGGTCATATTGGGCAAGCTTCAAAGGAGATGATCTGGTGAAGGCTACAAAAGGTTGGTTCCTAGCCATCTTGGAATGTGTAATTTGAGTATTATGGATTGAAATGAACAATAACTTAGACTTATTAAACACAAACTCTCTTGAATAAGGATGGTTGTTTACAAATCTAAACCTTTTAGCAAAATATAAAGGCAATTTCACAAACTCAAAAGGTATACCTTTAGCATCAAACCTAGTGGTCACCTTTGGCATGGAAATTAGGAACTAATTAGCAACCAAAGAATTTGAAACTTTATTTGAGTCACTAAGTAGTGATTTGAGTCACTAGGTAGTGATTTGAGTCACTAGGTAGTGAATGTATATGTTCATATAGTTGTAACTATGCCAAGACCAACACCAATCTTGGATAATATTTTAGGACTTAGAGTCCCATCGAGCATGCCAAAAGCTATTGTCACTTAGATTTTCACCCCTAAGTAAATTCCTAGATCTCCTCATCCAATTTTCATAATGTAAACATATCTCTTTCTATCGGTGATAATTTTTTTGAGATATATCTCTAGAAGGGCTGGTTCCCTTGATGCAAACTTTGAAAACACTTTCTTGCCTATAAACTTTGGATGAAAAGGGTCAATAAAATAACTAATAAAGATGAAAAAATGTGATGAACCAATAGTATATTTTCTCCCATTTATTTAAATTTTACCACTTAGATTCAAACAAGACTTCTTTTACACAAAACTCACAATTCAAGTTGCATTGTCACATCATTGTTTCATAAGTTCGGTCTAAAAAGCATTTTGTTGTTTAAGAGGGTAATGAAGGATTAGTTTGTATCATAAAACCATGAAAAACTTTTAAGACACTTGAAAACTTAGTAATTAACACTAAAAAAGACCTATAACATTTTCTCTTCTACACATTTGGTGAACAATCAAGGATAACATGTTAGAAAAGATAATATTCTACTAGACAAGACCAACAAGATTGCATTAACACTCAATTGAATAGAATGTAAAAATAAATTTTTTATTTATTCAAGATTCATTAAAGTAAAAAAAATTCCAAAGTTTCCCCATTAACCAATGAAGGTTCCCCAAAAGAGCCAAAAAAGTCAATATTTATAGTCTTTAAGAGAGAAGCAAGGAAAAGGAAGTCCAAAGGTCACTTGGACATATGTAAATATATAAAAATGGGTTAAATTTTACATGATAAATATGCATGAGGTGAAACATGTAATTTCAAGAGGTCCAATTGTCTATACAAGTCATGAAACATATGAAAAGTGTCACAAAATTCCTTATCCTGGCTTACAAAATTGCCTTCATCATTTGGAGCTATTTGAACTCCAAAAAAATAAATAGGGATAGGTATTATTATTATGATAAGAGTTAATAACTTTAGGCATGAAATTGAATGCATTGGTGGTAGTCATACTCATTTGGAAACTCCTAGAAAGAAGTAATCATTGTTTGTAGTCTTAAAAACTCCATTTTCAATCACCCCTCACACTTGGCCTCACAAACACCTTCAATTTTCCATGAAAATACATGGTAGGGAGTTAGTGACACTTTTTAAGTATATATATGGTATTTTAATTCTCAGATACACCTTAAAAAGTCTCACACTTGGAGTTTTCACCCTTCTCACCCTTGTGTTCACTATGCTAGTTTTGACTGGCTAAAATAAAGGTAATTGTTTGAACACTTAGAAAATTTATTAAAATATTAAATGAATTTTTGGGGTTATAAATATTCCTAATACTTCACCCAATTTTTTATTTCATCCTTAGATATTCTTTAGAACCTACAAAATACATAAAATGGTGAGAAAAAACCCTATTTTTCATGTTGTCAGTACAAGCCCATACAACTAATCATGATGGTAAGTATCCTAAGGGAGTATTATTTATGATACAATAGTTTTAATTTCTATAATATTTCTCTTTATATTAGCTTTTCAATCTCATTTTCCCCATCAAGTCTTTACCAAGGGTTTGCAAGGGTTTTTGATCAATTTTAGGTCTTAAGCTTTCTTCATAAAGTTTGGATGTTAAAGTTTCAAAAAAATTATATAAATTGGTTACTAATATCCCCATTTAACTCATATAAACTTATTTATTTCCCATTCAAATCATCCAAGGAGATGTGAGATTCACAAGTCACCCTATCGAGCTTGTTTTTCTAATTTTGCATAAGGGTGAGTGGTTTTGAGCTCAAAGATGGCTCTCATGATCACTTATATGAACTAAAAAATACTTAAAACATATATTTTTACCTCAAAAATATTATTTAATCCTATATATATTCCAACAAGAGTCAAAAGTGAAGATGGACTACTATTTGGCATTAGGCCTTCTCAAAACCCAATAGGTCTACTAGGCACCTTGATGAATTTTGGGTATTAAGACTATTGTATCATAGTTGAATTGGTGTATTATGAATTTAACATCATATATTAACTCACCAATACATCATATATTCCTCCAAGCACCCTACTTCATCTCCTTTCTTTACTTGCCAATTAAGCCTAGTGGGAAACCTACCTATTTAGACTATGTGCAAGGGGAAAATGGTTAATTTATGAATTTGAGCCTAATATATTGATTTTTATCCCTTAAATACCTTATATACACCTAATAATATGTTTTTTTATGTCCCAAATTCTTTATATCAATTCCCATGCCATTTTACACTCATTTGGTCACTTTGCCAAGTTTTAATTTTGCTATACTGGCTGACCTCTGAGACAATATAAAGAGGTATTACCCTTATCCATTGTGAAAAATGAGTGTTTTTGGATCTTTTAAAATTCCCAATTACAATTTATACCAATGTGTTTGTTTTTATTCCATTTTTTGGATGCCAAACCATCTCCAATTGTCTAAAAAAAGGGCCCAAAAACACTATTTTCCTGCATCTCCACTCTAAATCTAACTAGAAGTCACTCTTCCAAGCCAAAACCATGTTTATAGGCTGCCTAAACATGATCCTCATCTTCAATTCATTATTATGTATATTTTAAACCTATTCAAAACCCTTCCCCAATATAGATTCCTCATGTTTGCTCATGGGACAAAAGACCCTTCCTAGTCACCTGTATGAACTATTGCTCATTTATTGGGTGAGGAAAGCATATGAGAAATTTAGTGAGGTATGGGATTTTCATATCCTCTATTTGATCATAATTTACCATTTTTTATTCATTGGAACCATCTTTTTATTTCTAGGTAGTCCATGTCTCATTTTAGCCCTTGCTTGTTTAAACCCTATTATTGGTGAAAATAGGGGTCTGAGACTCTGTGTAAGCTTGTTTTCCTCTTTAAGAGTGTCTCATGACATAAAACACATGTTAATTTAGGTTTTTTTTCATTTTACATAGCATGATTGAGCTCCATTCACCATGTTAGTGCACTTTAAACCACCTAAAGTGGGTCCCTACCTGGAGAACTGAGACACTTTTGTGGGAGTTTGGCTGAGATGATTTTATGAAGAACAAGGGTCTCTCCAAGATTAATTTTTAAGCATGTAACATTGGTATCATCACAAGGTCACTTTTAATGGGCCCTATACCACACAATCAATGCACAAATCATAGCTTCTTCACCTAAACTTCCTTACTGGACTGAGGCACCTGGAGGTGTCATTCTCATGCTTGAGGGTACCTATAGATGGTCTAAGAGGTGAATAAGATTCTATCTCAACTCTCTCATAATTAATTATACTTCATTCTACCTCATTATACCATCTAAGACCATTGACCATAATCATTGTTTGATGTTGTTTCTTAGAGGTGATTAAGAGTTCATTTACATCTACAAGACTGTAGATGTCATTAAAGTTTTTAGTGTGTTTTGAAGCACTTTTGAAGCTTTGCAAAACCAGCTTCCCCTTGTCCTTTCCTTCTCAAAATTGGTAGGGTCATATCCTATGATAGTTATATAAGGTTCACCCCTATATATTTCTTTAAAAACCTTGAAAACATGCTTTATAAGGTCCACCAAAACCTCTTAGAGCTCTACTCTGCTCTTTTAGGGATTCCATCCCTAAACTCAGTCTTTGATCCTCAAACTAGTTCCATGCTTCCATTTTTCTTTCTAGTATGTTTTTATGGGAGTGTAAAGGCTTTCTTGTGATGGATATGAAAAGGGATTGTGACATTTATTTACCCTTCTGTATAACACCCTAACCCATGCTCAACCACTTGCAGAAGGTTGTTTTGAGAAACAAAATAGTGGATTGGGTGTGGACCAAATAACCATGAGTGTAAGAAAAACTAAATACAATTCAAGAAAAAATAAGAACTTGTGACACACATCCATCTCCCCTTACACTAGCATGACATCATCAAGGGTCTGTAAGTGCATGCTTTGGGCAAAATATGCAAGTAGAGAAATGAAATGTGGAAAACATGATAAACTAGCTCAAGACTATCCAAATTCAATTTTAAATCCTTAAGCATGTGATATTCATCCTTTTAAACTTTTAACTAGATTTAAAACACCTGTTACAACATGAAGATCATTTACCAACATGTGAGAAAGGACAAACAGATACATCAAGTGGTTGTTTGGCATGGCATATGTGTATATGGTCAAAATTTACACCTCCCAAAACATGAAAAAAGGGATTAATTCCACTTTTAAAGTCTTGGATATACCAATACACCTCCATTACCACCTCATAGATGTGATGAACCTACTCATAGATGAAACTACAACTAGAATTGTGCAAAGAGTTAACCATGGAGGGAAACAAGATAGTAAGCAATACAAGGAGTGAAATGATGAAGTCCAAACATGAAAATATATGATAACATGACCTAAAGTCTTGTATAACACCATTTCCAATATGTATGAGACACTTATAGGAGAACACACTTAGAGAACAAGAAGTACCTCAGTTGAAACTACATCTGGTGCCACCTTCTTGCAACATGAACCAAAATACTCATCTAAACACAATGGAACCTAAAAAAAAGAATGGATACCATGTGATAATGAAGTATAAATCATATATAACCTACATCACTAATTGGTTCATATGAATTTGGTATAAATTGATCAAAACCTATAGGGTGTACTAGTCAACTAGCAAGTTTGCATAGTCAGCTTGTTAGTGATGGTTCATAAAGCATAGTTGACCAATATTAAACTTATTACTATGAAAATTAAGTTCTCCTAGTGAAATATCACCTCCCAAAAGTGTTTATCTTGAAACTACTTGTGTTATCTATACCAAAAAATAAACCTAAGTGTCATTTCAATCTACCCAAAAAAGCAAGAGATGAGTAGAATGGTTTTGGCATCAAAATGGAACTTAGAGATAAAACCAAATGTAGAGATGTATGTTATAAGGATGAAAATACTACCCATGATCTTCCACACATGGCACACTTTTGTGTTTATTGTACAAGTGCCATTTCTCATTTTTTTAAACTTATTTCTATAGTTTCAATTAGATAACCTACAACATTCTGATGAAACTAACATCTCTAACATCTCAACCTACTTATTAGATGTTTATAATGAAAATTGGATGCCTGGTCACCTTAATAAATGTGCCATTTGCATTAATGAGTCTTAAAGGCACATAAAATGACCCATAATGGATAAATTGACCAATGTAACTAAGACCAAAGCTAATATGACCTCAAATGACATTAGATGATAAGTAATACTTTCTATGAAAATATTATTAGGACCTCTTAAAACATTTAAAATCAAAAAATTTGCCTAGGGTGCCCCAATTTGACCAAAAAGTCAAATTTGGTCAATAGGTCTATTGGCCATGATACCCTTTCCAATTTATTTATATTGAATTACCATACAATTTGATTTTTTGATGTCCTTGGATCCATGAAATACATGTATTACCTTCTACATTTCATTAATGTCTAAATATCCCCATTCTAGAATGGAGGTTACTGTTGACCAAATTTGGTCTACATACAATAAATGTGCCTAGTCCAAGAATTCAATGGAAAGAGCAAGATAATGATTGAAGAGTGACCCAATGTCATGTAGGAGTAGGAATATAATTTTTAGATCCCTCATGAGGTGTTAAGAGTGCTTAAAATAAATATGTAAGTATATGGAGTTCATTCGATTCTTCATTGAGTTCATCTTGATATTTGAGAAGTAGCAAAAAGTCTAAATAGGTAATTTATAGAGGCCATATCTCACATATGTGGAAATCTCAAGGAAAAGTGATCACATGGGTTTTTCCATCTTAGTCCCTATTTGATACGCACTAATTTTTAGATCATCCACCAAATAATGATAGAAGTTGTGTATGTTCAAAGTTAGCTCCTCCGATTTCACTAAGTTTTCCATACTTAGCCAAATAAGCTAGAACATTGCCAGGACATCATGTGAGCATGAATAGATCAGTCAACTTGAGCATTTTATATCTTCACTCAAAAGGATCCTAGGACCAGTGGATCAAATGGGTTCATCCCTTTCAGTCTTGATAACATCTCTTGAAAATTTGGCCCCTCTATGAGTCTTGTGCTTCAAGATATACATTATAAAATTTGATGAAATAATGAATGACATTCACGTAAACGTCAATTTTAATCAAAGCAAGTAAATATTTGGCTTCAAATGGTCCTTAAAAAGGTTTTAAGTTGGTCAAGATCTAATGATCTAAGGGAATCCTCATACTGACACACAAGATCTAATGATCTACACTGAGTCAATCAAGTCAAAAGGTCCTCAGTTCAAATCCTTTAAAGATCTACAAGTTGGACATAATCGAATGGTGTGAAACAATCAAGCAAAGATCCAATAGAATGAAAACACTACTAAAAGGATGGGTCTTAGGCAAATCAAGGGCTCGCACTCAATCATACCAATGATCCAATAGAGTAAAAAACAAATAGGAAAGTGGGACCAGAGAGATCTAAGGTACACATGAATTCGTACATCTAGATCAAATAACGAGCATGAGTCAAAGAGGTCAATGAATCCAAAGAGCTAATGAGTCGAGGATAAGTGGCATAAGTGCATCTAGATGGTAGAAAATCAATGGCTTGTAATAATCTATGTACATCAAGATCAATGGAGTGAGAAAAGTCAAAAAGGGTTAGAGGATCTTGATGATGAATACAAAGAAGAGAAGTGTCCAAAGTTAGTGGGTCCTAATAGAAGATCAAAGACTTGCATTAATTCATACATCCAAATCTAACAAAGTAAGGCAAAGTTAATAATTTAAAAGGATATGTGAAACTAATAAGCATATAGATAGTTGAGTGTGATGTAGATAGCCCAAGTTGCCAATCGATAGCCAATAAGTGAGAGTGAACTTAGGGTATTTTTGATAAAAGTTGAAGAGGTTATTTTGGACCTAGGAAAAGAAAATATAGAAGATTTAAGCTCAAAGGTGAACTAGAGTTGAACTAGGTGAATATTTCAGAACCAAGCATTATCAACAAAGCTCTATATAGGTAAAATAAATCCTTTGGGTCTAATAAAGAAGTTAAGGATAGACCAGTGACTATCTAAAAACCAATGGTTTAAGATTGGTTTTTACATATAGTAGAACTATGTTTTGCCTCATTACGACAGACATTTTTAGGTTCTAATGGCCACCTAATGCATATGTGAGGCTTCTAAGCCAATTCTAAGATGTGATCCTCATCAACAAATCAAGTAAATAATGGCATATTTCCAAGAAAATATCTAGCAGTTGGATAAGGGTAATGGACATTTAATTATTTTATATAGTTGGTTCTTTGTTGATAAGATCTGAGTCAACATCCTCGAGAGTGATAATCCATTAAAAGTGGTTGGTCCTTTTCTAACACACAATTCTCTCTCTTTCTTTTACTATAAATATAGGATTCTAAGCCTTGATTTGGATCATCTATCCCTCTTTTTGGTATGATTAGACTCTACCAAAATTTGTACTACGATGCCTTTTGATGCAATAAAGGTTGAATTCCATCTTTTTATAAGTTAGATTGAAGTGTGTTCTATGAATCCATGCACTATTTTTAAGTGAATGTATGTTATTTTCTTATGTCTAAGTTTTTCTCACCTTCAAGAAGTGCTTAATAGTCTCACAGGTCATTATAAGTGTAATCTATAGTTTATTATCTAGTTTAAAAGTGGATATTTGCCCTCTCTTACTAAACTAGTAACTGGTTAATGCTTTGTTCAAAAATACTTATGTGAGATTAATGTTATTTGGTCTAAAAAATGTCTCATAATGTGTTTTGTGTGAGTTGAAGTGATCAAACCATTAGTGCATCACCACTTTTTTACGTGCTTTTATAAGTTTTGACAATTCTCTTTCCTTTTTCTAAGCAAGTGCTAGTTTAGGTTTAGTGTAGGTGATAGATCCATAAGGAAGTTGGCCTTCTCCAGAGGTCTAATCCACTTTTAGGATACCCACAACCTAGGGTCATTTCCATGTTGGACTAGATTTAAGCAGAGGACCTAAACAATCCCCTTCTCAGCTAGGGTGCAAATCTAGAACCCCAATAGTTACTGTTCCCAATTATTTACATCGATACTAATATTTTAAACATTTAGAAGCCTAATATGGTCATTAAAAATATTGTCCTCACACCAATCATGCACCCAAAAAGGACAATAATATAATTCATGAATCTCCCAATTCTAATTATATTTATCCAAGTAACCTAGTATCCACTTCTATTGTTACACCTCCTTAAATTTATTCTCATGTCATGATTAAAGATAAGGTCCATGGCATGTATGGCATCCATGATGATTTACATATTTCCAAATTTCTAAAGTCTTTAAAATCCCATGGTTGACCCAAAATGAAATGGTGAAATAAGACTGATTCTCACCCATAGTTACCTCTTACCTTTGTTAAAAATGTTACATTGATCCAATATCAACTCAATAGTTCTAAATATTCTTAGTTATACAATGATATTTTTGCCTCTTATTATTTAAGCATTAAATATCTCATTCTTAATAGAATCATAGAACATCATAATTACAAAAGAAAGGGCTTAGGTAAAAAATAACAAAGTATTCTTTAGAATGTCTCTGTAACTAAACATAAAGGTACTTGAGGTATTAGATACAAAAAACCTGAGTGTGACCCCTCAGATCTCAAGAGTGACACAGATTTATCATCTAATGAAGATGATACTAGTAGTGGTACAAAGTCATACTATAGTATCTATGATGAGCTAGTTGACATGAACCTATTAGATAAAAATGTTGTTCTTACCATCACATCTTCATCCAATTCACCTCTTACCCTCTATTATCTTTAATTAATTGATTGGGATCAACAAAATCACATTATACCATTAGATGACTTTAAAAAATAGGAAACATTTTCATAATTCTTGGGCCTTAAAGATGATTTGCTAGTTGGAGACCACAAGAAAGGATTTGAATTTATATTGAAACCTACAACCTAATTTGGAGAGAAAATAAACTTTCATAGTCAAAAACAAAAATGAAACATTAAGGTCCCCTAGTGAAAACATCTTTGAGGCACTTTTGGACTAGTGTAATATTAAAGATAGAGACAAGTCCCTTAATGAAAACATATTTTAGGTGCCAATGAATGGAGAATTTCATTCTCTTAAGAAGTATAGAGTCCCACAAGTCCACACATTATATTTTGCTCAGATATCAATTTGGAAGAATAAAGGGTATTTGAATGTTTGGTTCAATATTTTACTCAAACATTTGTTGAGTGGACACTACCTTCTATGAGTGATTCTAATTATTCTTACATGTGTGAGCATGATGACCCATAATTAGATGGAGAAGATCAATTCCCATCAGTACCAACTATATTAGAGGATGGTTCTACACTGCTTATAGAAGGCACCACTAAATTCAACATTGGTATATTGAATGATCTAATAATTATTAATCTTGGTGCCTCTCTCATTGTAAAGGAATGTGAATTCATCATTTTCATTCTCAAGTAATTCATTGTCATATTTACATGGTATTATGCTAATATGATTGGGCTAGATCCATCTTTGGTCTTACATCATCTTGTTGTGAACCTACATGCCATGCCCATTAAATAAAAATTATATATAATGCATCCACACATGGTTATCCTAGTCAAAAAAGAAATTAAACAATGATTAGATCCAGGATTCATTCACCCAATTTACTATTCTTAATGGATCTCTAATATTATCCTAGTCAACAAGAAAAATTATTAAAGCCAAGATTCATTTACCCAATTGAATATCATCTAAAAGGATGATAGGGAATAATAGGCATATTTGGGAATTGAAAGCATCTGTAATGGAAATTTCATTATCGTGTAGGGGAATGGCATGATGAGGTACGTGGTAAAAAATAAAAGTGGTGAAAAGAGGTCTAAAGTAGAAAAAGGAGAAAACAAAATGGAAAGGAAAATGAAGAATAAGTACAAACATGGAAAAAATATAAATGGTTGAGAAAAGGATTGGAAGAAGGAGACAAAAAGGATGATAGGAGAATGAAGAAGTAGGTGGTATCACAATCAACTAAGCGTTGATAGTAAAAGTTATGGTGAGGAAGGTGATGAGATAAATAGTGGAATAGATGGTGTATTTGGAGATGAAAATGGAGTGGATAATGTCAGAGGGGTCTAGAAAAATGTGGTTACATAAAGGATTCATGGATATGGAAGCATGGCATGAGGACTATCAATTAACTTGTTAAAAGAGATTGATTGGATAGACGGGTGATTAAAAGAGATTGATAAGATGAAATGGATGAGGTGATAGGTATATGGGTATTTATGGAGTAAAAATTTTATAATGGAGGAAAAATGGGAAGAAATTATTAAATATGATAATGGAGAGAATGATAAGAATGATAATAAAACTAGTCAAGCTTACTTCAAAAACCCCATGAGCACTGTCTACATATTCCAAATGGACCTCAGAACAATGTAGTTATCCCTTTAGATAGGTATGATTATGGTAAATAGATGATAATATAATGTTGAAAAATATTAAATAGGGATGAGATTATTAGATTTGAAAATGCATGTTAAGGAATGGATAAATTTTTCAAGGGGATAAACTGTCACTTTAACACATTTCCACATATAATTTGCAAATTTATTTTTGATATTTCACATGACAATATGTGCTATGATATAAAATTTCATGATAACCTATTCTCAATGTGAATAAGAATTGATTCTCAAGCCATAAATCAAATGACAAAAATGCACCATGATATGGAAAAATCAAGATGACATTATTGATGTATGATGATGGATGGACTCAAGTACAAGTGCATGAAAATAAGCACCATGATATGGAAAAACCATGATGATACTATAGATGAAAATAAACTGAATTGAGGCACAACAAGAAGAGTAAACATAAGCAAATAAGTAAACACACATAAACTTGAAAACAAAAGCAACAAAAAGCATATTATCATTAATAAAGTCAAAAGTGACGTGTGAAGGATCAATGATATAGATAACTAGATGGTGCCCCCAAGCAAGGATACATGCAAGGGAACCGATTGGTAAAAATCTCTTGAAATGATCTAGAATGATTTGATTGAAAAATAATCAAGGATTTTGTCCGAATTTAGGACAAGATGAGATGTTTTTGGATTTTATGGCTTTATATCACTATTTTGGGATTTTATAGATCTTTTTTTAATAATTTTTGGACTTTTCAATGTGTTTGTAAGTTTATGGCTTGATATCTCTCTTGGAAATTTATAGCCTTTTCTAATTTTAATAATCACAAAAAATGGCAAGGGTGTAGTAAAATTAGATCGTGATATGGAAAGAACTTGGTAGTATTGGCTCACAAAATGGTGATAACATGGAAAAATTGGTAATGGTGAAAATTTTGAATAATGGTGGCCAAGTTGACCTTAGATATGCTATGTATCTAAGTGTTGCCTACATAGTCCATTTGGGCCTCATGCCAATGTAGTTATCCTATAAATGGGAGTGTAATGGATGAAATGACAATGTTAATTAATATGATCATGATTGAATGAAGGATACCCTCCCAAAACATAGGCAACCACCTAGTAGAATGGGATGATCAAAATTTAATTGAATTTAATATATAAGGCATGATTGGAGAAAAGGTTTCCCACCCGTGAGATGTTCAAAGGCAAAGGGGGTTTATCCACATCATACTCAAATAATGCCACCTAGAACATAGCCAAGAGGGAAATCCTTTGGTGATTAGGATGACAAACTGGATAAAGCTTTTATGGATTTATCTATTTTTTGTGGATTTTTTTATCTTTGAATTATTTTAGATTGTTTTGGGTTTTTTAATTTTTTTGGAATTTTATAAATTTCTAATTTTTTTTAGAATTTTGGAATTTTTGATGTTTTTGATATTTTAAGAATAATTTATATACATGAATATTTTGTAATTAAGATATACAAGGAATTATAAACAAATGTATAGGGATCCATCTTAACAAAGGAAAAACAACCTTGGGTAGGGATTTAATAGTGAATCAAGACATAAAGGGAGTGCCATTCAATGATAAATAGGGATGTGAAGTGAGTATATTTAATAATAAATAGGGACATGAAGTGTGTACCATTTAACAATAAATAGGGACATGAAGGTATAATAATGGGGAAAAGGATAGGAAGAAGCTAAAATATGTTGTTTGAGGAACTACCAAATAGGAAATTCATCTTATATCAAAGATGTTTTGATCTACTACCTACAAATTTATGTTGAATATGACCAAATATGAAACACAACCTAAAATTATTTCTAAATCCACCTATAGTACTTGTAAGTAGTAATCAAAATCAAAATGGTAATAGGAAGTGGGAGAAAGGACAAGATTTCACTCATAAATGGAAAATGGATGAAAGGGAATGCGAAAGGATGTAAAAGAGGGTACCCCCAAGAAAGGGCTTTCATAGATAGTATTCAAATTAATCAAGAATAGAAATTATTGAGATGCATAATGTTCATGGGATCATTCATCTCTTGCCCATATGTTGTAGCTAATATGTATGTTCAAGAACCATATTTGGTAGTAATGATGAATAGACCCAACCAATTAGGCTCAAAATTACCTTTCTTTCCATGGTTTACATTAGTGTTCTTATGATTTTCCTTAAGCACAAGGTCACTAAATTTAAACCCCATGGAAATAATGTGTTTTTTATAACTATAGTTTATCCAATTTTGATATACCTTGAGATGGTTTAATGTGATAAGCCATTTTTCATCCAATAGTTCCAGCTCTTATAGCTAGGTTATTCTATACTCCTCATCATCAAGGATATCCTAAAATTAAATATTTAAAGGAAACTTGATCTCAATAGGGAGAATAAATTTAAACCCAAATACCAAGGAATATGGGGTATCACTTATAGGCTTACGAATATTATTTTGATAGGCCTAGAGGACAATAAAAAGCTACAAGTGCCAATCTCAGCCAACATCATTGATAATATTTTTAAGTATTTTAAGGATCTTTTTGTTGAATGTCTTAGATTGAGCATTTTATTAAGGGTAATAAGGAGTGTACCATATGTGTTTGATGTGAAATTGGGTACAGAGGGATTTCACATCCTTTTTTATGAATGACTTGTCATTATCAAATATAATGGTAGTGGAATGCCATAGTGACAAATGAGATGTTTTAGAATGAATTTGGATATCTAATTAATAGTTACATAAGTGATATAGATTTCCTTAACCCACTTAGTAAAATAAACAGTGGCATTTAGGATATGCTTATGGCCATTTGAAGAAGTAGGGTTTATCTTACCTATGAGACTGAACCTCCATATATAAAACAACCAAGAAGATATGATAGGTTGAAGTGATCTTGAAGGATCATAAATTAGATCACCTTGATTTTGATAAGCATGGTATTTTGGACATAATCACATGCATCTAATTCCATTTTATGCCAATAGTATCATGTATGAAGGAGTTTCTCAGCAAGGACCATTCTACTAGTTTGGGCCCCATAAATATTTTCATGCATGTCTCTAAGTGTTAATTCAGACATTCTTGAGTTTAAACAGTGAAGCAACATCCAATCATAGCCTTGATGATAGTGTGTACCACTAAGTAAAGTGTAATGAGATGCATTATGGATGAAGGATTTATTTTGATTACATGATAAGTCAATGGGAAGAGTGTGGTCTTGAATATAGGTATATATGTTATGGTACTAGGGTGAATAAGGACCAACAATTTCATATACCATAACTGAATATTAATGATTTTAAACTAGAATAAGAATATGTTTAATGAGAGACTAATATTCATGGACATTATAAGACATTTATATCAAAGATCCAATAGTGGCCATTTTGTTAGTTGATATGTTATTGGCTCCTGGTATTTAATAAAACTAGATACATTCAAAGTTTTATTTGAGAATATCAACTATGCCTTTGTAGAGAACAAATTTATTATCTTTGATTTGATACTAATTTATAACTTGATTAATAATCAATTATGAATCTCCATAGACTACTAATTTTTGAATGTTCCACTGCACTACGAGGCAAAGTCTAATAATGAGCACCTCATATTCTAAAATATTGTTGGTGCATGGAAAACCAATTTTAAATGCCTTGGGAATGAGATCCCCTATAGAATAATGAATATGATACCTAGTATTGAACCATAAGATGTGAAATAACCATCAAAATATAGCTTCTATTAATGTGATTCTTCTAGAGTAAAGATAAACTCATCATATAAACGAATGTTTAAAGGATGTATGTCTGACAAAGGTACCTTGGAAAATTGATCTGAAAGTAATTACTCTTTTTTCAATTTATAATTAGTATATTAAATGTCAAATTCACTTAAGAGAATAATACTCTTAGCCATGTGACCAATAAATGTTGATTTGGAAAGAAGATACTTGACTGTATCTACTTTTACAATTTTGATGGTTTTATTATTCAACATGTATTATTGTAAATTTTGGGATGCAAATTCTAATGCTAAACATGATTTCATAATTGGTGTATAATTATGCTCATAAGCAACCAATGCCCTATTTAGATAGTATACTAGAAATTATTTTCCTTTATCATCATGTTGGGACAAATGTTCCCTAGAGGCATTTTCAATTGCTGAAATGTAAAGCAATAGTGGATTTTTTGGTGTTGGCATGGCCAACACTGGTGGGTTTGCCAAATACTATTTCAGATGCCCAAATGATATTTGATAATTATAGTTCTATTGAAAGGTGTTACCCTTCTTCAAGAGGTGAGTGAAAGGATCGAAGCAATCAATGAGCTATGAAATGAATCAACAAATGGACTAGATTTTACCCTATAAGCTATGGAGTTATTTCAAATTATAAGGAGGCATTTATTTTATGGCCTTAACCTTGGTAAGATTGACTTAAATACCTCTATAGGAAATAATGATGCCTAAAAATTTTCCTAAAGTGATTGTTTCTCTATATTTTTCGCTAATTACATTCAGATAAGGAAGAAACTAAAGGTAAAAGGTTGAGGGTTTGATGTTACCCAAACTTAGTGCGCACTGTATCCAAGCTTTGTGGGAGCTCCTCTTTGGCTATGGAGGAAACACCTATAGTAAGAATAAGACTTGAACAAAGAAGATGTTAGAAGAGGATATGGTGGACTGCCAAGCTACACGCTCGGTTCCAAAAAGTGTAAAGCTCCCTAAGGGATGACAGTCCACTATTTAAAGAAAAGAATGTTGTATAAAAAGAAATGATAAAAGACTTACAAAAATGGAAAGGCAGAATGTTGTGTACCTATTCTCTGATTGCAATATGTGTGTCTATGAATGTTGCAAAAATTTGGGTGAAGGTTTTGTTTGGTCTATAGGCTATTTGGGTAGGTTTTCTAGTTTGTTGGTCGAGAATACAATCACAGACGTCAGTTTGTCTGCCGATGTCAGTCAATAAATAGTGCCGATGTCAGTCGAGGCAATTGGCCTTGAACGGGTTCTAGGGTATTTTTGTGATGGACAAAAGAGTTTCTGGAAGTTTGGAGATTGGTGCAGGGTTGCAGGAAGGTAGATGAGGTCTGAAGAAGGATAAGATAGAGGGTAGGTGTGAAAAGAGGGTAAGAATAAAAGGAAGGCCTTTTAGCCCCTCCATGGAAGAAATTGGGCCTCTCAACAGTATTTAGAAATATCAAATGGAAGCTAAATAATAGTATATTCTAAAACTTTGAAATGGAGACCAGAATACTTAGCTCTGTTAAGTGAAGAACCAGAGGTGTTAAAATGCTTTTTCCCATTGTGGCTGATGTTGAGGTCCTCATACAATGTTTCAATCCAATCTCTAGAATGACTTGTGCAAAGCTTCTGTAGCCAAGAGAATGATAGTCAAGTTCTGGTGCTTGAATCAGAATGTGTGTGTGAATGTGCGAGTAGGTGGGGGCAACTCAATGTTTAAAGCTTAGCTTATGTAATCGACATCAGTGATCTCACTGGCATCGACCGAGGGTTGATCGACGTCGACGGAGAGAGAATAGGTAAAAAGGTTATTTTTAGCTCTTTTCCCATTTCTCCACCTACCAAGTGCCTTTTCCATTGGAAAATGGTTAAAACACAGGCTTATAAGGCATGAGAGTTGGTTAGGGAGTGAGAATAGGTCATGGGTAGTTAGGATTTGGAAGACCTAGTCTCAGGGTGACTCATAGGGGAGGAAATGGTCTTAGGGTGAGGTTTCTAGGTGAGGTGTCTAGGTGAGGTGTTTAGGTGAGGTGTCCAAGGTGAAAGGGATTCAAGTGTGGGTTAGGAGTGTTAATGTTTTAGAAAGGGAACAAGGGGGGGTTGACAAAATATTGGTGTCTACATTTGCCCCTTTTTGTCTTGTGGTTTGTCCTGATGAACTACAAGACAAAAATAGATGTAGGTTGCCCCAGGTATGGGATGAGGTATTCCCCCTCAAAGCGGGAGTCGAGAGAAGGTAAGCCAAAATTGAGTGTCAATTTGATAGGAAGTAGATGTGTAAGATGAGGTTGGAGTGTGAACGTTGTAATAGTTGAGATTGCGCGTATGACACTTCACTTGATAAGCATGTCAAATTATTGCAGGCAAGGTCAAGGAGGACTAAAATTGAAGTAACCAGTCCCCAGCTTATTAGTGATAGCTGATTGGGTTAGATCGATCAAAGTTGTAGCTCCAATGGTTGAGGAGGACTAAAATCAAAGTAACTAGTCCTTAGCTTATTAGTGGTAGCTGATTGGGTTAGATCAATCAAAGCTATAGCTCTAATGGTCATCATGTTCCAAGTATTCAGGCTAGGAAGTGCTCCTGGAAAACATGAAAATGTCATAGATATTGGGGATCAACTTGGTCATGATCTGACAATAGGTGTGAGGGGCACATACAATTTGCTAACTATTTGTGAGGTAGCATATGCAATCAAAATAACCAAGGCAGAGTTGTCTCGAAAGTGGTCTTGGTCTAAAGAGATAGTCGTGATCTCCAAGGTCATTTGTCGAGTCGGGCTGAGATATAAGTGATCTCAAGTGTGGTTTTTTGTGGTTAAGGAGAGGTATATGATCTCCAATGTGCCCCATGAGGAGTCTAAGGTGACTTCTACAGTGTCAGGGCTGGTTGTTTGGGCATGATTTTAGGTAGTTGTAAAGAAGACCTATGTTTTGATGTTGCTGACATCAGTTAGAAAATCAGTGTTGGTAGTATAAAAAAGCATTTCACTATTGATGTCGGTAGGTATCAACCGATGTCAGCAGCCTAGGGCACCGTCTTGTCAATGCCGATGGCCTGCCAAACCTGACAAAATTGGGTTGGTGGCCCACCAAAAGTCATTTGTGACTTTTGAAGTGTTGAAAAAGAGAGCTCTAAGGTGCTGAGTGATAGAGACCTCCATTTTGTCCATGTCAGTGGTGTTAGGTGTCATTGTGTGAGTGGTGAGGAGTATTAGTGAGTTTGGAGTGTTGTGAAATTTTGGGAGCATTGTGGGCCACCAGCGATTAGATTGAGGAGATGAGGTAGACAAAGATGGTAAATGTCAAAAGAGGCCCTACAGGAGGACCACCACCACCGACACCCATTATACCACCCCGATGGTGATGATGAGATGAGGTAGGGTTTGTTTTGTGAATTTTTGAGTGTGTTTGAATTTGATTTTAATTTTGTTATTTTTTGAGTTTTTAGCGATAAATCAAGGGGGAGGTCTATTATAAGGGTGGGTATGTTAGGTAGGTTAGTTTAGGTAGTTTTAGGATTATTTTGGGGTGAAATGGGGAAGAAATGGGGAAGCCCTAATTTTTAGGGCTTGCCCTATTCATCCTGAGGGTCGAACCAGTCGCTGATGCTGGTGATTCTATCAATGTCAACTGACAAAGTGATTGGCATCAGTCAATTAGGTGCTGATGTCAGTTATGGTAAAGCCATTATTGGCACACTAACTGATGTCAATTGCTTATTAAAGGTTAAAAAGGTTGAAAGTGATAATCTGGAGGGCCCAAAGTCATGTCAATGCACTCCTGGGTGAAGTAGTTTAGGATAGGAGGTGAGCCTAGGGTTCAAGATAGGTAGTGAGCCTAGAGTTTTAGGGTAGTTGGTCCATTAGGTAGAAAAATGATCGAATGGCCGAGCTAACCTCAAAAGACCCCATGTCAACTAAGTGTTGCCTTCATAGCCCCTATTTTAAGGGCCTAATGCCAATGTAGTTCTCCCAAAAGGGAAGAAGAGTCAAATAAGTTGGTAGTTATTTGCATAACATTTGCTAACGTTGTTGCATGTGTGTTGGTTGGATGTAGGCTAGGAAGATGTTGATGTTATGAGATCATCTCCTGACATTATTGATGCAGATGCATCGAGACATCACAAGAGAGGAGTGGGCACACATGGCCGTTGTAGGGCTCGGTGGGTTACAGTGATATTGCTGAGTGGCCAAGGATGTTAGCTTGATGGTCGCATTGATCGAGCGGTGGGATCATACCACCAACACCTTTCACCTATCGACTAGAGAGTTGATCATGACTATAGAGGATGTGTATCAGATTTTGTGATTGTTGATACATGGGGGCAGATGTATATGCATGCTTGAGAGAGGAGCATGACATTCATATGGTGACATTGTTTGGGGAGCACTCTGCTGAGGTGACCTAACATTTAGTGAGTTTTGCATATGAGATGATTTATGTTGTGGATGAGGATGAGCATTGACTAGCCATAATGATGATGATCGACATCACGGTATACACCCTTCTTGATGTAGAGGGAGGGAGATTCCCAATTTTGATGACCAAAGTTTTGGTAGACATGGTAGAGGAGCAGACAATTTTTGCATGGGCTCCAGTAGTTTTAGCCCAGTTATATAGGGAGCTATGGGGGATCAACTAACAATGATATTATAGCTTGTGTGTGGGCCACCTCCTACACTATTGGGCATATAAGCACATAGTGGTTCTACGACCTCTTGGCCTCCCAGTAGCGATCCAGGCCAACTTCATAGTTGGTTTTAGGTGATGGCGAGAGGTCATGGCACAAACGCGTGTGGATGGCATCATCTGAGATATTGATTATTATAGGGGATACTAGATGCCCTGATCCCAATAGATATTATTTAGAGGCCATACCTATTATATATGGCATTCAGAGATTAGGTAGAGTAGTTGGTGGGTGTCTAGAGCTTGAGATGGGTGAGTGGCAGGCGAGCCGGCGAGCTCAAGAGAGTTCCTACTGAGAGAGTACAGTACCAATATGGGCTTGTATAGGATGTGCCACCTACTTTCCCATAGTACAAATGAGATGATATTGAGGTGCCCCTCCCACTACTAGAGGAGACAAAGTAGCCAAATTTTGAGGAGATACCTGTAAGTCTAGGTGTGGTAGATCTGGGATGTACGGTGGCCTACTCGGCTTGGTGGGTAGGGCATTATGCTGGGATTCAGAGGGGACCACCTCTCGATCCACAAGCAGTCAGTAGAGAGAGGGATGTCACCATCCAAGAGAGAGATGAAGCACAGGCATAGGTGGCATTACTTTAGGGCCAGGTGATAGTGTTGACAGCACAAGTGGCTGCTCTGACAGGGTAGGTTACTATATTGCAGGGGCAGTTGGCTACAGCCTAGGCATAGGTATTGATAGGATAGAGTTTTAGAGGGTAGGGTCTTATTTAGCCACCATCATAGTAGCCAGTGCAATAGCCAATTTAGCCACCACCACAACAACCACCTCAGCCACAGCCACAAAGTTCACTATAGGGCATGGCATCGGGATCGATGGGTCCACCATAGACTGTACCTGTATCTAGGTATAATACTGCATTAGATGAGATCACATATTATGAGGGTGTCATTAGGTAGTATCTATAGATTTAATGGTATTCTGAGATGCTAGCTCAATAGCAATTTGTGTCACGTGCCACTGCTTCCAATTCTCAAAGATAGTGACAGTCAGAGAGCAGAGATGATTCGACATCTTTGTGACCACGACCACCACCATAGCCTTGAGGCATTTATAGTTAGTCAAGATGTATATATATTTACTGGCCTACGTGTTATTGATGTGAGATGTACATACATTTTGAGAGAGACATGTATATATTGTACCCTTCATTTGACAGTTATATATATATATGAGATTTTTGAGATATTGACATGTTATGGATGTGACTGTATGTTAGTTGTTTTGGTTATGTTAGTGTTTTTAGCATTTCCCATATGTTTGATGGTACATGCTTTGAAATGATGAATGTATGATGATGTTATGGCCTTTTCCATATTGTGTAATGGTGTATGCATTATGTGGTTTTTCATCCTTAGCAATTTTCCATATTGGTGATGGTGTATGCTAAAAATGAAATAAGTTTATTTATGCTGCAGCAGATTTCCATATTGGTGATGGTATATGCTTGACATAAATTGTGTTTGGTTGATAGTTTCCATGTGTATTGAATACCATAGAAACTAATGTGAATAGGCTATGATAATTTATATAACACAAATTGGTATTTGCATTAAATAAATCATGATGTTATGTTAGTGGTTTGAAAATGTTTTGGTTGTCATGTTATTGGCATGTGACGAAGGTGTGTAAGAAGTGAAAGGGGCATTGTTCTTTCATTAACAAGGACCATAATGATAGCATATATAGGGTTGTTGCAAACAAAAAGCCCTGTTCATGCATTACATCGTTGACCATTGGTTTTTGTTAGAGAGGTATTCTAATCACTTGACGTTAAGTGAGCTCAAAGTCCCTTAGGTATTTTTGGGTAATAGGTGTGATTATGTGATATGTGAGGATAACATAACCCTTTTTTAGTAGGGATAACTTTGCCCCTTTTATAGGTGACCCTGAGAATGACTATAGGCAAGTCCATGACTTGATAGTTTGTCAGTCAATTTTTTTTGGTAGACTGATCAATGCGAGAAGTCTACTTGGGGATGTTGTGTTGTGGTCATGTGAAGCTGATCGATGCGGGAAGCTTCTGAGAGGGTGTTGTTCTTGTGATTTAATTTGGGCATAGCCATCCTTCTAGGAAGTGGTTTATAGTTTGCTTTGTTTGTTTTGAAAGTTGTCCTTCAAGGGAGCAGTCTATTAATTATAGCAATAATGTAGTTGTCCTTCAAGGGAGCAGTCTACATTTATAGTATATGACCTTTTGTTATGCATCCCAATTTTATGTTTTGTTTGTTGACTAAACTTGTAGTCATGGACAAGACTATAGAGGTTTAGGGGTTTTCCTTTTTATTAGGACAAAGCATTTATTACTTTAAAAAAGGGTTAGCTAATTGTTATAGGAGAAAAGGGTTGAAAGGAATAGGAATGAGGATGACGGGGGTTGCTTAAGGGACGATCTCAAGTTAAACATCAAGTGAATGATTACTTGGTTAACAATAGAATGGTCACAGATACAAGGCATTAAGGGGCTTAGGTTCTGGCTGGCCTTAGAGAGAAGACAGACAATAAGTCCCTGATCTATACTTGTGCATTATTATATAAGGTCCGAGCCAATTAGGAGCAAACTTACCTCGTTTACTTCTTTCCATATTGGTCACGTGTTGGTTTTCTTTAAGGATGAGATCTTTGATTTTGAAATCTTGTTCTTTTAGATTTTCTTTGTAGGCATACTTAATGCGATGTTGGACGTGGTGGCTAGGGATGTGAAGTAGGTTAGCATGTTGTTGGCATTTGATATAATGCCAAACATAGTCATTGTAGTCTTGGTTAAGAGTGGGCCAGAGGATGTGCTTTGCGACTGAGTTACCACTTAAATGTCCTCCACAAATCCCCCCATGGACTTGTTTGATGACATGAGATGTCTCAATGGTGGTCAGGCATCGGAGAAGGAGGCTGTTGAGACCTCATTTGTAGAGAAGACCCCCTAGCATGGTGTATCGAGCAATACTCTTGATAAAAGCTCTTCATCCATTGCTAGAGAGGTCAGGAGGAATGATGGAATAAGTCAAGTAGTCAACAAGTTGTTTATACCAAACATTATGTGGACTAGAGAGGTTAAGAGGAATTTCCCTTGAAGATGTTGGTTAAGATGTGCCCAAGATAGAAATCTTGGGTTTTGGTGGTTGAGAAGGCTTGGGGAATGGATATGTCCAAGGGATAGAGACCTACTCTTTTCCTTTATCCTTTATAGTTTGGGACCTAGTGGCCACATCAATAGTGTTGATTTCAAATAAAGGGGGAGACAGTGGTAGAGGGACCGTAATCTCATGTTGGGATCCCGATTCAAGTGAGGAGGTTTAGGACGCATGGGATGGTGTCGATAGTTTTTCAAAAGAATCCTCAACGAGAAGGGTGTCCTTTTCCAAGTGTTGGTGAATGACAACCTTAAGAGCACAACAATTCTCAGTATCATGCCTAGGTGTGTGATGATATAGGTAGATTTGAGTGTCGTTGAGCCAAGATGGTTTTGATTTGAGAGGTTAGTATGACTTAATGGGTGGGAGAACAATGCTAGAAGACTGCAACAATCAGCATAATAGTGAAGCATAGGAACCCACTGATGGGTCTACACTCGTTGTTGCAGTAGGGGTTGACAACTTCAGTTTAGGAGTTGTAGGGGGAGTTTTTTGTACCACCTTTTTAGTTGGTGGTGTGGCCACACATGTAGATGGCACTTTCTTGATGAGATGTGTCAAATTTTTTGGAGGAAGTATATTTTTGATGGGTAGAGGGAGTAATGGGGGCAGTTTGCCTTTGTGAGGTGTTGGAATAGGGAGCACTCCTATTAAAGTGGAAGGATGTGGACCCAAGATAGAGGGCAATGGTGAAGGTGGGGGAGGAGTAGACCGACATGGTTTAGTAGCCTTCTTTAGTATGGTGCAAGGACCACTACTGTGCAGGGTGAGGTTTGAATCTAACTTCACTTATGGGTGAGTGAGGTTTGATACAGGGTGAACACTGAGAGATTCAATTTATTTTAGCATAGTGGATGCCTGTAAGGGTTTGGTTTCAGATGTGGAAGGCTGAGCTTCTAAAGATTTAGAAGTGACAACCCAATTTTTTTTAGAGACTTTAGGGTGAGTTATTACAGAAGGGTCGATAGTATAAGGCGAAGTATGATGTGTAAGATAAGGAGCCTTAAGTCGCTCTCATAACGCCTCATGTTTTAGGTTCCTAGAATGGAGAAATCCTAAGTTTTTTGCCAATCAAGAGAAAGGTTGAGATGATGTCACGCGAGGTCTTACAGTTGATCTTTTGGAGGATTTGAGTGGTTGTGAGAGCGGAAACATGTTGGACATAGCGATCTCGGGCCAAAGGCGAGAGAGAACCATCACCGAATCTTCCTCGGCTGAAGTGGATGAGGTGGTGAGTTCTTCTCTCGGTGGAGAAGGGATTGGAGAATTTGGTTGTTCGAGAGGATAGAGCGCAGGGATGATCATGCCTTCCACGTGTGGTCTAGGAGTGGGGAAAGTATGATCCCCCATTGGTAATAAGAAGGATAAGGGTTGGGCCACCAGTGTTGGTACTGTTAAAGTATTCTCTAATATGGGATAGGTCAAAGTAGACTCTCCTACATGTGAAAGGGGGGTAGATGGAGGACTATCCTCCATCGGTGGAGGAAAAATAGGAGAGGAATGCTCCTCTAAAGGGTGAAGTAGAGGAATGATGGCCCCTTCTACATAAGGGCATGGGGTATGAATGGTAACTGCTTCCAATGGTAAAAGAAGAGGGAAGGTAGGGGCAAGAGAAACAGGTAATACAGGATCTTCATGAGGTAGAAGAATGGGTAGAGGAAGTGTTTGATGTCATGGGGGTGATATGGGTAAAATAGGCTCTTCTACCCATAGTAGAGAAATGGGTTGACCAACCTCTTCAGATTATGGGAGAGGTTGGTTAGGAATGAAAGGAAAGACCATGTAGACTGTGCATATGTTGCATTCATGAGGGTCATTGACCATGGTCTGAACATTGTTCTGACTTGGGGGATGGTTAGAAAATGGTTGCCTAAAGACATCTATGTTTTGGTTGGCCAGTGCATTAAGGTTATCAAAAACAAGGTCCCCTTTGTCTAACATGTCTTGAACAATGTTTTTGAGGGTTTTGCAATTGTCTGTGTCATGACCCTTGACACGATGATAGTTACAAAATTCATTTTCCCTATACCATGTAGGGATGGCTCGTGAGGGGTCAAATTGGATAGGTGGTCAGATTTGAGGGAGGTTGAGGACTCCCTACTTCACTAGTTTATCTAATATGGAAGCATATGATTCTCCTATTGGAGTGTATCATCGCTATTCATACCATTGTTGGAATTGTATTGTGATGTTTTGTGAAGTGGAGGGCTCAAATTGGTTGGTTGTGGTAGAAGATGATGACCTAAGGACCAATGCATTTATCGATCCCTTGGACTTGGAGTGGGAAGAAGAATGTTTGGAAGAAGAAGGGTCATTGGATTTTGCATTGGTATTTTTGCTACGCAATTTGACCTTGTCTTCTTCAATTGCATGAAGTTCAAGCTTTCAGGCCATAGTGAAAGCTTCATCGAATGTGTGGAAAGTTTGAACCCACAGAGTGGACGAGATGTGCTTGGCACATGCTCTTGAAAAGAGCTCTATGAGCTCAGGTTGAGGTAGTGAAAAAGAAAGTTGGTTGATCAAACCTCTCCAATGGGTGATGAAGTCTGCTATTGATTCATCATCAAATTATCTAATGGAATAAAGTTTTGTGATGGAGACCTTCTTGGTGATGTTGATTGAGAAGTGGTCAACGAATAGTTGAGTGAGTTGAGTGAAGGTAAAGAGAGAATGACTGGTAATAGAGCTATACCAATCAAGGGCAGTGTCAGAAAGTGACATGGGGAATGTGTGAAGTAATAACGCATCATCGTGTGTTATGAGGTAACAAGCGTGTCTAAATGCTCAAAGATGTTGTTGTGGGTCTTCTTTACTCTAAAAGCAAGTAAATTTTGGGAGTTCCCACTGGCTAGGGTATGGTCGAATAGGAATTGAAGGGTGGATAGGTTCGTTGCATATTTGTTCATATGAAAGAACACTCCTTGAACTTGAAATAGATGTCTCAAGGTTGGACATCTTATCCACCAGCATCTTAATTAGATCAATAGATGGATTGGCATGAGGGGCACCCCCTAAGTTATAAGGTACCTGAAAGGTGTTGGGAGGGGCATATGATGTACTTCATTGCATTTGTGTAGGTGCAACATACTGATAGTATGTCATAGGGGCCAATGTTGAGGCCATGGGGGCTTGTGTTGCGAAGTTGGAGAGCACCACCTGACTAGATGCCACCAAGGGTGGTTGAATGGCAGTGACACTAGTTAAAGGATAGGTGGTCACTCTTGTGTTTATAGGTGCAAGAGTGGATGGGATAGAGACAATCAATTTCTATAATGGTGTCAAACTTGGTTGAATTATTTGTGGTTGAGGGGGTATGAAAACCCTAATGGAGGTAGGACTAGAAAGGCTAGAAGGGGAGGCCAAATCTTGAACATTGGCCATCATTGGGTTACTAGTCGAGGCAATGGCCTGAGTGACCATAGGTTGGGTAGCGGATGTTATTAATATCATTTCCACTTCAACCAAAGAAGTTGGCATCCCATAAATAGGATTACCTGAAGGGTCTCGTGTTTGGCTTCTAGCGAGATAATGTTGGAGAGCCTTGACATTGTGGTCAAGGAATCTCTCAAATTCTTGATCCCCTTAGGGAACAATAGGAGGTCAATCGAGGGTAGGTTAGATAGGAGTATGCTTGGTGTCTGAAGTATACTCCATTAGATGACTTGGCACAAAGGGTGAAGGTGGGAGTGGTTGTTGACTTGCATGGTCAATAAGAGATTTGGCTTGACTGCATGTCAAAACCATCCAAGGCAAAATGGGTTTAGGTTCCAAAAACTGTGTGTTTTAGTTTTAAAAAACTAGAATTTGTGTTAAATAGCAAGAAATTTGGGTTTTAAGCTTGCTATTTGGAAAGAAAATTTATTGACAATGACCGATGTTAGTTGTTTAACCGATATTGGTTAGAAAATGATGCTAACGTTGGTAGAAAAACCGATGTCAGTTTCTATGTAATTCCAAAAATAGAAAATTGGTAGTTTTTGAAAGAAGAAGATATTTTGAGTTGTTTTGGACTTCAGAATGGTACGACCTTACCAGCTCAAAGAATCAGATAAAATTAGTAGAATAGATGATTAGGCAAGAAACCTCTAAAACGTTAGATTCCTAAGAGTAAGTTTTAAAGTCATGGTCCTAGAGAGGAAGTATATGCCTGGTTTTAGGTTATGTTATGGTGCTCAAAGATCTGTGTTAGGTTCAGTACATGGCCTGGTGCTGGGGCTTGCTCCCTTCACTTCATGAACCCAGAGCTGAGTTGGGCTGCTTAGCCAAAATATACCTTGCCTATAGTTTATACTCTGCCAGAGAAATGAGTGGGTCCTCCTCTTGGTGGTGAAATCCAAGTAGGATTGCCAGGTGGGGTAAGGTATCTGCTAGGTGATGAAATCTTAGACGGGCCTTGTCTCAAGTAAGTTGATGTGTTTAATTTGAAATGATTGTGGTTTGGTTGTGTAACATTTGTGCACTACGATTCATTCATAATGCTTTAATTACTAAGTGGGCTAAGTATGCATCCAAGCAAGAATGAAATTCAGTAATTTTTAACCCAAATTGAAATATGTTGTTCAAATGCAAACAATTGGAGAAGAGATTAAGAGTACGAGTTTTTCACTACTCTATGACGCATGCAAGAGGTAATAAGAAGAAAAAGAGATGTTCTTTTTAACTTCTGCTAATGGTTCCTTTTCAAAATAAAAAGATGGAAGAAGGGGATGCAAGAAGAGAATACTTTTCTAATGCATCTATATGAAAGTTTGATTTTCTAAAAGAAGAAGAATGAACCCAAGGAAAACTTTAGGGGTCCCATCGGGCGTGCCAGAATGTTTCTCTATATTTTTTGCTAATTACATTCATAGAAGGAAGAAACTAAAGGTAAAAGGTTGAGGGTTTGATGTTACCCAGACTTAGTGCACATCATATCCAAGATTTGTGGGAGCTCCTCTTTGGCTGTGGAGGAAACACCTGCAATAAGAATAAGACTTGAACAAAGAAGATGTTAGAAGAGGATATGGTGGACTGCCAAGCTACACGCTCGGTCCCAGAAAGTGTAAAGCTCCCTAGGGGATGACAGTCTACTATTTAAAGAAAATAATGTTGTATAAAAAGAAATGATAAAAGACTTACAAAAATGGAAAGGCAAAATGTTGTGTACCTATTCTTTGATTGTAGTCTATGTGTCTTTGAATGTTACAGAAAGTTGGGCAAAGGTTTTGTTTGGTCTATAGGTTGTTTGGGTAGGTTTTCTAGTTTGTTGGTCGAGAATATAGTCACCGACATTGGTTTGTCTGCCAATGTTAGTTGGTAAATAGTGTAGACATCGGTTGTGGTGCTGATGTCAATTGGGGCAATTGGCCTTGAACAGGTTTTAGGGTATTTCTGTGATGGATAGAAGAGTTTCTGGAAGTTTGGAGATTGGTTCAGGGTTGTGGGAAGGTAGATGAGGTTTGAAGAAGGATAAGATAGAGGATAGGTGTGAAAAGAGGGTAAGAATAAAAGGAAGGCCTTTCAGCCCCTCCACAGAAGAAATCGGGCCTCTTAATAGTATTTAGAAATATCAAATGGAAGCTAATTAATAGTATATTCTAAAACCTTGAAATGGAGACCAGAATACTTAACTCTATTAGGTGAAGAACCAGAGGTGTTAGAATGCGTGTTCCAATTGTGGCTGATGTTGAGTTCCTCATACAATGTTTCAATCTAATCTCTAGAATGACTTGTGCAGAGCTTCCATAGCTAGGAGAATGATAGTCGAGTTCTGGTGCTTGAATTAGAATGTGTGTGTGAATGTGTGAGAAGGCAGGGGTAGCTCAATGTTTAGAGCTTAGCTTATGTAACTGACGTCGGTAAAGAGAGAATAGGTAAAAGGGCTATTTTTAGCTCTTTACCTATTTCTCCACCTGCCAAGTGCCTTTTCCATTGGAGAATGGTCAAAACACAGGCTTATGAGGCAAAAGAGTTGGTTAGGGAGTGATAATAGGTCATGGGTAGTTAGGATTTGGAAGACCTAGTCTCAGGGTGACTCATAGGGGAGGAAATGGTCCTAGGGTGAGGTGTCTAGGTGAGGTGTTTAGGTGAGGTGTCCAAGGTGAAAGGGGTTCAAGTGTGGGTTAGGAGTGTTAACATTTTAGAAAGGGACCAAGGGGGGGTTGACACGATATTGGTGTCTACAGTGACTCCTAATATACATTTGTTTTGATTAAGGTGCACCTTTAATTCATGATGTCACTCAAAGTTTTTTGTGTAATTTTTAGGTGTCATGCTCATTTTTTTATTTACCTGGAATATGATCAGCATAGACTCCAAAAATATTATGCATCATGTCATGGAAGATGACACTCATGACACATTTATATTTAGCACCAACATTTTTTAAGCCAAATTTCATGACTTGATAACATAATTTTCCCCATGGGGTGTTGAATGTTATTTTATGTTGAAATTCTAGTGCTATTTTAATTTTAGCATGCCCTAAAAAAACATCAATGAGAGAAAACATATTATATCCATATGCAATTAGAAATGATCATATCTATAAATCAATCCTAACTCAGAGAAGATAGATCATACCATACACTTCTGATTAGGAACACATTAGATAATCAAGAACATGACCAATATGGGGATCAACTAGACCCAATTAAGGGATCTCTTACCATAGTACACTATGCTAGGGAGGGTTACAAAGCCTCAAGTCAAGCACAATCATGTAATAAACCTAAGGGAGTATTATGTTTTGATATCTCACTAAACTAATAACAAGTAAAGCAAATCTAATTTAGTGTTCACCAAAGCTTGTGGCACAAAGTGGGGGTTAGAAAGAAAACAAACATATGTAGGAGAATCTCAATTAAGCTATGTATGATCAAGACTCTAATACATGTAATAAGAAGAGTAATATTATTCTAAGCCAATACTTATGCTACTTCTATCTACTAAAAATAGGAGCAAAGTTAGAGAATACTTACCTGAATGATGAACCCATCAATACTCAATCTCTCCCTTGGCCAAAGGGGCTTCAAAACAGGTTGTTGTGGTTTGTAAGGATCACTAAGAAAGGTTAAAGTATCCAATAATTCTCTATAAGACTATATTCTCCAAGTAGAAACCTTAATCTAAGACTCCTCAAGTAAAATGGTGGACGAGTAGATTTTAAAGAAGCACCAGAGAATAATAACTCTTGATTAATTATGTAATAATGATGAAGTGATATTGTATATATAGGTGGATTTAACCCTAAACCCTTATGAAAGTTTCAGTCAACAAGGTTGACCCAATCGACCCAGTATAATTAAGTATAAAAAATCACTAGGTCATGGGCTAGGTCGGTAAAGAGCTAACCTGGACCTTAAGTGAATTTTACACAAAACTATATAGGGTCGACCCAATCGACCTAGTACAACTGACTATCAAAAGGGGCATAAGGTGAGGAAAAGAAGCATGGAAAGTGTAAAAATACTGGAGGAGTATGTAGATAAGGAGTAATAGCTTAGGATAATGGTTTTAAGAGATATTTGGATTGGTAATAAGTGGTAATAAGGGACAACAATCCTATGAAACACCAATGTTCTTCCCACCCCTTTCTCGATGCACCCCTTAGGGAGTGCACTCAAAGAGATTGAGTCTTGATAGGTTCCTTCAAGATGTAAAGCATTAGAATTTGATAAAAATTAAAAATATTATGTGTATACATATTCCCCACTTGAAGATCATCATGTGTCACTAAGGTGCAATAAGGGATTGTGCTTCAAGAAAGAACATAGTAACACACAACACTAAGGCTAAAAAAATTTGTAGTATTTCAAAGCAAAAATAACTATAATTAAATGACTAAAAGGTAAATAATTTAAAATTAAATGTGATGTGTACCTTCACTTACCTTTATCACTAGATGGTTTGTTATTGTGTGTTAGTTTTGATTATGTAGGGCATAGAGACTGCTTTTGACAAACCTAAGAATATAAAAATAAAGAACAAAAATAAAAAAATGAAATAAAGCCAAGATAATTGGTGCTATGTGGATGGGATGTACTTGGGAATTTGGCAAGCCAGGGTGATAAGTGCTATGTTAGACCAAATGAACAAGTCAAAATTAGAGTAAATCGGGCAATTGAAAAGCCAAGGCTGCTAAACACCAAAAAAATTAAACAAGTAAAAATTGATTAAGAAAGGAAAACTCACAAGTCAAACCAAGGATACATGTCAAAAAGGATGGTAATTAAACATTAATTAAAAAGAATCAAAATGGTAAAATAACATTGATGAGTGAGCAATAACAATACTTATCTCACACATCAATGGAAAAAGGTGCATAAAAGGGAAAACAACATTGATGAGTGAGAAGTAACAATCCAACCTCACTCAACAATGGAAAAAGTACATAAAAAGGAGAAATAGACTCAGGTGTCTGCAAAAAAGTGGTACAACAAATGACAGATGGTAAAATAAAAGAAAAACAAGTCAAGGAATATAAATTTATGGTGTAAATAAAGTAATCCAGAGTTTCTCAAGCATATTATTTTGCTCTAAGGATAGATAAAATAGAAACAAAGTAGTGCTAGCATGGTTTTGAGATGTGAAGAAGAAGGAAGTAGATAAAAAGGGAAAATAGATTTGGAATCACAATTTGCCTATCAATGGGGGAAATGAAATGGGTGGAGGGGTGAATGAAGAAAAAACCAAGGTAGAGGAACTCTATTAAATTCAAGACACTCAAATTAGTTTTGTCAAAATAAGAGGATTGTTTATATTGACTGAAGAGCTTCTTTTAGCTACACAGGTCTTAGGTTAACAAATGTAGTATGTCAATCATCCCATGAAGGCTATATGTATGAAAAGTAAAATGGACCTACCTTCCCATAATGTGTTCTCTATTCCTCAAGACCCCTTACAGAGTCATCAGTCTACTAAAAATATTGGGTACTTACATGAGAAAGTACGTAGCACCATAGAGTTTATTGAATTCTCCTATTCCAATCTACTAGCCTACCATACCCTAATGGACCTTGGCTCTATGTGAGGCCAACTGTGGATTTTGAAATTTGATTGGAGATAAGATATTTGTTTTTAATCACATCTTTTGGTGTGATTTTGACTTTTGAGATTTGTATGTTGCATTTTTTATATCATTGCCTTTTGTTTCAAATGATTTGGCTTTTAAATTTATTAATGGGTTTTTTATTCCTCCTCCATGCATGATAAAGATGTATTTCATTTGAAAACTTGGGACTTGGTTTTTAATAGAGATAAATTCAAAGAGCATGGGGTCTAATAATCTCATAAATCTAGTTGAAATAAAAGTGTTATCTTGACTTTGACCTTGTTTTATCTAATGAGGACTGAAAGGAAAGGAAATCAAGAGCAATGACACATGGAATAATTTGAATTACTTCAAATCACAAAAATGTGGCAAAAGGAAAAAAAGGATAAAATGATATTAAAGTGTTATTCCTTATCATAAGAATGAGGAAAATGGAGGGAAACATGCTAACATAGATTGTTGTGCAAATTTCATCTATCAAAAAAAGCAAAAGCTAAAGTTGAGAACAAACATAAAAAACACACTCTAGAAACAGAATGACAAGATGGTAATTTTATGAGGAAGTTCAGGTCTTATCCATGGTCTTACACTACAACTCATAAAAGAGAAAACCCATGAGGGTGCCAAAAAGCATGTGAAAAATAAATGAGAAGAAGATGGTATTTGTGAGGAAGGTCAGGCCCTATCCATGGTCTTACATTGCAACTCACAAAAAAGAAATCAAGGGATGCTAAAAATTGTGTAAAAAGGAGTATGAAAATAAATAAAACTATGGTACATCATGAGGAATACCAGTTCCTATCTGAGGTTTTACAATGTAACTCATTAGAGAAAAGGGGAAACCAAAAAACCAAAAAGGAAGGATTAAAGGTTTGTGAAAAGGAGAACTATTACAGAGGGTGAGACCCATGTAAGTAACCTACAAAAAGTGTTCAATAGATGTAGATAAAAAGCATGAAAAAAGGAAATATTTAGGCAAAGTTATTTTTAAGAAATTATTCATTGGTGGGATCTTTAAAAACATGTCCTTCATTGGTTTTAAGGTGATAGGTGCTTATACCAAGAATATCTTTGACTAAATAGGGACCCCATCATTTTTGGAATTATTTACCTTCTTTATCATGAGTTTAATCTAACTTAAGGACAAGATCACTAAAATTAAATATTCATATTTTAACATGTTTGTTATGTTGTTGGCAATACAAGCCTCGTATTGGAAAGACAGTGTTCATCAAGGATATCGAGGGCATGAAAATGAGCCATTACATAATCATTCATCAGGAATGATGCCATGAAGATATATACAAAGAGAGGTAAGCTTAACTTCAAATGTAAAAATTGATTCAAAACTATAGACTAGAGAGAATGACATTACCCTAGTGGCATTATGTATGCTAGTCTGATAGGCCCAAAGAGCAGGGTAAAGATGAAGGTGTCAATCTATGCAGGTTTCATGAATTATATTTTAGATAATTTTATTGAGTATTTTTTTAGTGGACTCATCTTGGCCATTACATTTTGGATGATAAGGCATGGAAATTTTTTGATTGATCTTAAATTTAGCTTAGAGTTGTTTGACATCCTTATTTTTGAAATTACCGCCATTGTCTAAAATGATAGTCTAGGGAACACCAAAGTAGAAAATGATTGGATTAAGAATGAATTTATTGATGGTGTTATGAGTGACATTAACAAGGGGCATGGCTTCAACCCATTTGATAAAATATTTAGTAGTCATGATGATAAAAACATGCCCATCTTGAGAGTGAGTTAATTTGTCGATGAGATCTAATCTTGGTATGGAGAATGTCCAAGTAGATTCAATAGTTTGAAGCTCATCTAGAGGTGAATGAATTATATCATCATGAAGTTATCAAGGAGTACACTTTTTAATGAATTCAATTGCATATTTTTTAAGAGTAGGCCAAAATTAACCCATACATAGGTATTTGTGGGCTATAGCATGTCCACTACAGTGGCCATTGTAAATTCCCCCATGTATTTATTTAGGAAGAGGAAAAACCTCATCTTACATAACATAATGGAGTAAGGTACCTTTATCATTATGATAATAAAGGATGTTATATCAAAATACATACTTAAAATCTTATTT
Source organism: Torreya grandis (assembly GCA_037957365.1). Lineage (NCBI taxonomy): Eukaryota > Viridiplantae > Streptophyta > Pinopsida > Cupressales > Taxaceae > Torreya > Torreya grandis. Next base: position 60,078 of record JARHVA010001687.1, on the reverse strand, counting down.
ATAAATACATGTCTTTTCACGAGAGTCTAATTTACGAGGATAAGTTTGGTGTTTCAAAAATTGAATGATGTATTTATACCATGGGCTTTGTCAAATGGTGACAGCATTGATGTGGAAGATAATTTAATCTAATGGTTGAGTAGAGGATGGATATTTTATTATTTGTATAAGAAAAGTGGGATTGGAAATAACTTTGGATGGATAAAATAGAGAAGCTAAAGAAGCCAGGAATCAATAATGAAAATTTGATCTCGAGGGATAGGCTCAATAGTGAAAGTAATGAAGTCCTTAGTGAGAGTGGTTAAAATTTGATGATAGGTAATGATATTTTCACTTTTGAATTAGTAATCACCAATGAATTGGTAATAAATAAGTTGAGAATCACATCAAGCATGTAGGTGTTGGATATCTAAATCAAGAGCGGCTATCATGCCTAAGATTATAAATTTGTAGTCAGCCATATTATTGGTGACATAAAATGTGAATCAAAAGGCTAAATGTATGATTTTGATAAGAGGACATGTAAGAATGCAACCTACCCCAACTGCTTGAAGGCATTTAGCACCACCAAAGTGAAGGGTCCAAGTATCCTCATTCAAGTTGACATTAATTTTAGGAAGCTCTTCGATAACTACTTTTGATTTAGTAGTATTGGAGGGAACAATAAATTCATCAAGATTACTTGCCTTAAGATCAGCAGTAAAGTTATGAAAGTAATCTTTAAGAGAAACAGATTGATTAAGACTATAAATATAGAGAATATTTTCATCTAGAAGACTATCTTGAAGGTGATTAGTATCTATCATAGGAGCTACAACATGTTGATCAACCATGGTTTGTCCTTTGATAGATTTTTGATTGAAGATGTGAAGATCAAATTCCATAAGGAGGACCATCTATTTATTAATTTTATCTCTAGGAAAAAAAGATTTGGATAAGAAGTGATGAAGGGGGTCAAAATGAATGATGACATAAGTGGTCTGGTATAACATGTAGTGTCAAAGATTTTTAACTACCAAATATATGGTGAGGCAATCACATTCAACTTTGGTATAATTTTTTTCATAATCAATGAGGCCACAACTAATGTATTAAATGGCATACTCTCTTCTAGTATAATTTTGTTGGGAAAGCATTTCCCCAAATGATATATGTGTGGAAGACGTATATAGGATCAAGGCTATATTTTTGGAAGGAGCACGAATTGTAGGCAGGTGAAGCAATGACTCTTTTATGCTATCAAAATCTTTTTGACAAGGGTCCATCCATTCTAAGGCATTATCTTTCTTAAGAAGAGAATTGATGGAGTGGATGCGGTAAACCATTTTAGGGATGAGTCATCTAATTTCCCCAAGTTTGCCTAGGTACATGTAAATGTTTGGAATGGAAAAAGGAATGTGCATGTTGATGATATCACTAATCTTAGCAAGGTCAACATCTGTGCAATGAAGAGAGACTAGGAATCCTAACAATTTTCCAAATGTGAGACCAAAGACACATTTTTAAGGATTTAGTATAACTTGGTATTTAAGAAGGCTTTAAAAGATGGTAGAAAGATCTAAGAGATGAGTTTTATGACTTTTGGATTTAGCAATGAGATCATCCACATAGGTTTTATTAATTTTGTGAATAAGATCATAAAATATATGAGTCATTTCTCATTGGTAATTGGCTCCAGCATTTTAGAGGCTAAAGGGCATTTTGACATAGCAATAGGTGCCCCATTCCATGGTATAAATGGTCTGATGTTGGTCCTCAGGGGCAATATGAATTTGATTATATCCTTAAAATCCATACATAAGAGATAGCATTTCCTAACCATCTATGGAATCAATGATGGCATCTATCGAAGGTAAAGGGAAGTTATCCTTGGGACAAGTAAGGTTAATATTATGGAAATAAATACAAATTTGAAAGACCATAGTGACATTTTTTCAAATGGGAACTATGTTAGAAACACATTCAAAATAGTCCACTCATTTGATAAATTTAGCATCGAGTAATTTGATGATTTCCTTATGACATAAAGTGGAAACCTTGGGTGGAAATTTCTATTATTTTTTATGCATAGGCTTGGCATCAAGATAAGTAATGATGTTATGCAACACAATACTAGGGTCAATAACATGAATGTATTTATAGGACCAAGTGAATAACTCACAATATTTATCAAATAAGTTAAAATTATCTTGTTTAATAGGTGAGAGTTCATGAGAAACTATGATTGGTCAAGGTCAGGATGGAGTGCCATACTTAATATGAGTGGTTTATTCAATAAGCATGGCATCATCATATTGGAAATGGTATGGTACATTAGGTAAATAAGAGATTAGATCAGCTTTGGGATCAGTGCTAGCAATAATGTTGTTAAAACAAGGGGATTTGGTTGTAAAGTTCCCAAGTTTATGATGTTGCCAAGGAAGTTGAGGTTCTCAGGCATGAAGTATTTCAAGAATAGCTTCATCACTAGGAAAGGTGGGAAGAGGAACATAATACTCAACATCTACTTCAATATCTAAAATTTGATTACCATGGTAGTCATACTCAGAATGGATCTAATAGACATCGATAGCATTGGCATCTAGTGTAATCTCAAGAGTAGGAGAAGTAGATGGATTGGAAGGGATTAGTGTGTCATTAGTTTAGGTAATGGGGGAGGGATATAAGATAGTGATGGGATATATATATGGTAAAGGGGACGCAATAATTTTCATAGGTTCAAAATTTATGATTTGTTCTACCACCCAAAGAGTATCAAGAAGTAGAGAATTGGTAAGAGGCACATAACCTTTGGGATTGAAGTCATGATCCATAGAAATGGTATAGACATCTTGATTAAAATAATGTATTTTTTTTAAGGTTTTTTGATAATTATATACATCTAAGTCTTGAGATTGAACTTGGGCCATTATGCAATTATCATCATATGTTGGAAAAATTGTACATACTTGAGATTCAGTGGGAGTTTCAGAAGGTGAAATCCTAATATTACTAAATATACATGGAGACATAATGAGAGTATCTTGAAATAATTTTTCCACTCTAAAATCATTAAAATTTAAGGCATATTTATGTAAATAAGGCTCTTGAGCATTAGATGGAGGGGGGAAATTAGTGATCTCATCAATAAGAGGAATAGTATGGTCTTGAGGTAATAAAGAAGGAGGAAGCCACTGTGAAATGTAAGGAGGTAACTTGATAGTGTTTCAAGTATGTTGTAAATTGTTAGGTTCATAATCATCTGAATCAACAAGAGTTACTTGCAAATTAGGATTGATGTCTATAAACTTGGGTAAAGGAGCACAATTGATCTTAAGAATAGTAGGAATACGATACTGAGATTTTGGATTAGGAAGTTGAATACTCCATGGGTTAGGATCAGCTTCATGCTTATACCATTTTCCATTGTGTAAGAATTTAATTCATTGACTATCAAAATAATTAATATCCCTCATTCTATGAGTCCATGGGTGACCAAAGAGTATATTATAAGATAATGGTAAATCAAGGACCATAAGCCTAGCTTGAACAATCTTAGGTTCAAGTGTTAATGAGAGACAAATACAACCAAGTGGATTTTGATTAGTCTTATCAAAACCATGATAGGTAAGATGGGTTTGCTTGAGATGATCTTTGTTATAACCATATTATTGGATAAGCCACAAAGATTTCACATTAATACCATAGCCTTCATCAATTAGAACTTTATATATAAGGGTAGTATTAATGGCTATTTTAATAAAAAGTGGTGGATCATCAACATGAAAAAGAATTTCATCATTGATCATGTCTTCTTCAATAAATTAAATAGAAGGCTTAGAACAAAGACACATAGTTTCAATGGCATGCACATTGGTAGGTTGAGTTTCAATAGAAGGTGGTTCTTCATCGATAGAGGATGGATTTTCATTTTTTTGTAATTGATACATAAGTAACTTGAAATGATAAGGGGAATTAATAACCAACTCCATGAGTGGAATATTAAAAGGCATAGAGTTAGGTTCTTCAAGAAAATTCAAATGAGATTTAGAAGAAGAACCAGCATGAGGTTTAGGAGGTAAAGTATATTTTGAAGGAATATATGTGGTTGGAGGTTCAAAAGGAGGAAATTATTCCTCAAGATCTTTTGAAGTGATATTAGTGGTTTTAGTATCTTTGAGAATTTTTTCTTTTACAAATGGCTCCTTAGGTTTGGTAATAGGATCTTTGTGAGCTAGATTTTGATGACAATTGACCTTAGTAGTGTTAATATATTGAGAATTATTATAATATTGATCATAATCAACATTGATGGCACAAACCTCATTGGTATTTTGTTGATTTTTATTTGTGGAAAAACTTTTTTGGTTATTTGAGGTAGAAGCTTTAGAAACCTATCATTTTTGAGAAGCAAAGGTGTACTTTTGACGATGAAAGTTGATCATGGCTTCATGATTAAATGAATCACCAAGCATATAGGATATAAAAAATTTAGTGGTCCCTCTACAAGATTCATGGGAGTGACCAATATTGGTGTGAAACCAACAAAATTGATTAGGGTCATACCACTTTGGAGGATTGTTAGGATAAGTGAAAGATTTATAAGGCGGTAAATTTTTTTTCATTTGATGCACAAAAAGTGGTGTGTGAGAAGATGAAGGGATGTCAACTTTATTAAATCTAGGTTTGGTTTGTGGAGTATTACTAGTGATAGCATTGTTAGATGTTTGAAAATATGCTTTTAAGAGTTTAGTATTAGGTTCAAATTGCTTCATGAGAAAGTCTTAACATTTATCTTGATCAAGAGATTCATTAAGTGTTTGGGAAGCAAAGGCTTTAACCTTATATTGGAGAGAGGGAGTTAAATCAATGATAAAGAGTTTAAATAAGTTATCATCAGTCATGTTATAGGAAACTTTATGGGCCAATGATTTCCATTTTTTGATAAAGTCATGAGATTATTTAGTGGGATATTACTTAGCATTGATGAAGTGGTTAAGACAATTTTTGGGAAGATAATTGTGTTGAAACTCTTTAACTAAAGGATTGACCAAATCTTCAAGTTTTCAAATGGAATGTTAGGGTAATTGGTTGTACCATTCTAATACATCACCATTGAATGTTTTGACTAAGAGTTTAGTTGTGGTAAAATTATTAGTTTGGATCCACTCTTTGTAAAGATTGTTAAAGGCTTTGAGAAATGAGGTGGGTCTTTAGTCCCATCATACTTGATAGTTACAGATATGTTACCAATATCAATGGATATAATCAAGGGAGATAAAGAATCATTTTAAATAGTTTGAAGCATCTTGTTATTCATTATGGGTTAAGGAACAACATTTCTAGAGGCATCTCTAAGAGGTGGAGGAATAAAACTAGGATCAGCTTAAGGATGGATAGCCATAGGTTGATTATTTATATTAATTAAATGATGTTGGAGTTTCATCATTTGATTAGTGTTAGAATTTTTCATTATGTTTATTTTCTATATACCTTGGGAAAGAAGTTGATTTGTATCAATAGGTGGGTTGGTGTTGGTAGGACCACTCCCCAAATTCGTAATAGGGAGAGGGTTATTAAAAGATGGATTATAAGTGGGATTATTGATTAAACTTGTGTCAATTGATCCCATATTAGTTTGAATGTTTTGAATGTTAGAAGTATCTTGGTAGGTATAGAAAGTATTAGACCCATTAAATTCATTTTGAGGTGTGATTTGTACCAAGTTATAGGTCATAGATGAAGGAGGGGAAGAGGTGACCCAAGAGTGATGGTGATCTTAGGAGGTAAAGAGAGGGAGAAATGAACATCACATATAGTATCTAAATGGATGTAAGTGATCCATGAAGATTATGATATGAGACTTCATAATGATATGACAAAAATGAACAAAAATACTAAAGGAGAAATAGAGAACTGAGTCAGTAAATAGGGAAAGTAGAAAAAGGTATAGAGTTGACTGGGTTGACCTAGTATAGAAAATAGGGTCTAAAAATTATATAGAGTCCACATAGTCGGCCTAGTACAGGAATTAGAGGATGAAAAAGTGTAAAAATTCAATAGAGTCAACCTAGTATAGGAAAAATGAGTTGAAAAAGTGTATAGATTTGATAGGTTCAACCTAGTACTGGAAACAAGAGATAAAAAAGTGTATAGAGTCAACAGAGTCAACCTAGTATAGTAGGTAGGGGAAAAAAATAGTTTGTAATAGACTATGTTGAGTAGAATGACTATGTATTGAAATAGGAAAAAAAAATCAACTAATTTTGAAAGCAAGAAATTAAAGTAAACACACAATCAATTGGATTAATGAGGTTAATACAATTGAGGCGCACAACATAAAACCTTGCACCATTACTATCTAATGAAAGTTTTTGAAAAATAACATACAATTGAGAAAAAATAAAGGAATCAACTTGGAAATTAAAAGCTAAGTGGTCATCTTGAATGTTGTTAGAATATTAGAATATGATTTTAGATTTGATAATAAGTTAGCTATAATCAAGGAACTAGAAAGCAATCTATGGATGGTTTCAGGACATCTGGGCTGAAAGGGACTAGTATTGGCAATGGTATTAGTTTGGTATTGGGTCTTACCCTTTCACTTGACACACTACAGTGATAAGGGTTTTAGGTGCTTAGCTAAAGTATACCATTAACCACGTGCTTATACTTGGATAGAAAACCAAGTCAGTTTCCCCCTTGGTGATGAAATCCAAGTAGGTGGACCTTGGGTAGACAATTTTTAAAATGTGTTTTAAGATTTTGTGATTTGTTAGTGTGTGCATAAAATATAAAATAGTGAAACTAAATGGTATATTGAAAAACCACCTAATTAGATTATGTGATCTATTTTAACAATGCAAGCAACAAAAACTAAAAGTGTGAGCTAATTACTAGCATATATGTGTTAACTCCAACTTTGAAACATAGTACATTATCATTTTAGATGACAGTGTATGTAGATAATATATAATAGAGTCAAAAATGTTGATTTTATACTATGAAAGTAGGGGTCTGAAAAATAAATACATCGACAGTGTTGACTTAGTTTTCTAGATATAACACAAAATATAGAACTACATCGATAAGGTCAAACTAGTTGATTATACAGGAGTACTTTTAAATACTACAAACTATGAAAAATAGAACTATAATGAATATAAAAAATGATAGAGAAGGATATAAAGGAACATTGGTGGGTTGGAGGATGTAGAGAAAAATGAAATTATTCTTGAAGTACCCTAATTTATACTTGTAAATTCTAGCAACTAGGTCGATTGGGTTGACCTAGATTTGCATTTTCCTATTTGTTGAAAACTTGTAAAATGTATGGTGTTGATAAAGTCAACCTAGTCCATTTTTTAGAAGTCTAAAAATGTATAGATTTGATAGGGTTAACCTAGTAGCTTGATTTGGATGTATGAAAGTGTGTTGTGTTGACTGGGTCGACCTAACAGCCTAATCCTGATGAAAAAAAGTGTATTGTGTTGATATATTTAACCTAGTAGCTTATAGCTAATGAAAAACCCACATAAATATAATAGATTTATATTAATATGACTATGTGTTAAATCTGCACATAGAAGTCAGAGCTGAATCAACATTGTCGACCCAGTATCATAAATATATAAAAATAAAATGATAAAATAAAGAAAAATATGAAATAAAACATGTAAGGGTTAGATTCATGCTAGGTTCACTATAATGTAAGCAATAAGAAAATTATCATGTCTATAAATCAATTCTAACTTGTAAAAGATAGATCATAGCATACACTTATGATTCGGGACACATTAGATAATCAGGAACATGACCAATATGGGGATCCATTAGACCCAATTAGGGATCTCTTACCACAATACACTATGTTAGGGAGGGTTCTAAAGCCTCTAATCAAGAATAATCATGCAATACCCTAAGGGAGTCCTATGTTAAGTAAATCAAGTCTAATCTAATGCTCACTAAAGCTTGTGGCACAAAGTCGAGGTTAAAAATAAAATAAACATGTATAAGAGAATATCAATTAATCTATGTATGAGCAAGAACATAATACATGGAATAAGAAGAGTAATATTATTTTCAGTCAATACTTATGATACTTATCATTACTAAAGAGAGGAGCAAAGTTAGAGAATACTTACCTGAATGATGAACTCATCAAGACTCAATACCTCCCTTGGCTAAAGGGGTTGTGTGAGAGGTTGTTGTGGTTTGTAAGGATCACTAAGAAAGACCAAAGCATCCAATACTTATCCAAAATACTAGATTCTCCAAATAGAAACCCTAAGCTAAGACTCCTCAAGTAGAATGGTGGAAGATCAAATTGTAAAGAAGTACAAGTGAATAATAACTCTTGATTGATTATATAATAATGAAGAAATGATCTTGTATATATAAGTGTATTTAACCCTAATCCCTTTCAAAAGTTTTAGCTAACAAGGTTGACCCAGTTGACCTAGTACAATTAAGGATAAAAATTCACTAGGTCATGGGCTAGATTGGCAAAGAGTTGACCTAGACCCTAAGTGAATTTTACCCAAAATTATATAGGAGCGACCCAATCAACATAGTATAGTTGAATATCAAAAGGGGCATAAGGTGAGGGAAAAAAGGATGGAAAGTGGGAAAAGATTAGAGGAGTATTAAAATAAGGAGTAATAGCTTAGGGGAATGGTTTTAAGAGCTAGTTAGATTGGTAATAAGTGGGAATAAGGGACAACAATCCTATGAAACACCAATGGTCTACCCACCCCTTTCTCGGTGCATCCATTAGGGCATACACTTAGAAAGATTGAGTCTCGATGGGTTCTTGCAAGATGTAAAATGTCAATATTTGATAAAATTTGAAAATATTATGTATACACAATATCCAATTGTTGAACCCATAATAATGTAATTATTAGGCAAAGGAAATTCATCCTTAGGACAAACCTTATTTATGTCTCTAATATATGTACAAAGGTAAATGCCCATAGGCTTCTTGCTAACTAAGACAATATTAGATATACATTTAGAATAGTTAACTGGGTGAGTGAATCTTGGATGTAATAATTTCATAGTTCCTTATTGACTAGGATGGCAATGTGTACATGCATTTTATATAATTTTTATTCAATGCGCTTAGCATATATGTGTACAACAAGATAATGTCATATTAAGTATGGATTTAAACCAAGCATATCAACATAAGACCATGTAAATATGTCAATGAATTATTTGAGAATAAAAATGATGAATTCACGTTCCTATATAGTGAGGGATGCACCAAGACTAATAATTTTTGGACCATCCATTGTACTAATGTTAAATTTGGTGGTGTCTTCCACAAGAAATGTGGAACCATCCTCTAATATAGTTGGTACCAATGATAATTGATATTCTATGTCTAATTTTGGATCATTAGGCTCACCCATGTAATAAGAATTAGAATTGCCCATATAAGGTAATGGCCACTCAATAAATGTTTGAGGAAAATCTTAAACTAATCATTAAAATATTGTTTATTCATCCAAACTGATATATGATCCAAATATAATGTGTGGTCTTGTGGGAATATATGATTCTTAAGGAGGAGAGAAAAATTCCCCATTTGTTGGTGCCTGAAGAAATTTTTAACCAAGGGACTCATCTTTATCTTTTATTTTACGAAGGGATCATATCTTTATGTTTTCACTAAGGGACCTCAATGTTTGATTTTATTTTATATTTTTTTGACTAATGAAGTTCACCTACTCTCCAAAGTATGCAACAAGGTCCAATATAAATCCAAATCCTTTCTTGTGGTCTCCATTCAATAAATCATCTCTAAGGCCCAAGAATTTTGAAAGTACTTTATTTTGAAATTTATCTAATGTTATAATGTGATTTCACTAATCATAATCGATTTATTAAAGCTAATAGAGGGTAAGAGAGAAATTAGATGAGGATGTGATGGTAAGGATGACATTGTTATCAAAGAGGTTCATGTCAGCTAGCTCATCCTAAATACTATAGTAGGACTCTACATCACTACCAGGATAGTATTCATTAGACACTAAAGTTACATCAGTCTTGAGATTTGAGGGAACATGCCTAGGTGGTTTGTATCCAATGCATTGAGTACCTTTATGTTTATTAGTAGAGATAAGCTCAAGAATACCTTATTGTTTTTCCCCTAAGACATTTTCTTTGTAATCATGATGTTCCATGATTCTATTAGAAATGGGATATTTAATGCTCTGATTATAAGAGGTAAAACCATCATTGTGTTTCCAAGAATCGTCATAACTATTGAGTTGCTCTTGGTTTGATGTAGCCTTTTTAACAAAGGTAAGAGGTCCTTGGGGGTGAGAATCAGCCTTCTTATACGATTCCATCTTGGTCCTACCATGGTATTTTGGAGAGTTCAAAAATTTGGCAATATGGAAAGCATTGTGGATGTTATAAGTGTCATGGCCCTTATCTTCAATCATGAAATGAGAAGAAATTTAATGAGGTGGAGCACAAGAAGTGGATACAAGGTTATCTTGTTAAATATAATTGGAATTGAGAGATTTAGGAATAATATTCTTATCCTTTTTGGGTGTATGCTCGGTGCTAGGAAAATAGTTGTATTGATCATATTTGGCTTCTAAATGTTTACAATATTGGTATGGCTACAAATCACCAAGAATAGTAACCTCCATTCTAGAATGGGGGATCTTTAAACATTGATGCAATGTAGAATGGATTGCATGTACTTCATGGATCTAAGGACATCTAAGAAGAAAATTATACGGTAGTTTAATATCAATCAAATGGAAAAAGGTATTATGGATAATAGGACCAAAAAGAATAGGTAAGTATATGGTACCCTGTGATTCTCTTTCTATGTTTTTATATGCCTTGATAGTGATGGTGTCTAGCTACATATCTATTAAAGTATTCTCAAATGTTTGACCAATTTTAATGAGGCATTGTTTAAACTTGAACCATTGTTTATGATAATTCATTTGTTCTTGTGATGGGATATGATTACTTTAATATAAAAGGGGTTGATATGAAATGGACTAAGGGATGACATGTCACTTTAGTAAAATGAAATTTATTGACTTGGGAATAAATTCCCCATAAGTGCTTGGAATGGGGCAGGCTCAATGTCATTTGAAACCTTGGATTATCATAAAATATCATATAATATTTATTTATGGAATTTACATGTATGAAAAAGATATACAATAAAAAATTACATTAGTGCCTTGTTTAATTGTTTTATAAGATCATACTAAGTCTCAGTGGAAGAAGAAAACTTAGATTTTTAAGGAAAAATGCTTTGGGTTGGATTATTGTATGGAGGTGGTGAAAGACCTTAGACTTTAACCCATGGTGTCAAGTTGAAAAAACATAATATTGATTCAGAAGAGGATTATTTGAATTGGAGGGAAAAGCTATAGGACCTGGAATGGTCATCCATGGACATCGAGTTATGATAATGCAATTTTGAGTCAGAAAAATTTCACTAGGATATAAGGGGGGAGGTATTAGAATGGAAGGGGTAGCCCATTGAGGGGTGTTAGACAGTTAATAGGGATTGATCTTAATGGCTACATAATTATTGGTAATACAACCCAAAACATTATTGTAGTCATGTGAGACATTTTGGTAGACAATTTTATTGGTTTGGGAATCCTAACCTTGATTATGGTTATTCTAATTCTGACCCTAATTTTGATTCATTCAATGGGTGATTATTTTGATTCTAATTATTGAGTTGGCACTTGTTAGTGAAATTGTGATTCAGAAATGGGTCTTTATATATATACATGTTTTGATTTAAAGTAGAAGTAACATTCTCTAGCTCAAATTTTCCATGCTCAAGTAAGCCTTGGATGGAATTCCTGATTTGTATACACCTATAAGTTGCAAGGATTTTAACATGATGGTATTCATAATATTGATTATCCCTATACCTTGTGGGATTTGGTTGGCCTTATTCAAAAGGCTTTATATTTATCTAAATGACCATGTTTACTGTTAGTGTAGGTTTTTATTTTTCCCTATTATTTAATTAGGGAAATTATATATTTGTGCATACATGGAGTTTTCCTACATTCGTGGGATAGGCTAGCTTATGTGGAGATGTGTGTCATAGATGTGTCATAGGTGTCATAAGAATGTCATAAGTAACTCCTTTGACTGGCTATTCTGGGTATGAGAGTTACCTCTCTATTCTTAGCACCCTGTCACCACCTTTCATGGAGGAGTTACAGTCTATTCTTGGGGTGCTTTGACCACCTTTTGTGGAGGAGTTACGTGCTCTCCTATATGTATTCTTCACTTTGGCCATCTTACGTTAAAATGGAATATTGGCTTTTATCCAAATTGTCTATGCAATTGTCTCTTGTTTGATTTCATTTACTTTAGCATTTTGCGGTATTCACTTGCTTCGCCCGTGTAACCATGACTTGTGCATCCTCATTATTCGGACCTTGACGAATCCTCCGATATGGTATCAGAGCCACCCTGATAACTGGTTGTCTATTTTTCTATTGCTTTTATTGAAATCTAGAGCTTTGTTAAGGCATTTTTTTGTGAAATTTGAAAATTTCTGAGAGATATTGCTAGTTCTCTGTGCTATTGTTCCTTCCATGGTTTGTTTGGTCTCTCCATATACATGCAGGCTTATGATCATGATCCTCTCAGCACAGTGTTGAAAGTCTCATGATGTTCAAGATCTACATAAGAGTTTGTCTCAAACCTGAGTGTATAAGTGTGGAGTTACAGCAATGACGTTCCAAAACAAGTGAGAAATCTGAGCACATGAAGGCTAAGTTTGTGCAGGAAGAAGGAAAGAACATGGTTGGGTTCGTAGATAAGTCACTTGCTGGTGATAAAATGCCAATCTTGGAGCTTTCAAAAAAGGCGTGATGGTAAAACGCAGTCCTACATCCACCTTGGCGCACTTTCCCTGGAACTTTTCAATCCAACTTTGTGCCCTTTTCTCCTTCTCCACGTAAATCATTTGTTGTGGTATGCTTTCAAGACAGTCATTAAATTCAAGCCTTCCTTGGCCCTGAAATCTGCTTCAAATACAGTGTCCCTACTGTCTTTTTTGCCCAGCAAATTTAAATTTGCTCTTTCCTCAAACTTTAGTGCCCCTTTCCTTGTTTGGCGTCCCATGTGGGCCCTTAAATACTTGGCAATCCATTAAATTTTGTCTTTTACTTTAATTTTTCAGTTAAAATTCACTTGTCCAAAAAAAATCAGTCAATTTGACTGAGTATTGAGTATTTTAGACAATTTTTAAGTTTTTATAATTTGGGGGTTTAAATTTAAACTTGAATCTTCGCCTGTCGAAGACGAAGAGTGAGGCCTGGGTTGGTAGGAGGCCGATTCCCCTTCACAAAGACCTCTTTTGGATTTCTCTCTCTGTGCCGAGTCTAATGAGTGGTTGGAAGACCACTTTCTCTCTTAAAACAAGCATTTTTTTAATGTTTTAGTGCTATTTTTTGCAAAAACACTAGTTTACGGGAAATTGAATCTTTAATATCTTACAAACAGTAGCTCAAATTTGGGTGCCATTTTTTGAAGAAGTGTTTTTATTTCAATTATCCATAGCGTAGTCTTGTTATTTGTTAAAAATGCACTAGCTTATAAAGTGCCTAAAATTTGGGTCTCCCGAGATGCATTTTCGACTGAGTCCGACGTCGTGTTTGCTTAAAGTCTTACACTAATTACTCTAAGATGCATTCTCAACTAAGCCCGATGTCTTTTTATTGTTCACTTACATATTTTTTTGGGGCTCAACATTTTTGGGGGGTGTGATTTCTTTTCAGCACTTGCAATCTTTGCTTTCATTCTCCTTTCTGCATAATTTCACAACTTGCAATCAACACAACTTCACCTAAATTCATTTTAAAATGGATTATTTTTAACTTAAACTCCTAAACCCTTCAACTATCATGAATGGAAGGTTAAAATGTCAATCATTCTTAGAAGTAAAGGGTTGTATAGGATCACCATGGGTACTGAAGTAGAACCCAGCACTAATGCCGAAAAGGTCAAGTGGTACAACCGTAGTGATGAAGCATATGGATTACTAAGCTTGTCCATGTGTCCAGAACTTCTCTTCCATTTATAAACCTTCAAGACTCCCAAAGACATATGGGACACCCTAGAAACCTTATTTGGGAAGCTTGATGAGATGAGAGGTCATGAGCTCGAAAACAAATTCATAAGTCTAAGTCCTAGCAACTTTGACACCCTACAAGACTTCTTCACAAAGTTTAAGACCCTTAGATTGCAATTGAAAGAATGCAGGATAGAGAAGAAAGATGACCAACTCATCCTTTCTATTCTCACAAAGTTAGGTCCAAGCTATTCAGTCTTTGTCTCCACTTTCCATGCCACAAAAAGTGCCCTTGGCACTACATGGAAAATTCCTTATTTGGATTCATTCATTGCCAACTTGACTATGAAGCAAGATAAGCTAATTCAAATGGGCACAATGAAGTCTACTCAACCCCAAGATTTGATAGCTAAAAATGGTAAGGATAAGACTTCAACAAAGGAGAAGAAGAAAAAGAACAAGGACCAGGAGAAGAAGAAAGAAAACCACAATCTTGCCAAAAAAAACACTGAGTCTTCCTCCTCCAATGCTAAACCTAAGAAGGAGAAGGTTAAGTGTGCCTATTTTAAGAAGACAAGGCATGATGAACATAAATTCATGAAGAAACAAATAGATTACCTAACTCATCTTCTAGAGAAGCACAACATAGGTGTTCCTAAGTCCATCAAGCAGAATTCATCTACCCAAGATTCTACCAACGCAAAGGGCAAGGGTAAGGAGAAAGAAAAGGGCAAGGCCCTTGTAGCAACTACAACTTCTACAACATCATGGGTCATTAATTTAGGTGCTTCTCACCACATGGGCTCTTCACTAGTTGAGTTTTCATCTTTAGAGCCTTGTAGCATGACTTCAATTAGTTTGGGTGATGACACATCAATTTATGTTGCAGGGAGAGGGTTAGTTGAAATGGAAGGAGGAACATTCAATAATGTTCTAAGTGTTCCTTCTCTTTCAACCAATCTCTTATCAATGTACCAAATCACTCACATTGGTCGGGGCATGAGAGTTGAGTTTTCACTAGATTTAGTGGCTATCAGGGAGTTGCATAGTGATACTACAGTGGCAGTGGGTAAGGCAGATCACCAAGCAAGGTTATACACCTTCTCACATTTTGTACCTGATTCTTCTCCAACAACATTTCTAACTCATTCAGATGGAGTTAGCAAATTATGGCATGAGTGGTTTGGCCACCTTAACTACCGCTACCTTGAGTAACTTTGCAATCATGACATGGTCATTGGCTTGCCTCGTGTCCAATTCTCAAAAAGACTTTGCAAGGGGTGCTCCCTTGAGAAGCATCCCGAAGAAAAATTTGACAAAGGCAAAGCTTTGAGGGCTTCACAACCTTTAGAGTTAGTCCATAGTGATGTATCGAGACCCTTTCCCAAACCATCTTTCACAAGGGCCAAGTACATCCTCACTTTCATTAATGATTTCTTTAGGTACACTTGGATATATTTTCTCAAACAAAAGTTTGAAGTGTTTGAAAATTTTCTAGACTACAAGGCTCTTTTCGAGAAACAAAGTGAGAAATTCATCAAGGTTCTTTGAACTGATAATAGAGGGGAGTATGTCAGCAATAGGTTTGAGTAGTTTTGCACCACAGAGGGGATTGATTTGCAGCACACAGTCACTTATAGTCCTTCACAGAATAGGATTACATAATGCAAAAATAGGTTCTTGAAAGAGATGGGTAGCTATATGATTCACTCCAAATCCTTAGCACCACAGTACTGGGCCGAATCCATCAATTGTGCTTGTTACATTCAAAACAGGGTTCCTCACAAAGCTTTGAAAGGGATAACACCCTTTGAAGCTTGGCATAAAAGGAAACCTGATGTTGAGCACCTTAGGGTGTTTGGATCCCTAGCCATGGCCCACATACTGAAGAAGAAATGCAAAGCTATAGAATTTCAGTCCAAGCCTTACATCTTTGTAGGATATCTGGATGGTGTTAAGGGGTATCGCCTTCTAGATCTAGTCACTCATGAGTTGTTCATTGAGAGAAGTGTCCATTTTTAGGAGAGTCCTAGAGACTCAACACTTGGCACTTCTTCTCCCTCATCGGATCTACTTCTTCATGATGATTCCTCATCAGATTTAGATCAGCCACAATAGGTTCTTGAGCCAGAGACATCTTCTTCTTCTTTGAGTTTAGACAGTGAGGATAGTGATGCAGAGTCATCCACCTCTAGTCAGTCAGAGGATGAGGAGTTAGCACCTAACTTTCCCACTTTTGGGCAACTTTGGGCCAAATAGACACTTGAGAGTGCTGGCACTTGGATAAGAGATCTTGTAGATGACCGATGACCTTGGGGGGATTTTCAGAGAGATCCACATGCCTTCTTTGCTTTAGTTTCAGATCCATAGACTTTTTAATAGGCATCGGGGGTACCTGAGTGGGATAGTGCTATGGAGGAAGAATATTCTTCCTTATTCAAAAATCACACTTGGGATTTGACTTTACTTCCTAAGGGAAGGAAGATGGTTTGATGTAGGTGGATATATCAAACCAAGTTTGCAGTAGATGGGTCGGTTGATAAGTACAAGGCACGATTAGTTGCCAAGGGTTTCTCATAGGTGGAAGGCATTGACTACTCAAAGACCTTTCCACCCATTGCAAAGATGACTTTTATCCGACTCACCTTAGCTATTACCACAACACATGGTTGGGATGTGCACCAGATGGATGTGAAGAGTGCCTTTCTTCACAGAGACCTAGAGGAGGAGATCTACACGGAGTAGCCACCAAGATTTGTTCAAGATTCTTCCTTAGTATGCAGACTTAGGAAATCTATTTATGGCCTCAAACAGGCCCCTCAAGCATGGTACACCAAGATGGATTCCTTCTTTCTCACAACGAGTTTCAATAGGTGTCATTCTAATCCTAATATCTACTTTTTGTGGCAGGATGACTCACTCTTGATTCTGGTTCTTTATGTTGATGAACTTTTGATCATTGAGAGTTCTTCATCAGCTATTGTAGTGGTGAAGGCATGTCTCCAAGATATATTTGACATGATAGACTTGGGTTTGTAGCACTACTTCCTTGGCATCGAGATCTCATAGTCAGATTTAGGGATTTCTTTTGCATAGCCTAAGTATGCTCTTGACTTATTGGCTCAGTTTCACATCATTGATTTCAAGCCATCTCTGACTCCCTTTCTATCAGGAGTCAAGCTTGAGGCTAATTGTTCTTCACCATTGGTTAATACCACTCGACATCAAAAACTTGTTGGCAGTCTCATCTACTTGACTCACACTAGGCCTGACATATCATATGCTGAGGGACTTTTCTCCAGATCTATGTAGAAACCTCATGAGCTGCATTGGAAAGTAGCTAAGAGGATCTTGAATTACATATAGGGTTCACATAGATATGGGATTCATTACAGATTTGGCAGAGAGGTTGACTTGGTTGGATATATAGATTCAAACTAGGCTGACGATTCACAGACTCACAAGTCCACTTCTTGTTACAATTTTTCTCTAGGTTCTGGTCCTATCAGTTGGTCTAGCAAGAAGCAAAATGTTATTGCTATATCATCCACAGAGGTAGAGTATAGGGGAGATGTTAATGTAGATATTGAGGCTATTTGGCTTTAGGGGATTCTTTTTGAGTTTGGCATTCCTATCAGGCAGCCCACCATCATTTATTTTGACAACTAGAGTACCATTCAGATTTGTAAGAATCCAGTTTAGCACCAACAGACCAAGCACATAGAGATTCACATGCATTTCATTTGGGAGCCTATTCATAGTCAGGTCATTGAATTAATCTTTTGCCAGTCTTTGGAACAGGTTGCAGACATCTTCACCAAAAGTTTCACCGAGAGTAAGTTTATTCATCTACGAGCTCTTCTTGGGGTGCGGTCTACCTCTACAACAACATCATCTTTAGAGGGGCCTTCTAGCCTTCTCATTTATTTATGTCTCTTTTGGGGGGGAGTTTCTTCCTACGGGTTTTCTCCTTTTCTCTATCTTATGGGAGATTGCTTATGTACATGGGTACCTCATCAGGCCTAGTTGTTGGGACCCATTTTATATTTCCACACTGCCCACCTAAGCTGTGCTTATGGGGGGTGTTAGTGTAGGTTTTTATTTTTCCCTATTATTTAATTATTGAGATCATATATTTGTGCATACATGGAGTTTTCCTACATTCGTGGGATAGGCTAGCTTATGTGGAGATGTGTGTCATAGATGTGTCATAGGTGTCATAAGAATGTCATAAGTAACTCCTTTGACCGGTTATTCTAGGTATGGGAGTTACTTCTCTATTTTTAGCACCCTATCACAACCTTTCATGGAGGAGTTACAGTCTATTCTTGGGCTGATTTGACCACCTTTTATGGAGGAGTTACTTACGTGCTCTCCTATATGTATTCTTCACTTTGGCCATCTTATGTTAAAATGGAATATTGGTTTTTCTCTAAATTGTCTATGCAATTGTCTCTTGTTTGATTTCATTTACTTTAGCATTTTGTGGTATTCACCTGCTTCATCCCATGCAACCACGACTCGTGCATCCTCATTATTCAGACCTTGGTGAATCCTCCAATATTTACTACAACCAATTTCTAGAATACCACCTCTATGGGCTCACCAAGGTCATCAAAAAACATGTTTTGATATTTACTCTTTCATGGAGGTGGTCTTTGAAATATAAGTGGCTAAGTAAGTGGAGTATTTTTTATAGTAGTGATTGCACTATTTTCACGTGTCTTGATTTAGTTATTCCATTTCCTACAACATTCTTATTTCTATTGAACACTTTTGACTTTTTAGACATCATCTATTTCATTTTCATCTCTAAATCCACCATTTTATCTACTATTTGTCTCATCACCTTCTCGCCATCACTTTTCCTATCAACACTTAGTTAACCTATTAAATCTTTGATATCCATCACCATGATTATCCATTATATACCACTAGTTTTAATCACTCAACTCCTTATCCAATGCTTATAAATCACTTAATCATCTCATCCAATCCTCATTCATATCTTCTACCCTGCTTGGGGCAAATCAAAACATGCAACTTATCTTGGGATGTATCCTTCCCAATTCTAACCTAATTGGAACACATAAAATTATCATCATTGAAAATAAAAATCAAGTGATCATTATCTCAGGTGAGTTAATTTCATCTCGGGTTAATATCATATAGTCATAATCATACCTCCCTAATGGGATAACTACATTAGCCTAAGCTCTAAAGGATTATGTAGGTAGTGTCCAGTTACATGGGTTTTTTGAAGTCATCTTGACCATTATTTATTCCATTCTCTTCCCCCCAATCATCATTTCATCCTTCACCTATGCAATAGGTTAAATCCTTGATCTATGCTTGCAAATCAATCAATCAATTAGTGAATCAATTCACCCTTCTTGGGGTACTTCAATCATTCAGCCCTTTATCCAATCTTGTAGTTTTCTCTATGTTTTTTAAAAATCAAAGTGTGCAACTCATTATCTTGGGATGTGTCCTTCTCAAGTCCACCATGCTTGGGGAAAATCATTTATCCTCACCACAGGGCCTAAGACCAATACTATGAGGGGGGAAATTGAGTTTGCTTGTCTAGAGTGAATGCACATAGTTAATTCAAATAAAATAAAATTAAACACATTCAATGGAGTAGGAGTCTTTACCTACAAAAATTATAACTTTTATTCAATAATTAGAATAGTAAAAATGCTAAAATTTTATATAGTGCATGTGTTACAGAGCAGATAGATAAAGCTTGTTATCTTTGTTATAACTATGTATGAAATTAAACCCTAGACAGATGTGTATATTACATATTTATATAGAAAAAAAAAGAGCAATAACAACTATTATAATTTACTAAGAATATGGTTGAGTCATTTCATCTTCTAGGTTGGATGATAGTTGAGCTTCTATGTTGGTGGCAACTAACAGTTCAACTGATAATATACCTAACTAGAAAGTACCACATAACAATCCATATAGTCAGAACAAGATGAACACATATGTGGGTATGTGACTTTGTGAGTGAGTACTATGAGCAAAGTAGTGCATAGGATTACAAGCGAAACAATATGTAATGAGGTGTATCAACTGCGATCCAAGTGCAAAAGTATGTGAACAAGTGCAAGACTTATGCAAAATAGTGAAAACAAGATTCATGAATAGAAGTGTGAGATACATGTAGAGAGACAAGTGAGAAGCTTATTAAATTATGCAAGAGTTTTTCAATAATCATATATGGTCTCCATTGCATAAATGTGTGGTTGAGGAAATTACACGTGAATTTGTTGAGAGTTGTACCACTTAGTTTTATTAGCATACTATCTAACCTTGAACACATGTAAAAGTTGATTTATGCCATGGTAGGTACATGTGTATTTCACTTAAATGATCTAATCTTTGTCTATAGGGTGAAATTTTTCTAGATCTAAATCAAAATGATGTTATGTAACTGCTATCTCAGGAAGTGGTAGAGTGTAAGGCTTGACAAGTTCCATGTTGAATATTGGGTGCATGTCCAAGTAAAGTGGTAGATCAATAATGAAGGCATTCTCACCAACTATGCATAGAATGGTGTAAGGACCATAGTTCAGAGGATTGATCTTTCAATATGAACCTTTGAAACATTCATTATGAATGTACAACCAAAATTTATCACCAATTCAGAATGTTTGAGGTGTGTGATGTGCATCATGGCAGTCCCTATAATTTGCTTGTGTGTGAGAGATAATATGTTGAACCTACTAGTGGATAGAGTAGATGTGTTGCAAAAACTTCTTCACTTTTTTTGCTTATCATTCATATGTTCATGACCTAGTGTCAACTAGTGTACAATAGGAAACATTTAGAATGTCACAAGTTGAAACCTACGACATGTCTAGAATGGACTATGACCCATAAAGATGTGAAAATACATGTTGTAGGCATGTTGAATATACAATATATTTTCATCCTAGGTGTGAGCATGTGCATGGTTATACATTCATATAATATGAATAAGTGTGAAATTGACCACTTCAATTTTCCCATTTGTTTGTGCACAAAAAGTCATCAACCAATTTAGTTATGTACCCATAAAATCCCATAATACTTACCAGAAATGACTTAAAAAGCATAGATCTCTATCAAAAATGATGGATGTTGGTAGCCCAAAATGAACCTAAACATGTTTGAATAATGCCTATGTAGCACCAGTTGCATCAAT
Source organism: Torreya grandis (assembly GCA_037957365.1). NCBI lineage: Eukaryota > Viridiplantae > Streptophyta > Pinopsida > Cupressales > Taxaceae > Torreya > Torreya grandis. Next base: position 38,812 of record JARHVA010001687.1, on the reverse strand, counting down.
ATTTTTATTTCATGCAACCATGATAGCCATCTTAGAAAACCGATCCACTACAAAGAACCTAGCATCATGTTATCATCTCGTCATAGGTAGCCCAGTCATGAAATCCATGATAATATATTTCCATGGCCTGGATGAAATTGATATAGGTGTGCAAAGTCCTAACTTATTATTCATGGGCTTGGTGATGCAATAATGAATGTAATAATTAATGTGGCATTCCACATCTATGCATATGTATAGCTGGTAGAAGTGTGACTATAATTCATCTAGAGTCTTTATCACATCAATTGTCTTGAAGTCTTGGAATAATGAACCTCTTAGATGATTCATCGGTGAGGTGTGCCACCACGAACATAAGAATGTCTAAGCTTATAAAGATGTTGGTTAGATAAGTAAAACTCCTAAACTCGTTCATATTTCACTAGACTGGTGTAAGTTGCTTCAAATTCCTAATCAACTGAGTAGAGGGATACTTGATCTATGAAGTTATGGTCATGCATGTCCAACACTATGATGATCACATGAACTAGTGGTTGACTAAGGCAATCTATAGCTTTGTTACCCTTCCCTTTCTTATGATTGATCACTATATGGAACTTTTTTAGGTAAGTCATCTATTTCATGTGATGTGCATTCTCTAGCTTATTTTACATTTTTTATATACTGAAGTGGCTTATGATCTAGATTAATAATTGTCTCCTTATCAAGAATGTAATGTTTTCATTGATTTATTACTTGAAAAATATCATATAGTTATTTCTCATAGGTGGATTACCTTTACACCATGTTGTTGATTGTCTCTAAGTGGTATCTGACTAGATGTCCATACTACATGAGCATTGCACCAAGTGTGTATTCAAATGCATCAGTGTGAATTTTAAAGGATTACATAATGTCAAACATTGTGATAATAATCATTGTGTAGAGACATTGATTGAGTGCCTCAAAAACATGCTATTATTCATGAGTCCAATTGAACTTGGTTTTTTCACATGTTATTTGAGTGAGATCCCAAGAGATGTGTGAGAAACTAGGGATGAACCTACAGTAGAAGTTATAAAGTCCAATTAAACTCCTCAACCTTATGAGATTACGTATAATAGGCCAATCTTGGATCACTTTGATTTCTTTAGATCTACATGGATGTCAGTACAATCAATGATGTGGCCCAAGTACTGAATCTACCAAGTATTAAATATACACTTTGCTAAGTTATTATACAACTTGTGTTGGCACAAGGTGTCTAGGATGCACAAGATGTGCTCCATAGGCTCCTCCCAAGTCTTGTTGAAGATTAGGATGTCATCTAAGTATATGATGATAAATGAGTTTAGGAATGGCCTTAGTATATCATCCATCAAGTGCATAAAAATGGTTGGTGCATTGGTTAGGCCAAAAGGCATGACCAACCATTCATATAATCCTTCTCAAGTCTTGAATTCTATCTTTGAAACATCTTTAGGATGGAATGGAATTTGATGGTAACCTAAATTCAAGTTGATTTTTATAAATTATTTAACATCTCAGAGCTAATCTAAAAGTTCATCAATTTGCAATAGTGGATACTGATTCTTCACCATTATCTTTTTAGGTGTGTGATAGACTATGCAGAGTCACCATGATCCATCTTTATTAGGTGTGAGCACTATCAGACTTCTACAAGGTGAATAGCTAGGTATTTTCTTTCTTTAATCAAGGATATCTTGTATCTAACACCAAGTTTCATCATTATCCTAAACTAATCTATGATACAATGGTTATTCTAAAGAGGGAATCCTAAAACACAATCAATGTAGTGTTTTACTATGTAGTATGTTGGAAGGCCTTTAGGTTCTATGAATACTTTGCTTTACTAATCCAATAAATTATTGAGTTATTACTACTATGATGATTTGTGAGTGTTGATCATTGCCAGGGTGTGTTTCATCATCTTTAGATATGTAGGTGTATTAGGTTAAACCATGAGTAACACAAACTTCTAAGTATGTGATATGAGCTTATGACATTGCTTGGTAGATACCAAAGTGACTTTTGTCATGGGCACTAACTCCAATAGATTTTAAAAATGATTGTGCATCCAAATATTCTAATGCTATAACTTGGCTTGATATGTAGCTTCTCAATTGTAAAAGTATAGTCTTCCTAGTAAGATGTCACAAACCTTAAATTATGAGATTTCATAAGTGACATTGTCCTCTATAGGCTTGAATTTATACTAAAAAGTTAATTATCATTGAACCTATATATCTTTCCCCTACTACATCCATCCTAGATAATATGGCTTGGGGTGTGTAGTAATGGTGATACCAAGACGTTGAGTTATGGGTTTCATAAGGACGTTCTTATGATTTCCATTGTCTATGATGACATGAAGAGGATGACCCTTCATCTAGAACTTGGTTTAGAAGAGATGTTCACATTCCTTAGAGATGTTGATCATAGTGTTATTGGTGATTAGACAAGAGGCATATAGCTTAGTGTCATCCATTATTGTGGGTTATGATATAGATAATGCAAGCAGAGACTACTATACATGACATTCATATTTGTCATGGGTGGATGAGTGATGTAATGGCACCACTTATCACCACACTTATTATTGCCTTTGTATAAATTATAAGGCATAGAAGCCTCTAAGGGTTGCATAGTATTTTGAAGTTATTCTCCTTTGAGAGAAGTGCATTTTTACTTTTACATAGAAGACTATGAGGTGGAGTTTTGCAAGGGTTGGGCCTTGTGCACTACATTAGACAAAGATGTGAAACACTAATTCATTTTTACCTTAGATTTAATCTTGGTAGCATTGTGATATACTTGCCCCAAAGTGTCAGAATTCAATAACTCCATATTCACACATAAATAAGATGAGATTTTGTTGATGTAATTTAACACCTTATGTTGTTTACAAAATTTATCTTATAAAGGCATATATTAGTCATGTAAAATGTTAGTGTATTCATCCACTAACTAGTCCTTACATTGGTGTAGTTATTGAAACTTAATGTACTCATATTCAAAGTGTTAAAGAGGGTAGTATTCTTCATCTAGAACATCCACAAAAAAATGTGTTGATTCAATTGGAACACACTTTTATACACATTGTGCACTAAATTTTCCCCACCATTGAACAATGGGAAGGGACATCTTTAGTAATACAAAGGTGATATTCTCAACATTAGTGAAGTAATTGACTAAGAAGTACACCACAAGTTGTCAAATCCAAGCATCTAACACTTTGGCATCAATCTTACCTTCAAATAGAGGGATGTCAAGTTTGAATTCAATTTTGAAGGGAGTATATTACTGAAACCATTATTGAGCGTATTGTGGAGGTGTAGCAGAATATGTTGGGTTGCATCATACCATCAACTCATAAAATTGGCCAAAATTTTCAATGCATTATGCCCCTATTGCATTAGTGATAATCTTTCAAACCTCTAGGGCTACCTCAAATTAGTTTTGCGTGTCAGATACCTTAATTTTGATATGACATTATTTTGGATATTCTAAAACAAAATCAATTAATATACCTTATTTCTCGAGTTACACTCACATGTTTATAGGCATAAAAAGGAATAGGGATTATAGCTTTGATGCCAATGATCCACACCATGAGGCCCAAGACCAAGCATGAGAGGGAACAACTGAGTTTGGTTGTGTAAAGTAAATAAAAAGAGTTAATTCAAATATAATAAAACTAAATGCATTCAATGGAGTGAAAGTCTTTACTTTCAAGAATTATAACTTCTATTTAATAGATAGAATAGGAAAAATGGTATGATTTGATATAATGCATGTGTTATAATATAGATATGCAGAGCATGTTATTTGAATTATAATTGTGTATGGCATCAACTCTTGGCTAAATTTGTATATTATATATTTATACAAAAATAAAAATAAAGGTAGTTAAAATTGTTAGCAGTTACTAAGAAGATGATTGAGTCATTTCATATTCTAGGTCAGATGATGGTTAAGCTTCTATGTTAGTGGTGATTAATGGTTTAACTGATAATATACCTTACTAAAAAGTGCCACTTGAAAATCCATGCAATCAGATCAGGTGGACATGTGGATGTGTTGGATTGAAGATAAGTGTGGGCACACAAGTCTACTAGTGAGTACCATGAGAGGGGTATTATGTAGGACTAAGAGTGAAATAGTGTGCATTAAGGTGCATCGACTATGATTTGAGTACAAAATTATATGAACAAGTGCAAGACTTATGAATGAGAGTGAGAGTAAGTTTCATGAAGAGGAGTGTGAGTTGTGTGTAGAGAAATAAGTGAGAATCATGTTTGGTTGCATAAGAGATATGCATAGATAAATCATTCTTTCATTCTTAATAATCAAAGCATATAAGCATTAGTTCAAGTGGGTTAATTATATCCACAAGTTAATTTTGTCCATTTTCATAATATCCTAAATCATTTTTATTTTCATAGGACAATTCACATCCTTCATCTGTGCATGTCCTCTCAAGGGGGAATCATCCATCACATTATTTCATCAGCATCATCTAATTTTTCATCTATATTTTTTTTCATCTTTATTAAAAATTCATTAATCCACCCATCATGTCTCGCAATGCCTTCTTAAAGAGGGGGAAAATGTAGACACCTAAATACAGACAATTCATGTCAATTTTGACTGTCTACTAACCATCATCTACTATCATCCCTAAATCCATAATTAGAAGTCTATCTACACTAACAAACCTAATCCTAATCCATCATTACTATTCACTACCACTATTCATCATCACTATCCACTACACTATTCATCACACATTACATTAGTTAATTAACCTTTGATATTCAATTAATCCTTCCATAATTATAAATTCTATGGATTTTGAATATCCATAATTTCTAAAAATTCAAAAATCAATTAATCCTCATATCATGACATCATCCTCCACTTTATTCCATTATCTAATTTTATAATCTTATTATCCTCACATCTCTCCATATGGCTCTATTTGTCCCCTATTACTTGATTTTATAAGCCTTAGATTCTCACTATCTAAATTTTACAATCGAAAAATCCCCATTACCTAATTTAATAATATGATTTTCCACCACATGTCCTCCACCATCCAAAATTCTCACCTATGAATAAAATATATTTTTTATGAGGAATCATCCTCAACCATAGATCTTGCATCAAGATCAATGGTTTTCATTCATATAGATCATCTATAAATAGAGGGTTCCTCCTCCATTCTAAGCAACTCTTGATAACAAAATGAATTTATATCAATTTGGAGAGTTTACCTCAAATCAATTATTCATCATCCAATCAAAATCATTCATTTAACAAGAGGAGATGTTGTTTGTTTGATCATGTGCATTCACTAAGAATATTGAAACTACAAATTTAAGAACATCATGTTTGAAATTTGGTAAGGAGAAGAATCTAAAGGGAGGTAATACAATTCTATTTTATTTGTCTCCATTTATTTTATTTCTCTTTGTGTTTAGTCTTGCTCAATTTGAGGGCACATGCTTATTGTAGTAGTAGATTTTAACTGATTCTATATTTCTACTAATGCTTTACTAACATATTGTACTTGTGTGTTTCACTTGGGAAGATTTTGGCAAGTGAGGGGAGACTAGACATGAAAGTGTTTAACAAATTTCCTATTACATTTAAAAATGAAAGTTACAAATATGTCATCGCCATGATTTCTTGAAAACTAACAAAATTTCACATATGATATCAACATTAATGATCCAAAATTAGAGAAACATTTTATATCTAGGTGTCTAACACAACTACCATGTAGTTTAGCAAGCATAAGTTACTAAAAATAAAATCTTTTCAACTTAACTATTTGACTTTTATGTTTTGTCTCCTCATTCAATTCATTAATCCCACTTTAATAACACCATTTGCATGTTTTTATTTTAAATGTACTTTCCTTAGGTTCCTTGTTGACCAATCATAATATCCCAAGGACTTGAATACCAAAAATTAACTAATTTCATTACAACCACACATCAAGATAGGTTACACGATGAAAATTTAAAACTTTCTCAAGGTGACCAACGTAGTTGAATAAAAAATGAGGATTTCTTCAAGCTAGTAAGCATGGCATTTGGATGGTTAACCATCTATGCAATATACCATGGGTTTATTCTTCTATACATTTAATTTTCATGGAACATGTTATCTCCTTGTTACCATTTTTGGCACTGTCAAACTAATCTTCATGCCTTTGAGGACTGTTACTATATTTTTGAAATCATCACATTCCATGAGACTACAGTTGATCATGAAGCTTGTTCGAAAAATCCTTAATGCCTCATTGAAAACACCATTTTGTCTCTACTTTGATCACTCATGTGACTTTTTTGGGATTTTTATGTTTGCAAGGAACCAATCAAACATCACCAAAATCATAGAACAATTTAAGTATTTCAAAGCTTCATGACACCCATAGAACTCAGACCTATTTGCACCTTTAAAGATTTTAAGGCACTTATATCACCATAGAACAAACATGTAACCATTATAATCTCTCAAAATTATAGAAATCACCTTTGAACTCTTTGGTTCCTTACTGGCTTTAGTTTTCATGGTAGACATAGTGATGCCTTTTTCAATTTATTTTGTTCATGTCTTAACTTTCCATGATGTACATACCCTACAATCACCCCATTCCATAAGGCTACATGTGATCTTGGAATGTGTTCAAAATTTATTTAATGCCTTTTCAATATTACTATTCTATAATATCTTTCAACATTCTGAGCATTTCATAACATTTAAACACCCCAAGCATCATAGACCTAATCGAGATTTTTGCACCCTCTCAGCATCATATATATACCCAAGAGTTTTGGGAGGGTTTGGGGAACCTAGTGAAATTATTGAGGTGCCAAAAAAATTTGGTACTCTCAAAATGATTTTGGGACTTGAAATTTTTTCTAAGTTTTTATATTTAGAAGTTTTCACTTGAACTTGGTTTATGCAATGGTGCAATTATTTTTTGAATATTGACAAGTTCAAAATCTAGGCAAGACTTTTAGGTGCTTCAAGTACCATAAATATCAAGAGAAAATTTTGAGACTCAAAATGTTTTTTTATATTGAGTATTTACAATCAAAATTGGTCTCTTGGGATTGGTTTATGCATTGGAACAAAAATTAAGATCTTGTTGGAAAGTTTCTCTTTTTATAACAATAGGCCAAAAGGGGAAGATAAGAAAAATGATCTCCCTGTTGCATTTATCGAAAACCCACATCATATCAAAATGAATATGATAAAGGAAATTAATACAAATTTTGGAAACTACAGGTATTTATAAGAGTTTAAGAAGAATAACAAGGCTATGTAAACCCATCATCTAGATTTGAGAAGTAGGTACCTTTGTGAAACAATAGACTAAAATCATGATACCTACACAGGTCAAAGGAAAAAATGAACAAGAGGAAAATACATTGGATTTGGTTTGATTAAGTATATTATTGTGGTCATGAATGAGAATAATGTATTTTAAAATTCCACTTAAAATTGAAGATGAATAATGAAACCAAAAGAACCAAACTGCTTTTTTGAATGTTGTTTAAATTTTTTTACTTCTCTATGACTTGAATGTTTAAAAAAAAACTATTTTATCTTCTCTTCATGTTGATTTAATATTCAAATTGCATGAAGTAACATCAATAGTTCTCTCAAGAGTATGCATCAATTATGCTTCAATAGGCATCTCAAGAGACTCTTTGATCTCTTCAATGGTCTCTTATATTATTTTGAACGCCTTTGAATATGAGATTAGAAGAATGGCATTAGCGATTTATATTGCATCACATACTTCTTCACCCACCTATAGCATACTTTTTGATTCATCCTCATGTACTTGAATTTTTATCACTATTGATTCTTCTAGTTTGATACATTAAGGATCTTATTTTTGACAAATAAACAGAGTATTACTCTGTTCTTTGCATAACGATAAGATGAATAGTTTGTTCTTATCTTTAATTCCCATTGACACTCTTCAATGTCTAGTTTTGTATCTAGATTTAGTACTTCAACAAAATTAATATGATTGTGATAAAAATTATTACACATTATCTCACCATCATGCAGTATATGATATTCATTGTTCCATTCATGTTCTCTGGAAGGGTTGAATTCAAGCCTGCAACAAGTTCTCCTTTAAAGTCTTCTTCTTGAGAAAAAATATTAAATTATCATTTATAGAATGCAAGAGAATTTATTTTATGATAAAGGTCAAGATAACATATGTAATACTAATATCCTCTTGTTCTTGAGCTAGAACACTAGAAAAAAACTCTTTAAGAATGGCTTCAAGAAAGGTATTATTTGATGAAACATTAATTGTAGTAAGGATAGACTTATCATTGAATGAATAATTTTCATCATCTTCATTGAATTCCTCTACTTTAAAATTTTACATCTTGATTGAAAAAATTATTGTGTATCATTCCTCTTGTTTCATTTGCACATCCACTTCATGACTAGCAAGTTCAATAAACATAGGATCATTTTTTTTATAAAAGATAACTCCATCCTTCTTGCAGACAAACTCTTCATAGAACTACATTAAAGTCAAAGATGGAGATGTATAAAATCATATTTATACTTATTTATTATACCCCAAGTAGCTTGATCTTATCTAATGATGGTTTTGAGAGGGAAAGCATCTAGTGGCTCATAAAGGAAGTCCTCTTCAGAAGCTTCTAGGTATTGATTTAGAATAAAAACTTCATGGTATTAGAAAGCTCAGTGACAACTTATAACATATTGATATTTATTTGTTGTCTTTTTAGCATTTCAAATATTTCATACTTCATTCGCATAGCTTCTAAAAACTGCAAGACTTTGTGATTGAGGCTAGGATTTGGCTATGCTCTTATCACCTTTGAAATTCTCATAATTTATTCTTTCTTTAGTGGATCCATCTCATGATATATATACATAATGAATATGTCAATAGGAAAGTGGATGAAGGGTATGGCCTTGAGTTTTTAATCAAGGCATGAATCATTTATAAGTTATTCATGAACCTATGTCTCATCTATAAATCAGGATCAAGGGAAGTGAAGATATCATCTTGTGTCATGTATGCCAAATTTTATTCTTCAATGTGATGTTGTTTCTTTTGTATCTATAAAGTATTACACATATTTTTTATATCAAAGTCTTAGATTTATGATCATCAATAGGTTCCAATTTAATCCTTTTTTTTGCATCAACACTCATTTTATATTCTTTCCATGTGGCTTTGATTTTAAGGTTATTGAATGGAGTAATCTTAGCCAGTATAAATTTTGATAGCTTCCTATGTAGCTTCTTATTCCCTTCATCTTTTTGCCACTATCTCTCTACAACCTAATCATATCCTTGTTATAGTTGAATATTTTCAAGCTGAAATTTTTTATGATCTTCAACCACTTATTTGGCAACATGATACAAATTTAAAATAATAGAAGATAAATTGGTTTCAAATTCCATTTTCAAACAAGATTAGGTTCTAGGTACCACTTCTCAACAAATTTTCCAGCCTTCATTCTAGGGGAGGTTTTGTGAGGTTGCTAAAATACTGAATGCACAAGGAACTTTAATCCTAAGTGGAGTACAAAAACTATTAGAAATATTTTATGTTGTTGTGATTTTGTTAGTTATTTCATTTACTCACCCAACTGGAAGTGACATAAAAATTATAATATTAGAGAAATAACCAATTGGTTATTGATTTTCCTCTATGTTTGAGAGGGAAACTCCCTTGTGTGATGGGGTTTTTTAGGTTTTTGAGTAATTTTAATGTGAAAGTATAAAAATGAAGCAAAAATGGGAGAAAATAAAAATCTAGAAATGGAGAGAGAATGAGAGATGGAAGGGAGAATGGGAAATCTCAAACAGAGTAAACATAGAAAACTACCTAAATAACCTAGTTTTAAAATAATGGATTAAAATATTTAAACGATGTATGAATGCAAATTCATAATGATGAGTGTTAGATGGAAACAATGGTTACCTGGAACATAGACTCCCTTTTCAAATATTATTACATGTGGTTGGTTCAAACCCCATTCACCCAGATTTGCAACACAAAATTTGTAAAATCATATTTTAACATAAAATAAGGAAAACGTAGATTTTTAATAGTTTTTTATGCACATGAACAAAAAAACATAATTTTGAAAATAAATAATATCAAAACACAGCTGATAAATATTGATCTTACACTATCACTTCCATTGTATTTACCAAAATCTTGGAAAACAAATAGTTGTACATAAAATTATAACAACCTTCTCCATGAGATGAGAGAAAATAAAAGTTGAACTCTCTCAAAATCCTTCCAGGCATTTTGTAATTTTTTTCCTTCACAAGGTAGTTTCATAACTAACTTTTGACCTAACTCTACTTAATACTAACCCAACCTTAATTTGAGTTTTGCCCTTTTTATTTTTATTATTCTAGGAAAATATTTTAGAAGGCTTTACAAGACATCGATATTAAATTATTTTTATGAATATTTACATGATTTATGACTTTGTATGAAAAATAATAATTAATTCATAATGAACTAATTAAATATATTTTTCAAAGTAATTTAATACTCGACTTTGGCCCACCATACTATTACCCATTTGTTCACATTGGGTTAATTCATTTTCCAAGGATTTGGACATAGGGACATTTTACAAATGAAATATGTATAAAATGAATTTCATATAAAAACTGATTAATTCAAAAAATATAATTTTGATTTCATACCAAAAATTAAGTTGGAATTAAATCTAGATCAAGAACCTTCACTCATCTGACTCATTTCAAACATTGACATTCTTTTTAAATGGGTATTTCATTCGAAGATGCCTATGAGAACAATTAACCCTTTTGTGATAAATAGTATCTGTAGACACCAAAATAGTGTCAACCCCCCTTGGTCCCTTTCTAACTTCAACATGCCTAGCCTATACTTTATTAATTTAAAATATTGATTTTAAATTAATAATCCCCCCTAGACACCTCACCTTGGATTCCTAGCTCTTAGGCCATTTATCACCCTATGACTAATCATAATTACCTAAGACCTAATTTTAACTCCCCCACTAATCCTCGCATCTATTAAACTTGCCATTTGAACTGTTTAACAATGACAACCGGACTTGGTAGATGGAAGAACGGGCAAAAGGCTAAAAATATCCTTTTTTCCCATCCTCTAGCCACCGACGTCAGTTAACAGTCGACTGACGCCGGTGATATCACCGACATCAGTTGCTTAAAGCTAAATTCTGACCTCGACTGTAGACCCAAATGCAAATTCTCTTGCTCCCAGGATCCAAATTCTCTTGCTCCTTGACTCTTTATAGGCATCAGCATTCCATCATCACTCTCTAGGCTAAGAAACTCTATAGAATTCACTTCACACCAGATTGAAACGTTGCATGAGGTCTCTTACATCAGCCATAATGGAAACAAGTCTTCTACACTTCTGGTTCTCCACCAAGAGCTAAGTATTCTTCTAGTTTATATTTCAGTGTTTTTAGAATGCTTTGGTGATTAGTCCATTGAACATTCTTGAGTACTATTGATAGACAACCCAACTTTCTTCCCGGGGCCTTCTTCTCATTCTTATTCCCTTTCCACCCCTGTCCTCTACCTTAGCCCTTTCCCAGACCATATTCACTATCTTGCAATCCTCCACAAACCATTAAACAGACCCAGACTCCTTCTAGACCCCTCTATTGACCACAGACTTTCCTTGAAACTCGTCCAAAGCCATTGCCCTGACTGACATCGACCATTGCCCCTACCGACGTCGGCAACCTTAACCAACCGATGCTAGCAGAACTACCAACATCGGCAACTGTGGAAGACTAACAACAAGATTCACGTACGCATTATCTATTTCTCTTTCTTTAAGTCTTTCATTATCTCTTTATTCAACATTCTTTTTATTAACTAGTGGACTGTCATCCCTCTAGGAAGTCTTTACACTTCTGGGACCGAGCTTTGCTTGGCAGTCCACCATATATCTATCTAACATTTTCTTTGTTTAAATCTTTCTTATCTACAGGTGTCATCCTCCACAGCCAAAGAGGAGCTCCTTCAATCATTTGGATACGGTGTGCAGCTTCATTCAGGTATCATCTAACCCCTGACCATTTAACTTTAGTTTCTTATTTCTTCCGAATGTAAAAAGCAAAAAGTAGTTAGAAATAATATCCTAAATCAACTCATCATGTTGAATGGTATCAATTTGGAATTAAACTAACTTAGTGCTAAGTACCTATCATTATTTTTTATTTTTATAGTTTTATCCTTTTGGTACAGTTCAGACTCGTAAACACTACTTTCTAGATGCTTGATTTTGATTTTAATTCCACCTTGATGTTGAACCATATTAATGTTAAATTTTGTCATGATTCTTGAAATTACTTTATTAATAAATTATTTTAATGGTAATTAAAACTAATGTCAAAACAAAATAAATAATAAATGTAATGCATGTCAGATTGAAATAGTATTGAGTTAAAATTGAACGCCAAATTAAACAAGCATTAATTTGGATAGACTATAAATGCCACTATATGTCAATGTAATGAGCATAAAATGCAAACTAGCAATAGATCATACAATTTCTAAACTTACTGTGCACCATGCCTAGTGAATGTCAAATGTTACTAAGTGCCAAATATAAACAAACATCTAATCCCAGTGATGTTGATATTGATTTTCATGTTGTCACATTCATATACATATGCACCTGATATCTCTTATGATCCATTTTCACATTTGATATGTTTCTTGTCACAAAGTGTTTGCTTTTGGATCTTATTCCATGAATGTTATTTATTGAATTTTTAGCATGTATAAGTTCTTATTGATTTTCCTAGTGAAATACTCTACATTGGTTTGTCAAGCCTTTTCCATTGGGCCACAGAGTTAGCATCTCTTTTTCTTATGTTTGGTTGTCACCATCCTTGATTTACCTTTAATTACCTATTAGGAGTGTAATTGGGGGTGTTATAGAGAAGTGAAATTTTTTCATGATAATAGTTCTTGTACTTAAGAATATTTTATTTTAAAATATTAACTTCAAATTCCTTAATTGCATTATAAAAGTTTAACTTCAAATTCCTTAATTGCATGTCCAAATTTTAAGTGTTGAAAACTACTTTGTCTTTGATAACTGCTAATAGAGTATTGATAAAAAGACTTTAAATTACATTGTCGAGTGATTGATAAGTCATTCTAGTGATAAATGTCTTGAACCTAAGCATATACTCACTTATAACTTCATTTGATTCTTGTCTAATTTGAGCTATTTGTGTGAACATGACATTTATACTAATATTTATTAAAAAATGTCGAAAGAAGAAATCATCTACTAATGATCTAAGAGAATTTACATATCAACATGGCAAGGCATAAAAAAAAGTCAATGACATATTTCTTCAAACTTCTTGAAAATATCTCGAGTAATAATAAATTATCTTAGAAAATTTCTAGATAAGAGGCATAAAATGATCTAATATTGTGAGAAGGGTCTCTTTTTCCATTACGTAACATAAATTTATGTGTGATAAGACCCATAAAAATTGATAAGAATGTACATCATGAGACAAAGGCTTTAAAATTATGTCATGAGATGAGACCCTATCACTTGGCTTCTAAGATCCTTGATAATGACAATTAACTTCTTTTTATACATTAAGAAAGGCTTACATCTAGTAATCATTTCAAAAGTTTGTGGGAGAATAAAATTAGAAAAAGAAAATGGAATAGCTTAGATCGAAGAGGGATCAAAAAAATTACAAGCAATTCTATAAGCCATAGATGGTTGGATTAGATAATTTTTAGAGATATTGTGAGAAGTTGGGAGATATTGATAGGGATATTATAGCAAGAAAAGTTTGGGATATCTTGTAGCAAGAAAAGGTTGGGAAGGAGGATAAGCAATAAAATAAATTTAAAAATTTGACAACATAAAATTTTGAGAGGAATGATAATAGAAGAAATAAAAACATCAGTAGATTTAGGTTTAATTTATTAATCAACACCATGAAATGGAAGGTTTTTCTAAGCAATTTCTTTCAACACATTTATAAATCTAGAGATATGAGTGAAATTGGTTATAGCATATGTATTAATGTAATCAATGGGTTCATCTCTATTTTTTTTGTCCACTTTATCATGATAGTCATATTTATCTTCACAGCCATACATATTTTTCACATCATTATCAATCAAGGAAGGCACATCATTTACAAGAGATAATTTAATTTTTGACAACACATTTATAAAATCCATATTTCTTATACAATCTTGAAATCAAAGGATTGTAAACACATAAATTTTGTTAGGGGGTAGGTTTAGATGTTAGTTTATTTTGATTTATGGATCTTATGAACGTGTATAATATTGGTTCATATTTGAAACTAATTGCATCATGTTTATATTTGTTTTATGACTTATTTTCCTCCCTTCTTGGTTTTTTTATCTCCTCCATGTTTCTCCATGTTCTCCTAATTATGGGTTTTTTCTAAGAGGGTACTTGTATGTTCATGGTCTAACCAAGAGTATATTGGTACACTCCTAGTCCTTTATTTATGTAGTTCTTTTTACCACTTATTCTTATTTCTTCAGTGTTTGTGTCCCATTTTATTGGCTTTCCCACCTTTTGTGTTAGCTTCCATGCCAATAGAGCCTTGATTTGAGAAGTCTATATATACTCTTAAATTAGTACATATAGAATAAATGTAAAAGAAGCATGGAATGAAATAAAGAGTTTAATAAAAGGTATAGAGTGATAATAAAGAGCAAAGTTCAAAAATTATATCATATCTCTATTATAATTATTTACATTGCATCATTAATTTTGATGATGTAGTGATAGAGCATATAAGGATTAGGGGTTGCATCACTACAATTAATTATTGAATTATTCATAGTGTTGGATTCCAAATATCATAAGCATAGGGATATAATTGAGGTAAGCCTCCCATAACTACAACCATTTTTAAGGTTTTGTAAGGTTTAAGAGTTTATTATGGTTTTAATGAAGGAGAAGGATTTTCAAGTGATTTGTAATAGATTTTGAAAAAGTGAGCTACATTTTGGAAAATAAGAACATATTAATGCATCTATAAAAATTAATTTAAAATTTGGACACATTTATCAAGAATATACCTTCCCTCTAGTGGTCAAAATTTCAAATTGATTGGATTGTTCCAATTTACATAGGTTATCTCTATATTGGTTTCTGGACTTTTTTGCACTTGATTTTAGCCTAAGACAGTATACAAGTCTAATATAATTTTTTATTTATCTCAAAACCCTAAATTTTTTTGTTTTAACTATTCAAATACTTTCATGCATTGTGATTATCTATTTATAAAATATCATATTACTGTAATCTTGTTGGATCTAAATTAAACACATATTTATGGTCTAGTGTAATGAATTGTTAATGTTAACCACTTTACCATATTACATTTTGGTGAACCCATGCCCTCTTACACCCTTAGGTCTATATTATTCATATATTTCATATTGAGTGTGATTTTTCATAATCTTTCCTAAACCCTTGCCTTGTTGTGGCCTCTTATTAGGGTTAACCCTTATTTGTTCTTACAGTTGCCTTATCTAGGGTTTCATATTTTGGTGAACCTGCATTTCCTTACATGCTTCATTATCTTTTAGGGGTAATATCTTAATATTTATTTTATATGTGTATTTTTTCTAGGTCATTTTATATTTTTTCCTAAATCATTAGCCCTATCCCTTATGTGTGTTGTTGTAAACTCCAGTTTATTATGATTGTGTGTCTTTTAAAACCTAAGGTATATTCATACACCACTATTGTGTTGTGCCCTCTATATTCTATATTCCTAGTGTTTATTTTACTTAAGGTTGTGTTTTTATATCTATTTAACTATAATTTATTTGAGCTTGCCTTAAATGCTAGTGTTCTTGTCATGACTTGCCATTTAGATGTATTATTTCAAGATTTTGTAAATGCTTCTATGATTTCCATGTCTTTTCAAGGAAACCAAGTTTCATCCTAGTAGGATTAAATGAGTATGCAAGTGATATGGATGTTTTGTCTATTGTTGTATTACCATAAGCCTTCATGCGTATCTAATGTCAAATTTCAATATGCAATAATCAATTAGTAAGGAAAAATGTGTTCATCTCAAACAAATAAAGATAAAGCAATATGAATTTGGTCCCAAATGTGCACAAAATGTTAATTCATTTGCATACTATAACTTGTATGTAAATGTTTGTTTTCATGTAAAACTCAATTCTTATTGTTTTAATTCTAATGTTGGTAATTATGTCAATGTTAACATCTCTCAAGATGATTATTGAAATGATAATGAAAATGACTATGATTATGAAGCTGAATTACAAAAGAAAATTAGAGATAAATGAATTGAAACTATTAATAATTATTCTTGTATAAATAACCGTCCTCACTATTTTAATTTGAAAGTTCCTCCTAACCCCACACATGTTTTTTTTTTACATACTATTCATCTTCTCAAAATGTTATGTTGTCTAATGCTCTTCACAAATTCCTCAACAATATAAACATGTTTCTCAATAGTTTTATTTGTTGTATTGTTTCTCAAAATGCCAATGCTTCTATCACTATTTATACTACCATCTCTTCTCTAACAAACCCTGATGATACCAACCTTGCACAATACAAACATGATATGCATAAAAACTTACACTTATTACTCAAGGGTCTCAAAATCAAAGTGACAGGGCCACTTCTCATGATATACTTATAAAATCTTTGGCTCAAAATTTTCTTGATTTTCTTCCAATTGATTTTATTATTTCCAAAACTATATTTTATAAGAGAAAACTGGGGCATGACTCACCATACAAGATAATTTTATGCTTCTTGATTAGGCATTTCTCATGATGATAAATTATTAACTAAGATTATATTTCCAAGAATCTTAAGTAATTGATTGGTTGTATGGCATACTATGAGGTTCCATACATTCCTTTACACCTCTAGTTGATGATTTCTTAGTTCTTTTTGAAATCAATATTATTCATAAATTCACACTTTTGGAATTAGTCTGACTTAGGCAAGCATCCAATGAATATATATAATATTATGTACTTGTATTCAAGACCATAGAAGCCAAGATGACATATCAACCACCAAATAGTGAAAACCAAGGATTTCTTTCTAATAGATGACTATCAACTATCAAACATAATAGTTAGCTATCAAACATAAATTAGCTTTCAACATTTACCTATATTTTGATGAAATTTTTCATGTAGTTAGAAATTTTGAGATCAAGATCTTAGAGTCAAACATGCTTACATATGAGGCATATGTTTCACAACTTTTTTCCATAAAAAATGAACCAAATTTAAATATTAAAAGTAATTACCATGATCTCCTACGTAATAATGAATCTATGAAATGGTCAATGAAATAGAGTAACCACAAAATAATATTAGTTATCTTAAAATCATCATAAGAAATTTATACCACTAAGTGAGAGTCCATGAAATATGTGCTTGAATGATTGCTTGAATTCAAGATGATCATTTCACCTCCAATAAAATAATTTGGTACTTCAATACCTTTGCCTAAATATATTGATTTCAATGCATATTGTGGTTTTCATGCACTTTAAGGTGACTCTCTAAATATGTGTATCACTTTTAAACACAAGATTCAATATTTAATTGATAATTGTAAAATTAAATATGGTACACATTAAAGAAAGACTTTTGAAACATCTAGTCACAAGGGGAAATCAATTGATCATAATAAAATTACATACAGTAGATGAACCAAATTATAAAAATGTGCCTATGGAATATAAACACCCTATTTTCATGAATTTTTATACCCTGGTGAAAAACTTAAAATCTTTAAATTTGTTAAAAAATGTTGGTTGTATTACACTGAATTAATTGTACATGGTGTGGGCCAACTTGGTTTACAACTCTTATTTTTTAATTGTACTTGTTTGATTGTATGTTTATTATCATACTTGATTAATTTATAACATGAATATCAGTGAGCATCATATCTTATAAATATTAATGTTGTCAACACATAATGTTTACTTTAACAAATATTTTTTAGTCAAAAAGGTATATATATGCAATGAAAATTGATTCCATGATATGTTCATATTAGTGTGACTTTGGATGCTCAACTATTTAAACAATGATAATTCATAAGTGAAAGTGATAATGATATAAAATTTAAGAAATAACTTATGCAAATGTTATATACAATAAGAATTAAGATAATATTTTGGAAATGGTGAATATTGTTTTCATATAAGTTTTCTTATTATTTCTAGAAAAAAATATCATTTGTCACAACTTTCAAGCTCATGTACCTTCAACATTGATGTGTATCTACATCATGATTACCTTTGAATGCATTTCATAATTAAATGTTCTAACATCATGGGTTTTTTAGTCTTTATTTTGACGCATGACCATTAAAGTTATAAAATTATAATGATTTTAAATAACCAAAACCCTATCCTAAGGTATTAGGTCTTAAGAGCTATTAGAGTTTTAAAAGCACATGGTCTTGGATTATACAAATTTTTAATAAACATGGTCTCTCCATATGGTCTACATGGGCATGTTTTAATTATATAAGTTTTGATTATAATCGTTAACCACACTTTTCATTGGCGTGTATTCAAACCTAAATAAAAGCATGCCTCAAATTGAATGTTTTAAAGCATATTAGATTTGCATGGAGTTTGAAAAGATATTATGGTATTTTAGTTTAAATTCCTGTGTTCAATTATTTGAAAATTTTAAAGAAGAAAAACATATTTTACAAGGGAGATGGGTGTTGCTAAGCTTAGTGATGAATTGGAAAGGCAAGTTGGCAAGATTTTTTTTGAAATTGGTGGTCACTGCCATTTTTTTTGAAAAGCAAGTAATGTGCCAATTAGTTAACATAGTTACCTAGTGCTCTGATCCTAGAAATAATACAATATGGGGAGTGGGGTATAGTCAGTTTTTGTTTATTCACCATCATGCAAGCTTTCTACAAAAGCCACACCTGCTAATTGTTTCTTTGAGAACCATTAATCTATTTTCAATGATATATTTGAGTTTTTTTTATATTTGGTAACTTTGGAAGAATTATGGGTTTGGAAATTAGTACGCCAATTTCAAAGTAGATTGTAGAGTTTTTCAAATCCATTTGCTTCACCTTATAGGTAGCTTTGATAAGCTTCAATCCATTGGACACAAGTATGAAGGTTTATTGCATTTTTAAATAAAATAGTGAAGTTTCAAAGTCTAAGAATGTTGTGTTTTCTCTGTCTTGAGTAAAAAAAATTCAAGGTCTGATATTAACCATTTTTGAATAATTGTTTTACATGAACAGGCTCAACTTAATTCTATGGATATTTTGCAATTTATTTGTAGTTTTGTTTTGATAAACATCATGGTGATTTATTATTTTTTATCGATAAACTTGAACTTTCATGAATGTTTTTTGAAATATAGACCTTGATATTAATAAGGCTTTACATGCATGGTGTTAGTCACTTTTGGTTCTCATTTTTGATATAAATTTTATAGTATGAGTTTAGGTATTTCTTTGTTGAAATCTTAAAGTTTTTAAACTATCACCTAGTTTATTCTTCAATGTGTAATCAGTTCATTTTCAATTCAAACTATTAAAATAGTTGGTTTTTGCAAAAAAAGAATTTTTGAAAAGAAGCTAGTTTCGTTGGCATAGTTGCATGCACTTTTAGAAAGTAGACTTGAAATGGTTGCTAAATATAAATATTTTAGTGTGCACGTTAGGGATATTTTAATAAATATAATTGAAAAAGGATGTGAATGGATTCAAAATAGTTTTAAATATGATATTGTGTGCATTTATTAACTTAGATACCATGTGAAGGTGATATCATTTTGTTTTATTTGAAACCCATAATTTCATCAACATGTTCTTGATATAATTTGCATTGGTTATTTATTAACCAATGAAAGTTGAATGTTTCATACATAATGGATTTTTAAGTCACAAGTTTTTTGGATTTTCTTTTCTTATGATTATTTGACTTCGAGCTTGGATGTTGAACTCTATAGGCTTTCATGTATTATTTCATGAATGATTTAATCTATATATACTATTTAAAATGGATTTATCTATTTATTTGAACATATTACATAGGGTTTTAGTTACATGTGTTGTTGAAATCTAAGATATGAAACTTTTTGAAAGTATAGTCTGATAATGAATTTCCTTGGTATATGAAAGATAAAAGGTTTTGATTGATCAAAGTTGTGCAATGAGATGATTTTATTTTGATATATAATTTTGAAGGAATATTTTGAAATATTAGGGTTTTGTTAACTCTTTTTTTAAGTTTTATTAAATATAAAGCTTTAACTTATTTCAAACTTGCTACTTTATTGATCATGGTTATTTATTTCCTTCAGTTGTAAGAATCATTTGTTGAGTTTATAGATGTTCAGGTTGATTAATTTTTTGAATTTTATGTTGGGGATTATTAATATGTTTGAATTATTTTCTCTAATACCATACAATATGAATTTTGGGGATTATTTAAATAGGTTTTATTTTGGGTCACTTGATATCTGAATGGTCACTTTTCTCTCAATATTTTACAAAAAATGGCAATAATGTTGCATAATGTTAAATTATGGATTTGAAAATAAATAAGGATATTTTGTCTTATTTGTCTATTATTTTCATTTTAGAGACATGTCAGGTTAGAGTAGAGTTTCACCAAGATTTGATAGTAATAATGTTTGGAGAAGAGAGTCTCAATAATATGATAATGTGCCACATGTTTAGGGAAAAATTACTAAGGGAGATATTTTAGGGCTCAAAGGGATACTAGCATGTTTATACATGATTTTAATTGTGGTATTTGTGTCTTTATTCACTTTAATACTAGTGACATATAATTCTATAATACTTTTAACATTATGCCTCATAATTATTTTCCATCTAATGGTACTCATGTTTGGTGAGATTTTCATAGAGTCAGTTGAAGATCTTATTCATTCTAAAGTGGTTCACCAAGTACTTCAACTCGTCAACCTCTAAGTAATGAGATAACTCCACTTGTTGATCACAAACTTGAAGACAATGCTTTTTTGACTCTTGAAGCTTCTAAACTTGCCACTCATCTAGCTAATGTTGCCTCCTCAATTTATAAATGTGTTAATATCCCTTGATCCTCACCTATGGTAACTCACTTCATGAGGAAAATAAAATTAGAGGTTAATGATGAACTTGGTGGAGACACAAATTGACATACTTGTAACTCCTTTTGTGTACACTAAATATTATATTTAGTAGGGGATTTCTTTTATTGACTTGGATTCAGATGGTGAAATTTAAATTGATATTTTATTTTTGTTTTAGAGAATGATGTTTTTAAACATTTTTTAGTTTTGGCTTGCATATTTTCATTTTGATTTATAATAATTTGATAGTGACAATTATTCTCGGAAATAACATCTTTGCTTTCCTAACACTTACAAAAAAATTGTTTAACATGCAGTACAAATTTGATGTTAGTTGATCAATTTTGGTTAGATAATCTCTACAATATGTTTACTTTTTAGTTTGAGTTATAGGATCAAATTTTGGTGGTTATGTCAAGAGAGTTTATTAAAATTGATTATTTTTTAATTTTAATATGATTTCATTTATGTTTTAATATTCTTGAAGGACAGAAATTGATATTCTAGATTATTATGGAGAAAAATTGAGTAATTTATTACTTATATTTAATCATATGCATCGATTTACTTGCACGATGACTTGTCCTAATGATTAAATTTTTCTTAAGTAAAATGGACCACCACCTATTAGAGAAATAATATGTTAAGACCTATTTAAAATAAAATAAGTCTCAAGTCTTAATAAGTTCACTATATGAACTTATTATTAAAATCCTAAAATATAAAGTGGTTAAATTTTAATAAAGTGAAATTTATTTTATTTTAAAAGTTAACCAAAGGTTATTCATAACTTTAAAATATAACTAGTTCCTAAACTTAAGGCTTTAAAAGGACTTGAAGGACATCATTTGAAAAAGGAAGTCATACAAGTACAAAGATCTCTCTTAAGTTTTCATACTACACTCCTCTTATGTTGGAAGTAGTTGAGATTGAGTATTGATTACAAAATACCAAGTAACACATTCTCTAATGGTAAAATGATCCATTTGGTAAAATTAGATATATCTAGTTATCATTATTAATTTATAAATTGACTATTTAAGAATGACCAATAAATTAATGAGTTTGATGGTTTCATAATAATACAACCATATGCATGATATTTTTGTACTGTATCTGATACCAAGATCACTTTACTCTTCAAGTGACTGATTATTTGCCTTTCAATTTGAAATATTATTTTATCTTAGAATTGGTTGTAATTAGTTTAAAATAGGATTTCCAAATAAAACATCTTCTTTTCTCACATATATTAGAGTCAAATCTTATTTTATTTTTATGTTAGTTTACTTTTACAATTCAATTATGTTACTTTTAACCTTTTTCACTCACTCTCAGTTTCTAACCTAATCTTATTTCCTTGGTAGTTTTGTGTTATTTTTTCATCTCCTACTTATAACTATCTCTTTCTTTAGATTATTTACTACATTCTTTGGGTCCATAATCTAAAAATATTTTCTAGTCTAGTAGTTTGTTCTTGTTGACTACTTTGACCACAAGTCAAAATAGGTCAACCCCCAATAGTTGAAAACTTTTATAGGGGTATAATAGGGTATTATAGGCTGAATGATGGTCTTAGAAATTTCATTTGATGTGTCTATAGCCTTGATCATATTCAATTTTACTCTGCATGCCATTTCATATCACTTAAGGTCACTTTTGGGGTCATTTATGGGATTTGTATGATTTTATATAGTAGAAAAATATTATTAAGATGTTTTTTAACATTCCATGTGTCATTGGAAGTATAATATATTGTGTCATAATTGACAATTTGTAGGTTTCTAGGTCAGAATAAGAAAATAGTTGGAAAAGAGAAGTTTGGGTAGTTGTACGACTTGTGCAAGAGTGTGGCATGTGTGGAAAGATTATAAAGTGACCCTTCATATCCCATGAACTTAATTCCACATTTTATTATCTTTTAATATCACAAAAATGTAATAAAACCATTCCATTCTTCCATCGCTCTACTTGGCATACAAAAATAGTCATTTGATCTTTTGATGGTATGGTCAGTAGGAGTTGAATCAAGTCAAATTCACTTAGTGGAAGATATTACCCTTAATATAATTAATATTCATGGAAATATTTCTATAATTGGTGCACTAGGCTCTATGAATCATTGTTAAGGAGGTTTGTTTCTCTTTTATGCTTACTCATACCCTGTAGGTTTCTCTTCTGTTTGCATTGGTCCATATAAAAAATTTGATGAAAGTGTTTCTAAAAAGTGTGGACACCTTTATCTCATGGTTTCTAGCCTTTATTTCATGTGTGGAAGTGATTTTATGAGCAAAACATCTCAATTTTTTAGTTGAGAAATCCATTGAGGTTGCAAGCCAAGTTTCACCTATTGTAGGGTCACTCTCATGCAAGTGCCTTCAGAACAAACCAAGATGTAATGTCTCCACTTTCATATTTCATTATGGTATACTTAAATTTTAATTATTTAGGTATTATGAGTGTTCTATGTGAGGTTCAAGGTCTAACTCACATAATCAATTTCCTTCATAACTGTCATACACAGTCAAGTTATAGAGAACCTTACACAGTCCTGAGAATTAGATATAGAGGTTTTCAAAGTGTTGATATGGTTATAAAATTTAAATAAAAAAATTAACCTTAACAAGGTGAGAAATTGACATGGAGAAATAATCTACTAAATATTGTGTTGTATCCTATAGATTACCACCCATAGTGATATGACTTTGACTCCAACAGAGGTTGAGTAGAGTTAAAGGAAGTTGTGTGGGCTTGTTTAAGAACCTCATCAAGTATAAAAACATGGATAACATAATAGCATTAATGGTGGAGGCCCAATATTTATTGTAAAACCAATCTACCATGCACACACCACACACCTTGCTTTCGCCTATAGATCTTCTACATATGTACCTATAGGTGGTCTAACCAGAGACCTGATAATAATGAATTAAGGTATATGATGTTATTTAAACCTCCACTAAGGCCTAAGATCATTGAAATTACCATTGAGATAGTCCTGGATTCATCATATTATAGACAAACTTGAGATTCGGGCTCATATGTGGAGAAAGTTGTTGAAGAGACAAGTTACCTTAAACTTTATGAAATAGGGATGTGGCCTTATTTTGATTCTTCCATGGTAAGGTGAAATGAGGTCTAAACTAGTCTAAATGTTTCCATCATGAATCCCTAGAATATAGATAATAATTTGATAAGAGATCTTAGTTGTTTGGTCATGTAAGCAGAGTGTAAGTAGGCCTCCATCTCAAGCATTCTCCCACTGTAGAATGATAGTATTCTCTACAATGTTTTGAGTTCAAATGACTTTAAAACACTATGAGACCTAATGAAGATATAACTTACAAGAAAGTGAATATATTAGAATGGGAATGACACTATAACCTAAAATAATTTTCAATGGAGTTTGGAAATAATATTTTGACCCATAAAACTACCTACAAGAGTTAATTTGGCTTAGAATGATCACCTATAGTTTAATTGTAGTATGGTGTTATAAGTATGACAGTCTAGATATTGAGAACTGACCCTAATACATGATATGAATAAGCCCAAGTAGGTATTATATGAGTAAAATAATTTAATGAGGTCTTATAACATGAGAAACAAGGGTTTAACACTGATGGAAACCTATAAGGAACATCCAAAAACTACCACCTATAGTACACAATCTGCATAGTAGGCCTAAGCAGTGGAGATAAGTGAAAGTTGAAGGTTTGCCAAGAAGTAATGTTTTTGTCAAATTTTAAATCACCTTCATAGTGTTTTTATCATCTAAATAAGGTCCTTAGACTAAATAAATAGGATAAAGGAAAGGTCAACCAACTAAGTCCAACCCCATAGTCAGAAAATCTTGCATAATCACCATTGTGAGAAGTCTATTTTGGAGTTTGTAGAATTTTAACACTATATAATGGTGATTCAGCTTTGAAAATTTGTGTATAGAGTCCTCATGACCCAATACATCCTCTCATACCTCCAAAATATCTAGACAAATAGAGCAAGTTCCCTCAATTTTATCTCAGATAGAGGGCAGTCCCAAGAAGGTTAAAATGTAGGATTTGGTGAATAGATAACAAAAGAAGGTGTTGGGAAAGATCTACACACTACATAAGGGTGTATAAATATTTATTGAGGGTCCTATTTTTTTTTAAAACCTCACAACCATTAGAAACTACATAGGGTAGTTTTGGACATCAAAGACATAGTCAGGCCTATTAGACCTAGACTAGGCCTAAAGCCCTAAAGGGGCCTAATCTCATTTCTAACACCAAGTAAAACTTCCAATGCATTATATCATATTCATATGGAGGTATGAGTTTTTTTGAAACCTATATCTTGTAGGATACATCATATAAAAGTAATTTTGGCCTAAAAGACAACTCAAACCTATCTAGAATGCACTCACAAGCTCAAGAGGCCATCTTTAGATGCTCACATCGATATGGAAATTTAGCATGGAGACCCAAGGAGTTAGGATATGTTGAACAAGGTCCCTAAAATGATTCTAGTGGAATTGGTATGGGGTTTCAACATTAGGATTGTATGAATAATCCTTTAAAGCCAATATATACTAAAACCCTCAAAACCCCTTGCTTTTGACCCGATGAGAAAGATAAGGAATAAGATACATCCAAATGAGCTAGTTTGGTCTAGGAATTATTTTGAATTTGCATAGAACTCCCTCAGTCTCTTTCCCATTATGTTTATTTGTACCCTATTTATATGAATAGGGTATAAAATAGGATTTATTGATAGATTTTGTGTGTTTTGTAGGTTTAGAGGAGAGTTAAAGGATGAAAATAAATTAGTAAGGTAAATTAGGACCTAATATAACTCTTCATGTTCATTTCTTGGTTAAAACAAACACTTCTACAAGCACCTTCACTTCAAGTAGTCTATGGAAGATAATGAGAATAGAGGGTGACCACCAAGTGAGAAAGTGATAAGTCCAATTGGGAAGATTTTTAAGGTATTCTTGATGGATTTGGAAGTAATGGGAATCTTGATAGGTGTCATATCACCCATTACATGGATTGGATTGAGAAATTGAAGTCCAAATGTGAAGACAAACTTGTAAAACTAGTGATGGTGACTATAGATGGTGAGAACAAGAGTCCAAAAGAAGACCAATGGTTAGGGACACATATGATGCATGTTGAAGAATGTTTCTAACCCCTCTTTTATATTGCACATGTCTTATCTCTTGTTATTTTGGTTTGGAGTGATCAATAGAGCCCTGATGATGAAGATAGTTTCCAAGATGGTAGTTGAAGGGTCCCATGCTAGATTTGAAGAATTTTCATGATTCACATGGATATTTATCCAAGGAGACCTTCCATGGTTTTTTTCACTCTTAATTAATCTGAAATTTAACTAATTCTCATGCTTTGACAAGTGGTATTATGACCCTTGATTTCTAATTCTCTCTCCTCTCTCACATTGTATAAATACAAGCCATTTGGCTCTTGTAGTTTGGTCCATGTCTAGTATTGCCAAGCCCTGTTGGTTTGAATACTAATGTTTTCCCTTAAATAAATATTTGAATTTATTTTTTATTCTATAATTCTTTACCTAAGTATGTAGAGTAGTAACAAGCTGAATGATAAGTGTTAATCACCTTGCCCTACATTCATCTCTCTCTCACACATAGTGTGTGAAAGTAATTCATTCTCTAATAGTTCACATGTAATTTGTAATAGTGTCTAAGATTACACTTCTTTCCCTTTCACTTTGGGAAGTGTAGTACATATCACCTGCATGTTTGAAGCTAGTCTTGTGAGTAATCTTTCATAGTGCAAATCAAGGTAGTCTAGTGGATATCATTTTAGTGTATTACTTGGTTATATTAGGTCATTTTCATATTTATTTATATCTATTTTCACATAAGTAATCAATTATTATAGGTTATAATCACTTAAGGATCAATCTAGGGAGCTACTCATTAAACCTAGAGGTCTACCTCTACTATTTATAACCCATAGACCTAGAGGTATTCCAATGTTGCCCAAATCTCAGAGTAGGCTGAAATAATATACTCCAGGGTAAAATATTTGGTGACAATAGTTTTTATAGGCCTGGTGGGACCATTGTTCTAAATATAAATTGTCAAGGTGAATGTTGGTCTTAACAACATCACAGTTGTATATGATGTTCTACTCAGCATTTGGTGACTCCATTCAAGATAAAATATGGTTTTATACCATTGTTTTGTCATATATTTTAACTCATACTTCATGGTCATTACTAGGTCATCTTCTAGTAGATTTTTCAATCCCATCAATCCACCTCTTCAACCTGAACTTCCTCTTGAAGTTTAACATCCTCAACCTATTTGCCCTTTGAAGAGCAAGAAGATTTTGTTAGCCAAGAAGACCAAGAAAGTGAAGAAGGAATTTAAGAAAACATGGATATGAAGCATGCCTTCCCAAAATTTAACACTAAAAACCCTATCCATCTCGATTCATATGATGGCATTCCACTTAATGCTACAAAGAGTGTTCCCACATTCAATAGTGAAGGCTATGTCACTCCTAATGAGCACATTAGGGATATATCAAACTTCTTTGGTTTTCACAATGTCACTAAGGTCAAAATTATTGTTAGACTCCTTTCCATTTCCCTTAGATGGAATTCACTTGGCTATTATAGGGCATTACTCAATGGATTTATTACTACTTGGGATTATTTTGGAAAACTACAAACATCAAGGTTTGAAGAGATGAATGATCTCACTTCACTCATTCACCAACTCAATTTAATTCAAAGAGCCCCCAAAGAGATAATGCATAATTTTAATGATATATTCCAAAGGAATTAGTAAATTTTTCCTCCTCGTATGATTCCACATACTAGCTTTATGTTTCCCACATATTTGAGGGATATTAGTACTAACATAGACAGAATGCTACAATCCATGGGTGGTTTTACTTTACCTGATGCATATGACCTTACAATTTGAGATAATAATGGCCTTTACAAGATGGAAATTTGCCTCAAATTTTTTTTATGCCCTTGCCACCAAACACTTCTACTACTACCCCACGTGTTTCCCAAGTTCTTAATGTAAATGACAATTCAAGGACTGCTCCTAAGAATACAGATGATGTCATTGATTGGGAAGCAAGGTATAATTTTTTAAAAGATAATATTATTAATGTAAGTCTACATAAAGGTGTGACATAAAACCCTTACCACTATCCTAAAAAATGGAATAGGTTCCCACCGCCATAATATGGGAAAGGGAAATTTCAAGGGTAACCTAATTTCAATAGGCTTATCAATGCATACAATCCTACTTCAACCTCCAATACAAGAACAATGGTATCAGTGCATAGAAATATGATATAAAGAGAAGAGTGGAAATAAGTTCAATTAATGGATTAAAATGAAGGTGGAGATCAATCTCTATTTCTTAAGGAGAAGTCACTCCTCAACTATCAACAGAAAATGAAGTTCTAATGCAAAATAATGAAAGGTGGCAGCCTCAAGGAGTGAGCTTCACTAACTTCCTAGTTGAAGACACCTATGTTATTAACCAAGGTAATTAATTTGTAGAGAATAATAGAGATAATATGAAGGCTCTAGGAGATTCTAATTGTGTGCCTACAAGTTCAACTAGTCCCCTTATAAGGTAGTAAAGTGTGACTATAAGCATGGTAGTCTTTACAACTCCTGCACCTTCTTCAAAATAGAATGTTGGAAGGTATGCTCAAGGTGATTCAATGACTCAAGTTAAAAACACTTAATTTCCTCCAAGGAATCAATAAAATGTGAATAATTATACTCCAAACATCATTGATTATTTGAATAATGCCAAGGCATCCATGTCTCTTTAGGATTTGCTTCACTTGCCTAGCCAAAAAGAACTTTTTCAAGAGTAGTTTTCTCAAATCCATGTTAGATATCCACCATAAAGTCATGGTAATGTTTCCCTCACCAATAATCCCAAACACATTTTAAATCCTTCTTCAAAATATGAAAATCCTCCACCCTTCTACCTTACTCTCATTGTTGGGGACAAGCTTGTTCATAACTGCATAGTTAATAGTGCAGCTAGAACTTTAGTGATGTCTAAGGTTATAAATGATAAATTAGGCATAAATGATGAACCATGTATTAAATGGGTACTAAAACTTTATTCTCCACTTTCTAAGTTAGTTATAATTATCAAAGGATTGAGAGTTTTTCTTCATGATTTCCCAAGTTTCCCCATTCTCTAAGACATTGCGGTTGTTGACTTGCCTACCCACTTTTCTATCTACCTCTCAAGGGATTCTACCACCAAGATAAGAGGATAACTCTTAGCTGATTGGTACTTATTTAATTTTAGAATAAGGTATAGATCAAAGTTAACCATTATAACTCAACCACTATCTAAATTTCACATTGAACCTTATGTAGAATTAAGCTCCAGTTTGAATTATGTCATCAATGATCATGAGAAGTCTATTGTAGAAGATGGCTCATCATCCAAGATTGAAGTCATATCTAATATTTTTCTAGATGAGTATGTTACTAACACATATTAACATGATCCTTATGCCCTCACAGATTAAATTGATTTGGGATTATATTTCTTACATAAATGTGAAATGTCAATACCTTCACTCACCAAGGAGGAAGGCAAGAATGATGGCATGTAGAAGATGTTTTTTGATGGATAAAGAGTTAAGATTAGTGTAGGAGCTAGTGTTATGTTATTATCCCCATAAAAATAATAGTATGATTCTTTATACAGGTTCCATTTTAGTTGCACTTGAAATGTGGTTGAGTACAAAGGTTTGTTTCATGGCCTTCAATAGGCAAGGAGAAAAAGAATCAAGAATCTACAAGTATATGGAGATAGTGAATTTATTGTGCATCAAGTTATGAATGTGGTTGATACTAATAACCCTTTTCTTAATTTATATAATCATATGGTATGTTATTTACTTGAATACTTCAATGTATTCAACATACAATCAGTCCCAAGAGAGTAGAATAATCATACTGATAAACTAGCTTCTATAGGACAATTTGATACACCTACTACCATAAAAGAAGAATGAAAGTAATCCCATATCAAGGTTATTATCAGACCTTCCATACCTAATAATTAGGTGTCTTTTAAAGTTTTTTATAGTGACAAAAACATTGTATATTTCTTGCAAAATGAAGCTGAGTTCTTCTCAAGAAACCAGAAAAGACTCTAAGAACTATTTGACAATCAGAATGTGCAACTAAGAAAAAACAAGATACCTAAAGGCTTGGTGACCTTAGATAGTATCTTTAATGAATATGATCAAAGAAATAATTAAAAGGTGAGTATGTCTATAAAGGAGTATAATTAATAAAGGGTCTTGATCTTTAAAGACAAACTCCTCAAATTAGGCAAGGTATGTTTTACATCAAAAAAATAAGCATTCATTGATTTGTGTAGGGAGTTCCATGACATCTTTGCTTGTGAAAATAATGACCTAAGAGGTTTTGATCTTTGTTGAGCACATCATACCATTAAATTGGAACCTATAGATAAACTAGTTAGGTAAAAACAAAAGCCTATCAACCCCAAGCTTGAACAACTCATGAGGATATAAGTTACCAAACTCCTTGAATTTGAGATAATCTTTCCTATCAAACATTCAATGTGGGTAGCTAACCTTGTGGTTGTTATAAATAATAATGGGGAGATAAGACTTTTTGTAGATTTTAGAGATCTTAATAGGGTATCACTCAAATATCACTATCCTTTACCTTCTATGGAGTAGATTTTGCAAGTTGTTTTAGGTTTTCAACATTTCTCTCTCTTAGATGGATATTTTGGTTATAATAAGTTTTTATTGAATGAAGATGATTAGTTAAAGAAAACATTCACTACAAAATAGGTGACTTTTGCTTATATAAATATTCCCTTTGATTTGTCAAATGTTGGTGCCACATTTTAAAGGGCAATGGACATGGATTTAAAAATTATAATTAATGAGATGTTAGTATATCTAGATTACATAACCATGTTCTCCAAGGATTAAAATGAACATATGAAACACCTAAGGTAAGTGTTTGAAAGGTGTAGTCAGTATGTTGTATCTCTCAACCCCCGAAAGTGCATCTTTGGTGTACATGAAGGTAAGATCCTAGGACATATTGTTTCTAAAGATGGTCTTAACATTGATCTTGAAAGGATAAAAGATATTCTAGGCTTATCATTTCCCTTGCACAAGAAAGGACTCCAAAGTTTCCTAGGAAAGATAAATTTTGTGAGAAGGTTCATAACTATTTTTGCATCTTTGGTGAAACCTATCAAATCCATGCTCAATAAGAACCAAGTTTTCTCTTGGACTAAGGAGGGTAAGAGTAGCTTTGAAGTCATCAAGGAAGCAATTTCACAATCTCCCACTCTTGTAAATCTTGATTTTGCTAAAGATTTCATGTTGTATTCATTTGCTAACATTGATACTATCTTAGCTATGATAATGAAAAATAATGATGAAGGTGTGGAAAAACTAATTACATTCTTTAGTCAAGGTTTGGAATATTATGACGTTAAGTATACATTTGTGGAGAAAAAAATCCTTGTTGTTGTAACAAAGCTAAATAAATTTAGGCATATGGTTTCAAACAATAGGATTCATATCATGGTCTCTCATCCTAGTACCAAGGTGTTCCTTTTGAGGAAAGAGCTTAGTGAAAAGAGGGCATGGTGTATTATAAAAGTAATGGAATATGATGTTGACATCAAAGTGACAAAGTTGATAATATGAAAAGGTCTTTGTGAACAATTAGCTTCATACCTCCATGAGTCAAAATAAGAAGCTTTAGTCAATCATGATTACTCCCAACCAGCTGATTCTATGCTTATACAAAGTTGGAAACAAGATGTCATCATATTTATTCAAAGTGGTAAGTACCCTAATGATTTGAGCAGACCCAAAAGGAGGTATTTTAGATTATAAGCTATAATTTATTTTCTTGTAGATGGTGTAATTTTTAGATGGGATACTAATGGTGTACTATTGAGATGCATTGACATTGACTAGTTTGGAGTGTTGCTTAAAAATTTTCATGATGGAATAGTAAGAGTTCATTTCTCCCCAAAAACCATAGCTACCAAGATCATGAAGGTAGGATATTATTAGCATAACCTCTTTAAATATTTTTATGCTTGGGTGAGAAGGTGTGAAAAATTTTCTTTCTTTGTATGAAAATAGAAGCTTGTAGCTCTCTCTTTGAGGCCTATTTTAGTAGATCAACCCTTCATGCAATGGGCTCTTGACTTCACTGGTATGATAAATCCTCCATCAAGTGTTAGCCTCAAATGGATACTCATAGAAACTAATTAATTGACAAGTTGGGTTGAGGTAGTGGAATTGAAGGAAGCCATTGAAAATGCTATATTGGAGTTCTATGAGAACATTTTAACAAAGTTTAAAACTTCTTCTACCAACATTTTAGATAATGCATTTGATTTCATGGGTATTAAGATAGTTGATTGAGAAAATAGCAATGGCATATACTTGATTACATCATAAAACTATTACCCTCAAGGTAATGGGTTCACTGAGTCTACTAATAAGAACCTAATTAGAATCATCAAGAAAACCTTGGAAGATAATCAAAGAGATTGACACACTAAATTGAAGATAGCCCTATGGGTTGATAGAATAGCTCCTAAGAGGTCAATAAGGAACTCTCATTTTGTTATTCTCTATGGCATATAATCTAGGTTGTCTATATCCCAATATCTACCTACCTTAGAGTTGGCACATCAATTAGAGTTACTTGACAACAATCCAATGGAGGTGAGGTTGACATAGTTGATGGAGCTATAAGAGACTAGAGACAATGCTCAATAAGCTATGGATCATTTCCAAATGCAAATGAAGAGGTATTTTTATAGGAAAGAAACTCCAAGATTATTCCAAGAAGGTGACATAGTCTTAAAGTGGTATGAAGATACAGAAAATCTATGAAGACATACCAAATTTGACACCTTATAAAGTGGGCCATATATCATCATCAAATACAAGCAAAACAACTCATTTAAATTGGAAAGAATGAATGGGGAAGAGTTACCTATCCTTATAAATTGGATCCACTTAAATACTTGCTATTGATGATTTTAAGGTTAGTCCTATAAATACTAGAGTAGGTGTGTGTTTATGCTTTTGTTGTGTGAGTGTTCCCTAAGGGTTCTTGAGAATTTTGGAGAACACATGTGTGTTTTCTTAGATATGTGGTTTTGTGTCTTATTTTATGTCTTATCTTTTTTTTTGGTGATTTAAAATTTAATTCAGTGTCTAACATGTGCATAGGTGACTCTATAACCCAATGGATAGGAGTAGACTACTGGTTTTTGGCATAACTAGCTTGCCACCCCTAAGGAATTGCCAAGAATGTTGACTATTTTAACCACAAGTAAAAATAGGTCAACCCCCTATATTTTAAAACTTTTATAGGGGTATAATAGGGTCTTATAGGGTGAATCTATTAGGATCCTACTCCACCAATAAGAGTATATATGATTACCTTGTATTAGCAACTAAACACGGAATTATACCAGAATGAACAAGTAACTAGAATTCACAAATAGCATAGAATATGAGAGACAATACACAATCTTGTATTAATACTCATCCAAAAAGAAAATACAATAAAGAAGATGCCACTTCTTCTCCACACCTCTCAAAATCTTCCCACACCTCAAGTGTACACAGTAATTTTCTTCAAGAGTTCACTCTCCTACCAAAAACGATCCCAACACACAACTCACACACAGAATCGGTGTTCACCTCTTCAACCAGTCAGTAATAACCCTGATAGTACACAAGTACTCAAAGTACTTCAAGTAGATCTCAAAGTGATCTTACTTACCATGTAGATCTTCTCCCATGAGCTTGCAACAACCTGCAACTCAAATGATCTTACACTTGGAAGGATCTTCCTTGCCTTCCTCTATTTTCACTAAATACAATACATGCCAATGGGTCTATAAATAGATCCCAGACTTAAACAATAACTTAGACTCTTAATTTACAATAATTAGACACGTAGCTTGAGACTATAATTAGCCCTTAACATGCAAACACTCGATTTAATGAACTAACTATTCGTGCAACGAATAGTTTTGGAACCGCACAGGCAATCGACATCGGTCCCTATCTGCCTGGAGGTGACCGACATCGGCCGACCTACCGATGCCAGTTTCCCTTTTGTTCACCCTTGACCGATGTCAGTCATACTACCGACACCGATATCCCTAGAACTTAGCAACTTCCATGTCTGCAATAGTTGAAGCTTTTAGCTCTACAACCTAACAATCTCCCACTTGGAGATAAATAGCTACAACTATACCTGTACTTGTACATCATCTAGTTTGTTCCCTTGGCTTTGTATCCCTCTTTAAGATCACTCTTGAAGACCAACCACCAAAAATCATGTGGTGCACGCCCTGTCATCCAAATCACCTGCCACATCCACATCTTCAAACCAAGTAGAAAAGAACTTGACCCTGCATAACATGTTGACCTGTTGCTAGTCCCTCTCAGATACCTGAGACTCCACTGAACTGCCCTCCAGTGTTTCTTTCTCGAATTGGCTCCAAACTTTCTAACAGCTCCCACTACTTGGGAAAACTCAAGTTTAGTACACATGTACTCAACCTCATTATGTGAATCAAGACACTGTTCATAAAACTGTCCAACCATCGGCGTGCTAACCGGTCTCACACAATCATCTTGAAACAAAGTCAACATGTGACCTTCCATGTCCCTAGAACACACTCATGCTAAATAATCTTGATGCTCCCAGATTATTCATGACACACCTCTGAACTAGCTTTACCTTTAGTTCAGCAACACCCTGTATGTGTAACCCTGCAACAAGCACACAATACAGTAATAGGATAATGTAGCTAATATTATCCAACCTGGTAAAGGGAAACACAATGGTCAAACCTCCATTGTCCTACAGCATATTCAAGACCATATACCCTGGCCTTCTATCTCACGTGTCCATTCCCACTCTTCTTTATCCTGAACATCCATTCATCTCTCAGTGCTTTCTTCCAGCTGGCAACTCCACCCAAAACTCCCATTTGGTTCTTCTCCAAGGAATCACATCCTTCATCCATGCCAAGCTCCCACTATTTATTGGATCTACCTACTCTGCTTCTTTAATAACTTCCTAGTTCTTGACTGTCAGTGAGCAACAAGTAGTGTAAAGAAGGTAAATGATGAATTTGAGGCTTACTTACCCTTTAAGTCCTCCATATGGGCACTTGAGACTCCTTGACAACTTGTTGTCTGCCCAAAATCTGTCTCAGTGACTGATGCTAGTCACATCTCAGTCTGCACCTAACCGACGTCAGTTCCATGCAACTACCTCATCACCGATGTCAATTCTCCCTGACTGACACTGATGTTTATCTGTCTAGAGTCATCGACATTGGGCTGCACATAGCCGACATCGGTCCTTGTCTAGATGTTGATGCCAATTTTCTAACCAACGTCGGTCTCTGTGTTTTACTTGTGAGCGATGACTTCTACCCGTGAGCTCCTTTTGGATCAAACCCTTGTCCATATCAACTTTGCTCTGCTCAGAATTCCTCAGCCCCTATGACTAATCTCTATCCATCATCTTCTCCTTGAAAACTAAGGCTTTCCTATTCTTGTCACTAACATTAGTTTTCTCAAGAAACGTCACTTTCTTCCTTTGCTTACAGAAACCTCGATCCATGCTTTTCAAATCTGAAAGCATACCCTTTGACTCAAGAACATGCATCTCCTTCTTATTCATGTGACCAAGCCTATTAAACCACATCTTCGAATCTATAGCTGAAGTAGATAAACCAGAAGGAGAATCAGTAATATAAGTAGATAGATAAAGCATACCTACTTTCTTACCTCTTGCTATAACAAGTGCACCCTTGGTAACCTTCCAAGAGTCCGCTGTGAGAGTTACTGTGTAACCCTCTTCACCCAACTTTCCAACAAAAATCAAATTCTGCTTCAGGATTGGGATATGCATGACCCCCTTCAACACCCATGTGTTCCCTGTCTGTAATTTCAGCTTCAGTTTCCCTTTGCCAACCATCTGACAAGGCTTACCATCCCCTAAATAAATTTCTCCAAAGTCTCCTTGGACATATTCATTAAAAAATTCCCTATTTGGGGATGTATGGAAAGAGGCACCAGAATCTAAAACCCAAGATTCTACTTTATCTAAGGAACATACCAGAGCATCCTATGCAACAAAATCCACAACATCTGCTTCTTCTTCATGTCCTTCATGCTGATCTTCACCCAACCAACAATCTCTCTTTAAGTGCCCTTGCTTTCCACATTTCCAGCAGGTTATTCTGCCATACCTAGACTTGGATCTCCTGCCTATCTTTGACCTTGATCTCCCATGCTTGATATTCTCTCTTTGCCTTCCCCTGCTTTCCACACTCAAAGCATTTCTTGATGATTCCCCTGTGCTTTTCCTACAAATTTCTTCATTCAAGATTACACTCACAACATCATCCACTTTTAAGATTTTTGAAGCAGACGTAGTATTGCTAACTGCCATTACCAAATTCTCCCAACTTTCAGGTAATGAGCATAAGATTAAGAGAGCCTTAATTTCATCATCAAAAACAATATTGACTGAATTTAACTGGTTTACCAAACCATGGAAATCACTAAGATGACTATGTACAGATCCACCTTCCAACATTTGCAAATTAAATAATTGCTTCATAAGAAATACCTTATTTGAAGCTAAGGGTTTTTCATATAAATTTGCCAAAGATTCCATCAACTCTACTATTGTCTTAACCTGTGATAAGTTGGAAATCATAGACGATGTAAGACTCAACCTTATAGATCCCAGAGCCTTCTGATCAAGAACCTCCCATTCTTCATCCTTCATATCCCAGGGCTTGCAATCAACCCCACCCAATGGTAAGTACAAATCTTTCTGATACAGATAATCTTCAATCTGCATCCTCCATAATTGATAGTTCTTGCCATTAAACTTCTCCATTTGTAGCTTACTTTATTTTGCCATTACTATACTCCCACTCAAACAAAAACCCCTATGAGTAACTTGTAATCAACGCACACTAACCAGATCTAATACAACCTGTTAGTAACCCAACCAAAAGCTCTGATACCAACTGTTAGGATCTTACTCCACCAATAAGAGTATATATGATTACCTTGTATTAGCAACTAAACACGGAATTATACCAAAATGAACAAGTAACTAGAATTCACAAATAGCACAGAATATGAGAGATAATACACAATCTTATATTAATACTCATCTAGAAAGAAAATACAATAAAGAAGATGCCACTTCTTCTCCACACCTCTCAGAAGCTTCCCACACCTCAAGTGTACACAGTAATTTTCTTCAAGAGTTCACTCTCCTACCAAAAATGGTCCCAACACACAACTCACACACAAAATCGGTGTTCACCTCTTCAACCAGTCAGTAATAACCTTGCCATTACACAAGTACTCAAAGTACTTCAAGTAGATCTCAAAGTGATCTTACTTACCATGTAGATCTTCTCCCATGAGCTTGCAACAACCTGCAACTCAAATGATCTTACACTTGGAAGGATCTTCCTTGCCTTCCTCTATTTGCACTAAATACAATACATGCCAATGGGTCTATAAATAGATCCCAGACTTAAACAATAACTTAGACTCTTAATTTACAATAATTAGACATGTAGCTCGAGACTATAATTATCCCTTAACATGCAAACACTCAGTTCAACGAACTAACTGTTCGTGCAATGAATAGTTATGGAACCACACAGGTGACTGACATCGGTCCTTGTTTGCCTAGAGATGATCGACATCGGCCGACCTCTTGTCGATGCCAGTTGCCCTTCTGTTCACACCCTAACCAACGTTGGTCATACTGCTGATGCCGGTATCCCTGGAACTCAGCAACCTCCATGTCTGCAATAGTTGAAACTTTTAGCTCCACAACCTAACAGAATCATGGTCCTATCAATTTCATTTGATGTGTCTATAGCCTTGATCATATTCAATTTTACTCCTCATGTCATATCATGTCAATTAAGGTCACTTTTGGGGTCATTTATGGGGTTTATATGCTTTTATATAGTATAAAAATGTTACAATATGTTATTCAATGTTCCATGTATTATTTAAAGTTAGATATACTATGTCATAATTGATAATTTGTAGGTTTTTATGTTAAAACAAGAAAATAATTGAAAAGGAGGAAGTTTGGGCAGTTGTACGATTTGTCCAGGAATGTGGCATGTGTGGCAGGATTTTACAGTGACCTTTTATCTCCCTTGAAATCACTTCCATGTTTTATTATCTTTGAATATCAAAAAATGGCATAAAACTATTCCATTCTTCCATTACTCTACTTGGCATGTAGAAATAGTCTATCAATTTTTTGAGGGTATGACTAGCAGGAGTTGAATCAATTCAAATGCAATTGGTGGGAAATATTAAACTTTTTATACTTCATATTCATGGTAATATTTATAGGATTTGTGTACCAATATCTATGAACCATTGCTAAAGAGGTCTACTTTTCTTTTATGGTTGTTTAT